>OY829329.1:75661708-77017697 GCA_963691655.1 Toxonevra muliebris
AATTGTACTTTTTTAAGATCATTTGAGGAAAATATTTTATTTTTACTAATTCTGGATTTTTAAGTGACCAAAACAAAATGTTTTAAAACCGCATCTTTTCACATTATCAAACTTCATCGATTTTACTTTGGGGGAAAAAATATATTACCAAAAAAACATCCAGAATGCACGAATTTTGTGAGCCCAAAGAAAAACATTGGAGCTTTAAATTGAAGAGCTTTTAATCCGAATACGATATAAAAACAATTTTTGGCCAATTTCTAAATTGTTGTCATCATATAAAGATAGAATTCCTAGGATTATTAACAAGCTGTATCTTAGGTTTTGTAGTTGAAACTCCTCTACTACTGACTACCAGCGCTATGACATTCAAAATTCTACCTATGGTTTTACAATTGAAGACAACGTAGGAACTGTGCTTTTTATATCCTGTACTATAATTAAAAAATCTTTTGAATTTTCCTACAATTGTACTGCGAATAAAACCAAACTATAAAATCTAAATCATTATTACGATGCTACAACTCTCAACAATAAACTTCAATTCGGCTGAGACCTATGAAATTCTGGTAAAATAGAAAATAAGGTCTTCTAACATCTCATCATCACTTAGTTCCACTAGCGATGTCTAGGATGTTTAACCCCAAACTCTTACCAATGAAAATTGCGTACATTTCGATCGTTGATCATGGATGAAAAACAAGGGACAAAAAATTAAAAGCCGCTCTTAGGGAATGTCTGGATCCGGTAGTGTTAAGTTCCATTAGTTAGATCTGAATAATCGGCGTATTACGAATCCAAATAGTAATTGAAGGAATCAAAAATTTCATCCTGAATGGCAAAACCTTTCTGCCGCCAGAATTACCATCCTGATTGATATGGCTACTGGTTAAGTATCACTCCAAAAAACTTGGTCTAGTAAAAAACTATCCTTGTAGGAACTGTAAGAACTTTGACGAGAAAGAAATAATGCAACAAATATTTTGTTACTGCCCACAACTAGCTAGAAGATGTTGAAAATAAAATACTTTGTATTAACCCATTTTAATCTGAACTTTTGTAAAGATGGTTTAAATACAAGTCCAAATAATGCTTTTTTCAAGTGATTGATTTAAAATGTTCTGACCAACCAAATCTTAATTATATTTTGTTCGAGCATGTAGATAGTATATATTAATGACATAGGGGAGAGGGCTCCAAGATGGACAGGGTCCCAAGATAAACATTGAGTATAAAATTTTTGCATTAGGGGACAGCACGTCCTACTTTATGTCATTGTTGTCGTTTGTTTAGAAGCAGTTTTTTATGCATACTCGAAGAGAAAATACCTGCTTTTTTTTTTCGAAAAATTTTTCTACATTTTTTAGTATTTAGAGTCAGTGAAGTTATCTAAATTTGTGATTTCGAACAGGAAGCACTTGAGGATATTTTATTCAGTTTACGTTCTACAGCACTACCTCAATACTGTGTCCATCTTGGGGCCCTCTCGCCTATTTAATAAAATTTTGTATTATATGAATCAAATCAAAGTTATTTGCGTTCAAAATGTGCTCGCCGATTAACTGACCATTGGGCTAATACATACAGTAATTTTGGAAGGTTTCGTGAAATTATTAAAACTAGGCGATACTAAGGTTAACTCACTTTTATCCGCTACGAGAAAGTCAGTTCGGTTTAACAGTCTACAGTGCCAAGTGGTCCTGCATTTGCACTAAGACCATTTAACATTTATTTTTTTCGTTTCCTTACCGTTTCATTTCAACATTCCACAGATTTGGCAACCGAAAAATATTTAAAACAAATTTATATATGTATGTTAGGGTGGTTCAATTTTTTTTTGTCCACAAAGCGTATAGTAAAAAACTACAGATGATTTTAAATAAATTTTCCATGAAATCCGTAGGTCTAAAATCAATTTCGAACCTCCCCATAAAAAATAAATATAACAAACTTATTAGTTTGTAGAAATATTAACTATAAGTTTATTATGAGCTTCTATCTCACTTGCAGGTTAATTTGTAGACTCTTGTTTAATTAATCCCTATTTTCCACTGAAATCTTATAACGATGTGTAGCGACCGGATGCTAAAAATCTATTTTAGACCTATGGTTTCTTGGCAAACTTACTTAGAATCAGTCATAGATTATTTTTTTACTATACGCTTTGACAAGTTTGTTTTTCTCCCCAACAATTTGATACGCCCTAATGTACACACCTATATGTATACAAGTAAATCTCTATACATATATATTTAAATTTTAATTCCAAATTTTTTTGTTTTCTGAATAACTTTCGAAATTTACGAGCAATTAATTTATGCGTTGACAATTCTAATGATTCGGTTTTTTTTTCTGTGAACAAGTTTGCTGTTTTGTTGTATTGTTGTTGCTTAATTGTCATACACATTTGGTTGGCATTTGATGAGCATTTAATTTTTTATAAAATATTAATATTGAAATAAAAAAAAAGAAAATAATAAATAAACTATAAAATTGTTTGTATGAATTTGTAATGTGATACCGTATCGTAATTATTAAATGCAGAGATTTGAAAGTAAGATATGAGGTCAATCGCAGATTTCTGATATTTTATGACTGAATACTTAAAATTTGATTGTCGCGTCGTTTTGAAAACAAATCAATAAAATTAAATAGAAAATTAATAAAGCTATTCAAAATTATCATATTTTTGTTCGTTTTTTTTTTCTAAAAGTAATAAAAAAACGATTTGATTGTAGGCATTTTTTAAGGCTTTTTAAACGCGGTTTACTTTACAAATCACACAAACAGTTCATAAGAAATACGAGCAGTTTAAACTAACGAGCCGTTAAGATAAATAGGTAGATGGAAAGATAGTTAGATAGTTATGTAGGTGAGTAGTTGTTGTATATATTTATGAACCTCATGTATGCAGTTCTTTTTTGTTTAAAGTTCGGTATAAGTATAATACATTTACAGATTTTTTCTAATTTTACTCAATTGGAATTTTTCCGTTCCTGTCAGTAAATCTTGCAAACCGTTTTTTTTTCGTCAAAAGTGTTGAAACGAGCTAATATTGAGTGCCTACTGCCTTGAGAAATTTCTCCATATTTAAAAAAGATAAAAATGTTGTCTTTTTTGCATGTTGCTATTCTAAATACATAAATTTACAGCTTTAACCTTGCTTTTCAAATGCTTTGATCTTTAACTTTTTTTTTGAATAATTAATAATTTCCTTCTATGTTTATTTAATTCTGCGAAAAATTTGCAATTTTCTGCAACTTTTTTACGGTAGTAGTAAAACAAAAATGTGTATGAATGAAAATGAAAATAAAACTACATCACATTTAAAAATTCATATTTCTGCGAAATTTTAAATCACATATTTCATTCAGTGTATAATTACATACATACATGTGCAGAAACCCAGCATGTAAATCCTTAAAAAATTACAGTAATACCTTTCACAAGAAAAAGGGAAAATGTGACAGCTTTACAAAGCACACAGTAGTGACCAGAATATATGGAACAAAATACGTGACACTTTTTATTTCAATCAATTTTAAATTTCGGCTAGAGTAATAAATTTAGTTTTTGTAACTGGGTTAGGTTAGGTTAATATTAATGCTCTCATAAACAAATTTATCATAAAGCCATGAAATCAACGGATCAGTTTAATTTCTTAAAATGCGAGAAATTCAGTACAAATCATGTTAAAATAGAAAGTTAATCGTAAACTAGAAGATCAGGTTTTTTATGATCGCTTGTACGAGTAAGTGCTGTGAGAGACAACACTTTTCTCGCACTAAGTTTGCTACCTCCTTGTTATTATTTAATCGCTTTGTAATACAGCTTGAGCCCTTACCTTGAACCCTGTTTACTTTTTAAAAGGTTTTTCGATGCAAGTTGCATTGATTGCGGGAGAAAGTCTTCGAAAAACGTTCTAAATTGTTTTTCTTAATGCTTTTAAGAATTTCTTCTTTATGCTTTTAAGAATTATTCCGATTGTTCTCAGTGTTCCTAAAAATATTTTTGATTAAAAACTTGTGAACCAAGTCCCGAAGGCGATGAATAATTTACTTTTTTCGATGAAAAGGTAGTTATTATGGCTTCTTTTAAAAAATATTCGAAGTTGAAAAATTTTCAAGAATTTATAGTTCTATTTCTCAAGGATATACAAGGATATTCGTTATAGCTTGTATCCCTAAGTACCTTTGGGTCAGTTGGAAGCGGAACCTAAGAAGTTATAAGAATAATAGTATACTCTAAATCATTCAAATATTTTGCTTAAAGATTTTATGAGCCGATAATAGCATTGGTGCTTTTAAGTACCGTCAGTCGACAAAGGGTTAAAATAAACGATCAGACTCTGAACATCGGGGTTTCGGCCTTATGCCTAGAATGGAATTCTTCTTTATGTGACTAGATCTAGAACAAAAACCATGTGTTGCATCAAGCTACTCGACTTTTCTAACGTAGTGATATCTATTCAGATAATAAAGTAGCCGTCAAAGCTTTGACCACCTCTACAGGCATGCATGTTAACTTAAGACGAAACTGAAAACGCTGACAAATCCGCAAAACCACGGCCGCTGTAGTTATTTAATCCGAATCTCTTTTGTGGAGTCGCTAGAGCTTTTTCTGGCTATTCACACTGGTGCAAGCATGAACGTCTGTCTGAAAGACACTTTTTTAATACATAGTTCACACATGATAATACTGTATGAAATACCAATAGATCTTGATCTAACTCACAGAGTATGACCTGCAGAAGAACATTTCCAAAACTTCGATCCTCTTGTTGAAGCAAAACCAAGTAAACATTAGAGCACTGATAAGATTCCTTACAGGACACTATCTGCATAACCTCTTCGGTGTCCAAGGTCACATATATTTTTATAAACCAGCACATAGCAGATTGCTCAGTACTAATCTTTGGCAAAGGAACTATTACTTAAAGTTTCCAGCTTACCGTCTTACCGAGAATCATTCTTGAATTCTACAATGCAAGAATTACTAGTAAGCGAAAAGCTTTGAGCTTCAAAGCTTTTATCGGCATCGTTAATCTAAATCAGTGACGGCCATTCTACGCCATTGAAAAAATCCAGATACAGATACAAAAAGCTTTTACAATGCAAAAAAACAAAGTGACAACCGAAAAGTTTCTTGTAATCATTTCAATCGTAAGCATATTTAAGTACTTTTGTACTAAATTATACGTTAAGCCATCACTGATCTTTTCTTTTCAACTTTAGTTTTAGAACAGTGTCGAAAATACATATAGCTTTGAGCTTTAAAGCTTTCATCGGTAAAACACTGCATTAGACTCAAACATTCGGCCTTTATTACTAATGAAAAAATCTGAAAATGAACTGTTCTTAGTTACACACATATTTTTTTACTGGGTATAACATCTCTACATATTTATGTACGAGTAAAAATCAACTGACACAGTTCTAAATCATATTCCTGTTTTGATTTTTGACATTTGTAGGGTAATAAAAAGTAAAAAATTTGTGCAACATTGTTACTTTGACAACATTTTTAGTGGGAAATAAATGGATTTTCTGACAGTTCATTCAACACATTGGCGCTTCATGCTTTGATGATGACACTGTTGTTGTTAGTGTGATTATTGTTGTTATTGCTGACTGATGTTGCTGTCGATGATGTTGCGGTTAATAATGTGTTGTAGATTTTCTCATTTTAGTTTTGCTATTAAATTTGTAAACATTAGAGATGAATGCAAATTTTTTGAATAAATTTTTAATAAAATTAATTTGTAAATATAAGTAAAAGTTTTGTTTAAAAATTTGCTTAAGAAATTCAAGTTCTGATTTAAATCAAATGAAACTAGAATGAATCAAATTGTTGAAAATTTTACTATTTTATTTACTCTGAGCCTCTATTAAAGCTTTAAGTCCAGCCTAGCCAGTATTCCTTGTTGCAGGAGTTGAACGCTTCCATAATTCTGAGAAGCACGCTTTTACTTATTATTAGCTATTACTCATTATGAAATTGTTAATGGTTTTTATATTATATTTAATGAATGAAATTAAAAGAATTTTCTTTTTTTTTTTTATTATTTCTGTTATTACTTTTTCTTTTTCATTATATTAACATCATCTCAATTTAACTAACTGCAAATATTTTATTACAACTCTAAATAACAACAATAAATGGGCGTTCATTAACTTTGCACTGAAATGTTGATGATCTTTTATATAGAAATCGTTCGTGTGATGATCGCATGTAGTAAGTAAGTCTGTAGTATAAATTTTGCTGTTGCTGCTCTTAGTTGCTTATAGTGCAAAAACATCAAACACTAAAAACCGGTGATGGTATTTAGTGATGATACTGAACTCTTTTGATCAACAGCAACAACATCATCATCAGCAACCAACAACCAACAACAACGGCAGCAATAGTATTTAATACAAGCTTCTAGAGGTAAAATCAAAACATCTCTCCTCCAATGATCTTCAAAACCTTCATGATTCTGGCTGTTCTCATAGTCGTCGTAGTCATCATCATCATCATCGCTGTGCTGCTGTAGTTGCTGCTGCTGTTATGTTATATTGTTGGTTGTCGGCATATTCCGCTTGACTTGATATTATGATTTTTTAATAGCCCGCAATTTTCTCACCTCGCAAAGTGTGAATATTATAGTGTAATTGCATCAACGCATCTACTCCTACCAATTTTGGCTAAAGGCTACAATAACGATGATGCTGATGTTGATGATGATGACGACGATGCGCTTACGACTGACTAGTCTGGATTGCGCAAATGATCCTTTGCCAAGCCAGTCAGAGTAAGTAAGTTAGTTTCATGCTATATATTTTTTTTAATTTTACTCTTCTTTTGATATTTTTGTATTTCACTTTCAGAAATTGAGGATATATTTTTTTTTTTTGGGCGTATGGCGTAACTCCTTTTTGCATTGAAGACAGGAGGGAAAAACACAAAAATTATGGCAAAATGCATAATTATTTTTCGCTGATACTCTTTTTTTTTTCTTCTACCTTTCTTCTTCGTGATGTCTACACACTACTAAAATGTTTCTACTACTGTTACCAAGAGTTTTAACCGAAATCTGAAATGTTTAACCTCTTTATGAATTGAGCATACATTTTTTTTTAATAATTTCAATAATCAACAGATTTTAGTATGGTGGGAGCTATATTTAAGCTAAACATTTAAAATATAACATATATACGAAAATATCTCTATCCAAAAATTTGTTGAAATATTTTTCGATTAACTGGAAAATTTCAGTATAATACTAGTCAACACGAAATTTATCATGGGAACCAAACACATTCATATTTATATATATTATTTCCATATAGAGAATAACTCACATAAACCGAATACTAAGCTTTACAATGGGAAACGAAGCAAAAGAATTTTTTAAAAATTACACTGTTCAACAAATTAAGACTTTTTGGCTGCAGCACAAGAGCCACCCCATAATCCTGAAAGGGCGGGTTGTACAAACTGTTTTTGTAAAAAAAGGAAGCTAAATACTAAGTGCAAAAAGTGATATAAATTGATGTCTGAGAAAAATCTTATCGGTAAATTTTTATGGTAGAATTTTACGAGGATCATTTCTGTAGAACATTTTAACCCTGTAGTTCCTCTTTTTATAGGTCAATTTGACCTCTTTTTTGAAAAGAGAATAAAAAGCTATTTTAAAAAGAACATTTAAGGATTAAAATATTCCACAAAAATATTTGCCAAAAAAATTCACTTGGGATCGCCAAAGGTATAAAAGTCATAAATATAACGGTTAACGGCTGATAAAAGGAAATAGCTTTTTACCTCTACCAAACTAGCATGCGCCTGGTATGTGATCTGCCGGTTCAATCCAAGCCATGGGCTTGGATGACCTTTATACCAGGTCAATAGCCCACTTTCTCCAGTTGTGCATATAATTTTTGGTATGAAAGTCTTAGACGAAAATCGTGTTCCAAAATACTAAAAATATGGTTCTTCAATTGTACTACGTATTTCCCATTGCTTTTGATGATGCGTTAAATTTCCATAAGTAAAACCAATTCTTTAGTTTTTCCGCCGATAAAAAAAATATGGGGATGTTCGCTTATGCAGTATTGCAGGATTTGCAGAAGCAATATCTTTCAGTTGGTCAAGCATCAGCGGCGCCAAGAAGCATCGCTGCAGCATTCCTTTCACCAAAACTAACCTAACTATACACAAAATCCTTTCATGGGTTAATATCCTTATGATCATCTTCTCTGCCATATCATGTAAATTATAATTTTATAGTTGAAGCAATGTTATAGTTAGTGGTTGTGGTGATGTTCTCAGCCCACTTGCATCTAAATTTGTGAATCAACATTATTTCGTAGAGCACATCTTCTTCTTTCTTTTTACTTCAAGCTTGAGCTTGAGTTTGAGCTCGAGTTTCATTTTTTTACTGATACCAATTTGATGGCATAATTTCAACAAGCCCTGCAGGTCTATTAATATGTTCCGCAGTACACTACATACATACAATTTGATACTAAAGTGGCAAATTTTGTGTAAAAATCGACGACCCACTTGCTGTCCTAACAAATTTAAGTTGTGTTGTGTGACGATGGCTTCCATGCATTAAAAATTTTTACGCTCATGGAGTAAGCGACATGACAAAAACAAAGAAAAAAAAACCAAGTCACAAAAGGAAAGATTCAATTTCGCGCCTTTTGAACGTCAACGCGATGTTGCTGGTCTTACTGAGAGTTGTTGTTGTGGTTGCGGTTGTTGCTGTTATTATTGTTAAGGCGTAAATATGAATTTTTTTTATTTTTTTTTTATTTAGTTTTAGTTGTACCGCTGAATATTGATGGCTCATAATTGCTACCAAAATGCTGAACTAAGCTAAGCATTTGCGCCTCTTTGGTTTCGCACTCGTATATTATATTCCTTTAATATTTTTTGCACTTTTTATTTTTGTATAGTAGTAATAATTATGATTACAAAAGCTTTGGCTATAGGTAGTGCAGGAAGTTGTCTTAAGTCAAGCTTAAGATTCAGACTTTCTAGTAACTGCTGCTAACTTTTACATTGCAGTTTTCGGTTATTGTCAGTGCATGATGCTGACTTTTGCGCTACGCTTGATGACCCCCGGAGGTGTTAAAAATTGGTAAATGCAAATGTGCTCGCATAAATATAATTTATTTAAGCGTTTTTAGTTTTAAGCTATAAGTCTAGCCGGTTTTTAAAGCGGCACAGCACAGTTCATACACATTTACGCCTATAACTCTTAGGGTTTGCAAGAGATTTAGTCTCTTTTTCAAGTCCGGTAGCGTTGCGGCATTATTTTTGTAATGCATGCATAAAATGAATGCATTTATATCCAGCCAGTATATTTATACATTCATATTCCTCGTATTCCTTCTCGTATGTGCTGAGGCTTGAGCTGCATATGCGCATGCGCACACAGTAGCTGACACAGTTGTCACTCGGTGGCGCGCCAAAGCAAGTGAAAATTTCAAGCTTCAAGATTTATGTTTGTTTGTAAGTGTTGTCGGTAGATATGTACCAATGTTCTGTAACTATTGCCATTTGTATTGTAATAAAGTGTGAAGTTGTCTGTGATATTTGCAATTTGGATGCAGCGGCTTTTCTTTCTTTCCTTCTGAAGAAAAGTTTTAATAGCTTTTTTCTGTTACAATTAGTAGTAGTTTTGTTTTTATACTCAAGTGGGAAGTTTTTATTTCTTTGTGGATATTTGTATACGATGTCAAAATGTTGTAAAAATTTATAAGAAATTAAGTAGAAGTATTGGAGAAGAAAATCCTTAATATTTTTTGTTGCCTATTCATTATTAGCTGTCAATATAAATGTCAAAAGTTTGCTTTAAACGATACGTTTTTTTTTTTGTTTTCTGTAAATTTAATTAAAAATGATTTTATGTTGCACACCTGAAGATAGATAAAGGTGCTAGCTGCGCTGGAATGTAAAATTTATAGATGATATAGGGATTGTGTGGTTATTCCTTCGAAAATTGAGGTTATTAATATGAAAATCGGTTGAGAGGATTGCTTTAGAGATGAGGTAAAATAGCATAGCGATGACGAATGCATAAAGATGTCTAAAAAATAAGCATTTAATGAAACTATTCTACTGAGTATAAAGCTCTGAAGTTAAATTCACAATTAAGGTAAAGTCAGTTTTTTATTTAAAGCAGGCTTTCTTTTCGAAGTTTAAAGTTTCTCAATTTTCTATAATTTTTATTAGAATAAGTAGTATTAGCAAGCAAACTTTTTATTTAAATAAGTAAATTAATTATATATTTTAATCGTTACTCACGAATAAAACCAATTATTCACATTGTTTTGAACTATTGTGCTATTGAGCGTAAAGTTCTAAGCTCCAATCCCAGCCAAGGAAGAGATTTTGTTCGACCTCATATACTTTAATCATTTAAACATTTTTTATTCCATTATTAAAAGTTAATTATAATTGTTATTCGTTACTCACAAATAACTCCAAAAATCCCTTATTTATTACACGTTATTTAAAAAAGCAAAGCTTAGTACATGAAGATTTCTTTAAATTTTAATGATAAATAAATTAAATAACCATTTAATTTCCATTCATGTTTTTTTTCTTTCATTTCGTTTCAATATAAAATTTTCCTCTCTTTAACATATTTACATACCTATATATTTATATAAACTTAACCCATCTACTCATACACATTTTTTAATCTATACACATTTCCACGTTTAATATATTGTAATTATATGGCAACAGCGAGATAAGTAAGTTGAAAATTTTCAACCGGAAAATGAAGACAACCAGAAAAAAAGTTGCTATGTATTTTCTTAATTTCTTAAAAATGAGTTTTTCACTACATTTTCGCTTGGGGAAAATGCTAATTTTTCCCCCATATATAAAGTGTACTTTTTACTAGTGAAGATTATCTAGCATCAGTAAATGCTAATGCATACATATATTCAGGCATAAGCGTATACATCACTAGAATTCACCCAGTAAGTAATTTTAATAGCACTTTTGTTGAATCACAACAAAATCAGTTTTTTTTTGTTACCCAATGAGAACGGCATATTATTGTCAAACTCTTATACGGTCCGCTGTACACGGAGGTGAAAATCCAAAATCTGGTAAAAACCTCAAAAACAGAAGCACCGAAATAACATGTAGGACTTCAAAATTTGTTAGAGAGAGCTTTAGTATATATTATGTTAATAGGACTGTTCACTGCGTTATCACCGACAAATCTTAATTGGAATGCAAATAACTAGTAATAGTTTTATGACCGCAAAGTATAGCCTCCACCAACATCCACTTGCGCCTACCTGCCCTCCGAAAGGTAGTCTATGTATCATATACTCTTTGTCCATGAATTAAGCATCGACATTTACCCATTAAGTATCAGTTTTTTAATAAAAATCTGTACAGTTTTCAGGAAATATTCACTGAGTCAGTAAAAAAAAAAAGCTTGGTTTGAATCAGGGTTCGAAAGCAACGGTATTTTTCAGAAAAAATAATCTCACTCCAAAATTTAAAATATTTTTACCATGAGATACCGTCACTTTATGCTTATTGTTGGAAACTTAAGTTAACGAAAAAAATTTATTCCGAAAAATATCAATAATATTAACAAAATCAAAAGTGAACTCGTAGGTATGTAATTATTTTTTTTCTTAACTAATATTGTACCTTTTATAATGCATGTATGTAGGGGACTTTTGTCTAGGATGGAATACGTTTTGACTTTTGCACATAATTTCCGTCCGCAATTTGTCGTTGTATATCGTTGGAAAGATCGCGCAAAATGCAATGTTTTTTCTGAACTTTAGAAAATTATTCGATCATTAATTTAGGAGTTATGAGCATTTGAGGACAAAAAAAATTGTAGTCAAGGTCGGAACATGCAATCGGAATACCATAGAAAATCAAAGAGATAGGGAAGAAAATGATTGAAAGCGACCAGAAAATAAAAGAAAAAGACTAAAATATACTTGAAAATGGGGAAAGGAAACCCTAAATTGAAAAAAAAGTCCTCTGTGTGAATTTATAAATATACCCGCTTGTTTCGCGAAGTTGGCCTGAAAAGCCAAAAAAAATCATCAAAATCACAAAAAATAATTAATATTTATTTTTTCTAATTTGAACGACTTTTCCGACTTTGATCAATGAATTTCCGATGTTAGGACGCATCATAACCGCAAAATTTCGGGTGTTCCGACCTAGACCACAAACAGTGTTCGGACCTTGACTACAAGCACCATTGGACACCGCATCACGTAGACCACAAACGTACGACGCGAACACCAAATAATGCTCCGAATTTTCGAATTACACTTCAACGAACAGTTTTAGTCAACTTAATTTAGTATTTTGAAATGTTGTTTTTTGATTTTATACACTTTGTTTGGCACTGTAACTCTATCTCAAAGTGACATGAAAAGTTTGCTGTCATCGCTACAAACAATTTTGCACACACTCGTAGATGGCGCTAGTGGGAACTACGGAAAAAACGCGGTGTTCCGACCTAGGCTATGTTCCAACCTAGACTACAATCCGCACATCTTAGAATCTAGAGTTACCCAAATACCATTTACTCTTCTACATGGTCAAAAAGCATATCCGTTTTGATTGTGTTTCTCATCTATTTGTCTGTAAATTTGGAACACTTCGTCTAAGATTATAGGAGAAAAGAACCCTCGTTGCTAAAATAGCGTGCTTTTTATTTATATTCATGTGTGTTCCCTTACTTGTTTGGTCGCTACTCATGCATTTGTACTTATATATAAAATGTTTAGCACCAGCAGGTATTCATATTTGAGTGTACAACATGAGTATTTATATTTGAATGTTTATATAATGAACATTCTTGACCTCTTCGCACGTGTTTACGAATAAAAGACCAAGTGTACATAAACGTATACCAGTGACAGCATACACCAAGTTCGAGATTGGCGCGAGTAAAACATTAGATCTTTTTCTCTTGAGCATGGTCAAGATCCAGACTACTCAGTAAATGAGTGATCAAATACGACTACTGGCTTAACTCTCCTTTACTTTCATGAAAAGTTGACTAATCAAAAAAAAAAAAACAAAAATAGAGCCACTGGCATTTGCTGGGTTAGGGCAACAAAACAAAAAATGGAAAAACCCCAAAAAGCATACTAACACTTTAACAACTCAATGAGGCGAGCAAGTTAGTGAGTGAGCAAGTGAGTGTATGAGTGTTGCCAACTGTGTGTGCATAAAAAATGTAGTAGTAAAGTTGTTTGGTAATTTGTAAAAGAGCGCGTCGAAAAGTTTGTGGCATGAAAATGTGCGCAAAAATTTCAAAGTAAGTATGCAACTTTTTTTTACGTTTTTGGAGTTTGTGTGTGTGTAAACCCTTGGTTAAATCTCATTTTTAACGACCATTTTGTTTTATGTACTTTTATATATTCATGTGTGTGTGTGTATATGTGTATATGTGTGTGCATGAATTTGTGAAAATTTTAAATACATTGCCCTGAAGTAAGTAGAAAGGGTTTAGTAGAATGGGTGACTGACTACATGTTGAAGATGTGAAAAAAGTTTACAAGAAGAGACTCAATGGCGTCAGAAACTGAAATTTATTTTTATGATATGGCATGGCAGAGGAAAAAAGCGAAACGAAACGAAACGAAAGAAGAAGGAAACGTGTGTAAGCTGAAGTTGAATTTAAAAATAAGTATAAAATCAAAATCGCTGAGCGAAAGAAAAGTTTCAGTATATTAGTCAGCAGCAAGGCAGCGGGGATAAATGGCTTGAAAAAAAAGTGTTAGTATGTGCAGGGGTTGTCAAAGTGGCGGCAGTGGCGCTGGGCTAACAGAAGGAAGGATTTATGTATCAACGCTTTAAAATTTCGTACAGATAACGCGTATTTAATTGGAAACGTTGGGGGAGTGGAATAAAAAAGAGTTTTGCATATAATTTGAAAACGTTTTTCGTTCAGTTTTTTTCTTTTTCATTCACGTATGTGTGTATGTATTTGTTAAAAATATGGCTTAAAAAGCTTATAAGTATGTGTGGAATATACTTAATTATGTTGGTTGACGATGTGCCCTAAAGTTGTTGATTCGCTATGGTAAAGAAAATATTCATAAAAATATTTACTGTCAGTTACACTTACATACATACTTTGGCTACATGATAAACATCATTTATTAAATTTGGAGATAATAATCAAAAATCGATTAACTTACTTTTCTCACTCGGCGTAAAAGAAGAGATGTTGAGTGAGGCACTCCTACTTTCGATAGGCTATTGAGCATCATATTCGGTTTCTTTTACTAATTTTTCTGGGAAAAGAAAGAGAAGTTCAATAAAAAAATTTGGCCTTTCTTTTTAATGTTTTTATAATGCGCACATACAAGTTTATTAAGAAATAAGCAAAAAATATTTCTGAAGATTTCTTTTACATATGAAAAAAATCAGTTTCTTAATCACTTGTTATAAGCTTAAACTAAAAGAAAGGTAAGCCGCTTAAAATCATAAACAAATTTCTTTGTCATCCGAAATATAAAGTGTTAATTTGAGAATATAATTCTAGCAACAAACAAAAACACTAATATTCTTGATATATTTATGTTACATGTTAAACAAATTACGTACTTTTAAAAAAAAAGAAAAAAAAAAAGGAAACCATATCAATGATATGTATGAATATAAAATGAATGAAACTCTTTAAAATCCGATCGAATGTTTTACAAATTAGTATATAAATTAAAGTTTCACACACATTCAAGTATTTACATAAAGAACCGAGAAAAAAGAACTACCCGTATATAAAAATAAATACTAAAAATGTCAAAATATTATGCTAGCAACCAAAAGCTGTCATGCTGTCAAACGTCATTGTCATTCAAAAGATATACAAATGGAACAATAGGTACAGCGGTGGTGGACTTTGGGGAGCTATAAACAGATATAGAAAAGAATGGAGAATAGAGAGGAGTCGTTTATTGTTTACATAGATATGTAAAAAAAATGATTTTCTAAATGTAGATAATCAATAAATAACAGAAAAACATGTAACAAATATAAATATTTGGATAATATAAAATAACAGTACAGTCGGTTGAGGTCCTAGGCCCTCAAATAAAAATGGTATGAAATATATACATTAAAAGTATAAAGGCTCTAGTTCAAAATTTTCAAATAGAAGTTGTAAATAATTTTAAGAGACACAATAAAATTTTGAAACAACAGTCTTGCTTCTACATAAAATGTAAAAAACTGGATTATTTGCGATGAAAGTATGATACAACAAACATACAATAAATGTTAGAAATTTAAAACGAAAAATGTAAAAGTGAAATTATATACAATAAAAGTATGGTTTAACAGTCCGTTGAGGTCTTAGGTCCAGAAATTTTAAATAGAAATTGAAAATAAATTGAATAAAATCGGAGCTGTGAAAGAATGCAATTAATAGAGAGTATAAGTTACAAATGAATAAAGATTTTAGATTGCATATTTGACGCCAGAATATTGATTTAGAAATTTCACTTGGTGTCTTGGGAATGCAGTCTTTTTTGAAATCTTGGGAATTCAAATTTTATGACTTCAAAATTATGAGTGCTTTGAAGGACTTGAAGTCACTTGGAATCTTTTAGAGTCAATTGAGGTTTTAAAATCAATTGTTGTCACTTTCAGTCAATTAGAATTTGAAATCAATTGGAGCCACTTGAAGTCATTTGGATTAATTTGAAGTCAGTTGGAGTCACTTGGAATTTTAAGTCAATTGGTGTCATTTGAAGTCTTTTGGAGTCAATTGGAGTCACTTGAAGTCACTTGGAATCAATTTAATTTGAAGTTGCAGATATATCAAAACTTGAGAGACCTGAGTACCAGCGACTTCAAATCCCAATTGACTCCAAGTGACTTCAATTGACTTCAAATAACTTTAAGTGACTCCAATTGATTTCAAATCCCAATTGACTCCAAGTGACTTCTAGTGAATTCAATTAAATTCAAAACCCTAAAGGCTTCAAGTGACTTCAATTGATTTTAAATTCCAAGTGACTCCAAGTCTCTTTAAGTGACTCCAAGCCATGATTTTGAAGTCAGAAAAATTACAATCTCATTACTTCAAAAAAAGATTGCATTTCTTTGAATCCAAAAAAAACTTCTAGCTGCATTTTTATTTCGGAGTCAAATATGTTATTCAATGACTGCAATCATGAACTGCCGTTTATTAATTGTGACTTCAAGGTATCGCAATCAAATTGAATGCATTCTTTTACAGAATGAAATACTATATAATTAATTATATAAAAAATAAAAGTGCAAAAATATAGACTGTTGAGGTCCTAGATCCAGAAAATTAGAGAAAGCGGACGATATACAACAAAATTTTGATACAACAGTGCTACCTCAACAAAAATATACAAAAAATTGGATGATATACATATAATAAATGTACGATAGAACAGATCGTTGACGCCTTTACTTAGAAATTTCGATCAAAACATTCAAGAATATATAAAAAATGGGCGATATACATTAAAAGTATGATGCAATAGTCTGTTGAGGTTCTAGGTCCAAAAATTTCGAGAAGAAATTGTAAAAAATTGGATGAAATACTATGAAATAATTAGACTTTTGAGGTCGTAGACCTCGAAATACTGACCAAAAAATTAAAGAAATTGAATCGTTTACAATAAGTAAAAGTATGGCACAACAATCCGCTGAGTTTCAGGCCTAGAAATTTCGAACATAAAAGGTAAATAACTGGATTATATACACAATTAAAGTATAGTGCAACAGTCAGTTGAAGTCCTAGACCCAGAAATTTTGAAAAGAAAATATAAAAAATAAAATGAATTATGATATATCGTGGTGTGCTTCTGAAACACCTATTGGCTTTCTGAAGACTCAATAAATATTAAAATATTTCACCTTTTAGAACAATATGGTTCTAGGTTCTTAAGTAAAAACTAGAAAATTTCGAATCGAAGCGGAGTTAATAATTGAGAGAGGTTGAATTTAGATAATCAAATAAGAAACTCAACGAGAATTTAACGATTTCTGAAAGTTTCAAATTCTACAAACGTACTTACATATTTAAATATTTACGTGTAATAAATGGTTCAACACCGTTGTAGAATGAAAAAAAAAAATATCATACAACAACAATTACAACAACAACAACAACATTGACTATAACAATAGCAACTTATGTCAAAAAATTTAATGAACGGATTAAATCAATTGGACAGTTTCGAATAAACAAGAAATATATACTCGTATCTACTCATAGATACTTACTAACCCTAAGATACTTATTTAACAAGCGCGATAAACTATGATATTTTAATGATTTCAACAAAACGATCATCATTGGTGAGATCGTCTCTTATTGTTGGTATTTATGAAAATGAAGCAAACGGATCAGATAAATAAATTTAAATATTAATAGTGCTATTTTAATACAGGTGCGTACAGGTTATGCAAAACAATAAGAGAGAGAAGGAGAAAGAGGGAAGAGAAACATTCTTTCTTTCAATAATGATTCTTCCGATTTGATATCGAAAAATTGATGACGTCGAAAACGAACAATAATAATAAAAAAACCAATGTTGAAGTTTATAGTTAACACTTTCTGGTATTATGTTTTATAGTGTTGCCAGACTTTTTAGTTGTATAATGATAAGTTTTATTGTGTGCTCGATTCCTCGCGGCAGTGTTCCGTGTGAGTATAGAAATTTTCCAAGTTAGTTAGTATAATACCTACCAATGGGGGAAAGTAGTGAAGCACTAACCAAAAAAGCAGTTTGGAAGCCCTTAAAAGCTAAAAAACAAAAAGGCGTTTGCTTTCGGCATAGTAATGTTTGCTGTTGAGATAGAAGCGCTTACTATTGAGAAGTAAGCGTTTACTGTTGAGATGAAAGCGCTTGCTGGTGAGATAGATGGAAGCACTTGCTGCTGGAAGATGGAAGCACTTGCTGCTCAGGGATGGAAGCACTTGCTGATGAGTTGGAACCGCTTGCTACAGAGAAAAAAACATTTGCTGTTAAGATAGAAGCATTTCCAATTGAGATAGAAATGCTTGCTGCTGACAAGAAAGCACTTGCTAATGAGATGCTAAAATAAAAGTACTTAATGATGAGGTGGAAGAAGTATTTTTTAAACGTGATGATAACTGGTGAAGAACTGAATCAAGTTTTGTGTATAATTTCCCGTTGGCAGCACTATTGGGAAACTTACTCAAATTTAGTTACACTATTGAACACTGAGTTAATCCTCAGCAAATAGTAAAGGAAGTCAATGGGCATAGAAATGAGAAGAAGCGAAGAGATAAAAGCATGACGATTAAAACGTAAAATCAACATTTAAAATCATGTCTATTTAATTTCGTTATTAATGATCAGCAACAACAAGAAGACCAACAGCAATAGCCACACCGTGTAATTCTGTTAATTTTTGTTGTTGTTATTGTTGCTCCTACCTCAATCCGATTCAATTCATTCCAATGGCTAATAAAACGCATGAGTTATCAACATGAAAATCACAACGAAAACGTCATGGCACATCATAAAAATCGTTTAGATACAACAGCAAGAACAACAACAACAACATAGTTAAAAAAGATAAAAATCTTTATTTGAGCAAAACCAAAAAAAAAAAAAAAAAAAAAGAAAACCAACAGCAAAAAACATGCAAGAAAACATGCAAAAATTGAAATATTGTTTAATTTATTAGAGAGCAGACGCAACACGATCAGCAGATACTTGTACATGATCGTTAAGCGGAATTTTATGAAGAGAAAACAACAACAACAAAAAAACAAAGTTTCAATCGTTCGTACATTGAAAATTACCAACTTCCGTAAAGTAAAACCGCGAAAACTAAAGTAAGTATGTGGGTACTCGCTAGCGTTCTTCATTTACAATTCCAATTATGCTCAACAACAATTTCTAATTACAACACGATCGCCATCAACATCACCACTACCACCATCACCACACGCTACGATCAGCAGCTACAAAGCTCAACATGCTACACGCTAAAAATATAGACGCAAAAAAAACAAAACTTAAGATGAATGGAAAGGAAGGAAGATTGGGGCAAGCGCTGAGAGTGAGTGAAGCGACTGCAATGCGATAATTATATTCTTAATGTGCAGCTAATTGTGTTGCAATAATAAATTTTGCTGTTGTTCGTTCTGTTGTTGCAACTTATTCTCTACTGTGTCCATTTAAAATATTTTAATTGCAGTGGTTTTTTGTAAATAAAACTTTTTTTTGCTTTTTGTGTTTTGTAAGTAGCATGCAGTCAGTCAGCCAGCCAGCCAGCCAGTTTAGTTGTTTATTGTGTAGATACTTGTTGTTTTTGTTATGTTTTCGTTTTTTTTTTTCAACAGCTGTTAAATTAGTTCAACACTTTAGATGACGCATGTTCCACAAGCATGACATTCAACTGACAGTTGGTAATCTCTGGCATGTTGGCAATTTTGATGATATGATATGTGTATGTCGACTAACTGAATGACTGACTGACTGACTGCAGGCAAGAAATACAGACAGACAGACATACATACAGATACTTTTACATTGTAAATAAAATTGTTGAATTGAAAGAAGTTAGTCGTCACTGCTTTTGAGATGTTAAGGTAATATGCTGCAAAGTGGAAGTGGAAGTTGATCAGGGCATAAATATCGCTTACATACAACTTGCAACAACAAGTTGATGTATTCATTAAGGGTGTGGCAACTATAATATACTTGAAGATAGAGCTTTGCTTTTATTAATAAAAAATATTATTTAAAGAAGAAATAAGTGTTGAATAGTAGCTATCAAATAACAGAAGCGGCAAAATGTACTCTAATTACAAACGTCTGTCTTGTATAACTTGAAATATAGACGACTCTCTGAGAATTAAAAAGCATTTCTTCTATTTTATTTTAGAAATAGGTAATCATTAGTGTAAATTGGTGAATGTGATATTATATCAATTATGTGAAAAGAAGAAGAAGTAAAGTTTAAAATCTCTCTAATTTTAGTTTTGCCGGCAAGATTATGGCGCGCCATGGCGCCTTGGGCTATTTTTAAAATTAGTTCAAACAGGGGATCATGTTCTAACTGATACCCTTTTTCAGATATTGGTTCTTAAAAGTGGCGTTTGTTCCAACAGCAAAAAATGCGAAGCGCAACTGAGTTTTTGAGGATTTTATTTTTGCGTTAATATAAATAAACTCTATGGTAAGGGGAATTTAAACAATGGGTCATATAAAAAGTATTTTCGGTTTTTTGGTCGATGTTTGAACAAAAATTTCCTTTATTAAAAATCAATTTTAATCAAGTATATATTGGCCATTATCATCTATGATTTTTTGTAGTTTTCCGGTAGTTTCATAATTCCATCGGTGTAAAAGTTGGCCAAGTGATTTTCGGCGGGGCTCTTCTGTCGGCCAATATTTTTCTATCAAGAGAGTTTTACAGAGACCGAAACAAATGGCAGTCAGACGGTGCAATGTCCGGGCTATACGGTGGATGCATCAAAACTTCCCACCCCAGTGCAGTCAATTTTTGCCGGGTCATCAAAGATGTGTGTGACCTGGCATAATCATGATGGAACACAACACCTTTTTTGTTGGCCAATTCTGGTCACTCTTTCTTAATTGCTTCGTTCAGATGGTCGAGTTGTGAGCAGTGAGGATGAAAATTAACTATTTGGTCAGGTTGTAGCAGCTCATAATAGACAATTCCCTTCCAATCCCACTAAACACTCAACATAACCTTGTTTGTCGTCAATCCAGGCTTTGAAGTCGTTTGTGGAGGGTCAGCGGCTTTTGACCATGATTTTTTTCATTTAATATTCTCGTATTCAATCCATTTTTCATCGCCCGTAATAATTTGTTTAAAAAATAGTTCGATTTCATTGCGTTTCAGCAGTGTTTCACTGATGGTAATTCGGTCAATCAAATTTCTTTGTGTTATTTCTTGTGGCACCCAAACATCGAGCTTCTTTGAGTAGCCAGCCTTTTTTAATCATTCCAAACTGTCCTGTAGTTAATGTTTAGAGGTTACTGCTACCTCCTGACAGCTTGCGTGCCGGTCTTGCTCCACCAGTTGCAAAATTTCATAGACTTTTTTAGTGACTTTGTCGGCCAGAGCGAGGTGCATCTTTGACATCGAAATTTCCAGCACGGAATCGAGCAAACCAAAGTTGGACGGTACGTTCTGTTTAAGCATCCTCATCGTAAATCGCACAAATTTTTCGGCATGTTTTTGCAGCGTTTTTACCTTTTTTATAGTAAAAAAGCATCATGTAGCGAATTTCTTCAAAAATTTCACTCATTTTCAAATCAATGCAACTTTTTACACGAATGACAAACTACAAAACTGTAGCCTGAAATTCCACCTTTCAAACGTTCGTTTGACAGAATCGGATCTGCTGTGCCAGATGTATGACCATTAACACCATCTTGTGACAAAAACCGAAAATTCTTTCGCTTATGTTTTTTCTTCTCCATAAACATTTTCCAGGGACTCCTCCTCAACTAAACACTCGGACCGAATATGACCCGCTTGCCCAGCAAGCAACAGACCTAATTTCTTAGAATTATCTGTTATCTTTTGTAACAATGAAAGTTTAATATTTAAGTATTGACAAAATTTTAATAAAATTAACAAAAGAATGCTAAAAATCATTAAATAAACAACAAAGAAAACATCAAGAAATTGAAATTGTTTTAAAATATCAGCAGCTCTAAACAAAGAACGAAGAAGCAATCATATTGAAACCGCCACCTGCTGCGTTTGACATAAGCTACAGTAATCGGTTAAAGGTCCAGAATCATAAACTGTACAAAAATGATGCATGTAGGGTTATAACGATCATAAATGACACCCCCAGATGCATATATATATTTATTTAAAAATGCTAAGAAGAACCAACAGTAACAGAAAAATAAAGAGCTAAAGAAAGTTAAATGTGAAGGTGTGTGCCAACAGCTTAAATTCAGGCCAAGACAATGAATGCATGCATAAAGCAAAAGTCAAACAAAAAATTAATAATAAAAATAAAAAAAAATAAATACGTTCGAGTCAATTTAAAGCAGGAGATTTTAAAGTCTCGAAAGGAAGTGAATGAAAATGAGACTCCAAAAGCGATTAATAATAAAACGGCAGGCGAGCAGAGCACACACCATCAAGTCCATCAACACTTGGGAGCAGAGCACAGTTTCAGCAGAAGTTAAGCAAGGAAGATGCAAACCAAAATTTTATTTTTATTGCAATTTTTATTAGTTGAACCTTTTTTTTCTTTTGCAGTTAGCTTAATATATTTTTGTAACTTTTGCATATGGTTAAATATATACATATATAAAAATGTCAAACGATTTGTATACGAAAAATTATGAGTGATCATTAGTTCAGCCAGCAAAAATCGTAGGTAGAAGGTATGAACCTACTCGAGGAGTTTGGTATAAGCTTTGAGTTTTGATATTTTTGTTGTTGTTGCTCTTGTTCATTTTCGATGTTAAAGTTTTGCAACAAATGAATGTGTTGACAGCGTATTAATGTGCAGCAACATTTTGTTTAACAAATACAAAATTCTTATACTTGTTAACCATTATAGACAGGCTGCTGTCTATAGATGGATGTGGGACAGGCATATAGTCATTATGGAGACAGTATGACGTCTTGTTGTGAATTTGGTTTGGTCATTGAATACTTTAACTAAACTACCTACCTACCTTGTATATACATATGTTTATATGTAGTTGTAAGCTAATAAGTTGCCACAATGCAAAGTTTATACAATGCTTAAGTTATGGTCATAAATTTAGCTTTAAGTTTAAGTTTTTGAGCAATAATATGTTGGGTTCTTAGGTACCCATGCCTTTCAACTGCTTGGGATAAGTTGTTTTTTGATGGTAGAGTTTGGTTGGAGTTTACAAAAATTGATTTTAATGGAATTCCTGCCTTGGTGGAATTGTGTATTAGGAGATATGAGTTATTAAGTTGAAGTTTAAATATAGTTCAAATAAATCATAACTTGTTGATATTTGTACACAAAAAAAAAAAAAAAATTAAATAAAAAATTAAGAAAGAATGAAGCAAATTTTTGTAGAAGTTTATGTAAATATTAACTTTGTGTTCTTCAAATTCGATTGCATCAACAGTGGCGAATCCTTTGAAAATCATTCTACAGCATAACTGTTTATATTTAAAATACACTTGGACTGTAATAAATCTAAAATTTATAGATGTCCCATTTTTGGGAAGATTTAGAATGGATTTGGTGTGTTTCTTAATCCGGTTTGAAGTTCGATTTTATGATCTGGTTTTTAGTCTCATTTTAGGTCTAGTTTTTGGGGTGAATTGAGTCTGAATTCCAGTTTGATATTTTGTTTGAATTTTGGTACAATAATAATTTTGGTTTGATTTTTAATCTGAATGTTGGTCCTCTGGTCCGTTTTTTTTCCTTATTTTGTGTCATTTTGGTTTGAATTATGTTCTGATTTTTAATGTAAATTTTGGTTTAATTTCTGACCAAAATTGTGGTCTAATTTTTAACCGAAATGTTGGTTTGAAGTTTGGTCTGAAAGTAGTCTAAATATTATTCTAACTTCTGGCTAATTTGTTCTAGATTTTGGTCTGATCTTTAGTTTAAATTATAGTCTTATTTTTGGTCTGAGTTTTGGTCTCATTTTTCTCTGAAGGAAGGACGACTTGAAAGTCAGGCACTGCGACCTATAAGATCTATTGTACCAAAGCCCCAAGAAAGAAAGAAAGAAAGGAAGAGAGAAAGAAAGATAGATAAGAAACATACCCAAGCCGAGAATCGAACTCGGGTCTCCAGAAACAAGAGTCTGGCACTCTGCCACTAGACCACAGTGGCGATGGTAGGACCTACAGTTTAACGCCGATTCCGAACGGCTATGTGGCAATTTTTTATCAGCTCGGTGGTCTTGCCATTACCAACCAAGGTGTGTACTTGTACACATTCTTATAATTCTCATCCACTTCATATCGATAGTGAATATAAGAAGTTTATGAGAATTAACTACCAGACCAAGACGGGAATCGAACCCGCAACCTTCTGGTAGAAAGTCTAGTGCACTATCCACTATACTATCGAAGTCGTCATTTTTGCTCTTAATTTGTGCTGAATTTTTCCTTGAATTTTGGTCTAAATTTTATGTTGTTCTGAATTTTAGTCAAATTTTTGCTCTGCATTGATCTGAAGTTTGGCTTGAGTTTTAGTTTGAATTTTAGTTCGATTTATAGTAAGTTTGGTCTAATTTTAGGCCATGTTCTTGCTCTGAATTTTGTTTGATTTTTTTATTAATTTTGGTGTGAAAGCAGTCTAAATATTGGTCCAATTTCAGATCGGATTTTTGCAATTGTTTGGTCCGATTTTAATCTCAATTTAGGTTTGAATTTGTCTATTTTTAGGCCGAATATCGGGGTGATTTTGCTCTGAATTTGGACTGAATTTTGCTTTGAAGTTTTATCAGATTTTTTAATTGAATTTGGTTGGTCTAAGTGTTGGTCATTTTTGACTATTAGGAAAGGATTTTTGAAATGAATTTCGAGCTGATTTAGTTTTAATTTTTGATCTAAATTTGTTTTAAATATTGGTTTGGTTTTTGTTCAGAATGTCGATCCATTTTTTGGTCTGAATTGCAGTCTGATTTCTCGACTGATTTTAGTTTGAATTTTGGTCTAAAATTGATTTGAATTTTAAGTGTGATTTTTGATTAGGCATCCACTAATTTATTTAGTTATTTCATAAATTTTTGGTTTCCGCTTCATATTACGATATGCCCTTATTACTTGATAGTTACAATTATTTATCATTAACATAGCAATGCTAGCTTTACAATGACAAGTTGCTATCATAATTAAATTGCCATGAAGCAAAAAATTAAAAAATCTCAGTACTTCAGCACCAACTGCATAGACACATAGATGGAAAGGGTACGTACAGCCAATTAAAATTGTTCACACGTTTGGTTAATTAATTGTCAAATTGCTAAGTTGCAAAAATTATTTGATGCAAAAATTAAAAACTGAAAAGGAAGAAGAATTTTTATATTATCTACACACTTACATACATAAAGCATTCTAAATACCTAATTTCATTTTTACTACAAAGAACAATTTCCGAGAATTAATTGTAGACAAGACAGGAGAAACGACTTCGAAATGAGCGACGAAAATACTAATTATGATTTTTTTCTTCTTCTCTTCTTGGCACATATGACAGCCGTTTGACAGAAATAGCACAAAGTCGCTTCTTTTGACATTTCGAAATTATGACAAATAAAAATGTTGCAAACTGTTGCCAGTTGACAAGAAATTGTTTCGGCTTTTTTTTTTTTGTTTTTTTTTTTTTGCAAACAAACCGAAAAGATGCCGCTTTGAAAGGCAAAAAATAATAATTATGATGACAAAATATTTTCATCTGTCAATTTGACAGTTTAGGCTAGAGAACATAAGTCAAATGTGAAGTTTACTTGAGTATATTATGTATAAAAAAATAATAAAGTTGCATGTTTGCATTTCATATTTAATTTTATTTTTTATTTATTAGAAAATATGTATTCATTCTTTACGCTAATCATTCGATTAATGACACTTTGCTGACATTCGAAGTAACTGTCAACTGTCAGCTAACAATTAATTTAAAGTTTTCATTCAGTTTTTCACACACACACTTGCAGCCTCACATACTTACTACTTACAAGCATATGCCAACATTTTCACTTAATTCCAGCTACTGTATCTACACACAAACAACTTGTGTCTATCTATCTGCTACTTGCTGTAATATTATTTAACATGATTGCAATTTCTTCCGCTTGCAATTCATCATTTGACATGAGCCCGAACAAAATACAACACCAACAACAACAACTACTATAAAAATATGCGCTCGTCACACTAGCATTTACAAATAGCATGAATTGCTCTCCCAGTCAATAATTATATTCACGTTTTGCATGATACTGAAACAATGAAACGCTAGAAAATTAATTTTATTTTATGATTTTAGATTAAATCAGTAATTTTCAGTGAGCTCTGTGAAATTTTAAATTCAAAATCTGTCAGTACGAGTGACGCTAAACTGGGCTAAGGTAGATTTTAAACTTTCTACACACAGAAATCTGCTGACTCTATCACTTTGCATTGCGTTGGAAAAAATACAAGATTTCCTCTTGGATCAAAACTTTTTCGATAACTCTCTTGGGCTTCAGCAGAAGTTTCAATTGATTTTAAATATATATTCAGAATTGTGGATCCGGAAATTGCAAGGAAGGTTTTGTTTTTCAATAATTGAAAATTTGTTTTTGTTTTTTTTTTTCATTCGGGAACTACGATCATAATGGCTGAAATATTTATCGGGAAGGAGGAAGAGTTTATTCTCAATACCAAGTCCTTCCCTCCTTAAATCCGCTAGTGTTTAAGTATTACAGTCGATTTTGCTATAGGCGGACACAGGTTACATTGGATTCGGTTCGTTATCTGGAGTTTTTTCATGGCTACCAGAAAACAACACTTCTGCGTTTCTTTTGGATTCAGTTTTCACCCTTGGCCTTACCAACTTTGAAGGCATTACCGGTGACTAAATTAACACAGGAATCATTACACTTACAAGTAATCTAACTGAGACCTAGGATGCTTCTCTCTGGTCTATTTCACTGCAAGTTTGTCTAAGATATGATGGTTTCGACAGAATCTTAACGTTCCATGATTTAAATCTAGTTCTTTCACCAAAGTCAATAGGTTTTGCAAAGAAACTCGATATTTGGAATTTCTTCTCGGTTATCAGAACGAACTGATTACAGTGCTCGCCTTTGACCTTACCGGTAGCTAAGCTACTCCTGACATCGCTCTCAGAGACATTATACAATTTTCGAGGAGGCGAAAATCGTCATGAATAGATTCAATAGTAGAACAATGGAAAAAATATCTTTTGGATCTTTTCCCGATAAATATACCAGTATTCCAAAGTTCAAAGTTTATGATCTAAAAATGTTTTGAAGGAATAGAAAATAAATTTCCCTCATTCCCATTTCCCTCAATTCTTAGGAAAATAAAAACCTCGGACCCCAAATTTCTTTTCACGGACCTTTTGCACTTGGTTTCATAACACCAGTCCTGATTCTTGTTGATGCTTTGTAATACAGTTGCATGCAGTCCGAGAAGTTGGTGCTATTTCGTCAAAAAAGCCATTACCATAACATAAAAGTTTCTTTGGGTTTTCTGCAGTTACAGTGCGAATAAAGAATTCTAAGCCATAAAGTTGTCGATCTTGTTGGCTTAAGGAGTATAAAATACAAAATAATCTCACATTTATAATTTTAATTAAATGTTTCTGTTTGAGCCACCATTTTATGCACTGGGCTATGATGGTTTCACTTCTCACTCACAGTAGTACTTTGTATTTTTGTGGATCATATGAGGGCGCTCACGATCATTTCTTGGCAAAGTTTTTTTTCTTGTGCAGTTTTTCTCTTCCTTTTTTTCACTTCTACGCTGCATATTCGTTGTTATAATTATTGCACATTTAAATGCTGCCAACTTCATTGCCAAGTGAGTTGCAACAACAACAAGGGCATTCAAGATTGTCATTCATATGGAACACCAGCAGCCAGAGAAAAGTAAGCAAATAAATCATTTAAGGGAGATGGGGGAATAATACAAGCCATTGCGTAGAGCTATATATGC
This sequence comes from Toxonevra muliebris, assembly GCA_963691655.1. Classification (NCBI taxonomy): domain Eukaryota; kingdom Metazoa; phylum Arthropoda; class Insecta; order Diptera; family Pallopteridae; genus Toxonevra; species Toxonevra muliebris. The sequence continues at coordinate 75,689,393 of OY829329.1, forward strand.
GCATGTCGCTGTGATTATTTACGATTTTCAAAGTAAGTGATGTGGAAAATGATTTGTTCTTAAGAAGAAGAAGAACGATGCTGCTACTGCTTCCACGAGCAAGCGTCAAATGGGAAAGGAAGGTTGTTGTTATTGTTGAGGTGCATTTCAAAAGTGATATTGATGAAGAAGGAATTACTAGGTAATAAAATTTAAAGGGAGAAAACATTTTCACTTGACCACCAAATCAGACATCATTATCTAAAATATTATTCTGATTCTGATTCAAGAAAACTAAAAATTTCAAATTCCTATCGTACACAAATTAAAGAACATGAAAAATAACACCGATCAAAATAACATCAAAACCGATTTAAAATCGATTAACCTGTTTTCGTATACATATAAACTCTTCTAGAATTTGTGGCTAAACACTGCTATGCATGTGTGCGGCAACAGGTTGATTTACGGCTAATTCTCACATGTCAGACATGTGAGTCGCATCAGAAAAGTACAAAATGAAAAAAATAAAATCTCGTGGAAAAAAATAAACTAAATAATAATAAAAAGTTAAAGCACAAGATCAGCGACGATCGGTATTAAGGCGCTCAGTTATTTCTAAAACAAAAGCCGCACATTGTTGTAGCCGCCTCGCCGACAGAACGTTCAAAAGTAATAACGCCCCCTCGAGAAAATATCGTATAGTTGTTGGTTGTTGATGAAGCAGCAGTAGAAAGAAGTAAATGTAGAAAAAAAAGAATACAAAAAAATATAAAGAAGCCGTCTTAATTTTAGTACGTGGCGGGCAAATGGGAAACTGCCGTCGTTGTTGTCGAACCTGTTGTTGTTTTTGCTGTTTTTGCTGTGTGCGGTTAAGGTGAGAAAATGCTTGATTAGATTTCTAACCCTCATTTTAGCTTTAACTTCTTTTTAAATCTATAGATGTATTGTGTAGGTATGTAAGCAGTGGCGGATCTAGAGAAGGAATGTTTCGGCTGCGGCCCCTCCCTAAAATGTGAGTGCTTATAACCTTTTTAAATCTTCCTTCAGTGCAATTATTTATCATACACATTTCGACTACATTGAATCCTATATTGCAGGGCTAGTTTTTAAATATGCTAGTTTTGGAGAACTTTGTCGGGTTTTTGATCTGCTTTTATGACTGAATTTTTTATCTGGGTTTAAGTTTTATAATAATGGATTTTAGTTTTTTTTTTATTGGATTTTTTGTTTGAATTTGGTATGATTTTTGCTCTGAATTTCGGTTTAAATTGTAATCAGAATTTGATTTGAATTTTGTTCTGAATTTGATCCAAATTTAGGCCTAAGTTTTGATAAGATTTTTGGTCTGAATCTAGGCTCGATTTTTTTCTGAATTTTGGTCTCAATTTTAGTTTAAATTTCGGATTTAATTTTTGGTTTATTTCTATTTTGAAATTCGGTTCAAATTTTGAACTGGTTTTGGTCTGAATTTGGGTCAGATTTTTAATTTGACTTTGGTCCGAGTTTTGATCCGATTTTTGGTTTGATTTTTGGTGAATTTCACATAAAATTTTGATCTGATTTCTGATCTGAATTTGGTATGAATTTCGGCTGATTTTTGGTCTTATTTTTAGTTTGAATTTTGGTTTGACTTTGCTTCGAATTTAAGTGCGATTTTCGGTGATTTTTGCTCTAAACTATATCTGATTTTTATATTCTGCTAATGCATTCCCTAAATTTGACAAAATGAGTTTCTTCCAACTCCAAATCCTCGATCCGCAACTGTATATAAGTTAACACAGCTCCTTGATTGTAAGTCGATTTCAGTTATTGTTGTTGCTGGTGGTTGTTACATGCCCAGTGGCGGCGCAATTGCCTCTCATATTGAAAGATTATCATCATCAGCAATATCATATTTGAATGTGTGTGTGTGTGTGTGTGTGTGAGTGTTTGGGCTGATTTGATCGCATGTCATGCGATCGACAATCGAAACATAGCGAATGAAATAAACAACATCAAAGCTAAGGCTAACGAGCAAAAAGAAAGTTAACTTTAGTTGGTAATTAAATTCTGTTTTTCCAATCACCTTCAACTTAAAAGAAATTTTTGCTTTAACCACTCAGAAGATTTCCAACAAGAATCGCTACTACTTTTGGTTTCCTTCTTTACTTTAAATCTTATTTTAAAATCTCAATTTCATGCCTAATACTTCAGCCAAACAAAAACAGTAGAAGAAATTTTAATTTATTTAGCGTAGCAATTTTATAAATTGCTCATTTCCCTTTAAATGTATCTAAAGAAGCAGCAGAAGCTGAATGCGAAGGGGTTGTTAATCCCGCAGCATGCAAAGTAAGTATAACTGCCAGGCTGAGCGTGCAAAGGAGTGTGAGCGTGATTGTTAGTGCCAAGTTGTGATATTTCGCACATTATTTTTACCCCCTAAGCATTCAATGCTTTAGTATCATCCTTTTAGCATATATTGCCTTCATGTAGTTATTTTTGTTCTTTCTTTTTGTTGTTGCTTTATTGTGTTATTGTGAATGGTAACTTTATTTGTGTGAACGTCGTGAACCCTTCACGAATTTTAAGTTGACAGTTTATTTGTTATCTATGGTCTCATTAATGGCGTAACAAAATAGAGGCTGGCTGCCGTTGTCGTTGCCTTTGCCGCCGCCACCAACAATGAAAGTCGATTTGAAAGTCAAAAATCACTCATGTTGAAAATCAGATTTTCGGGTTTGCTGGGTGACTTTATTATTGGTTGTTGTTGCTGTTTTAGTTTTTATATATTTTCTGGTTAAACTCCCTTGGTTGAGAAGGAAGTGTGTTAAAATTATTGTAACGTAAAATTTATGCTTTAGTTTGGTGTGGCCTTAAAGGATTGAAGAATTGTAATAAGGATATTAAAATATTAGCTGAGATTTAATTGAGCATCAATTTTATTTTATAGAATTTATTTATTTCACATTAAAAATTTCGAAAGCTATAGACTTATTTTTGGGGTTTTTGGAGAAAATGTGAGGTTTCGGTCAAATTATGGTAGTATATAATTAAAAAATTGTTAATGCAGACAAATTTTTGCTCTTGAAATCCTGGGAACTAGGCTTGAATAGGTGATATATTCAGCCTATAGCCACCTATAGCATTGTTAATGGTAACTGTAAGTTCAATTTCGTATTTTTTTTGGGAATTCTTTCCTTTGGGTTGTTTGCAGAATTTACGTTCTAGATTTATGATACTTTTTGCACGGCGAATCCCATAGAGGAGATTTGTTCTGCTTGGCTTCAAGTAATCGTCCACCCAAACATCACCATAGTTTTTCTTCGAAACCAATCTCTCGAAGACTATCACCGAATGCGCTCACCCCATTGTTGCTATCAACATTAGTTTTCAAAAACTAACTCTGAAACAGTATCCGAATAGCGAAACCGCTTTACCGTCAACCGAATTCCTCCACCCATCGTGTTGCTAGAGAACACCGTCACCCAAACTGGTCATCCGAATGTCGCAATCGAACACGGTCACCTGAGATTATCATCAAAACTGAACACTTCCGCTTAAATCCGTTACTTATACATCGCAATCGAATACCGTCATTTCAAATTATCACTAAAATCTGTTATCCGAACGACGTAAACGAACATCTGGGACTTACATTGAAAACGTTCATTCGAACGCCGTAACTGAACACTGCCATCCAAAGACAACCACTGAAAATGACCAACCATTCGCTGCTGCCGAACACTTCCACCGAAATAGGTTATTCGAACGCTAGAACCGAGCAACGCATCTGAAGACTACCACCGAGACCGTCACCAACCAAGTGTTGTTTTGTTAACAGCGCAACAGTTACTTGAAGACTATTATGGTCTTCTAAACATCAAAACCGAACACCGGTAATTGAAGTCAACCCCAAATCACAGCCAACTATTTTTGGTTAAAGGTTCGTAAACAAATTTCTACAGGCTGAGTTATATCCTATCTATATAAAACTAAGTTTTTGTTGGATTACTTTTGTTCGTTCACACAAGGCATGAAATTTTGTATTACCGAACACGGATTTGAAAAATTATTTATTTGCGGAAGTCAAACGAATTTTCCCCAATTCAAAAATCAATAACCATCACTTCAGAACTTTTTTCTAACCTAATTTCTAACCTACTGAAAATCGGTGAATTTCCACGTTTTTTTTTTTAAAGTCGAAGTCAGTGTTGGACTTTCATCCACTAAACATCTCCTCTAGTCTGTTAATATTTCGTCGGGAGGCCATCTAGATTATTACTGCTCAATCGCCTGTTTTTTGTCGGTCTGGTTCATTACCGTCTACTATGGGATAGGGTCACTGATACTCCGGCTTCTGCATTCCAGTCGCCAGCCAGTCGATTAACCGTGGCAGCCATTATTGGTCTGGCAGCGGGTGAAGACGCGGAGCAAGTTTTATAGGCGGGAGTTGTCTCATTGCTGTCGGAAGCACCGTTTCGTATAAACGCGGGAGACGTCTGGGTTTCCTTTGCGTTTATTTTATCTGAGACAGCATGGTCTCATTGCAGGCTAAAGCGGCGCCATTCGTCAGGATTGGATAAGGCTTTGTGACATTTTGGTCACGCCCTGCACCACTGTGGGGTATTTTAGTCGCCTCTTACGACAAACATACCTTAGTCCAGCACACTAATAATTAGCCTACGGCGACCACTGTGTATGGATGATTATTTAACAGTAATGTGTGCACACATTAATTAATTAACTGATAGGTGCCAGGTCGCGATCCAGGGAGCGCCCCGAGGAAGCTGTGTGTCGACTTGAGATGGAAGAGCGCAAGGATTGAATATAGACTCATCAGTTTGTAAGAATATCATAGACTTAACATTGTATCCACCACTCAACCCCCTTTTCCCCACCCCAGGCCCCGTTTAAATGATTTAATTTTCATTTAACATTTAATTAATTTTTTTTTATTTTTTATAAATATATATAACGATAGCAAACTTCAGTGCAAAGGATTTTTGCAATTTATGATGCTTTTCATGTTCGTGCTTATACTTTAGTAACTTAAGCTCAACCAGATGCTGAACTACAGTGAGATAAGGAGACCACCATGCTAAAGTGAACAGTAAGTTTAATAAAAGAATGGACAGGCATGTATGAATTAATTTTGGTTTTAAGTAGGAAATTTACTTTTACTCCAACTTTTCTTAACAGATATTTCCTATATCTTGAGTTTAATTTTGAAAAATTTTGTGATACATTATAAATTTTTATGCCGGAACTGCTGGATGGATCAGTTGCTAATTCTTTAAAGCTTTAATTCTTTTTGGAAAAGAAAACAATTTTCCCCTTAATTTTTTTAAGATTAACCAATCAGCTCCATATTTTTGTTTCTTTTGCTGACAAGGTGCGGATTAATTTGTTATTGCAGTCTTTTTAACAAAATTTAAAATAGAAATACTACTTTATTTCAACAATGATAATTCGAGTATCTCAGTGACTTTTGTTCATGTAATTTACATTTTTACTTTACTACTAGGTAGATACAAGCAATCGAAACTGAGTAACTTTTCTACAGAGGATTTAGGGCATAACTATCCCAAAGGACATATCTTCATTTCACACATCATTTAATATTAAGAACGCGTTTAATATACATAGAATCTACGACTACAAAAACTCGAGTTGAGTGTTACTTTTTGTCACTTAATTTTAATTTATTCACATTATTTTCCTTATGTTTTTTTTTTCTGTTTTTACTTTTACGTTTTGCTTTTTGAATCCCGATGGCATGATTAATGTGTTTGTTTATTATGTTTTTTGAAAAAAAGAGGAGCAGGGGCATAAACATGAAACATGTTTTCCCAAAAGGACCTTTTCACTTGCCACTTTTTGTTTTGTTTTATTTCCTGTGTTATGTTTTTAAATTGTAAAGTAAAATTCTTTTATTTTTGTGCTTTCACTTCAGTGATTTTGTTTAGAAAATTACAAAGTGTTAACAAGCAAATATTGCTGTTGTGTGTTGTTGTTAGAAGAAGAATAAAAGAAAAATGTTCGAAATTAAAATTGTCAAGTTGTGACATAATGATATGTCAATGTTGGGTGTGCGTGATTTTTTTGTGAAAAAAAGAAAAAAAACGGAAAACTTATACCTACATACTCACATATGTCAGCATATTTGAGTAATATAGGTAGAGTTGGTTCAACTTTTGCATATGCTGCACTTCACATATTAAACAATTTGCATTGCAGAGAGGAAAGGTTCAGAAGGAATTGTGTTTTTGTTTTCGCGCACATTTTATTAATTATATTTAAATTTTGTTTAGAGCAAGTTTTCGAATTTTTTTTTTTAGGTTATCTTAATAATTTATTTACGAAATGTGTGAAAAAGGAAGGAAGAAAAGTAGACAAAAGCAAAAACTACTGCCCTGCTTAATTTGTAAATTAATAATTTAGTTTTAATGTGTCTTCTGCAAATAATATCTGCACGTACTTAAATTGACAACACGCAAATGTATCATTAGTATATTAAGGTAGCAGCAAAGACAACAACAGCAGCAGTTGCCATGCGGTAGTATTGTTTTTTTTTTTTGGATTCATTAAGTTGACTGAATTTTTCAATACACTGCTGTAAAATTCCCGTTCACCAAAGACCCTGGCGTCAATTTGTTTTACGTTTTTGTTTTTTTGCAATTAATGCACTTTGCAGTTCATTATTGTCTTTCAACATATGTAGTAGTGGCAGTAACAGCAGCAGCAACTACAGCAGTAGTAGTAGTAGTAAAAGTAAAACTGAAGAGGGGAAATTGAAAAAAGCATTGAATTTAAAGTTGCATTTAATTGCAATTTGTTACAATTGCTGCTGCTGCTGCTGCTGTTACTGCTTCTGCTATTGCAACATTATTAGTTGCAGCAATAATTCATTTTCCCTACTCTCTACTCATCTTCACTGCAATTAAAAATAACATTTCTGCTATCACCTTTCAATCTGAGATCTGATGATGAGAAAATTGCATGCGCACAGATAACGCTTAGCTGGTTTAGCGAAAAAATAGTAAAATGAAAAGCAGTCAGCAACTCGTACTCGCACTACGAGTATGTAACTAAAATAGTAGTCTACATACAATAATTTTAATGTTTTTCTTTAATTTTTATTGTTGTTGTGAATGGTTTTTTTTTCTGTTTTGTTTTATGTTGCTTGATGTAAGCGTGTTGTTAATAATAACATGAACAATTTGTTGCTTTGATTAAATTAAACCAATAATAAAAAGTCTTGATGAAATACATAAAATGTTAGTCACTGACCATGCACAATATATTTAATGTAACAAATTAGAATTAGACATTAATTATGATGCACAATGTATGCAATTCATAAGTAGTATTTATTTATCATCTGTATTATGAATTCACACGAAAATAATTACCTTCTAGTTATATACATATGATATATATACTGCTTTATGGATGAGCAACCTGACCGGATCACCGAATTTCTGACCAACATAATCTACAGCTTTGTAAACCGTTTTCTTTGCCGCATTCTCAAAATCTGGTGACCCAATATCATTATAACAAAAACTTATCATAGGTATATACACTGAGGAGTAAAAATGTAACAAGGATCAGTAGCAGGAACATTGTTGAAATATATTGTTCAAGGTTACCAATCTTTGTACCTTTTCTCGTCAACACGCTTTTATAGCTCATTCATACCTTTTGGCAGATTTGAATAATTTTTTAGTTGCCTTTTCAAGTGACTACATATTTATGCCAAAACTTTACGAAGGCCATTTCATTGTCTTCTTTATTTCAACTGATACGAATTTGGTGTCTGAAGCAAAGTATTTAAGCACTAAGAGGTAAACTATTTTCGTATATATCCTCTTCCTCCATCTCCTACCCTTCTTGAAAATGGGGTTCTAAGTTCCATTTTTAGATAAGTGGCCGATAAAAAAGAAACCGATTAGAAAACTATAATGCTGTTTTTGGAGAAAATAATTCTTGTTAAAAATTATGCGGGGTCCTAGAACATTAGAATATGGATGACCTACAAGGTACACATTTCCCAAAATAATGCAAAAACCGAATTATCTAAATACGCAGTCGTGATCAGCGACCCTAAATTAAGATCACTGCATTCCAGACACTAATCTTAGTTTTATTATAAAAAAGTTTTCCACTTTAAAAAATTTCTGCAGAAACATTTCTTTAGCGTAAACTAAAAAAGGACTATAGAGGTACTACTTTCAGAACCTTTTTATGCTTGATATTCTGTCATCTCGGTCCATCACTATAACTCAAACACTTGCAACAAAATTTTATTTAATTTTATCACTTTTTGTCTCATACTCATATTTTCAAATCTTTTACTCTCTTTCACTAAGTTTTTAGTTTGAAAATCACTTCATGCATTTCCCCAAAAATAATCAATTTGTTAATAATATCTTGGCATATTCGCACTACAACAGAAACTCTTCTTTATTTTAATCTGACTTGCATGTGTCATATCAAAAACTATTCAAGCATTCATTTTAACAATTTCAATTTTGTAAACAAATCTCGACAGTGATTATCACAAAAACCACATACAGGCACATTCATAGAACACTAACTAACACACACACACATACACTCACTTATAAAGTGTACACACACATTTCAACTAAGAAACCACATTCGAGTTGATTTGCTAATTGCTGAGAATGTCTCCAGATAATCAAATGTTTAAATTTTGACATTTCTTCTGCTTTCACTTCAACTATTATTAGGTACAATTACAACTACAACTTTGTATGTAATTGACACTACAATTATCTTACTCAAAATGTTTTCTTATAAGGAAACTGACCACAGAATTGCTGTGCTTGTTCTTGTTGTTGCTGTCGTTATTATTATTACAGCTTTCCTTTGTTGTCTTATTATCTCGAAAGATTGACCATTCAGTAGATGGTAAGGTTTTAAATTGAGGTTTTCTGACATTCAGTCATATGACATGTCAAATTGCCTGCTGTTGTATTGCATTTACATACAATCTACAATCCTTTGACATTTGCTGAGTATTCGTATGTAAAGTAATTTTGTGGTATTGTAAGTAGAATGCAAAAATGTTGTTAATGATGATCAATGAACATGATTACAAATTACATACAAACAAATATATTTTATGAGCAATTTAGTTTTGGGTGATTTTAGGTTTTAAGGTTTATTTTAAATTAATTTTAAGTTTTTCTTCTTTTTTTTTTGATTTTTGTATTTTGTAATTTATTTTGTAGTTTGTAAAGAAGGTGAAAAGAATTCGCTTTCAAGTTTTGCCAAAAAAAATCTATATACATAATAAAAATATTGTGCCTGCTCGTATTTTTTCAACAAAGCGTTAAAATGCAAATTTACAAAATACCAAATGCGCAGCCAAGCAACAAAAAGCGTTGATGTGACAACAACAATATAAGAATAAAAAAATCGCTTTGATCTTTAAGTTGCATAGACAAAATTAAGTGAACAAAAAATTTCTACAACAGAAATAACAATAAAATAAAGAATATTCATCAAAAACTAAAGGAAATATATATAGAAGGAAAAGAGCAAAGCTTCTGCAGCATTCAATCAGACAGTCTGACTGACAGTCTACTGTTACTGTCCCTCTGACAGTCAAACAGAGAGACAGACATACATACACTTAGTCAAATCTTCTTCATTAGCTTCAAACGAATTGACTAATGTGAGACGATTAAGTATGGCAACACTGTTATATACATACAAACAAACATATGGTCTCTCTCTCTCTCTCTTTCTTTTTCTACCCGCCCGCCTAGACAACATTTTGAAAGCAATAACAAAAAATTGCAAAATGTCGCCGACGACATTTTATTTCGCCAGATTTTCGTTACTAATTTTTCATTTCAATACAGAAAAAAAAAAAAATTTATAAAAAAAAAAAAATCAAAAAAGAACTGGCAACTTAAACATCTTGGCGCGAAAAATACAATTAATCACATAAGCGATACGAACGGAAAGCGGCAGCAGCAGCAGTAGCACCAACAACACCAGGCAACATGAGCAGTCGGCATCACATTGCATTGCACGCCGTCGTCGACGACGTGACAAAAATTTCGCTTGATTTTGTCTTAATTAACGCCAAACGCTTCAATAGCGATAAAATATGTGAATATGTTGTTGCTGGTTGCAGTTGCTGATATTGTTGGTTGAAACAAACAGTTGAAGCGGTATATGTAAAAGCGCGCGCACAGTAAACACTTGTTCCAATTAATCGGATTTTGGTTTGCTTTTCGTGTGGCATTGCTTGCTGGCTGCTGCTGGTGCTGCTATTTCTGTTGTGTGCAGCAGCAGCATTTCCTTTTATATGCTGCCTATGCTTTTTATTTGATTTTTGCTTTTGTCGTTTTTATTGAAACTCTGAAATTGTTGTCGTCGCATCATCGCCACCACCACCACCATCAAAATCAACATCATTCAACAACGACAACGCTTTTCAAAGGCTTTTGTTGCAAGTAATACATTTGATACTCTTGTATATATTTGTGTGTGAGTATGTGTGCTTGTGTGCTTGATATAAACTTTTGCCCCTGCTATACTATTATTATTTGGTGTTGTTGTGCAGATTCTGTTGGCACGATCATCGGTGTTTTCGAATTTTACGCATCATTCACACATTGCCTGTCAAATGAGTTCGCCTTTAATTGGACCACACACACGCACATAAATACATATATACACACACATACACTTGTGATAATTTTGGAGGATTTCCTCTAAAGCAGCAATAGTAGCAACATTTATTTCTTTTTTTTTCTTTTTATTTTTTGATTTGATTTTAGTTGGTTTACTGTGGAGGGTCTTTTCTTTTTTTTTTGGCGTCATTTCAACAATTTCTTTTCGGTTTATTTGTCTCAATTTTGTCTTGCTGTTGAAAATGAGCTTCTTAAATTGCTTTGCTTTCAATAAACAGAGGCGTTATATATTTTACCACATGTCACTGAACCTGAACCACCCAAATTGCTGATGGGAGATGAGATTTATTGGTTTGCTTCTTTATATGTAATGACGTATTTAATGAGCAGTAATTCTGGTGAAAATATTTTTGGAATAAATAATTTTTTTTTATTTGGTTATATATAAAAACTATTTATAAATAAACTTTGAATAGTTAACCTTTCCAGGGATATTGTCCTGAGGAAGGCAGCTGAAAATTCAACTAAATCGATCTAGCCTCGGATTTGGGTTACAAGATTTTCAATTAAAAGCATCAATATTTTTCTTTGTTTCATAGAATTTTCATGCTTTTGGGCCGTCTTTTGTCGAATTCTTGAATATATGTAAAAGCAAATTATGTGTAGTCGATATTTCTTGATGAAGTTTTTGTAATTCTCATTTACTCTTCAATATTTTCCCTTATAAAGATTATTGAAATGAGAGAACTGTCACAAAGATCACTGATGACGAAACGTAGCGGGTTCCGGAACGAACATCTGATCTGATAGTTATAAGACTGTTTGATATTCTTCTGGCATTATTGTTCATTTAAAACTTAATCCTTTAAAATAATTTATCTAAAATTATGAATTATGATATTTCCGAATTAAAATATTAAAACATTTTGTTTTGATAGAAAAAAAGTTCGGGTCTGCCCAAGCCCTCCAAGTCTGTTTTGCCATATTATTTACAACCGAAAATCCAGAATTAGTGAGTAACAAAAAATGTGATTGCTTAATACAATCTATAAACAAGTCGAACATTATCGATTTTCAAGTTATTATATAAAGACAATTATTTTGGGGGTTACTTGTACGGGTGAAACTTCTAATGAAAATATTTTTGTCGTACTTTTATTCAACTTCAAGTCAAAAATATTACATAGAAAAAACATCCCAACCAGGATCATGGAGTTTTCTTGGGAGGGTTAAGCTGAACGAAGGGTGAACTCCCAAAATAACTGAATCCCAACGTAAGAACTATAACCAAAGCGTGGAGAGTTTCTTACCCATATCTCTTTTGCATTACCACTTTGTCTAATATATTTAGTTCCAACCATGACCGTACTAACAATTTGTTTCCTTTTATTGCATTTCTAATCAATTGTATAGTTATAATTTGCTCACGTGTCCTTTCTTTATTATCATTTTATGTTATGCAGCGAAATTATAAATTCAATTTCCAGAACCTTTTTTAACGCTTGTCACTTGGTAGCCTTTTAAAACGTTTAACAATTTAGCTGTATATCGCTTGCACATACACGTGCGGAGGTAATGAGCCATATTAAGTTGGTGGGCGTGTATTTTATGTCAGAAGGCAAGTGGGGTTTTTAGGGTAGTTAGTTAGAGAGAGAGAGTATACAAACATAAATCTGAAATTTCTACTTATTTTGCACGAATTCTTAAAATGTTTGAATTCCTTTTCATTCCAACTTAAAAAATTAAATTTTAAATCGAAGCAGTATTTGAATATTTTTGTCTGAGTGAAACTTTGCAGTTTTTTTCATAATATTATGGGTTTTTTTTTAATGAAAAACACTTGCCCCTTGGTCCTTTTTTCTCTTGTTATTTCGGTGAATAATTCCAAATTACATTGATGAAAATTTTGCAGCTTTATATCCTTTCAAATAAGTCCAAATCACAAAGATATGTTACTACCTTAAATTTTTTATTAATTTTTAAACCTTTGGGCATGAGTCTAGCTCAGGACTAAATTTTCTTATTTCTCTTAGAAAAATGCATGGTTTTGTTTTGAGTATCGTATTTGCTCTCAAAGTTTTTGTTTTCGGACACCTTCCAGTGCCAAAGGGGACAGAAAGAGAGACTTGTGTATTGCAGCTAATGATTTTGAAGGCTTCAATTCATTATTAGGAATCTCTTTTATAAATTTGTGCGGAAAAATACTTGATGTTTTTGTTAAAGTCTTGGCTCTACCAGATAAGGTAGCCAAACGTACTGATTTGATTAGAACATGTCCTGATTTTTTTTTAAATTCTAATTTTTTGAAATTTCGAAATCAGTGCAAAAATATACTGATTTTTGTATTTTGTACTGATTTTTTCAAATTAATATCTTAAGAATTTTTGTGCTTAACCTTAATGGTCTTAAAATTGTTTTGGCAGACATTCTTACCCTGTTTGTTTCTTTTCCTCATTGTTCACAAAACAAAATACATACTTGTTCCTGCTATCGAGAGGAGAAAAGCAATATATTCTTGAAGAGAAGTAGGTAAACGTAAGTTTTTAAATGAGTGAAATTGAATTTGATTATTTTCCTCAGCTCTCATAATCCTCTAAATATTGAAACTAATTCGTAATCAACATTGTCTACTGACGAAGAAAAAAAATGTAAAATGAACACACAAAATCGGAGAAAAAGTTTCAGGACGTTTATATCACTATATTATATTGAAATTACTAGGTAATAAAAGCACACAAATTGTACTGATTTGAGCTGATTTTCACTGCTTTCCTACGTCTAATGTACTGATTTCGCAGTTCACAAATCTGGCTACCCTACTCCCAGACCTCGAAAGGGTGGCAGCAATGTAGTTTTCTTTCGTTTGTCTTTTCAAAGATACATATTTTTAATATAATGACCCCGAGTACTTCAGATTTAAATTCATTTTTGAGGTTTCATTTACCAGAATTCGAAGCAAATTTTTGGTCTGATCAATTAAAGCTCAATCCCACATTAAATTTTAAACAATTTTTATAGTGTAATGCCACTAAAATAATAATGGAATAATGTGAAATATTTATATATACTACACAGCTCGACGTGATTAAACTTAAATTTGAATAAACGTATAAAATTAATATTTACAAGATCACTATCAGCAAATTCATAGAAAACTTCAACTAAACTTTAACATCATTAATAAATAATAATAATAACCAAAAAAAAAAAAACTAAACAGATAAACATAAATAATTCAAGTGACAGAGACTTTCTTAACTCCATGTAAAGTTAGCTCCAACCATTACAAACGTCAGTTGTAGCCTGTCAAAAATCATAAGCAAGATCACTTGTCACTTGTAAAAAGATGTGGGGAAGTGTAGAGATGAACGAAGTAAAGAGAGCATAAGTGTAAGGAGCAAACAGTTCGCTGCTCATACTAGTTTGTGGCATGGCAAGTTCATTTGTGCCATGTTAAAGCGCGACGGAAATCGAAGAAGCAAGTAGTAGAGTAGTACGTATGAAGAGGGGGAGCTGGTGAAAAATGTTGCTAAGGTTATTGAAAATGTCATGCTAACAAAATATTTATTAATGAAGTTGTCAGTGGATGTGTCAATGTCAAAAAATCACAAAAAGTGTATTTTAAAAAAAATAATAAAAAAATAAAGAAAAACATTTTATAACATAATTTCTTGGTTTTTGTTTATAATTTCGAGTATTTTAACTAATTAGAGAAATATGAAAAGAAAAAAGAGATTTAAATAAAATGTTAGCGTTTTTATTGTAACGCTAATTTTGAAATTATTTCATCAAATTCTTTTTTTTTTTTTTTTTTTTTTTAGTTTTTATTTTTTACAGTAAATGTTGAAATGTTGTTGAAGTGTAGTTGAAGTGTGGTTGAAGTTAATTAAGGTGCGCTTGAGAGACGAGCGTCAGTGTTGATTTGTTTCAAACAATAAAGTGTTTGGAAATTTCTATTTGAATAGAAGCTTTCTTGGTATTCTTAGAAATACGAGCATAATTTCATTTACTACTTTCTTCTATTCATACAATATTTTCTAGAAAATTATCAGTAACGCTTGTTAAAATGTCAATTATATTTCATTATGTTGCAGCAGCGACAGCGGCAGCGGCAGCACACAAATAACTAGGTATACATAAATATTCAGCCTATTACTCATATGATTATGAATTACCGGATCGATTGCTCAATAATCGATCATAATCATTTGAAAGAATAATCATAATTCGCTAGAAAAATATTGCTTTCAGTTAATATATAAAACGAGCTAATATTGTATTGTTGTTAGCGTTGTAGCTGTTGCTGGTATTGCTAGTGTTGTTGTTGCCTTTGCTATTGTTGCTGCTGCTGCTTGCTTACCACCTTCGAAAACCGTGACTTTATTGTTTATAAGGTGTGAAAATATTCAAGAGTTTACATTGAAATCTTTAGTCTCTTTTTTTCTGTTGTTGTTGCTTACAAAACTGTTGATCGTTGAAAATTATGATTAATGACTGCCATAATAAAAATTTATATGTACCTATACATATATATTTTTGTCGCTGTATACATATGTCTGTGTATTAATAAAATTGAAACAAGTTGTCCTTTTTTAAAAATGTAGTTTTATTGTTTCGTTTTTATTTTTGGTTACACAATAAAATAATAAAAATCATTTTGTTACGTCAGTTAAATATAAAAATTTATTTATACTTTCAACATTTGTTCGGTTGTTGTAGGGGGGAATGTGCACGATCGGTATGTGATCAATCAAATATGAATTTTTTTATTGATTGGTAATAAAATATGACACCTTGTAGTTTAAAATTATTCAGCACAATGAGTGAATTAGATGCTGTAAAAAAAGAAAAAGAACAAATAGAAAATTAAAAAAAAAAATTAAAAAAGTTTGGTAATTCGCAATCCGCGATCAGTCTGTAAAAAAACAAAAATTATTTATTTATTTTATTTCATAAAATATTGCACCCTTTATCCTAGATTATGTGAGTATTACATTTACAAATGAAAGTAATTTTTAAAGATATGTCTACGGCATTATCACCAGTGACTTAATAAAATCAGTACAGTCGGCAGCTCAGATTAAAGTAAAGTGATCCTAAAATCTTGGTGCACACACGGATCAAAAAATTGGTTTATTGAACTAATTTCAGAAGCAAGATCAGCCTCTTCGTCAAAATTAGTGCATATTCGGGATATCTTTGAGATTTAAGGTCACTAAGCTCTGTACGACAAGATCAGGAGTAGCTTAAGTAAGTAGTGTGCATAAGTTAGGTTAGATTATTGTGGCAGTCGGTCTACATAACCGACTCACTGTTAGACCCTACTGCATGATACGGAACCTCAATTGCTAATTACTCCTGAAATCATTTCGAAGCTCTAATAAAGCGCCAGACACTTCCGTAAAAGGGCTAAAAGCTTATATGGCAAACGAGCCCACTCTGTTTCTAGCTAGAGCTGGCCAGCTACAGAAAAAGTGTTCAACTGTTCTTCTTCGTCTTCTTCTTCGTCTCTACAGCTTCTGCAGTATTCATGAGAGAATACTCCTTGCTTGAGGCCATGCCTGTCAAAAACCCAGCGATCAAGATTATATAAGCCACGGCCATAGAGATGTCCTCTCTCGGAAGGCTGAGCCGTTCTCTCTATTTTTTACTATCAGATCTCGGTCACATTCGCTTAGTCGTTAAACAAGTACCTTCGCTTGCCCAAGACCTATTGACCTCTTGCATGAAGCTATTCTTCAACATTAATTTACAGGCGGCTATAGGTATTTCAATATCACCTCTGTCCGTACACAAGGGAAGATTAGTACCCCGTCTGGCTAGCTCATCGGCCCTACAATTTCCTTCAATATTCTTATTCATATTAAGCGTACCCTGGAAACGGTGCTAATATCATTCAGTGGAGCCAGGCAGTCCTGATCAAGTTTTGATTTTAGTTCCACCGGGTTCATTAACTTGATGGTCGCCTTGCTATCCGAGTATATATTTATAATCATTTTTGTTACGACGTGTTTACTTAAGTACACAGCTTCCTCTTTTATGGCTAGCACCTCTGTTTGAAAAACATTGCAGTCCAAATTCTTTTGAGAAAACTCTGAAGCCAACCCTGTCGTCAAGCTTGGATTCGTCGGTATAGATGTTAGTAGTTTTCTCCTTCTCCAAGGCATGAGTGTTTCCCTCTTGCTTCTTAAAGTTATGTATATGCAAAAAGTTCCAATTATTTATGCCATTTATCAACCACAATCTAAAGAATTTCAAGTTCAGTTCAACAGAAAATATCAAGAAAAATTGAAAATGTGCTAAATTGATTGATTAAACATTTATCGCTTGTCAATCTTCATAAGACATGATTTTGCTACTAATTAAAAAAAAAAATAAATAAAAATCAAAAGCAAAAACAAAACGAAAAAGGAAAAGCAGACAATAGTGAGAAATTGCAAAATCATTTGTGTCTTCCAATAAGTTTTAAAACATATTTATGTATAAATAATATATGTTAAACTAAACTATGTTGAGCTACTTGTTAAATGTTTTTCAAGGTAACAATCAATATCAATTTAATAAATAAAAAGCAAAAAAAAAAAGAAAAGAAACATCAACAGCAACAGAAACAGGCCAACATCAATACCCTAGTGCCAATACCAAGAATGTGTACTATATAATATAATTTAACCTCACTTTAATTTTAAACGAGCCATTTTAAATTGAGAAATAATAAAAGAAGTCAACTACTACAAGTTAACACAATCATTCAATATAATATTCGAACTTGAAGTTGCTTTCGTAAAAGAGTTTGAGACATGCAATAATATTATAAGAACAAGGGTGAAACATACAAACAGACAGACAGTCAGACGGACAGTCGAGCTAGGCAGTTAGTCAGAAATTGAGTTAAAACGACAAACATACAGCAAACATGTGTCTACAGGTGTCAAAATGTTAAAATGCTCACAGAAAAATAAAGAAAGACTCGATGTTGCAATACCAACTGAAAGGTTCTTGCCATGCATATGTATAAACATACAGCATCTGAGCCACGCACTTTTGCCAGAATAACAACAACATAAAGAAAAAGAACAACAATCAACAGCAACAACATTGAGTAGAGAACAACACCAATGGCCTTTAATAGCAAATTGTTGGCAAGGGCATTTCAAGTCCACTCACTACCAATTCTTTTTCTTACTTTTTTGGTTTTGTTGCTTTCAGCTTTTTTGAGTCATATGTCTACATGAAGTAATTTTAAGTACGGCAGCAGCAATTTGGCAGGAAAAGAGGGTAGCAGGGAAGGCAACAGGCATGCAGGGCAGCAACCAGGCATGGCAGCAGGCAGAGCAATACACTGAACTGCATATTTTATAGATCATGTATTATATTTATTGCCTCCTTTTTTTTGTGTTCTGTAAAAATTACGTTTTTGCGCGGAATCTTTCGTCTAAATTACAGGCCGGCACATTTAACTTTGGTGCTGCGCGCACAACCGTGCAAGGAATCGTGTGCAATAAACATGAAAATTGTTCATATTTTCTTTTGGCGGTTAAAGAGCTGAGAGAATTAAAATTAGATAGGTGTTGGGTTGAAAGAAAAGACTTACTGAGGGTGTTAATATGAAAATGTACATATTCAAAATTATGTAAAGAATGATGAATTTTTTTTTTTTTTTAGAAAGTTTTGTCGCCGGTTTGATTTTCCTTATTTCAGAACATCAATATTTTGTAAATAAGTAAAACTCCTAACTCAGTTTGGCTGTTTTTACTTATGTCTTCCAAAATCATTTCATGCCCCATGTAACAAATGTAACAAAGAGTCCTTACCTTAAGAGAGGTAGATAGGTGTTTTCATTAGTATTCAATGTTTCAAGTTTATAAAAAACGCCTGTCATGTGCATTTTTTACTTTCCGGGTAATATGAGACTTTTTTTCGGGTATATATGAGACACTTCACAATTCATTCCCAGCTAACTTTCCACTGCTCAGTCCTATAAATTGTGATTATAAATGTACGTTACGTTATTTTAGTAAGGAACAAGCATGTAAGTAATTTAAAAGTTAATTAAAGTATCGAGTACCGATACCATTCCCCTACCTAATGTTACAGGACAAAATACCCTAAGTACAATTAACTTTAGTCACGAATAATAAAATTAATAATTCACTGCTTGACAAAATTTTTTAAAAATGTTTAACTTATAGAATTCTTCATTCTAGAACTCAACATGTCTCCATTAAATTACGAAAGGAAACCAGGTTCCAAGCATCAGTCATGGACGACACATAATTACTTTTATTCAATTACAGTAAGTCATTCGATAACTTTATCTTTATTTTTATTCAATAACAGAATCTTACTTTTTTATATTACAAACAAGTTTCGATAAAATTCTTTGTGGCATCATTCAACATTTTCAATATAAGAATAATAAATATTCCATTAATTTTACAGCCAATTTTTCAAAGTGTCTCATATTACCCAGAAAAATTGCAGAACCTTCGATTTTCTACTTTTGTGCCTTGAAAAATGTCAAACATACCATGTAAAACAATTTATGACAATGATAATATTTTTTTTCTACAAGCTTATCACAATAATTTAGTTTATTAAATGTATCATTTCTCTATGTTAGGGCAAAATCAGAAGTATTTTAAACAAAAGCACTCGGACTTACCCTATATTAAGCCACAAATCTGAAATTTTAATTTAGTTTATGGACGCCTTAGTTTCGGTGAGTAAGATAATGATTTTTGATTATTTTTTCTGTCAGATTGCTAGTTATGATTTTATTATAGGTCCGGATTTGTTGTGAGTTTTAGTGTGATTTTTTGTCTGATTTTTAGTTTGAATTTCAATCTGGTTTCAAACTGGTTTTTGGTCTGATTTCTGTGAGAATTAGGTCTGAATTTTGGCTTAGTTTTCATTGTAATTTTTATTTGAGTTTTCATTTGGTTTTTTATCTGCCATTTTTTGTGATTTTTGGTTTGAATTTTGATATGATTTTTATACTAGTTTTTGTTCAGAGTTTTTGTTTGATTTCTGGTCTGATGTTATCAGGTGTTCGGTCTAATTTCTGGTCAGAATTTTTTATATGGATTTTGTACTTAATTATGGTCTGAATGTTTGACTACTTTTTGGTTTGAATATGATCTGAATTTAGGTCTAATTTTTGCCTTGTGCTTAGTCTGCTTTCAGACTGATTTTTGGTTTGAATTTTGATTTGGTTTTTAGACAGATTTTTGTGTCAGGATTTCGGTCTAGCTAACTGTCTGATGTTGTCTGCCTTATAATCTGGTTATTGATTTAGTCTTCACATTCGGATATTTTACAATGCACTTCGTAATTTATGAGTGTTTCTTCACGAACATAAACTATTGATTAATTCTGAGTCCATTGGATTTGCTGCCTTGCTTTATAATCGTTCAGGGCCAGGATGAAAAATGATTTGCATCCTGACTGTGACGACAGACTCTTATCCCTTTTCCTTGCCAATCGTTTTCAATTATCCGGTTGCAAGTATATTTTGAAACCGCCTTTACAGAAAATATGTGTTAAACATTAGTTCATTTCTCCCATGGAGAATGGAGCAATCCTAAGTCTATCTAGAAAAATAACGAATTTATACTTTTTCTATCTATAACGTGTGTGTATAAATATAATAGGTCAAAACGTTTACAACGTATTAATTTCATCAGAAACTTTCCTTTCCACATTTTAATTAAATTATCCTCATATATTTACGACAACATTCATGCAATACGCTTTATTACAATGGAATTTCATATTTTCAGTATTTCTTTTTAGCAACAATAACTAACAAAATTACAACAACGCATTGTTGCCACATTATTTTTTAGCTATTTTCGCATGTTGGCAGCTTATAAAATACTTATACATACGAGTACAGCAGAAATGCTCATATTATACTTGGCATAAAACTACTTTAAAGATTAAAAAAGCAAGATAAGCGACCGACCGTCCGACTCACTCACCTCACAACAAAACGACCAGAAAAAAATATGTTGAGAGAAGTTGAAGTGTTTAGAGGAGGAAAGAAAAAAAAAAACGGGTGTAAATTAACAGAGTGAAGCAGCGACGAGTGGGTTGGTCACATATACGAGCATGATATCCTCCTATGTATGTACGTATGTATATGGGATATGTGGGACGATAGGTGGCCTTTTATATGAATTATGACCATTTAAGGCATAGTTTAGAGTCATGAAAGCGTACAAGACGAAGTAGAAAGAAATACGTAGAAGAAAAATTCCAGGCAAGGACATGATTTTTATATTGTAGTTTAAGCGAAAACATGCATAGACATTTCTAGTATGTAGTACTCGTAAGCTTATTTTTTTGGACAGTAAGTATGTAATATAATAAGCTAAATATTTTTTTTGGAATTTTGTTGTTAGTTTTGAAATGTTGCTGATACTTCATTAGCATGAATGAAGCATATAGATATTTTGTTTTTTATTTATTTTTTATTTTTGTGTTCTCGGTATGACAATTTATGCCTTTATTACACTGTATATGTGTGTATTTACATATGGTTGTATGTATATATTCTTGGTAATATGATGTTTGAATAATTTACACATACGTGTCGAAATGTTATTGCGTTTTGCTGTTGTTCGCACAAATACTTTATTAACCATTAAAATTTGTGTGATATAATGTGTTAAAAAAAGTTTGAATAAGAGGGCGCGGAGTTTGTCGCTAATACAGTGAGAAAGCCCTTAACATCTTTAGCATTTATTTTCTTTTCTTTTGTAAGGTTTTCCTATAATAAAAACAATTTTTATAATCCTTACTACTATAAATTAATTAATTTAGCGTATCTCGCTTAATGTTATCGAAAATTTTAATCACCCTTAGGAGCAGTAGTAGCGGTGGCAGCAGCAACAGTCAAAGCAGCTGCTCTCATAAAACTTGTTAATTATCATTTGTTGTTATTGTGTTTATTGTAGTGGTGGCGGCGGTTTTTGTCGAAATGTTTCTGATGACCAAGACGACAACGATATGGGATAAAGATATTGATGATTAACACAGTCAGCAAACGAGTTATTACAAATAAGAATTGAAAAAAGAAAATTATGCATACAATAACCAAAGATTTTAAGTAAGTGTGAATTTGTGTTTTGGCAACATGTTGCTGAAGCATTTGTTGCCATCAATTATTCATCGCCTCTGAAGGTAGTGAAAAAAAACACCTCAGCACGTAAAATGTTTTTATGATGGTAAAATGTAGACTTGACCAGCCTAGAGAAAATACCGGAAAACAGGCAAATGTCCAGTTCAAAAAACAAATCAAAATTCGGACTAAAACTCAAAGCTAAAGCAGACCTAAATTCAGATCAAGTTTCAGACCGAAAATTAGCTTAAACAACAGATATAAAAACAGAATAAAAACAGAACAAACTTGCTCCCAAATATTATAATACTAGAAAAAACTAGCCAGAATTCAAAGAACAGCTTGCGTAGCTCATGCCCACTTCGTTTAATGCACTGCACTAAATAACCCGATAAGACATAGCAACATCCTTAACACGTTACCCAATGGATTTAATGAGCTTACAGACTACCTAACAACAAGAGTGACATTGAAAAGGTATTCCGCCTGATGGGTAAACTTTTTTTCAACGACTTGAAAGATCTTTCCACAATAGATTTCAATGAACTTATCATGTTCTTAAACAAAACAGAATGGGTTTAACCTTAACCCCGCTGGTAAATTGCTATCCGAAGTGAAACATCCGGTGCATCAGGGTTTTGTGGTATCAAACGTGCTTATTGGACTGAGACTACTAGCGTTATGCATTCGGTCACCACCCTAACCAACCAACCAACCTACTCCCAAATTACTAAGAGCAGATCAGAACTAAGACCAAAACCGAGCCGGAAGCTTACTGACGATGGCCTACAATAAGCTCCATAGAACCTAGTGATCTCGGGAAGAATACCAGCCAAGACGGTGAGGTGGTTAAAGTGGATGAAATCCGCACATGAACTAAAGGCTTTCACAATTTTTCTCGATATAAAAAAAAAAAAAAATAAACTAACGCATTCTATGTGATACTAAGAAGATTTATCTCACGGTAGTTAGCACAAATCGTGGGATCTTATTTCTTTTGGTTTGGCATAGTGCCTGAGGTTCTAATCACTTGACATACATACTTTCAGCCGACCTCGTGCATTCGTGTCGAATGTACTTTGCTTCCGGTCTTAAAAAGTTCAGCAGGTAGGATATCAGTATCCGCTGCCTTTTTATTGTTAAGACCTCGACGTAGTCGGCGGCCGTCAATGATTGGGATTTTCGAAACAGTCTCCCGAGTTGCAGGATTATTACTGCAATCGCAAACAATTTTCGGAAACTAGTTTCTAGTCTTCAAACCATTAATCAGGTCTTTTATTTTTTCGCAGAATTTTCTTGCCTCATTCATGTTGGCAAAAATTTCTATATCATTTAAAACGTTTCCTGTAAAAACGTTTCTCCTCAAATCTTTGAATCGCTCCTTAAAAACCCTCATTGGAATTGACTGCATGGTGGTTCGGTGTATTAAATTGATTGCTTCGTAACATCGCGACACTTTTAGTCCCTAACGCAGGTTTCTTCGTCGGCGGTGATAGCCTAGCACCACTTCAGTATCCGTATAGCAGATTTTTTGCATAGTTGAAATGAGTTTTGCGATAGAAGGAATGAGATGACGACTACCTTCTCTGTGTAGAAACGCTTTTTGTTTCATAGATGCGTGTGCGAACTTTGACTGAGTTCATCGTTAGAACAGTAGATTAAGTTTAAACTTGTGAACTACCTCCATTGAGTACATATATAATTATATTACCTTAAAAAAAATGTATGAATGTAAACTATACAAATTTGATATTGTTTATTCACAAATTCCATGGTGCTGCTGCTGTTGCTGCTGCACAGCTGGAAAACATTTCCAAAACTCCACTTAGAAAACATCATCAACCACAACAAATATTCAATAAAAATATAAAAGCGCGCGATTTAACGTTCCATATCTTAGTTTGCAGTTTGCTGACTGTTTGTCTGTTCAACTTATGCAAACAGACAAAACATGTTCGACATCGTGTTAAAAAACTTGTACGCAATTAAATGATGTCCTGCCAGGCAGGCAGACAGGAAGGCAACCAAACAGGCAGGCAGGCAGGCAAGCAGTCAGAGAGCATACTCTTCTTCCTTACTGCCTTACATAAATACCTATCTACTCTAACTATATTCCTACACTGTATATGCATATCTTTTATAAGGTTTTCAATTTTACAATTTAGGATCTTGTGGTTGTTGTTTTTGTTGCGTGGGGTATTCTCATTCATATGTAGTATAAGGTATATATTTTTTATATTTGTATATAATATGTTCTTCTACTACAACATATCACCTGGCGTTAACAAAAAGGTTGCACGTAAATGACCCAAGTTATCATAAATATGTCAAAAGATGTAAATTAAGTGCACAGCATGTGATACATACGATTTTTGTTTGTGTTTTTGTTTTGCTTTGTAAACCTTAAGTAAGCCTTAACTATGTATGTATTGATGGTGCTGTTGTGTTGTGACGACGCCTAAAAGCGTGCTATAGTTTGTGTTTAACTTTTAACTACATATATGAATGTTAGTACGTTTTTTTTTATTGTATAAGAGCGTGAAAGCATGCAGAAAAAAAATAGTTTGCACTTGTTTAAAAATTGATTTAAAATGCGTTGTTGTTTATGTTAACAGAATTCAGACACTTCGGGTGGTAAAAACTTTAACACGTTTGTGAGTGGCGTGAGTGAGGTGTCTGCGAAATGAGTGTGTGTGACTTGTTGCAGATTTCTTTCACAAATTCTGCATACAGCAAGGAATTTTAATTATTTTTTTTTTATATAAAAATGTGTAGTGGATTTAATGTGGTTTTCTGGTTGCTTTTCATTGATACCTAGAAATGTTAAAAAAAATGAGTCATGTACTTTTAGTTGCTAATGATTATTGCTAACGATAGTGAGGCATACTAATGCTTTTAAGTATCTTTTAAGGGGAGGTTACTGCTGAGAGGCATTCAAAATGCATGGACTTTGGGAATTTTTTTAAAATAATACTTTTGGAAGTGAGTTTTAAGGTATTTTAGTCTTCTATCAATGGAAAATAAATTCCAGTTTTATTTATAAAAAGAAAATCCAAAATAGTGCCTCCAGCTCCCTTCGAACAAAGCGATGCACAGTGAGTTTTAGTCTACGGGAGGCGCTGCACAGCCGTCAGCTAAAAATTATTGAACTGAACTAAATTTGGAGGGCCATATCGTTTTTAATTTTTTGAAAAATCCTTGGATAATAAAATAAAATAAATAAAACAAGTTTTTGCCGGAAACTTCGCTTAACTCAGGGTCCGAAAGGGTTAATAATTTGCTATTAATATAAATTCAAATTTGTTTACTAATTAATACTTTTATTTGAATTAAATGTTCCATTGATCATAATTCGTTTTATTTTACGTCTACTATAGCTTTAATTTTTTTTCTCTAGCAATATGTTGCAGAACCGTTTTCTTAATAATTCTTTAATTCTGAAATAAAATTTTTTTTTAACTTCATGAAACTAAAAATTAAATATTATTTTACATTTTACGTGGTATCAAAAACCATTAGTTTGTTATAAATATTCTAAACTCAAAGAAGACCTACTTTCCTACTTTGTGCTTCAACGAAGAAAACTTAGGTACTATCTCTACTTTTTACACATGCAAATTTCACATTAATCTAAATAGCTTTAATAACCCTTTAATTTGTTTTTTTCTTCGTTTGTGATATTAAAAGCTCCCCACTGTGTCTCATAAACAAATAAACACATTTGACCCCTTTTTCCCGCACAAAAACTTAAGCAACATTTCGAGATATATATTTGTACAGCGTATGTTTGTGTGTGTGCACACGCACGGTAAACACATTAACAAATTCACTCCTTTCATTTAATAGCACTTCTTTATTATTATTACGATGATATTTTTGTAATCCTAGTATTGTATATATTTTTAGTAAGTGGGTAAAGGCATAGCAGAGCATAGCAGCAGTTCAACATAAACAAAATCAACAACAAATCAAATCGGTAGTTTTTATTATTATAATTCGCATGTTGGCAATTACTTAAATTTGTTATTTTTTTTTTGGAAACTAAAAGCACGAAAATCCTTTGCTTTATTTTTTTCCGATGGTGTCTGTCTGTCATTTACGATTTTTTTATTTTTTGATAACAATCTTCGACAACATATCAACACTTAGGTGGAAGTTGAAAGGTATAGCGTTTCTTTTTTTTATTATACAAATGTGTATGTAGAAATATGCAAGCGTTGACAGAAAATCAATTGTAAATTTGCTTTTTGAATAGCTAAAAAGGGTAAATGCATTCAATTGCATGTTTTGGTTACAGAGAGAAAAAAGAATATGTTTAGAAGCATGCAGCATTAGACAGGTCGGGAAAGAATTGAAGAAAAGAGCTTAGCAACATTTTTCAGTTACAGGAGAGCTAATTGTTGCAAGTTCACAAAAAAAAAAAAAAAAAAATGTGTGTTGTTTCCGTTACCGAAAGAGAAAGCTAGTGTGTGATGAAACGCAACCGTGTATTCCAAAGAGAGCGATCATCTGATTGGTTTAGCATTTTAATTAATATGAAAATTACATCAAAATGAATCAGCATCATCAGTTCGATCTAACACCTAATAGTGCCTAGAGCCTGTGGAAAGTATTTTCAGCGTGTTGTTAACCAGTGCCTTAACTTCTCTTCATGTTTTTTATATCCGTCAGTAAAGTGCGTTTCCAAGCGATTTATGAGCGCCCCCACTTTCAAGATCCTTCCGTTTTCAAGTTTAGTGTTTTACGGTAAATCTAGCTGTGGTCTTCAGTTAGGGTAGGACCAATCAATTTCTATTTTCTGTGTTTTATTAATGTGGACAGCAGAGCTGTAAAAGAGTGCAACCAATTGAGGATATTAGTCACAAATGAATAATAATTTTTGATTGCAGTTATTTAATAAAATATTTGACTCCAGAATTAAAAATGCAGTTGGAAGTCTTTTTTGGAGTCGCCAATTGGTTATTCATTTAGAAAAGCCTTTTTTAGAGTCAAGGGAGTGGAGTCTTTTCTTGAAATCATGAGACTGCAAATCTTATAACTCTAAAATCATGACTGCTTTGAAGTCACTTGGAGTCAAAAAAGTTTTTTCCATCGTTATTCGGTTTCGGTATAAGACAAAAATATATTTCGCACGACCGGAAGAGATTTTTCATATCTTGTTGCGTTAAATAGTGCCGAATGCTGTGCTAAAATCAACGAATGCAAGATGTAAGGGCTCATGTGACAAAATTCGATGGAATTGGCAGTAGCATTATTCCTCTGTAGTTTTTATATTTCGATAAATCATCTTTTTTACTATATTCATTAGGCTTCGTTCCAACCAATCACTGGGTAGGAATTCGTGGCAACAAATTGTTTCAGATACAGGCATCCGCAGTTTTTCGATGTTTATAGCGCTGGACTTTAATATCTTAGATAGCATTTAGATTTGTTGCACTTTACCTCTTTCATCGGGAATGATTTCATTCAACGTGTAGTCTCAGATGCTTTGATTAACGTGGGCCCGTCTTAAGCTGGTGCTGGTTGGTTAAAGTAAAGGTTGTAGCCACGAACCCAATTAGCGATAGCGTATCGTATGGTTACCACATGCTAAGTTGATTGTAGGTAGTTTTTGGTCTTACAGAAGGACTATACCTATCCTGATAGGTTTTAAGCAGTTTGTTAATTTGTTTGCGCATATTTCCTATAGTTCCCTCAGGCTGCTGAAGTATAGTTTCCCAAAGATTTTCGCCCTGGTTCATCCTAAAGCCGGATATTCGCAGAGAAAATGAATATTCCTTCGAATATTTACTGTTACGACAGTTAGTGTAGAACAGTATTCTTATTTTGCCTGTTTGCTCACTAAGTAATTACTGGCTACTGTGTTAAGATATTCTTTCAGTTTTTGTCACTGTTAGAAGTTGCGACGGCCAAATCAAGAGCCGTGAGCCACGTAGCCTAGCTAACCGATAGTTAGCGGATTTTTTCACGTTTGGCCTGCTTTTAGCCTAAAATACACTAGCTGAATTAGAGAGTCGCACCAATCAGTTAATGCTTAGTCTCTCCGAGAAAATCTCTGATCCAACGTAATAGTCCATCTTGGATCCGACCCTGAATACTGAAGTTTCAGAGTTATTTATTATCATGCCATTACTCCATTCCTTCCTTAAGGAAAGTGGAAGGGAAGTCACTGTTCGAATGCTGTAGTCCATTTTACTGTAGTTTATGAGCAGGTTATTGTGGACGAAGATGTTTTCTTTTCCGTCTCGCTACCCATACTCTTAATACGCTCATGGCGTGTAACCCAGAGACAGAGTTCTCCCAGGGCCCTTTACATAATTTTACCATCAGGGTCACGTCATCTGCATATGCCACAACTTTAACATCTTCTCTGTTCACCCTGATCAGCATATCGTTTATCACACACAACCAAATCCATGCTGACGTTACTTTCACGGTTGGTACTCAAAATTCTTATCCTTAGCATAGCAACGAACCAGCTGAAATGCTGCATTTCACTTCTAGAGAGACTGTTGGATCGCCCCAGTGCGAACATTATTGAAGGTCCCTTATGTATCGCGAAAGGTAGCTATTGTATATTGCTAGAGAGACCTTCTCACAGTTGCACAAACTTACAGAAAACCGTTTCAGCTGCAAACATCGATAAAAGTGAGGGAGTGAGCATGATAAACATTAGAACATCTTTTCTGTTTTTCATGTTGTTGTTGTTGTAATTCGAATATTGTTTTACTTTTTTAAATATTGATATTGGTTTCTCTCTAAAATAGGCGAATATATCTCTTTACTCTCAGAGCAGTAGGTATCCATTCAATTTGACATATAAAACCATAACAGATAATTTTATGGGAAGTTTATTCGGTGTGAATCAAGAGTTCAAGTTAAAACAATAAAAATTATATACATTAAATCTTAAAGGAGTATGCTGTTAAATGACAGGGGCATTAAACATATTTCCAGTTAAAATCTACAATATCCGTAGTCTTCATTCATTTCCTATAAGCTCTCTTTACAGCAGTGCAAGAAGTAATCCATTGGCGCAATTGATTACAAACACAGCAGCGTTCAATGAAATAGCAGTGCAGTATAAAAAGGACAAACCGCTTCTTTATTTTTTATTTTTATTATTAAAGACTTTTAATATTTTTTTAATTAGAACTCAAAAGTTATAGACAGATTTATCAAAATAGATAAAATTGCAATGAGGGAAGAAAAATTAAAATATTTACTGTTAACTACAAGCAGACCTGAGTAGTAATGATTACTTTACCTTGATGTTACCCATTTCAATTTCACTTAACATTTCCAATTCCTTGTAATGCAATTGCTGGGAATTGTTATTGGTAATTAACATTTTTGATTCCTCAGTAATGGAAATGGGAAAATGTTCAATTCCATTACTGGAATGTAATTTGTAATTTAAAATATACAATTCGTCCACAAAAGAATTTATCTATATATATATTCTTTATCAGAGATGGAAATGAGTCGATCTAGTCATGTCTGTCTACTTGCCATTAGTCCTCGTTAACCATCGTAGATATTATGGACTAAAGTTTTTGATTTCTTGGAGTTAAAATCACAAAAATAAGGAAGAACAATTTTCAGTTTTCAAGTACTTTTCCAATTCCTTTGAGAAATTGCATACTTTAAATTACAAATTATAATTCAGTAATGGAATTGAACATTTTTCCATTTGCATTACAGAGGAATTGAAACATTAATTACCAATAACAATACATAGGAATGGAATTGATAAAAAAATTTACTTTCATTACAAGGAATTAGTAATTAAAATGTAATTGGTAATTAAAGTGTTTAATTCCTTGGAATTTGAAATGTACTTGAAATGGAAATGGATTTACTCAGCTCTGCCTACGAGCTAAAAAACTAAAATGGTTGATCCGATCTGAATATTCTTGAAACTATTACAGATATGGCATGTTTCTTTTGAGATATAGTAGACTTTCCCGATTTTTAAACAGCATCCTACAATTTGGCCGCATTAGGAAGCTTATTGCTTTCAGAACATCGGCTTAAATTTCCTTGATCAGTTTTAAGCTGAACAACTAAGACAGTCAAGGCATTAAATTTGTATTTTTGTATTGGAACTACGCTTTTGTTCGGTCGTTCTCTTCGCTATGTGGTTTTTGTTAAAAATTTTAAATAATACTGTACACTGCTATTTCATCGAACAGTACTGTACTTATTACATATATTTCTACATGGTATACATGCACTTGACATGATATTATAATAATGATATCACATATTATCTTCCGCTACACTTACTGCTGCTACTGCCGCTTGAGAGCCTTTTCATTATCATGCACAGAGCAATAAGAATAAGAATTTTGCAACTACTTTTTACAACATTAATTTTAATGTTAGCGCGCCGCGCAGTGTTGTATTTTTTTGCAGTTTACTCTTTACAGTATTTCGTAGTCTTTTATTTTTTGCAAGAAAAAAACACTTCAAATTCTGCAGAGCGATTCAAGTGTTTGCCACCTGTCATAATAGGAATACGAATGAAATCCGCCACATCATTTGCATTTGCAAATACACACGAGAGTGCATACCTACAGCCAGCACGATGAAATAATAACCTTTATTGTGCAGCATGTTTCCCTCTGTGTTTACCGCCGCGGTAATTGCGGCAAATGCAAATTGCAATAATTTCACTTTTGTTTTGTTTCATTTGCCAAGTACTTGGACGGACAAAGTGTGCGGCTGGGCTGCGCGGTTTTGCGCATGCGTGTCATCATTATTGTCGCTTATTGTTCTCTATGCTCTTCTCTACAGTTGAATTGTCCAGCATTTTATTTCCACATTGACCGCTTCTGCACTCAACTATTTGATTGTTGTATTGCTGCTGCTGCTGCTTGCTTCTTCAAATATATTTATGTACAATTGCAATTTTCTAGAACCAGTTGCTAGCGGCAATGAATTTGAAGTGCTTCTTATGAAAGTTTTTGTTGTAGTTGTTGTTGTTTGTTTTTTTTTTGTTATTATGTTTGCGAAACGGAACCGTAAATTATTTTAATTTGCGTTAAATAAGCAACGAGGTGAGAAAAAAATTATGAATTCCTTTATTATGTTTCAAAACATGACTGACGACGATGATAATAAGTGCGAAATGTAGAAATGTGGAAATGCTTGTTGCAGCCGAATGAAGTGGAGTGAAGTATGTAGTTGCTGTTGTAGTTGCATGTAACTCTAGTAGTGGCCAAAGTTACTGAAGTTGTACAAGTGCTGTGCAGTGCAGTGCAGCTCTAACTCTTGCTGCGCATGTTGAAAATATTATAATTTGAAAATGAAATGTCTGCTGCAGGTGAAGAAAACTCAATTAAAAACATTTTGGAAAATTACAAGACTTAGACATGAACATGTATGTACACACACATACATATGTATGCAAGTAAACATGTTACATCTAATGGCATGTATGGCGTAAAATTACAGCATTGAAGCGCCACTTTCCTTCCACACACTCACACTTAAAGCAAAAATACAAAACTTAATTTATGGAATTTATTTATTTGCGGTCATGCTATATTCAAAAAACGACTATGGTTAAAAAGAAAAGGAAAGAAAATGATTTAAACTGTTGTAAATAACAATTAAATCTTCAAAGAAAAATTTCAATAAATTTAAAAGTGCATTGCGATTGCTATTACTGAAGCAATGCAATCGCTCAAACATGTAGCAGCAACATGTTGCTGGCGCGAAAATTGAGGAAGTTTTCGGTGAAATTGGCTAAATATGAAAAGTAGGTTCGATAAGTGGTATTTCGTAAGTGTATTGAGTTTGTAAGGCTCAAGTCTATGAAAAATGCAATATCTTCAAAAAATTTCAGTCGTTTGGAGTATTTTAAAATAATACTCCTTCCATTGAAACAAGGACTAAAGGAAAATTTGTTTTAGGGGGCTGGAAAACTTCTTTGAAATAAAAGTTAGGAGGTTTAAAAAAATATGTGGATAGTCGCAATTTTTCTCGGGTACTAGGGGAACCTTTGAAATGGGGAAACTCCTAGCATAGCAAGAAATAAAGATTCAGAGAAATTCATTTATTGGTTAGGGCGACGAAATATGCGTGGAATTCCTTTCAGACATATGAATCTGATACAATCCTCTATGATGAAATTCTAAGCGCCTTCTTGAGAGCCATTTTTCATAAATAAGTAATTGTGAAAGCAATTTTAGAATGTTACTAGAAATATGATGTTATAAGAAATTCCCTCCTCTCTCCGTCTTTGACCTACGGCTATGCCTAGAGAAACTTTGCTTTTTATCAAAGAGAAACGCTGACGAAATTATAAAATTAATGGTGACAACATTTGGAAGCCGGAAGCTCTGAAAAATTTTGGTCGAGAAAAAAATATTGTAACTGTTTGGAGTGGAGGTGAGAAATAATTACAATTTATAAATTATAATAAGAATACGTATCTGTAGAAAATATCCCTTTCGGGCATGGCCGGCTTTCACTGAAATAAAGAAGGAATCAAGGTGAATTTAATAAGATGGAACCAAAAAAGCTATAAATGGTTTCTCTATTGGAAATTCTCTCAAGAAAACGAATTATGGAAAAATTATCCCATGCCAGAGTAATGGTGCCTTCTAGAACCATTTCTTGCAAAAGGAAACCATATGGTGTGGGGCGTGAAATAACTATAGTATGAGAATTAAATTGGAATAGGATTTTACTCTATGAACTTTTTCAGTTTTTTTTTTATTTTTCCATTGATTTCACAGTGCAACAGTAAATTTCTAATGGCCTGTGAATAAATTTTTAAGTACTCAGATGTTTTCTATTACCCTTTTCGGTGTTATATGAAGCCACTATTAGATATATAACTATACCAGGTAAACAATCGCGAAACCAATTATAAAGTTTTAGTGAGGAATTTTCCTCATCGAAAACTAGTTGGGGTCAGCGAAGCCTTCAGCTTTTTTTTAAGAAATTAACCCTTTGTAAACAAAATGATTTTTTTATAATACTAATCTAGATTAATTGTTGGAAAAAATAGCGAACATTCTTCGGAGGAAATAATTTTCATCAAAAAATAGTTAAAGTCATCGAAGGTCAAAACTATCTCAGTTCAACTTTTTCTCAGAAATTATTCTTTTAAAGACTAAAATATATTTTTTGGCTATAATGCCTTCATACTGGATATACCATTGAAAAAACAACAAACAGTCTTTGAAGAAAATTTTTCCAATCAAAAAGTATTTTGGGTTTCCGAAGGTCAAAATTATCTAGATCCAGCAGATACCAAAATTATGGATTTTTGACCCCATAGCGGGGATCTCAGACGAGACTAGAGCGACCCCGAATTACACTTAAAAAGTTATCCATTTGTTATTTGATTTTGTAAAGCGTCAAATTTTTTGCGCGGTGTTATTTTAACTAGGTTAGGTTCAGGGTTCAGGTTTAGGGACTAAAAACAAAGAAGTTCAAGGTTGAGAGACCCTAGAAGTTTCTTCTTCCCATTTATCCCCTCACAAATCTTTCCTGTCTTTCTACTTTCTTCCACTGGCACTATCTCGGGTATAGTACAATGGTCTTTGAGACTGAGGTTTAGTCCAGCTCATCTTCAACTCTATTAATAACGGTTAAGTAACATAATAATTTCTACCTTTTTTTTTTGATCAAGTTCAAATGGTCCTCTAATGATTGCTATAAAATATTGAATTAAAATCAAAAACTGTAATTTAAACTATCAACTTTTAAAACAAACAAACAAAATGTTATTAATTGAAACAAACCAAAACACACAAGATTTTTTGTTGTTTTTTTTTGGTTTTTTTTTGCTTATGTGCGCTTTTTTAAAAGTTATAAATCTTCATGTGTCACTTTTAGTCTCGACTACATTTTTTTTTATTATGTTTACGTATTTATGTGATTATAAAGATTGTGTCCAAGTTCATATTTGTCGCCCCATGCTGTGCTTTAGATCAATGTTTTGCTTGAACTTTGTTTTTATTGAATGAATTCTATCTATTTTTAACACATTCACTAATAAATTCACTCATTCATAATCGCTTCAAACAAATGTTGATAAATTGATAAGTATTAATTTTAGTAGATATGTACCTAAGTATATAAGTATAAGTTTTTTTTTTCGTCTGTTGATTTTAATAAATCGTTGCTATTTATCAAAACATTTAAACAATTGGTCACAAGTTTATATTTATGTTGACACCATTCGTGACCATTTAAGATGGCAGGGCCTTGTTATGTTAATTCTTTTAACTGAGGAAATTTTTTGGGTGGTCTAACCAAAAAAAAAAAATAAAACAACAAAAACGGAAAAACTAATAACGAAATATAAATTTGTCATAAAAAAAAAGTAAATGAGCTCATAGAGTAAGGCGTGAAATACTTTTTTTCACACTTTTTTTTTAAATAGATATACCTAAAGCTTTTTTTTTTAGTAAAGTAGAAACTTGCGGATTCAGATTCTAAATCACAAATGCACGTTTGCATTTCACGCTTTTATCACGCTCATCTCATTTTTTTATTTCCTACTTCATGATTCAAAACTCCTTTGTCATCTGCAACATTTTCATTTGAAATGTCATTTCGTTATGTTGTTGTTGTTGTTGTTATTGTTTTTGTTGTTATTGTTTTTGTTGTTATTGTTTTTGTTGATAGAGGTGTGCGCATGCGCTTCAAGTATCATCAGCAACTTGAACGTTTCTAACCTTAACATCAGCATTATTATTATTACTATTGTTACTCTCTTGCTGTTGTTGTTGTTGTATTTTATCGATTACAGCTAATCGTGATTAAGTGCATTCCATTTGCGTCATTGTGTGTGACCTGTAGCAGCAAAAAAGCAGCAACAACAGCAGCAGCCGCAACATCAACATGTTGCAGACTCATTCTCATTCCTCACACATATACACACACACACACACACATATGTATATATACAATGCACACACAAGACAAATTAATCGCACCGATCAATTCTGCAACAAGCCAACTCAAATGCAAACGATCGAGCGCAAGTGATATCGATCTTCGACACTTCGTTTTGAAAAATTTTGTTGTCTCATGCTACATTGTTGTAGTGTTGCTTCTTTTTGTATCTGAATTTGTATACATATATGTATGTTTGTGTATCTGTTTGCCTTTTTGGTGTATCCATAAATGTTCTTTTGGTTTGTTTTTACTTATTTGTGCGCTTGTTTGTTATTTTTCTGTTGTTGTTGTTTGGTAGTGTGCAGCTAATGCTCCCGCCTGCCTGTCTGTCTGTCTATACATATATCTGTCTAACAGCTAAGCGATTAGCTCTTGTGCATAGTTGAAGTTTGAAGTGTTATTCGTCAGCATCATTATTAGCTTGTATTGGTACTTGTTTTTTTTTTTTTGTCTTGTTTTTTGAGGGTGTTTATTTGTATAAAAATGTAAAAATGGTTTCATTGAGGTGATGTTGCAACAATGACTTGGTACAAAAAAATTTAAATACCTCATCGTTGTTATTGTTTTTTTTTCGACGATCCGTAAAAATAGTATATCGTCAGTTAAAATGTAATTCGTCATTAATTTATCTGTTAAAAAAGGGCACGCGTCAAATATCGTTTTCTGTCAGCATTTGTTTTTTTTTTAAATTTTGACAGCCGATCTCTATGTGATCTTTGATGTTGTTTGTGTACTCACTTAAGTTTAGGTTAGTTAGCGAAAAAATATTTTTCGAAACCTTTTAACTACCTGATATTTAAGATTTTCATTTCTATTTAGTTAATGAAATTTGAAAAATTTTAAAACATTTCAAACTGCTAGAGTAATCTCTGATCTTTCAGAGTTGTCAGAACAGTGAAAAGATGAACTAATCCAACTGAAGTCTGATTCACATTCAAGTAAGTGACATGGAGATTAAGGACATAAGTATTTGAGACCTACCAAGCTTTCAGTGTCTGCTTTTGATCTCAATTTATTCAATTAAGAAGAAAGAAAACCGGCATGGCAAGATTCGATCGAAACAGCAGATAATTTCTTTTCACACATTGAAATATATTGTGTTAGTATTAGTGTCCGAAAAACACTTAGTCCCAAAGACCTGTTTTATTTCGTCCTGAAAAGGGGCACTCTTGCAACTTAACCATCTCAGGATTTTCGTACACATATGTGTACATAAATTTGAACATTTTTCCTGACTTTGAATTAAATGCCAACCCAACAATTTGGGTATTGACGTCTTTGTTGTTTTTTACTCTAACTTTTGACACCTAATTTGTTGCAATCAAAGTATAACCATCGAAACTTTTGTGACTTTTATGAGATAACCTCACTTTTTTTTTGTGTTCTCTTTTTTTTTTTTTTGTGTCGTCGATTTCAAAAAATTATTAAAAATACTAAATAATAAAAAGATGTGTAAAAAACAAATTTCTTATGTAGATAGAAGCTTCCTCTATCGATAGAGGCACATTTTGTGTAAATCGGAGTATTTTAAAGCTCCATGAACGTTTTTTTGTACACATATGTTTACATCGCGTTCGGTCCTGGAACCTGGACATCTAAAAATTCGTGAATAGTCTTTTTTGGCTATTTGGGGGCTATAAACACATTCCTACCACGGGAAGTACACTTTCTTCTGAGAGGGTTAAGGCTACTACAAACTTACTTAGCTTATACATATAAAGGTTGGTAGAGACTAAGTTTTAAATGTTTAATTTTTTAGTAATGACTTAGATCATGTATTTTGTTGAGTGATATTTTAATCGCTTGATGAACTATTTTATTTTTGTGAAAGTGACAACAATGTACAGTTGTATTCATAATAATAAAGCAATGGCATTATGCTCAAGTGACAAATGTTCATAAAAATAGCAGTGCTTGAGAAATTGTATACTGAAGCAAGTGGGTTGGAATTTTTTCTGGAAAATTTTTTGGTGTTTTTGCTCAATTAACACGTAGTAGAACCACGTTTTTTCGTATATCAGCGGCACAACGTCGTTTTTCTATGGTAAGCTTCCTCTTTGCGTCTCTCTTTAGGACATTACTATATTGCTGATTTCACTTCAGTCTAAATAATTCAATTTATTTATGAAAATCGCTTTTCTGAGATGTCCCATAAGTTTTAAATTCTCCAGAACATCAATTTTGGGCCATATAATAATTTATCTGCGAATTTACTTCATACCTAAAATCATACGACCGTTTCAGAATCTGCCACTATTCCTCATCAGTGATCTTAGTCATGTTTTTATTAGTATTTCAATGCCAAGTATACCAAGAAATGTTTGTTTAGGATAGCATATCTCGTCCGAGAGAAACCAGGACATTCACAGATGAATTTTTCTGTAGTGTCATCATTTTCTAGACCTGATTGTCTGTTACTGAAGCATTTATTCTCTTAACACCACGATTTCAATAATACTTACTACCATTTCGTTGCCAAGTTACCAGTTCTTCAATACCATAATTACCATGCCTCGTTGCTTTAACTTTTAACAGAGAGATCTAGGCTGCAGCACATAAAAACTTTAGTGGTCTTCATGTATTTTTATACACCGTTTCATGAACACTCTCTGCAAATCTAAAGTGAGTAAAAGCTATTGATAATTGAATGCCAAAGAAAGAGACAGAAACAGAGTTGACTACATATATATGAGAATTGCACACTAAAATTGCCTGATAAATGTGCGATCACCTCGAAAACTTTTCTTGCATGGAGAATGAGAACAATTGATATACCAAACCAAAGTTTAGGGCGAAGACTAATAGCGAGAGGAGGATTAATTAATGATGATTTACAAACAGAGTACTAACATTATGTATCACAATACAGACAAACTGGATGGTATCAAAATATCATTAACCCGTCATCAATGAACTGGGTGTATGACACCCGAGTAACAATAAATCCTTAAAATAAAACTAGATTTTTTTTTAATTTCATAAAGTAGAAAAAAAAAAAAAATAATAAAAATATTCTCTTCCTCATAAATGTATTTTTTGTAAACAAAAACATAAGATCAACAAAATTAACATAAAATCACTAAACAGCGCCGGATTAATATCAGAACTGAACAAGCTTTAAATATGATCATTTCCAGCAACCCATACCTGTCAAAACTGTAGAAACCCGAGTTTAAAAAATCTATCGATTTCTTCTTGTTTAAATGATATCTCTATACATTTTTCTAATTGTAGGTGCTTTCCCAAGTGCATAGGTGCTATCCTACCACATGATCTAAATTACTCACTAGTATAAAAAGCCATCAATGTCAAAATACCATATGCCAATTTTATTTGAAAAATCAAAATAAAGTTTGAACGGTATAATTTTCAAAAAGTCGATTTTGTATGATTAATTAAAATAAAGTCGACTTTTTGAATAAACTAAATTTTTGGGGTCACTCTTTATAATAAAATTAAAGTAGACTTTTGAAATAAAATCGATTGTTCACACTTTTTCTATTTTATTATTATTTATTTATTTTATAAAAATATTGTTGCTATTTTGAATAAAATTGATATTTGGGCATCTTTTTTGTATGAAATAAATGTCAAAACGTGTCGATTATACTTAACTTCTCTAAATAAAGTTGTCTTTTGAATATAACAAACTTATTGATGCATTTTTTGTATTAAAAAAATATCAGTAAAGTCGTTGTTTCTTGAATAATCCAAATAATGCTCACTTTTTGAATAACATCAACTATGTGACACATTTTTTATGTAAAAAAATGTCCAGAACTGTCAATTTTAATTAAACAATCACATTAAAGTCAACTTTTTGGAAGAAATCAATTTTTTGACACATTTTTTAAATGAGATAAATATCAGAAAAGTCGATTTGATTTGATTTATTAAAGAAAAGTCGAAGTTTTGATACAATATTTATATCAAATGAGTGTCATAAAGGTACATTTTATTTGAAAAATAAAAATAAAGTCGACTTTTGGAGTACAACAAACTTCTTGACATTTTTGGTATGAGATAAATGCCAAAAAATTCAATTTTCTTTGAATATTCAAAGAAAAGTCGATTTTGCAACACTTTTTTGTATGAATGGCAAAATAATGAAATAAATGTGTTGAAAGTTTGAATAACCAAAATAATGCTGCGTTTTTGAATAATATCAACTTTTTTACACATGTTTTGTATGAGATAAATAGTCAAATTAAAGTCGGCTTTTTGAATAAAATCATGTTTTTTAGATATTTGATGTATAAGATAAATACCAGTATAGTCTCATTTATTTAATCAATAAAATTAAAGTCGACTTTATGAATAACATTTATTTTTTGTCAAATTTTTTGTAAGAGAAAGATATCTGGAAATTCTATTTTATTACATTATGTATGAATTGGTTTGTCAGAAGTGCCGATTTCATTTGAATAATAAAGCAAAGTTAACTTTTAAAATCAACTTTTGGCCACATTTTTTGTATGAGAGTGATATTGGAAAATGAATAATCAAAGGATCAAAGGAACAGTCGACGTCTTGCCACAATTTTTGAAAATAAGCAAGAAAAGCGGATTTTATTTGAATATTCAAACGGCTTTACGACGCATTTTTCAAATGATTAAGTGTCAGAAAAGTAGAATTTGAATAATCACAATAAAGTCGGTTTTTTGAGCAAAATTAACTTTTTGTTATGAGGTTTTATTTGAAAAAAAAAAACAAATTTTTTTACTATTTGTCCAGCCGAAGTTTTTTTTATAATTTGATTGTAAAGTTTCTGAGTTAATTTGTGTTAACTACTATTTAAAATTCAAACTTTTTTACAAAACTAAATGAATGGCTGTCAATATGCACTCGTATAGTGAATGTCGAAAAAAATACATTTTTATGCTGCATTCCAAGAACCAAAGTGATATGATTTTTCATTTATTGATTTCAGGGTGCTGTTTAGCCCTTTCGGTACCATGGTGACACCGGTGTCAGAAGATTAACTTTTGCGATTTCTTAAATTTTAGGGTTTTTGGAAAGAGAATTGATGGTTCTTTAATTTTAATTAAAAATTTTTACAAATATATATTTTTTTTGTAGCGGTACTGTAGCGGATCAAGTTGAAAAAATGGTATTCTGTTTTTTTTTTTGCTAATTTTCAATCGCTCACAATTTTTACAAAATGCGCCAAATTTTTGATATGCTGTGTGAAAAAATATTTACTCAAACATTATTTCCCATATTTTTGAATTTTTGTTTACTTTTCTGGAAATACAAGTTTTGCTATGGGTCACCGGTACCCTTAAATTTTCAATGGAAACTTTTTAAGAACTTTTTTACACTGAAATGGGGGTCGAAGAATTCGAATCTGGAATCGGTTTGGTTCTATCGGTTCTAGTTTCCTTATGGTCAATAAAGGGTTAAATAAAAATTAATATTAAGTTACTTTGTCTGTCTTTAAAAAAATATCTGATAAAAATGTACAGAAAATGTTCGTCAAAAATTCCTATTGAGGGCCACTGGGTCACCGGTGACCCATGAAAACTCAAACTTTTAGAGGCACAAAATGTCTGTTTTGATAAAAAATTGTAACAAGAAATGGGGTTCAGACAATGCAAATCCGAAATCGGTTTTGCGCTATCTCCTCTGGCTTTTCTACGGTCCCGAAAGGGTTAGATGTCTAAATTATTTTATTTTAAAATTTTTGGCTCAAACGCTAGCAAGAGTTGAATTGTCCATCTTCTTCATCCTAAATGCCACTAACAACAACTCAACTTTGTAATACTTACAGGTATCCTACCAAGTATTGACAATACATTATTCCGGCGGCAAAATTTTTTTTTTAAATATAGCTCAGCTAAAAAGCTTTAAAATGAAAGGAATCAAATAAACACAAGTTTTATTTATTTTTCATAAATCAAATTTTATTTACTTAATTTTCAATTCACAATTTTTTTACAAAATAAAAATAATTAAATACTCCCTTAAAATACACATTTGACATTTAAAAAAAATTACGCACTTTTTATTTTATACTACAAAACGCACACAGCACGAACTAGTACTCGAGACAGATGAGCTTTATTGTTGGGTATCTGTGTAGTAACAACAACAAACTAAAATTTGAAAAAACTGAGATACATAATACAAGCAAGAAGCAGGCAAAATCTCCAAAGGAAAGAAATTTTGCGCAAAAAATAAAACGCAAAGCAAAAGAAAAATTGGCAGTTTTTTTTTGAAGAAAAACTGGAAAAACTTGTTTACACTTAGGTAAAATAAAAACGACAACGATCACGATGACGTTGAAGTTGAAAATGTAGAAAATTCGTAATAAAAATTGTGTAGAAAAGTAAGTATGGTAGATACAGGAGTAGAATGAAAAAATGCATTAAACATTATAAAAGTACAAAACTTATAAAAAAGTAGTAGAAATGGGAGTAAATATTTTTACATACTTTGAATTGCGTGTATGCATTCGAAAATATGTATGGTTTAATTTTTCTTGAAGCGAAAAATTGTTGCCAATGTGAAGTTGTTGTTGCTATTTTCTAGCTGCTCTAACTCACAGACTGCACGTTTCTACATTTTTTTTATTTTGTGGGCTGAAACTTTAGTGAAATTGGAGGTGGATTTAACTAAACACTAGTAAACACAAGCATTGAATGATAGCTGTTTGCATGTGTATGTTTTGATAGTTGTAAAACATTCGTTCAACTACTATTGAAATTTTTTTTCGTTACTATATTTTAACTAGAAATTAGATTAGCTTAATGTTGTATATCAATCAAATCAACATTTGTTATATACATAAAACAATTACTACCAGAAATTTCGGTGAAATTTTCTGTGCAACATGTGAGCATTTATTAAACACACAGCGGGTGACATTTACTTGTCAGTGAACATCATCAATGTGCACCCATCATCAACAGCAGCGGCGGTGATGGCGGCGCCTAAACTGCAATTGCATCATTTGACCAACTTCATAAAAATCATTAAAAAATCAACAAAAATCAGACATCAAAAATTCCTAAAAAAAATTTTCCATGGTAGAAAATACAGAAAAAGATGTGCGTGTAATTAATAATGTTAAACATGTTGAAATGATGTTGGTGCTTCTTCGAATTCATCTCATTTCTTGTGGTGCTATGGTGGCTGCTGTTGATTTAAGCGTTATCTCTGACCCATTGTTGTGGTGTGCTCAGACGAAATTTTTTTTTTCTATTTTCTTTCACAATTAACAGTCATTAATCAAAAATAGAAAATACTTAGTATCTAAAACTTGATTTGATGATGTTATTATTATTTTGTGAAAGGGTGTGAAAATCTAAATTGTGAGGGAAGACTTTTTGGGGGAATTTTGTAGAAAATAAATATAAGAAATATTTTGGCTACTGGAAAGTAACACTATGTTCTCACGAGTCACTGTGATTTGTGATATTATTAGATGTTAGAATGAAAACGTCGCAGAGCATATTATGCCTGCAAGAGTAGCAGATTGAAAATCACTGTCAGCAATTTTATTGGTATCAGAAATAAAAGTGGACAAAGAGTACAGCATGCAAAGAAGAAAGACATTCTTACACGAGCCACTGTGATTTTTGAGTTGTTCTGTTGTTACGAGACGTGAGAATTGATCGCAGATTGAAGATCACTCTTCAGAATTTGTAACAATATCACAAATGATATTGGATGTGATTGAATGTGTGCGAAAGCTTTTCTCTTTTTTTTTAACAAAACGAATAACACTGTGCAGATTTTGATAATATCAGATAAGATAATGAAAAATTCGTATGAGTTGCAGAAATTCTTTCGATATCAGAAATAGAAGTGAAGAAAGAGCAGGGCAAGTGAAGTAGCAGCGCGCTTTTCCGCTAGTCACTGTGATTTTTTAGGAGCAAAATCAATATCACTGTGCATATTCTGATAATATCGGATGTAAGAATGAAAAAGTCACATGGGTTAAATTCTGTGGATGCAATAATGAAAGTGGAGAAAGAGCAATATATATGAAATAGGAGCACGTTATGTCTTGAGTCATTGTGATTTTTTAAGAGCAGCATAAATTTTACTGTACATATGTTGTCGATATAAGATGTGATGAAAAAGTTCCACACATTGCAGAAATTTTGTTGATATTTCAAATGAAAGTGAAGACGAGCAAGCTTTGTGAAGTGAAGATAAGAGCGAGGCATAGAAAGTACCAAATCATGCTGTCG
Source organism: Toxonevra muliebris (assembly GCA_963691655.1). Lineage (NCBI taxonomy): Eukaryota > Metazoa > Arthropoda > Insecta > Diptera > Pallopteridae > Toxonevra > Toxonevra muliebris. Next base: position 75,732,277 of record OY829329.1, read on the forward strand.
ATAACTCAAAATTAAGTAACATAGTTCAAAGCAGTAATCACAGTTTGTGAGCTTTAGCTATTCCAAGATCCATTGTGATTTATGCCAAGAATATTTGAAATTTTAAGCTTTTTACGACATCATAAATGATTATTTCAAGTGATTTTTATGTAATAGTGAATATTTTTGTATAAAACTAATATTAAAAGTTAGTTTTGAGACTTGATTTTGCACTGTAGGAAAAAAGTAATTATCAAAGTTAGTAGCGGTGATTGAGTAGTAGTTTTGCCATGATGGTTTTGAATTATGAATGGAATTCTGAGCTCTATAAAATATCAAAAAGTAAGCTTCTTTTTATTTTCCAATTTTTGCTGCTTAATTTCCCACTTGCACAGAACTGGCAACTGACAGATCTAAGCAGTGATTGCCAGATCTGAAAGTTCTGTGCTAAATCACAAACTATTCACATTGTATGGAATATAATTTCTGACTCAAAAGTTTTCATATTCAAATTTTACGAAAAAACTATTTTTTATTCTTAGACATTGCGGCGCTTTTCTTTCATATGACGTAGTGCATACAGGCTTCATTGTTTATATACATAAATTTGTGTAAGAAATATTTTTTTTTATATTGTTGTTGTTGTAGCTATGTTATAGTTTCTGTAATTTTATGATCTTTTTACAATGCCACAACAAACACAAAGCGACTACTATGTATGTAACTAACTAGTTCGTATAGATGGATGAATGCAGTATTTTTATAGTGGATTTAGTAGAGTAATTAAAACAAGATTTTTATATTGTATGAACGACAAAATAAACACAACATGCGCCAAAACCACATCACAAATACAACATTAATATAGACAGACAAACATTCACATACAAGATATTAAATAGGGAAAAACTGTTTGAAGTTGTATATAAAATTTTGAACGGAAATTATAATGTAGAAAATAACGAAGGAAATAAAAATTATTAAGTGAAAAAAACAGAAATTGTATTCAATTTGTAATAACCATCGGCTATAGTTCAAAGTGAATTTTTTGTTTATTGTTATATTTGTCCTTGAAATGCTTAGCGTGACATAAACAGAATGTCACCAAAAATATTTACTTTCAACAAATTTTCTGCACATTTTGTTTGTGAGAAAACAAAATCAAAATCACTAATTTAACAAATTACAATCACTGCATGTATTACTTTAATTGTATCTATGTAATTGGTAGATATCCTAATGCTAATTACCTTTGACAATATTTTTTTTTTTTGTTTTTTGTTTTTTTTTTTTGTCGGACTAAAGTCCTTTGCCATCTCTCACCTTGAGAACATACCTAAAGTAAGTATGTAATTAACTGCGTGTGGCACTTTATTATAATCAATTTTATTACTTTATTACTACCACACACATTGAAGCACTTCGTATTCGTGCCGTATCTGTCGCTGTGTCTGCACATCCTGCGTTTATTTCAAGGTCTTATGTCTTCTGTTTTTTCCCCCCGACTGTATATTAAGGCGGAAACTTCCTTGAAGACACCTAATTACTTTTAAGCCTTAATCTCTTTATCTCTTTCTCTCTATGTTGCTTAACCTTGATTTTTGGCATACATTTTTACGCCTATTATTCAATGCAATTAACTGTGATTATTATTACTACTAAGTACTTTTTATAATATTACTGTTTCTATTGCTTCTGTCACGCGTAATTTTCATTTTGTCAAAGACAAAATTAGAAGTTGTTTCTTCAAAAAATTTTGTTGCCTTGACTTTTTATTTTATTCTTTTACAAACGTTTCATAAAAATTTTTTTTTTTTAGACAACAAAAGTTTCTGGTATCTGTTGGTGTCATTAAGGTTATAAAAATTTGATTGTTTAATGCTAGAAATGTCCTTTAAAGCTATAATGTGTTTTAATTTTTAATTTTGAGTTTTCTTTTCTCTTTGTAAATAATCGTGCAGTTTTTGTTAAGGACTCACGCGACAGGAGCTGTTTAGGAGATTTTATGCATCATTTTGCATATAAAATTTACTCTGAAGGTTAAAGTGACATTAACTGCATGTAAGTAACAAAAAATGTATGCTGTTAAAATGTGTTCCTCAATTATCTTATTTATTTTCTCATTTTATTATTTCCTTGTATTATTTGACTTATTTTTGCGTTTTAAACTCTTTTTTTTTAAAGCAATTTGTTAAAACCTCTGAAAACTCAATATCTGAAGTTAATTTTTTGGTTCTTATTATGCATGCTGAGCTTGCCTTGAAGATTCTTTGAAAGTCCCGCAGAGTATCCACTTTCGTTTGAGATGTGTCATCATTACCCATTTTTCGAGTTTATTTTTTAATTTTTTTCTTATTTTAGAGATTACAGGAATCTTTTTGTATACATGCGAGTAATTGATAAGCTTACCGCACCCAATACAAGTTCCTCGGACTCGGCAGAGTTTCAGTTTAATCCCGGTTATGATTATACTTAATTCTCCTATCCACTAGCAAGAGTCCGATAGAGAAACTATATCCGAGTCACCTAGTTGTGAATACATGTCGATGATGTTCCATAGAATCAATGAAGTTTCACTTTTAAAATGTTTATTGATTTAGTTCAATTTGCGGAATCGAAGTTATTTTTCATATTTTAATTTTTCCATCAGGCAATTCAAATTGAACACATTTTTCTGATTAATTTTGTCCAGATTGGTAATGGCTCTGAATTCTAAGATTGTAACAAATATTTGTTTCAGCCAATTACAAGATGTACTTGAAATTTCTTTATTTTTATTTTAAAGTGGATTCAATTCTCTATCTGAGAATCGAAACCGTTAAACTGGTAATTCAGGCATTCAAGAACTAAGTCAAGGAAGTGACTCATTATATTAGAACAATACATTTGGACATTTTTTGACAATTTAGCTCCATCTGGGAATCGAACCTGAGGCAGCTGGAACTCAAGTCTAGCACTCATCCACCAGACCACGGGGGTGGCATAAATTTTATTAATCTATTCGTTTTCGTATTCATTTTTATGTTGTCGATTTTAAAGAAAAGAGTTTTGTTTTAGTTTCAATTATTGCAAAAAATTGAGCCAAATCAAAATTTTCAGTCCTTTTTTTACGCAACTTTGAAGAATATGAATTGCTGTTAAACTTTCCTGCGAACTCGTAAGATTTAAAAAAATGTTTGAAAATGTTTTTTTGAAAGTGTTAAATCGTGCATCCATCCGTTATCTCTTCACCTTTCGCATTCACTTTCGCAATCATATTAGGATTAGCGTTCACTTTAGCTTTCGAATTTCTCTTACTCTTTTCACATTCTTATTCGCTTTCGTATTATCACCTGAAAAAATCCAATTGTAGTAAAAATAAAGAAGTCATCTACAGTTTTAGTCGTTTAGAAGGCATATTTTCTTCTAATACTATGATTCGAAGTAAATCCGAAATTAAAATCAGATCGTTGAGAATTCCTTATTTCGCATTCACATTCGTTTTTGCATTCCCTCTCTCTTTAGCAATCTTATTCGGTTAAGCATTCCTATTTGTTTTCGTGTTCCCGTTTGTATTCGTTTTCGCTCTTAGATTCGCGTCCGTTTCCCCATTCGCTTCAACCTTCGGTTTCATATTCGCTGCAACATCCGCATCCACATTCAAATTTATTATCGTATTCAATTTTGTTCTCTATTCCACATTCACTTCCGCTTTCTCATTTGAAATCATTTTTGCTTTCGCATCCTTATTCGCTTTCACATTTTTAATAGCTTTAACATCCCTATTTACTTTCGCATTCACATTCGTTTTCGCATTTCCTCTCGTTGTATTAGCTTTCGCTTCTAAACTCGTATCAGGTTCCAGATTCATCGCCTATCATCCTAATTTTGTTTCCGCATTTATTTTAGTTTTAGTATTCGAATTTATTTTTACATTCCGATTTCGCATTTCCAAACGCTTTCGCATTCTAGTTCGCATTCTAGTTCGCTTTCGCTTTTACATTTGTTTCCACATTTTTCACCAGCTGAGAATATTCATTTGTTTCCACTTCTGCCTTCGGTTTCATATTCGCTGCATCCACATTTACATTCAAATTTTTTATCGTATTCGATTTCGTACTCGCTTCCACATTCACTTTAGCTTTTCCTTTCAAACTCATTTTTGCATTCGCATTCTTATTCGCTTTCAAATCTCTATTAAGTTTCGCATTCTCATTCGCATTCGCTTTTCATTTCCGCATTTCTTACCACATGAAAATTCTCATTTGTTTTCGCTTCTGTATTCCTATTAACTTTCGCATTCTCGTTCGCTTTTGCATTCCCATTCGCTTGCTCACGATTTCTCTAAAAATAAATTTCTTTATTTGTTTTTGATTTGAATTCGGTTTCGCTTTCGCTATAAGCACCAGAAATTGCAGTCAAGTGCTTCGATTCTGTTGTTGAAATCTGATGACGATAGAAGCCAGAGAACATCGAACTTCCGGCATACAAAATACAAAAGTTGCTAAGGTACAGATAAAGCACCCATTTTGTCAACTCTAGTTAACATCAGTGTTTATGTAGAAAAGCAAACCTTAAACTGATACAAGTTCCTTTTGCTATTGTACATAGAAACATTACAAAGTTCATTTAACTACATTTCTATGCAATTATTAAGAGAAATTACGCATGAAATTTATAGTAAGTAGAAAAACAAAATGAGTACTGAAAAGAAAAAAAAAATTTATAGAAATATTTGTTGCAACTTTTCAACAGTCTATAACGTTGCAAATTATTGTAGACACGCAATGCCAATTCCAATAGAAATTATGCGTAATATTATATATATTGCTTTTAGACATATGAATATCAAGTAACGCATAATAAACTTGGCTCACAAAAAAAAAATACTTAAGTACCAGCACTTTACAAATTGTCGCAAAAAAAATATGAGAAATAACAAAATTTCATACTTTACTTTTGAAAAATTACTATAAATACATACGAAATTGTTAATAACTTAATTATGCATTTAATCGTGATTATTATTATAATGAACTGTAATTAGGTTTGTAATTTAGTTGAAAGAACAAAAAAATAAATAAAAAAATGTATATTACATATATAATATATATATATATTATATAAAGACCACCCACGCACTTTTTACTTATTCATATTCACTGTACACTCACTGCAAAACTGTATGTATATGTATTTCTGTTCATTTCAACCTAATTTTATTTTTTTTTTTTTTTTGACCACATCAAAGTTGTGACCACATTAGTAGCTGTAAACATGATCTTAATAATGTGTTCTACTTAATTTAACAAGAAAGCAAAACATTCATCGTCCAATGAAGTAGAAAAGAAACTTAATTTGTAAAAATAATAATTTTATGTTGTTTATGATAGAATTGTATATTACTCGCTTTTGAATAAACACAAAACAAAATTTTTACTATGGAAACTTTGTATGATTAATAAAAAGTAGACGTACATACATACGTACATATAAGTATGAGTATTTTTGCTTTCAAAAAACTCATATTGAGATTTCTTTAGTGCTAGACAGCGTGGCACATATGTATGCTGTAAAAATTAATTTTTTTTTTGCATATGGATATGTATATTTTCAATTCAGACTGTGCTCAAACTCCGATCGGCCTCTTGCAATAAATCGGAGACGGTTGCACTGATTGATATTAAAGGCGTGATTGGTTGATTGTAACTTATCAACTGTTTGATAAACATTTCCAAGTCAGTGTAAGTTTTTCGGAGTTGGAACACGAATCGGAGTGTTTCAAGAGGGGGATGAATCAGGAGTGCGTCCTTTTATGATTGCTTTGTCTGGTTATCATAGACGATAATTATTATAATTATTGTTGGGTTAGTGTACTGCGACTTACTGACTGACTTTCATAAGTCCTACTTCTATGGAGTACATATTGACGTCTTGTGTTTGAAGGTGGCCCAGATGTGTTCTTCGATCATTCATAAGATCTGGGACACTGTTCTAAGATGGGCATCGCAGATGCTTTATCTTCATTAAAAAGAATGCTTAGTTTTGTCAAATTATAATTCAACCTACAATACCCTGTTAGAACTCCTGCAATGATTCAAAGATTATTCTTCGCCATGATCTTACCTTCATTAAACAATCACTAGTTCCGAGGTTACCTGCTAAAATTTGATTAGGGGAGTGCTTCCACATTCGGACCCAGTTTTAGTTTTTGGCCATAACTTTTGTTCTAGGCCGAATATCGTTTGAAAGATCGTTCAATTTGCTTTTTCCAAGTCTATGTCTCAAAAATTTATAATTTGCTCATATCTTAATTAATTATAAAAAATAAAGACAACGTAAATAAAATCACAAGTGTTGAAAAATAGAGAGTAAAGCTTTCAAGTAGTTAGAAAAAGTTTAAATTTTTTACAATTTTTGAATCCAATTTCAGACACTGAAAAATAAGTTTGACTTTTTAAATGAAGGGAAGAAATAGACTTGACCTGGAGACTTCAGAAAGTGAGCTTATAATTAAAAAAACTATTTTGTTGTGAGATGTAAAGAATAGTAAGTGCAAGACTAAAGAGCGAATGAATTATTTTGTTAATAAGCGTATAAAATGTTGAGAAAAATGTGCTGATTTGTATTGATTTTTCAAGTCGATTCCATTTTAATGTACTGATTTTTCAATTAAATAATCTGGCTACCCTGGTTTTGAATTACTTTAGTAATTAAACATACCGTAAAATTAATAGCATTTCAATCTTAATATAGTTTTTGTTATTAAAACTAGTTAATGAAAACTCTATTCTGTGTCTACTGAAAATAATTGATATTTATATTTTCTACACATAAAAAAAAAAATAAATAAATGCAATAAAATAAATTTTCGTATTATTTACGAATTCAAAGAACATTTTTTCTGAGTTAGCATAGTTTAAATAGTTTAGTTTAAATTATTGAAATTTAAAACTTATATAAATTATACAAAAATCTATTAAGAAACCAGTTTATTTTTTTGTTTAAATAAAATTCTATATTTTATTTTTGGAAGGGCATTAGTAAAAAAAAAATATCGAATTACAAAAATCGATTTCCTTTATTCAACAAAAAAAAAAAAAAACAAAAGGAAATAAAAAATGTTAGCAAATTTGTTAATATTTTCTCACGTTTTCAGTGAAGCGTTTTTCCAGCTCATAAGTATCTAAAAGTAATAAAACTGACAAGTGTATTTTAGTGTAGCGCTGATGGTGGTGGTACCAATTGTGAATGGTGGTGACGTTCACGGTGTTGGCGTTGGTGATGAAATAAAGTCACGTTCAACTCATATGTGAATTGACAATGTGTGGTAATAATAGCAATGAAATGTGTTGCAAACAAGTGTCGATGAAGACGAAAACCGAACGAAATAATTTTTGTACAAAATTTTATTTTATCCAATAAATACCTACGGAAAATAATTTTCCCACAATTTTACACCATTCAATTATTTTTTTTTTTATTTTTCGCAATGCACTCGAGAGTATTGCTATAAATAATTTTTCATCACCAAAAAAAAAAAAAAGTTAATGATAAGCACAAAATTTTATTATTATTTTCAGCTCATGCATATGTGTTTGTGTGTGAAATTGGGTGATTGAAACTTAAGCATATTTTCCAATGAGGGTAGTTTATGAAACACATTGACGTAAAAATAAAATTGATGTATTTTTTGCGACTTTGTCATTAATTTTATTATGAATTCGCTATAGAAATTTCTTATATTTCTGTTATTTTTTTTTATTAAATTGATAATTTCATTCAATTCATTCAAAGACAATCAACATTTCAAGATTTCAATTTAATGTAAATTGCTTAATTCGAAGAAGAACTTGAAATTTGATAAATGCGATCGTGTAGGCGTTTTTATAAATTTATTGTATTTTGTTAAGCTTATTTTTTACAGTATTAATTTTTGTGTCTCCCATAAACATTGGTAGCTTAAATATTTTGCAAAAAAAAAAAACATTTAATGATAAACACAAATTTTATGGCTATGTTAAGTTTTGTTTTTATAACTACCTTTTATTTTTTTTTTTAAATTTTATATTTGCTGTTGTAAATTTTTATATATTAAGACATTATTAACTTCGAAATATTGTGATTGCTTAGATATTTTTGTTTGTAGAGAGGCAGTAAAATCATTAATCTTTTTGAATCATTTTGCATATATTTACTTACATACAGGTAAAATATTTTTGAAACGCAAAACATAAAAAAAAATTATTTAAAAAAATTAGTAAAATTAGTTTTACATAAATTCATATCTATGAACATTGAAAATTTATTTAATTTTAGGGAATGAAATATATTTGTAACTTTTTCAGATTTTGCTAGTTTAAAATTTTTTGTCAAGTCAAGGGCGCAAGTTTGGTTTTTTGCTAATATTGTGAAGTCAGTGAATTTGTTAATTTAAATAATTTTTTTTTTGTTTTTTCTGAAGGAAGTTCAAATCGAAATCACAAGTAACAAAATTTGAAAGCTGAAAGGCTTTGAATTTACAAAATTAGATTTATAGAAAGTTTTATGAGAATCTTTTCGTACAGCCAAAATGTTTATAAAACCGTTTATCAAAAATAATAGTTATGTATGAATAGTATTGATTAAAAGTATTAGGGAAGAGGGCGCCAAGATGGACATAGTTTGGGTTCTAGAAACTGAATAAGATATTTTAAAGTTTTTGTCAGTACCGTATGAAAGTACAATAGGTTGGGTAAAAGATACATTTTTGTTTTGCACACAAACTTTTTTTTTTAGTATATTCCAAAATAGTTAAAAATTCCGATTTTCAAAAAAGTAGCCCAAGGACGGCCATCACTTGAAAATTGACAGAAAAATGTCAAAAATTAAAAATAAACGTAAATGTAAAGATTTTGAAGCCAATTTTCTACTTTTTTTTTATTATATTTATTTAGAGAAATAGCATATTAATTTTAGGCAGAATCATCTGAGTCACAGTTTATGGCATGTGCATGTTTTTCAGGGCACTGTTTCAATTTCACATTTAATGCAGTCCAAGTGAATATAATAAATAATTCATCTGTAGAACATTTTTTGAAGGTTAAAAACATCTGGATGTGCCAATGTATTATCATCATTTTCCTGAGTTAAAGACTTTTTGTAGAAATGAAAAACCTAAATCTTTCGCAATCACTAAATCCAGTAGTGCATAAGTGATTAATTGGTTAGGTAAGTAAGGTACCGCCAGTACTGCCGTGAGACCATAATTTATCTCGGAATGGATTACCGGCAGGTTAAGATACTCTACGATTTTAAACAGTTGGCATCAAAAATAACACAGGCCTGCTATATTAAATCCTTTTTTTCCGAGGATTTTAAGGTGCCAAAAGAGAATAGCAACAAGTTTATAGAACAGCAGTGGTCGTTCCTTTCAATAATACGATCCAGTGAAGGTACTGTCTAGTAATTCTGAACTATTTTATAATATTTTCGCTCATATGGATTGTTGAAGTAAGGGATCTTTTTGAAATATCATTGATGAAGTCGCGTAACTGGTAACTGGTTCCGCAAAGATCATCTGATCTGATTGTTCTATAAACTTTTGTTATTCTCCTTGACATAAAATGTTCATTAAGAGTATCTATTTTAATAATTAAAAAGTTATCTTTCCTATATAGTATATATTTGTGCTCTGAATACAAATTTTTTTCCTTGATGCGATTTTGGCTTTCTATATAGACAATTTTTAAGTTTTTGATCCGATCTTTAAAATGATAAGAATCTTATAAATTCTAACCTAGAAGTGTATTAATGCCAATTTGGCCACTGTCTACCGCATATATTACTATTGTGGTACAACAGCCCCTTGAGGGCCAAGGCCGAGCTTTTCGCTTCCATTCATGTTGTGTGAGTTATATTTATAAGCGAACGGCGAAGTGAAAAGCTTTTCATAGGCATTTTTTACTCTTGGAGGTTTGCCATTGCCAGCTAAGAGGTGGTGCCGTGTAGAAAAATTGTTGTTTTCTATTTTTTATTTTTTGAGCGTGCCAATATATTAACCCGGGTACCTCTGCGTAGCAGTCCTACACACTAACCACTAGCAAACGGCCACCACGTCTATCGCATATAAAATCTAGAAACAAATTTTGAATACTTTTGATGTGATCAGATCTTTATTCGGGGCTGAAAGAAAGTTTATAATGGAATTAATGGATAGTAGTGAAAATCAAATGTCACATCGGGGTCGTGTGAGGTTTCATAGTATGTGTGTTTTGTTATATATTTTATTTTAAGCCCGAAAATATGCAACACATAATTTCTATATCAAAAACGTTTGTGGAATATACTGACATATCAATGGAATAGTTAAACATATCAAAAATTGATTTTATTTATTGTGTTGTTTCATTGCATAGTTTATTTTAGTTTATAGTTTATTCTTTCCTAATTGAAATTGTAAAATAATCACTTATGTTCTCTAAAATTTAAATCTAAATAGTGCAATTCAAACTGCTGCAATCTCAATTTTATTCGAAAGTGAAATTCAGAACATGGCTGATAATCAACATTAGGCGCTGTAGACTTGCAAAAAGCGAAGAAAGTGCATTGAAAAGAGAAAATAAAAAGTTTAAAAACGAAAACTTTTATAATGAAGTAAACAACAATGCGTAAAGTATGTTATCACATCATGTGACGAGAACTGAAAACCCATTTCGTAAGACTTCAGTTTTCCTTAGTTGATTGGTAGAGTTGATACAATCGTTTTCTACGAAAAATTTGATGTAAACTTGGCCTCTTGTAGCTTACTCGACCACTTCAGAGTATTTCAGGCAGAAGTTATGGCAATCAAAAAGCTTACGCTCCGACTAACGTATAATGTGATATCTAAAAAAGAAATATATATCTTTGACCGATAGCTAGGGAGCTATAAAATTGATTCAGTTTTCCTCGCTTCTAGTCCTTGATGCTTGAGTGACGCTTAACGAGATGTCTGACCAGATTGATTTGCTTTTAATTTGAGTACAGGGAACTACTTGGACCATACTGGGAGTAAATCAACAGACGGGATAGCTGGAAAATCCATACTTTTGCGAATCATTCCTGAGAAAGGTTGTCTGACAGAGCTGTGATGACGAGGAATAACTCATATAACTAAACTTCTGATTTTTATATGGAAGAAAGATCATTGATGACCTAAAAAGCTTGATTGATATTCAGATTAGAAAGCTACTTAGTTTCTTAAAAATCAAAGTAAATGTATGGGAACTCTAAGCCTTTTCGCGTGATATTACATCGGCCCTCTTTCGCCTATTCGGTTGTAATTTTAAGCTAATCTAACTTATCTTAATTATTCTGATTATTTCTAATCGGCTTTAATCGAGATATTTATATTGTATGTACCTAAACTTATTTTCATAGTTTCCTTCAAACTAATATTTAACCTTGATAAAAGTCTTTCAACTTTATTTTATTTTTTAGTTTATGAATGATCTTTCATATTATTTATTATTTTATCTCATTGTAAATGTCTTGTTTTCATTTTTATTATGAATATATTTATTTAAAAAAAGAAAAAAAAACCATCTCCTATTTCATCAATATGTCAAAAACTCATAAAATCAATAAACATTTATGACCGTGAATATTTTTGATTTTTTTTTTCATTATTTCTATTTGGAAGAAATCAATATAAATTAATCATCGAAATTAGTGACCCCTTTTAATTTTTTGTGAACGAATTTAAATGTTTGTATTTTGGCTAAGGGGCTAATTTAATATGTCACGTAGTAGTTTTGCTTTTAGTTTAAATAAAAATTAAATGTTTAAAGCTTAAACAAAATGTCAATGCATATTTTAATTGGTTTCAAATTACATTCAAGCAAACACAAATCACAAAATCGTCAATAAAAGGTTAAAGACACTAAATATTTAATATTGTATTATTATTATTATTTTTTGTTAATGAGACAACAAATTGAGGTGTTGTATTTCAATGATTTAGTTACTAAGGTGTGTAGTTTTTTTGTTTTTTTTGGGAATAAATTATTTGATAGATTTAATAAATGCATTTCTAGCTTCACCCAGCTGTAGATGAATAAAAGCTATTCTCGTGTAAGAGTTCTATAAAATCTTCAACAGTTTTAACATTTCAAAAGCTTGAAATTTCTTCAATCCCTTCATTCCTAGCATACCAAGTGTTTCCATTTCCATGAAACAATTTAGTGGCTTCACTTGAAATTAAGGATTTTTAATCTCTTTAAACCTTTTTCATCTTTGTTTCTCTGTATCTACGAATATAGTTCATTAAACTACTACAAAACTATATGTCACCCTTTAGCCTTTTATTCCTTATGTTAACCACACTCATGTCCATAATAATATTCCACATTTGATTTGCCACATTTAACTTAAATGGCCTTAATGAAAATTCTCGCTTTAATGCTACTAAATTTTGTAAGGATTTTCTCTGGATGTACAAATATTTCTGTATCCATATCTTTTATAAATTTTAAAACTTAATCCAAGAAAGTTTTATGCACAGTACTTTTCGCTTATGACGAACTTTCAGTTAAAGCAAACTAATTGGAAAATATCAAAATATTTTTTTTCGTTTCTTGATTTTGCTAAATTATAGAAAAACAGCAAAAATTTAAAAAATTTACCAAATTTTGCGATGTAAGTAATAATAGGAAAGTTATGCTATAGAGTCGATTTTTTTCAAGGTGAATCTCAATATGTTTTTAAACGTTTTGGAATTGCAGTAATCGGTGTTATGGTTACAATAGTTAAAATTTTTGGGTATAACAGCAGCAAAATTTATAACGCTCAAAATTTATATCAAAATTCAGGTCATATTCAGAACAAAATTTAAACCAAAAGTCAAACCAAAATTCATCGCAAAATATGTTAAATTTTGTATGCTTTTCTGAAACTTAAACTTTCAAACCAAAAATTCAATTCAAATTCAAACCATAACCCAAACCGAAAGAGATGAAAACCCGAACCTATATGCCGACCAAAAGTTATATCGAATTCAGATAAAAACACAACAAAAGCAGGTCAAAATTCTGATCCAAATTTAGACAAAACTTTAAACCGAATTTGACCAAAAATGTTACTAAATTCAGTCTAAATTTAAACTAAAGCTGAACCCAAAACTCAGCCAAAAAGTCAGATTAGAAATGAAATCAAAATTCGGAACAAAGTAGACCAAAATTCAGATCTAACTGCAGGCCAAAGTTAAGTCAAAATTCTGAGCCAAGCATATCAAATCTGAGAGCGAAATTAAGATCAAAATTTAGATGGAAATTCAAATCAATACTCAACCAAGTTTGTTCAAAAATTTAACCAAGTTCAGTCCAAATTTAAACCAAATGTCAGACCAAAATTCAAAAACAAATTCAAGTTAAAATCCAAATTAAATTTGACCGAAATTTAGGTCGAATTCAAGCGAGTAGTCAAACCATTCAGGCCACGAATCAGGCCTGTATTCAGACTGAAACGCAGAGCAAAATTAAAAATTCAGACCTAATTCAAAACTCAGACTAAAATAGAGCCTAAAATTCAGACCAAAAATCACATCAGAATTCAGACTGAAGCTGACCAAAAAGCGAAAGCAGACTCTGACCAAATATTCAAATCAAAATGCGGACCAAAATTCAGATCAAGGCAGATCAAAACTCAGACAAAATTTCAAATAAAAATGTAAGCCAAAATTTAAATTAAATTTGACCAAAATTCATGCCGAATTCAAGGCAGAACATAAACCAATTCAGGACACAAACCAGACCTATATTCAGACCGACAGTCAGAGCAAAATTCTGATCAAAACTCAGATCAAATCTAGATAAAAAATTAGACCAAATTCAAACTAAAACTTAAACCAAAATTTAGCCCAAATGTCAGACTAAATAAAATCAAACTAAAATTTAGGCCTGAGATCAGTTAGAAAACCAGGGCATCCAAAAGTAGAGCATCTATTACGTGAATTTTTAAATTTAATGCAGTCCAAATGCATCTAATAAACAATTGCACTGTAGGAGGATTTTAAAATGGGGAGTAGACACACCATACCATTCCCCTGGGACTACTACAGTTTGCATGCCAGGTTGATTTTCTCTCGAGCACTAGAAGGCGCAATTAAGTTATTCCGAACCAGGATCCTATTTTCCGTAGAAACTCTTTTGAAATTCGCTTTAAGCGAAAAGTACTTTATATGATTTTATGTATACACACAAAATAATATACCCTTGAAAAAATATTTGTAAATGATTTTATACAGGGTTTGGAGTTTACTACAAACTATATACAACTCGTTATTATAAAAAAAAACATTGGAAATGGAATGAAAACACCCTCTAAAAAACTTCAACATCAAACGTAAAACTAAAATCATGTATGCTACATATTCTTAAGCTCTACGTAAATCAGTTTGTCTAAGGATTTTCGATTTTCTACTAGAAATGATGCTACACAAGCAAAAACCACTAGAAATAACGAAATGTTTGCCAAATTTGTAGTAGTAGTTTTTCTGTGGGGGTTAGCGGTAATTTTACTAGAATTGTTTGGATGAAATTTTTGCTTTTGCGGTTCGTCTAAGGATTTTTGTGCATTTTATGTTATTTTTTCTTTTTTTTCTCTTGTGAAATTGGTATAAAATTTTATTATTTTGACGCACGAATTATTTCGTTAACTTTGAGTTTGTTTATTTATTGTTGTATGCAGGCGACTGAGTGCGAAGTTGTCTGCCGGATTTTCAAATTCAATTTCAAATGGAATTAAGTGTGAAAGGAATATGCTATAAACTTTACGAATGGAAGGAGTGAAGATCTGAGGCGAAAGTAAAATGTGTAAGAGAAAATTAAAGTATATGTAGTATTGGATACTTTAAATAATATTTCGTCTAGGTTTTTGAATCTAAAAATTTAACTAATTACATATATTTAATTAAAATTCACAATATCTTTATACAAAATACAGCAAACTTCTAATTTAATTGTGTATTCAGTAAACGTGTAAGTAAAAATCGACCACAAATCAAGTTGATGACGACACTCTTTACCAAATATGATACCCACAATTACTTACCGAAAATAATAATGTATAAGTAAGAAAAGAAAAGAAAAAGGGTTGTCTACATGTCAATAATGTCAAAAAGCTTATAATTTTCGGGTTTGTATTGTCATTACATGCAGTAAATACAGATATACACTGGTATATACGAATTATGACAAATCTTTGCTGACCTCAGCAAAATACTAAAATCATACTCAACAACGCTCACTGAACCATTCCAACACCGCTCATTCAGCCACTCCTCCTTGACATATACCAGTACATACTTATATACATATGCCCAGAAGTATATGTATCAAGGAAAAGGGGTTGCTTTTCTGCTTTTCTGTTGTATTGTCTTCATGTCTTGTCTTAAGCTCATCTTGAGTTTTGTGGTCGAAAAATCAATTTTAGCTTCAATTCATTCATGTTGACCAACAATCACAATTACAACAACATCACAACAATAACTACCACTTTGTGGGCGTTTTAATCAATTTGTTGTTGCTGTTGTTGTTTTTTTTAGATTTTTCTTTTGTTGTTGTTGCTTGAATATGATATTAAGTACAAAAGTATCATTTTGTGGTTTTCACTTGTAATTTGGTATGTGTAAAGTGTTTTAATAATTTATAAACTGGTCAGTCAGACCAACAAATTGCTTTGTGTGGATGAGTAAGAGATTTTTGTTTGGTAGCACCAGTTGAGAGTACAATTTGGGCTGAGTTTGTGGTAAATTTTGATTGAAATTGATTTGGAATGACAACATTTTGGGAATTCGGAGGTACACAGTTCAATACTTCACCTTCAGTTGTATATTGTATAAATATTGTATAAATTCAATTTGACATGAAAATTTATTAATGATAAATGAGCAGCGAAATGTGGTGGAAAAAATAGGGGGGAGAAAGGAAATAAGTGAAGAGTGGGAGATAAATAGTTGGGAGGAAAGAAGAACGAAATTTGAAAGGGGAAAAATGTAAAAAGGAAGAAGGAAGAGGAGAGTGAAAGGAACGGAAATGAATAAATAATAAAGTAAATAAAGGAAGGGATATAGATGAGAAAAAAATTGGATATGCAAGAAAGAAAGAAAACTGAAGAACTTGAAGAAAGAAGCGGAGGGATTAGAAGAATTAGTAGGCAGGATTGAAGAAACCAGATGAAAGATGAGAAGAAAGAAGGCAGAAGATTTTAGGAAATGATAAACGAATAGATAACACATAGTTTAAAGGGAAATAATAAATTTAAAAAGATGAATGAAGTAAAAAAAGGAAAAATGAAAAAAAGAAGGAAAGAACGAAAAAAAAAAATAAATGGAGAAAGAAGGAAGAAAGTGAGGAAGGGAGTAAAGAAGGTAGGAAAGAAAGAAAGTAAGGAAAGAAGGAAGGAAGGAATGTAGGAAAGTAAGAAGGTAAAAAGAAAAAAAAAACAAAATTTGAAAAAGGAAAAATGTAAAAAGAAAGAAGGAAGAGGAGAGTGAAAGGATCGGAAATGAATAAATAATGAAGATTGGAAGGTAAAAAGGTAGGAAGGTAGAAAGATAGGAAGATTGGAAGGTAGGAAGGAAAGTAGGTAAGTAGGTAGAGGGATAGGAAGGTAGGAAAGTAGGAAGGTAGGAAGGTAGGAAGGTAGGAAGGTAGGAAGGTAGGAAGGTAGGAAGGTAGGAAGGTAGGAAGGTAGGAAGGTAGGAAGGTAGGAAGGTAGGAAGGTAGGAAGGTAGGAAGGTAGGAAGGTAGGAAGGTAGGAAGGTAGAAAGGTAGGAAGGTAGGAAGGTAGGAAGGTAGGAAGGTAGGAAGGTAGGAAGGGAGGAAGGTAGGAAGGTAGGAAGGTAGGAAGGTAGGAAGGTTGGAAGGTTGGAAGGTAGGAAGGTGTTTTTTTTCGTTCGTTGGAAGGTGGAAATCTTCATAGATACCGCAGACCTTCTGTTCTAAGGTTATGTCGAATTCCTACCGACTAAAACCACCTCCTTTGTCTCCTCCCACTCTCCCCGCGGGACTACCCGTAAGTATTACTGCGCGGGGGTGGATCTAGCAGTTCAGTTTAAGGGAGGAATGTGTAATGGTATGATGGTTGGGAGGTAGGAAGCACTGTAGATAGGAAGATACAACGATAGGAAAGTAGGAAGTTAGAAAAGTAGGAAGGTAGAAGGTAGCGAAGTATGGAGGTAGGAAAATAGGAAGGTAGGAAGGGAGAAAAGTAGAAAGGTAAGAATGTAGAAATGTAGAAAGATAGGGAGGCAAGGTAGGAAGAAGATGGAAAAAAGGAAAAGAGGAAAGACGCAAATAAAAAAATAAGGAAAGAAAGGGGGAAGGGAGAAAGAAAGAAAAGATGAAACGTTGAAAGGAAAAAAAGATTAAAAGAAGAAAGAAAGGAAAGAAGAATGGAAGGAAGAAAAGTAAAAAGGAGGGTCCTCCATGGGTTGTTGTACCATAAAAAGAATAAAATATTCTTATATGGTTGTAGCAGCTGCTTGTTTTTCCAGAATTGAACGGTTCTGGGTTATGTAAATCGATTAGATCTAGGGCAGAGAACCCACCGTTTTTGGAACCTAGATAAATTTCCATATATAGGTTATATCTATTATAATGATTCATTGTACAACAAAATGTAAAAAAGCGCTGTCAATAAACACAATAATTTAAGGAATCTATTTTTGATAACTATTTGGGTGAAAAATGTAAATTAGAGATTGCTCCAGCTCAAAAACATGGAAAAATTAGACAAAACTCAACAGTGTAATGTCAAAGTGCTTGGATTTAAAAGCATTTGTCAAAAATTTATGTACAAAGTACGGTTGCATAATCGATTAGCTCTAATACCAATATATGCAAAGCCTAGGGGCGTTACAAACAACTCTGTATGCAGGGTGTTGAGGGTAGAAAAACAATATAGTTATGTAATATACGGAAGAATGAATAAAGCAAATTTAGCATGTAAAATATGAATACGGGTAGATCAAAAAATAGCAAAGTTAAACATATATCATAAGTGCATAACGAAATGTTACGGTAGGAAAAAAAATGAAATCAATAATGAATATTTACAGAAAAAATTGTTATGACCAATAAAAATTTCAGCAGGAACTTACTAATACTTTTATTGATGTTTAAAATATTTTTTTATATGGGCGGGGGGTTCGTTTCTCGTCCAATCCTGATTAAGTTTGAAGAGGATTATTATATTGACCAACAAAGCCTGTGTCCAAAATTTCATATGAAAGTGATGCTCTGTGCGTAGTTGTTACTAGGATTTTGGTTGAAATTAGGTATAATTCTATAGACATATGTATTTTGGTAAAGATGAGTAGTCTTCATAATCTCCAAAGCTGTAGTGAAACAAAATTAAAAATACCACCAAATATTTTTTGGACAATTGCTTTGCTCTTACTTGGAAAACATCATAATAGACTCTAAATGATCGCAGTGGCATGAGAAAATGTGTCAAACTTCCTGTAATAATCTAATCTAATCGAGGACTTAGAATAAATACATATATAAGACTAAATCTTGGAAATGGTTGTACCTCCTTAATCATAAAAAATAGGTTTTGAATAAATACCCAGACACTTATAAAATTGGCCACACAAACTAAATCTGAATTAAGAAAAAATAAGCTAATACTTAGTGGATTGATGCAAACTTCTTGGGTAGCATCGAAATGATACTCTAAGTGCCACTTCGTTGAGTTTTTTGTTGCTGGTTGCGAGGCTATAATTCAAAACGACCAACCAACATAAATAACTATTATTCAGTGTCATCATGAGTGTTAAATATATTTTTGTTAACATTATTATTTATGGATAAAAACAATTTGTACATGTATCAATGGTCATCATGATAAATTTTTGATTAGGTAATTTTATAAATTGAAAGCTACTACCAGTAGAAACATACAAATGACAGCAGCACAAGCCTTCAGCGTAGGTAGTAAATGAAAAATCATACAGGCAAAATGTAAGCATTATAAATTCAATTAACAACAAACATTATTGATATTTTTTTTGCAGCAGTAGCAAAATAACTTTTTACATAATTGCAGTAAGTTATACATACACAAAACAAAAGTGAAATTAAAAACAATTACAAAATACAGAAAAAAGAAACATTAATTTATACAAATTTTCACTTAACAACAAATGGCTGGCAATACTGTTCCTGTTGCTGTTGCTGTTGCTGTTGCTGCTACTTCGACTGTCGTTATTGTCTTTATTCCCTAAGGAACACATATCACATAGCACTTTTACAAAGTATGTGTGGTGCGTGCAGTTCATGAAAGGGGGCATGGTATTCCCTTAGCATATATGCTTCAATACCATACATGTATGTATATAGAAAGCGTGTAACAAAATTTTGCCGCCCAGGCCAAACTGCTGCGTAATGTGACAATCAAACTTGTCGTTAGTGCTTGCATTGTTGTATATTCATAGCCTTTGTTGCTGTTGTTGTAATATTATGTCACGTGTTTTGTTTGTATTGTTTTTATGTTGCTCTGTGATTGTTTTGGTGACTTGTTATTTGTTGTTGCTGTGCTTTTCGATGCCTTTGGTGTAAGCAATTACTCCATTGCAATTTTCTGCAATTCATTTGACACTACACCACCAAACTCTGCCCAAAAACACAAAAAGTGTGATCAACACGTGCGTTGGTAATGATTTACAAAACATATCGATGAAGGTGTTTTTGTGCGAAAAATGTTGTTGCAACTTACTCGTAACTACTCGAATTCACTTGTTGGAGTAGTTGCTGCTTTCTCAATGATATTTTGTTTGGTTGGTGTGCAATTAATGTTAGAGGATATGAATAGGAAGAACAATGAATAATTGTCAAACGGTTAATTGAATTTTGTGAGCAATGTAACTTGGGGAATCAGAATAATATAATTTCTTAACTTCATAACTCCAAAGGTCATATCGGAAGGTTTTTTTTTCTATTCTCGAACTTTCTCTTTTTCCACCATATTCTAAAATTTTCAACTTATGATTACATATCATGTCCGAGAATTCTAATTCTCTTTTTGAACCACCGTCTCTCTCTCTCTCTCTTTTACTCGTGCCCTTCTTCTTCTACTTACCATCTAGTTGTTTCATTCACTGTTATGCACTCCCACATTCATCACTTGTGTAATTATAAAGTAATTAATTTTAATGTAAAACAAATACGCAATTCTTAGAGATAATATCTCACCGACTTTCTAACTCACATAACTGTGGGTGAAAAATAGAAAATTTGTTAAACAAAAATATCTAATCATTGACATTTGTGTACAACTGACACCTTTTCTTTGGGGTCCTTTTCGAAAATTTGGTAATGCAGGTGTCACTTAAAAAAAAAAAAAACAACCAAAAAACAAACAAAAAATTATATTTTATCTAGATTGAAATTGAAGGGTAGCATTTACTAATGTTGTATTTAAGTTAATTACTTTCTAATCACTTGTGGCATAATCATCGAAAAAAAAAACCAACAAATAACTTTATCAAGATTGTTGTTTGTGGTTTCTAGATACATTCAGAGAGAGAAGGTAATTTACATACCTAAAAATATGGAATATAGAAATAATTAAAAATAATATTTGGATAAATTTTATTCAACTTTTTCAATTCATTTGCCACAAAATTGTATTCCACTCTTATATGTTTATGCTTGAAAAACGCTAAACAAAAATTCACAAAAAAAAAAAAATTCCGGGTAGTTCCATCTAAAAAGTGTCAAAACATTTCATTCAACATTTTCTTTCACCCAAAAAAAAAAAAAAAAAAAAAATTCTTTCGTTTTCCCATCAATTTTAAGGTAGAAACAATAAAAATTCTAGGGTACATCAACCAAATCACCACCAACACCACCAGCTCACTGCTACCACACAATCAATGTTAACAAACTCATTATGTTTTCCTACTTCCCATCATTTCAATTCAGATTCTTCTTCTTCTTCTGGTTATAACGAAAAATACTTACGCTTAAATTTATGTGTATTTCAGTTGTATCTTAAAATTCTTCTTCTCATAAAAATGTTTTTAATTTGAATATAAATTATGTGTTGTGCTCATGTTTAAAGAAACAATAATTTTTTCGAAAATGAGCATACAAAACATTGATATGATGCAGCAGCAGTAGAACACACACAAAGCAAACTTCCAGCCAGCCAGTCAAACAGTCAGTCAGTTAGTCAGACAAGTTGTTGTCGATTGTGTGGAAAGAAGACTGTGTGAAATATTTCAATGTGGCATATGCACTCGTAATTGTGAAAAATAAATACAAATTTGTCGCGTGATAATAAGTTTTGTATTGCCCCTTCAGAGAGAATGCGAAGACCGGGGTAAAGTTACTCCTAATAAATAAATCTACATTGCCCCCTTACTGGGTTACTCTGTATGGGGGTACATTAAAATATCGATGGTTCTATAAAGAAATATTAGAAGTCATCGTTGAACGTATCTAAGTTTTTTATATTAAATTTCGCAATAAGAAAATCGTTATTCTATTAACTCATTAAGGACGAGCGGGAATCAAAGTAGATAGATCAAGAAAGCAACTTGAAAAAAACTGTTTTCTAACCTAGCTCAGGAACGGCTCAGCGACGAGGTGCCAAATGACACCGCTAGGCATTACTGGGTTACACCCTAAAATTTTCAAAAACATGGTAATGAGTGTTCTAAAAAGTGTCAAATCGATTTGGAGTGCTACAAATAATTAAGCAAAAACTGTATATTTTGTAGCAATGTCTCGAATAAATATATATATATTCTGGTTTTCGAGTTTAAAAAAATCAATTTTTTTTATTTTCGAAAGTACAATATAATGAAAGTGTATTGTAAAAATATAGCACATATTCGAGAGCACCTGTTGGTTAAGCTGTATATCGCTCATTTACTAAAAGACTGTCATAACTCAAAAATTGCGATTTTGGAGAAAACGCGTTTAAAGTTTTCAATTGACTCCCACTGTGCAGAAAAAACAAGAAATCTCATAATTCTCACGCGCAGAGTATACAAGATATTAATATGAAATTTTTACACAATATGAAACGTGATATAATGAATAATTCTGCATCATTAACTCAAAAATCGTGTTTTTTGACTTATGACAGTCTTTTAGTAAATGAGCAATATGTTGTTAAAACTTTAAAAGCGTTTTTTTTATCGGCCCAGGGATTTGAAGAAACTCTATAAAGCCGATTGAGCTGAAATTTCAATGGCTTTCGCAGGTAGTAGAATTGTTTATTTTTAATCATTATTTCCTATTTTTTATTATTTCCCGGTTTTCAACAAAACAAAGCGGGATTTTTCAAAATTTTTTTTTTCGGAAATCTGCCAGTTTGTTATTTTTTAATAAAAATGTTTAAATTGGTTCAGTCTTTGAAATCCATTGTTTCACTAGACCTCGATAGTCTAGTGGGTAGTGCACTTGACTCTCAACCTTGCTGTTGCCGGTTCGATTGCTATCTTGATCTGGCGGTTAATTCTCATGACCTTCTTGTTTTCAGTATCGTTATGTACCGTCGCTCGGAGCCGGCGTATCACAATGGGACTTTCTGACCTAAATGTTTCCCTGGGCAGCCACTTAACCAAGTGCGAACTTTGTGATTTCTTCCCCTGGTTCAGGAAAAAACTCTCTATAGTATTGTAGTAGACCAAGAGCTTGATTAACAAATTTTCGAAATTTGTTTTTGAAATACAAGAAGTTTTAGCATTCAAATATGTGTGGAGTGCTGCCATATAATTCGTTTTTGCTATGTCTGAAACTTTTTAAAAGATCGAAAATTCTTTGTCCTTCACAAATGGAAAAAAGTACGCAACGTAATGGTAGGACACTCAATCTGAAACCACACGTTTCATAATTAAAGTACGTTCAAGCCACACTGATTAACTTTCCAAAAAAAAAAAATTATGACTAAACAGTTTATATGTATATGTCCTCTGCTGCATTCGGACCAATGTGCTGTATCCTCTTTGGAAACATCAATAATACAAAAAATTAGAATTCTTCGTTATGATTAATCCTTCTAAGCATAACATGAGAATTTCGCACTCAATCAATACAAATCAACCCCCCCTGGGAGACATGTTAACAATTCTTAATACACGCATTTTTCTTTAGAGAAATTCAAATTTTCTTAAACTAAATATTCAAATTAGATAAGGAAGCGTGCATCCTGCAAAAAGCCTCCTCTTGTTTCGCTCTACACTGCGGATTAGTTACACTTTTCAACATCCTACAATAAAACAGAATATGAAAACCCAATCACACAGATCGATACCAAAAATAACCGAAAAAAAAGAAAAAAATCCATAACTAAATCTCCAAAGTTTTTTCACTGCCGTTAGCGCATCGTTAAAACATTACGCTACTTTCATCCTTTAAAAAAATTGAAATATTCATACTTACGCGTATGTATATTAAATTTCAAATACCCAAGCAAAGAAGCAATCAAAAATTCATAGATAAAACTAAAAAAAAAAAAAAAATTTTCAATTTCAAAAATGCGTGACACTTTTGCTACTCAAATGAGAGCTGTACACAGAAAAAAAACGACAACATTCGTCAATTCAATGTTTAGGTTACAAGTTGTTGTTGTTAAAGATTTTCCTTTTTTTATCTTCCATTTTTCTGGTACCATTGAATGCATAACAAATTGTTTAACATGACTAGCTGCCTCTCATATTCCTCTCAAGCTCTTCTTATGCTACTGACGATTCATGCGCCTCTCTTGCATTTCAACAACAAAATGAGTCTTTATTCTAGCTAGGGCCATTTGGAGTTTGTATGTGATTTCTCGCTTTACAAGTATTTGGATGATAACTTATATCTTTCTATGTTTTTCTAGACTGCTATATTCTCTTTTTGTTTTTCTGTGTTTTTTTTGGGGTAACGAATTCATTTTCATGGTCACTTCAGAAATGAAATTGAAAAATCGTTTGGGAATAAAAATTGTAAACAAGTAAAGGGCTGTGAGTCTGTTTTCTTGGGCTTTCTTCTTTACGCTTGGGCACAATTATCCATCGTAATCAACGACAACGACGATGACTACGACGACAACAGCTACGATGATGTTCTAATTCACTGTTTTCAATTTTCACAGATATCAAATTTTTACAATGTGTTGATGGATGAGTTGAAGATTAGAAGTAAAAACTAATGGAAATTGTGATTCTAATTTTGTATTTCATGCTTACAGAGTTTTATGGAGTTGAAACAGTTTTAGATGAGAAATTTCACATAAAATGTGGGCTCACTAAAATTTACAAATACACTAAATTATTCAGTATAGAGTAACTATAAAATTGTTATGGAAAAGCATTGAAAATAAACCTTAGATACAGGTTTATAAGTTCCAAAAATTAGATCAAAAATGGAAAAAGACTAATTGGACTGCAACCCTTTCTCCATTAAGATCCGTAACAGGGATTCGTCTGCTACGGATAAGCATTTCAGGGTTTATTGGGTTCATATCTCTGGGTTTGTAATTTTTTTTAACCCAAAAATTCGATCTTGCCATCAGCAGTCAGCAAATGGGATTTCGGCCGAATATATCATTCGTCGATCAAATAAAATTTGGAATTCGTCAGTTATTGCTTGGAACTTGTATGGATTCAAAACGCATTCAACCAAAACCATCGGACCTTGTCGTCAAGATTTTAGATGGAACCCTAAAGGCAGCAAAAAACGCGGAAAATCAGTAGTAGTAGTAATTAGTGATGCGGGAATGACGTAAAAAGAAGTTAAGTTACTGGCAAGTAAAGATGGACGCGTAAGTACTTTTCGACTCACGCTCACACATGCTCACAGTTTTGAAAATACTACTCACGCATATTCACGCACTCTAGCATTTTTCAAAGAAAAAATTCACGTATGTTCACGCACGTTGAAAATTTTCCAAACAATTTTACGCACGCAGTCTTTTTATTATTATATTTTTATTTATGAAAATAAAATGCTGACATAAATAATATGCATATACTTACTATGTATATGTTACATAGTGATGCCAGATTTCGAATTTGCAAGATTCTTAATTGCAAAAAAAAAACACATGGTTAATTTTTTAATCACCAAATTTAAGTATTTAAGTAATTATAACGACGTCATGGTAAAAAGTAACTTAAACTCACGCATTTTCACGTCGAAATTATGTCACGCTCACGCATGTTCACATAGGAATTATTGCGTGTTCACGCGTGGCACGTAAAATTCATGTCACGGACCCATCTCTACTGGCAAGAAAGCGAATTCGATGAAGAAGTTTCGCTAAGGTCCTATGCTCTACTAGAACATATATAGAACTGTAAACTTCTGGATTTACATGGTAAAGAAATTGCACTATATCTGTAAGGCCATTACCGCCATATCTCTAAATGTTCCGTCACCTTAAAATGATTTGATCTTATTTTCTATCATTCATTTGTATGCAAATTGTTAATATAAAACTATTAATGTTTTCCAGACCAAAAATGCTCGATTTTTGCTCTTGGGACCAATTTGCAATCACGTTAATTCTAATTTAAGCTTATATAATCGATAGCTTTTAACATTTTGACCATTTCGGGCGTGACTCGGCATAATCAAAAACTCTCTTTAACCGTTTTAAATAGGTAAGAGATTTGTGGAGCAAGCATGCAAACCCCGATAATTCCATATTTCTTGATTTTGAGATATTTGTAAACGGAATTCGCCAAAACTTAATTTTTAGCCTATTTGAGCGTCTAGTGTTCGACAGAAATTTCGTTGTTGCAACATTTTTTTTTTTGTTTATTTTCATTTTATTTTATTATTGATTTATCCTGGAATTCGTAGATTTTTACATTGATTTCATGTTTTGAAACTAGTTTTACATAAATTTTAGACCGAAGTGGGCTCTCAAACTAGTGCAAATCTATACTTAATTCATCGGATTTATCGGTTTCGGCATGCCTGCTAGTTCACTGTAAACACAAGGCCCGTTATAAGCGAAAAGTACTGTATTCGTCATCGCATTTACCAAGGCCTTTTGTTTTTGAAACACACATATTTCGAAGTAAATGAATGTTACTAAACCTTAGAACCGTTTATGGTTAACAAAACATAAGAATTTTTCTTCAATTCTTTTGTAAGAAGAATAAATAATCCATTAACCCACTGGGTTGGGCATGTCATGGGCTGGTTCTGAACACAACAATAAATATTCATTTAATAAAATCAAAACAATATTAAATTATAAACAATTCTTTTCATTTTAAATAAATTTTTTATGTTTGCATTTTATTTGATTTTGTTCGCTTTCACATTGAATTTTTTGTATTTTTTGTTCACGGATTTTTGTTTTTTTTTTTGTTTTTGTTTTTTCTATAATATTATATTTTTTTCTGCATTTATAAATAAAATTAAATTAAGCAACTACACATTAAATAGTCATATTTTTCTTTTCTTTTCACTAAATATTAATTACAATACATTTAAGCAATTCCAAAATAGTAGAAATTTACACTAATTTAATTATGGGGCAATCAAAATAGAGATGCGCGTCATTGTCACAAATACGGGTACTCTATAGAAAGAGAGATAGAGTTAATGTGAGGAAAGGGAGACAGAGCGATGACGACACGTCTACTTTGCCTACATGCAGACACACACACATACACATACACACACTGAGATACTTTCTCGAACAATTACAAATACAACATTTTTGCAATGTTTTCCTTCTTTTTTGTTGTTGTTGAAGTAAGATTTGTTTCTTATTACTGGAAAATATTTTTGAAGCTTAGTTGTTGAAACTTAGGAAACTTTTTAGATAGGTACTTACTAAAAAAAAATTAAATTAAATTAAATTTGTACAACAATTTTCTTCTTTTAAAGGATAAAAAATTTAAAATTTAAAAATATAATTAAAACAAAATCAACAAATACCTACTACTACATACACTTTTAATTTATACAATTAATTTAGTTAAGTTTTTTTCTTGCTTTGACGCTTTTTGTTTGTTTTTGTTTTGCTTTGTTTGAATAATTTGAATTTTAGCATTAATACTGTTTTTTGGCAAGACCCGCCGCGCACTAGTTTCAACACAAACAACAACTCATTCACTAATTTTCACTGCACGTATCCGGATCCGTATCCGCATTCGCTTCCGCACTCGCCCATCCCTAATTAGGTGGACTCCTTGCTGCCGGCGGATGTTGTGGTACTTGATACGGACTAAATCGTTGATACTGACGCGGTCGCATATCTGGCGATGGCGACCCCGACGATGTCGATGAAGGCGTTGATGCTGTGGGTGGCTGTGGTGGTGGCGTGCGATTTGATTGTGAATTAGCCGCCGCCGCTGCTGCTGCCGCCGCTTGCGCTTGTGCTTGAGCTTGTGCGGCTGCTTGCGCGGCGGCTGCTTGTTGATTAGCGCTCGCTAAGAAACCGGCAGTAAGTTGTGGCCACTGCTGTTGAAACATATGAAATGCTCCGAGACCAGGTGGTGGTGGCGCTTGTTGTGCATACATTTGTGGCATCATTAATTGCGCATACGGTGAATTTCCGCCAAACATTTGTAAATGTTGCCGTGCCTTTTCGAATATCGCCATTGAGGTGGGATCGACACCTTGTTGTGCAGCAAATTGTTGCATTAGCGGATCTGGGAAGAGTCGCAGCGGTGAACGTAGCTGCTGTTCGAGTAATAGCGCCTCCATGGGATCACGATCGAAATCGGTGAGTCGTGATGAATCGCGAAAACCTTTAGCAAATGGATTTGAATCGATTTTCAATTTGGTTATAAGTTGATTTTGATATGCTGTGACCGCAGTGAACACAGTCTCGGGGAATACGTAGGTTTTATGCTCTAGCTCTTGTAGTTCTTTGGGTGTTGTCGGTATACTCTGTCCGTGGCTGAGACGTACCAAATGAATGCGTGGCTGATAGCGATGCATCGAATTTAAAACAATCTATAGAAATCCAGAGAAAAGAAAGAAGAAAGAAAATAAGGGGAATGTTATTATTGTAGATTTTTATATTTGTTTGTTGTTGGTTTTTTTTTGTTTGAGTGGAGAATTTATATAATTTTTTCAAGTACTTATATAAAATTTGTCTACTTTTCCTTTGTACATATGTTTAGTTACTGCACATGCGCATTTCTTGCACTACTTTGAAAATATAAACTCTACAAAATCTTATAAGTTTTGGTTTTTTCTATTTGACTTTATTCGTAGTAAATGAGAAAAAATGGTGGAATGTGGCTACTTCTCCCCTCTACTAGTTATAAAACGAAATAAACACACTTTGGCTGCTAGCAAAAAAATCGTAAAATAAGACAGCGTTGACATAGCCGTCCATGTAAAAGAGAAACGACGCTAAAGTTGTGTGTAAAGTGAAAAATGTTGCAAATAAAATATAGACAAATTGTCTGCAGACATTGCAATTTCACTGGAAATATTCTTAACTTTTCGGCTGAGTATGAAAACTAAAGAATTTAAATTATACGATTCATGAGATTTCTTTCAATTTGTAAATTTTTGGGAAATGTTGCAGCAGCATGTTGATATGCTACAACCGCTTCATAGTGACGGATTGAACCTTTTGTTTTGATATGAAAAACATTTATTTCTCTACCTTTTCAAATATACAATTGATTCATAGACTTTATAGCTTAAATTATAAGATTATAGAGAATTTCTCCACATGTAACAAATTTTTGGGAAAATATTACTGCCACATTGGGAACTGATTGATCTCATGTTTTGATACGATTTTTTTTTTTTTTGTAATTTAAATGAGTCTCATTGATTCATAAAACTATTGTATTGTATTCTACTTCTCAGTTTCAGAACGGGTGAGGGAAGAAGGCTGCGCGATCCTTTTCTTTTCGCTTCCCTCTCTCACCGTATTCACTTTGGGCCACTTTGGTTGAATACCAGCCTCACATTAAAGACTTCTAGATCCTCTCTTGATACAAACAGAAGAAATTTGTACTTTCATGAACCTTTACAGTAGTTAGGGAAGGAGGCGGAATGGGTGAAGGTCAACAAATGAAGGTAGCTTAGTCAAAATTCAATCGATTCTGGTGAACAAAAGCTCATTTGATGAGGATTTTAACACGATTTAGAAGTCTCAAAAAGATAATAATGGAATATCAAATTTCTAAATGTTTTTAACTAAAACTTTGTGGTAAAGAGGTATAACAAATGAACCTGGCCACATAGATGGCATTACTAGAATAAATCCATATGATTTTTAGTTAGTACCAACCTTCAAAAGACACGTGTCAGACAATTGGTTCGTAAGATATAGCATTGTGAGTGAAGAAAGTGAAGTTGATCGATATATCTAAAACTCTGAAGATATCAAAGGAACGTGTTGGACATATCGTACAATGGATAAAACATGGCTCCATCATTACACTCCCGATTCCAATCGACACTCAGCCGAATGGACTGGACGCGATGAACCAAATCTAAAGCGTGGAAAGACGCAACAGTCGGCTGGCATCAGTATTGTGGTATGCGCATGGTATTATATTCATCGATTACCTCGGAAAAGGTCAGACCATCAACAGCGAGTATTACATAGCGTTGTTGAAGCCTTTGAAGAATGAAATCACGAAAAAGCGGCCCCATTTGCAGAAGAAAAAAGTGCGAGACAATGCACCGTCTCACAAATCAATGAAAACGATGGCAAAATTGCATGAATTAGCCTACGAATTCCTTCCCCATCCACCGTTTTCTCCAGATCTGGCCTCTAGTGACTTTTTCTTGTTTGCAAACCTCAAAAGAATGCTTACTGGAAATAAATTCAGCACGAAGAGGTTATTGCCGAAACTGAGGCATATTTCGAGGCTAAGACCTATATCTCTGAAGGCAAAAGGAAAGCTGTGTACTTTGGAGTGATATGTTATTTATCTGAAGCTGAAAAAAATAGCCTTTTTGGGCAGATATTTAAGTAAGGGCAAGGAAGTACTGTGATACCTCAATGGGGCGGAGGAGAGAAAGAGAGTTTGTGTGTTCAAGCTTCCTTTGGTGGATTCAGAGTTTACCAAAAGAGAGCATTTTAATTTTTTCATCCCTTTAACAATTTTTTTTTTTGATCCATGAGCAACGATCAAAATGAGTGAAATTGTCATGGGTAAGGGGGGAAGAGGAGGGAGGAGAGGGATGGGTTGAGACCCAAAAATTCCTCACGTATTAAACCTCTTTTTTTCCTCCATTGGAACTGGAATTTTACGAGTATTAATTTTTTCTTATATAGCTTTCGGGGGAGGGGGGCCTGCACCCCACACTGAAACGTCTGTCCGGGTAATGCCACAAATGCCTCAGGGTACGTTCTACGTCTGACAGGTTCGGTTTAACTAACTGACCTGGTTCTGAACGCAAGTACATGTAAGATCCTGCGTCAACTTTTGTTTGGCCTCCTTTTTTGTACAGATAATCACGAGATCTTAAAGGCGGTTGCACATCGGACTAAAATAGTGGCCTAGGGTGGAGGGGGAGAAGGAATAATAGCAGGACACACCTTACGAACTGAACTCCTGGTAAGCTATATTTCTAGCATAAGACTTAACAATTTCTTGTAGTTCAAGAGTAATGACCATTTTAGAGGAATCCCAAGCTGATATAAGGGGAAGGGGGAAGGAGGGAATAAACCTCCTTTTTCTCAATAAATATCGATAAAAATCGAACCCCATCCTCTTCCGCAAGCTCTTCATGGCTAAGATATTTTCCAAAAAGGGAGGATTTATCGCTAGAAACTACAATTTCGACTCGCTCAGTGTGTACTTCAATTTCTATAGTTCAAATTTTATTTTTCAGAAAGAAGTTGTTTTTTATACTTGACTTTCAGTTCTTAGCTGCTGAATAAAAAGAAAACAACAAATAATGAAAAACTGCCCCCTTTTGTTGAATTTTTTAATCTAACTATTAACAGTTTTTTTTTTATGTTTCTGCACTTTAACAGCAGCAGAAAATCAATAACGTTTATTAAAGCACATATTTTTCAATTATATTACATGCTAAAGTTCAACAACTATCGATACCAATCTCTAGCTCACTTCCCTTTTTTCTTTAACTCATGGTGTATATGCCAGTGGAATATTATACCACACACAATAACAACAAAAACAATTATCAATCATTTTTTTTCTCTTCATATATCCGTTTATTTTACGCTCACAGTAACTTAGTTTTTATAACAACATTCCACCTTTACCTACATCTATCTCTTCTCCTTCCTACTCTTTCTTCTTCTATATTTTTATTATATTACAAACTCTCCATACACACACACACACACAGACACACATACACACTTAGTCTCTCATGTTTTACACTCACCTGTCCATTTTTATCCATTTCATTATTAGTTAGTTTCACCTTCTCAAACGAGATAACTTGTTTACGCAATGCTTCACAACTGTACGGACTATCAGGATGCGAATAGAGACGTGCTGGCGGTGCGGGATCAGCCTTACCGGCGACCAGCCATGCTGATCTATGATATGCATAGCGATAACGCTTTGAATCCATTGGTATGATATCGATTAGCACAGCATAACGATCGGCTGGTTGAATTTGTCGTAGAGGACCGGAGAAGCTAACGCGTACGGTGGGGAACATGCGTCTGTAAAAAGAGGATGAAAGAAAGAAAGAAAGAAGGAAGAATGAGTAACAAGAAAGAAATATGTTGAGTAAATTATGAATAAGAGTTAGGTGCAAAAAAATGAAAATAGCGACGGTAATTTATAAAACTAGGTAGGTACAAATCAATTTATTTCGACTTCATAAATATGTATGAGTATTGAAAAATTCACCAGTTTTTAGAATATTTTACATCACTCGAAGCTATTAATTTTTCTATAAATTTTTCTTTCTACTTATTGAAGAAAAAATAAATCCTGTAATTTATATTTTAAATCCTTGCTTTTCTTATCTTCCACACAATATTTATATTTATTTTGTTTTGCTTTTCAGCCTTTAAGATAATTTCATTTAAGTGTTCAAGTATAAACAAATCGTATTCAATCTGTATATTTTTATTCAACCTCATTTTGTTTATGGAAAAAAAAAGTCAAAAACGCATTTTGTCTCTAGTATCCTGTGGTTTTAATACTTTTAATACCTGTTTACTTCTTTATACAAAACAAGCAGCCATAAGCTAAGGAGTATTAAAAACACAGTAACAACAAAAACAACCAGAAAAAATGTAGATGACATAATAGCAACATAGAGAATTAGTTACGGGGACCGCCCTGATTGTTAGGTGTGATTTTTACAATATCATTAAATGTAAACGCAGGAAATATACACACTTTTATACACATACTCAAACCTTTACTCATACACATGCATAGTTATAAAAAAATCTATATGTAACTGTTGGTATAAATATGTTTTTGTTGTACCTACATATAGCTCAACTCTATGTAAAATAGTTGGTTTAAAATTATTTAGGTATAAAAAAAGGGGATGATATTTTGCGCTTGTTTGGTTTTGCTTTGGTTTACATTGGTTTGGTTTTTAGTTTTTTAATTTATAATGTGTGTGTGTGTGCAATTTAAGGTGTGTGAGAGTGTGTGGTCATTATTATACTAAAAATGTTGAGCTCCTGTTGTGCATTCAACGTTTTTATACTATAAAAAAATATTTGTTGACAACTGCTACGCCTCTTGTCTGACCGAAGAAAAACTGAAGTAAATTACAAAGAGACAAGCAAAATATGCCAAAGATTGATTGTTCGAGACATGTAGGTGCCTAGATATAAATGGAATGGTTTTTTTAAACGAATTGTTCTACATTTTGACACTTTCTTGTATTGTATGTAGAGAATATGTAGAGAATAGGTAAAATCATTTGATTAGTTAGTTATAAAATTAGGTTGTCGAATTAAATACAATAGGTAGACCGCACACATATGTATATCGTTTAAAATACAAATACAATTCTAAGAAATTCTGTTTCTAATACAATTTTGTTGCTTTTTTTTTTGTACTACATATACACACGCTATTGTAGTTAGTTTTATGAGAGTATTTTGCAATGTTCTAGTGACTTTGCAGTTCATTTGTTTTGACTGTGTGAGAAAATTGCAATTTAAATGGATTTTTCTAAATGATAGTTAAGGTAAATATTTGTACAGCTTAACAGAAGAAGAAAAAAAAAAAAAAAGAAGCAAGAAAACGAATTCACAGTTCATTTGTACTGAACAGAGTTATGGAAACACCTTTACTTGATTCCTATGTTCCTGACTGCTTTTCAATTGTATATAAAAATATGTTTTTAACGCAACATTTAACTCACAGCAGGTATATCCTTTAATTTCAAACTACATACAAAGTTGTAGAAAAAAAGAAAGAAAAAAATAGGATTAAAACATGTTGCCACATGCAAATGTTATTGTTAATCTACTCACATTACAAGCTAATTTGTTATAAGCGCGCTACAATAATAAATAATATAAAATAGAAAAACAAAACAAATAAAATTCTCGTCGGTTAAAA
The DNA here is from genome assembly GCA_963691655.1 of Toxonevra muliebris. NCBI lineage: Eukaryota > Metazoa > Arthropoda > Insecta > Diptera > Pallopteridae > Toxonevra > Toxonevra muliebris. The sequence goes on from OY829329.1 coordinate 75,765,713, forward strand.
TAGAAAAGGGTTAATATAAAACACAAGTGGAGTGTTTATTACCATTCACGCTGCATGTGGTTGGTTCGTTGGCTCACTTCCCCCTCCCCTTTAAACAAAATAAAAACGCTAATGCAACATTTGCATGTTTTAGCGATACACAAAACTAGACTTTGAACAACCTGCTAGCTAACACTAGTTACAAAAATTTATACTCAAATATTTTCTTACATTTCCTTTATTATTATTTTACATAAATATATTCACAGTTAGTTCTCTTACCTTCCAGTTTTTGTAATAATCATTTCTGTGCCTAGTTCATGAAAACGATCCCATAGTTCTTTTGTCTCTAAATGACATTGCACCGGTTTTAATTCATCACAATTGCAAGAGCCAACAATTTTTGGTGTTTTTTGTACAGGTTCTGGTGTTAGACGTTCATCGTTATCGGTGCCTGGAGATTGTGGTGGCGTTGAACGTCCACCTTGACTGCTTGTTGTACTGCTATTTAATTGTGAGCTGTTGTTGTTGTTGTTATTATTATTGCTGTTGTTGTTATTGTGGTGATGATGATTATGATGATGATTATGATGATTATTATTATTATTGGAGTGATGATGATGATGCATGCGTCGAGATTTTGCTGGTGGTGGATGTTGTTCCTCAGAATCACTACAATCGACAACATCAACATCGACTTCATCTTCAACTGAAATGGGACCTGAAAGTAGGCGAGAGAAAGTAAAGAATTTTAGTATTTCTCTTATTTTAAAATTTTTTTTTTTAGAAAACAACAATTTTTTTTTCTATAGATCCCTCAAGAACCTTTCTAGAAATTATGAAAAGTCATTGGCTTGGTTTTTTCATTACCATTTGTTGAGACCAAATAATTTTATAATCTCAATTGTTCTGTAGTCGAACAGTTTCAGGTTCAGACCTTCAAAAATGATGAGTCGCTAGTAGATTAAATTTGTTACAGTTTTCGTTATTTCTAGATAAATGAAGCTCTAAAGCTTGAATTTAGACTGGCTGAAATGTTCACCTTAAGTTTTGCACACAGACGACATTTTTTAATGTCTTGTAAGAAAACTGGCATAATCGCCATTTAAGCAATTTCGGGTTAAGGCCTTTTAAAATCATAATCAGAGATTACGGAAGATAGGTTTTTGCAATTTATGTATTCTCCCTCCCCCTTTCCCCCTCCCCCATTGCCTCCAGATTCGATTTCAATGCAAACAATTACACAATAGAGAATATCTTACCATATGCTTTCAATTGACCAATCAAAATCGCTGATTTTCATTGAGTGAGATTTGAATCTTTCAAAATGCGAGGAAGAAATATATAAATATTCAGTTATGAACAACAACTGATTTTTGGTTCTAAGAGAGAGGGAGGGATAGACAGAGAGAGAGAGATAGAGAATATACCCGAAAGTTTTCAATTGTTCTCAGTAAGTTTTTATCCGAATAATAGTATAAAATCTCCCATTACACTCAATAGATATATCAATTTTGATGAAACAAAAACAATTTTTAAGGTCAGAAAAAATTAAAAAAATAATCCCTTTAGAAATATCTTGATCCACTAGTGGCTTATATAAAAATAAAACTGAATGTGGCATTTCGCAGACAAAACCAAATATTCAAATTGTTATAAGCTAAGCTTTCATTATATGATTTTTTCATTATTAATCAGTGTTCTACTACTACTTCAATGAGAGTACCAAATCCTACCGCGAGAGGGCATCTTTCCTAAAGAGATGTACTACATAATGCCGCCCTAAATTAGAACCTACCGGTTTTTGAACGATTTATTAGGAGTTTTCTATTATTCAAAATGATTTTCCAGTGGTAATGAAACCCACTATGAATGCATGGATTTCACATACAAAAATAAAATATTCATCTGAATAACTATAAATAATAACCAAATTATTGGATTTTTCATTATTGATCAATTAAGCATGCCTGTGAAAGATATGAGCTTTATTAGAGCTTTAAAATCTTTCACAAGTGAACATCTTCCTTTTAATGGTTCATTACATAATCTTCGGTCTTACCGATTTTTCATAGTTCTCTATTTACCAGGGTAAAAATTAATAAGCGAGAGTGTTGCCTGTCATGCTTAGGAAATGATTCTCTTCTGTGCAGGTTATGACGGGTTTATGTGAATTCCAAAACCTACCGCCAGAGGAATTCTTCTTTGCCGTAACTTAAGTTTTAACCAATTTTATTATTTTTTTTTTTTTGATTTTTCCATTATCCACAATGATGAAAGTTCTTTATTTTTTTTTGCATAAAAACATATATTAATAAAGAAATATCAGTAAAAAAAATAAAAATGTTTTCTTCAAACCCCCCCCCCCCCCCGCCCTCTCCACCCCACGGGGCTAAAAATTTCCCATACAAAATAAAATACTAAAAACTACTGGGTAGCTATAAATAATTTTCTATTTATTTGATTTTTTTATTGTTGATCCATGGCCGCGTTCAGAAGACACCGATCATTCACAAGCAATCGATCATTTTATTATCAACAAAATTTATTTTGAGCGTATTATTTTTTGAAACTTCAGCTCAACATGTTGCTGAGCAGAGGTGGTCTTCTGAACGCGAACGATGATTATCTTTTTGAGATTAATTCACTGCTATAAAGAACCTAAACTTTATACGAGTTCTAAAATCGATCACCAGGGGGCATCGTTTTTTCAATGAGTTACCACACAATATCAATAAGTCCTATAGATTTCTAAAGGATTTTTCATGATTTTTTCAATATTTGAAATAATTTTCTAATGCGAATGAACAGAATATGGGTGAAAATAGGGAAGTAGACGGGACACACAAAAATTTTAATATTTCTTTTGGCTATACTATAAGTTAGGCTGTTTTTGATTTTTCCATAATTGATCAAGTGACACAGTGCGGTAAAAATCACATTTTTAAAAAGTTCTGGGTAGTAATGAATATTTTCATAAGAAAAAGTTTTTACCTTCTTATTTATTTTTAACTTCGGATCACTTCCGGACTCTGAGAAATTCAGAAAAATATCTTAATGGCGCCTTAGCTAAAATTCCAAAGTTTCTTGACGTTTCGAAAATTCTGTACTATGAAAAATTATTTTATCCACCGATTTCATATAGGTTCAATAATGAACACATTCACCTCTAGGTAAATTTAGATGTGAATAAATACCCCATTAATATATAATATACACTAATGGATATACGACCTCGATAGTCTAATGGGTAGTGCACTAAACTTTCATCTGTGAGGTTCGGATTCGGTTCCCGTCTTCTGCTGGTGGTTAATTCTCATAACCTTCTTATATTCACTATCAATATGAAGTGTATGAGAATTATAAGATAGTGTACAAGTACACACATTGGTTGGTAATGGCAAAACCACAAAGCTGATAAAAAATTGCCATACTGCCGTTCGGAATCGGCGTTAAACTGTAGGTCCAACTATGTGGTATCACAGTGGGCCGTTCAAGCCTAAGTGTGTTTCTCGAGAGCCACTCCAACCGAACCTAGCCTACACTAGTGGATCCAAGGGGGGAGAAGGAGGGAGGTGTTAGTGTTACCTTTACGAAAAAATTAAATGCACTCTTTGAAAATCTCTGGATCTGCTAGTGCCATATATAATACCATATTCCCCCCCCCCCCCTCCCCCTCTCTCTTGATTCCACTAGTAATAGCTATATTAGAGCTCCTATCAAATAAAAATGTTATAAATCATGGTTAGGTAATACATAAAGTGCCTATAATGTTGCTGCAACATGTTGCTATGCATGCGACCTCAAGTGAAAACGAAGGATTTACTTTAGAGTTGCTTTTGCGGGGGTAACCCAAAACCTTTTTTCGCACCCATTCTTACCCCACCTCAATAATAGTCAGGAGAGAGTTAGAGCTCTAAATTATTTTTTTAAATCTGAGATTCACTTAATTTTGGAATATGGAGAAAAAGTTGCAGCAGCATGCTGCAATGCAAATACTGTAGTAAAGCAACATGTTGCTAAAACATAACAGCTGCAAATTTAAATATTTGAAACATTTTGCATTATATTAAAACCTACACATTTTGCGGTAAAAATTTTTTTTAACACAATTGCGAACAGCAAATACTTTTTTTTTTCAAATCAATAGAAATACAACTTTTGAAAAGAAATATAAATGTCATAATTTTTTTTTCTTTTTTTACAAATTCGCAATGCAAAAAAATTGGCGATAATTACTACGTAAATAGTAGCAACATTTCAACTAGTTGGTGTTGTTGTTGTTGGTGCTATTGTAGCTGTTGCTATTATTATTATTATTATTATTATTATTATTATATTGTTGTTGTTGCTGTCATATAAATATTTAATTATTTATAATTGTGTTAAATGCAGTGGCAACAATTACAATAATTTTTCTTTGTGCACAATTTGTTTTATATTGTTTTGTATCTTTATTTTTATTTATTAATTATTATTAAATATATGTATATATAAAGTTGTAAGTTGAATAATATACAATAACGGTAAGACGTTGTTCATAATAACCACAACAACAAAAATAATACATAACATTGCCAACCAGCAATCGCTTACATTTTTATAAGGTGTGAAATTGTTGCTATTCAACAATACAAGCACAACTTTTTTTTTTCGTTGTTGTACCTATTACTTTTAATTAAAATAAAAAAATAATTAAAAGTTCATTTCAATTTTAAATTCAATTTTTTCTTTATTTTTTGCTCTCTGGTTGTGTTAAAATTAATTGCAATAAATAAAATCGTTCGAATAGTTCTTGGTTATTGCTGAAATTTCATTACTTCATAAATTTAAAGCTGATTTGTGTGTGTTTTTATTTCGTTTATGCATTCAAAAAAAAAAAAAAATAGTAATAATAACACTCAAAGAAACAATCAACGCTTAATTAGTAAAATGTATTATTTTTGTGTGGTTGTTGTAGTTGTTGTTCTTTTAGTAGCATTATTGCTGCTATTGATTTCGTTGGGGATGCTTGCTGTGTTTCTAACAAGTTCCTAAAGCATTTTTTTTTACCCCAAAAAACATTTACATTTTAAATTAAAAAAAAAATTAATTAAATCCAAAGCAAACGCAAAGCAAAACAGAAAAAAAAATAAATAAATAAAAATCAAATTTAATAATAAAAAGGTGTTAAAATGCTAAATAAGCAATATCGAACACAATAAAAGACAAACGAAAAAAAAATCAACTGAAAAATTATAATGAATAAAAATATTTAAAAAACAATATAAAAATAAAAAAGAAGAAATATTTATACAAAAATTAAAACATTAATTAATATGTTCAAAAAATTAAATGAATTTTTAAATAGCTCTGAGAATTTGAGCATCTTCCTCATAATTTCTCCCCTTGCTTGCCTCTCCTCTACTCTAAATTTTTATCTGAATTTTAAGTCTTTCCCCTCTGAATCTCTGAATCTCTCCAACCTCTCCGTCTACTAGTGCCGTTTGTTTTGTTTCTATTATTTTTCTCCTTTTGTTTTGGCATTTAGTTGCTTGCCGGTTTTTGTGTTATTAAAGTCTCTTTTAATACATAGTAACTAACAACAATAGCAACAACAACAACCGCCAACCATCAAGCTTATGTTTAAATAATAAATACAACAAATTTATAAAATTAAACATATTGTTGAAATCATTAACATAATTATAGCCTTTTGTTTCTGAAACGTTTGTTTATGAAGCTTTAAATTATAAATTTTATTATTTAACTTTTTTGGTTTTCGGTTACTTTTCTAAATTAAATTCCCTTCGATTTTTTTTTTTTTTATTTTCTTATTTTTTAGTAATATTACATATTAACTTTTAAACTTTAAGCTATTTGTTTAAGCTTGTTAACTACACATACAATTTGTTGTTTTTAGTTATTGTATCTATCTGTATTTTCGTTGTTGTTGTAATTATTAGTTTTTAGTTTTTTTTTCTGTTGTTCTTTGCTGTTGTAAAAATATCACGCTGCGTTTAATATAAATAGCTTTATAAAGCCGAGTATGTTTGTAACTCTAGCGGATGTTGGCAACTAGAACAAGTGTTTGTTTGTTGTTATTGTTTCATTATTTCTTTCATTTTTTTTATTAATAATAAAAATAACATTTGTTGTGTAAAGTAAGCGATATAAAATGCGGTTAAATAAACTTAAGTTTTATGTGTAGTTAAAAATTTTTGAATGAAAATTATTTTATATTTTATGTCTTTTTGTTTTTATTCCATATTTGTTTGTAAGTTTTTTTGTTATTGATTTATATAGAGAGATTCTTTCAAAACAAAATTTTATGCTCTACTCCCCGGAGATCTTTATGATCTTATAACATTTTTAGTTGGACACACAAAGCTAGCGCTAAGTCAGAGAACTTAACTTAAAAAAAAGCTCCATGAAAATTAAAATACTCTACAATGTGATAAAAACTTTCATATTGTAAAATCGCCAATACATATAATAAATATAGGTAAAGGAACCAGCTGAATGAATTATAATGCAATCAAAGTCAGTAGAGAAGAAGAGTGATCTATAGGAACTTCTGAATCAGCGCTTTCAAGCACTCGCAAGGTTTCAATAAAACAAGCTTTCAATTAGTAGTTGTATTTGAAGTTTTTCTTAAAGCATTTTCAAAAGTATTTTAAAGCACCTTATCTCTATTCCATATTACTTTTATCATTAGTTAGTGGAACCACCCAATAGTCAGACACTGCGACTTTTCTTATTTTTTAAGAGAGGAGGAAGCATCGAAAGCCTATATCCCGTCAGTGTGAGACTTAAACCTAACACAAAACCTTCCCGATGTCCGTCGATGCTCTGACTATAGGTTTATCGTTGAGTATTTCGTTTAGATGGCGTCTGCTCGTCTAGGATAGAAAACTGTTTGTTCGAAGACAAATCCGTATATAGATCAGTTCGCTGTTATTTGGATCGGCCTGTGTCTTGTCGAAGGTATCCGCTCCGTTTTATCCTCCCTGTTGCTTGTCCTGCTGAAGTTTGGCGGATCAATCCCCTCCGTCCAACAGTCAGTAATTCGGCTATGCGTAGATGCCGTGGTGCTATTAACTGGCAATATGTCTCCGCTCGGCGCATGTGTTGCCGTTCGTTGAGTCTCACACTCTTCGTTTTCACTAGCCCGTTGAGCGTTTCTTAATCATGTCAGACACTGCGGCCAGAAAAATCTTTTGTGACAAACATCAATTACTCTAAAACACACTCTGATATCCTAATGAAGGCTAGAACTTTTCTTGTATTTAGATTAATTGATGGTATCAGCCGATAGAAACTTCTTCCTTTATGGCACAACTGCCCATTGAGGATGTGAGTTATGTTCGATTCAGGAAATTTTTACTCTTGGAGGTTTGACATTACTAGTCAAGAAGTGGTGAGGATTTTCTATTTTTAAGTGTGCCGAGGATTGAACCCTGGCATCCGGCAGTTCTATACAACACTAACCATTGTGCTACGGCGACCACAGAAACTACCTTGTCTTTATCGCCTTATCTTTTATGCACAAGCAACATTTTAACTTGATTAGGTGATATCTGAGCACACACCATCCTCATCCAACAAGTCAAAAGTCTGCTCTGCGGTGGCCTGTATCAGTGTTTCTTAGTCATAATGTTACACTTAAAAAAATCGGATCACTGTAAAACGAAAATGATTTGCCATGGTAAATGATAGTATGTATTTTGTTGTGAAACTAGAGCGAAACTCTGCCTGATAAAAAACTCTTACTCTTTCGATATCTATAAAGGAAAGACTTTTAAAAGCCATACACGAAACGATAAAAAGTAAAGCCAGTTAGTTTCGCTACCTCTGACTCCGCTAGTGAGGCGATTGTTGTGTTTTTTTTCTGTAGATTTCGCAAATGTTCAAAAGTTTCGCTTTTTTGAAACACTGAAGTGATAGAGCCATTTTACGCTGAAACAGCAGCAAACATTACAAGGAAATTGATTATTTGGGTTACACTATTCCTGCTTAATATACAATAAATAAACATATTTTTTAAACCTCAAACCTTTCTGTTTCATAACCTCTGAAGTCATTACTAGAGCGAATACTTTGTTTTTTTTTGTAGATATTATTGATCATCACAATTTTAACTTTTGGGTTAAAGTATCTAATAATATTATTCAACTTACAATTCCGTCCGTTTCGCAACCTCTGGATACGCTAGTAGAGTGAAATCGCGAGTTTTTTTTTGAAGCATTGTTAAAAATTGTTTGGAAAATGACAACTGGTGTTCAATTCTCTCCGATATATATAATAATTCTGAAACGGCCGTCTAATCTGTTTGTCTCTATAAACACAAAACATTCCTTAAGTCTGCTAAATACCACTCAAACAAGAAATATGCTTTGAAAGCTATGAAAAACAAACACCTAGATTTGATTTTCATAATCTCTAAATATACTTTAGAAAAAGCAGAAAGACAACAACTCTACCGTTTCGCAACGTCCAGATACGATAGAGTTGCGAAAATTTAACTTATTTTTGTAGATTTTATATAATTATACTTTTGGGTTGATATATTCCGAGATATTGAAAGTGATAGATAAATCTGTGAGCCTGTCAGAATTACAGAATCACAGGTCTGTTGTATTTTTAGAATTTTTTAATTTTTACTAATCTTGTCGTAACCTTAGCCTAAGGAATCTTATGCATGTAATGATATGCCTACATGGACCATTGAAAATATAACCAGAACCGAACAGTTTCTTGGATGTAGTCGACAGCCGAGTATATGTTTCTTGGATTGCAGTAGTTCTCATAGGGTACTGATTGGTGAATGTTAGGGTAGCCAGATTTTTCATCTAAAATATCATTACTACATTAGACTTGAATTGAATACAAAATTCAGTTCAAATCAATACATTTTCCTGATGTTTATAGATTTTTACTTTTGATTGTAAACTCACTTTATAAACTCGTTAGGGCAAGTCTGTTTCTTTGTTTTCTCTAACAAGTGAACAATAAACTGAACGTTTCTTCAGTGAAATCGAAAAAAATTGCACATTTTTGCTACAATTGGCAATATTCTACTACTCTTAACTTTCATTCAATTTTATATTATCATTAAAAGAATTTAAAGTATTTATTGTTATTAAGATTAGAAAACTCAGTACAAAATTCAGAATTTTATAAAAAAAAAATCTAAGAAAATCAGTACATGTACTGACTAAATCAAATCAGTACGTCTGACTACCCTAGTGGAAGTATTACACGATCAGGCTCTTTATCATGCACAATACCGAAGTCGCAAGTGCAAAGCCTTGAATGATGTCTCTTCCTTTTTACACTTTTGGGTTTAGAACTTCCGAAATTATAGAAAAGGTAAAATGCCGGGTTCGGATACGGATGTAATGCACAGAATTTTCAATAAGAATCATATGGTTTTCAAGACATATGAATGCGATAGTTGGAAATGTGAAACTAAAACTGATTTAAAAGCTTTTATTAATATTAAATTCACATTATTTTAGACTTTTAGACATAAAACTGAAGTTTGTTAATACAAAAACTAAGTTTTTGAGATATTCATCATCGAATTCTGATATGAAAGAATACAGAATCCGCTTCAGAAAAATGGCGTCACTACCCAAAACTTCTCTAAAAGTTGAATTTTTAAGCTCTCTGAAATCAATTGAATAACAAACTACAGAACCCTATAGAAAAGGTTTCTCCTTTTAACACTCCCCCCTCCTCCTATACCCCTCTTTTTGTAATTTTTTTCTCACTTTATATATGAACAATAATATTGTGAAACTCACTTGCACTTCGCACCGATGATTCTCGACTTGATGCATCCTCGCGTGCCATTATTGCGGCTATTGAGAAATCCGTTGCTGAGCCGGCGGCATTTTTATTTGACGTTGGTGTTGTCGTTGTTGTTGTTGTAGCTGAGGCAGCAGCAGCCGCCGCGGCGGCAGCATTAGGCACAGGCGGTAAAACGCCACCATTGCAAAGGTAAGGATGTGAGCCAACAAGCATTTTGGCAGCAGTAGCGTAAATAGATGAGCGAGGAAGATTAATTGTGAACAAGTGCTAAAATTTTTAATTTTTTTAATAAAATTTCAATTGTCTTAGAAAAAAAAAAACAGGTAGCGTTGCTATTCACTGTAGAGTTGCACAATTTTTATATTATTCTTTTAAGCACATTTTGTATAATTCTTATAAATTTTTTTTAATGGGGAATATATTTAAATTTTAATACTTTTGTTAAACACTTCTTGGCTTCTTTACGTTATCGTTTTGCCGACGTTAAATTTGATTTGAAATTGTTAGTTGCAGTAGCGCACGTATTAAACTCTTTTGCTTGTTTGGTAGCAACAACAAACGCTCTCACTAAACTTAAGAGTTACACCAGCCAACAGAGTGGAACGAACGAACGAATGAATGTATGGTTAGACAAAAGAGAAACGTGAGCGAATGTAGCGATCATGTGTGCACAACGAAAGACAAACGACGACGAACTGAATTGTTAAAGGAATGTTGATTAGCTTGGAAGCAAGCACACAACACACAAAGGCTCAACACCAATACAAACAAACAAACACACACATACACACAGCAAGAGCTAAACCAGTCTGTTACGAAGAGCGAGAACGTGAGGAAAAAACCCAAAAGAACTAAAAAGGCCAATAATTTCTAATACAAAAAAGCATGAGTGCGAGAAAAAATCATTTGTGAAAAAAGCATACATGTGTGCGTGTGTGTGAAGGAAAAGCAAAATCCAATTTCTATGGGGGAAAGAGCGAGCACAGCATATCTTTCGCATAAGCGGGCATGGCATTGGTGTGAAGAAATGCGTTGCAATTGGAAATGTAGGTACGTGAAAAAAACTCAATGTTGCTGCTACAAAAAAAAAACCCATTTCCAATTCGTATCGTCTTCAGTCCAACAAAAAAACAACAAAAACAAATATAGTGGGAAAAAAGTGTTCGTGCATTTGCTAAAAAGAGATGTAAATAGTTTTCTGTGTTTTTTTCACGCCTGTCGTCGCTAACTGTTGAAGTGTGTATGTGTTTTTGTTGTTTTTTTGTTTTTGTGTTTTCTATGGGAGTGGGTTGAGTTTGTCAGGCATGCATGCGTGTGTTTCTGATTATGCCTCAGCGAATGTTGAATGTATGCTCTCACCAGTTACACAAACACACACACATACATACATCTCTCTTTGCGTTTTACCGCACCTCACCAATGACAAACAATACGACGGTTGTCATAATTCATTCACAATTAAAAATGTCGGCACTATTTTGCCTCTCATTCTGGCGTTGGAGTTTTTGTTTCATTTATGCGTTTGAGTTTTGTGTGATGCGTGTGTATGCATGTGTGCATGCGTATCTATGTGTGTTAACAATTTCGTTTTGCATTTATGAAGTGTAAACGTTTTGGCTGCGGTTTTTTTTTTCTTCGTTCAGGCAACATATTTTTTTTTCTTGTTTTATTTTTCTATACTTTTTGTTGTTGAATGAATTGAGTTGTTGCGAGTGTTTCATGTGTTTCGTGTATTTCCAACACGTTCCTATGGCGTATGCCATTGAGTGAATTCGTGCTTCTAACTCATATCCTTTTCATTTTTTTTTTTTTTGATACTGAATTGTTATGAGTTTTGTTGAGTTGCTAAAATGTTGTTGACTTTTTTCTATTATGTGTTTTTTTGTTTTTTTTTTTATTTGGTGTTAATATTTTATTTTTTTATTGTAGAATAATAATATCCGTTTATTTCAACATTATTTTTTTAATGTTCAAATTTTTTAGTTGATGATGTATAAACTACACCCCACTGTATAATGATAATTTACGCGAATATGTGAAAATTATCATATGTGTAGGAAATAATTTAATATAAATTATTTTTAAGTATTTACCAATGAATATCTAATGTAAATTTCATGGCACAAATTATTTGATATTATTTTCCAATTATTGTATTATGAAAATTACAATTGCATTAAGTTTTTATAATTTTTTAAAATTTTATACTATGAATTTTTCAGTTGTTTATGCGATAATGTGCGTACTTAACATGACATTTTTGTAGTAGGTAGTATTAAAGTTCGGATGTTAATTTTTCTATATTCATCAGCTATTTTTTGACACGTGTAACTTTTACGTTAGGTAAAATTAGTCCAAGAGCGCGGGCAGATATTTTAACCATGACATTCAACTATTAAATATAAAACGATTTATTAATATATTAGTAAAATACTTGGGTTTACTTTGTGTTACCAAAAAATAAATCTAATTAAAATTACAAGCTAATATGAAAAGTAGCTGATCAAGGGAAGGGGCCTTTTACATATTACGTAAAGGGGTCAAACTCGATCGCTTATAACTTTGTCATTTATTCAGTCGTTGTTCATCGGGTTGGTATGATTAGTTTGCGTAAAAGTTACAGCTTTACGTAGAAAAAGGGAAATTAAACATTTTTCATCATTTTCCATTATTTTTCCGTGGCACAGAATCAGCCGTAATTGAAATTTGATTTTTTTTTAGATCTAACCTATTTTTATCGATATCTTTTGAACAATAACCAATTAAAGATTCGATTAGATATATTTGTTTGCCATCTCAGTACCTTTCATTTAGTATCAAGAACGACCGGAGATTTTAGCTCGAGATATGATTTTTAAAGTATAAAATAGTTGAAAAATGAAAAAATTGCGTTGATTTTCGAATTAAGCGAGTGAAAATCCATAAAAAAAAAATTCTCATCGAATGCACATGACAAAAAAATAATTTTATAAACTAGAGTAATTTTCAACTCTTCTGTATTTGATCGTTTTCGATTGCTTAGGTCTAATATTCAATGGAAGTTAGGAATGTTATTTTTATACTCCTTTCTAGATTCTGAGTTACAGATTCAGCTTTCAAATGATTAGGCCTGGATATAAAATGCTGAGGTGATTAATACAAGAGTTAGGCATTTTTCCACTTTTTTTTTGTTTGGTTCTGAATCACAGATTTAGTATTTAAGGTTAAGTTGAAGTGTTTGCTTAGGTTGATCATTTTTCTACTTCTTCTAAGTTCTGAATCTGAGATACAGTTTTGTAATGAAAAGACCAGGACATAATACTCGGCTGAAGTGATTTATACAAGAGGAGGAATTTTTTCTTTTCAAACAGCTAAGCAAGGATCTAATACTCAGTTGAAGTAATTGAACATTTTTTCCTCCTTGTTAAAGTCTGAAAGAGAGATTTTATTTTCGAATGACTAAGCTTTCTATTTTTAAAATCACGGATATTGTTTACTAGAATATTATACTCATTATTATAGAGTTGAAACAGGCCCACCCGTAAGCTTTTCCCACTGGAGATTGTGAATAATTTGTTTTTTGTGTCATGTAATATTTGATGATTGAAGTCGGGGTTAATTAAGAATAGGCCATGCCAAACCATCTGCAACTGTTTTCAGAAACTTTGAATTGGCAAATTACCACAAAATAACTAGTTTCAAAAATGTCACTAAACGAGTTACAAAGTCGGAAGTTGCTTTGCAAATTTAACAAAAATAATCTCAATAAGAAAAAAAATTAAGTTTTTCACCATTTTAAAAAAATGGGTTTTATAAAAACTTTTATATATTAAAATTAAAATGTAAAAAAAAAACATAGGTAGAAAAAAAGGTTCTGAGGAAAAATTTGTATTTAATGTCTCTACAGTTAGTAATTTTCTGAAAGCAGGACCAGTGGGGCGAGGTTCAAAGTCTTATAGAAAGTTTGGGAAAAAATGTGAAGTTTCTAAAATTACAAATAAAAAGTAATTGGAATTATTGGATATTTAACAAAAAGCCTCAAAATCTATGGGTAAATAATAAAAAACCATCAAAATCAGATTGGGTAACCTTTCCAAAATTTATTTCGCACCCAATTACATAACAGTATATTTTTGTTGTGGATAACTAGTCATACTTCGCCATTGAAGGCAACGAATAGTAGACAAAATATTATACAGAAATATGCCTACAGTTGCTTGGAGAGTTTATTCATAAACATCACCAATAGAACAGAATAATTTTTTTTTTTAATAAATCTTGCGCCTTCAACTTACGCCAACAAAAACCCCAATGCTTGGAAATTATATTTGTGCCGAAGAACTTAACTCGTTAAATATCGCAGAATTGAGTCCAATCGAAATTTTTTTTCTCTAACTTAAAGAGGAAGGTCTAAAAAGATGAATATTGGCCAAAAGTAGTTAAGAATTAAAAAGCAATTGAAAACTACAGATACAACTGAAATTCAAAAGTCGACGAAGGCAGTGATAAAAAATCAAATCTCAAAGGAATTGAAACTTTTTTGTAAATCTTAAGTAAATATTATTGTTTTTAATGTTAAAATAATTGTAAATTGTGTGCTATATTTCTTTTACCCATTCACCAAATGTCATATAGCAAAAATTATTGAACTTCCAGTTCCAAACAGTCAAAAACGGCCCTTGCAGGCGGTTCTGAATTGAAGTGATTGATGCTATTTCTACACTTCTTTCTTGGTTCTAAATCCGAGAATTAGTTTTCTAGTTGAAGTCATTTATACAAAATGTTGGAATTTTTACATTCCTTTCTCGGTCTTGAGTCACAGATTTATTTTTCGAATAAGGTCATTAACTAATTTGTACATGAAATAGGCATTTTTCAACTCTTCTTTGGGTTTTGAGTTAGAGATTTAGTATTCGAATGTCTAGGCGAAGATCCAATATTCAGTTGAAGTTGCAATAGGTCGGCATTGTTTAATTTTTTCCTATCCTCAAAATCGAAGATTTCGTTTTCAAATGAGACGATCAGCATCCATTACCTCATTGTAGTGTTATTGGTCAATCAATTCCGTAAGCGAAGCATCGACCTCTAGATGTCTCAGTGATGAGGTCATTGCTTCGGGTGTGACATTGTTAAAGGCGCTCTCTATGTCTAGAAAGACGGCAAGAGTATAAACTTTGATTTCTTAATCTGGTAAACCAAAGAGTGGAGAGCTGTCTCTACAGATTTGCCCTTAGTGAAGGCATGCTGGGACTTAGATAGTTTTAAGGGGTCAATGGTTTCCCCAATGCAGATATCCATTAGTCGTTTCAGAGTTTTCAGGACAAAGGAAGATAGACTTATCGGTCTGTAGTCCTTCGGCTTGCAGTGTGACGGTTTTCCTCCCCTAGGGATAAAGACGACATTTACCTCTCGCCACTTAAGTGGAATGTATGAGAGGCTTAAACAGGCTTTGAAAATAATTTCTAACCAAGGCAGAACTATGTTCAGCGGGAATTATATTATCCGGTTCCAATGTATAAACTTATTTTTTGTTTATTTTATTTTTGTTTTTATATTCCTTATCTCCTCGTGCTTGCTTATTTTTGTTTTTATATTCCTCATCTCCTCGTGCTTCATTTCTTGTTTTTTTTATATTATTTTCAGGAATATTTTAAGAAATCCAAAGATATAAAATATCTTATCCATAATTTTCAATATGGGTGGTATATTGTCATTTGCATCAAATTACATATATAAGTTTACTATATTTAAAATTATTTATCTAATTATACAAAATTTACGTACTACTTTGGTTTTCTTTTGCAAACACTTTTATTCTTCTTTGTTTACATTAAAAGTGAAAGTGATTTGGAAGTTTGTAAATACTTATTGCCAAAAACAATAATAACATAAAGTGCTCGTGTTAGATACTTGAAAGATCTGAGAAATTTTACATATGCGCCGGCCCGACCTGACTGTCACAAATATACAATTGACAAAACTCTAAAAATGTCAATTGAAATGATGCACATTTAATTTATTATTGACGTTTTACCAATTAGTAAGGATATTATTTATTATTGTTTGTTTATGGGAAAACAAAAGTATGTACATAGTTCCGCTTTTCTTAAAAGAGGGGATTAAAAGAAGTAGAAGAAGAAGCTTGTACATAGATTCGAAGATTACCAAACACTTGACTACACTTCAAGACAAAAGATAAACAAGTGGCAATAAATTAAAATATCGCCAGAATTCTTATTCTTTTTTTTTTTTTGTTTCTGATTTCCTTCAATTGTTTTCCTTTGACATTCTGGTGACACACAAAAACACAGAGGCACACACAATTGAATTTGTACCATGAATTCACATAAGAGAGTATGTCGTTCATATGTACGAATGCGCGAACACACACGTTGAAGTGTCAAAATGACATTTGGAGAGGTACTCCATACAATAGCGAGTGTGTATTTTTGTGTAAGCGGCAAGGAAGAAAGTCTTTGCAAAACATTGACACACTTGAGGCTCAAATGCAGAAGATTTAAAGTAATCATTGGAAAAAGTGTCAAATTACAAAAATCACACATACTTGAACCTTCAGTAGTGGTTGGAAGTAAAAGAAACAAAGTAGATTAGGCGTAAGTATAAGTGGCGGGGTATTTTGTGGCACTATGAAGTAGTTTAAGGTTTAATTTGGTTTTTGATTTTTTAGCTGCAGGGTTTGTTTCTAGGTTTGAGCTAAAAGAAATCTTCTGCTAATTAGCGCACTTTTATATGAAAGTAAAAATTAGGAAAGAGAAGCTTTTTGAGCTAATATTTTCTTTTTTTTTTTAATGAATTTGATGAACTGTCAAAAGGCTGACGTATTTTTTGTTATAAATATATTTTAAACTAAGTTAAGTTAATTGATTTGACAAAGGTTGCTTGCTCGAGCTGGAAAGTTGTAGAAAGGTTTTTAGGTTAATTTTAAATGCTGAGAATATGAAATCATGAATGAGAAAGGTTCAAACTGTTAGAGTTGTGGAGTTTTTCTTTGAAATTTTGTATTAATAATTGTTTTAATTGTATTTGACAAAGGGCATTTTAATAACTTAAAGATTCGAGTTCAAAATTTGAAGGTTTTCAACGGAAATACGTTAAATAAATTTCAAAAAGAACATTGAAATTGGTGAGTTAGTGAATAGAGTGCCTCAAAATTTAAATATTGAATGAATAAAATTATTTGAAATTAATGCATTTCTTTCACTAAGATTAAGTTACTATTTCTACATCACGTACGTATCTCTGGTGTGAAGAACAGTGGCGGATCTGGTATTTGGCTTTCAGGGGAGCTTATTTTGCTAAATTGTAGTACTAAGGAATCGAAGGATTCTAAAGAATGTTGAACTTTAAATATATTTTAAAACTGAACAAATTTTTCTGGGTATAATATCTTATATAAGATCAAAACTAACAAAAACCAGACATAAATTAAGATCGAAATCCAGACTAAAACACTGACCGAGGTCAGAAATATGATGAATATTAAAAATGATAATAATAAATACCAAAAGCAGACTTAATTTTAGTTCAAAAACAGACCAAAATTTGCATGATAAATTAAACTAAAACTCAGGCTAAGATTTAGACCAGAAATAGGACTAAATATAGACCAAAAACTACTAAAGGAATTCAGATAAGAAAAAAACAAGTTCAGGCCAAAACGCAGACCTAAATTCTAGTAAAGTTCGGATGCAAAATCAGACGGAAATTCAAGTCAAATGGGTACAAAATTCAAGTCAGGACCCATAACAAATTCGGATCAAAAATAGGTCAGAGTTCAAAACTCACAAATTTTTGACAAATTTTGTCAAAAATCAAACGGATATTCAAACCAAATGAAAACAAAATTCAAACCATTTTGACAACAAAATTTAGACAAAAAATTACACCAAAACACAGACTAAAATTTTCTTAAAAATTTAGACCAAAGCTTAGATTAAAACTTTCACAGGACAAATCAAAAAAAAAAAATCGGATCAAACTTTAGACCTACAGCGGATTAAATTAAAAACGAATTCTCACCAAAACTCAGATCAAATTTCATCAAAAAGCAAACCAAATTCAGATCAAAACTCAAACCAAATTTGGATCAAATTTCAGACGGAAATTCAGACCAAATGGAGATAAAATTCAGACTAAAATTAAAACTGAATTTATATCAAAATTCAGACCAAAACTCGGACCAGAATTCAGACTTAAACTCACACCAAATTTCAGACAAAAAATCAGGCAGATATTCAAATCATAACTAAGACCAATTGTTAGATCAAAATTGATCAAAGATGAGACAAAATTAATACCAAAAACCACATCTAAACCTTGGGTAAAAATCAGACCAAATTCTGAGCATGTTTTTGACGGAAATTCAGAACAAAACTCAGACAGACTTAGCAGATATTAAGACCATAATTCAGTAAAAAATTTTGACTGAATTCAGAACAAAATTTAGACCAAAACCTAGACTAAATTTTGTCCAAAAATCAGAACCAAATTTATACAAAATTCAGAATCAAAGTCAGAAACTAGCTCAGACTAAAATCAAGCGTAAAAATTAAGCCTAAATCAGGCTTAAAATTAAACCGAATTCACACAAAGTTACAGGCGAAAAATTAGATCGGAAACTCACACTAAATTTAGATTACAAATCAAACCGTATTTGGACCAAAAAACAGTCGGAAATTCAGACCAAATTCAATTCTAAATTCAAACCAAATTGAGCCCAAAAATCAGGTCAAAATTTAGATAGAAAATAGGCCAAAACTAACACGGAATTCACACCAAACTTCAGGCGAAAAATTAAATTGGAAACTCACACTAAATTTAAATCACAAATCAAACGGAATTCAGACCAAAAATCATTTCAAAATTCAGACCAAACTGAAACCAAAAATCAGGTCAAAATTTTAATAAAACACAGACCAAAAACTATGACGAAATTCATATTTCAGAGAAAAATTCAGCCCAAAATCGAAACGAAAACTGAACCTAAGATAAGTTTATAAACCAGACCATAAAATCAGACTTGGAAGCATACCGGAAAGTAGCTTAGATCGGTAGCCTCCCTATGAATTCGCCACTGATCTCTGGTATAAATAACATATAGTTACCGGTAGAAAGATCTCATTGAGAAACTACTAAGGGACCTGGGCCGGGAGTTGATTGTAAGCGTATTTTCACTGACGGCTCCAGAACAGAATTCGGTTCGGGTTCTGGAGTCTTTATTGAAAATGATGGAGTGCACCTTCACTTCTCCCTTGGGTTGTATACTTCTGTTTTTCAAGCAGAAATTTTTGGAAATCATTAAGGCAATGGACGATGTTTACACTCAGGAATTTCCGGAAATGAATCTGCTGACCTTCTGGCCAGAAAGGGTTTGGAAACTGGTTTCCTGGGCCCAGAACCTGTACTCTCTGTCGTCTACAGCTATCAAGACCACCATTAGTAAGTGGGTCGACTTGACCCACAATCGTAAATGGGAGGACCTGAGGGGCTTTAGACAGACAAAGACCATGTTACTTGTTATCTCGAAGCATCTAACAGACTTTCTGTTATCACTTAACAGAAAGAGCTGCAGGCAGCTGGTGGGATTATATACACGTCATTTCTCTTGGGCCAAACATTTGCATATGATTGGCCTGGGAGCTAGTGCCTTCAGTGCTTCCTGTGGTTTGGAGGAAGAATGGGAAGAGACGGCGGAACACTTTGTCTGCCTCGCTTTCGGCCAGATCAGAGTAATTTGGTACTGGAGTGTTGGGATTCGAACACCTGAGCTCCATAACACCGCAGGATCTGTTAAGATTTATTAATAAATCTGGTACATTTAAAGAATAGCAAAAGGGAACACAGGATATAGTACAATACAATGGACGTAAAACTTGTCTGAGTGCTGTATTCTTGAATACTTATTTTGTCTGTTCCAACAAAAAAAAAAAAAAAAAGGGTGAAACTACTACGAAATTATACTGTCAAACTCACTGCATAAGTGGCTGTTCACACGCCCCCCAACATGAACGCCTGCCTGAAAGAAAGAGGTAGACAACATAGGTAGTTAGAAAAAGACAGGCGAGTTTCTATGCCTTTTTTACTAGCTATTTTTTCTACCTCTCTTTTTCAGACAGGCATTCATGCTTTTGCTCGTATAGCCACTAAAATTTGATTGACCGCAAGCCAGAGTTTTAGTTCAGCTGTCAGAAAAAAGTTAAACTAGGCTTTCAAGGTTCACTGGTATCATTTTTTATCCACTGAACTCTAACTAACTTAATTTCAAACTCAGTTCTGCTTACCACTTGAAACATTGCTCAGTGTAAGGTCCAAACTTCTACCGTTGACTACCTACAACACATAATATTTTTTATTTCATTTTCTATGAATTATTTACGAAATAACTTTACATACAAACCAAAAAAAAAGAAAAACAAAAAGAAGAAAAATGAAATAATTTTCTGCACGCTGCGTTTTTATGATGACCACAAAATATTTTATGTGTTATACACGCCCGCCTCAATATTTTCTGTATGCATGATTTTGCTGACCAAAGAGTTTTCACGGCTAAACAACAACAAATACAATAAAAAATTTGTTATAAATTAAAATTTTGTGATATAATTTTATCACGATATCTGCATAAAAGTGCGATGCAACAATAACAACAAAAACGAATGCATTACGAAAGCCTGCCTTATTCGCTAGCTATACAGTAATGGCTGCAGCCCTTGCACTCTACAATAATGGCGACTTCCGTTGGCAAACAATTGCTGGTGCTGTTGCTGCTGCTCATATAAAACTCGTCATCGTCGCCTTCATAGTCACCGGCAATGCATGTTGTTTAGCTGTAAAAGCTAAAATAAACATGGAATATATTGTTGGACACGCAAAGCTGCAGCAAGGCTGATGCTTGAGCCGAGACTTGCTGTGTGCGCCATTGCCGCCTATAAGCGATAGTCGCTGCCACTTACCACTTTCCGTATACCTAATTGTAGTACGTGTGTTGTGCATCCATGGTGTGACAATTTTACATATTCACAACCATCACCACCGATACTACTGCGAAATTGCATTACGTTACGTTTTACCTACTTTAACTACTACTTACCTAGCTTTGTTTTTTGTTTTTGGTTTTTTTTTGTTTTTTGGTTTAGAAAAACGTTTGTAATTATTCAAAATAGTCGCAGCCACATGCCGGAATTTACCTATGTATTTGCATGTGGTTTGCATTTGACCGTAAGGGTAATTTGCTAGTATGTAGAAAGGGGCGTTCAGTTTTTTCTTTTAGTATGTGGAATTTGTAGTATTACACTACAAAAAAACAGTTTTTTTTATTTCTTTATTGTTTAGTTTCTGCTTTTGGGAGGGGAAGGGGGTTGCTGCCTGGTGTTTAAAATAATTGTTAATGCGCCACAATAAACAAATAATAAAAATGCCAACATGAAAGTGTCATTTACTTTGTTACAAACATTTTTTATATTTTCACTGACATACGTACAGTCTGTGTTTGTAAAGCAAATAATATTTTCATTAGTCTATGTATAGTGAATTCATTTGGGAAATATTTATAGAAACTATGTATGTACATAATTTGTTCTTATATACATAGTAAAAGTAGCAAAGCTATTTACTAAATAAAAATATTTACTGGTAGTTAAATGTCTCTATGGATTTATATAGAAGTTAGGTTAAGGTTTTTCTTTGAGTGAGAACTTGTCGAGTTTTCTATACCTTTTTCCATCCACTAATTCAGAAAGTTACAAATTGGTTTCAGAATATTGCTAGAATTTGATTTCAGATAAATTCAAATTGATACCAGAATATTTCAATTGTATAATTGAATGCACATAAAAAAACCCTAAATTGAATTCAAATTATTCCAAATGTACTTCAGAGTATTTCATTTGTAATTTGGAATATCCCACATCTACTTCAGAAAAACATTTTTTATTATCAAACCCTTTATTTGAAGTACCTGTGGAATTTTTCAAAGAATAACTTAAAAGTTCTGAATTACATTGCCAATAATATGAGAAACTGCCAGTGGCTTGGATAAATTTGGTATCTAGAATCACCCCCAGATACTTCATTTCATGCGATAGCTAAAAAGTGATTCCTCCGAGTAATGTTTGGCTTTGATCTGATAGATAATTTTCACTACATTCTACCACTAGTGTCTTTCAGTGTTTTCAGCATAACCACATATCCATAATTGTTTTGCTTAAACAATGTGGACTCCCTCATTTTGAGTGTTTCTTTTGTAGCTACTCCCTTTAAGTATATACAGATCGAAAGTTAAAAGATGAAGCATCATCTCTAGCTAAACTCAACGCCTGTCTTGAAGGGTTATTTTTTAGTTTCTTCATTATAGATGAGTCTATCTATAGCTATTTTAGTTTCTGTTTTCTCTTTTCAAATAGTGTGTGGCCAGATTTTTACCACAGTTTCCGGTTCGATAAAATTTTTTGCCATAAGGTGCATTGGTACGCATCGTTTCACGTAAGTTTTCATCTTTCTAGTGATTGTGGTCATAACTTTCCAATCTTTCAAAAGTATACAGAATTACAAAATTAGTACTGAATTTTAAAAGTCGTAGTTAAATACGCAACAATACAATACTAACTCAAATACATTAATATTCTTCAACTTATGCCAAACATACTGAAGAACCTATAATACCAGAGACGCCAATCCAGTTTTCACATTTGAATGCAACAGCTCAACCGCATGACGCAGACGCACCGCACACACACACCACATCCTACTGAGCGTTACAAATCCAGCATTTCCTTTGCATTTTCACACTTTCCATTTACAAAAGTCAACAAAAAAAGGTAAAAAAAAAACAAAATTAAGGGTTTTTGTATGCAGTTTTGAATTGTGCATTTTGACTTTGCTGACTTTCAATTGTTTTGCATTGTATGATGCCTTTTTTTGTTGTTGTTTAATTTTCGGCACACTCACTATTTGTGTTTCTGATACAGAGTTGACAGTTGTTTTTGGCAAATATTTACAAAATATTCTATTAAATTTTCTATGCTGGTTTTGTAATGCTTTGTAAGTTATAATGTAAACGCCCTCGTATGTTTTTATATATTTTGTATGTTTTGGTTTGGCTTTGCAAAACATCAACGAATTCATATGAGAGTAGCACGAGCTTGTGGATCCTTATGGTGCTGGTGATCCCGTATATTATGGTGGCTCAATGTAATTAATTGAAGATGTCGGTTAAAGCAAAAGTTATAGTACTTAGTAAATAGAAGGAATAGTTTGCTAAATTCCATGCATATTCTCTAGGGTGTGATTCTGTCTGTTGTGGTGGTAAGAACAAAAAAGAAACATCTTGTAGTTGCCGCTAAAATATTTAACGGTTTTTCTTTATGGTTAAGAAAACACGTTAAAGAAAGAAAATGTAATAATAGTTGAAATACAGTAGCAGTTTTTATATAAAAATTATCTCTAGGGAAATTTTAAGAATTTTTTCTTTTTTGTTTTTTTTTAGCAGTGCGGACAAGATTAAAGCGAGGTTGGTAAGAAGTATTGAGAAAATACTAAAAAAAAAAAAATTTGTATTTTTCTTTTATTTTTTACATGCTTTCAAAATATCCCGCTGCTTGTTTTTTTTCACAACACTGTGGTTGTTGAAAACTACCGCAAAATGTCATAAAACTTTTCCGGCTGAAGTATGGACAAAAGTAAAAATTCAACAAAATATTTATAAAAGTACGCAGTTGAAATAGAAAGTCACATAAATCTTTGGAGAAAATATTGCAGTCATGAAACAGTTGTTGATATACAATATTTGGATACTGAATGAGGAATACAAACGAAACAGATAAATAAAATCGATAGGCTGGCTAGTCGAGTCTGAAAGAAAGGACATAAAACCACAGCGTTACACTTCAAATTAAATACAATTGTACTTATAATAAAATGCCAACTCAATTGAGGTCCTATTCCTTGATAATAACTGCAGCAACAGCAAACAAACTCAACTTGCTTAATAATGTGTGAGCATCACGTGAGTGTTTTGTTTTTTTTTTCTGTTACATGTTTCAAAATAGGCGCGAAATTGAAACCAAACAGATTATAATGTCTATGAAATATTGGAAAATATTTAGAAAAATTTTTTGTATATAGTTAGTGTAGTAAATGCAGAAATGGGTATAAGGCTTAAAGGCGGACACTTTCATAAAAAATCAGAATTAGTGTAAACATCAGTGTTTAACTGGGTATATACTATTAATTGATATATATTTTCTTACAGACTAATTAAAAGAGATTTAAGGGCAAAACATTGAAGTTATTAGAAGTAATTTAGTATAATTCAGAATTATTTATTTGTTTTATTTCGAATTCGTAATTTGGGCATAAGATAAAAAACATCGAGCTTTTAAGGATGGGATGAAATAATATGTCATTTCACTTCCATATAAAATTTGTTCATACCGCCGCTATAGATATTTACACATATATTTTTTTATACTAAAATGAGTTTGATTTAGGAATGAATGAATGTAAAAGCCAACTTGATTGAAATGCGCTCAACTTGTTCTTGAATCAAGTATGTGATTATTATTACTTGGTAGTAGGAAATACTTATTTCAGCAGCGTGACCTGTGGAAACCCAAAATTAAGATAAAAGCAGTTTTGCTATTTATTAAAACTTGAAACGTCCTTTGTCGAGTAAAATCTGAGTGTGAGGCTGTTCAGACAGACGCAAGAATGAACGCTTTGAGCACAACTGTTGTGTTCACATGGATTCAACCTTTGGATTTTTTGTTATAAAAAAGGAACGGTAGAATCGGATTTTTGATAATTCTTCGTCTTTTTTTTTACTTGAGGAGACCTGTTAAAGTCGGAACACTTTGAGCATGGAACAGCCGATTGGAATGATAGATTAGATAGGCTGAGCCAAAGTCAGACAATCCCACCAAATATTGAAGAATAACTGAGAAACAATTAGGCTCCTAATATTTCTATAAACTAAATGTCATGTTATGTTGGAAGATTATTTGTGGCATGAATTGGATGAACTTGACATCAACGATATGTGATTTCAACACGACGGTGCCACTAGCCACACAGCACGCGTCACAATCGATTTATTGAAAGGCAAATTCGGTGAACGTGTTATCTCGAGAAATGGTCCGGTGGAATAGCCGCCTCGTTCATGCGATCTAACACCATTGGATTTCTTTTTATGGGGCTATATCAAGTCACTGGTCTATGTCAACAAGCCAGCAATTTTAGACGAGCTCAAAGACAATATTAAACGCGAAATTGCCAACGTCGAAATGTGTGCTAGAGTGGTGGAAAATTGGGTCCAAAGAACCGATCGCTGTAAACGGGCTCGTGCTGATCATGTGATCGAAATCGAATTTCACTCATAAAACGTAATGCTTGCACTACACCCATAATAAATTTGAACTCAAGATCTCAAAAAATTCTGTGTTTTATTAATAGATAAAATTGTTGTGTCCCTAATGGAAAACCCTTTATAAGCTCATTGAAAAGTTACTTTAATAGTTCTTTCTTTCTAAGGCTACACTGTTTCAAATTTTATTTATTGTAGTTTTTGTTATTTAGTCAAATGAATGGTTGTTTTTCTCCGATCTTTTCACCCCCCTCATCAGCAGATTCTAACAGGTTGTTGGCTGAACAGAAGATCTACGAGTTTCTTTCTTTCTTCTTACTTTTGCGACACTCATCGCTTGTTTAAACATGTCTTAATATCGTTGGCTAAAAACAAATGATGTCAACTTTCCAAAATCGGCTTCTCTGTGGATGCAATGAATAAGAAGTTCTTCGGATAGCTAATGGCCTAAAAATGGTGCCCATATTTATACCTATTACTCTACTACTTATCCTTTGAAATTGTGTGTTTACTTATTTTGTTCATTGCTGTTGCCTTTTTTTGGTTGTATGTTTTGTGGTAATTTGATTCATTAGGAATATTCTTAGTTACGTAGTACATATTTTGAAAGTAAATTTTTAAGGGGTTTGAAATATTTTCGCTGATATAAATCACAGCTTAAACGATGCGTAATATGAAAAATACAAATGCGACAAGAATTTATGATGACATAACAAAGAGGGTTTAAGAGAGCGAAAGAGAGGCAGACAGACAGATAAACACACAATGCCTAACATAAATATTAAAGAATACAAGTGACTGCGAGAGTGAGTTATTTAATGATTTCTTAAAGGTTATTGATTTTTTCTTAATCCTAAAATCTAACCGCTTATTAACCTCATTTGCACAAATAAGTAATTGCCACTTAAATGTAAATGAGAAATAAAATTTATTATGAAAGGGTTTTCTTTTGCAATTCAAATTACATTTAGCTCCTCCCTTTTTATGCACTTTAACACTAAATTTAAAATTACAGCTGGCGTTTTTTGTATGGCCACTGCTGCTATTAAAATTTTTCTTCTTCTTCTGCTTCTGTTTGTATTCATTTTATTATAATTATAAATGCGGGCAGTTACTACCAGTTACTACATTTTTGGTTATGCTTCAGTGTTCCACTTGCATATTTTTAAGTGGATTTGGATTTTAAGAAAAATACTCCTCCTACTTGCTACTACTTTTAATACATAATTAAGCGTGCAGTTTTACTTTTTTTTGTAATGTTTTTAATGCAGTTGCATTTTATTTAATGCGTGTATTTATAACATTCAATTAGTTGGGGAATTTTGTTAATATTAACGTTGGGCTTTTTTGCTTAATAATACTTAATTTGTATTCAGTTTTTGGTTTTATTTTTTTTTCATTAATGAAAAGAGGTAATCGAATTGCTGAAGAACGAAGAATGCTTCTTCATATCGCATCATCGTCGTCTGAATTACTTGAGCCGGTAACTAAAACCATAGTTCAAATTAAGTCAAAACAATATATATTGGAAGTTCTAGCGGGTCACACGGGCGCAAGCCTGAACGCCTGTCTGAAAGAGAGAGGTAGAAAAAATAGGTAGTAAGAAAGAGATAAAAACTGGCCTTTGTTTTTCTAACTACCTATTTTCTACCTCTCTCTTTCAGACAGGCGCCCGTGTAAACAGCCACCTATGCTTCTGTTGAAAAAGATTAAATCATGAATCATAATATCGAAACCAAAATATAACCTTATAAAAAAGCACTTGATTGGAATCCTCAAGGCTCACTTTGTGCTGGAAGAGCAGTGACAATCTAGAAGTTAAACCATGGTTTCAGCTAAAAAGTTTGCAGCATATCCAAGGACATTAAACGAGTTTGTCGTACAGACCTAAAGGAGTTAGAGGACATCGAGAAGGTCCTTTGTTTTCTTGATTGTCTCTCTAATGTGAATTGGCGGAATCAAGTCAGTGGTGAATCTTGTGGTCGAGGAAGGGGAAGGGTTAGGGTATATGAGCTTCACAGGCCGTCAAAAATATCATTGCTTGTAACGGTTTATTATAACTACATATACTTTAACTTCATTAAATTTAGAATTTCAGCGTTACTTTATAAATTTTCTACTTTTGGAGAACTTTATAATGAATTTTTGCCCTATTTTTGTGGGTGGGGTTTTTGTCTATTTGTGTTTCACTTTGGTTTGAATTTGGTCTGCTTTTCGTTTGAATTTTGGTCTGAGTTTTGAATTGTTTTGGTGTGAGTTATGGGATCGTATTTGGGTTTGACTTTGAGTTTGAATTTATCTAAAATTCGGTCTGATTTTTAGTCTGAGTTTGGTCTCAATACATGGTCAAATATTTGGCCTGAATCTGACCAAAATTTTGTCTGATTTTAGGTATCTTTTTAGTTTAAGTTCTGACTAAAATTGCGGCCTAAAATTTTAACCGATTGTTATCCAAAATTTCAGTTTGAAGTTTGCAGCGATTTTTCTCTGAATTTTGGACATAATTTTGATAGCGAATTTTGGTTTAATTTTTGGTAAGTTTTTTTGTTCTGAATTTGGTCTGCAGATTGGTCTGAATTTTGAGCTGTTTTTGGTATGAATTTTGGTCTAATTTTTAATTTGGATATTATTTGAATCCTAGTCTGAATTTCTGGCTGATTTCTGGTCTGAATTTTAATCCCATTTTGTGTCTGAATCTTGTATTAATTTAGTCTGATTTTTGGTCTAAATTTTAATTTTAATTTGGTTTGAGTTTTGATCAGGATTATGGTTTGATATTGCCTTGATCTCTGATTATTGTTTCAACTTGATCTGAAGTTTGGTCTGAATTTTTACCGATTTTTGGGTAAAATATTGGTCTGATCTTTGCCCTGATGTTTAGTCAGAATTTTATTTTTTATTCCGGTTTAATTTTCAGTCTGAATTTCCATGGATTTTTATTTTGGTTCGGTGAACTTTGATCTGTATTTGATTTGAATTTCAGTCGAATTGGTTTTTTGAATTCTGGCCCGATTTATGCTAGAATCTGAATTTTGGCCTCAATTTGGTTTGATTTTTAGTTTAACATAGTGCCTGAACTTGATTCCCTGTTTGTTTTAGTTTTGGTCAGAATTGTGGTCTGAATTTCGGCATAATTTTTCTTGATTTTTGGTAGGGTTTTAAACAAAATTCGTGTTTGTTTATTGACCTGAATTTTGATATGATTTTTTGTCTGAATTTAGCCTCAGATTTGATCGGAACTGAGTCTGAGAAATTTGGTCTAAGTTTGATCTCCTTTTGTTGTTTGTTTTGATTTGTTTTTAGTCTGAAATGCGATGGTCTTTTGTCTCAATTTTTGATCTGAATTTTCACTTGAGTTCCCTTCAGATTTCTAGTCAGAATTTTGGACTGATTTTTGCTATTTGTTTTGGTTTGAATTTGATTTGGTTTTTCTCTGGCTTAGCCCTCAGTTTTGGTCTGAACTTTGATCAGAGCTGCGGTTCGAATTTTGGTCTGAATGACTAGGTTAGGTTAGATTGGAGTAGCAGCCTTCTGCTGGAAAGCACACTTAAGCACATAATTAGGCTCATTGTGATACCACAGTACGGCGCGACTCCCCCATTTACGGAGTGGAGAACCATGAGGATTCCATAATGAATCTGGCTATGTCCTTAATATTTATGGATGATAGCTCGGACAGACTAGTGAAGAAAGGTGAACCCAGGAGTTTTAGTCTCCTCCTGGCCAGGGATGGGCATTCGCACATGAAATGTCTGAATGACTAAGTTTTGGTATAAATTTTTTCTGAATTTGGGTTCAGTTTTAGTGTGATGTTTTGTTTGATTTTTGCCCAAATTTTTGTGTGAGTATTCGTATGAATTTTAATCAAATTGTTCGGTTTGTTTTTAGTCAGGATTTTGGTCCAGTTGCTATAATTCAACAAAGTCAGCACTCCCCAAACCTAAATCTACTAATTGTGATAGATGCTGATGAAATTATCCTAATCATTGTTCTTCAATTTAAACAATTTTTGAAAGAATGGAACCTTCCCTTCATTATGTCTGGATTAAAGCCACCATTTCTAAAAAAAACAAGATTATTTTCTGTATGTCTTTGAAATTGATGATCTTAGCCACGACTTTTATTTTCTAAAATATTTAGTGCTACTGCAAAAAAGAACAAAACTAAAATATTTGATGTTCCCGCTTGATATTCGCTTAATCTTTGATCACGTCCTGCTTTTGACATCATTCAAAAGTGTGGTTTCCTAGGTTTTCCCTTACACCGAGAGGTGTCAATTACAGTTCCTTCTGCAATGCGAAAACTAGTATTTAAGTCATTAATGCTGTTAAGCCTACAGATAATAGTAACTACCTATACTAAAACATAATTTTTTTTCTAGGTGTTTTTTTTTTTTAGTTTTGCAAAATGAAAGCCACCGCTTTTATCCTTCCTGCTGCGCACGTGGATGCAACCTAGTCTCTTCTTCAACACAGGATACAACTACAAGCGCTCTGTAATTAAAATTATTTTGTGAATTTTGCCACCGACTGTGCTGGTGTTTGTAGGTGTGGACAATTGGATACCGACATTGACACCTGTAGTAAAAAACTATTCAAGAAAATGTACGGCACAAGAAGGAAGCAATTTTTATAAAATTCAACAAATTAAAACGGCAAATAGAAGAAAATTGTTGGGTAATGAGTTTTCGCAGCCGAGAAATTAAATAATTTTTTTGGGCGGAGTAGTTGGCGTTTTTTCTCAGGTAAGTTTTCTTTTGAATGCAACAATTTCACTTTCATTCATAAGGGTGTAATCTTCCTAATTTTTAAATAAAAAAAAAATAAAAGTATTTGCGCTTGTGCACTAATTAGAGGCGTTGAATTCCAAAAGGTGTGCGGAGCTAAGTCTTTTGTAGAATAAATTTTTGATCAGCCTCACAAATGTCGAAATGAAATTGATTAATATTTTTTTTTTCTTTTTTGAAAATGAATCTAGTGCAAATTGAAGGAGTATTCGTTTTTTAAAGTGTAGGAGTATCTTTATATAAACTGAAGTGAAATATTTGATTAATGAAACTGCAACACATTAATAAACAGTTGAAGTTAAAAAGTATTTTCAGCCATGTACATGTACTCGTATATTCTTATAAGCGCTTCAAAATAGCACGTACCCTTTGCTCAAGCCCAAACTATTTTCTCAGTATTTTTCTTATTCTTTTCCATTTATTGGCAATGCATGCCAAATTTTGTATTGCCTTAACGTTTTGTTTGTTTTCAAAACACATACTTACACTCGTAAAATCACACACCGTGACATCAAATCCTTTTTTAAACCTAAGTAAATTGACTTCCTTTTCTTTAATTTTTTTTTTTGGTTTAAATTGCCTCTACAACAACAGCAACCAACAGCAACTAACATCACCAACCAGAACCATATAAAATGAATGTCCTTTTGTCATAAATTTCTTTGCTTGTACCTTTTGACAAGCTCAACTCAACCTGAACCATAAAGAATTTTCAAATCTGCTCACATAATGCTCTAAATTGAATTTAAATTTTTCATTTAGAGGAAAGTAAAAAAAAAACAAACAAATAATAGAAACTGCTGCAGTTAAGTCAGTCAGCATCTGCCAAATCACAGATCAGCGCGAAGGAAACAGCAGCCAAGGTAGCTAATGTTTTCTTGTAGTATTCTTAAGGACCTCCCTGCCTGCCTTCATGTATGCTTCTATGAGTGGGTATTGAGCTATAGATCATTTTGATTCAACAACAATAGTCTGTAATTTGGTTACAAAAAAAAAACATTTTATTATATTTTGCCAACAAAATATTAAAATTTTATATTTGTGTATTTACATTTTAAAGGCAAATATGGCGATATTTCATCTTCTGATTCGAATAATGCAATTTTAATGAGCCATACATAGTATATGAGTTTGTGGTTGATCCTGTTTCGCTGGATGCTATTCACAACTATGCACATGGGTATGGCATCAATCATAATTATTATGTAGAGTAGTTTTGATTATGATTTCTGATGTATGAAATTTACATATTTATGTAGGTACATTAAGAAAAAAAAATACCATTAATCACGAAAAACGTTCCATTATATTTTATACCATTAAATTAATAGTGTTACACCATGAAATCAATAGGATATACTTACTATAATATGGCTATATTATATCTAAACTTGTAGTCTAAAAACTATTAAAATTATGGGAAAAATCATTAACTAAATCCTATTGAAATAATAGGATTTTCATATTGATCCCATGCGATTTTTTCTGAATGTAGTGACATGGCCTTCTTGAAAAAATTGACGATTTAGTGGTACTCAGGAAGGAAGAAAATACATTTTTGGAACTTTTTTTCGGTTTTGTATGGAAAAGAAAAATGAAACGGATGAGTTTGTCATACATTAGCGGATTCGGAATTTGCGAGAAGAGAAGGGACGAAGGAGAGGTTTAAGCTTTTTCTTTCCTTGAAAATGTCTATTTAGTCAGCAGAGTCTATAATATATGAATTCAATGGATCAATGGACTGAGTGCTATGGAAGGCCATCTCTAAACTTAAAAAAGTACTCCGTTTTTCAAAACTTTTTTGATATCTCGAGTCATATCGAATAAGTCTCAAACTTATAGAATATTTATTCTATATATTAATCTTTAAAAACTGCTGATTGCATCTGATCCCTAAAATTTTACCGCTTTGACTCTTAATTATTTTTCTTATGAAATTTTGTATAACTGAAAGGGCAAATTCGCTAATTTCTCTTTATCCAGTTATAATTTTTACGATTCCTTTTCTGTTTGGCAAGGAGATTGAGTGGTGAGTTTTCGATTTGGGTCCGAAAGAAGTTAATAGAGCAAGGTGAGAGGAAAATATTTTCTAAATATGTCTTGGGTGTTAAGGTAGGCCTTTCTTAGACCCAAATCTAAAAAACCTTTGATTGCAGCCCCATTACGCTCCTCTCACTCTCTACAAATGCATCGATTACACGGAAATCGATTTTCCAAAAAAACCAATTGCTTTTTTTGTTGCCCTTAGAGACATTCTCTTCCATGATTGAAAAAAATTGTAAGTAGATGTTTTCAAAATCCAGTCTCAAATTCAACACGCAAATACATATGCAAAACTAAAAAAAAAAATCAAACCGAAGATACCAAAAAGTGTGAAAGTGTTGTGTGGGTTTCCTATGGTTTAAGGCGACTACAGTGACACATTCATGGTGGTCCTGCTGATACTTCAACAATACTACACTACATACTGCCCTTGACTGATCTTGCTTTCCTGCTGATACATTGTTATAGTCCTCATTGTTGTTGCTGTGTAGTTTGACACCTTTTCGTTATGGTTGTCATAAAAATGTATACATTTAAAGTTACACACACACACACACAACATTTTCGTGGTGACGTAATATTGCATATTTTTCAAAATAAGTATGAGATTTGAAGGTGTTATTCTGCTACTCCTCGTCTCTTTCATATATTCATACTCACTGCATGTGTGAGGTCCTTTGCTAGCCAAAGTATTAGTGAAAAAAAAGAAAAAGGGAAAACTTAAGGCGTTAACAGGCATAAATCCGCTTAAATGAAGTCAGCAAATGCTTGAACGCATATGGTGGAGAGTAGAAAATTACTTAATTCCGAAGTTAGTTGGAAAGAAAGAGTTTCAATTTCAGTTACAGTTGGAAAAGAATTCTATCAATGCGCTACTTTTGTGGTTTCATTCGTTGAATTATTTTTTTTTTTTTTGTGAAGAGACTTGCGTGTAATTTCAATTGCATGCTAGTCGCCAGCATCTAAGTGTTTTAACTTTGTTTTTATTTTTATTCTTTTTTTTTTTGTTTGTTCTTTGTAATTTGGTTTCCTTTAACCAAATTACGTTAGTCTCATTAAATTGTAAGTACGTATTCAATTCATTTGCCATATGACATACGATGACGACGCTGAGTCTTCTGAGTTTAATCGTTGTCGATATTCAGCTTAGAATTGTTGGTATATAATTGTTTGTACCTTATGTTACAGCAACACGCACAAGAAAGTAACAAAAAATAACAATTCAAACATTTAATTGCATCAAAACTACTGTTAAAAATACCTACTTTTTTTGTTTGGTTTTTGGTCTCTTATAAAAGTAGTTTCCTTGTTTTTTTAGTATCATGTTTTTTTAATACCATTAGCGTAATTAGATCTTCTTCATTTGTTGAAACAAAAAAATTATAATAAAAAAAAATAAAACATGTAAATGTTATTTGTGGTTGTTATTGTTGCTAGTTTTTGTGTTGATTGAATGTCCTTTCGTGCTCTGTTGACTGTCTGTTTGTCGATGTGTCTGGCTCATACAATAATTTGATGAAAATGCTATCATCTTCATGTTATACAAATATAATACATTGTGTCCTTTCGTTTGGGTTTTTATCTAATGATGGAAGAGTAGGGCAGAAGCAGAAAATATGCGCCCAATTATCTCTAGACAAAAAATAAGGAATCTAGAAGCAGTTATTTTTAAACCGGTCTCTTGTGGTATGTCTTTTATTACACAGGAGTGTGTAATTAAACTTTCCATTGAATGATTATGTACAAGGAGCGATTTTGAGTCAAGATTTCTCGAAATCCTTGATACGAAATTTCCGCTAAGAGATTCGTTTTCATCGTGTAAAAATCGCTCCGGAAATCATTCATTGCTTTCTTTTCTTTTTTTATAACAAAATAATCTTACATTTTTACTATTATTTAGTAGTATGTAAAATCCAATTAACTTATTTAGGCGATATCTCAAATATTTAGTGTCTAGATCGAGAGCTCAACATCGGTCAAAGGTTCGATTAGTTAAAATTGGTTGTTATAGCATCATCCAAAATTTACTCTAATTTATAACATTACGGGAAAAAGATCAGTTGCCTTCTTTTCAAGGCGTTTTGAATCAAAAATACAAATCTCAGTGCAGATTTTAAAAAACAATTAAAATAAATTAATTATCTAAAAAACCCAATGGGGGTAGTGGGGGTTTTGAAAACCTATCGAAACTTGTCCTGCCCTTCCCGTTTGGATCCGCCTTTCATCAAAGCAATTTTTGCAAGCCCTTGGCATTATTGGTGGACAAATACTAGAGAATATCAAAAGGCTCTCTCACAAATTTCAAGGAAGAGCTTTACGAGGAGATTAAAGGTCGGTTGGCTGTCAACGAAATTAATGACCCCTTCTGAAGATCAATTTTTGCACAGGTCTCGCCGATGAAAGTTTGATTTTTTTTGATATGGTTGGTCATAAATATATTTGGGCTTCAGTGATAAGCTGTCATTAGCTGGATAGTTTAAAAAAAAATCTTGAAAAATCGTTTTACATATTCGGTCTGTTAAAAGAAGTTATTCGTTTAAAATAACGCAACTTTTTACTACGAAGCCACCAAACCTCGCTTTTACGTTTACCCCCAATTTTGGAAGTTATTTAACATGTATGTTATTTATCATGACCTTACAGAACAAGCATTTATGAAAAGTAATAAAAGTTCTCTGGGGAGGTTTTCTGGTTAATAACTTCAAAAAACCAGGATATATATAACTTTTTTAAAAACGTGGAGTGTGGTACCAACACCGGTAACAGTTCCTGCTCAGTGAATCAAAACAAATCCAAAATACTGTATGAATCGTCGTCTGCGGTTTTCCTCTTGCACTGCGTATTGTATTGTGAACGCTTTTTTTATTCAGATCTGGCATTTTTTGTTTATTTTTTATTCCTTTTATTTTGTATTTAAAAGTTTTTCTATTTGGTAGCGATATTTGATGAGAGACCAGAACTCGACTCACGTACCTTATGCACTACTAATTTTTATTTATTTTTTTCTTATTTTTATTGGAACGTAAGCAATTTGTTTACAATCAGCATAATTGCTATTCATTGCTTACATTTTCTACTACTAACTGTGTACTTCTACTACTTTTTATACTTCTGGAACACATTTTTAATTTTTCCCATGGGTACATTTTTTCATGCCACTTCACTACATTTTTATTTACTACGTTTCTTATTTGCGTATGTATGTATCTATGCATGTATATGGCGCTTTGCTTTCTTTGTTTTTGTGTACGTGTTTTCGATTATTTTATGGGTATTGGTAATTAGCTAAAATGATTAAGTGATGTGCGCCCACCCTACTAGTAATTTTTTTGTTCGGTCTTTTGTAATTACATTAACTTATGTCAGAAGGTTGCTCATTGGTTGTTGTTGGGGTTGTATTGGTGTTGCGCTGTCAAAATGTACTTAAGTAATAATTACATTTATAGGAAATTGTATGGTGCTGTATTCAATATAAGCAAGATTTTTAGAAAGAGAAAGGATTAAGGAAAGGAGTAGTTAAATTAAAATGGAGTTTGTTCAGAAATGTGAAATATACAAATTTTTATCGGACAAAGATTTTGTACCTCCCAAATTGCTTTATTCGGTTATACTTATTCACTTTTAAACCATATTTCCAAACAAATTGAAATATCAATAAATTTGCCCTATATATTTGTATATAAAATTAATCTATCAATCACGATCATCATCATCATCATCATTGGCACACAAGAGACCACCATCAAACTAAAAATTTCACCCTATATACATAAATTAAATACGCACACGCTCACTTTGCAAAACAATTGAAACAATCAATGAAATCAATTTTTATGTCTGTATATTTAAATAAAAATATTTAATTAAAATATTGTTATTGCTTATTTGAAGCAACATGTGTGGCAGTCAAGCAAACGATCGATTGATCGATCTACTTTGAGAGAGAAATATCGGTATGAGTAAAATTTTAACAAAAGCCACAAGATTTCACACAACACCAATAATAAAAACTATAACTAAAGAGAATTATTGTTAACGATGATCGATTTGAACAATTCAAATGTAAAATCTGTATACAATACAGGGTGGAACAAAAAATTTGGTAGCACTTTCGCTCACTCAAAAAATGGATGGGATTTGTATTTCTGATTTTAGAATATTTGTAAAATATTTCTACATATGTGAATGTGTTGTGATGTTGTCATAAATATGTCATATTATTGTTATAATGATAATGATCGATTGATGAATGTATACAAAGATATATGTATTTTTTTTATATGAAAATGAAGCGTATCTTTTGTTCAGTCAATTTGGATATGCAGAAGTAAATGTTCCTCTTTGAGAATATTCCAAAAATAATTTCTATTACGAAAGAAAAAATAGTTTTTACAATTATATATTGTAAAATGTTTATTTGTCTTCATAAACGAGTTTTTTATAAGCATAGAGATAATAATTTTGTACCTAAATCTGTCTGTGTCATATTTTTTAGGAAAAGTTCATTTTGGCGTGAACCCAAAAAATGAGCCCACAGAGCATAGTGTTCAATGATTGGTGGTAGTACTGATCAGATCTATACACTAACGAATTTAGAGATTACGACAGTGGTCCCCTTTTTCCCGTTATTTCAAAAAGTTGTTTAATACCGGAGCAACTATCATAATGAATGAAATATTAATAGAGGAGAAGGGGAGAGGTTTAATGGTGGTTTGCTGATCAGGATCTTAAGATCTTGATTAGGTGACCAGAATCTATTGACAATTTGTTTTTTGGGTTTACTTTTAGAATTTGGGTTTATTTTTACTAAAACCAAGTTTACAGATTTTTGTTGTTCAAAGACTTATATTAAAATTTGATGGGCAGCAACCTACCAACCCTTGTAATGTGTACCCATAATGGTGGGCGCCAAGGGTTAAATTATTGAGCATACAAACAAGCTTTGATACAAAACTAAAAAGTTATCCTATGGTTTATTATACCTAATCTGTTAGAAATGGGCAAACTTTAGGCCTGCGGTCAGTTTGATAATCAGAAACTGGTGATCCTAATCTAATTATCATAATATTTAATCAAAATTTGATGTTAACTACCTGATGTTGAAAATCGGATGATTAGAATCTAAGGAAAATGATATGTGTATATAAAAATGGAACAATATAACACATAAAATGTGTTTGTTATGGTCAAAAGTAGTTTAAAACAGAAACCATATAATAAATCAGACAAAAAATGAGAATGGGTTTTTGAACGAAATTAAGACCAAAAATCAAACCCAAACTTATTCTAAAAATCGGGTAAAAATTCAAATCATATGTATATTGACAAATTTTGGACTAAAATATGGACCCAAACTGAAACATGGCATCAGACTAAAATCAGATTTAAATTCAGACTAAAACTCGGATCAAAATTTAGATTAAAATTCAAACAAAAATTCAGAATAAAAATCTGACCAAAATGAAGAGTCCAAAATCAGACCGAATATTGTACTTAAGTGGTCTTTGCGGATGAGAAGAAATTTAATTTAGACAAACCGGATGGCTGTAAGTTTTATTTGCAAGGCAAGAGGAAAAATCGTCAAACGAGGATGGCTAGAAATTTCGGTGTTGGGACTTTGATGATATGGGCAGCTTTTGGTTGTTCTGGACTTTCAAATTATATGTGGATCTGTTAAAAGAGGTACTACCGTAACATGGAGTCTTGATGGGAGGAAATGAATGGATTTTCAGGAAGATAACGCTGTATCCAGTGTGCTTCTTTTACTAAGGAGTACTTTCCTCAAAACCCTGATTTGAACCTGATGAAAAACCTTTGGTCTATTCTATCACAAAGAATTTATCGCAAGGGAAAGCAATATGTAATGGTTAGAGTGGTGTAGAATTGATAACTTAAAATGTTCATATAAATATTTCGTGCATTGTTTATATCACTAACTAAAGTTCTCCATGTATAAATATTTGCAGATATTTAAGTTGATAATAAAAACTTGTACCCTTTATTAACACATTTGCCTGGAGTTTCCAATGCTAGGAATATGATTCAAAAAAAAAAAAAAAAAAATTAGTAATTATGCGAATTAACTCACACTTGAAGTAATCATAATAAATTTTTATAACTTTCAACTTTTCAAATTATGTTTTTATGACTTTCTATGTTTGTACGGCATGTACCCAATACATACATAGAAAGATAGAAAGAAAAGGATAATCTGAAAACCCTTTCATTTCTCATCATGGTCTTTCACATTTTTACATCCATTAAATGATTGTCATCAACAACAAAACGAAGTTGAGTTGAGTTGAAGTGTGTGAGACAACGACTGATTCGGAAATTCCTTCCTTGCTTCTTTTGTTTTTTTTCTTCTTTTCTTTTATTACAAACCATCCGCATATAAACGCCTTTGTTTATATATACGTATGTACATTTTACAAATATGGCTGCCAATGTCCTTTTGTGCCCTTTTTGCTTTTTACTTCTTAGCCGTTTCCACATACATTTTATATACTTATATACTATATATGTATGTAGCTGTAACGCCATAGCATTGCCAAAGTATGTGTTGACACTTGCTTGTATTTGTCGTAAGTAACGGTATCGTCGTTGTCGTTTCCGTTGTCGTCATCATCAATGGTAGCGCGTCCACTCTACCACGTTCAAGTTTTCATTGCTACTACTGTACATTCTGCTGTTGATGTTGATGTTCATGATGATGATGAGGATGGTGGTAGTAGTGGTCTCTCTCTTCTTGTTATTGCTGGTGTAGTTGGATGCTGCTGTTAACGTTTCGGTTTTCATTTCCGTTTCCCATATACACACATATACATGCATATATTTCGTGCTTCATGTATGTGAGTGTTTTCGGTGTTGATGCTCATGCTGTTCATGTTCATGGTAGAAGTAGCGGTGATGGTGGCGACGCTGTGATGCTGTTGGTGTTGCTTGTGAAAATTTGCCACTTCAACAGCTCCTTGCGGATGCCGTAAGCACTCTTGTGAACGAGCTTTGAGCATTTTCATTTATTTGCTGCGCACATTTCCTCGTTTATTTTTTTTGTTTTTTTTTTACTTTTTTCCACATTTCTTTCTGTCTTTAGCTTGGTATAAAGTTTCGATTTTGTTGGCGTTGTTTTTTGTTTTTTTTTTTTGCGTATTTTTGTAAGTTGGGAAGTTGTGAAACGATGCTGTCGGAATTTTAAGTAGGATACATACAAATATAGGAAACGAAAAGAAAATGTGTTGTGAATTTTAAATTATACTTATATTTTTGTTGGTTTGAGTTTTTGAGTTTTTGGTTGTGCGTGAATTAATATAAACTTGAAGTGGGTGACTGCTGGCTGCTGTTTTTAATATTATATGTACGAAAAACTGAATGAAATGAACAGAAAATATGCCCGAAATTGTTTGAAAAGTATTTTAATTTTAAAGATGTTCTTAAAAAGAAAAATGTCATAGAAAAGTTTTTAATAAAAAATATAGTAAGAAAACTATAGGCTTACAATTTATGTTTTTACTTCCCTTCATCTGTTAATGCCACTGTACCATCATCACCACCACCACATTTGGAAGCATAAATTTTAATCTCGTTTTAGCGTGTAAATTATGCCATCATAATATTATGATATTTTGTATCCATCCGCATTAGGGTTAATAAACTAACCCGGGAAATTACTCCTACTCTCAACGACATTATCACACATACATACGCTACTTCCTAAAAAGATCATAAAATCAAACAAATAGAAAACACCCTTTAGTTTTAAGTTTGTTTATATAGTACATACTTACTATATATAAATTTCTTGTCATTAAATTTGTTCACATTTAATCTCAACAAAAGGCATAAGGTGCGCATTATTCATATTCACATGAAACCAAGAGACACATACACGCATATGTGTATGCCTCCCTTCTCTTCTTTTATCCTAAAGCCAGCCTGACGCCAACTTACAAAGTCAGATCAAGAGCAAATCATATTAGTTGCGGTTTCTGGATTTATATTTATAATAATAATAATAATAATTTCGCTGGCAGAAGTTATTTTAAGTTGACAAAATATGTTTTGACTTTGCTGTCTCTCACTTTGTCTTTGCATATATGTATGCATGTGTGTGTGTAGATGTTTGGTGACTCTATATATGTGTAGATATATATCTATTAAGTCTACCTATAGTTTGTTCATATTTGCTTTTGGGTTTATGATGTTGACGACAATGACAACGAAGACGACGCCTGTTGATGTTGATGATGATTTGATGTGCGTGCATTATTTAAGTCGAAATTTTATGGTAATTTTCATAAGTTTTTTTATTATCATCAAAAATCCTTTTTTAATTGGTCTTGCTAGGATTTATTTTATATATGCTGAACGCTCATACTCCACCATAAAAAAAAGAAAAAGTTCATATGTTTTCAATATTTTATGAGCTTGAGAAATAAACAAATGTGGCTACAAATTTCTAATAAAAATTATTTTAATTGTTGTCATAAAACAAATTTTGTTCTTCATTTTTTTTTTTTTTTTGTAATAAAATCAAATTAAAAAATATTTAAAAAAAAAAAATGGTTTTCCCACATGCGGATTATTGTTAATCATAAAGGAGTTAGAATCATTTTAATAAAAAAAATATAGGGCTAGTAAACATCTAAGTAAAGTAAGCGAAGGGGGCACCAGAAAATGAGCAGGCAGAGTGAGAGTGAATTTACGAATCAACATCTTCTCCATCATTATTTCTTTATACTCACATAATTTCTATGCATCCATTTGAATTTTTTGTTATTGGCCCAATGTTCAACAACTTTGAGTTGATATTGATGGTGACTTCTATTTTTTTCTTCTTAATATAGAAGATTCTTATATAGAAGAATAACCTAAGTGGTCGCCGTAGCCTAGTGGTTAGTGTATTGGACTGCTACGCAGAGGTGCCCGGGTTCATATCTCGGCACGCTCAAAACTAAAAAAATAGAAAATAAAAATTTTTCTACACGGCACCACCTCTTGGCTGGCAATGTCAAACCTCCAAGAGTAAAAAATGCCTATGAAAATTTCTTCACTTCTCCGTTCGCATTCGGCATAAAACTGTAGGTCCCTTCCATTCGTGTATAAATATAACTCACACAACATGAATGGATGCGAAAAGCTTGGCCTTGGCCCTCTAGCGGCTGTTATGTCATAATGGTAGTAGTAGTAGTAATCTGAGCTTCCTGAGAA
Organism: Toxonevra muliebris; assembly: GCA_963691655.1. NCBI lineage: Eukaryota > Metazoa > Arthropoda > Insecta > Diptera > Pallopteridae > Toxonevra > Toxonevra muliebris. Next base: position 75,806,884 of record OY829329.1, read on the forward strand.
GGAACTAATTCTACTTATTTCATAAATTAACAGGTAATAGCTTTAGTCTATTTCACCATTAGTTTGCAGCTGAATTTTTCACACAAATATATTTTTTTTATTGCCCAAAGCAAGCATCACTATCGGGTCCAGGAATTCCAGAATTTTGCACCCTTCAAAAATACTTTAGACACATGGGCCGGGGGATTTGAGAAGGCTATGGGAGAAAGTCAATCTTTAATTCCTTCCCTTTCCTTAAAGCCTGCTAGTGAATAGCAGTATTCAATAAATTTGTGCATTTTTTCGAATAGTCTAGTTCTAGACTCTAAAAAGTACACTCCATTTTTCTTATCATAAAAAGTGTTTGAGATTTTCGAAAGATCCGATCAAAATGAGCAATTTCTCTATATTTCGATTAGTTTCTTGCTATTTTTACAGTAAAATATTTATTTTTTCTCAGATAACAACACTATTTGATTCGGAGACCTTCCGATACTTTCCTTTCTTTAAAACGTCTTTTAATTCAAGTGCCACTTTGAATATTGGAATAGCAACCCGCAACCCCAACTCCCTATGAAGTCGTTATTGTGTTGTTAAAACTACATTAACCTCCATCATGACACTGTTTTTTGAGAACAGGGAATAAATAAAATATGTTTGACATAATCTGTTTTTTTTTTTAACGTTCCAAAAAAAAGTATCCATTCACTTTTACTGACAATAAAACTGAAAAGCTGGTGTGAATGGGATCGTAGTCGTAAATGTGAATTGAATGCGCCTCTCTCGTTTCGATGTCGTTTCTATCGTATCGTGTCTATCGTATCGGGTTAAAAAAAAAAGTTTTGTTTTGCTTCTATCGTGTCTGAACTTTATAATTGAATAAAAAACGTTGTGTATGAGATATGGCGGAAACCTTTATTATATTTTAAAAATGATATTATTAAAATAACCTCCTCGGCTTCGTTTACAGGACTCCTTCCCAGAAATCCAAATTTGTTTGACTTTGTTGCATAAGTTGGGCTAGATCCCATCATAGATCCTGGATAATGATATTGTTTTCAAGTTGGTCAATTTTTGTTGGTTTGTTGGCATAAACAAGCGACTTAATGTAGTCCAATTGAGGCCAAGTTCTTATACACGGTGGGGGGTCGAGAGGTTTGGATTTTCAGTCACACTTTCAGCAACAGCAGCAATATTCTCGATTGACCGCACTTTTCGGCATCGTACAGGGACTGCTCGATCTGCAATTGAGCCGCTTTGCTCGAATCACAAACGTCGGAGAATTAAAGTGCTGCCTCCTGAGACATTAGAGCAAAAATCTGTCAAAGCTCGGACATTGTTATTGAAAACCCCTTGATCTCAAATCGTACATGAGCTTTCAATGTTTCATATTCTAAAATATTTATATTTATTTTTTTTGTTTTTATATTTCAAAAGTTCTGTTATTGCAGTATTTACAATTACGAACTTAAAGTAAGTAAGGCTTTTTCTCTATAACATTAACATTTGGAACGAAAATTTTCATTATCTTCCAAATGACTTTCACAATTATGTTGCCAATGTCAATTAACCTCATTGACATCATAAACTCGAAATTATTATATCTAGTATTTTTGATGGTAATAAACTTTTTGACAAAACTTTCATTACCAAAATTAACAAAAAAAAACGAAAAGAAACAAATTTTTTGTTTTGTTTTTCACGACATGCGTTAAATAGCAAACTTTCGCCATGTTCCTTCATAAAATAAAAAATAAATATCTAACATTACAATGACAAAAAAAAAATTCTACAACAAATTAAACGCTAGAAAACTTCATTTAATTACTAGCAGATTACGAGCGTTAAACAACAACGCAAAATAACAACAACAACATCAACAAAGAACAGAAAACAAAATGACAACGACGACAACGAAATGATGTCGTAAAAGTTTTGCCAATAAAATTAATTTCATTTAGTTACTTTTGTCAATTCTAAAACAAGTCAAGCAAAAAACAAAACAAAAAAAAAAAAAAAAAAAAAAAAATGGCTGCCAACAGCACATCAAATAAATATTTTTGTGTTTTGTACTAATTGGAAAAATAAACAATGGCATCAAAAATGAAAATTGCTAACAGCAGCAACAACAACAATATAAATATTTTTGTTGCTTGCTGCAATAAAACGCCCACATTTTAATGTTACCCAAGACTTTCATTAAAACTTTCGCCAAATTATCAAAGAGACATACATACAAATGAATAGCATATGTCTGGATTGAAAGGAAAGCACATCTATGAAAACAAATACTTTTATAGAAAGTTTTAGGAAGTGAATGCCTGTTTGTATGTGCTTGGAAGGAAAATTCCATAAGAAGCAGTTGACATTTGGAGTGACGACATATGTGGAGTGGAGTATGTGATATTTTTATAGATGTTTTTATTTCCAAACTGTTTTTATTAAGTTTGCTTTTCTTTGTGGTAGGAGTAGGGAATGAGGATTTCTGTATATACTCTAAGAAAATAAGGAGTTCAGTTGTAAATGGGGGACCATGTTCTACCTAAACTCCTATTTCGGTTTTGAATGAATCCATAAAATTCGTTTATTCAAATCAATTGCTATACGCAGGATACTGCTGAAAAGGTTTTCTAATACCTCTTTCTCCATAGAGACAATTCTACCCAGTCTGAGATTTGAGATTTGGACAATAACAATAATAAGTCGGACTTAAAGCATGTTGTTCCAATTCGCATAATATTGGCTCAAAACCCAGACCACAAATTAGACCAAAAGCAGAACGAAATTCATAGCAAAACTCGAAAAAGAATCAGATAAGAATTCAGACCACAATTTAGACCGGAATTTGAACCAAGAAATCAGATTGATATTCATACTAAATTTAGATGAAAACATTTGCCAAATACGGAATCAAAATTCACACCCCAAATCCAAAAGAAATTCAAACGAAAATTTAGACCAGAAATTCAGACCAAAAAACAGACAAAAATTTAGCACCAAATTCAGACCAAGAGTAAAATACAAGTCAGACCAAAAATTAGACCAATATTTCGAACAAAAGCAGACCAGAACTCAAATCAAATAACAGACCAAATTTTCGATCAAAACTTTTTTGAAGCTCAGATCAAAATTCTGATAAAAAGTAGACTAAAACTCAGCTCATAATGTTTGATCAAAACTTTAACCAGAAATCAGATCACAAGCAGAGTAAACTTCATACCTAAAACGGAAAAAAATCAGACCGCGATTTAGATCGGAATTCAACTTAAGAAATCAGTTCGATATCCAGACCAAAATTTAGACCAAATTCGGACTTAAAATTAGATCAAAATTATATTCAATTCTGATCTGATGAAAAATTAACCTGAAACGCTTCTCGAATTTCCATCTGTGGTCTTTATGTGACGTATAAATGGCTCCATTATTTTTACATACCTATTAATATTTTAGGGTATGCTTAATGAAATACTTAACATTTATTTTCCCCAGCCAATCCTATTTACTTCAAAAACTTCCGTTTCATGTTTAATGATCAATCAGAGTTTCATAATAAATAATAAGTAAAACTTTTCCAAACAGAAAACATTATCTCTGGAATTTAATCGAAAACCCACTGAGCATCACAGAAAAATAAACAAAAAATAAAATAAAAACCAACTCACTGAACTCCAGCGGAGACAAAATTGCGCGCAAGACCTTCCGTTACAGTTACAACAATATATTAAAACTAAAAGAGATTTTTATCAAATGAAATGCTCAGCTGCATAAAGCGATGACGATACTGACGACTACGACGATGTACTTCAAAAACAACTATACAAATACTACTGCAGCAATTGCAAAAGTCAAAAAATGTCAAGTGTCTGTCAGAAAAATGGTAAGAAAAACAACGCGCCTGGAGAGAGGGAGAGAAAGAAGAGAGAGTTACCAAATGTGCTGATAATCAAAATATGAAATCCTTGGCGCCACAAATATGTAAACACATAAACAGTTAAACACAAATAATATAAAAAAAACGTGTAATTTTTTGATGGATATGTGTTGCCAAGGCGCGCAGCAGCACCTACACGCTTGTCAGGCGCACTTTTCCCCCTCCAGCCTTCCTCTCTCCCACCATCTATTTCTGCACTCTCAGTAACCAACTGCTTTGTGTGAGATCTGTGATCTGGCATAACAAAAAGCTTATTTGCGTAAGCAAGGCAGTCAGTCAGTCACTCAGTTATACTTAACGGTGATATAAAATACATGTTGCCAACCAACCAACCAAAAAAAATCTAAAAAAATGATTATCATTGCGTTGCCACATTTTTTTTTTTTTTTTTTTTGTATGTTCCTGGCATATTTGTTGTTAGTTTATTTTGGCTTTAATGAAGACATGCACTGTTACCATTGGTCTATCGCTCTCTATCACATACTCTCTATCTCTCTTTCCCTGCGCTACTGTTATTCCTGCTGGTGTTCCGTTTTTATTAACCATTTTTCTTTTTTCTTTTTTGGTTGAACATGTTAACTTTTGACAGCAGTGGCTGTAAAAAAAATATCATTATTAATTACTTTATTTGAAACGCATTTATTACATTTTAATTGTAATACAATTTGTAAGCCAAAAAATTGTTATTTGTCTATGGTGGCGGCGCTTATTATTATTTTGTGACTATGCGACTGTGGCGGCGTTGGCATCACGTGGTGTAGTTCCCAAAACGCCAAAAAAAAGCCAATGAAAATATTAGTAATTGTAGTAAAACTAATGTTATTATGTGCATGAATACCGAGTAGGTAATTATTTTTCTTCTTTCTGATTTTTTATATAAATTATGTAGATAAGTGAAAATGTGTAGTTTTCTTTTTAGATTTGAAAATTTGTTTAATTGTTTTCTTTCGTTTTTTTTTATTTATTTTTAGCTGAGTCATTTTAATAACTGAGTTTAGGTTTGTATTTAATTTTTGGTTTATATTTCTCCATTGTATGAGTTGGTTAAGTTTAACAAATTAAACAAAATTGCTTTAATTGCTTAATTGGAATTAAGTCATTTAGAAAATGAGGACTGAATATGGAGATCATTGCGGATGTTTTGGGTTAGAATTCCCCACTCTTTCCGATGAAAATCTCATACTTTTTGATTTTTTATGTATTTAAATTATGTAGATAAGTGTAAAATGTGTCTTTTTCTTTTTGGTTTGAAAATTTATTTAGTGGTATTTTTTCTAGGCTTCTCCTCTGGATCTGATAGTGCTGAAACTGTTTGTTATTTTATTTTGCTTATAATATTTGAGGCGTGTAAGTGATCGTGAATAAAGGGAAAAACTTTTTTAAGTTGATTTTTTTTTAAGAAACCTAGCCTAGTTTGGAGAACCACAGAGTTTGCTAAGTAGAAAGTCGAAAGTTCCTACTCAGAAATGAACACCAAGCCAAGAAATTTTAATTGTATTTAGTGCCCATAAATTGGATTCGATTAATTTTAAGTGAAACGTTTGTGGATGAAACCTCCAGATCACCTCAAGAATCAGAAATTGCATACGAACACAGCAGAAAATTTTTTACGAATGAAAAAACTTGCTTCTTGGAATCCAGTTTGCTTCAGAAACAAAAAATCCATTAGTGATGAAATTGGTCAGGAAAAGCTGCAAGGTTTTGATCTGTATATTTTTGGGAAGCTCCAGAATCAACAATTTCGATGAAACTAATTAGAAATTAGAAGATAGGTTGGGAGCTAACGAAATTCATACTTTGAAAAAGAATCACTACTTTGAAATGAAATTCAGAACTCGAAATTCCATAGGATCTGATTTGAATTTACCTAAGACTGATTCTATTTATGAAAGCATATGCTGGGAACAAAAAAAAAAAAAAAAAAAAAAAAATGTGGCAACGCAATGATAATCAGTTTTTTGGCTGGTTGGAGCCGAAAAAGCCCCAGAAGAGATCAAAAATTCCATCAGAGCTTAGTTAAAGGATGCAAAGGTTGCAGTTGAAGAGACCACAGAAGAGCTAGACATTCTATAAGAGAGTAGAACTCAGCTTGACTTCGGTTTCATTAAAAAAATGCAAAAAGTTTGGACCAGGGAAAATCCCGAAACAGCTCCGAAGCACGAATTCATCAGAGCGCAGTTTTGTTTTGAGTTTGGGTTAGTTTTTGGAAGGAGTATAAGGTTTGGAGGAATGGAAACGCGGGAACAGAAATTCTATCACAGCTATGTATGCCTTCGGTTTAGGGCGGAAATGGTTCATAGTTTGAAACTAGAAATTCCCAGATTATCTCCAGAAGGTTGGTCAGTGTCGGCTTAATTAAAAAAAAGAGTACAGAAATTTCCTTAGAGCGGGTATTTGGCTGGGTTTTGTTAGGTTAGGTATTTTTAAGGGCAAGCCACCTCAAAAGCTTTGCCTAAAGTCTTTTCAAAGGTTTTGGTTTTATTATTAAGTTGTTTTACGGTAGTGATATCAATAAATGAAACCATATCCAATTTTTCGGAGCCGACCCCAATTGGTTCTCTTTGGATTTCTCCTTGGGTGGATCTACCTTATAATTCAGATTAAAAATAATCCAAATGTGGTCTGAAAAGACTTCCCAGTTACCCACTTGAACTAAGTTATTATCTGAAGCGCGTCCAAGATTTGGAGCTAAAAAAAATTCCAGAACAGTGCCAAAACCAAACATTCTATTTGAGTTAAATAGAATTTAGTTTAGTTTCGGTTTTGTTCGAAAAAGATGCAAGGTGCAAGGTTTAAAGCTAGGAAAACCCCCAACTCCTCTACACCTAGAAATTCTATTCGTTTCCTGTAGAACTGAGCTCGATTTTAGTTTGTTTTCGAAAAAGATGCAAGGTTTGTAGCTGAAAAAACCCCGGAAAGGCCTTACAATCAGAAGTTCGCTTAAAAAGAAGTAGAATTTAGCTAAATCTCGGCTTGGTTCAAAAATATTGCAAAGTTTTGACGTCAGGAACTCCTGAGACAGCTTAAAAGGCAGAACTAGAGCTAAGTTGAATATAGTTTTTGTTTCACTTTTATTCGAAATGGGAGCAAAGTTTATTTGAGTTCAGTCTTGATTTGATGAGAAAAAGATACAAAATTTGGAATTACGAAAACTTTTGAGAAGCTGCAGTAGTGAAACTCTATTCGAACTAAGTAAAACTAAGAATTAATTACAGGGCTGAATTTGAACTAAACTTTAATCTGAGCTGAGTAGGAAGTTGATAAGGAACGAATGAAGTTTTACTTGGGGATTAACTCCAAAACCAGAAATACCATCCGAAAAAAATTTGGTTCAAAAAGAGTGCAAAGTTCAAACTAAGAAATTTTCCCACATTTGCTCACAGAAAAACTTAAGGCTCAAAACTTAGGACGAACAAAATTTGAATAGATGTAAACTCGTTTCAGCCCCTCTCTTTTAACCATTCCTTCTCACATATATCCTTTTCCCCCTCTTTCCTCGCCGCTTTCCTTCGTTGACTTTGTGAGTCAGTAGAAAAACAATCAAAGATTACAGCGAAAAAAAATTGATTTTCTCTTAACGGTTTTCTATTTGGGTATTTGTGCTTATATTAAACTTTGATTGGATCTTTGGTCTTTTTTACAATGACAATAACAGTTTCTTATAAGCTACTGCCAGGAAAGCAATCAAGTGTTCAAATTAAAAAGGATAATTTTAAAAAAATTCTGAAACTTATTGATGAAGAATCTCAATAAAGTCACGCTGCTCAAAAAATTTACTGCCGATGGTTAATATAAATATAATATACTACAAATTACTTTGCCAACACTTGCCAACTTCTTTCCTCTGCTGCGTTGAACGCTGCTGTGCATTTTAAGTACGCCTGCACTGAAAGTGTTGCCATAACCACAAAATACACAAATATAAATTAATTTAACACATTAAAATAAACACTTAAATATTGCAAAAAAAAAAAAAAAAAACATAAAAGATTACAAAACGAAACAGAAATATATTTGCTAATCTTTTAGGCTTAACCTTAATAGCATTTAACATAAGTTAACAAAATTTATATGACATTTAAATAAAAATGCTTCAACCACAAGGAAAAAAAATCACAAAAAAAGCTAAGCGCAAATATCGCACTGCTGTTAAATGGGATGTCATTGTGTGTGTTTGATTTTGCAGATACAACAACAAGATATATTTAAAAATTACTATATAGCTAACACCGCAGGGGTTCTCAACGCCTTGTTAAAGAAAAAAACCATCGATGACAAACAAAAAGCGCATAAATGAAGTTGAGCTTAGTTGAGGTATTTTAAGTTTGAAATAAAAAATCTTCTGCTCTTGCGACGGGCTATTAATTTTTTCGATATTAAATTAACATAATCGTTATAATTTAATTATAATTTATCGATTTTATTTGTGATTTTAATATTTCGTTTTTTAGTTTGTGTTTCAGTTTTCGTTTTTTGTCATAAATATGTATTTAAAAAAAAGAAAAAAAAAAACCAAACAGGTTCGTTTGGTGGTTGGTGTTGAAGGCGCGTTGTTTATGAGCTGTAAAAAGTTATATTTTATTATTAAATGCTGTGAATTTTTTAATTAAAATTACGAGCATTCAAGTAACATATGTATAGAAGGAAATTTAAATTTTTTTATTATTAACACTCAAATTTATACGCAGTCACACACACACACACATAAACTCTTTGTTTCTTTAAAATGTGAATTTAGTGAACGAAATCGAAAAAAAAAAATCGAAAACATTCAAATCAAATATGCGCCTGTCTGTTGGCACACCCACAGACGATTTGTCAACAGCAAACCGACAAAAACTTTTCATTTACAAAGCGAGTATAGCTAGCGAATGTAGTAGAATTTGTGGTAAGCGAAAAGATGTTGAACGTTAGAATTACAGCAAATACCTTCGTTGTATGTGAATGTTGAAAGTGTGTGGGAGGAGGTGGGTTGAATTGAGTTCTTGTGGCTTGCAGCTCTTTCTTGATTGTGTGCCTGCTGAAGAAGCGACAAGGATTTATGGTCAACGCTGTGATAGCAAAACCACACACACACTCAAAGGTAACAACAAATGATAATGAAAGAAGTAGGTACATAGCAAATTTCCAATTACAGTGATAGAAGGATAATTGTGGTCATGGAAAACCGCAGCGTACAATGGCGGAAAGGTAGCTGATTTTGCTAAAATAAAGGCAAGCCTTTAAAATTGCATATATTTTGGAATATACATAAGTTTTTTAAAGAATAATGAGAAAGCTAACCAAAACCATCGAGTCAATTTTCTTTAATGGTGGATCTCAAATATGTTTTCAAACTTTTTTGAAGTAGTTGGCATTATTACAGTAAAATACAATAGCTAGTGTCCGGAGCAGTATTTTTTAATTGTCTGGAACAATACTAGCAAAAGAGTACAAAATAGGGAGCAATTAAGTGGAGCAATGTGCAAAACACACAGCTCAGACCAATTTTAGACTAAAAATCAGTCCAAAGAATAGACTCAAATTTTGCCGCAAATTCCCACCAACCGCAGATTAAAAAGTAAACTCAATTTAGACTAAAAATTGATATAAATTTTGATGAGAAATCAGACTGGATTGCAGACCAAAAATCAAACTATTGTCGGATTGGATCGACATTAAAATCAGAACTCAGGCCGAAACTCAGACCCGAAATCAGACTAGTATTCAGAGAAAAAGCCAACCAAATCTTAGTTTAAAATTTTGTTGAAAAAGCGCACCAAAAATTAGACAAAAAGTAGACCGAAATTCAGCTATAATACAAACCAAAATTGAGTTCAAAATTCAGACCAAAAGCAGCCCAAAATTCATAGCCGAAATTCAGAGCAAAACTCAGACCTGAAGCAGCCCCGAACTAGACCAAATTCCAACCAATAATCAGAATGAGTGACTCCCCTTTTGATTTTTGAAAAAGCACGCACTTAGGTCCATTACAGGTCCATTATGATACCTTTTCTGGCAACTGTATTAAGCTGACCTATGGCATAAAACAAACCAAAATTCAGAACGAAATTTAAACTAAAATTCAGATAAAAAAAACTAAGCCAAAATTCAGACCAAAGCAGATTGCTATTCAAATCAAAACTCAGGCCATAAATTAGACCAAATTTAAGACCAAAAGTCAAACCATAATTTTTACCAGAAATCAGAACAAAAATCAGTCTTATATTCCGCCCAAAAATCGGGCCGATATTCAGACCAAGCATTAAACCGATATTTGGCCCCAAACATAGACCAAAGTCCGATATTCAGACTGAAACTCCCAAATGCAAAGTAAAAAAAAAAATCTGGTAAAAAACGAATTAAAAATCGGACCGAAACCTAGACCAAATAGTTAGACCTAATTCAAGCGTCAGCAAACAAATTTTAGTACCAAAAATCATATTTAAATTAAAACTAAAATTGAGACCGAAAATTAAAGTAAAATTGAAACTAAGAATTAGAAGAAAAATCAATCAAAAAATAAAGCAGTACAAACTAAATATCAGAACAGAGATTATTTTAATATTTATACCAAAAATTAGTATAAAATTTGTACTAAAAATTAATGCAATATTTATAACAAAAACTAGGCAAATTCAGACAGTAAATTAGATCAATATCTAAAAGTCAGACCCAAAGAAGACCAATAAATTGGGGGAAAAAAATTGAGACCAAAATCTTGATCAAAGCTCAGACCAAAAACTAGACCTATACATCAGCAAAGAAATTTCATCACCGAAGGGGCAAAATTTAGATAAAAAATCAGACCGAAGTCAGACCAAAAATTAAACTGTTATTCAGATCAAAAATCGGACGAAAACTAAAACCAAAACTGAGATTATAATTCAAACTAAGAATTAGAAGAAAAATCAATCTGATATTCAGACCAAACATCACAACAATTAGTCTAATATTTACATCGGAATTTTATAAGATTTTATATATAAAAAATTAATACCAAAAATTAGTCAAATATTTATAAATAAAATTGGTCAAACATTTATACCAAAAATTTGTGCAATATTTATACAAAAAACTGGGTAAATCTAGACCAAAAATCTAATCTGATATTCAGATAAAAAATTAGACCGCATTCAGACTAAAACTCAACCAAAAGAAGACAAAAAAAAATTAGTTTAAAAATAAATTTGAAATTAGACCAAAATCTACACCAAATCTCAGATCAAAAACTAGACCTAATTCAAACTTCAGCAAACAAATTTCAGTACCGAAGTGGACGGAAACTTAGGCGAAATTTAGATAAAAAATTAGACCGAAAGTCCAATCCAAAAATTAGACTGTTTCTCGATCAAAAATCGGACCGGAATTAAAACCTAAACTGAGACTGAAACTTAGATTAAAATTCAAACTTAGAATCAAAAGAAAAATCAGTCTGATATTCAAACCAAAAATTAGACCAGTTTAATGAAAACATCACAACAATAATTAATATAATATTTATACCAAAAATTTGTATAATGCTTGTATTAAAAAAAAAAAAGGAAATGAAAAACTAGACAAATTCAGACCAAAAATCAGTCTGATATTCAGACCAAAACTTATACAAAAGATTAGACCAAAATTCAGACCTCAGCAGCCCAAAATCAGACCGAATTCAGATAAAATATATTTAAATGGAATTTTAATCATTTTAGAGAGGCTTCAGTCCATATAGCCCCTGCTCTTCCTCTGGATCGGCCATCTGCAGTGTATATGCAATGATAATATATTAAATAGGACATGTAAAAAAATGTATATAAATTTTCATTAGAAATTTAAACTTAAAATATATCATAACATGAGATTCCCTCCAATAAACAATATATCATAATATCGTATCAATCTGACCCTCAAATTTTCATGACAAGGTTAATTTGCCATTTTCCCCAAATTTTTATGATTAATTTCAGAATTATGCAAAATAAAACAAAGTATTTTTTCAACGTTAAGCTACAAAGCAAAGAAAAAAATGCAAGAAAGAAAAAAAAAACGAAGAAAAATAAAGTGCCAACCACTGCCACCCAATTTTCTAACGACATGACAAAACCGCTTCAAGGCAATTATTTACAATTGCAAATTAGGAAAAAGCTATAAAAACAAAGAACCGAATGAACAAAGTAACAAAAGTAGCTATAGATACAGAAGCAAAAGAAGCCAAAAAAAAAAAAAGTAGCAGCTACAAAATGCAAATAAGCGCAAAAAAAGCAACTAAAGAGCAAAAAAGAACATGGAATTGCTACTTAAAAGCAACGAAGCGCATAAGCTGCTCCAAATTTTTTTTCTGTTTCGTTTGCGTTTTGCAACTGTAGCAAAGAGTGGAGAAAGATTCTCCAAAAATTAAACAAAAAAAAAAAAAAAATAATAGCGAAAAGAAGTGAAGAGAAAATTGTGTGCTTTCGCTGTTATCTTTAACTGCCATCAACAAGATGGCAACTTCCGTTCGCGCGCCATAAGCGTAAAAATGTAATACCATATAACGATTATGGGTGAGAGAGTGTGTGTGTGCACAGTGATGCTACTACCCCATTAGCCGCCCAAGCATACTATATCTCTATACTTTGCCTCACAAGCGACGCCATTCCAATTTACGCTTATACTCGCTGTTTGCTCGCTTTTCAGTCAGTCGTTTGTTCCGTGGGTTTTTTGATCGGGTGGTCGGTCGGTGTGTGTGTGTGTGTGTGTATATGGTAACATCACATAGCAAATGGTCACCAGGGCGTGTAATTGAGTGCTACAGGACCCTTTTAACATTTTTATTTGCACATTAGCAAGGGTGGAAATGGCAAGCAACAGCAACGGGGCTACTACAAGAAGGAGTAAGGTGCAGGAAATAGCAGCTAGCATCAAATTAGAGTGAGTGGGTGTTTGAGGATGCGTGGTGGTGGCTGTGCGCGAAATCGTGAGACTAACAGACAACACAAAAAATTGTCAATATGTGCACAAGGCGTTGTGGCGAAAAGTGGAAGGGGAGAAGAGTAGGAGAAAAGTTAAAAAGTAGCAGTATATAGCTGTAATGCTTTGATGGTTGCGGTTCGCTGAAATTCAAAATTTGTAAAAAAAATTTTTTATGAATTACGACAGCTAACAAAAACAGAAAGTTGGTATGCAAAAGTTCGCGCATTTTTATTATGCTGTCATTTGTTTGTGTGTAAATTTTTTATAAGGTTTTCAGTTGACACACTCTCACAGATACATACATGAATTGACAATGCTTGAAAAAAAAAACAAAAATATTATTTTTATTTATTTTGTGACCTGATAACATTTTTTTTTTTAACCATATTTCAAAAAACTATCAACTTCTTCCATAACGTCCTGCTTCCTTCCCTTCTTTCTATTATTCGTTCGCCTTCATTCTCCATTGAAGCACTAACACTATCTATTTCGAATGTTAAAATACGCAAACACATAAAACTAACACATGCTAAAAATATTCTTACACTAGCATAAATCAAATTTTTGCTTTTCGCACCACATTCGCAATGTCTTTGCAAATTTTCAACATAGACAAACGCCATTTTTATTATTTACTTCCGTTTCCTTTGCCTTTCAGCCTTTTATTCCAGCTTTTAGTGCTCTATCTGCGTAGTAAGAGAATTTTCGAACTTTTCTTTCCTTTTGTTGTTGTTTGAGGCACGCATATTTTTCATGCTGTCGTCTTTTAAGTTTATGTATGCGTGTATATATCTTTATATATCTGTGTATGTATGGATACAAGTACCTATGTTTGTGTATCTGTGTGTGTATGTATATTTTTGCAAAACCCCCAAAATTTTATTACTTTTTTCTGTTGTGCTCTACAACCTCAATAACTCATCTAAGTCAGCTCGTAAACGCAACTGAACTGAGCTGAATTTCATGAATAATTTGTTAACGCACGTTTTCATCTTCTTCTTTTTTTTTCATTTTTTGTTTTTGGGTTTTAAAGCAGACAACAGCCATCGAAAAAAAAGTCATAAAACAAAAACAACATGGCGTTTTAGAAGAAGCTGATTTTATAGGTTTGAGGGTCTATGCATTTTCATAACGAAAGAAAAAAAAGCTCAAAAAGTTGTAAACTTTCTGATAATATTTCTGAATGCTTTTTTTGGGGAGTCTCATATTCTTTCTTTATTTTGTAATTTTATTATTATGTTTTTAGATAATAGCAGTGGCGTTTTCATGATTTCGTAAAAGGGGAAGAGGAATTATTAAATATATTAGCAAGGAGTGATTTTTGTGAAATTTGGCAGACTGAATCCTAATCTGGCATAAGAATTTGAAGATTTCGAAAAATCTTAACCCAAAAATGCAATAACGCCGATTTTACCCATTTTCATGGATTCCTCGCTTCCAATATTTTTTTACTTCTTCCTTAAATATGTTACCTGTGGACTTTCGGCAAAATAACTTATCTCTACATACTTTTTTGTTTTGAAAAATCCTAAGAACCCATTCAAAGTTTTGACGCACTCAAGTACGAGTTTACAGTTGAACCTCGATAATCCGGACCACCATCAACCAGGAACATCTGATAACGGGGATGCTGAGTGGTTTATTTTATACTTCTAATAACCGTGATTTATCTCCATTATCCGTGAAGCAGATACTTATATGCATATGTTTGTTTTTACTCGTATAAAAATTCTTGGATTCCCCTTTTTTATTTTTATATATTAAGTTGCGTATGGTTTATCGAGAATCTATGAGTAATTCGAAGTTTCAAAATTAATCGTTCGAAATTCGACGCCATGAATTTGTGGACAGCCACGAGGTTTTAAGAAGAATTCGCCATAATTTATTATCTCAAGATGATGAAGATGCTTCAAACCGTCTTGTTGAGACATCGCCTAGATGTACGACTGATGCTATATCAAAGTGGTTGGAGAGCAACGTTGTTGTCGTATTGTTTGCTATTGTATCTAAAGACGAAATCGTAAATATACTTCATCAAACCGAAGAATGTGAGGTTCCCCCAAGTTCCGAGTAATCAAACTTAGGAAATACAGTGAAAATACCCACAGTGGCTCAGACAAAATGGGCTAGTAGTGTTCTGTTAGAGTTGTTTGAAAACTACAATAGTGCAGGTAGGTAGAGCCAGACAAAATACATATAAGTGTATTGCGTATTAAGTTATTTACTCAAAGAGCAATCAAAACTTAAAGAGCAATCAAAACTTAAAAACTCAAATAATTCTAAATTCGTTCTGACGCTTTTGTAATAACTTTTAATGTTTTCAATTCAGTTTGATGCTTTTCAAATTTGATCTGATACTTTTGGAATTTGACACTTTCTGACTTCAATCTCAATTCAATTTGACTGTTTCTGATTTCAGTTTGACGCTCTTTCATTTCAGTTTGACTATTCTGACTTCAATTTAATTCTTTCAGTATTCAACTTCACTATCTAGATAGAATTGGATATGAAGGTTTTGAAATCAATTGGAATATTTCCGACTTGTCTGAATTCAAGTTAACGCTTTCTGAATTTAAAATAACTGTTTCATTGAATTGATGATGCCTTCTAAATTTAAATTGACGCTTTTTGAATGCATTTTAAGACTTTCTGAATTCAATGTGTCACTTTTTGACTTCAATTCGGCTATTCTGAATACAAAAATGCTTTCTGAATTCAGTTTGACTATTCAGTACTCAAATTTAAGTTTTTTTGAATTCAAATTGACCGCTTCTCAAATTAATCTGAATTCAAACTGAGGCTTTCTGAGTTCAAGTTGACTATGTTGAATTCAATTTGTAGATTTTTGGATATTTTTTAAAATTTAAGACAAATGTAGAATCAAATCGATATTATTTCATACAAATTAAGTTAATGCGTATCAAATAGTGATAACTTCCATCGTAGCTGAAATCTAATTACTTAAACTCCCTGACAAACTGAAATATTAACAACTTTTGATAAATTACTTTACAAACATTTTCTGCAGACACACACACAGTTCAACATATAACCCAACAAAATTGTATGCTATACTGAGTAACTATGCCCATACTCTTTGTTGTAATTATATTTTACACTTTCTCTCTTTTAAAAGTTTATAAAGTATGCACTTTCATTTAGCTTGTAAATACCTCGTTTATACTATGTTCATATTTTTCTCCGCATACATGCACATCCACACTTATGTATGAGAGTGTATGCATAGCTACTACAACATACTTACTATATAACAATTAATCTCAACGCTTCTTTCTACATGACATTCTCGCAATCCAAGCTAATTTACTCCCCACATATTATCAACACTCAACATTGTCGTTGTCCTTAGTCGCCATGTTGTTGTTTAAGGCACATATACATATAGAGAGACAAACACACACAGATACATTAATACGTAAACATACCTACATATGTATGTATGTGTGCGTATATACATTTTTGCACATTACAGTGTTAATGTGCCTCACTGCCGCATATAAACCCAGTAATTTAACCAACGCACACATACATATATAAGTTTATATACATATACACATTTGTATGTATGTGAGTGTATGTGTTTATGTATATGTGTACATATGCATGGATACATATTTTCTCATACTAGCCGCTTATTCAACACATTGCATTGGTGTGGAAATTTTCTTGGTGTTAATGATTTTTTACACACACACTCGCACATATACATATAAACTCACACAAACTCACTTACATACATACATACTCATACTTTCGGGCAGCTTCCGCATCCTTTAGTGTCTGCACTATGGTTTTCTGGGTCTGTAGTGTTGTTGCTGGTTGTTGTTTTTGTTGCTGGTTGCTATTGTTACTTTTGCTGCTGCTGCTGCTTATGTCGCTCGTCATGTGCTCAAGTGTAAAACTGTGCTTTCGTTACCATGGCTATAATGTTAATGGATATTTTCTTCTTCCTTTTTTTTTGTTGCTGCTGCTGCTGCTGTTGTTGTTGTTGTTCTTGATGTTGTTGTTTCGGCCATCATCATTATTAACATCAACATTGTTTCTGTTTGCTGTTGTTTTGTTGTGTGGAAATATGCGTTCTTTTTGATGTGTATGTCTGTCTGTTTGTGTTCGCATAAAGTACTTTAAGGATATGTTAAGTGATGCGTTAAGCTTAAAATACATGCACGATAATTATTTGAGGTTTTTATTAATGGAAAAGTAACAAAACTCTGAAGGATTTGGTTTGTATCAAATACATACAGCACTAAGTAGTTATACGAAAAGAGTTAGAAATATCGCAACCAATAATTATTTAAAATTCTGTCAAGGACATTGCTACTATTCTGTGTAATTTGTACCATTTCCTTTGTATTAACTTTGCTTTAAAATTATTTTGTTTTTTTTAATTTGTTGGAGTAAATGAATATATATGTGCCAAAGACAGTTTCACTTAAGTCAGCCACGAATCCAGGGACTGAAAATCCTCCATAAAGCCTTTTAATTCAATAGTAATGGTTTGCGTTTTATAAGATATCTTTTTCGAAATTCCTTTGGAATTTTTAGGATTCGCCAGTGAGTTCACCAATAAACCAATTTTACGTTTTGCTGGGGAAAAAGTTTCGTTTGATCCTCATTGAGTTCAGTTTTAATGTTTTGAATTTAATTTGGCGCAATCTGAATTTAATTGAACTAATTTGAATTCAAGATCGTACTTTTTGATTTCATTTTAACTATTCGGAATAACACAGTTTAAATACTCCGTATCAGTTTGATACTTTTAATTTTATGGAAGTTATTTGAAATCATTTCGAAGGCGTGTAAAAGCAATTTGGTATTCTGAATTAAATTTGATGCTTTGAATTCAACTTTGCTGATTTGAATTCTAATTGACGCTTTCTAACTTTGAGTTTGTGTAACTGTCTATTTTGCACTCAAATTGATGCTTTATGAATTCAATTTGTATATGCTGTAATCAAATTAATTCATTTTACATTCAATTCAACTATTCTAATTTCTGATTGACACTTACTGAATTCAATTTGACTAGATGCAGATTAAGATTTTTTGAAATCAATTCGTAACTTTTTTCATAACTATTATTTATTTATTTTTTGGTAAGGGGGGCTTAATCTTCTAATATCTCTCTCCTAGTTAGGTCCCCATTATATCCTTTTTGCATTCCACTGGGGGAAAATTACATTCCAAGTAGTCTATTTTTTTTTTATTTTTGTTTTAAAACATTCTATTTTATTAATTTTTCATAAGTATATTTATTAAATCCATATTAAATTTGATATTGGACTCTCACTTTTTTTTTGAATGCGTCACAAAAATCAAATAGATATTTTCATATATATAGGGGACTTTTAGTGAATCAAACCCGATTCACAAAATTTAAAAAAAAAATGGTCAAAATATACAACTTTTCCCTGAACTTTCTAATTTTTGAAATATTTTAAATGATTTGTAATTCCTTGACCCAAGAAGCCTTGATCCACAAAATTTGTTCCATAGATGGCACTTCTGCCACAATGAAAATTTCAATTTTACCCTGATATTTCTAACTATTCCTCCTGAGTCCCCTTTGAAATATTTTTAGATCAAAATTAGGGTTAAAAATGAGTTTCTTGGCCTCAAAAGCCTTGATTCTAAAAATTTTAATAAAATTGGTCGGAAGCAAGGAAAAATTCAGCTTTTTCCTGTTCTTTCTAATTTTTGCTCCTGAGTCCCCTTTGAACCAGATCAGTAGAGCCAAAAAAAGTGGTTCTTTGGTCAAAAAACCTTGTACAATGAAAAATTTAATTTTACCCTATTTCTAAGTTTTTTGCTCCTGAGTCACCTTTGGAATATTTTAGATCAAAATGGAGGCCAAAAATGCAATTTTTCCCGGATTTTCTGAATTTTGCTCCGGAGCTCCCTTTAGAACATTTTTGAGATCAAAATAGAGAGCTAAAATAAATTTCTTGGCCCTAAAAACCGGGATCCATAAAATTTCATTAAAACTGGCCGGTTCATAGATAACTATCAGTACTCCAGTTCAAAGAAAAATTGAACTTTTCCTTGATTTTTCTAACTTTTGCTCCTGAGTCTCCTTTGAAATATTTTTCAGATCAAAATAAGGCCAAAAATTAGTTTCTTGGCCACAAAAACCTTGATTCGCAAAATTTAAATAAAATTAATTAATAAAAAATTAAACTTTTCTCTGATCTTTCTAATTTTTGCTCCCGAGCCCAGTTTAAATTTTTTCAGATAAGTAAAGGTAAAAAATTGGCTCCTTGGTCCAAAAAAGTAGGTCTACTTTTTTGACCTTGTATGCAAAAAGCCATAACTTCTGGGTCTGCATAAGGCAGTCAGACTAGGTTCGAGCTCAGACATTCACTTGCTTGCTGAATCCATCCTCGCTACCTTTTTCTGATAGAAAATTAAAAAGGTGAATTTGAGCTTAGATTTTTCCTTCCGTCTTCGCTGCCCTCTTCTGATTAAAAATTTCAAAATTGACTTTAAATTCTGATTTTAAATTACTCATCATGAGTTTTAAAGTTAATTTACAGCCTAAATTTTCACTTGTTGAAATATATGACAGGCTGAAAACAAATACGATGTAAAAAATTTTATTTAGCGAAACCGACATAAAAATGATTGAGAGCAAAAACGAAATAACAATAACTAAGAACTAAGTGAAACAACGCCAATTGAGTTCAAAAGTGAAATAAAATACATTCAACGCAAAAACTAAATACGCGCAGTTCTGTTTTTGCTCTGAAGAATTGTTATTTCGTTTTTGCTCTCAAATATTTATATGCCAGTTTTACCAAATACAATTTTTTACATCGTATTGGTTTTCAGCCTGTCATATATTATAAATAGGAGATTTTTCCAGGTTGACTATATATGTGAAATTGAAGACATCTTCACCAAGATCCCAATGAGGTAACCAGATTAACTGCTGTTAGTATGGGTCACTAGTACGGGTTCAAATATCAAAATTGGGCATCCATTTAACAAAGACTGCTGAAGCAGCAACAAAAGCAGCGAGAATATAAATTTCGGCAAACTTATCAAGTTCTTAATCCAATTGAAATAAATTTAATTTGGTCAATTTATATCCAAAATAAAATTTCGCCACACCGAGGTTTTGTTGTATGAAAACACATTAACAGTGTTAATAGGAACTTCAGAATTTACTTCACAAAAGATTCACTTAGCACGCTATTCTAAACAGGCATACAAGTGAAACTTCAAATACATAAACTCCATGAAAATTTAGAAGTTTGATATCCACTTCTGAGCAAAAACAGTAATCCCCGCTTAATTTCGCCTATGAAAATATACAATTTTAGTAAAACTAACGGGGAATTTACCCCCTCATATATATTTCTTGTCTTTCTACTTTCTTCTACTATCTCGGGTATAGTACAATTGTCTTTGAAGCTGAGTGCTTCGGTTTAGGTCCAGCCCACCCTCAACTCTAACTCTAACGGGGGAATGCAATTAACTGGGGAATTCGAGTACATTTGAAAATGAAACTGTAAAATTGTTGGCGTTATTTAATGACAAACGCAATTAAACGAGGTTTATTACCAAGGGATTACTGTACTATAGATTACTTTGACTTTGACCAAATAAGCAAATATTTATAAAAGGAGGCTTAACTTTAATATTTACTTTCAAAATTAATTTTCTTATGGTTTTTGTAGAAGAAAGAAACAACTACAACGACAACAACTCAATTATGTTAATAACTTTCACGCCCTTCTCACCAACTTCTCGCTACCTTTCTCTCTTCCTCTGTTCGTGTAACACATTTCCGGCAAATAACAATAGCTACTTGCTTTACCCTCATCGCCACCCACCCACACACAGAAGCCAAGTTAATATAAAGTACTTCCTTACAGCATCCTTATTTGAACCCACACCTTACACATTACTTCATCTACACATACAAACCCAAAAAAAAAAGATTTGTTAAAAAAAATGTAACAAAATAAAGAAGAGGGTATGAAAAAAGTGTAGGTATATGATAAAAGTTACACACACTTTGGTAAAAAGTCAATTCAACACCAATTAGGGATGATCATCGCCACTTGGAGTCGCCTGGGGTGTCATTTGTTATACACTATGAGTACGAGTCTAATATAAGTATAATATTTTTCATGTTGTTTGCTGTTGTAAAGTTGCTGTGTTTTGCTTGTGTAACTTGTCATAAATACACAAGGATATATCTGCCTATAGATGGATCACTCGTATGTACTACATGCAACCAGCTCACAGAAGTAAAAACAACAATAAACAATTTATGCACTTGTAGAAGTGTAGATGAAGTGGCGGCGGCGGGCGCAAAAACCTTCGCTCTCTACTGAGATGAAACACCCTTGGGTGATATCCTGCAGATACAGAAACACACACTCACACTAACAATGAGATACCAATGTTTTTTTTTTTTGTGAGCTACATGTCCCTTACTTCCAGCGCTATATATCAAACTTTTCAAAATTCACCCTCACTCAATTCAACTATGAGCTCGAGTGATGGTGATTATGTTAGTCTTGGTAGTGGTGGGTGGTTAAGTGTAACAAAGCAAAGCAAACAAACAAGTAACAACATTTCAAATTGACTTCCTACCGTTTCCATATTCTTCCTATGTTAGGAAGTTAGCATGAAACTCTCTATCTACGGGCAGTATCATCATTTACTCTTGGGCTTGTGGAGGTGAAAGCGGTGGATGGATGATGGCGCAGGATATGCCGGGTATGTTAAACATGAATTATGAATTGTTATTGAGATTGATGTTGTTGTTGTTGTTTGTATTGCTGTTGCTGCTGCTGCTGTATAACTTGTATCTATCTAACCTTACTTGTTTTCCTTTCCATTCCTTGCTTACATTGAATTCCCCCTTTTTATTTACTTCTACTACTGCTACTTGTGCTATTGTTGTTATTGTGTAATTTTATTGAAATCATGTTGAGTAATTGGCCTCGATTCTCGCTACTCTGAGTTGGATATGGTATGGTTGGTGAGGGTGTCAGTCAGCCTCATTCAGGATTAAACGCTTTATGCGGTTAATATTTATTGCCTACAATAAGGCTCATATCGATGTAATTGTGTGCACTTGTATGTCTATATTCTGGGCTAAGGGTTGCACTTGTTCTTCTTGTATGCCATATGTGTGTGTGTGTGTTTTTCTGTTTGACTCTAGCAGCAAAGTGGTTGTTTGCTAATTTGGACATAATTTGTATATGATTTTTATTTGCTTATTGTCTATGTGTGTGTGGTTAGATTAATTATGATGCTAAATCAGATTTTTACATATGTTAACATTACACCACAAAATTTCTGGGGTGTAAATATTTAGAAGATAATCCAAAAATTAAGTTCTAATTCAGATCAGATGGTTTCAAAGATTAATGTTTATATTAAAATGGTGGAAAATTTGAGTTTGAGCGAGGTGAAGGTGAACTGGAAAATATTTCAGGGCAAACATTAATATTTAACGGTCTTTTCTCAATCTCTTGTACAATTAGCATCAAAGGAAAAGAATTTAAGGGGGTAGTTTCCTGAAAGAAAGTCTTTTTTTGATATATTTTTTTTAAATTAAAATTAAGCCTGAACGATCCATTGTGGTAGTCGTTGAATCCATTATGAATTCCATTAGCCTAAAACCTCCAATATTGTGTATAAAAACATTAAAATTCACAAAAAAATTTTCCATGAACAAAATCTCATAAAGCAGTCCTTGTTTAAGGAGCTACCCCTTAAGAATGGTAAATTGTGCAAAATTCTGATCTAGAATGTTCCCTACTCAGAAAGTATTAAAGTTTTCTATGAGCTTAAAGTTCAATGTACTTTCACACGTTTTTATTATAGTATGAAAATTGGCATTGAGCGTGGTTCTAGTAATTTAGAAACTACTTCGAATCAAAAAAATGTTTCATCGAGCAAAAGAGCTTTCTAGTTTAACTGAAAACTCAATATGATTTTTAAAGTGTTTCTCTCGATCACAAACCAATTTTAGCGATTTTCATGAAAAAACGTAGAATCATGAAGTTAAAGTTCAACACTTTCTAACTTAAGCATGGTGAAAATAGCTTTTTGGTTCCATATAAGTTTAAAGGTCATATGGCTTCTAATTCTCATTTATTGGCCTCGATAGTCTAGTGGATAGTGCACTAGACTTTCATCTGAGAGGTTCAGGTTCGATTTTCGTCTTCGTCTGGTGGTTAACTTTCATAAATTTCTTATATTCCATATGAAGCGTATGAGAATTATAAGTGCACATATAGGTCGGTAATGGCAAAACCACCAAGTCGATAAAAAATTGCCACACCGCCGTTCGGAATCGTCGTTAAACTGTAGGTCCAACTATGTGGTATCACAATGGGTAGTTCAGGCCTTAGTGTGTCTCTTGACAGCCACTCCAACCTAACCTAACCTATCCAATCAATGACAAGTTTCTTTAAAAATTTAGAAATGAAATTTAGAACAAAAAATTTTCTCTCGAGCTAAAGAGCTTTTGAACTTCACATAAACTTAAAGCTCAATATGGTGCTCAACATTCTTATCTCGTTCACTTATATAATCACATAATTTTTAAACTTATTTAAAATAAAACATGTTTTTTACTGGCAAAAAAGGTTTTGAGCTTTCCATAACTTTAAAGGTTAAATGATCTTTAACTTTATTTTCTCGATCTTTGATCCAATCACATATCATGGAAAATTTGCTCAGAGTGTGCTGAAAGAAATTTTGAAATTTTTCCCAAATATCTGCTTCCCTATAAGCTTAAAGCTCAATATTAACTTTGCAATTTATTTTTTCCTCGCTGATCTTATTCGTAAACCTATTGCCTTGGAATCTCATACCGAACATTCTCAAAGCGAAGCGATTTTTAATTCCACATAAGCTAAAAGCTCAATATGATGCTCATTTTTTCCTCGATTACTTACTCAATCACATAAATATGATAAAACATCTAGAATAAATAACTTTTTTGTGTAGCCAAAGCAGCTTTTAAGCTCTCTATAAGCTTAAAGCTTAATAGATCTTGAACAAGATTACTGATTCAATCACTTATGATGATGATTGTCTTTAATTGTACTGAAAGTAATTCGAAATTTATAGCAAAAATTGCTCTCTGAGGTCTTTCTTTAAATGGATCTTAAATACTCTAGTGATCCAAATTTATCTTTTCGATCACTAATCCAATGGTAAATTGTACTAAATTGTACTGATTTATGAAAAATGAATTGTGCTCACAACGAGTTTTAGAACTTTTTCCTACACCACTGATCCAATCACATAACATAAAAATTGACTTTAACTGTTCCAGATTAAAAGAGCTTTTAAGCTTCCCATAAGCTTCAAAGCTCAATTAGATCTTTCCCCTATCAAGGAAAATCTTGTTTAATTTAAAAATAAATAAATTCAAAACGAATCTTTTTTACACGTCATGATCATTTACTAAATAGAAATCTCTCAATAAAACAATGAAAAATATGTTTATAACTAAGCGCAAATATTGCGTGTTGAAAAATGTTATGTTTAACTTCGCACATTAAAATCAAAAAATTATCAGACATAAAAAGTCATAAACTTCAGACCAAGCAACCAACAACAACAACAACAAAATGATAAAGGACAATTACAATACGCCACCAGAGCAAGGAAAAGATATCTTCTTCATCGTAGTCTTACAGGTAAACAATACGACAGACAGACAGTGAAGCAGGCAAATGGACCGGCGTATAAATGAAAAAAAAAACGCACTGAGGACTTACGGATGAATAAACTTTTTGCAGCAAGCCAAGAATAAAAGATTAAAATCTTCTGAGAATTCACAACAACAACAACAACAACAAAACGCATTGCAGCAATACAAATAACGTCAATAAAACGGCAGCAGCAACTGCAACAACAGCAGCAACACCTCATTGCAGAGGCAAGCAAGAGTCAAATCGATACACAAATCGATTTGTTTCATTGATGACATTCGCCAAGAATTTCTGTTGTTGGTTTTTCGTTTTTTTTTTTTAATTTTTTATTTTTTTTTTGATTGTGTTGTATTTGCAAAATGTCATAAACTTTATGACTTAAGTCTTTTGTTGAATATTAAAACTCAGGTTCAGACAAATAAACAAATGCACAAAGCGTTTTTTTCTTTTCTATTCTTTTTCTTGGGCTTACAACACACAAGTGGGTAAAAATGCAGCGCTGAGGAATAAGTTGAAAAAGAAGTAAAAGCTGCTGCAAAAGAAGTCATAACGTTTGATGATGGTGGTAGGTAAAATATCATTATTAACTGCCAATCGATGTGAACATGATTTTTAGCATCAAAATTTTTGTAATTTAATTTTTTTTTTGAACCCGATTTTTTTGATGATATCGATGGGGAAAAAGTACCTACTATAATAATTTTCAGCTCTTGAAAAAAAATTTAAAAAATCTTTCGGGGAAAGAAAATCGGTTTTTTTTAAATTCTCTCCTTAAGCTTCAACGAATTTTTGAAACAAGCAACAACAACTGGGCTAAATCTGGAGGTCGCAATTTTAATTCAAATGTGAAATCTCTCTATATATGCAAGTGTGAGACATCGGACTTGCCACTGACCAGCTGGTGAATAAACTACAAGTATACTTAAAGTCTGGTGGCGAAAGTTAAGCAGATGGAAGTAGATCGGGTACACTTTCCGCAAACCGACCAATGAAATATGCCGCCAAGCCCTTGAGTGGAATTCACAAGGCAACAGAAAGTTTGGTAGCCCAAAAGTCGAGTGGAAAGGACGTTGGAGAAAGAAATTCAAGATTCAGAAAAGTAATGGAAGGAAATCAAAGTCATCACTAACGATCGAATTCAATGAAGACGATTCATTATGGCCCTATGCTTCCCCTAGGAGTTCCAGGACAAACGAAGAAGTAAAAGCAGCAAACCAAAAATTTTATATTTTTTGGTATGACTTTAAGCTTTTGCAGCGCTAACTTGTTTCCAAACTGACTGTCTCGTAGTAGGTACTAAGTTAAGCTTAATTTTCGTTTTATTTTAATTTTTTTTTTTGCATTCACACCTTTAAAAGTGTCATTTTGGCATTTTTGCATATCACACACATACACACGCAGTCGAACCAACATATACAAACACTTAAAGCACCATATATTTGTGCAACCACACAAATTTTACGATTAAGACGTGTTAAATTGTTAACAAGCCACTTGAAATTATTGGTAATAAGCTGAAAATTTACGATGATGCGCTCGTATTGTCATTTTTATGCAATAACAACGAAAGAACGAACGTTGATGATGATGATGACGATGACGATGATAATGAAGACAAGAAATGACTCTCCTATTTCAGTTAGCTATAAACTTGTATGCTGACAATTTAGAACTAAACTGAGTTTTTCTTTTCATTACTGACTCTGGGTTTGTCGCTGCATAACATATCATTAAGGAAGTTATCCATTTGGATTACAATTTTTGTCTCTTATTCTCTTGGCCATAGAGCGCATTTAACGGCTTTAAGCCTACACCTTTACATTCTTTTCGAACTAAAGATTTTTCCTTTTTACATTTCAGTAGTAATCACAAACAAAACTGTTTGGAAAATTCTGACATTTGCATTAGAATAAGCATGACTGCCTGCTTGCCAGCCTTCTTAATTTTTTGTATTCTTCTTTTTTTTTTTTTGTTGGCAACGCTTTCAAATTTCAAATTGTTTTGTATTTGATTTCAGAGTTTCTGTTTTTGTATTGTTTATGTGTTTGATTTACATTTTGTTTGGTAAATATTTTGGGTATTTGGAAAGAATACAATTTCCTGTTGTGCTTTTGTGTTTATTGTCATTTAATGAGTCGTCGATGGTGGCTTAAATATTTTTTTTTTTTTTAGATTTTTTATTCCCAACGAAATGATCACATTTATCACATATTTTATTAGCTTGATTTCTATTGATGAGATATTTTGACATTTTTTTTTTGTTTGGTGTGAAGAATGGTGAATGGTGGTGATCGTTATGGTGCTGGTGCTTGTTGTTGAAGCGCATTTAAACCTTGTCGTTCATTCATTAAAATACCAGTTATTTAAATACATTTTTTATCGAGCATTAAGTTGCTCTTGGAAATACTAAAAATAAAGGAAAAATTTTTACTTGGTTACATATATCCTTAGTCGATTGTGTGATTGTCAAAATATTTCTCCTTATTTATGTTGTATCTAAGTATGTTAGATAACAAGTTATAAATGCTATCATTAAGAAAAAAAGGAACGAAAGTAGTTCAGCACTATTTACACACCTATTGATTAACTCTTCTAAGAGAATATAGAGACCTTAACTGTCTTCTTCCTCTACTACTTCTACAACAGCCCGTTGAGGAGCTTTTTGCGATTCCTTTTTACACTGAATCTGAGCGTTTTACTCTTTGACAGTTTTACTTTCGGAGTTTTGCCGTTTCCAGCCAATTGAATAAAAAAGTAGAAACGTTTTTATTTTTCAGTTTTGATTTTTCAACTGTACCAAGTATCGAACCCATGCGCCTTGCGTATTATCAAGCAGATAATCGCTACACCACGGCTACCATTGATCTCGTCTTTCTTCATTCGATTTAATTTTGAACCAAGATTTTCGGTTTGTTCGTATCTCGATCGTTTCGGTATCGAAATTGTCTGTAAGGCGATTGTTTTCGACTGAATCTAATTTTGAAATAAACTCATCTGAATCTTGTTCCAGTTAAAATTCAGGATTAATTGTCTTCCTCTTTTAAACATGGCAAAGTTTGACTGCCTACTTGATGAATGGTTCAGGATTGAAATTCTCTATGAGCCAGGATCAATTGTAATGTTCTATTTAACTTGATTTTTACTAGTCCCAGTTTGAATTCAGAGTTCATATTTGGATCCATTCGGGATCGAAATCATCTGTAAGCCGTGATCAAGTATCTTCGCCTGTTTGACTTATATTTGAGCCATATTTTCTGTTGGATCAAGTTTAAATTCAGCATTCATATTTTGATCGTTTCAAGATTGAATTTATCTGGGAGTAAAGATCAATTGTTTCCTTCTATTGACCATGCCAATGCCATGTTTCTCGGCTAACCCCAGTTTAAAGGATTGGAATCATCTATAAGCCAGGTTCAACTGTCTTCGTTCATTGGACTTAGTTTTGAGCTATGTTTTCTGTTTGTCCAAGTTTAAATTCAGCGTTCAGATCTCGGTTGGCTCAGGATTGATTTTATCTGAAAGTGATGATCGAATGTTTTCATCTATTGATCAAGATTTTCAGGCAAGTTACACAGCTTATTAGGTTTTAATGAAGAGTTTACTTCTTGATCGTATCATGATTGAAATTATCTGTAAGCCAGAACCATTGGATTTTGCTTTGAGCCAAGTTCTCTATTTTTCCAAGTTTAAGTTCAGCGTTCAGATTTCGATCTATTAAGGTTTGAATTCTTTGACCAAAAACGATAATCACTTATGTAAGTACGAACTCCTCATTTTGAGTAAAGGTCCCTTTTTCCATAATTTTGTTTTTATTTTTATATTTCCGGCGTTTTACATACATAAATATTCCAGTAAAAAGAACAACAAAGCATTTTATTATTATTATTATTATTATGTTGGGGATATGCACCGCGTCCTAAAGAATTATCATAGTATAATATTCCTATGAGCCCTAGGATTATAGTATTGCTATAAGTGAATTTTATATATGAATTTTAGTATAAATCCTATTTCTAAGTTTTTTAACATGCTGTCTAATATTTGGTAATCTCCCAAGTACATTCTTCTTTCTTTAAAGTCATGGTCCTATTCCACAAAAGGGTTCGGGTCCTAAAAAAAGCTTTTCTGCCCCCTTTTTTGCTGGCTTATCTGCCTTCTCAATACCTTCTATTCCTACATGGCCTGGAACCCAAAATGTCCAGACCTTGCTCTGCAAGCCAAGCGTATTAAGTTTCTCAATACACTCGCTAACCAGTTTCACTTGAGGTTGAAGTAAATGCATCTATCTGTGGTGTATATATCCGCCTGAAAGATACTGGTGCATTTAGCCATGGGCTCGAAGTATTTTATCCTTGGCCCATATACCCCCGCTCCTGCTTCTTCATCAGTTAGAGACCCGTCTGTATACCAGGTAATATAGCATTTGCAACTCAATTCCTTTTAAAAACTTTGTACTTAAACAATTAATTCTTTTAACCACAAATTTTGTACCAAAATTTTCTGCTTGCCCCAGTTTAAATTCAAGGTTGACTGTCTTCTTCATTGAACTTGGCTCACCAAGTTTCCATTTTTGTCCCAGTTTAGATTCAGCGTTCGTTTTTCAACCGTTTCAGGAAAGAAATTTTCTGTAAATCAGGATCAAATGTTTTCTTCTAATGAACTTAATTTTGAGGCAAGTTTCTTTACCTGGATAAATTTTACTAAGATTCTCTGTCTGTTCTAGTTCCTAATAAACCTTCAAATATCGATTTGAACTACCTGTGAATCAAAATTAATTGTCTTCTTCATTGAATTTGAACCAAGTTACTCAGTTTGTCTCATTTTGAATGCAGCGTTCACATCACGATCGCTGCTTATTTCAGATCGAACGATCGAGGATCAAAATTATCTTATAACAATCTACTATAATTTATGAATGAAAAAAATTGTTTTTTCAGAAAAACTATTGGTTTTCAATAATAACTTACAGTGTTCCTTCGGAACTCTGAATATTTTGTTTAGTTAGTTCCAAATGGTTTCAATTTAAATACCAACCCCAATTTTTTTTTTTTAAATTTGATACAAAATATTATATAAAGACCATTAAAACATATATGAAAACGATCACAAATGATCGTGAATACTCCATGATTTTATTAAAAAATAACTCTATCACTCAACTATTCACTTCAAGTTGCGTTTCAATCTTAGCCACGGTTTTCATTTCATTCATAAATTTTCATATGCAACAAAAAATAAAGATATATATTTCTTCCACAAGAAAATCTGTGATAATTTTTATCATTAATATCAACACGTTAAATAAAGTATTGATTTCATTCATAAGCATACAGATTACAAATACAAAGGTGTGACATTTAAAAAAAAAAAAAAACTAATCTCAGAAACGCATTTATCGATTTTAATATGTTAACAAATAACAATTTGAAAGCAATGAATACATATGAACAAAGTGAAAGAAAATATTAAGCAGCAGAAGACTTTAAGTCTGGTTTAATACTAGTTTTGTTATTTGATTTGATATAAAGCCAATGTATAGTGAATGACTCATGCGCTTATCGCTTATAAATAGCTCAATATGTTTGTAGAATAAAGCAAAGATTTCTTGTTTTTTAATACTATCTATAGTTTTTTACTGGGATGGATTTTTTTTTTATTTTATAGTTTTTATGATTTGCTTGCAGAGATTACGTTGATTTTTATTCAGTGTTATTTGTGAAAGTGTAATATTGTGACACTTTTTATTGTTACCCAAGGATTAAAATGAGTTTTATGATTTTATGTTTTTTGTTAAATTTTTTTGTGTTTCTTTGGGGAAGGGTAAATTTAAAACGTAAATATCATTTCATGCTTTTGTTTACATATAATAAATACCTATATTTAAAACTAGTTCTTATTGGAAATTTTAGTATTATTAGCATCTTAAGTTATATTGCAGCCATAAATATGGTATTTTAATTTTATTGAAAACACGCTCTTATTTTGATTCAAATTAAATACATACTTAAAATTATTTCTTAATCGAAATTTGTCAATTTTTGTTTGCTTACTTTAAAATTTAAAATAAAGAATTTATTCTTTATAATTTACTATACTACTTTCATTTCTTTTTTTTTTTTGATTTTCACATATTTTCTCTATACTTTTTTTGTCTATCGACACAAGAGTCTCTTCATTTCATTTCATGTTTTCAATTTCAATGCAGGATTAACAAGGATTGTTGTGTTGGTGCGTTTTCTGCGCCACTCGAAGAAAGGAAAATTGTCTTTTTCCATTTTACTCAGCTGTGCTATGATGACAACGTCAACGACGACGACATTTTCAATTAAAAAGGATAATACTCAAGGATTATTTGCGTTTGCAGCATAAAGAGCTGAGTGAAGAAATTTTAATTAATGCCTTACAGAGCATAAGAGAGAAAGGAGGAGAGGAGTATGTAGGAAGGAAAGGGGGAAAGGGGAAGTAAGTAAACCCTAAGAAAATAGCACAGGCACAATATTTTCAATTCAAGCAGATCTGAATATTGTGATTCTCTACACTCAAAGATTCATTGAGAAAAAAAAATCAATCTTGACGAAAGTTACTTCTAAAATTGACTTTTTAATCTAGGTAAAAAATGGTGCAAATGTCTTTACCCTATCGGAAGATATTCTTTGTAATTTTGACATTTCCTCAAGAGCGCAGAATAATTAGAACATAATTGAATAATCACCTATTTTGATGATTTACATTAGTCTAGTCCCAAAAATGGTTAAAGTGTTAAGTTGTTAAATGCGTGAATATATTATTTTAAAATAATAAAACTGTACACAAATATTTTATACACTTTTCCTCATTTTGTAATATTTTGGCCTGGTTTTAAGTTTGTTGGTCGTCTGAATTGAGGTGTGATTTTTAATCTAAATATCGTTTTAACTTTTGATTTGCTTTTGATCTGAGTTTTGGTAGAAATTTTGTTTTAGGTCTGCATTTCATTCTGATTTTTAGTTTGAACCTTGATCGAATTTTGGTCCGAGTTAAGGCTTGAGTTTTGGTCTAACTTTTATTCTTAGTTTTTGTCTGCTTTTGGTCTAAATTCAGATCTGAGTTTTATTCTGTACTTTGGTCTGATTTTAGTCTGCTCTTGGTTTGAATTTGTGGCTAACTTTTGGTAAGTTTGTTCTGATTTTTGGTTTGAATTTTGATTTGATTTTCGATTTGGTTTACTGTCTTGTGTCTAGTCTGATATACGAATAGAATGGAACAAACAAGCTAATGAGTTGGCTGTAAAGGAGACAGCATTTCAATTCATGGGGCAAAAATTATTTTGTGGAATACGATCCAGTGTAATTAGGAGGATTTTTCAGAAAATATAGACTGAGGTAGGCCAAATTTTTTCGAGGCGCTAACCAATCCACTAGTAGCTGCAAACTTTATAAAATTGTCGTTATGAGGGTACTAAAACTATCTAGTTTTCAAAAAGCGCATGCTTGTTCTGGGTACCGCATTTTAAGTTTTGAAAAGCATTGACTTTTGTTATAAGCTATTTTTTTCTGGGTCTAGCCCTTAATAGAGCTCAATGTGTAGATTCTTTACGACATTGCGGAGCACTGATTTACTAAAAAGGAAATTCTTAGGCATATACTTAAAGCACAAAACGGAACTAGTATTCATGGACCCAGCTGTAATACTCATGTACTCTTGTCATAAGACTAGACATAAAAAATGAGGAACTTTACAATAGATCGCATAGCTTGCGGTGTAGTTGAAAGTTATCAGTAGAGCTCTCTTTTTTTTAATTTAAAACGGATATGCTAAGAAAGTATCAGTGAATCACTGTCAATGAAAAATAGCAATTTTGCTCAAGAATTCTACCCACTAATATTTCATTTAGCATTCTGTGTTTCAGCATATCAATTACACCTACTATTTCATCTTCGAGTGTGTAGAGTGCAAAAACCACAACGTAATTAAGTTGAAAATTAAACAAAAATCATGGAAATTTATGCAAAAATATGCGAATTACAAAATTAAGTAAATTGTTGTAATTCTCTTTTGTCTTTTGTGTATAAGTGCAAGTTCAACACTCTTATAAATGAACATAAATCATTTTTATGGTGTTGCCAACATCATCAATCAACAACTTTCAACGGCAATTCACCTAACGACGACGACAACGAAGCATTTAGCGCGCTTGGCAAATTATTATTTAAATTACAAAATAACAACAGCAGCAGCAACAAATTCAATTGAAACTGTTTTTTTTTTTTTAATTCATAGTTTTTTATTTGATTTCACATTGCATTATTTAGCAAATTTACAATTTTAATTGCTAATCTTTACACTAACGAACTACAATATCGCGAATATGGTTGGCAATAAAATATTGCAACTACAACAGGCTGGCATTTGTTGCAATTGCCGTTGCAGTTACAGTGTGATCGTGTGAAGTGATTTTGCGATTTCAAATGATTTTGCGATCATAACCTGTGTTTAGCATTTAATTAAATAAATAAATTGCTTGAAAATTAATTAAATTTAATTTATCATTATCATTTGTTTTTTTTATTTTTTTGCATTGTTTTTGTATTTTTCTCAAATGCATATTTACATATACAACTAAATATAAACATGTGTATGTACATATGTACGTTGAGATATCAATAATTTTATTTGCCTGAGGCTCATGTTCGCGTTTGCAATAATTAAATTAATTTGCAATTTATGAGTTTAATCAAAATTAAATGTTTATGTTTTTTTCATTATTATTCGCAATTTTTTTTTTCTATTTCTATTTAATTCTGCTGTTGTTGATTTGTTGCCATTGCCATTTGACCGCATTTTTCATTAATATCTATGCACCCATTGTCTGTATTATTATATCTTTATATATTGCTTCATACATATATGCTCATGTATATTTACTAGTATGCCGTAATTTCCTACTATTACTATAAAA
Organism: Toxonevra muliebris; assembly: GCA_963691655.1. Taxonomy (NCBI): domain Eukaryota; kingdom Metazoa; phylum Arthropoda; class Insecta; order Diptera; family Pallopteridae; genus Toxonevra; species Toxonevra muliebris. The sequence goes on from OY829329.1 coordinate 75,840,359, forward strand.
CTCTTTAATAGTTTAATTATATATAGTTTTCTTTCTTCCAAGTCAAAGTCAAATGCTGATGAAAATTGTTACAATTTTCACATTTTTTTTTTTTTTTTTGCTATTAAGATAATTTTTATTTTTATTTATTTTCAAACAAACAGATTTCCGCTTAATAACAACCACATTCTTCAATCATTAGTTTTTAAAATCCCCTCCTTGAGCGACTAAAAAAAAAAACGAGCCACGTGCTACTTTTCAACATTTCCTGCACTTTACATCATATGTTTCCACTAATTTTTTCTTGCTACTTTTGTTTTGGGGAAAAATATAAATTTTTTACCGATAACACTAATGAAAATGCGTTTTCTAAAGTAATTGAATTGAACATTAGATAAAGTGAAATGATTTTCATAAGCACAAAACAATTGAAAAATGCTCAAGAAAATTTGAATTGAAATATTTCATCCATAACCACAAGCACCTCATTCAACCTCAAAAGTCAAAAAGCAAAAAAAAAAAATTTTAAGTTATAATCCCTAATGGAGAAATCTTCCATTTATTTTATTATATGTGTTTAGAAAGACCAAATTTATCAATGAATATATAAAAATTATTGTTCATTTGTTTGTTTGAAAAGAAATAGGATTAGTTTAGAGATATATAAACATTTTCAAAATTTTCTGATAATATTCCGAAGCATTGTTCAGATCAATTCATTTAAAATTTGTTTTTCGCTCAAGTGATGTCCCGGATTAATTTACAGCAGCTAATCATGAATCTGTATCGCCAGTATCCCCAGAATATCGTAACTAGTACAATTCTGGTGTTTGGTTCCTTCACTAAATTTTTCATGGCGAAAATTTTCTCAAAAAACGTTTATTACATTACTCAAAAAAAAAAAAGAAAAAAAATAGTCATGTGGAGTTTCTAACATCGTAATCTTGGGTCTTGATCCATTCCTTTTATATAGTGTATTCTTTGAAAATTTTATAAGGAAAAAGAGAAGATAAAAATAAGAATATCGACTTTTGGAATAGTTAACTTTGTAATGGACCTCGTCAGCTCTCTGATTTAATCGCCGATTTCCCCCGTCTCCGCATCCTCTCCACGTCCTCCTTTTTTATATTGGATACTTTTTTCCACTAATGCTTCTTCTTTTTCTCAAAAGTTTGCTTGTAGAATCGTGGTAAAAAAACTTTTTTTAATAAACTAAGAGTGATAAGAGAAAAGCTAGTCAGGTAGTTAGAGTAGGCGTAAAAATTTCAGAATTTCATAATTTTCTTTCAGACACCAAACAGCTAATGCTTAAAATTGTTATATATTACGATTCCGTTTCTCGGATATATCTAACTTAAGCTAACCGAAAGAAGCTACATAAAAAACCCAACACATTCGTGATGCGAAACAGAAAACTAATTGCAATTAGAATAAGGGAAAACTGTATTCAGAAATATAGAAGAGATTAGATTATATTAAATCCATGAAGGTCGAATCATATAGATTATAGACAATCAGAATTGCTGAAACTGAGATTGTACTCTAAATTATTGTGAAATCAGATTCAAATAGATCAGAAAATAATCAGATTTGGTGAAAAGAAAATTACATTCAAAATCCGATTCCTATCTAGTGAAAGTCAGATAATATTTCTATCTAAATAAAGTCAGAAGTTCAGGTCAAACTCAGTGAGCTAGTGAGCATCAAATCATATTAAAAACTATTGAAGATTAAACCATATTCCGTACTAGTAAAATCAAATTATACGCAGAACGCTGAGGAGGTGAGAATCAGATCATATTCAGAACTGGTGAAACAAAAAACACACACAAATTTCATGAATGTCTATCATATTCCGGACTAGTGAAAACCTAATCATATTTTCGACTATTAAGGAAGCCAAAAGCTTAGGTCATACCCCGAGCTTATGATAATCAGACCATACTAAAACCGAACTAGTCCAGATCTTATCATACACAGAAACTCAGATCTCATTCAGAAGTAATGTGAATTATAATCATAACTGATGAAAAATCAAACTCAGAATTTGTGAAAATCAAATCATATTTCGTACTACTAAAGATCAGAATCAGAGTTCATAAAATTATTAAAAGTTCAGCACTCCCAATTAAAATGGAATTATATTTAAACTTTCGGAAATAAGGTCATATTTAACTTTATTGTAGTCGAATCTTAGTAAAAATGAATGAGGATCTGACTTAAACAGTTGTTAAGGTCACGTTCCGTGAGGATCATATCATAATCAAACTGTTAAAATTAAGATAGGTGAAGATCAGATCATATTATTAACTAATGAATACCTGATTGTACCCGGAAAGTTTAGATCATACTCCCAGCCCCGATTCAAAATTATTGGAGATTAGAATCCATTCCGAAGATATTCTGAAGTTATTAATATACACTGAAGTTTATATCAAATGAAGAGCAAATGATGATCAGTTCATAATCAGAACTGATGAAGCTAAAATTACATTCAAAACTAGTAATTTATTAGTAGTTCTGAGGGTTTTAATCTCAAAGAAGAATAGTGAAGATCAGTCCGGTATCAGAGCTCGTGAAAATCAGATCATGTCCAGGAGTAGTGAAGTTCAGATCATATTAAATGGTAATGCATTATTATTATTAGTTTGGGGATTAGTCGAATCAGACCCAGACGGATCCATCTTCGTCCCCTACTGACTCATGCCTTTACTCTAAGCACTCGTAAACTAGCATGTTTCGAGTATTGGCACCCTAAGTCAACGCAAGCATATCCTTATAAGCCAGGTGGCCAATCTCAGATTCATCAACGTATCGATGACCTAAGATTGCCCACCTTCTGCTCGCCAACGCTGGGCATTGGCACAGTAAATGCGCCGATGTTTCCAGCTCCTCCCGACACAACAAGTTTCATTTATTTGAGGTCATACCTGAAAGGACCCTGCCAAGGACTGTGACCCAAAGTCAGAGCGGTTAGCCAGCTCCAGACCTTTCGGTTTAGTCCGATGACTTTGGCTGACTCACTGCACGACCACTTCACGGCCGTCTTTGCCTACCTGCAGTCAGTGGTCTTCTCTCATCTTTAACCTTTAACTATGGAGGTGAATTTTTTTCCTTTTAACTTTACTAAAAAATTTTGGTGAAAAAAAGGTTTTTTGATAATTATTTGTTCTTTGAAAACAAGCTAATAACATTTTTAATTAAATCTGAAATTTGAAAACTTTTTTTTAAGTTCAACTGGCACTTTATTTCACAAAGTGGGGTAAAATTTACCACCACCTTCACAGTTAAAGGTTAACGATGTTCAGAGTTTATCCACAGTTTTAACAGGCCCTTCACCAATCCATCACCAATGGCGATGCATGGTCCTGGTTCACAAAATTCAAGTGTTGAACCTTTTTTAGCCGAAAGATAAGCAGTTTAATTTTGCTCTATACATCAATATCACCTCACCCATATCAGTGTAAGCTCGTTTTTGAACACACTGCATGGCCAACCTAGAAATTTTATCTGTCCACTGCATGCACTTAATGACTGACTGATTGTCAAGGGCCATGACAATTTTCTTGCCATTGACCTGATTCTCAATAAGGTAATCGTAGAACACAGGACAAATTTAACTCATCTCAGAAAATATGTGCCCCTACTCTACCTTCCAACAGACAACCATCAGTGAAAATGCTGATATCACTATCCGCAACTTCCACGTCGACGGTTCGATTTGATTAGACGTGAAGATCATGGAAATTAAAATATTAATTACATTAGCTTAGATTAGATACTAATCATGAATAGTGAAACTCTCATCTATAAAATGTAATTCATTGGACATATTTTCATATACAATTTTCAAACTAGTTTAGCCTGCGTAGGTGCGTGAACTCTCAATCCAATATTAATATAGACGTAAGTCTATTTACATAATTATAAAAAATGCCAAAAGCTCAAGTGTAGCTTCTGTTTATGGGCGTACCAGGCAATTTAAGTATAAGTGTATGTAATACAGCTGCTTCAATATTAATGAAATACAATTTCACTCCCAAATATTCCAATATTAAAAAACGAGAAAAAACCTCAAAAAAATTGAAAACGATTTCAAAGCTTATCAAGATATTTGTTTTTAAAATAATTGCCGAAAAACAAAAAAAAAAAATTCTAAAATTTATTTAACAAAAATTTCCAATAAATCAAAACATTTGCGCTGCTGCTGGCAGAAAATGCGATTAAATAAATGTGAGGAAATTTTGTATTGAAAAATTAAAGCAAATTTTTTGCTACATACATACATACATATGTATGTATTTAAAATTTAAATAAGCACAAATATTTACTTTGGCAAGTATTTGATTTTTTTAGCGTTAGTTTGTATGAATTCTATTTTTTTTTATTTGATTTATATTTACGCGCTACTGGACGTCCATTAATTTTAATTTAAGCGACAAATTGCAAACAAAAAATAAAAGTAGCTATCAATGTTGTGCTCATTGTTGTTGCTGTTGTTTTAAACAACAACACAATTGCACAATCATTTTCAATTTAATATCATTATGTGCAATTTGTCACCAACATGCGCCACCACCAACTACCAAACAAGTAAGCAAGCAAGCAACGAAGCAAGCAAGGAAGCACACACACACACACTCATCATTATCATGATAGTCAGCAACATCGTCAACGTTCTCATCATCATTGTTAACATATTCAAGTTGGTAGCAATAGTAGCAGGCCGCAGTGATTGTTACTGTTTGTTGCTGCTTACTTATTGTTGGTTCTTTTTTTTTGTGGTATTTTCTTTACCGCCTCAACATTATTTATTTAGATTTTTGTATTTGTTGACGACTTCGTGACGAAAAGTGATTGAAAGTAAACAACAACAACAACAACAGCAACAACAACTGTGAAACGTTGTAGTTGAAATCATTGTTAAATCTTTTTTGTATTTGGTTTGGTGTTTTTTGTATTTTTTTCTTCTATGTATTATTGTTAAATTGGCCAATTGCGACTGCAATATGCGAAACAATTTAATTCAATTAAATTTTTACTATAGCTTTTATTGCCAGTGAGGGAGATATTTTTGAATGGGGTTCCACATCTATATTGGGTGATGAAAGGGAGGGAGACTTTGAAAATTATTGCGTTTTAAATTATCAATGAGAAAACAGGTGATTTAATTTATACCTAGAAAAACCGCATATAATAAGCGCAGAAATTAATTTTAAGAATATTTAAATTCGAAATAAATTGAGAACGTTTCTCTTTTATAATCTTCATCTGTATGTTATATGAGTTCACTCAACTTTTACCTTTAACAAATTTCAGCAGAAAATCACCTGTGGTGTCAATATTTCAACACCAGCCCGCAACATTTCAGCTAATCAAGCAACACCAACAAACAAATCAACCAGAAAAAACTAACCTCACTTGCTTGTGTAAACAGATTTTTGATTTATTGCCGATTTTAATCAATCAAAAACTAATTTTTTACCTGTACTGTTGTCTATATCAATTACTTTTCCACAAGTTGCTATACAAAAAATTTATGTATACATATTCCACATGATTTAAACTGCAAATTAATTATTGTCTATACACTTGTTATTTGCTTCTTAGTAGCTCAACATACACACATTAAAAAAAAAAAGAAAAAAAGTGACAGTTGCTTGACGTTTCTCAGTGAAGATATTGTAATGAAAAGACAGAATTTATTTATATATATATATGCTCAGGGTATAAAACAATTAATAGCAACAACAACAGCATCAGCAGCAGCCGTGCCAGTAGCAGTAGCTGCAAAATACAAAGTCTTAAATAAACAAGTTGTAATTTTTGTTTCTCCTTCTTTATTTATTTATTTGTTTTTTTACCTGGCCTAAAGGTAAACCAACATATGCTGTGCTTAATTAAAAGTGGCACATGCTAGAGAGGAAATTATTATTAAAAATATAAAACTAAATTACTATCAACTTTTTGTAATATATTGCAATAGTAGCAATAATAAAGTAACAATATTCAATGTGAAGTGCAGGCAAACAGTGGCGTGTTCAACAAGATTACTAAGTTATTACGAAATTGAATTCAGTTTGGAATAAAGTATTTAATCGATAGTGTAGATTTCCAATTTGGACAATTCTTGAAAAGGAATTAAACCGTGATTAGAACAGTATATTCTTTAAAGCTCACTTTTCTTCCATCTAATTAAGTAAAACCCTTTTTTACAGAAGTTGGTCTAGTCTTTATTGGGCCAGTAGAGCGTCTTTTGTCCTCAACTGGAGACTGCTAAAAATGAAATATATTAACTCCGAATTCTTTCTACAAATTTTATGATGATGAATTAAGGGGCAAAGAAAGAGAAAGTATGCTCAGATCCCCAGGCTTAACCACTCTAAGCTGTTAATTTTTAAACCTCAACCAGCAACTTAATGTCTCAAGCTAAGTAAAACAAACCAAAGAATGATAACTAATTTTTTCTGAGGGCATTGTAGACCTGGTGTAAACCTAAAAGCTTAGGTAGAATTCAAGGCAGTGGTATCGGTCAAGCCTTTTCTTACACTATTACAGATGAGTGGTCGTCGTGAAGCAGTGGCTAGTGTGCTGGACTCCTATGCAGGGTTCAATTTTTTGACTGGTAATGGCAAAATTGTCTGAAAAAAATTTTTCATTTTGCCTTTCGGATTCGCCATAGAACAGTTCGTGTGCAAATGTAATTTACACAAAATGAATGGCCGCAAAAGGCTGAGTCTAGACCCTCCATGAACTATTGTGCCTTAGGTACCATATTAGGCTTAAGTCCCAGACTTAAATTTGGAACTTTATCTCAATAAGAGTAACTAACTAAGTAAAAAATCACCTAAGAATGATTGTAGGTTTTTTCTCATAGTATGACAGTTTACGACGTCCTATAATTGTCTAATTCTGACAAATTTATATTGACCAAGTATTCTTTGTTGAGGCACAGGTTGTTGAATCTTTCATTTACAGATTGCAGGTTTGCAACTTTACCCAGGCGAGGGTTGATCCATATCTAGCAAAGTTGACCGCAAGCTCATTATCAAAGTAATGTCTAGTCATTATATAAAAGTAAAGTCGAGTCTAAGTTTTAAAGAGAAAACTCTTTCTTAAATTTATTCATGAATTTGAAAGACGCCATTGTTTCATGATAGCAGCTTGACAATCTTGCCATGCTCTTAATAATATTGCCTGATTAAGAATAAATTTATGAACTTTTTTGCTGTGTTAATCTGGATCTTAAATCTTCTGAATTCTTATTCATTAGTCAATTTTCAACAGATTGGACTCTCCCAATTTCCCTCCATTTCTCCCACTTTTTCTTTACAAGTTTCTACCATTTTCGCTCAGAATATCTTTTTTTTTTCATCTAACGCTTCAAGACTTAATTTTGGTTTGATGGTTTGTGGAGATAACTTATCCCTGTCCTATTCTTAATAAGATTGACTGTTCATGAAAAAGTTTGTAATCTTTTCGCCTCCGGCCATTTGGATCTTTATACCAAAATCGGAATTCTTATATCTCAATTTATTTCAATTATTTGTTGAATTTAAAACTAAGTTCGAACCTTGTATTTATAATTTTAGAGTCTGAACTGCATCTCTGCAATTTTAGAGGTTTGAATTCTGGTTAGATTTTGAGAGACTTATACGATTTCTGAAAGTTGATTTATTTCAAGACTGGAATCCAATATTGATAAATAAATTTCCTTTAGTTACTTGCTGAACTCAAATCTACGGTTTTGAACGTTATAACATGAGTCTTGGAGCCTAATTTTTTTTAATTTTTCTAACTTGAATTTAGGTGAACTTTTGGAAGGCATAACCTTAATGAATTCTTTTTTCCAGGCTTGAATTCTGATCGACTTTTGACAGACCTATACCATTCTTGTAAGTCAATTTATTTAGGGATTTTAAACTTGAATTTAGTCTTGATAAAATTTGTTTAATTACTTAACGTTGGAATCTGAATACTTCTAAATTTTGAACTTGAAGTCAGATCAACATTTGGGAGACCTATAAAATTTTTACACGCTGTCTTTTTTCAAGTCTTTTTAACCATTTTTTGATCTACTCAAATCATAATTCAGGTAAAAGTCTTCGATTACGGGGCTTCAAACATAATTTGCTTTCATGCATATTTCAGTTTCAAATGCAGATTTGCTGGGACAACTATACAAAACATGCTAATTAATTTATTTAAAAATTTTAAACATTAAAATCTTGAATCGTGTGCCTTGCACCATGAACTACTTCAGTATTTTAAATTTAGGTTTAGAATTTCTTTGAGTAGACCAATAAAATCTTTGCAAAACAACAACAATAATCTATGATATTTTGAAAACATAACGAATATATTCATCATAGAAAATCTTGACATATTTTCCAACACAATGTCATTCAAAGTTCATCAGTGCAAAAAGGCAACAAATCCATCAAAACATAGTCACACACACACGCACACACACACATAGCCATATAGAAATAGAAGAGTTCTAGGTTTTTGACACAAATTGATCGCATATTAAGAGAACATTTGTAGCATCACAAAATTACAACAACAACAATTACAAAAAAGAAGGCAGCTGCTGTCACATCACACATAAATACATACATTCATACATAGCTACATATTAAAATAAGATCATATGCGTGTAACCAGAAAAAGAAACAAAACTGTCAAATTTGACATTTTACATTGTTAACGTTGACACTTTACCACAAACAATTTTCGAATTACAACAACATCAACCGCAGCAGCACCAGCAGCAACCGAACCGACCAACAAAATTACAATGATCATGTTGCATGATCATACACAAAATAGTCAAAGCAACGAGTTTATGAGTGAAAAGTAAGTGATCATGAGCATACTTCAGTGAAATTATAGCTATTTCGGTTGTTGTTGTTGTTGTTGGTTCTGTCAGCTGAGCGCGAGCTGTGTATTAAATTTAGAATGTTGCATTGCAAGTTTCTGTGCTATTGCTGCTATTTTGTAATGCTATATAACACTATAACTAAATCTGTGTAGACAAGACAACCACCTCATTACACACGATCATCATACATAAAAATGTCACTTCCTCTTATGCTTACTTATAAATACTTCTGTTTCTTTGACTCCTTGGAAGCAAATTGTAGTGGAAAGTTGTAATAGAAGCTAGCAACTATAGCAACAGGAACAGAAACAGCAACAGAAACAGCCACTTTCATTGACATGATCATTTTTTTGTAGCTATCTATTTAGTGTGACTGATGAGCTATTCATTCTTCTTCTTCTTCAGCTTCTTGCTCTTCTTTTTTTCAATTTTTGTATTTATAGTTCAATGAGATGTCGTCTCTTCTTTACGTTATATTTTTTTAGTGAATGATGAGCAAATTTATCGCACCATTGTGACTTGAGACTTGTGTGAGATTTCTTCTTTATGTCATTTGCATGCGTGTGGGCCCTTCAATTTGATATTCGCTTCTTGTTAGATGTGAGTCTCTCGAGTGGCAGCCAGCATCAAACACAGTGAAGATGTTCCATTGAACGTGACGTGTGTGATATATATGTTTCTATGTGTGTATGCCTGTGTGATAGATGTGTGATTTGACAAGCATTTAATTATTTTGCGTAAATGTGATCATGAATAATGTGATCTTGTCTGTCTGCTTGTTGGTTTTCCCTTAGCTGTCGCTAGTTGCCGTTGTCACACTTTTTATTATAAGAAAAAAAAAAAAAGAAAACTAGTAGCAGCAGCAGCAAGCAATTCAGCGTGTTAAGTTGTTTGTTGTGCACACATTTTTCATTAATAATTTCTAGAATTTCAACTTTTCCTTATTTGTATTTGTATATTTCTTCAAAGCAGGCACAGTATTTGTTGTAGTTCTCATTCACTAATCTTTTGATTTTCTTCAATATCTCAATTAACTTATCTTTGAGTAACTTTATTGCGCCAATTGTCTGTATGAATTGCATTTCCCAGTTATTCTACATTTTAATTAAATGCAAAATTATGCCATTCATACTCACACTTACTGTAACTTACCTTTATTAAAAAGGCATCTCTCTTCTTACAGAAAATACTCAAGTAAAAAGAAAGAAAATAGATATCCTGCTTTAAACCTAGCAAAATATCATGTCCACACTTCTATGAGCCGAAGCCTAAATACGAGGCTTCTATGCCAACTAGATAAAAACCATACACACAAACTTGTGCATAGCTGTAGCATAAATGCAACATAACTTAGAAGCTGAAAGTATGAGAGGCAATTACGTGAATGCTTGCACAGTATATAAAATTCATAATCTCTTATATAAATTGTAATGAATGTTCTAAGAAGTTTTACTATAACTTTTTAAAAATTTTAGAAATCATTACGGTTCAAAGCAACGAGGTATTTTTATTAGAAGATGAGTTTGTTACTTAAAATTCAACTGTGGTCTCATAAATATTTTTAGTAAAGGTTTAAAAAAATGGATTTAAATATACAACAAAAAGCACGAATTTGTGCCCACTGTAACACTATGTGGTCCACTGGTAACTTGAAATGAGAATGTTGAAATCAACTATGCATTCCTTCTCCCCATTACTTCCCTAAGATTACTATGCAAAATATATCTACATACCATACTCCAGTAGGAAATTACTTCAAAAATTCAACCTACAGTAGAACCCGTTAAAAATGATACCGATTATAAAGAATAACTGGTTATAAAAACCAATTTTAAAGGTTTTTAATTATTTTTCACCTAAATGCATGCGAGGAAACCCGGTTATCATAAATTTGGCCAAAGTGACGGGTTTTCCTTAATTTTTTGTTTCTACTATCCGATTCAATATTCGATATCGGATTTTCAGAGAAAACAAGCGTAAAAAATATTCAACTGTTTTGCTTGATTTACAGTAATGTGTACTTAACTGAGGTTATGAGCAACCTAAAAAAATTTTAGTTATGCATTAGTTATAATAAAAGATAAAAAATTATTTCTATTTCTAATAACAGTTATTGTGTAACCTAAAAAATTTTTCTCAAGAATTAAAATTTATGGGCAACCAAAAAACATTGAAGTTTTATATAACTGAAATAAGTCTTATAAGCAACCTAAAAAGATTTATGTTACGCATAACCGTTATTTCTTATTTTTTTTTTTTTTTCATTAAAAGTTCTTAAAAAAATGATTATTTGGTTGAAAATAAAAGTAAATTGTCTTCAATTGTAAAAAAAAAAGTCCTTCATGATCGTTATAAATTTTTTATCGATTTCATTACTGAATGTTAAAATGCATTCCTATTAAGGCTTAAAAGTAGCACTTTGAAAATAAATCATGGCTGAATCCAAATTCCTACAGGGTATGTAAGCAGACTGTTAAACCCAAAAGAAGCTAAGAAAAAGCGCATGTGTGTGGTAAAATGTATAGAATGAATGTCGAAAAGTCAGTGAAACATGAAATGCTTGTGTTGAGTTTGAATATTGCACAAAAATGATTTAGTGAGCTGTTCTTGTTGTTGTTTGCTATGCAAAATCAAGAGACCTTCTTACAATATAATAAAAGTAACATAAGGAGCTTGTAGCAGCAACAGAGATTCTCTCAAACAATACAACAAATAATATTCTAACACGAACACACGAAATTCAAATAAAACTAAACACGTTTACAAAACTTAACGAAGGCAAGAGAAGGAGATTCGCTCCTGCAAACAACTTTATTAGATGCTTATGCTAAGTAGCCAGCCAAGTCAAGTCACAAACTAAGTAGCTTTAAAAACCTAATTTTTTTTTTTTTTTGGTAGGTAACTAAACAAATCTCTGCTAATATTCCTGAATGCCTAAACTGTATACTTCTTAATCCCACAAACAGACCAAACAAAGTTAAGTCGAAGTCTAAGGCATTCATGGTGTCCACAATTGCTTCATACAAACACACACTCATACAACTTGCAGACTCATAAATAACTTTGGCTCCTAATTTATCATGTTTTTTTTTTTTGCTGCTGCTGTTGCTGCTGCTGCTTTGGTGGTTTATTTATTCTCACTACTTTTCTTACTTTTTAGACTACCAGCATTGAATTGAAAGCCAATGGTTGTTACTGTTGCTTTTGCTGCTGCTGTTGTTGGTAGCTGTTGTCAGTTAATGTTCTCCTTGTTGTTGTTGTTGATAGCATGTGCATTTGCTTGTCTGAATTTTCATAAATACTTACTTGTGTATGAAAAGACACAAAACTAAAAAATTGTAAAGGAACAAGATCGGCATAAAGAAGTTTGTAGTTTTGTGTTTTTTTTTGTGAAGGAAATCTAAACTTGTAGCATGCTGCACAATGGGTGGTGAAACTTGAAGACGCCACTTAATTACCCGGAAGAGTTTAGTGAAAGACTTGTTGCCATTTTATTATTTACCACCATCACTTTTGAATATTTTATGTAGGTATCTATATGATTTAGTGTGTTATGAGTAAATTTTAAGTGTGTGGTATGCTAAAAATCAAAATTATTTGTAGTTTGTAGTTGAGTAAATAAATGAAATAATGTCGACGTTATTGATAGTATCGAGTTTTTGATGAATTATTTAATACGATAAGTTAAGCCAAGGTCATTCGTTTACCTAAATAACTCACGCAACATGAGGGGAAGTGAAAAGCATGTCCTAGGCCTTCCATGGGCTGTTGTGTTATAAAAGAAGAAAAAGATTCCTAAATGAAGTCGATACTAAAGAAAGTCGATGGTAACTGAATTGGCTGAATTGTTGAAATTTTCTATCTAACAAAAAAAAAAGTGCAAAAAAGTCGGCACTATCGATAATAAAATTATTGCGTTATTCGTCAGGCTGATTACACTGTGCAACAGCAAAAATCCAACTGACCATTTCGTTAGTATTTTAGAGTAATTTGAAGACCGTTTCACTCCATCACAGCAGGTTTTGAGAAAATGATATATAGAAAGTAGTAAATTTATCTTTGTAAAGTTATTATTCCAAGAATGAAGGGGGTTGGGAATATTTTGATGTTCTAAGACTCATCATATTTTCTGATAAATAGCCTTTGGCCTGAGCAAAATTTTAACTACAATTTAAACTAAGTGTCCCACTTATACTCAGACCAGAAGGATCTTAAATACAGAGCGAAAGCAAATCAAAATTTAGATCAAACTCGGATTGAAACTCAAACCAAATTCAGATTAAAATTAAGACCTAAAATAAAACAAAATTTTGACATACAATTAAACCCGAATTCAGATCAAAAACGGAATACTGTGTTTGGAAACTATATATTGGTTGAAGATTCCATAGAATTACACAATAAGTATCAGCTCGAATATCCAAAACAATGGTGAATTTTGTAGATGTAACCCTCATGAGTCAAACACTTATCCAACTGCTCACACAATCTCACAAATTTGACACCGGAATCACTGTGCATACAACCTATCGACACAGCTGCATTCTTGGGGTTAAAGCACTAGCTAAGTAAATAAGACTATTCGGCAAAATTTAGTTATTAACATAGAATTCGGTAAATATTTTTATTCTTTTCAAATAGTTTTCTGGGATTGGGCTAAAAGAAGTCGGTTGGGTGTCTTCCTTCTTGTTCTATCTTTTCTTTGTTATATTCGTAAGTTTTGGGTCTATTTTTCATTTGTGGCCAAATTTCACGGAGCCAATCGCTGGCAGACCTTAAAACATATTCACCAGTAGTTTAAACTTTCAACAAATACAAATACAAAGTATTAATATTGTAATGAAAGCTTGGAAAGCTCGATTACCAACGAAGTAAATGTAAGTGTGAACCTCGAATTTTCATTTATGCTACCTTTATATTTCAACATTTCGACCATCACTCAAGTGCACGCTTCTTGCGCAGCTCAAAAAAAATTTGGCCTACTTACGAGTACAAACCACAATTAACAGCATTAAGTACCATTACTTTAAAAAACAAAAAACCAAAAGTAACTTTAGTAAAACAAAAAACATTTAATTAATGCTTTCAATGCATTATATAATTGATTCAAATATTTTCCCACAATACTCAAAAAATATTTTGCCAATATTGTGCGCATTCTTTCACACAGTCTCTTCCTAACAATCACCATTAAATTCAAACTTAAAACAAAAACACAAAAAAAAAAAAAAAAAAATATCTTCAAAGTTGATTATAACAAATGTTGGATCAACCTCCAACCTCAACTAAACTACAACGAACCAACGCCTATGATTGATGGCGCACACAAATTAACACCGGAATTACACTAACTACTAGTGTATTCATATGAGCCAAAACAAAATACAGAACGCTTTAACTCAACTGTATAGACAGGCAAACAGATAGATAGATAGAAAAATATATTAACTGTTAACTTTCGAAACTCCACCTCGAAAAGTCGAAAAAAGGGTTTAACCAAAGTAAAAAAAAAAAGCAATACGGAATACAGAAAGAAAAAAAAAGTAGCTAAAATTATTATTTTGAATTTAGCCGACTTTCAATTACGAATAGCCGCTAATTTAGAACGTTCATCATTATAATTAACACAGAAAACTTAATTATAAAATATATTATGAACGAACAGTTCGAGTACAAAGTACTTAAACATTTTGGTAATATGAGTTAACACTTTCGAAAACTTGCTTGGGAACCGATGTAGTAGCAAGTAAACGATTACTCAGAGCGATGATTCATACCTTAGCTACTTTTAAATTTTACAAATATTTTTGAATGCACCTAAGCTTTAAAGTTTTAACCTTCATCACCACCGTTCATATCGTAATAACTAAGATGCACAGAAAAAATCAAATTAATTATTGATATGCAACTAAATCATTATATTATAAGCTCTTGTCAAAATCACAGCATGCTAGCGCTCGTTGGCTTCGTTTTCTGCATTGAAACTTCTGCTCACAACGACAACTATATAAATGCAACTCTGCTTTTTGCAGATATTGGTTTTTCTGTACTTCATGTATGCGCTTTGATTAATCATAAAAGTTTCACAATGTCTAAGGATCAACTGAAAGCAGGAGAGTATCGTATTTATTCTGTAATATACGTTAGTAAGCATGAAAAGAAAAATGTAAACTGTCGCCTGGTTTTTAGCTGCGCATTCAGCTTTTAGCTAAGCCAACATCTTAGCAACACACACGTTTTATTAATTACGAGTATAGCGATCGTGTTGCGATTGTGTGTAAGTTTTTGCAGCATGGAGTTCTTCTTCTTTAGCTGCGTGTAGGAAGGCGGCGCATGTCGTTATCGTGCAAAGTTGGCGACCCCCATGAGTGTCAGCAACATAACGCCGTTTTATTATTTATTTTTTGTTTTGTTTTTTTTTTTTTTTTGTAGGTGTTTGAGAGTAAACACTGCAAGAATGATATGGTTTAGTTGGACTGGATTGAGTTTGAGTAATATCATGCTTTGAAATCCAGGCGTGAATATCGTAGTCAACAAGATCGCGCCTAAAATGCTATCTATATTTTGCTGTTGTTGTTATTTTTCTCATTAATGCTGCTAAAATTTCACTCATTTATTGTTGAATTTTTATTGGATTTAAATAATAGAAGGAAACTGTAAAATATTGATATCCTAGGTCGGGACAGAATGAGTTTGTAATTCACAATTACATCTGATCCAGGACAGTTTGATCACCAGAGTCAATCAATTAGATAGTCTATTATCTGGGGAGGCCAAGGTTCAACTAGGACCGTCGTGCCAACAATGATGATGATGATTATCTGAAACAAAAACATACCATATAGTGTGTAATTATAAATGAACGTATGTAGTCATCACAACAACAGTATATAAAGAGACGGGCAAATCCGACGGCCGTTTCGGAATCCGCCACGATTCCTCAGCAGTGATCTTAGTGATAGTTTTTAGTCTTTCAATATCCTATATAAGCTACTAATATTTGAAATCGTTACCCAGAATTACAGACTTGATTTTAAATATCTTCACTGAATAGTGACTTTAGGACGCTGATTTTAGTATTGAATAGTAATTATGAACAAATTTATGGGTTATTCAAATTCCAAAGATCTTCTGTCAGTTGAAGGATGATTTTCTAAAGTATGGTGTATGGAAAAAAATATGTGCAAAATGTAAAATTTTAAAAATTTTTATGTTTTGAACATTTTCATCTCAGAAACTACAAAAGATAGATTAATATAATGCTCCAAAGTTCTTCAGGACTAAAATTTTTTTTTGAAAATAATCTTAGTTAACCTTTTTTTTCAAAATAATCAAGTTATAGTTAAATTACTATGCAAAGAAGAACTTTTTACATTTCTTCCTATAACTCCTTAACTAAAGCTGATGGCGAAAAACTGTCTTCAGTTTTGAATTAAGCTGCTGAGATATATTCAGGATTACTTATTATATTTCAGGAAAAGAAACAGTGTTGACCAGTGTAGTTCTTCAGAATCATAAGAACTAAGTTTGATATCGATTTCCTTAGGCTCAATCCCATGAGTTCTTTGAAAAGATAAAAAGTATTGACAAAATTCTACGTTAAGTATGCGGAAAGTTTGACTTTGAAAATTAACCTCTAGATTTAATTTTCATAGTCTCCTAAAAAACTATCAGGTACATATTTTAGTTGTTGTTGTAGTAGGAATACATTTCTCAAAGAATAAGTTAAATTGTTTTAATAGGAATCGTAATTGTCTAAACAGACCATGTTTAGACAAAAAAAAAAAGCAGCTGCATCTAACTTATTAAGTGTGCCGTTCTTGGAGGTTTACCGTTATAAAATGGGTTAGGTAGCCGTTCAGTATTCTGGAGTAACATGACCGGAGTTGTGTTAGGTTTCTCATCTTTCATATCTTTCTTCTGTTCGGCTTTGAGTGGTGGATATTTCGAAGTTGAGTTGGCATTTTGTTTGGCGACAGTTGATCCGTGAATTGAATTCAACAATGCTTTTAAGGCATAAAAAATATTTGCGTATTGGTCAAAGTCTTTTGGTAGTGAAAGATATGTTTCCTAGTTATGCGCGGTGGAACTTTCTGATGTACCAGACAGTTAGAGTGGCATCTTCTGATGCTGCTACCCTGTGTATTGCTAACTAGAAGACTGATTATATTGTGCAACAAACTGAGACTTAAAAACTGTATCTGGATTTTGACACGGTTGGCTACTGCTCACGAATCTGATCATTGGGTCAAATCAAGTTTATTTACTTGCCTATTTGCTCTACCCAAAGCATTCCATAGAATAGCCTTGACAGCAAAAATTCTGTTTGAGGACGACCAGTAAAAATGCTCTAGTGTAAGCCAGTGCAACTTAGTCAAAGATTGAATTTTATTCAGCACACGTCATAAATGTGAACTTACAGAGCAACCGATTGTGAAAAGTATTAAATGTTTTTCGAAGAAAGTATTCGTCATAAAAAAATTATTGACGGTGCTCAAGCAATGGAATTGTTTCTCCACCCCCAGCTCTTAAAACTAAATATTTGAACTAAATATTTCGCCAACAAGGCACATTAAAATGTGGCATACTAAAAGAAAAAAAGTGCATTTTGAGTTTGGGAGTCTTTAGCCCCATAATGTCGGGGTTACAATTTCTTCATTTCGTTATCATGAATTACTGATGAATCTAAGACCCAAGCTAGTATAACTTTATTTCTATTGGATAGATTTTTGATTTTATGGTTTTTGAATTCAGTGTAGTGTAAATTTCTACGAATTTCCGAAATTTTTGTTGGTAGCCTCCTCCTCAGTACTGCCATCTTCCAGTTTTGTCCAATCAGTGCACCAAACTGTTGCAGTATGTTTGATTATCAAACATACTGTTTGTATTCTTTCACTTTTGACCGTCATTTATAATCACTTCAAAGTTTCTGGAAAATACTTGTCGTTTACTCATATGGTAGAGACAGTGAATTTTAGGTAAGGGTTGTCCTGAAATATGTTCAAAAGTGATAAATGGCCTGCAAGGTCATCACTTTTGAGAATATTTACATTAGGCAGTCTAAGGACACTTAAACTGGCTTAGCTTTTCTCTCACAGCCAAGTGTAATGGGGAAAATGCAATTATTGCCATACTTGCTGCAGTTGGGCACATTTTTATTGCCCATTGGAATATTTTTTGTTGAGTCACTCTTCTAATTTTTAATGAGGAGTATTATTCCAAAAAAAACTTTTGCACTTTTTCCAATCGTTAGGTCATCTTAAAAAAAATAGATGTTTGGTGGGGGAGTAAAAACATATTCCGAAATTTTATAGTCGAGTGAATTGATAGAAATTAAAATCAAATATCACGTCGGTGTCGTGTGAGGTTTCATAATATGAGTACGTCTTATTATATATTTTACTTTAAGGCCAAAAGTATGCAGCACATAATTTTTATATCAAAAATGTTTGCCTTTGTAATATAAAAACAAAATCTTATACAATGAATTAAACAACAATGCGTCAAGTATGCTATCACATCATATGACGAGTGCAGAAAGTCTCAAGTCAAGAAATTTGAACTATGAAACTCTTTGTTCATATATTTTCATTCATTCAACCACATCCAACTTCCAAAAACATTCTTAGTCCATACTCGCTCATCATTATAGACGCATAGAGCCTGAAACGCCATACATATGTATGTACGTTTGCCTTTCACATTAACGCTACACCCTAAGTACAAATGCAAAAGCGTAACATTAGAAACATTAACGCTTTCAATTTGTTTGAGTATTGATGATGATGAGTAACGCTTCAACAGTTCCGATTTCTAATAGCAATCAATAAACAATAAAACATAGATATAGCAAAGCAAAGCCAATTAAAAAGCCCAAACAGAGAAAGGGTTAAACTATGGAGAGACAAACAAACAACAACAAAAAGCAATTCAAATTAAAAATATATTATGGCATTAGTTTATGATGTTAACTTGACAATATTAACGTTTCATTCATTCAGTTTTTATTTCACCCATATACAAAGTATAAACAATACAATATTTGAAAGCGTGAGCAAACAATTGACCAAAATTTGACCTTCTGCTAAAAAAAAACTACAGATACGTGTTCAGTGAATGAATGAGTGTCAAATAACTTAGGCTAAGGTGCGTCCATGCTTCCGGACTGAAGTTGTTGGTGTTGCTGTTGTTTTGCAGCAATGAAGCGCATCCAAATCCAAATCAACTCTTCAAAACGAAAATAACGTCAACGCTATGGAAGCAACACCACACAACAACAACAACTGCAACTGACATTGTGATCTTTATGGCAATTTCAATGCTTAATGACTCAAGCTAAATAATGAAGTTGGTTCATTGGTAGCAGCATTTGAAATATGCCCATAGTGTTTGTGTTATGTTGCAGACACAAACGCCTACCAATTTCGTATGTTGCAGTGACAGTTGTTTACTGCCAAACCCTTTTTTTTCTTCCTTCCCTTTTTTTTAGTTTCGGTATTCCTTTAGGTAACTCTTTTCTTTTTTTTTCTATGTACGGCTTGCGTTTTTATTATTTTACTATGAGTTTTGTGAACAAAAATCGTCACAGATGCGCAACTTTTCAAATTGAATGACTTAATGTGTGCAACATTTTGTCATCAATATCCGTTTCAATCATGAAACGATGATGATGTTGATGATGATGGTGTTGTTGTTGTTGTAGCCGTCGCCAATGACGATAATGTGCACAGTTTAACTGTCCGTGACAAAAGTGTGAATTACGTCGTCGCTTTTGTTTGAAAAGCGACGACGTAAGAGAGAGGGAGAGAAAATGACCCCCAATCAAAGGCAGCAAGCAAGCAAGCACTGACTGACTGACTGGTCAACTGTCACAAAATTTTTCGTTCATTGTTTTTTTTTTCTTCTCGATTTCGTCTACGGTGACAGCGTCATTGACACTTGAATTATGTTGTTGATTTCTTCGCCTTCCTTTTCCTCAGCGTCTTTGCTTACTTCGTTTCACTCTCAAAACTGAAACTAAGTCGCTTCGAATGGTGTTACTAACAATGTATTTAAGTGTTATGTTTCCAATTTGTTGCAGTTAATCCTTCTTTTTTTTTTTTTTTTTTGATTTCGTTTCCTTTCTTCAAAGTAAAATGTCTAGAATGACATTTGACAGTTGGCTGTCAATCGTCAATCTTATTGAACACGAGCAGAAAATTCAGTATTTTACTTTGATTTATTTTTCTCTGTCTCTCTCTCTCTCTCTTTCTCCCTCGCTCTCTCTATCATACTCTCTAGTGTAGTGTAGTGTGATGTGGTGATTTCTTATTTTAATCCTTATGTAAATCTGTCAAATTAGAAGCGATTATAGAGTAGTGAAAAGTGGTTTTCGTTCGTTTTCTACTTTCTAAGGTGCCGCCGTTAAGTGAGTAAATTTTTTCTGTTGTTGTTGTTCCTGTATTATTTGTACGTTTGAGCGGGCGTTTTTTAAGCTGGTACAACGATGTGAATGTGTTGATGGAAAATGTTAGACTTAAGCTTAATCGAAGTGTGAATTCAATTGAAATGATAGGTACAATGACCTTTAATAGCAGATCAAATTCTTAGATTTCTATACAGTTTTTGTACGAATGATATTGATTTGTTTTTCAATAGTTAAATTGTTAATAAATAGTTGTTTAAGATTGATGCACTGACGACGGCCATCTATACATACACAATGATAGACTGAGCTCTTTTTCTATGAGAGTGAACCCTGTACGTGTGAAATTTCTTAAACTCTTGTGCCCGAAAATCAGCAGAAATTAATATACATAGTTGTAGAGGTTTATTCCTTTAGTTGTATTATAAAAAATTTTTATTTCAAGGTCAAATTCATCAACAAAAAGTAAAATTATTGATTAGCAGAAACAACCTTTCAGTAAATAAAAATAACGATATATAAATTTCACAACCTTTACATTAGTTTTATTCACGATATGGTGCAAATGGTCTTGCATCATTGCAAATGAAAAGTATTTCTACTACCACAACAACAAATATATGCGAGATTCGCGAAATTTGTATTTGCAATGATTTGCATATCATGAAATGATATAAATACATCCAAAATCTTTGGATTTACAATAAATAATCTAATACTACGACGAAAAAAGAGAGATTATTGAGCAAGTAAGTGGGTGCATCTTCACTCGAGCAATATCTCCTTTAATTTTTTGCACCAATCATCAACTGTTTTAATGAGTTACCGTTATTGTCCTGTTTTTGGTTGACTGTTCTTCTCTATGTTTAGCGGGGTCGGTATTTTTCGGTCATCCTGCAAAATTACCTGGACATCATTCTTGATCACTTAGTAAAAGTATTTAGGGCTAGCTTTTTTGGGGATATATTCCAAATTCTTGGTGGAATGTCGCAGCCACCTACATTCAATCCCAAACAAAGCAATAGAGTCCTGGAATTTTTTAAATCAAATAGGCCTATTAGCGTGAGATATTTCCTGATTAAAACCGAAAATTTGCTTGATTAGATAAAAGCTTAAAAACACGGCACCACTTCATCGAACACGGCCTTCGCAATAATATCATGAAACCCTTCTAATCTCATGAGGTTGTGTTTTATGCCTTTCCTGACGCCCAGGGCGCCTTCAATAATATTTATTTCAGTTCAGTTGTCTCTGGGAAGTATGGTTCAACTATTACGCATGTAATGGCATCAGCTTTGCAATTGATTTTAGGTTTGTGTGTCCCAAAAAGCTTATCGATCAATCCTAATAAATAATAAAGCCATCCTGGCCCTTCTCACTAGAAGATACAAATTGGACTTCGGTCCCCCATTATAAAGCACACTGATGAAGTCAGATATTTGGATATTACGCTTGAAAAACATCTGAACTGGAACACACATTTAAACAGTGCCCACATGAAAGCCACTAGAACTTATTTGACCTGAAAAAAAACTATGTGCTTAAACATGGGTTCTTACTCTCAAGATGAAGCTACGGATGCCTACACAGTTTTTGTCATTAAAGCGGTACTTGATCCTGTATCGTTAGACATCTTTATCAGCTCCACTGCCCTGAAGCCGAAAATTTATTAGGCTCGCTAAAAGATGATGGATTTCTGAACATTCTTGGCAAAATTTCCAGCACTTTAATCTATTCCGTTTCAAATTATATGATAGGGATCTACGCTTTGGTAGAAAATTTAATATTGTGCTTTCTTCCACGTCCGAGTAAGGGGGCAAAAAATGTGCCTACCACATTGTCAAAGGTCTCGTGACACGAATGGTATGTGGGGCTCTCACCCACCAAAAACTTCCCCCCTGTTTGGACTGGAACCCACCCTGGAACCGCTTTCGCATTCCTTCAGGTTGGAGTCATTCTGTAAGTCATTTTAGACTACCATCGTTGTACCTGCTTTCAGGTCCCACTTTTTTGAGCGTAACACGTATTCGATGAATGTGGCTATTAATCGCCCATCCTCTTCGTTTACTATTATTTTTTCTGCCACATTTTCAGCAGTAAGATGTGCCAGTTTGCCTTCTAGCAATTTTCGTTCTTCTCTCCACTTATCGCACACGAAAAAGGTGTGGTTTGCGTCATCTAAGGCCTCGTTGCCTGGTGAATGCCTTAACGTCGGTTCCTTTGCTTTTAATTGGTATACAGATGGCTCATTGATGGGTTGTGGTTCAAGTGCTGGTACTGTTTCAAGCCAAGGTAACCTTATCGGTACCATGGTAACACCGACCAGTGTCACAAGATTAGTTTTAGCGATTTTTTAAAAACTATCCAATAAATTCTTAAAAATTTAGGGTTTTTCAACAGAGAATTAATGGTTCTTTAATTTTAGTTAAAAAACTTTACAAATATTTTTTTTGGCAACGGTACTGTAGCGGATCAAAATGAAAAAATTGTGTTTTTTTTTTAATTTTCTATACTTTTTGACAATGAATTGAAGGTGATGCGAATCTGGACTCAAATTTGTGCTATCGGTTCTAGTTTCTTTACGGTCAAGAAAGGATTAAGTGTTTTGTCTATCTTTAAAAAAATATCTAATAAAAAGGTACAGAAAAAGTTCATAAAAAAAATCACTTTGAGGGCCACAGGGTCACCGATGACCCATGAAAGTTCAGGCCTTCAAAGGCGCAAAATGTCTGTTTTTATCAAAAATTATTACAAGAAATTGGGCTAGGACAATACGAATCCGGATTCGGTTTTGCACTATCTCTTCTAGTTTCCTTACGGTCTCGAAACGGTTAAAAGGGAGATTTTTTTTTTGGAAAGTTATGTCTTCAGATTAATGATACTTCATTAACCCTCGATGAATACTATAAAATAAAGTAGCCAGATTTTTC
The DNA here is from genome assembly GCA_963691655.1 of Toxonevra muliebris. Classification (NCBI taxonomy): domain Eukaryota; kingdom Metazoa; phylum Arthropoda; class Insecta; order Diptera; family Pallopteridae; genus Toxonevra; species Toxonevra muliebris. The sequence continues at coordinate 75,863,556 of OY829329.1, forward strand.
AATTGCGAAATTTATACATTGAACTTGAATGTGACTAAAAAATTTTCCAGCATTTGCAATATTTTTTTTTTATGTTTTTGGGGCAATAAAAGAAAATCTGAAATACTCGTTTTTACTGAAAATGTTGACAAAGTTTATAATGTTTATAATTAGTACAAAATCAAAAAAATCAGTAAAAAATAAAAAAATCAGTAGATCTGATATCCGAACTTTGAAAAATCGGTAATTACCAATATTAAAATCCAAAGAAATCGATCGAAAGTCGACGAAAATATTTACTCTATATGTTAATATGTTAAAATCAATGCATTGTTATAAACACAGAAAATTTAAAATTACTTTTTTACCATATTAATTTGTGAACGCTAAATTACTTAATATAAATTAATTTTTAATATACTTAAATGTTTCCCGTTAGAAATTTCTTCAATTTTGGCTAATCTAATACAATTACTATGCTTTAAATACAAAAAAAAGTTTCAAAGCAGATTTTCATCAATTGAAATACTCATATATCTCTAAATCTGCGCACATTTATCTCTTTACCATTAAATCTAAATTAGATAATTTTCAACAAAAGTAAAAAACACATCAACCAAAAATGTACCCAGAAAATTTGTGATTTCATGGCGATAATCATGAATCGTGATTTATTTAGCGTAACAATTTGTCAGTAGTACGTACATACATACATACATACCATACATAGTAGCTAGTAGAAGTGAAAAGTTCGTGATTGCCAAAGGGCGAAAAATTAAAAAAAAAATAAAGGGGTTGTTGCTACCATTTGCTGTTGAGTTGTGAGTTCTTTGCACCCGTAAAGCACATAATATTCTATGTACTCTAACTATACTACACAGGGCAATAAGTTTCTTGATATTATGGACAACTAACCACCCTCGCTTGCACTTTTCGGTTCTAGCAAACAACAACAAAAGTGCGAAATTCGCGCAACTATTTGTGAAATTTTCAAACATTAAATTTTTTTGTTTTTTTTCTTTCGTATGTATATCTATGTGTTATCTATGGTCTCATTATCATCAACGCAAGCATGAACAATAAATGACGGTGACTTTTGTTAACAAAAACTTTATTATATACTTTTAAAATTGGGAACCCCTAACGCCCGACACCCCACCACAAACCTACGGTGTCTCTAACTACTGTGTTTTGTGTAAAGTGCTGAACGCAGTCAAGTTGAAAATTAATTTTGTCACAGTTGCGCATCGCAAAAATTGTCATTATGATGATAGTATATGAGTAGACGATGATGATGTTGTTGATATTTTTGAATGTAGCAATAGCAAGGGGTGATACTGACTCTAGTCTTCTAACTAAGTAGAGAGAAAAGTGGCAGTTAGTGTTGCAAATTGTTAAGCACACGCCTGGTGAATTGAAAAATTTCGTTTTGCTTTAGTTTTTTTTTTTTTTGCAGCTACTGGCATAATTTGATTATGAGTAGCAAGTTACAAATAGTAGATGCGAGCGTGGGTTAAAATTTTAAAAGAATTTGTTATGCTTGCAATTTGTTAGAATTAAAAATTTGTAATGCACAGTTTTGTATTGACAGATTTTAGTTTTTTATTTGAAAATTCGTGGGAATTAAGTTAAAAAAAAAAAAATTAATTCAAATGCGAATTGAATTAAAATTTTATGAGGTGTGAAAATGCATGCAAAATAATTTAGAGAATTAATTGAAATTTTTTATGGGAATGTTTAGAAAAAAATAGTGGATTGGGTTCACTGTGCGACCCTGGGCACTTTTATTAAAACTACACTGGAATTGCAGTATAACAACAATGAAATGAGCATGAGAGTGTGAGTTTATAAATGCAATATAGCAATGAAACTGAAGTTAGGCCCTCCTTAAGCTTATTTGTTCTTCTCTTTTGCATATTGTTGTTGATGTAACGAAAATTACAACACAAAAAAATGTATGTAAAGCAAATGAGCATGAGAGTGTTGGATTTTAAATGCAATCGAATAAAAGAACAAACTTACCTGCATGTTGTTGTTGCTCCACCAAAAATTACAGCAAAAAGAAAAAAAAATGTATTCCAACAAATGAAATGAAAAGGAGAGCATGAGGGAGCCAAATACAATTTAATAATGGAACAGATGAAAGATCTACTCAAGCTCATCTCTTTACATATTTTACATGTTGTTGTAATATTAACATGAGTTTTGATTTCTCTGAATGTATTCTCACTCTCAGAGCACATATCATTTACATATCTTTCATTATTCTCTTTCAAAAAATCAACGGTTTTCACTCTCAGAGTATTATTCAATTTAAGCAGCAAATAAAATAAAAACAAATTACATGGAATGTCAAGGTTACCTAATTGAAGTTGTAAATTAGAATTCATTATTAAATTTAAGGACTACTTGAATTGAAACGATATATACTATAAAAGTAAGTAAAACTATAAAAGTTAATTGGAGTCTTACAACGATAACTAATGTAAGAAGAATTTTTGCCCTACTAATGTTGTAATTAACCTTTTTTTCGGGCAAAAGTAAAATTTAAAAGTAATACCAAAACCTAGTAAAAGAATAAACTATGACCTATTTGAAACTGCAATTAGCCTCTTTTTTTATGTTAAAGTCAACTTCAGAGAAGGTTTCTTAAGTTTAAGTATAAACATCTCAGCTATTCAAATCTAATCAACCTTAAAATGTGTGTGCACTAAAAATTTTTGTGACAATCCTGAGAAAATTTTATTTTAGAAAAACTCCTCCCAAGAACAATACAGTTCATCAGCAACACTATTTCATAAGGTAACACTATTTCATAAAAGATGCTGCTGAAGCTAACCACAAAAACATCCCAGCATCCATATACATCCCTATTTTTTAAACGGATAAATTTCATAAATTTTTCCAACTATTGCAACTGTCATGAAGTAAAGCGTATTATTTGCTCATTTAACAAGCTGACACATCACTGTCAAATCATAAATTTTTGACATAACATCCCTACAAGAGAAAAACAAAAACGCATATGAACCATAGATGATTTTTACTGCGTGTTAGCCCGGGGTGACAAATTTTGATACGAATGTAAAGTCAAAGTCAACTGAGCATGAGCAGGAGCACTCTTCATAGCACAAACCAAATAACATGAAAAAATGTGTCATTGTCATCAAATCACAAACAAAAAAAAGTTGACAGCTAATCTAGCAAACAATTATATTGCATATTAAATATTTCGAATACAGATTCAATACAGTGAAACCTCAATTCAACTAATTGAAGTTAAGCATAACGAGAGAGAATAGTATAAAAGCATACAAGAACAAACAAAAACCAAAAAACCTAAAAAAAAAACGATACAAAAGATATTGAAGAAGAATGCCAATATACCACCAATGAGACCACCACCATCATAAATATAAAACAATTTTAATATCACACCAGCAGCCATAACAACCGCAACGTATTGGCTAACGAACAAACTGTCAAAATTGACATGACAGTTTATACTTTAATTTCTCTATGGCCCAGCCGCCACGAAACTAGAAACAACATCAAACAAAAGTTAGATAACAATTTTACTATTTACGGGTATATAAAAATATATTTGATTTAGCGAAAGCATAAACCATAAGTTGCATTCTACTTACATACACATAAACGGCCAGTAAACAACAATAGCTACAAGAATGAAAGAGCAACGAGCGACGAGAGAAAATTTCTCGTATTTGACACTTGACATGCATATGAAAATTCTGACACGTCATCGCGCGCACGTTGCAATCGTTGGTAGGGTACCGTTGTTATTCATTCATCCGTCTGTCATAATTTTATGTTTTTCGTTGTTTTTGTTTCATTTTGGAAATGTGAAAATGTTTTCTAATTTCTGTTACTCTCTTTGCCTACAAATGATGGTCACTCTTGGGCGCTTTCGTTCTCTCATTTTAACACACACACTTTCTCTATATTTCTCTTACGCTCTTTTGCATGGTTGTCAAATTATTTGATTGACGTTTTAGTTTCGATCGCGGCGGCGGCGGTGGCGGCGATGGGCATGAATTGCATTAAAAGAAGAAAGTTGACAAAAGTGTCGATTGTATTCATTGAATACATTGATTTTACCTGTAACACTTACTCACTTACTGATTTCAGTATCACATTTTGACAGCATAGCGCATTTGAATGCATAAAATTAGCTTGAAATGTCAATGAAATCAATTGGAATTAGTGGAGTTTCATTTGCATCAAATTTTGAACTTTGACAGTTCAATTGAGGCGGTGTTTGCAGCTTTGATGGTATTAGTGAATTTGAATAGTGTTGGACAGAGCTAACTTCAAAGTGCGAGATATACAGATTTAATGTGGCATAATTCTATTAGCGTTAAATTTTGTTTTTTGGAAAACTTAAACTGTAACTACATAATAACTGATCAGTGTCGGGCAGACTGTACTCATGTGACTCAGAATTGAAGACACCTTTTTCAAAAGGGTCTGCATAAAAGTGTTTTCTCTTTTAAATGAAAAGTGAGTGAAGCAATATAATGAGCTTAAAAACCTGGATAACGTACTAATAAATGCGGTAAGTGTATTTAATTTAAGTTCTTCAGATTTATTAAGGTTAAGCTTATTATATTTTGTTGAAAAATAGCATAGCTGTCTTTTGATTTATGTATGTTGGAGTCACACCAACCAAAGTAGCCATTTCCATTTAATTTTTAGCGCAGTTTTTGATAATTTTAAACAATCAATAAAATAGACAATCATTATTTTGGAAGAATTTGCACAATCTTGACCATAAAGTAAAAACAATTTTTCACTTTCTGGAATTACATTATTCCGGTCCAAACTTTTATCGTTGAGATATATTAATAAAATTCTTTGGCTATATCCGAATCAGCATGTAAATAGTTCCTTGCTTCCAGCCCTTGTTCAACTGTACTAACACTGTCATGAAGAACTGATTTACAAGATTTCCCACTCTGATAAGCTTGTTGTCGAGAATTGAGAGGATTTTGACTCAGAACCTTCAGCCTGATGTGCTTTTCGACCATACGTTCCAGACTTTTAAGCAAGCTTATCGGTTGGAAACTTTTCGGTAAAGCTTAGTTATCCCCTCCCGGTTTGGGAATAAGTACATCTATTAAGGACGAGTGGGAACCAAAGTATATAAATCAAGAAAGTAATTTGAAAAAAAAAAATGTTTTTGAACCTGGCTCAGGACCGTCTCAGCGACAAGGTGCACCGCTAGGCAATACTGGGTTAACCAAGCGCCAAACACGTGGAACTTATTCGTGAGCGAGACAAGCCATATAAACCAATCGAGTCTTCTGGTACTAGAGCCAATCTGACCAGGAGTATTGACAACGCTCTGAGAAGCATCTTGCAACCTGGGAAGTGCATTGCAAGGAGTACTTCATTAACTTCTGACCTGGAGCCATCGGGCTTCAGAAGTGAGTCCAGCTTAGCCGCCTGGTCCCTTTGAAGAACTTTACATAGCCTCGCCGAACTCTTCTGATCTACCATTTCACTGCAAAAATTCCAGTTTTAAAAAGAGTCCAGTTTTAAATATTTCACCTTCCTTTTATAGTCTTTTTGAAGCTGACGGCAAGCAGTGCAGCCCGCTTTCAACCGAGATTAAAGGACTCGATTCAGAAGCTTCCTGGAGTTTTTCCAGAGTCTCGAAAGCTCAGCGTTCCACCAAGGGACCGTCTTACCTTGTCTGCTCCTACGTTCCGGGCACCTCGATTGCTCGGAGTTTAGAAATGACGGAATTCTTTCTTCAACCAGCTTACCTTAGTCTTAAGCGGTTTGATTCCGTCAACTCGAAACAACAATAGTCTCCACCACCTCCCACATAACGATACTTTACTTTAACTTGAATTGCCATATTGTTGTAAAAAAATGGCTCTACTTATACCTTCCATGTTAGTTTTTTCTATACATATTAAGACATGCTTCCGTAATTGCTGAAGCTTCTGCCTGGAAAACTATGGAATGCCATGAAAAGTAAAGCTTTTTTTCTTTTCTTTAGAAAAAAATGAACGAGACGATATAACGTTTTTTAGTCGAGACGATATAACGTTTTTTAGTTTTGGTCTTAATTTATGCCTAAAAGATACTTTCTTTGCCTCGGTTGGAAAGTTCTTTCTTCTACTCGCTCAATAATCCCTAAAAAATCACAAGGGAAACTTAAATTGAAATCACATACTGGCTTTTGAAAGAAACAAAAAAAAAAGAAAAGAAACCAAACCCCAGAAGACAGATGTTGACCTAAAACTTGATAGCATTTCTGCGAATTACATCATCTTGACAAGCATAATAAAAAATCTTTAAGAATTACGCTTGTCATAATGCCATAAATACATTTATACAATATTCAATTTGCATGGGATATAAAAAGCTCAAGCCAAATAAATAAAAGAGAAGAAAATCATTGAGCTTCAAGGAATTCAGTGTGGCTGGCAATCATCTACCACATACATACGTCTACATTTACACACAGAGCATGCCAGCCAACTAGCCAGTCAGCCAGGCAAACAAACAAGCAACCAACCAAGCAAATAAAGCGCATTCCAGAAGCCAAATGAAATATCTGCACCATGTTTGCAATGATCGTTCGCGGTTCATATGTTGCGCTTAACAAAAATGAAATGACGTAGCCGTAAATCGCGCATTGATCAGGAATAGCAACAACAGCAACAATCAACCAAACAATAACAACCAGCAAAAAGAAAAATCATTCATCAGTGGCAAATATGTTGGAGGTATAAATCCATCATCCATGCATACAACTATATAACATATATATATATGTATGTATGTAACTGGTGATAGTCGTGTTGGTGGTAGTATTGCTGATGTTTTTGCTGATGCTGATGCTGTTGCTGTTGCTGCCTCACCACTAGTACGCCACCACGCTTAGTGATTGTGAGTGAAAGATCGTTTGTCGCTGATCATCAGCTTAAAATTGCGCAAATGACGAGCGTAAGACATGATGCCAGAAGAATTTTGTAAGTTGAAAAATCTGCCAACTAAAGAAATTGCTCAAGTTGCTGTTGCTGCTGCTGCTGCTGTTATTATTATTGTTAGTTTATTGAATGAAACTGATGAAGATCAACGGTTTTTAAAGAAAGTCGTTGTCGTCGTGGCTATTGCTGCCGCTGTTAACTTCTTTAGCTAGCAACTGTTGTGAATATGCGAGTATGCAAACTCTGGTTTTATTGGAATTTTGGAATTCCCCCCAACTGTGCTGCTGTTGTTGTTGCTGCGGATGCTGCTGCTGCTGCATGTTGCAAGCGCTGTATGCTGAACATTTGCTGATTTTTATCAAAACACAAAAAACTTATTGAGAAAATGCAATTTGTTATGTTGAGCTTATAAATATGTATTGTATGCATGCATATAAGGAGAGGGCTACCATGTTGCAAGGCTGGCTGACTGGTCGGTTGGTTGGTTGATTGGTGGTACAGGTCATCAATTTGTAAACGTTCGAAAAATTCACCAAGTCTCTCACTTTATTTTTTCGGTTGTTTATGCGTTGTTTTTAGCTTGATATGTATGGTTCATTCGTTGGTTGGTTTGGTTTGGTTTGGTTTTGTTGGTAGGTAAGTAGATAGGTAGCCAGTTACGAATGGGTGGTCCCCAATACCAAAGTCATTCAACAAATAGAGCAGTATGGCATACCAACTCGTATGTAAATTCTTGCATTTTATTTTTGACTGCGATTATAAATTTCCATTAGCAACGCCATATTTTCAATTGATTTAAATTGTGCAGCGCTCGCACACTAACCGCAACGCGATGCAAAACGACGTGCCGTCGTGGTGGTGGCGTCACAGTGCGGACGCCATATTTTACTTTTACAAAATATACATATGTATTTGTGTATGTCGAGCTAATGACGTCGTATTTTTGGCGCGCTGATTGTTTATTATATATTTTTCTTCTTTTTTTTTGGTTTGTTTTCAACTTCTGACCGCACATAATTTATCAAGTTTCGTAAATTTAGTAGCAATATTGCGATTGTCATTTGTTTTTGTGTTTTTTTGTAAGTATATGTGAAAGCACCCACTTCTTTTACCTATCGTCAGTAGCAGAAACTTTGTGAAGGGAACTTGACATATGATGCGGTTTAAGGTCATGATATATACTGACAATTGCGTTCACACCATACCAGTACTTGCAAAACAAAATAAGTTCAGACAAACACTCCAAACTGGAGAGCTAAAGCAGAATTAACGCCTTATCTACTACTAGAAATTTTTTATGAATTTTTTCATCAACATGATGGATATGGTTCATCAAATCTTTATTCATTGGATTGATACATACTTCCATCAATATTCTGAACAGATTCACTATATATATAGGACATTCTCTGTCTGGGGTCAGAGAAATTTAATCTGGTCTTGAGATTTTCGCATCATGTTCGATTTTGGGGTCGTAGAACTTGAATTTGGTTTAGAGATTTTCGCATCACGTTCGATAAATTTCCATATTGACTCTATCGAGCTGAGGCACCGTTATATAGATAACAGGCAGATCAAGCGAAAATATATCTAGTCGCTTACTTCATCTTAAAATTGTCTAATTTCTGCTAACTAATTAAATAATTAGCCTCTGAAAGTTTTCAGAAACCGGTGCCTACACAGAATGTTAAGAATATTTTGATCGACACCGTCTCAAGTTTCAACTTGTAAAAAATAACACAGCAAAATCCAGTGTGATCCAAAAATGAAAATGAATCTGCCACGTTTCACGCAAATATGTCATTATTGACGAAAATTCTCAGAGAAATTAAAAGAGAGGGAGTCCTGAATATACTATGAATCTAAATTGAAGGCTTTTGTTCGTCCTTCGAACCCTAGGATTTTTATATATCGGTTCATATTCTCCCGAGCGAAAAACAATAAAATGTTCGGAAGCGAAAAGCTTGAACATTACATTTTAACTGGTATCACTAGTTAAATTTAGAATTTTTTAAAGACTTTTTAAAAAATCAGTTAAGCTAAATAATCACATGATTTTTGAAAATTGTGGAATCAAAGTAAATTAATTTGAACTGAATTTTGAAATAATCTAGTATTACACCACCGAAATGAGATGCTAGAAAGAGCTTTAACTTAATTCGTTCTTTCAAAACATGTTTCGAAACAGAAGCAATGATTATACAACTAATATACTTATTGGGCGGAAATGGGTTATAAGCCCAAACACCCAGAAATTAATTGCAACAGAAATTTCATTCTATTTGTGAATAAAAATGGTTTTTTTCTTTTACTTGTCAAATATATTTTCAGTGCCTTTAAAACTTTGCATACAATGCCATCTATTGATAAAATTAATTAATATTTTAATCTTTGATTCGTAATTGTAAGTTTTTTAAACTGATACAAAGTTTTCTTACTTGTAGCCAATTTTCAAAGTAGAACACTATTGTAAAATAAAGAAATTCTAGGTGTAAATGTAAAATTATTCTTATATATTTTTTTTTTACAAATTAATTGACGCTTTCCGTTTGCTGAGTATATGCAAAAGAATGTAAAACGTTTGTTTTTTTTACATACACATAAACACATACATATTTCCACTCTTTAGAAATAATATGTACTATGTAGATATGTTCCTGCCGATATTAGCAGGCAATAAATTAGCCATCTACATTTCCATAACATGCAGCAAGTAAGTAATAATAATAATAACACCAACAACAACAACAACCACAGCAATAATCACAACACTATCAACAGCATCAACTAAAAAAAGGTGAGAAAAAATAATACGATCCCAAAACAAGTGATCATGATGTGATGTTGTTGTGACGACTGTTGCTGCTGCTGTTGTTGCAATGACTCTGTTGTGGCTGGCTGGTGGCTGTTGGCTGCCATCTGAAGATTGCATGCAAAGATCGCTAGAAGAAAAATAAAAGTTTGAAATGAAGAAGAAAAAAAAGCACAATCTCTCAACTCTTTCTCGATGGTTAATTTTTGTTTGAGATAATTATAGAGCGGCATTTTCCTTGTAGTAGAAGCTGCAACAGCAACAGCAGCAAGTAATATCTAAACCAAGGAAGAAATAAACGCATTTACCAAGTAAGTAGTGCGTCCGTCTGGCGAACTCACTGTTCATTCGAATGCAAAGCGTGTATGCACGCGTTCGTATTTATTATTAGGTTACAAGAATTAGGAATTAGCTTAGTGATCGCAAGAGATCCACGGTCACTGTTTAATTTGTATGATATTGCTGTGATATGTGAAATTATCAGCGCTACTAAATAATTTCCAAGTCATATTTTTATTTGATAGATGAAATTATCATAGTCACATTCTGAAAGATCACAGATCGCTGATGCCATCATACCACACATTTCCGTGATATCTTATCTATGTGTATTTCGTGATTTCTTTTCTTCGTTTTTTTGTATTTTTTCATAATTTCATATCAATCAGCAGCATCATTTTTAATAGTTATATCAGCCTTAACATACAGAGTCAGAGTGACGTTAACTTGAGTTGTTGTGGTGTGTACGCCGAGTACATCCCTCTCCGAAATATGTACGTTAACACAACCTCAACTCAATGTCGGTTGATCGGTAGGTAGGCAGATAGGTAGGTATGCCTTAATGTCAGATCTACCAAATTGTTGGTTGATCTTCATCAGTGGTACTATTGAAATCTAACCAAAGATTATTTCTCCAGTTAAACCAGTTTCATCCTGGATTTCTATCTACACATATCTGTGTGTGTGTGTGTGTGTGTGTGTGTGTACGTTCTTTCATTGCAGCTTCATTGCCATCTTCATCTACCCATCTACAGTCAGTCAGTGAGTATAGTAAAACTGAGCCTCCGAGGAAGCTAATCAAAAATTTTCTCACCTCTTTTTCGTGTGATGTGAGGCGCAATCACTTTGACGGCATGTTTCTCTACATACACATCTCTACGCGCATCGTACATGGATACAAATTCCGCCAACGGTTGGGAATTTTGAAGTTTTAGTTATTTTTTTTTATTCATTTTTTTCTGGTTTTAGGGGGCGTTTTGCTGCGTTGAATGTTCTGTCGGCGGCAAAAGGTGGAAAGATCTTTTGTTTTAAGCCGCCGCTGCCGCCGCCGCCGCCACTACTGACACCAGCAAAAGAGTCAGCCAACCAACCAACCAAACAGCCATCTAGACAACAAACTGGCAACCAACAACCAACACCAACTTTAAACACCAGCATTGATTGCGTGGTGAAGTGATATTCAGAGTCGGTGAGTGCTGCGGTCGGTCGGTCTGCTGGTATTTAGTAGTGATGCTTTAATAATGGGCGCATGTTCTTTTTCTTCTTTTTTTTTTCTCCTCTTGCTTTACATTTACGTTGCATAGTGTATTCACAGTTGTTGTTGTTGCTGGTATTTTAGAGAGCAACCTGTTGCATGCATGAGCACATGTATCCGTCCTCCATGTACCAACTGACATACCTCCATGTATGTATATTTGTTACTTTGACTTTTTGGTGTTCTTTTCTTCATAAGTAGTTTATGCTATACAAAAAGGGGTTAATCGATTTTAAATCGTTCGCGATGGTATTTTGATTGAGGCAATAATTCATTTTTGTGTTTTCTTCGTTTTTCTATAAGGTTTTATATTGTTTTTTTTTTTTTTTTTTTTGTTTGTCGTTTGTGGGTTCATCATCCAAACAAAGGTTAGTGTTTTGTATAAAATTCTATATTCCACGTTTATTGCCAAGATTAATGAAGAAAGTTTTTAGAATGAAGATAAAAACAAAAGAAAAGTAAAGAATCGATCAAATTTTTAATGACCGGTAGAATTGTGTCGATCACACAAAGTTTGAAAGGCTGTGAGAAGAAGTTTGACAACAGCAATCGTGCTTTTCAAAAAAATCTATTAATTGAAAAAAACAAAAATTAAAATTTTGATATTAAAATTTTGAAAGGATTTATTAAATTACTAATGATTTTTAAAAATTTGTTTGCCATATCGAGGCTACTTCTTCAACCTCTCCTATGAATAAATTCTTTGCGCTTGTTCCCAATACATTGTCTGACAATCGCGAGAAATAGGCTTAGAATAGAATGAGAACACAACATGAAGCTCGTATCAAAATGAGTGGATAACAATCTGAAAAAATAGTGTTTCATTCCTTCTAAGTTATTTCCGAATTCAAGTATGATCTTTAAAACGGAGTATCTCCTCAAGTTTTTAAGATATTCTAATCAAAAAGTGCAAAGAATACCATTTTCGGCAATATTCAGTAACGTATAAATTTTGTGCCAACTGTTTGCTTATATTCACATTAATTTTACAATTAAATACTATCATTCATCTTAGGAATTGAGTTTTTTCATTCACACCTATCGAATTTCATTTCGCTGAGTTAATGCAAATTGAATTTCAAACGAAAAAGAATTTGTAGCTCATTTCTGTCTACGGTATGGAGAGTTATGTACATATACATACAGAATTAAAATAAGTTTTTTTTTGAAAAATCGTTTACTAAACTATTCGGACCACCCGAAGCAGTCCCAGAGATTTTCGAAGAAGAAAGGGGGCGGGGGGGAGAGAAAGAGATTAATTTTTTCCCTTTTCGGTTTTTTTTTATTAATGGTCTTTGATAAAAATGTATGGTATAATTAAGCATAAAATCCATCTGACGCCCTCCCTAGCGTGCGTTAGTAGTTCAGACTTAGGATTCTATATTTTATATCATCCTCTACAAGTAAATAAAATTCCAACTTTCTTCTAGTATTTTCGGGATCTCGTCCATAATAGATTAAGTAGGATACTCTTCCAATTGAGAGCTTTTATGATATAAGATGTAGAAAGCTTTTTAAAAGTCAATAAAGACAAGGTATAGTGTACTCCACTTGGCAGATTGCTTTACAATAACTCGAAGCAGGGCCAGATAATGCTCTTCTGATGACCAAGCACACTTAATTTATGACCCCCCTAAAGTGGAAGAATCTCAGAATAGCAAGGGATCACAGTCCTGATTTACATTTTCTTCAGAATTCGTTAGATCCATTCATTTAGTCTTTTTCATCTTTATAAGTTTTCTTTCTTGAGATACTTCTTCCGACTCGAAATGACTAAGATTGCTCGACCATCGCTTGTTTCAGATGGAGTAAAAATGTCTTTGTTTTCCATAAAAGATCCTTGATATTGAAGTTCTCGTTGTATGGTTGTCAAACAAAATTTTTTTGGTATCTCTACTTTTAAACTTCCAATAACAAGCATCAGGTTATTGAATGAAATCTTTTTTATTTAATACTAGACGCTAAAAATAGAAAACTGATTTCTCAGTTTTCGCCGTCTCTTAACCAAAAAGTGGTTTAAAAGTCCAATTTCCTTAAGTTTCTGCCATCTACTCATAAAATCTGATACTTTGCCTAATTTTTCAATAATTTTTCCTTTTGAACTGACCTAAAGTAAACTTCGATCGGGTTTATTTTTTACGCCAGATGTTTAAATTTTGTGGCGGTATTTATCCGCAATTTATCAGCAATTTAAGGATGGATTTCACCAATTGAAATAATACAAAATATGAAACTTGCCAGTTGTACTCAACAAACCTAAGTAAAACGAACGAGTACTTAAAACTTCTCAGTGTATTGATTTCCTCTGTCCAAATCTATTTGATTATCGAGAACACTCTCTCAACGGTCGCCGCTGGTTGCTTTGAAGATCCCGGCTCGGCCGCCGCATTTTCCCATGGAGATTTTAAATAAGAAATGTACATGGAAATACAAAAATTAATGAACTTCCAGTACCACCCAACCCTTAACCCCCTCCCTCCCCCTCCTCCTCTTTGCGTGAGACCCTGCTGAGTTCTAATTGTAATGTCTGTTGCTGATCAATTTCTAATCATGTTAAGTAGCGCTAGGAACTGAAGAAGGAGAACAAATCTCGCGCGCCAATTTGTTTCACAATCAAAAAAGTAGTGCCAAAAATTGTTAGTAGATGTAGCTGTATACAAAGTTTTAAAGCAACTGAATTTCACAGTAAAATTTAAAATAAGCAATTATTTTAAAATTAAAGTTTTTGTGTACTATTCAATCTATTGAGTAAAATTCATAGGAATCAATAAAGTTAATGTAGAATTCTGTTTCAAAATATTTTTAATTGCGATTACATAAGTTCAAATTTGATTGAAGGCATTTTGACAAACAATGTCTAAGAATGAATATATTTCTGCATAGTTTTCTAGTAACATCTGTCAATTGACATATAAATAAACAAATTTTCTTTCTTAATATTAAGTAATGAAATGTCAAATCGCCTGATGGACATTTATGACAATTTCTGCCACACAAAATATATTGTTGTTACATATTTTAAACAGACTAGCTACAGCACAAATTTATTATAAAGCATTTCAATAAAACATTTCAATGATTCACGATAATTCGTCATGATAACTTTTGTGTGTTTGATCCGTCACTAGATATATTCGCAACTAACTGACTAATTTCTAATAGAATAAAATAGAGATATAATAAAATATCATTAGCAAATTACAAGTCATTATTAGTACCTACATACAGTAAAAACCACAAGTAATTATAAATAAATTAACTAACAATGAAATGCTGTCAAAAATTAGTTTCCCTTTTTGATTAGAATCTACCCTACGCCCCAGCAAAATAAAATAATAATAATAATAAGTGATGGATTATGCTTACACTTCAGAACCGCAGACACATATATATATATAGACTCTTATCTGAAACGGATATCGTAATAACAGTAAGGAAAATTGGTTAGCAAAGCATTCAGGTGCATCAAAAGTTATACGCAGCCATACACACACTCTAAACTCGAGTATAAAAATGATGCCTTAATTAAGGAAGTTTTTTTCAGACTCTTATCAACTAAAAAAAAAAAAACAAACACAAATTTGTTTAATTGAAAAACAATTACGACAAAGGAGATTTCAAGGATTTAAATGATGCACACAAGCATATAGTTGAAAAAATTTCAAAAAAACAGATAGCAATTAAAAATCTCTTTATACAATCACACATATTTATACATTCCTCCAGCCAGCCAACAAAGTCAAAGTAAATTGCGGCAATAAAAAGCATCATTAATTTTCGATGCATTTCATTTTAATTAAATTAAATTTACAACATGCTATAATTTTACTAATTCAATGTCGTAATTTTCCTAACGCGTTGCTCTTAATGCTTTTACTATAGATACATATAAGTTAAGAAAATCTGCTGCGCTGCTGGTAAGAATAAGAGAAGTGTGTAGCAACAACAACAGCTTTCCAATTAGCTGCAACGCAACGCACAAATCCCAACGTATCAAATGGTAAAGTAACTACTTAAGATAAACAAATAAAAAAAAAAGTAAAAAAAACCTGTAATAAAATGTATTAAAAATGTTCTAAATAAGCGAAACGAAACAGGCCTTCTCTCGTTCTCCTAGGAAGGTATTCTGTCCAAACGCCCCCAACCAACGCCCTTTCAATTTACGAATGGCAATGTTCTAAAACAATGGGATTTCTCTGTTTTCTCCCTTTGGTCTATGCATGCCGCCGCAAATGACAATGATGCCAACATTAGACAGACACGTGACTTGGTCATTATGCTGAAAGTTATAAGAGACAGACAGCAAAACAGATAGTGATGGTGTGCTTTGGAGTGCGCTTACTTATTTTTAAGCGTGTACTCAATGTCAAAGCATCATGCTTTTGTTTAAGTGTACGTAAGTTTTAGTTTGGTAGAATCAGCTCACCTCGTGTTGATTTAGTATACGCTATAGCAATAGCTGAGATTATATTCAGATCATAGGCTATTTGTTATGAAGCACTTTATTGAGGAATTTGAGATTTTTCCATATATCCTAAGCTGAACATTTGAATTAAGTTAAAGAACTTGGAAAGTACTTATCTTGAGAGGTTATGAATCCAGGCGAAACTCTAAAAAATATCAATTAAAATAATTTATCTTTTGGCAACTTGTGTGGTTGTTAATTAGTGTTAAACCAATTCGATCTTTCCCAAACAACACCAGCACCTCTGAAAATGAATCACGGTCTATTTTAAGATGAACTGGACCATCTTGAAAAACCTTTTCCTTCATTTTTAAATTTTGCTTCTTTTTAATTATTGAGTGAACAGCTGTTAATCAGCATTTAAACTTTAAATTACGGCGCCGATGCATAAATATTTTCAGCGTCTGAGACTTCTGGTTTAATGTGTTTGTTTAAAATCAGTAAAAAATCTATCTCTACAAATTTAAAAATTTTATCTGGTCAAATTTCTGAAAGTCGGGACTCTGGACACGGGACTGAAAATCGGATAAATCAAGAGGAATCGAGACCGTCTGGCAACCCTAGTTGGGAGCAGCCAAGAGAAGATTCATAGCTAGAGAAAATGTAAATTAAATTTAATTTTTCTTCTTAATGAACAAATTTTTGTATTCATTTGAGGTGAACTTGAGCGGTTTCTAATGGGTCGAACCACCTTTCTCATGGGATAGGAAATATACACCGAAGCTAGAAAAAAAACTAAATATCTATGATGAAATATAGATTAATATTGGGTCAATCACTGATGCCATTATTTTTGCAAAATTTCGTAAATTTTGAATTAATAAGAAAGTTAGTGAGTTCCACAGAAACTAGTTGTAGATATTTTGACAACATGTCTTCAAAATTAAGCACCTAAGTTAATTTCAAAGAATTTTTTCTAAAGCTGAACTAATTTCTTCAACATCAACGAAATTTAGTCAAATTCTATATCAGCTTTTTCTAAATTTAAAAAAACAAAATGTCTTCAAACTTACATACTTTCTTCGATTTTTACACTATTTAGTTACAATTTATTTTCTTTATCTTTAATTTGAAGAAATTTCTTTAGAAATTTGAAAACGCTTGTACATAGATATATTCGACTACAATGTCATAAAAATAGTAAAATCTTGTGATTTTGGTAGCTTTTCTCAAAAGAGAATTAAAAAATTGGATTCGTAATTAACGCATCAAAATTTAGAAAACAGTTTGAAAAAATTTCTTCAACTTAAACTTTTTCAAAATTTATTCAAATTCTACAACCATTTCCCCTAATTGTGGATATCAATATCGTTCCACAATTAATTTATTTATCACTAACTATTTATTGTAATATCTTAATGTATAATGATTTTGGCAATGAAGAGTTCGCGAAAAAGAATCTTCTTGCCTATTGTTCGTTTAAAACTCTGTTGTCAGTGTGTAGTCTGTGCGAAGTTCAACTTGAAACTGTTGTTTAAACTTGCCATATGCAAAAAGAAAACACTACGAATAAACTAGTATTACTTTCCACCACTAGAGGATTCAAAGTTTTACTGTAATTTTTTAGTTGCTTTAAATTTTTTTTTGATTCGTGAACAATTCATCGTAAAGGGGGAGAGATGGATTCTACGCCAAAAATGAGCACGCTAACCCACGTAAAACCTGGTGATTTGCAATCCATAATAGCTCTCTTAAATTCTAATACGACTTTTTGTTTCCTACTGATTCTGTTAACCCAAAGTCAGAGGAAAATGTAAAGGAGGGAGTTAATAATAAACTTTTTTTTTTCTTTCCGATAAATATTTGTACCGAAAATACCTGAAACCTATTCTTCAGCAACCTTTGGATCTCCTATTAGTAAAAATACTTAACTGTTTCCAATTCGCCAGCAATCCCGTCTATTTTAGAAATTTGAAATTGAACCACGAATTTAAAATATAAATTAAATTTCTAAAATAAATGAGCTTCTTTATTGAAATACTCTATCCCCTGCTTAGCGTTTTCTCTCTCTTTGACTATCACAATGTAAATTTGTTCGTCAATCAACACTTTTATAGTAGCTGTGGCAAATGTTGTTGCTATTGTTGTTGTTGACTCAACAACAATTAATTTCACCTTAAAATTTTGTGTAATTGTTGTGTAACATTTTTGTGTATTGCTGTGTATCTGAATGTGTGTGACATCAAAGTGACATTCACGATGAATCATACCATTCACCATTCAACAAAATTTACTTGAAGATTTTCACGAATTGGCACTTTTCTGATGCTTCTTCTTCTTCTTGTATATCTGATTCAGTCTTCAATGCCGTCAAACAGCTTGGGTGGTATATACAAAATTTAGCTCGCACCGACAACTTCATTTTGCTGTCATTGTATATGTGTGTGTGTGTGTGTGTGTGTGTGTGAGTGGCTGTGTTTTTGTGCTAATTTTGCGCGCATTTCTTGACACTTTTATGTCAAAAGAGCGAATGTTTTGAATGGTTGCCAAAATGTAGTAAGTACGTATGTAGGAAAGTGAAGAGGCGATGCTATTTAATGATTACTATGTATCACTCCAAGTTAAATTTTGATAAGAAATTGCTGGTGCAAGAAATCTCCAAAAAAAAAAAAAAAACTTTATTAAATTTTAAGGAGAAATTTAATTACCTTGGGTATTCGCTTGAGTAGGTATAATAAAAAGTGTCAAGCAGAAATAAAACGTACCTAATAATTAAAATATACTAGGTACTATGATATATGGTTGATATGTGTCTGACATTCCTGTTGTTCATACTCAGCGGTTAAATTTATTGTGCTTGCAGTTTGTGGCTGCGCATCTAAAGTGCAACATTTAAAAGCAGTTTGGAAGCACTTTGATGTAGACAAAAATTTAAATATCTTTTTTTTTCTTTTGATATTAACTCCCTTTTCTCTCCTTACATAAAACCACTATTCATACAGGCAATTCGTACAGAGCTGTGCAGGACATTGAAACTGTGTTCAGATTGCTTGGATTTAGAAGCATATAGGATATGCATTTTTTCCGGACATGCTATAAAAAAGGAAATATATAAAAATGCGCTTCGGCATATAAAAAGATGAGAGAAAAAGAAGTGGGTTAGAATCATTTGTGATGTGTATATCTCACCCGTTGGTTTTGTACTCTTGTCTGTTCCTGTATAAATTTATACATATGTAAGGTCCTTTGCATATTATTGCCACTAATTTATGTACAAGCAACACGGGAATAATTTTTTTGTCTCGTCAGAGGAGGAATGAAAAAACAACTAAAACAATGAACATATGTCAGTAAAAATGTCAATTAAGCGCTTTAAATTTATATGTTAAAGTGACATTTCACTTGAGCATAAATCCGATTTTGTCATACTTTATGCTAAGGGATGTGACTACAGAAATCTCCTGATTTCTTCTTTTTTTAGGGGAAGCATAAAACTCTGAAGTGTTAACATGAAGATTTTTAAAGTTGTCATTCAGTAGAGAAGTACGTTAAAAAATCTGCTACTACTAAATGACAAATTTTTGAATTTTATTTTTATAAATTTCTACTTAAAAATTATTTAACATAAAACATATCATTAACACATCCGGGGGCATATAGGCCACCCAGAATTTATGGTTGGCGCGTTTTTGGAATCGAGTAACATCAGCTAATTATGACACCACCCAGTGGATGAGAGATCGATGGATTCCCCCCTCCCCCCTCCCCCCCCCCCCCCCCCCAACACCTTCAACGTTTCCTCAACTTTCTATATAAGCATTCAGCAGGAACAACAACAACAAAATGCCACACAAAGTCTGGCAAAAAATAAGAACATGCAGGGTAGGAGGAGGGTAGAATATGTTTAAAATTAATGATAATTATCAGCGTCAGAATACAATACAATAGCAACAAGAATAACAACAACAACAGCGAAATGGGGGAACGAATTGTTTTCTTTTTTTTCGGTGGTTTGGCGCCATTTAAGCAGCGCCATAATTTATTAATTGTCAACTAAGTTTGACATTTCAATGCGTTTGACATATGTTAAACTGTAAACGATAGAGGCATAAGTGAAAGAGCATGAATTGAAGAGCAAAACAGAGAGAAAGAGAGAGCGAACAAGGCACGAGAGAGTACAATAACGATTTATTGTTTGCTTGTCGAAGTGTGAGAATTATTATATAAAGTATTTTAGTTGATTTTTTTTTTGTAGTTGCTTTTTTCAGTAAGTCACAAAAACAACAAAAAATGTCATAAATTTCGACGCATTCATTAGCGTTTATAAATATGTAGCATTTGATAGACGCTATGCTATGGAGTGTTGGTGCAGTTCATTTATCAATAAAAAAAATACACAAAAAATAATTATTTTTAGAAAAATAAAACAGAAAAACTGCCTACTAATAATGAAATGCAAAATATACATAACATGTACGACAATTTCTCATTTTCGGGGTTTTTTTTTTTATTTTGGACCACCCATGTTTTGTTTTCATAGCGCTGCTCTTCCTTTAATTTCTGTTACTACATGTGTGCTGCCAAAAAACGATGAAAAAAAAACACATCATTTGAAATTTGATATTTTTGCTTGTATTGTGAATGTGAGTTGCGAGAAAAATGTGACATTTTCGTTTTTGGCAGTAATTTATTGTTTTTTTTTTTTTTTTGCTTTTTCTTTTCATTGGTATAAGTTTGAATTTCTATCAAAATTTGCATGTTACCTACTGGTTGCATGCAACCTTCTTAGGAGGAGATCTTTGCCCCATCCCGGTCTCTTGCCCTTCTAAATTGAAACTATTCAATTAATCAGTTGATATGTGCCCCGTGCATATGTTTTTCTAATATTTTTCTTACATTTTTTTCTTTTTGCTAGAGCAACTAACAGGTGGTTTTTTTAGCATTAAAATTTATTTTCTTTAATCAACATCATTTATCACTTGGCCTTTAAAATTAAACAAATATTTGTAATTAATTTAAAAATTTAAGAAACTAAGAACCATTTTCAATGTCTAAACATGCACCTATTAGGGAGCACTCACTCATTCTATTCAATTTTGAAATACAGCACACGCTTATTCTAAGGAAACCACATGTGGTCCAGCGCTTGTTTAGAGTGCAGAAGTCAAGGGATTCAAAGGTTGAATGTAAGAAAGGGCAGCTGGAAAGTAATTTTAAGTTAGGTGCACATTTTTTAATTCTCATTGTAGTTATCATATTCAATTGAAGCATTCCCACTATAACTTGCCGTTTAACTTAAGTTTGGAAATTGCATAATTTATGGAGTTTCACATACTTTAGTTCTAGCTATGTGATGGTGACTTTATTCAAAAAACTATTAGCAGAAGTTGTTTAATTTTTCAACAATATTTCTTTTTTATCTTAAGCTTATGAGTATTAATTTTTCATTATCATTAAAAAACCATTGAATGTTGCTATGATAATGAAACCTTCTTTTAAATGGTAAATGAAAATTCTCAATTTCAGTTCTAAATCTGATCAAAATTCACACCAAAATTCCGACAAATACCCAAAAATTGAACAAAAATCTAAGAAAAATTTAAACTTAGACTGAAATAGACCACATATCAAACCGAAATTGATACCAAAAACAGAATAAAATTTGGTCCTAAAAGGGAATCGAAGCAGCTCAAAAATCAAAACAAACTTCAGAGCAAAAAACCAGCTCAAATCCTCCAAAAGTAGGCTTGGAAAATCAGACTATAAAATCTGAATCAATATTAAAATGGCAGCATTAAACTTGGTCCTATAGGAAACGACCTATTTAGGTTCTGCAATGACCCTGTAAGAAAGAAATTTTGGAACTAGGTTTCTTCAACCTCAAGTCAATCAATGACCTCACATGTATTATTTTGCATTAACTAATGATAATATTGTGGTATATGTGAGGTATTTGCCACAATTTTGAATCGAACCTTAAGACCAAAGATTAGTCAAATATTTTTTCATTGAAATTTTAATTTGAAGATTTAAGCTGTCACCAAAATGTTTTTTATGATATCCGCTGGTAGACTTATATATTGTTTATAAAGCCTTCAAAGGATCCAAAAGGGTGGGTGGAGTTCATTGGTAGAACTGCTTCCCCCCTTCCCGATTTCTGTATTTCTGAATTAATAATTTGTTTGAAGAAACCAAAAACCATCGGTCAAGAGTTTCAATGCGCTGCTGTTTCTATGGCCTTATGGTCTTTTAAATATTTATTTTTTGTCATTGACAAATACAATTTTTTTTGGTTATTCCGGATTGTTGAGGATCCTCTGGAGGAACCTTTTATCTACGAATTAAAAATATCACTGAGAAACAATTTTCAGGAATTTGTTTCAGGCCTCAACGGAATCGGTGTCATATGACTGAAATTTTAATTAAAAATGACGTCAAATTATGTGAACAATTATGTAGAAATCCACATTTAAGATAAATCTTGTCTAGAATTTTAATGGTAATTTTTTCTCGGAACATTTTAACCTATCTAAACTGGTAAATTAAACTCCTCTTTAAAAAGGTATTCAAGAATGAAAGTGTTCTACAAAAATATTTTACTGAAAATTTTACTAGGGCTCACCAAAAATAAGAAACCGCCGTGGCACAGTTGGTAGAGTGTTGGAATGCTACTCAGAGTGTCATGGGTAGTCCTTCTTATGCGCAATATTTTAATATGAGACAGGCTTTTTTAGGCTCGAAAATGTGTGTTGCACTGCGCATGTAAATTAATATTTAAATTACAGTCAGCCTTACTCAGAGCTGTAAAAGAATGCAGCCGTTTAAAGTTTTAAATCTGCTGGCTTCGTTTAAGAATGACTAAATTATTCCATTCTTTTTGTGAGTGAAGAATTTAAATCATGAAGTCATGCGTCATTTTCAATGATTGACCATTCATTGGAAAATAATTCATATGAAGTCATGAATGAGCAGTTTCTTATATGAAATCTCGACGTGAATAATTCATTCATAGATTTAAAGCCATTTAGTTGAAATCAATTGAAGTCAATTGAAATCAATATGGGCTATATGCCACTTTAGGTATATCCATTTTTTTATTTTGTAACGTAATGTTATTTTTGTTCTATCGAAACTTCTATCTAAACCTTATATTCAATATCAAAAAGAGTAGTGCATGAAAAAGTAACATAAAAAGAGTATGGGCTCTGTGTCCCGTTAACATAAATACCTTCACTGCATTTAATGGAAGAATTCGTTGAAACATAAACTATACTGTTTTTTTGTGAAGTTTTTGTACACAACTAATTAAAGAAATTTAATATTTCTTGTAGTATCCTTCAATAAATGACTGCAGTCTGTAAAAGTGAAGTATTATATTAAATTCAATTAAATTTGAAGTCATGATTGCGACTTCAATTATAAGATGAAGTCATGGCATTATTGTGACTTACTTGTACTGAAGTCACAGTTGGCTGTTCCAAATGAATGGAGCAGTCATTGACGTCAAGAAGACTTCTCGATTTCATTTCTTAAGTCTCAAATAGAAAGAAAGACTGCAGTCAAAAAATTGAAATCATTCTCAATGACTTCAATGACTGCAGCTCAAAAGTTACAGCTCTGACCTTACTAATAATCAAATTAAAAGCTTTCTTAAAATGAATTGTTGACTTTTGACACATTTTTGTATAGAATAAAAGTTAAAAAGTAGTAACTATGAATGGCTTCTAATAACTGCAAATATCTGGAATATAGTTTTTTCAATGCTAATGAAATTATGCCAGCTTTACCATAAAAAGTTTAAATGTCAATGAATGTAAAATTTTATATGTTTACGTGCTTTTTTTTTTTTGTGGGTACATAAAGTACAGAAAAATTTGTTCCTTTAATCTCTGTTTTCTTTATTTCCCCCACACCTCTTTCACCACTCAACGTCCGTATGTCATTTTACCATTAAAAGTTGCTATACTCTGAAAGTATCGTTATACTTCATCACACACACACACACACGTTCCATGAACAATACCTACTTTACCACAAATGCCTTCAACAACAGCACAGTACAGCATATCTACCTACCTACTATCTATGTATTTACTTATTTCAACTTCATGCCACTCCACAGCTTGTAACTCCACATCAATTGACTCGCTTCACTTCTTTATATGTACCTACATATATGTACCTCTACCTACGAAGGAACATCTTCCTCATTTATTTTGAGTGCAGCAATTGTTAACAAGCTACAGACAAGTTGCAACTTGACTAGTTATTCTTTCTATTTTTATTTGTATGTAGATGTAGATATATTTTTTTTGTGCTTTTTTTTTTATTTTGTTACTTTTCTTTTAGCAGCTTGCAATGCTGCAATAAGAAAATCAAAAAAGACAACAACAATGACTATGTCGACGACCACGACGACGATGCAAAAGTGTTGCCAATTTGTTAAAAAAAAAACAGCAACATGAGATGCTTTTGAAAAAAAAAAACAACAACATCTACGAGGAAAAAAAAAATATTTTAAGCTTTCAACATTGTCTGCCATTTTTGCAAAGCAACGCCCTCAATCAATTTGTAGAAATTTTACTTTAGCTTGAATATTCTCCTTAATTTTTGTTGCACCTTTTGTCCACAGTTGCTCGTGTACTTTGGCTAGCTACTCTACTTCAGCTGGCATTGTTGCTGCAACTTTTTGCTGTTGTTTTTGAATAAATTCCTGCTCAATTTTCCCCTTTGTTTGGAAGTTGCTGGCTGCTACTCTCTTGATTTCGTTCTCACGCTCTCTCTCTCTCTCTTTTTCGTTTTTTTCTTTGTTGCTGTGTTTATTTTTATTTGTGTTTGTGTGTTACGACTCCTTTTTCATGCTAAACACGCCTTGTATGTATCTACTGAAAATTGGCCAAAATGGCTGCTACATGCGCGTTGCTTGCCACCAAATACAAAAACTTGAGTTGTTGCGAGTTGAGTTGAGTTTTTGCCGCATTTGCTTCTTGTTTTTGTGTGGTCGTTTTGGAAGTTTGAGTATAGTTGCTGCCTTTTTATTGTTGCTTGTTTGTGCTGGTAGCAAGTTTGTGATTTTCTTTGAGTTTTTTATACTGCAATTTGGTAATTTTCTTTTATTCCATCTTCGTCTTGTGTTAGTAAAGGAAGTTGTTTGTTTATAAGTTACGCAAAAATAACCAGGAATCAGTGAAAGTTAGACTGAGTGTGTGTTTTTCATAGATATTTTGTTTAAAATAATTCAAAAACGTGTTTAAAACTCATTTTAATACATTCATATTTTAATAGAAAAATATTTTGAATAAATTTTCCAACAAATTTCAATGTCCTAGTCACCAACATATACGCATATATACACATATAAAAATCACTTTGATATGCACAATTAGGCATTTCTTCACACCTGATTACATTAAATTTTATTGCGGCAGCCCAACAAATTTTTCTCGATTTTTAAAACATTTTTCATTTTAATTTAGAATTTTTGAATTTGAGTTTCATAATATTTTTTCAATGAAAATCATTTCGCACCTCATTCAAGCGCGAAAATGTGAAAAAAAAATTTAAATTTATTTTTGTTTTGTCATGCTTGAAATAAAATTCACTAAAAATCAAAATAAAAAAAAAACAAAATTAAAACGGATGTAAAACAAATCATCTGTGAAATACACGCACACATATACGGTCACATGAATGTATTTGCAGCTACAAAAATGTATCTATACAAAATCACGCTACATGAATCTGCTGCTTGATATTCACAAATTAACACAAATTTTTATGTAGGGAAAATATTTTTTGCATTTAAATTGCAGAATTTGATGATGTGTTTAAAAACTCAAATGCTAAAAGTATAGGATGTAGAGTAAAATTAGTAGAATGGAGACGGTGGAGAGGTCACTGTTGCCTCAAATAGTCTGTGTTCTTTTTTACCAAGTGAAACAGCAAGAAAAGCAATTATGTACTATTTTAAAATACTTAGCAAAGCGCCGACATCTTATTACAAACTTGAAAATAAAGTATACACAAGCACCAACAACAAAAACAATAACAACAACACAAACATAATATAAAATTAAACAAGAATAAAAACTAGCACCCAATAGTAATATGAGAGACACAATTAAAAACTCCCTCCCACCTACTCCAAAATTTAACTAACTGCTAGCAGGCAAAATTTTAAACAGCAACAGCAGCAGCAGTAGACAATAGAGTAGAAGACTCTTCGACTCTCCCCAACTTTATAGAAAATCTCTCATGTCCCACCACAGCGACAGCCACAAAATGCAATTACAATTACAACACAAAAGAGTTGAAAGGCAAATGAGAAGAACAAGTGATGATGATGATGGTGAGGAGGAGGAGGAGGAGCAGGAGTGAGTAGTTAAATGAATAGGAAGACCTATAGATTCCAGAGGTGTATGTGTAGAGGAAGAGGGATACACAATCAGAAATGCAGATCAGCAGAAAGGCAGACCAACAAAGAGACAGACTGGCTGTTACACTTACAAACCGACAGAAAGACAAATAGTCTAAAAGCCAGTACAGACAGTCAATTGCTTAAGGAATGAAAATAGAAATATTAAGTTGGATACAATTCACTCTATTTGCAAATTTCAAAGCTAAATAGCACGTAGATAGATAGAGTGGGAAAGAGTTAGTAGTAAATGTGTTGAAGTGGGCGTTTGTGAGGGCAAATTGTAGACATTTCTTGTAGCTATACAATTCGTCTCAGTTTTGTGCTGCTCTCGAAGAAACAAACAAAAAAAAAAACCAAATACAAAAAAGAAGATGCATTCAAAAGATATACAGCAATGAGCTACAAATTTCTCAATTGTCAACACCAGAAACAAAGTGACAGAATGAAAGGAATGAAATACCAGCATAGAAAAACAACAACAGCAATAAAATTCTGTAGTAGCTTTACCATTTGAGTTATAGAGAAGCTAAAAAGCTGTTAGGTACACTGACGGATCAACGATTTGAATTTTCGGAGGGATAGAATTTGGAGAGGGCTGATTTTCTTGAATTATAAAATTCATACTGAAATTAAGATAAACCCCTTACCCAAACCAAAAACTAATCAATTTTAGCAATATTTATACCAAAGTTCGGACCAAAAATTCAAAAAAAAAAAACTTAAAAAAAAATATTCAGACTAAAAATTCAGACTAAAATTGAGACAAAAAATTTGATCAAAAGGAGATCGAATTTAGACCAACAAGCGTTTCATAACTCACTAGAAAACATACCAAAACCTGAACCAAAAAAAGGCCAAAATTTCAACCAAAATCACACAGAAAGTAAGACCAAAAAATACTAAAACTCACTTCAAAACCCTGACCCAAACTAAAAATCAGCCCAAGAAATTTGATCAAATATCACTCCAACACTCAGATCAAAATTCAGTTTAAAATAGGCTCCGGTTGTATTATCGGGTGACTATATCTGGCTCCATGTTTCTGATGTTTGCCGTGTTGTTGTTATAGCGACCTTCAATTCGTTTATCTTTGTAGTGTATATTATATGTTATGTTTGATTGTAGCTCGGGTTACCAGATGCAAGTTGGGCTTCATCTGGACATTGAGATAAAATAGTGCGATTTTTCAACTTTCATTTGAACATTGAAAAAAGATTTTTTCACCCAACAAAAAACCATAAATAGAAAGAAAAAATTATTTATTTCTTTATAAACTTATATACATACATATGTAAGTACATTAACGTGACTCTAGTCCCATACACAAAAAATGAACCTCGGTCTATTTTATGACGATTCCCAAAATATTTCAGTTCTAGCTATTACCGTTCGGCTATCTTGAAAAACCTCTTACTTCACTTTTCAATTTTGCTTTTGTTTTTTTGTTATTGAGTGAAGAGCTGATAACACAGTGCCACAAAATTTCAACACTATCTTTGGAGAAAAAGTGTATATACAAAAATTCTTTATCTCTTTGTGCTTATCAACTTTGCATCCAACTTAACAACACAAAATTTGTATCGGTTAAAATAAACAAATTTCTTAGTGTACCTTGAAGACCTCATTTTTCCGAATTCAGGTCCATATTGTGGAAGAACTATATTTGATGGAGAAAAACTGAGTACGCAGTCGTGATCAGCGGCTAATTTATTATAAAACTATCACACAGTGTAATCAGTGTAGCACACCATTTAAACTTTAAATTACGGAGCCGATGCAATTCAGCGCCTGAGACTTCTGGTTGCTCAAATTTTTCAGTAAAAATTTTATCTGGACAGTCAAGACGAATCAAGACTGTAGTTGTGTTTATATGTAGTTATGGTTGCTCGTCGTCACTAGTTTTTATGGGAAGTTGGCTACACTCTTCGACTGTGTGCACAGTTTTACTGCTCCCTGGTGTGTTGGTCGTACAAATATGTGTAAAGTGTTGTGTGGACTCTATCCATAGTTTAAGCATTCGTCCCTGATCTCAATCTATATACAAACATGCCATGTAATTAGTAAGTACCTTACTCCAGCCAGATCGAAATTGGGCGAGTGTGGTTCTCGTTTCTCTAGGTAGGGAATTTTCTTCATCTACTATGGGTGGAAGGCCATCTGGGGGCGTCTCCATTGATGGCCTTTTGGACTGCTTCCCGGTGAAGAGTGTTTAGGGCCGAATTGTAGGCTGATCGTTCTATTATGCCTTGGTCGGGGTGGGGCGGAAGGGGGGGAGGGGGGGAATTGGCAATTGTTTCATCAGAAACTTCTATTCGTTTCTTGAGAACAGAGATTGTTGGAGAAATATATTTTTTTATAAAAGTAATTTTAGAACATCTTCGCATATTTCACTGTATAAATCACTAAACAAATTCTAATTATTTCTGATTTATGTATTATGAATTTTCTGCGTAAAACTTAAAATTTTTCTATGGAAGTAGTCAAAAAAAAAAACAATTCATTATTATACAATGAATTATGTATAATGAAAACATTAACATTCGAAAAACAGTAAAAAATTATATTTTCTCACGCAACTCCTTAGCCTAAAGTTAAAAAAAAATATAATAATTACGCGTTTTTGGTGTTAAGTTTCAGCAAACATTTAAAAAATATTTAATTAACGTTTTAAATATATATGAAATTTAATACAACAAAAACAGTTAATCATATGTGATTTGATGTGATTTTATATTTTTATTTTATTAAGCATTTTTGATTTATTAATTTTAAAAATGATGGCTGGGAAAATTTTGAATTGAAAGAAATTAATTTAGTTAAAAAAAATAAAGAAAAAATATTAATACTAAAGTAAAAGATATTTATGAAATAAAATAAATCTCATGTTACTTACAACTTGCAGTAATCATTACGATGCTTGAGAAGCTCAAATAGTTATTGAGAGATTTAAAAGTTTTTCAGAAATTGCACTTTTTCTACAGCTTTAGTTTTTAAATTGTTATTATTTTAGATTAATAATTTAAAATTTGTACGTATGTATACTACTTAGTATAGTTATTTACATTTATTTCCCATGATCATTGATCTTTTCGAATTATTTTTAGCCTAATCAGCTTCTCATCGTTTGTTCTTTCCATTTACTTTATTTTATGACATTTGCCTTTATGTTTTTTTTTTTTTTTTGGTTTGTCAAATTCTAACTTTATTAATGAAGTTGTCAATGCATATTTGTTTCCTTTTTTAACTTAGCTATTCATGTTTATTTATGTTGGAATTCTTCAAACACTATTCTCATTTTTAAATATTAATGATGTTCAACTAAATTTGTGAATATTCTTTTCTAAGAAATAATTATCGTTATCGTCATCTCTGCGAATGAATGAAGAAATGAGAAATTATTTATTAATCTTGCCAAACATTTGACAGCCCGATTCATTTGTCGCTAATGTTTGTTGAGTGTTGATAACTTAATGACATGTTTGAAAAAATAATAAAAATATACCAAATATCCAAATGGGAACACACTGATGATAAACTAAAAATGAAACAAAATATAATTATATGAATTATAGGGCAATCTCACAAGTTAATATTTAATTTAAAAAAAATTTAAATATGTGATTATAAAAAGCTGAAAATAATAATCAAAAGATGTATATTTAGGAATTAACTATTTATACTTTTGTAGTAAACATTTATAGATCAAAATTTGTCTATGGTATTTTACTTCTATCAGGCTTAACACTTAAGAGTCTATATTAAGCTGGAAGCTTTTAATGTATAAATTTATGTATGTGTCATTGTTGCACAGATTTTTGGATTCGTAGTTCTATTTTGAGCTTCAGAAATATTTTCATTTTAAATTTTATCTTTGATTTTTAGCCCGGGCAGATCTATGGAAGTTTTGGAGATAAAACAAACCAAGTTTCGGCAAATATGCCAGCCATTCTTATTATTGTTCCGGAGTTAAAAACCTTTTTAAGGAATAAAAGACTTTTACCAATCTCTGCATCAGTTTGTAATCTAGAACGTGTTCTTTTAAATTGTGATCTCCGTGGTTAACTTAGCTAGTATTTAATTATCAGAGCATGCTCAAATGAAATAGTTTTCTCTCACGCCCCTGTTAAAGTTTTAATGTAGGTAATTATTTCAAATATTATTATTCTTGTAGTTCCGCTTGAGAACCAAGGACCAAACCGGATTTTCTCCACTCGATCTAGCTCCAGTTTTTAGATTTAGTTCTATGTTTTAGCTTTGTTCTTTGAAAGTCTTCTCTCAGCATTCGTAGGTCTTTTTTCTCCGGCGATCGTACAGGTTTAAGTCGATTGCTGTTCTAGTCTATTATTTTGTGATTTTCGAAAAGCGTAACTAATCTAGCACTTTCCGAATTTCGGATTAAACTGGAGTTTGATTTTATTGATTCTCTCCCATATTATAGAGTTTTAGAAGATGGCTGACTAGAATATTTCAAAAAAAATTTAGAGGTTGCTAATATTTTCAATCATTAGTTGAACTTGAGATAACGGAGGGGTGGAAGGGGTTCAGACTTATCTTTCTTTTAAATATGGGTCATTCTCTGTCAACGGGGAACTCCCCCTGTCCAAAACTGGTTAATCTATTTTAGAGCATATTTGGGCTCAAATGAAAGCTTATTATCCCTAGTTTCAAATGCCGCAAGACATTTTTGACATGATGGTGGACCATGAGAGAATAGTTTTATCAAGCATACGTAAAAGAACATATAAAAGAACAGATAAAGCTTTTTTTCGCTAACCTTAAAAAAGGTTCAAGCTGTTTTTCAGGTTTTACGCTTACCTAAGTCATCACACAACGACGGGAAAAGCCTTTTGTGTAATTTCAGTTGATGAACATGAATTTAATATGACGTGTTGTCCCTAACCTCAAAAAACAGTTTATCAATCGAATTTAGATCAGTATCTGGATGTTTTAATCTTTCTCGAGGAACTGATATATTTATTTATTTGAAATCGAGACTTATTTGTGACCAATACTCGTATCTAATCTATAACTGGGAAGTTTGTTATTTCTCGAGGAACTGATCCATACATTGGAATTTATTGAGTCTAATAAAAATGAATTAAATCTGTATAATTTTGCATTTCTCTATTAACCGATTTATTTCTTTGAATTGTTAGTCTTGTGGAATGAAAATGTGTCAATATCTGATCTATACCAAGATAATTTATTATTTCAATTAAATCAATCACGTTCTGCAGAAGGCTCTTCAACCTTGTCTGCTCCTGGGCAGGTATGCTCTAAAGAATTTCTTTTCCTTGCTTCCTATTTGTCTTGATCTAATTGTACTTACGTCTACTACACAGTTTCCATATCTCTAGTCTATAACTATTAAATCACTTCATAAACATAACCAGGTGGAGCAAACTGATTACGTTTTGTAATTGATGACTAGTGCCAGGTCATAAGAGTAGTAAAAACATGATTTGGCGATTTTTATCGCACAAGAAAAAAAATGGCAGGTAGCAATAATTTTACAAAATAATAATAGCAACACTTGCCGCCTTACTTAGCAATTTTTTTTCCTAACAAAGAAAAATAGGTGTTGGCGTGTTTGTTTGCCTTGCGGTTTACAATCAAATCAAACAATGAATAAATACAAAAGAATGAAAAAACTAGTATGGAATATGATAATCAATAATTATGGTAATTACGTGTAGCAACATTTTTTTTATTTTTCTTTTTTTTTGGAGGTTGGCCCAACAAACAAGGAACATACAAAAACTAAAGAGACAAGTGTTTTAGTATAATAAAAATGTAGGTACTTCTACTTCATATTTGAGTGCTTACATATATTTACTACTTAAATGCTTTCACTATACAAAACTTTCACGCTGCAGAAATAAACAGTTCAACATAAAAACGGTTTGCTGCTTCATGCATACATACATATAATACATATGTAGCACATTCTTTTTGAAATTAATTTACATACAAATCCATTGAAAATTTTTAAAGCAATTTTGCCTTTTGGGTGAAAACAAGCGATGCCTACATCACACTTCAACACAATCAAGCATTTTCATCGAATTCACTTCACTTCACACGGCCAATTCAATGCAATTTCTCACAGACTTTGTATGTATGTATGTATGTAGATACATATGCAGTATATGTGGCTATGTATATGTTTGTGTTTACTGCAAATGTGTAGGGATATGCTTCCTCTATATAGTATGCTTGGGAATATTGAAAATTTGCATGTTTTAAGGATATGCTTACATGTATATTATGTTGCACACATATGTATATATGTAAGAGTATATAATATACGTGTACATAAGTGTTTTTCTGTGTATAAATGTATGTGTGTCTGTCTGAGCATTGCATATGTGAACATATCCTTTCACAACATGCCAAAGTATAAATTAAAATAAATAAAAACAGAAACATGTCGGATGTACGCGTAGTTTAAAGCTTATCGCTGCAATTTTAACTTTCGTTATGCCAGCAATATCAAAGGATTCTTTGACCATGCTGTTGTTTGAGTATATAAAAAGGATATAAGCAAGCTTTGAGGTAAAATTTGTGTTTAAAATTGCAACTATGTAGCAATTAGAAATGAATTTGAAAAATTTATAAAAATTTAATCATGTGGAAAGTTTAGAAAAAACGAGGTTTTTGTTTCTAAAAACAAATACTTCTGGCTCTACAAATGAAGATGCATATATTAGAATTACAAAATTTTGGTTAAGAAAAATTGTTTCCTTAAAAAAAACTTCTCTTCTTTAGTCCTATTTATATACGCCCATCACTTTCATTAATTTTTATTTAAATTTGACAAATTATCCTAAGGGTCCTTTCAGTTTTTTTCCTATTTCATTTTTTTTTTACTCTTTTCTTGTTCTATATATATATATATATATATATACATACATAAATGGCATGGCCTGCCTGTCTCTCTCTCTCTCTCTTTTGTTATCTATGACAATTCTTCGCTTATTAATCTTATCTACCTACAATAATTTGTCCTTTTGCTACCTTACAATTTTTCACTACACTTTTTTGCTGCCATCTCTTTTTTCGTTTATTTTTCTTTTTTTTCATTTTTTTGACACTGCAACAATAAACAATTTTTTTTGTTTGTTTGTTATCTTCTAATATGTCCGCAAGAGGGTGTGAAAAAATTTGTTTGAACAAAACAAATTATTTTAGATAAAATTCTGCATATTTTTTTTTTAGTTTTTTGGTTGTTTTTTCTTGTGGCTAAATCTCCCTCTTAATATATTTTTTCTAATATTTTTTTTTTTTGTATGCCTTCCATTTTTTCACCTCTACTTCAACATAAATGTATATGCTCGCACCTAACTGCGAATTGCGTGTAATGGTCGTAGTTCAGTGGTCGGTTTGAAAAAAAAAAAAACACAAAAAAAAGGTAGTATAAATTTAGTAACAGTTGCTTCCCTTACTTTCGAACATTTTTGGTACCTATCTTCCTACATAGCGCTACAGAACTGAAGGAGAGTAGTCGAGCAGCGTAAAAAAAGAAAACAACATAAATTTAATACTGTGTTTACCTTTTTGAACGAAATATTTGTGAAATGTGTTTAATTCAAAGAATGTTGTAGTTGCTCCTACTTTTGCTCCTACCTTTTTTTTTTGTGATTGTCTTTTATTTACCAAAAATTAGTTAAGCACTTTTTTTTTTGAGATCGGTTACTAACGATAAACATGAATATTATTTATATTTAAAATTAGAAAATTAAGGGTTTTAGTAGTGAGTTAATTTGTATTTACTTGACAGCAATGACAAACGTTTATTTGTGGAGAAAGTCGGGGAAGGGAGGAAGCTAAAAACAAAAACAAAAAATTAAATCTTAGATGAGTTTTATTTCTAATCAAATTTTCAGCTTTTTTATATGTTTATATGTTTCTCTTAAAGTCCACCTTTTTTTTATTATTTTGTAGGCATAACGTTTTACTTTCTTACATTCCATAAATTCTTTAAATTTGCTTAACCGTTCACCTTGTAATCCTTTGCACATCTTGCATAACAAATGCCGCCTTTTTAATGCATTGCACGCCTACTAACTATCAGCAAATGCCTTGAGTAGCCTAGACTGCTTAAAATCATTTTAGAATTAATGAAATTATGGTTTTTGTGTGTGAAAAAGTTTTTGCTTTAGCATACTTTAAGGCGTTGATGTTCCGTGAAATGTTTAGCTTTTGTTTGCGGAAAGTAGAAAGTGGAACATTGCCATTTACATGCAATAGAAAGAAAAAATATAATGTTATATAACCAAACTACTTGTTAGTCTTAAGAACTAGTTGTTGTGTAATGAAATGTTAATAACATAATAAACATTTCGAATTAATAAAAAAAAAAATTGAGTAAATAAAAGTACCTAAGTAAAGTAATCTAGGTGTGATTCTAGTTATACCTGGATCACTGACGACTGTCTTAACCCAGATATGTTCAATGTCGTATATGAGGTACACTTAAAAAATGGTTGGTTTTGATTAATGAAAATCAAAACTTTGTTTCTATTTAGTTTCGAATGAGTGAGAACTCCATATAGTAGCGAAACAAACCCAGTTTAACCTCTTCGGTGAAAAATTACACGTTTTTGCTTATTATTAAAGTTTTTTAATTTATTGTGATTATTTTTCTCGAGTTCTAGTAAAATTAGGAAACTAAATAAGAATTATGTTTTCTCTTAATTTCATTAGAATTCAAGAAAAATTACTGAAATAAATTCAAAAAATTAAAAAAAACGAAAAATTTATAAAATATATGTGACCTTGGACATCGAAGAGGTTAAATAAATTCCTTAGAATTTAGGTGTAGCATGACACTGGAGACGGCCATGACTTTATAGAGCCAGATAACTTAGTTAATAAGTTGATACTGGAAAGTGATTAAAATTAATTTAAATAACTAAAACTTCAACTTCTTCATTTATTTTTCAAGCTATTCAATATTTATACCCATACATACCTAAAAATATAGCCAGAGGTAAATTTGAAGAAACTCTTTGTGACATTATACAAAGGGGGCTTGGTATTACTAGGAGATGGTGCAGGTCGGTAGGGCTAAATATTAACCCTGTAAAGACCACTATAGTTCCATTTACTAGGAAAAGATCACTCCCGCGCTAGAAATCGATATCACTAGCTGGGGAGGTTATTGAACAAAAGCAAGAGGTAAAGTATCTGGGCTTAGTATTAGATAGTAAACTCACATGGAAATCGCATGTTGAGGCAGTGACAAGTAAAGCCACTCGCGCTCTAATGGTAACGGCGAAAGACAACTATCTCTTGGATTGTCCCAAGGACAAACAGTATAGTTTTGAGAAACACTTTGTTGCAAAACTTAGCAGTAAGAACGAATGGGAAAGTGTAGAACATAACTACACACTCAAAGAACACACTGTTAATTGGTATACAGATGGGTCACGAACCGAGGATGGAACAAGGGCAGGAGTATTTGGTCCAAGAATCAAACACTCTGAGCCGATGGGGAAGTATCCTAGCATCTTTCAAGCTGAAATTCACGCAATCGATATATGTGTGCAATTCAACATGGATAGGAAGTACAAACGGTAAAATATCGCTTTCATGTCGGATAGCCAGGCAGCAATTCGAGCGTTATGCTCCTCTGAGGTCACCTCTAAACTGGTGTGGGACTGTTTGAGCAAGCTTAATCAACTGGGCAAGGATAATAAAGTCGCTCTATGTTGGGTCCCTGGACACTTAGAAATAGAGGGTAATGAGCAGGCAGACGAGCTTGCTAGAAAGGGAGCAGCGACCACTTTCGTGGTACCTGAACCCTTCTGTGGAATAGGAGATAGCGTAATCAGGGAAGTACTCAGGTAGGAAGAGAAGAACAAGAGTCAAGAACTCTTTAATAATCTTCCGGGACTGAGGTAATCCAAAACGCTTCTAGGTATTTATAACAAGAAAAGATACGCATTCTGCATCGGTCTCAACAAAAACAGACTGCGTATATTAGCTGGTATTCTGACTGGGCACTGCGGGCTCAGAGAACACCTTTGCAAAATTGGAGTTGGGGAGAGCTCAATATGTAGGTTTTGTAATGAGGAAAATGAATCATCAGAACGTATCTTACATCAGTGTGGAGCACTGATCCACAAAAGGCTGAAATATCTGGGTATGTACGAAGTGCCCAGTACAGAAGTAGCATCCATCGATCCGGGCGCAATACTCAAATTCTTGAGGGAGACTGGACTGGATGAGGCACTCTAGGCAAATCAGACTAGATGGAGAAGTGGGACAATAAATCTTATAGGTCGTGGTATAAATACATTAACCTCTCTAATACAATACAATACAATACCTAAAAACACGTTCATACATTTTTCTTAGTGAGACAATTTGCGTTGAGTCCCATTTTTTAATACTTTTTTATCAAAAGTAGTAATTAAGCATTTAACTAGTACGCTTTATGTTACATCTAATAACATATACTATTTTTCGATACAACAACAAAAATTAGTTGAAAAAAAAAAAAAATAAAATGTGTCACATTCCCATAGCACTGTGAAACAACATTTTCCACACCTATGAACAATGGACTGTTCGCTGTAATGGAGGAACTAGTGTGCTGGACTACTAATCATCAGGAACCATACATTGTACGATGCTTTACAGAGTTAAAAATCCGAAAAAGAAAATAAGAGTTTCCTACTAATTTTCTTGGCTTGCCACTTCTAAAAGTAAAAATTGTCTAAGAAAAACTTTTCTTCGCCGTTTGTATTCAGCATAGCAATGTAGGTCCCCTCTATTCGCATACAAATATAACTAACAACGCACAACTTTAATGTATGTGAAAAACTTGGGGGCTTGGTCGTACCCAAAAAGAGGACAAAAATAAAGAAAAGTAGAAGTTAAAAACTGAAATGCTGTAAGTTTGGAATAAATAGTTTCCATCACAAAGACTATATCGCAAATAAACTGGACACTTTGTGATCAAATACAATTTTTACAGAAATTTTGAAAACGCCATTAGACATAGTAGGCCGTGAAATTTTATTGCCGTAAAAATTCTGTTTCAGGCATTTTTTTAAGGGGTCTTCCTAATTTTTAAGGCTGTAAATATTTATTTTTTTTCACGTTTTTTTTTTATAAGATATTTCATTTAAACTTTTTACATATGTTTTACAAAAATACGCCTATGCTCACCTTCGCTTTGTTTGAATGGTGCTGAAAGGTAGAAATTTATAAAAAAGTGTCCCTAAAAAACGCCTCATCTCTTTTTATAAGAAGTACACTACATTAACAATTGTTTGACCGGATTTAGTAACTATGTGCTTGAGTGCAGGATACACTGCTAAAAGTGAATAGAGGTCTCATCTTCTCCAAGACTGAGTTTTCTAAACAGAGACTGCCTCGGAAGGCGACTTCGCTCCTGCGCTTTTGTATTGAAATTGCCAATTTCTGCTCCTTTTCGTCGTCTTCCCCCATCCCTCTTGTCATAAGTGTTTCAAATGTGGAAATATCAAAAAATATCATTTGCCAGCATTCGTACCCTCGACCGTATCATTTCATTCCCTTGAAAATTTTAGGATATGTTTTAATTAAAAATCTTTGAACTTTGTACAGCAAGTTATGGCAGAAAATTGATATGTGAACTACCTAAAGGGGCGATTACCAGCGTATCCAACGGTTGCATAGTTAAACAATGCACCCTTCCTTCATGATTCAAAAATACATTTTAAATGAATCCTTTCCCTTGGCAAATCTCTGGATCTGATAAAAGGTGGGACAAATTTGAATTGTTAGTAATTTTGATTCAAAAAAAGTGAAAAAACGGACACGTCGATTCTGGCAACTACCGCTCGTCATTTAACAGACGCTCGACCGTTATAGTCTCAATCATCAATTGGAATGTTTCTGCGGCTTAGTATCGGAAAAAGTCTGAACGATTTGAATTTTTATAGTTCATTGCCTAATTAGTCTTGCCACTTCACTTGCTCACTTTCGAATCGAAATACAAAGAAGGATCCAAGATGTTTGTTTTTCGTCGCTTCACTGTATCTTTCCCTCTTCCCTTTCTTCTTCCTTTTCATCTTCCTTCCCTCTTCCTCTCCCTTTTATCTTTTCTTGTAAATTTTTAATTGAAATCAAATGCATGTATTGAATTTTCTTAGTTGCAGTCATTATACTATATTACCAGCTGTGGATTTGTGCGTGAAACATTTTGATTTTTTTTAATTTTGGTTTTTCTATACACTAAAATATCTAGCTAAATAGTATAAAAACGATTTTGTTGAATAGTGTAATTGTGTTTCATACGTGCATATAATTTAAATATTCAATAAAGCTTAACGTGAAGTTAATTAAGATATTTTTTGAAAAAGTCTTCTTTAAACGTTTTTTAATTACATACAAACGAGTATTGCATAATAATTATTGGTATGTAAGTTTTAGAGCGTAGGTAGAAGAAGAAAAGGACATTAGCACCATATGTGAAATTGAGTTATTATTACTTATAATCGAAGGAGAATGTCATATAATTGAGGGTTATATGTGACTGATGGAAAATAAAAACTTCATACCACATACCAAAAGTGTGACAAAGTTTTTACAAATGAAATTAAAAATATATCTATAAATGGATATTGCTACCTTCGCTTCTATGCATGTAGGTATATAAAAAGTGAAGGGTTATTTAGCTAATTAAAACTCATTTAACAGTTTTTCGTAGAAAATTTTATATATTTTTAAAAATTATTGCTATAATATTTCAAATATAGTTATTCATCATTAAAAGTTGATGACGCATATCGTTCGCTCGTTCGTCTCTGACATCTTTAACCCTTTTCGGTGTTTAGTGCTTTCAAATTGTGCGCTGCCATACTCAAAAAAAAAAAAAAACACTCAATCAATTAATTATGTCGCAGAGCGTATTAGTTGACTAAAGATAAATACACTAACGTTGGTAGAAAAAGAATTATGGAGGGGTCGAGAGGGTTTAGACAATTGTTATGTTGGAAAAATATATGCATTTATATAAATACCTTACAACGTAACCTTCTGGCTACGTTAATGTCTTTCTATCATATAAATATGTGTGTGTATATGTTTTTTTTTTGTATAATTTGAAACTGAGTCTAATAAATAAATGAATTGCAACGCTCTAGTGCTTCTCAATTTTAGCTGACAGCATGCAATTTTATTGCTTTATTGAATGTTATTGCTATAGCTGTAAATTATCGCAACAGTTTTAGAAAATATTTTTATTTCCCCCCTTCTACTCCTCTTGGGTGCTTAGGGCTTCTACTAAGCATTTCTATCTGATTTTTTCTGTTAATTCCAGATGAATGCGACGAAGTCCAAGTCTTCGAGTTGGCTGGTGGGGTTCCATGTTATGCGTCTTCTTTCGGAGGACACGTTTGCTATAACTTCGTCTAGTAGTATTGCAAAGAGAAGGGGTGGTTACGTAAAGAGAAGGGGAGAAAGTAAGCATCCTTGTTTGACTCCTGCATTGGTGGTGAAAGGCTCGCTAATATTGCCATTGTGTAGTACTGATTCAGAGGGACTCGCTTTCTTTGTAAAGATCTCTACATTGTGCTACGCTTAATTGAATCAAACGCTGTCTTAAAGTCGATGAACAGCATGTATAACGGTCTTCGCCATTCTATGTATTGTTCGATAATCATCCGATGAGTATTAGATTGATGGACGTAACTTGTGTGGGGGCGAAAACCTGCTTGTTCGTCGTGTATAGTTTTCTCAATTTTTTGTAGCCTGCCTACGATTATTGTAGTTAGTATTTTGTAGATCGAATTAAGAAGTGTTATTCCTCACCAGTTATCACAGTCTCTCAAGTCATCCTTTTTTGGCAGCTTTACAATGATGCCATTCGTCCATAATAAGGGTAAGCTCTCACTTTTCCACGCTGATTTGATGTAAGGTTGCAATAGCTTAGCTGATATTTGAGCGTCGTCAAGCAATATTTCTGGTTGAATGCCATCTTCTCTTGCAGCTTTCTTTAGCTTCAGTTTTTGTATTGCTTCCTTGATCTCGTCAGTATTGGGTGGCGTCGTTGTGATTCTCAGTGGATTGGTATCTAAATTATCTTTCTCAATGCCATTTGGGTTATCATCTAAGTTAGAGTTTGTGCTGTTGCTTATTTCCATCTGCGAGTTTGTGCATCTGCGTTCGTTAATAATACTCCATTGCGATTCCTAACTGGTTGGTTCCTCATGGATTTCTGTTAAGTTAGGCGTCCTATTATTTGATGCAGTTTTTTCATATTACTTAAATTTTTGTTTGACCTGGAAACAGATAAAACTGTCCTTTGCTTACCATTGTCAGAAAAATAAAATACGTTTAAAAATTATTTCCAAAAGTATAGGTTTTATATTTAACAAAACAAAATTCCGAAGTCCATGCATTTTCCGTGCTTTTCGGTAGTAGGTTTCCCTTAAATTTAAATTACATAGTGTCACTCAGTATTCTGGACAACGATTGCGATTGGCACAACAGTTTTTTATTGTATTTCGTTGTTTTTATAGTCTCATTTCTGGATTCGAATCAAATACAGACTCTACTCTTATCGCGTTTCCTTCTTTCCTCCCTTCTTACCTTCTTTTTTTCCTTCCTTCTTACCTTCTTTCCTTCCTTCTTTTCTTCCTTCTTTCCTTCCTTCTTTCCTTCCTTCTTTCCTTCCTTCTTTTCTTCCTTCTTTCCTTCCTTCTCTCCTTCCTTCTTTCCTTCCTTCTTTCCTTCCTTCTTTCCTTCCTTCTTTCCTTCCTTCTTTCCTTCCTTCTTTCCTTCCTTCTTTCCTTCCTTCTTTCCTTCCTTCTTTCCTTCCTTCTTTCCTTCCTTCTTTCCTTCCTTCTTTCCTTCCTTCTTTCCTTCCTTCTTTCCTTCCTTCTTTCCTTCCTTTATTCATTACTTCTTCTCCCTTCCTTCTCTTCTCTCTACTTTCTCTCTTCCCTCCTTTCTTCCGTCTTATTTTACTTTTTCCCTTCCGTTAATGGACTCTAACACTCTGAAGCAGAATATTTAAGGTCCCTGGTTTAGCTTTTCTTTTAAAGTATTCCAACTCAACTTTCACTGAAGGTTTTAGAGTGTGAATTAAACTTCATGCGTAGTCTGAATTCAATTCATCAAAATTGTTCATTTTACTATTTTGTATCTAGAGCATAGAAACCCTACAGTGGGCTCTATCACTTAAGCACACTCCAATTTAAACAAATTAACCCCTTGTTTTTACAAGGTAGTTAGAAAAAATAAACACATCCTAGTTTTTTTTAATTCCATATATAGTTTATTAATTTATTTATTGATTTATTCATTTATTGCTTTCTATTCAAGTGCAGCTTAAAAGTTAATGCTTTTTACTAATTAATTTTTATTTATTCATATGCATATATTAAAATTTGATTTTGTTTTCAAATTGTACAGCATTACATTTTTATTTAAATATTTGATTTGTTTGAAACACTCACTTAAAAGTAAATAGTTTTTTAAACAAAAAATTAAAAAAAAAAAAAAATATTAATATTGTAAATACTTGAAGTAAAGCATTAAAAATATTAGGAACAAAATTATGTTTAGGAAAATGTTTTATTAGATAATAAGTTATTGAAAAATTTTGGAATTATATACAAAATTATTTACATACAAAAAAAGAAAAACACAAAATTTCTTTTAAACTTAATACTGCATTTTTAATTAAGTAGTAAATTTTTCTTAGAAACATTTAAAAATCACACTTCAAAACTTCTACATACTAACTACAATCATTTAAGCACAATTTCTATAAATTGAAAATTAAAAAATTGATTTCAACATTTCAACATGAAGCAACATTTAAAATGTTTAGCTACATTGTTGCAGCCAGCCAATAAAAACAAAAGAAACATTTTAAAGTACTAAACAAAAAAATAATAACAAAAAAATTAAACATTGCACAATTTTAAATTGATTTAGATGAACGCCAAGTTCGCAGCTATTTCGGAAACTATTTTTATTATCACCGCTTCGACCATGTCCTTCACGCTCCCTTAATTCGGTGGACTACGCGAATGGGCAGGCGAATGTTGCTGCTGCTGCGGTACTTGATACGGACTAAAACGTTGATAATGTTTAGCTCGCATATCCGGTGATGGTGAACCCGATGAAGTGGTTGTAGGTGTTGTTGCTGGTGGAGGTGGTTGTGCCGCTGATGGTGGTTGCTGTGGTGGTGGTGTATGATTAGCTGAACCGCTCATACCGGCTGCTGCGGCTGCAGCAGCAGCAGCTGCTTGTGCTGCAGCCGCTTGATGATTGGCACTAGCAAGGAAACCGGCAGTTAACTGTGGCCATTGTTGTTGCCACATTCCAATATTGAAAGCATTTAAAGCAGCGGCGGGTGGACGTTGATATAACTGTGGCAGCAACATTTCAGTATACGGCGAACGACCAAACATCTGTAAATGTTGACGCGCCTTCTCAAGGAATGCCAGCGAAGCTGCATCAGCATCTTGTTGCGACAATTGTTGCATTAATGGATCGGGAAAGAAACGCAGTGGGGAGCGTAAATGTTGTTCGAGTAGAAAAGAGTCCATGGGGTCTCTGGAAATGGGACAGAAAAAGAAAAATAACAATTATTTGAAGTTAGTTAAGTGCATGTGAAATGTTCTAGCAACTTGTTGCTGCAACATTTCATTTCTTTTATTTCTGGTTCTTTTATAGTTTACTTCAATCTATTTATTTTGTTTTTTTTTTTGTTTGATTGTTGCTTAACATTTTATTTATGG
Organism: Toxonevra muliebris; assembly: GCA_963691655.1. Lineage (NCBI taxonomy): Eukaryota > Metazoa > Arthropoda > Insecta > Diptera > Pallopteridae > Toxonevra > Toxonevra muliebris. Next base: position 75,906,416 of record OY829329.1, read on the forward strand.
TTTCATTGACTTCACATTGATATCGTAATTACATCAACTACTACTTCTGCCAATTGAGTAGTGCTCTAACTACATTGCCACATACAACACTAATAACAACAACAGCAGCAAGTAATAGCAACAACAACAACAATGCATTTTACCACAACATTCAACATTCACTCATTATTTTCGTGTTTTTCATGTACGAATTTGCTTCAAAGTTAAAAACGCCGACCTGTAATTTACTCTGCAACTTAAAAACGCCGCAATGTCGAGCGACGACGATGATGACGTTGTTGTTGCTGCTGTTGCCTCTGCTGCTGTTATGGCTTTTAATAGCAATTGTTATATTGCTGCTTCTGCTTCTACTTCTTGCTGCTGCTGCTTAAATGAAAGTGTCCAAAAAAAGGGTTCAGAATCCTTTTCTTTTTGTTTTAATTTCATATGAAATTATCTTCTTGTATTTTTCTCGCTTACTTTTCCCTCCGCACACTTTTTCACTTCACACCTGCAACTTATTACTGTGCTGCGTTGCATTGCTCTGGCATTTCGTCTGTTGTTGCCCGTTTGTCTGCTGCTGTTGTTCAATTTCCTCAGTAACTGAGTCTGTCAGCGTTTTCTGGACTGAATCAGTCAGTAGGAGTGCGTGTTTCTGTTGCATTTTTATTATTTCTCAATTTTTTCCTCAATCTTTCGGTGCATTCTTTCCTTTTCTTTCTACTTTTTTTTGTTTTTTTTTTTTTTGTATTATGTTTTATTTTTTATAGCATGCGTTTTTATTTTAACACTTGAACTGGACGTGGCTAATTGTTGCTGAAATTTTGTTTATAGTCTTGAGTATTGAGTGATGTTATGTAAAACATTTTTTTTTTTGTCTTGTACTTTTGCCTCAAGGGTTTGAACTCTGGTTTTTTTTGTTGACAAGCGTCGATTACAATTAATCATTTCGTTTTTGCATGTCGAAAGAAAGTTGTGAAATGTCTGCTAAATATTTCTGCAAATAAGGTGTAAAAGAAAGAACGAGTGGTGGGAAGAGAGAAAGTATGGGGGCTGCAATCTTGAAAAAAAAACGTTGGAAATTTTTGTTGTACTGTGTAATCAGTGTTAAAAACCATTCAAGCTTTAAAATCGCTGTCTCTTTTTTAAGACATATTTCTGTGTAAAAGCTTTTTAAAGCATCCCTTCTGTAAACTTTTTAAAGAACTCGAAGGAAATCAAATTATAAATAATATTAGTTTCTGACAGAAACAGATTAATGTTAGTTTTATTGCTTAATCGTGACTTATGGCAGTTTGTAAATAACAATAAACTATTATTGAATGTTTTATTAATTAATTTTGAATCCAATTCTGATGAATAATATTTCCTTTCGGAATCTACCGCTTTTCTCCTACTGTCTTCTTCCCAGATTTTGAATTCACATTGATTTTATTTATCAATCATATCCTATCCATAAACTACGCAATATCATAAATTCGACATCAATACATTGATGTGCTGTGATGTGATGTGATCATAAAAAAAAATCATAATAAATAAAAAAAGCAAACTATTTATACCAATAATATGTAAAAAAAAAGCATTTCGAATACATACATTTCATACCTATCGAAATCAGTCAAACGCGACGAATCACGAAATCCTTTCGCAAATGGATTCGAATCGATTTTCAATTTTGTTATCAATTGATTTTGATACGCTGTAACAGCTGTAAAAACAGTCTCAGGAAAAACATAAGTTTTATGATCCATATCCTGTAGTTCCTTGGGGTTGGTGGGAATATTTTGACCGTGACTGAGACGCACTAAATGGATGCGTGGTTGATAGCGATGCATGGAATTTAGCACAATCTAAACAGAAAAGAAACAAGTAAACAAACAAAACGGAGCAAGAAAAAAAAATATGTTAATAAAATAGGTAAAAACATAAACGACGCATTCATATTTTGTTTAATTTTTTTTTTCAGTTAGTTTTATGGCGAAACGTAAGAGGAAGCGGCAGCAGCCACTTTGCAGCATCATAAAATTTTCATATTGCACAGACATGCGCTTTTTTAACTCACTCACACATATGATGTTTTAAAATTGGGAGCAAAATTCTTGTGAAAAAAAAATTTACTAAAAATAAGGACCAAACAAAAAATTGTATATTTTTGAACATGCTCCAAAATTAGCGCCAGAACAGAAACAGCAGTAGCAATTGAGCATTTTTGGTATAAGGCCAAACAAATACAGTAGTTTTCGGATAAAACTTAAAGGGGCTTGTTTGTTGTAAGCGAAGTTCTTGCATAGTGAATTTCATTTTCAGAATGAGTGTTATCAGCAAAACAGTGTCAAACTAGAAGTATTGATTTATGAAAGAGCAAAATATTTTCATTTCTGTGTTTAAAATCAATTTGTTGATATTTTTAACGCTACACAAGAAAATTCCACAAGTAAACCGAAAGTTTATTTTAAGCGGCTTCGTTATAAGCGAAGAGTACTGTAAATGTATACAGAGAGACACACCGAAAACCAAACAGATAGACAAACAGACACATGTCTACATTTATGTTGGCGATAAAAAGAGGAAGTTGCTTTTGCATGCTCGTAAAAAAGCAAAAACAAAAAACAGACTGAGAAAAATTTCGAGCTGAAATGTTGCGACAAATGAAAAATATTCCTTCATTTTGTATGCGCGGTATTTTTTCTCTTTATAACAGTAAAATTGCTGGCAATTCCTTTGTTTTTGTTGCTGTTGTTATTTTTGTTGTATTTTTTTATTATTATTACAGAACAATGTTTGCGCTTTTTATAGCGCTAAAGTCGTTTGCATACATGGCAACACTGCATGCACAACATATATATAAAAAATTTATGCTCGCCAAATTACGTTGGATGTTGATTGTTTTGGCAAGTGAAATTTTTAATGCTGCTGCAAAGTGAAGTGAAACATTACAAGCAAAATCCAAAAACAATGAGTAAAATTAAAATTGAAGCATGTAAACATTCAAACATATTACGGTAATGTTGCTGCAACATGTTTCTTAAAAACCTAAAATACTTTAAAGGTACCCATTTTTCTCTCACCTGTCCATTTTTATCCATTTCATTATTTGTCAATTTCACTTTCTCAAACGATACTACTTGCTTTCTCAACGCCTCCACACTAATCGGACTATCAGGATGCGCATACAGACGTGCTGGGGGAGGTGGATCTGCTTTACCCGCAACCAGCCATGATGAACGATGATAGGCATAACGATAGCGACGAGAATCCATTGGCACAATATCTATAAGAACAGCATAACGATCGGGCGGTTGTATTTGACGCAATGGGCCGGAGAAACTAACGCGACATGTAGGGAACATGCGCCTGAAAATGGAAAAGGGAAGGAAAAATTTAAATAAGAAATTTAACACTTCAACCGCACTTCAACATTTTTCAGTGTACCTACAATCGAAAAAGTAATACCAATATTTATTTTATTGCATGCAATAGTTAAAAGTGTAAATTACACTAATGACGTCCATTCAAAAGTGAGACCAATGACTCTCATTCTCGCTTTCTCGCTTTTCACTCTGTAAGCTTTAACGTATTTGGCAGCATGTTGCCATTGCTATATTTAAGGTATTTTATTATTGTGTTTTTCTTTAGTTTTGGCGTTTTGTGTCATAATAAAATCATAAATCCTCAATATTGCATGTAAATGATGTTTCAACATCAACATCAAAAAACATATAATAATCATTTGCACTCTATGCGTGCACACTTCATATATGTATATAAAGATACAGTAGTTTTCGTTTATAACGTATATGCTTAATAAGAACTTTCGGTTGAAACCAACCATATGATTCTAAAGTCTAGTACTCTGTTAGTTTTCGTGCATTATGCATTATTATTGCAGTGGAATTTGACATTTCAAGAGCAAATCTTGCAAAAGCTAAAACACCCTTGAAGAATGCAAAAATATTAATACATTCAGTGAAATTTGAGGCAACCATATATCTGCTGTCACTTTCCACCACTGTTTAAATGGCACGTATATTTAAAGTTGAGAATATTTCACGAGAGAGAACAGTACACCAATTTGGCTAATATATCGCGAAATATTTCACACTTATTTCACTAGCTTTTTTTTTTATATTTGGAGTTTGTCGTAGAATTTCTCGTGAACTTGTACCGTGTACCGTTCTTAAAGCAAAAGTCGTTACTTTCACGTCTAGCAATAGTTCATAGTTAAGTTTTAATAGTGTTTTTTATGTATAAAAACTTTCATAATAGCACAAATTAATACGAACTTCGCATAAAGCCAACAATTTCTGCCGGTCCTTCCAAGAACGTTATAAGTGAAACATACTGTACATTAACTCGCTGTATATCCTACAATGAGAAAAAAGTACTACTTTTGTTTTTATAAAAATTACTTTTGCTTTGTTCGCTGTTGTAACACAATTTGAAGCTATCATTATTTTCTTTTCTTTCCTTTTTTGTGTGCTATTTTTGTTGCTTTGCTATGGGTCGCTGCTTAATTTGCTAGTAAAGCTCGATGAAATTAGTAATTTACACTCACTATGGTTGGCGTTTAGTATTGTATGTGAATGTATGTATATTTTTATCTGTATGTATAGGTGTGTGTGTGTGGGTTTGTGTTTCTGTATGCTCAGGTAAGGAAATGTTTTAGCATTATGCTTATCTATAATCGTTACTTTTAATAAGCTGACAACATGCGAAAATATCTTGAGACTTTTTTTTTTTTGTGTATCGTTGTCTGTATGTATGTATGAGTGCACGAGCGGGTCCTAGAGGGGAATGAAAATCTCATACATTTCAATTGTTGGCCATGAGGCAAAGAAAAAATGAAAGGGACATAATTAAAATAATCTCTAGATTCGTTAGTGTATGAGTGTAGTGTTAATTTGTTTGTTTTGGTATTTTTGTAAGTATTTTTTAGATAGATTCATTTAAAATAACCCATTTTTGTTCAATTTCAACCTTTTGAATACCTACACTTTACAAAAATAAACATGTTGCTGCAACAATGCTGCTGGAATCAACTCTGCCAACTACAACTAAAGTGTATAATATATGCCGTGAATAACCTAACTGGGAAGGACTCAAAATAATTGTTTTAGTTTTATGCTCAAAAAAGAAATCTGTACTCATAGGTTCGGTTAGGTTAGATTAAAGAAGCGGTGTGTGCTACGCACTTCCACTCGGAGGCCCTATCTGTTCGGTTCCCTGCGAATCCAGACAAGGTCCTTTGGAAATTATCCAGTCTTGGCGAGAAAGCCGTGTAGATCTGAAATCTGTGCATCAGCTATATCTGTTAGTCCGTCAAAGAACTTTGCCCCGAGAGTTCGGAGTCGTCGTTCCTGAAATGATGGAAAATGGCATAGCAGATGCTCGGCCGATTCCATAGTGTTGTCGTCTCCACAGTCTCTGTATATATCGTTGGTCGATAGCCGCCATTAAAATAACACCCGACACCATGTGCACAGCATGTTTGTCGAGTCGTAAAATTCTTTTAGTCCTTTTAATATTTAGTCGTGGCCACAGGGTACGTGCAATCCTGCAATCACCCCTGGCCGACCAAGATCTGGTGGTGGATTCAGTTAATCACTCTCCTATTGTCACTGCTGTCACACAAAACGGTGGTAGTAGCACATTGAATGTGTCACTTGCAGGCATTGATGACCCTGCTCGGGCAAGTTCGTTATCCATGTCGTTCCCTTCAATATTGCTATGTCCGGTAAACCAACGTAAACTTACACTACAGTGTCTTATGCTGCTCAAAACGTTACGACAATCTAACACTACCTTTGATTTTATGACAGTATATCCAATAGCTTTCAAGGCAGCTGAGCACAGCTTGCAGCTTTTTTAAGAAAGGTTACTTTTTTTGTGTTCCACTGCCTTTATGATGGCGAAAACCTCTGATTGGAATACGCTACGTTAATCCGGTAGTCTATATGATCTTCAGATTTGTTGAGTACTCAGTACTCCTAAAAACGACTGTAAAGTATGACGAAGCCTTAGAAATAGTCTGACTTTCAAAAAATTAGAAAAAAATAAAATGACTCTTTAGATTTCGGCCTGATTTTTTTGAAAAAGTAGTAGTTACTAGTTTATACCCATACCTTGCCCACGGCATGCTTATTTCATATATCTACTATCATGTCGACTTCTCGCAGTTTTATTTCATGTGCTTTGGTGAGAGAGCTTGATTGCATATAGCTGATTTACTCTTATGTGTTATATTCGTCATGTTTGTTCCGATAAGTGTAGAGAGTATCCTTAAGACACATAAAAGAGGACCACATGGGGAGAAAGCAAAGTTTTACCTTTGGAAACCTATTTTTCATATCTTCGAAAAACATTGTTTAAACTTTTGGAAACATAATCCGCATCCAGAGAAACTCCAGATTTGCCCAAATAAAAAAAAAAGTTTTTGTCAGCTTCAATTCGATGCTGACATCAGATGCTAACTTTCTCAGGTGGTCCTGAGATAATACAAATTTTCATTCAACTCTAATGTACATACATATATAGTCCATCGCAGCATGAATAAAAATCTATATGGAGAAAACTTTCGGCAAGCCCTACTGTGTCCTGGGAACGGCAAACTCTTGTTTAATAGACTCTACAGTCGAAACATCTTAAAATCGAAAATTAATTACTAGAGGCCTTATGCTCCTATCCCAACTATGTCTTGCACCTCCTTGGGATGCATATGGCCTCGAGTAAATTTAGTGTGTGATCAATGAGATTTCTTTCTACGTCAATCCCGTTTCTTTGGCCTCTTTGTCGAGTGCACATCTCCAAACACTAACACATCCAGAAATTGAGGAAGGCATTAAATTTTTCATCTATTAACTGTATTTGTAATTCTTGATCAAAATGTATTAGATATTCTTAGTCCCCCATAAAATTCACTAGTGTTTACAATTCGTTTTTAGTTTTACTACTACCTTCAAGGGTTCCCCTCTATAACATGCCAGCATATTTGGTTCCATGTGTGGCTTTCTAAAAGTATTACCAATCCATTTTGAGAAGTTGTAATTGATTCTATATCTAAAGTGGCAGATAAAGAACTATCTCCTAGGTCTGATGGTACTTCTTTAATTTGCCAGTGTATAAGCCTCAAACTACAACCTTTTTCGAAGATTCGTTTCCCCTTATTCTTATTTTTATTCTTGCACACTCAACCAAATCTCATTATCAACACCTCTGTTCCGGCAAATTAAGTAGGTGCACCGTACATAATATAAGAAGAAGTAATAATAATAAAGAAAATATGCAAATTTTTTGTTTCTGTTTTTTTATGACAACGCACAACATAAATTTGATTCTTTCACCTTCTCCCCTCTCCCACATAAAACAGAAAACGAGCAACGCTTGCATAGCTTCACCTTTAACTAACTAACTAACTAACTATTTTAGGTATGTATGATATGTTGTCATATTTAATCCATAAAACCTGCTCTACTTTTGAAGAATCCACTACAAAAATTCACTCGTTGATTCTACTTAACTTAGTCACGTGATGTTATCATATTGATAAAAACGCGCGCATTTCTGTACATTTAAATATTTTTTTTAACATAAATTTTTATTATTATTTCATTAATTTTATAATATCTTTTATTTTTATTTCAGGCATTTCAAAATTATATGCCGCTGAGGGGGTAAGTTCTAGATATGTAAGTTTTTTTATTTAGCCGCATATTTGTATATATGTTTCCATTTATTTGTGTGACTGAGTGTGTGTTAAAGGAGCGTTAACGTTGCTGTTAACTTATTTCCTTTATTATGATCCTTTGGTTGCATTTTTTTTGACCGATTTTGACCAAACATTTTTTATTGCGTGTTTTTTTTTTCAACTTTTTTATTTGTGTGCTTGTCTTACTTTGGCACTTTGTCCTTTCTTTCCTTGTTCCTTTCTTTGTACAGCGGATTAACTTGTTTCTTGTGGTTCATGCTATTCGCTACTAGTTCGGTTTTATTTTTGTTTTTATGTTTTTTTTTTTATTTGGTTTTTCTGTTGGTTGTAATGATAAATGTCCTTTTATTAGTTCAGCTGCCGCCTCTGCCTGACGCATTATTATGTGTTCAGCGTTATAAATTTTTCACAATGAAATATTAATTAAGCTGTGAAAATTAATAAATTTTCGTTGCATATTTTTATAGCGTGGTGTTATTACAGTGAAGTTGAAGCAAGGTAGTTTGTAGGTAGCTGCTACCAGCCTATGCTAATTTGTGACAAATTTAATGTGCATGTTTTTTATTGACAAAAAGTTTAAAGGTTCAGTCATATCATTTATGAAATGCACAAGCGGATACATTGGTTTTTGAAAGAGGGGGGAAGGGGAGTTAAGTTCATTGACCCTTTATAAGAGTCTTTAAAGATTCAGAAGTAAGAATCTTGTATATATTGGGAAGGTGAGAAGGGCGATATAGGAAGGTTGAGTTTTATCTCCAAAATCACATTTGGATCTGCTAGTTATATTATGTCAAATTATATAAATTTTATATTTTTTCTCTGACGTAGTAACCACCCATGTTGCCGTATTTATTCCATCATGTTTCAGCAACTTCTAGCAACATGTTGCTAAACAAAAAACTGCGACAAATCAATATTTTTGGAAACCTACTTTTTGAAACACGTCCCCAACTCAACAAAGTCATAATAAAAAACGAAAGAAACAAATAAAGGCGTGTTGCCTGTGCCCTTGTGTGTTTGTATCTCTATACAAATAATTAAAAATGCTTAATATTTTCATGTCATTTTAACTTTGAGAATTTATTATACCTCCAACGCAATTGTTGATATTGCTATTGCTGCTGCTCTAACTGACTGTGGCTGTCAGCAATGCAATGCAATGACTATTGTCTGCCTTCCGTAGTATTAGTCAAGTCAAATTGTAAACTAGACGATGACGACAATGACGGGAAAACCGAGAAACAACAGCAAACAACGCATGCATGCTACAATTAGCACCAATGTAACGAACATTTAACAAAAAGCTAAAAAAAAAAAGAATAAGTAAATAAAACGACAACAAAAATTATGAATTGCTTATCATAACGTAAAAATCTTTAAACTTCTTTCTACTCCTCCTCACTGTTGTTGCTAGTGAGCCAATGTCAGTGTTGCTGCTGATTGCTGCTTGGTGCACCTAGTATTCCACTTGCTGCCATTGCTAGCTTGGGTAACCTGCTACACATTACTAATGAACTTAAACAATGCGACGAGTATAAAAAATTGAGCAACATTTGTTTTTTTTTTTTCTTCATTCGTGTAAAATCGCATAATTCATTTTGAGAAATGTCAGAGCTCAACACACACACACACAAACACACACTTTTCAATATTATCGTGTTGAGTTATACTGCGAGAAGAGAAACATGCTTCTTTTTTTCTTTTTTTTTGGTTTGAATTTATTATTTATTTATATTTATATTTGTACAACAAATTAAAGTGCAACTAACCAACTATTTTGAAATGTAATACCCAAAGGAACTTTCGTCTGGTCGAGCAAGAAAATGTTTCCAAATGTTGTGTGATACAAAAATTAATGTTAACACGTTAGCAATTTAGCAGTTGCTAATGTGCTCATAAATGCAAATGCCCCAAAGCTCAAATATATACAAATACTTATATGCACACATACAACATATACTAATACACACTCACTTTAATAATAAATAGTTAGTTAGTCCCAAAAAATTCATTCAAATTCAGCTAAAGACTCAAAGTGTTGAGAATTGTTAGCTTCGTTAGTTGCAAAGTTAAAGAAAAAAAAAAAAAAAACACAAAAACAGAAAAACCATAAAAAGGGAAGCTTATACGTTCGTAGCTGTAAAGCTATAAAAAATAAGAAAATTTGAATAAATTTATTTGGCAGTTGTATGTTTGAAAGCATTTGACACTCGAGGCTCTCAAGCTCGTAAAATCAAAAACAAACACAAACACGGAGCAGCAGCCAAAGTACAGAGGAATGAAGAGTGAATTCAAACGGAAAATCGTAAATCATATTTAGTCTTCGCCATTTACATTTTATGGGCGTAGAGTGTTTGCGTTTTTCCTAACCTATATACAAATTTGTTTAGTTATTTGCTAACCAACTCGAACCCCTCGATTTTGTTTGTTGTGCAGCGAGCTAGCGATAAGTTTTCGGTGTTATTTTTAGTGAAGTGAAAAACGTGTAGAAAGTGTGGATTTTATGAGGCTGTTTATGGGAAAATTAGTAAGAAATTTTTAGATGAAACAAACAAAAAAAAAAAGGGTTGCACGCAGGGTTGTATTTGCTAACACAGCTGGAGAAATTGTAAGCAGAAATTTATATCTCTTTCCAGTATTTATGCTAAGCATTTGCAAACTCCCATCTATTTTCTTTAGAGCATGAAAATTGCAATTTTCTCTGCATTGCTACTGCATTTTACATTTTCAAAGATTTTTGGTTCCATCAGAAAAAAAAAAAAAAAAAAAACAAAATATCATGCAGTTTTCTTGCTCTTTGTTTATAAAGTTAATTGTTGACAAAACATTCCATCTTCTTTTCATGCTATTTCTTTTTATTTTTTATCTTTCTAATCAAAACAAATACACACTCTCCCAGACACACTCACACACACACCTGCGGTGGTGGTAGTGGCTACAATTAGTAAAATGCATCTTCATACTATTTTTTTTCTATGTAATTGTTGGTGCAACCTTTTCCTATTTCCACACACCACTCGCTTGCTCTTCATAATTCTATGCAATCCAACACTCACAGCGTAACGAAAATCTTTGACCACGTGATATTTCATTTGAATGACCGACCGACCGCAAGCAAACATCCAGAATTTCGTTATGCTATAGAAAAATATCGATGTACATATGTAAAAATTTTGTTGACTCCTGTTTTGCTTTTATACAAGCACATTTTTGTTTTTTTTTACTATAAATCATAGTGAATTTAAAAAACTTTCTATACCAATAACCAACAGTGAGAACCCACAGTGGTCTATGAGAGGAATTCACCGACATCTAAACCTAACCAGCAGTGAGTGTCGACAGTTTCTTTTTTTTTTTTTGGTATAAATATAAAAAATTGTAACGTATTTATGTATTTTTATATGTTCAAATATTTTTAAATATTTTTTTTTCTGCATTGTATTGCATTGCAAAAATACATAAATTTCTCATTACTTTTATTTATTTTATTTGTTTTTTTTCTTCTCTTTCACAATAATTTATTTATGTTTATTGTATTTTTAAAATAATATACGCCACGCATGCGTATTTGCATGTTAATATTCCATATGGAATATTGCATGTGCAACATGTGATTTTTTTTTTTTAAATTTAAATGTTATGATGCTGCAATATCATGTAAACTTCTTGTAAATTACTTATATCTATAACACACTTGTTTTAATAAGTGTAGCACCAGTAGCTGTAAAATCTTTTTGAGAAAATATTTTATTTAGGTAAAGTTTTTTGCATGCTAGGTTTGAGGAAAAGAGATATGAAGTTTCGAGAAGGAAGACCTAACATTGAAAACTATATATGTAAAATAGGAGCCAAAAATAGATTCGTTGAACTGGAATGCCATATATGGACAGCCTGATTGTGTTTGAAATTTTGGACACCAGGGTGTTTTGAGTTCGAAAAACTTGTTTTTGATCTAAAGTATATTCCAAAGGAGGCTCCGCAGCAAAATCAGGGACAAGCGGAATTTTTTCTTGTACTGAAGTGCCATCTATAGACCGGCCGGTTTTATTGAATTGATTTTGTACATCACAGTTTTTTTTTGGCCAAGGAACCAATTTTTGGATCTAAAAAATATCTCAAAGTTGGCTCTGAAACGTCTGAAAAAAAATGTAAACCCTGAAACTGAACCCAAACCAGAACTTGAACTGGAGCCTGAATCCGAATTAGAGTATGGGCTAGAACTTGAACCAGAATCTGAAACAGAACTTGTACCAAAATCAGAACTTAATCCAAATTCAGAACCAGATTTGGAACCCGAAACTAAAACTGTTTCCCATACAAAATTTCAACGATATTCATTTTGTCACAATGTAAACAAGTGAAAAAAACGAGGCTATTGTAAAAAACTTAAGCTTTAACTCAATGCTTGCAAAGTTTGATGCAAAGAAAAAGCATGAAAAATTGATTGCTAACTTGAATTGAAATGAATTGTGAATATCCTGTCGATTATTTTGTATTATTAGCAACGATAAAAGGGTGCAAAAAAGAAAGAATGAAAGAAAGAAAATAAAGCACTTGTTGTTATTGTTGTTGTTATTATTGTTGTTAGTGTTGCTATTTGGTTATAATTCAATTGCAAACAGCTGCTAAAGGCATGAATGGGACATCATATAACACACAGTCAAACACACACACACACACACCTAAACATAGATTCATACATGCAAACAAACACACGTAATCACATTTTAGGTTAAACTGCTTTTCATTTGCAACTCAGCGGGTCGTTCTTATTTTCAACAAAAAAATAAAAATAAAACAAAAAACTAAAGCAACAACAACACAGAGATTGCAAGAAATCAACAACAATAACAACAACAGCAACAACAAATTATTATTATTTTATGAAGCGATACATTCCATGCGAATGTGAATTTATGAAATTTCTTTACATGACTTTTGTTGTTGTACTCGCTGTTGCTATTGTTGTATTTATTTATGCGCTTTTGGATCAACTGAAACATGCAAATCGCACATTAGTGTTTTATTTTTTTGTTTTTGTTTTGCCTTTTCTTTTGCCGTACAAAAAAACCTAAAAGTTTAACTCTGGTAGTTAACCTTTTGTTATTTTAGTTAGTTGTTGTTGCTATTATTGTTTTTTTTTTTTTGGTTTCTTGTTGTTTTTTGTTTTTAATACTAAATGTCACTGTAGTTGTGTCGCATTTTACAACACATTAACAAATTTACTCCTTTTTCACGTAGTCACTTTTTCCAATGTTCGCTGGCTATGAATGTATAAATGAATGTAGAAGCATGTATGAATGAATGATTGAATGAATGACTGTATAAATGAATGAATGATTGAATTAATGAAATAAAAACAAAAAAGAAAACTAGGCAACTATAAATTGCAATAGAAATAGTTGTGCAGTTGTGTTTTGTTAACATTACATTCGCATGTCTTGCGTGAATGTCCTGAATAGTTGTGCCTATGTATTTTCTTGAACAAGCCTCTCAAATATACTTTACTCTGCTCTGTAATTATGTAAAGGATACCGACAGACCGAGCGACTGAAAAAGGACACTCTTTCTACTATGCGCTTCAAGTGCAAATTGTATGCAGTTTGTTGAGTTTTTTTTTTTTGCAGTGTGTATGTGTGTTTGCAGTGAACTGAATGCATTTGTCACATGTTCCTTTTATGCATACATATTTACTTACGTCGCATGCGAATTTGTTCGCTAGAATAACGATCTCACGACTGACTGACTGACTGGCTGACTGTGTATAGTTAGTGGACATCAGCGATATTAATCTATGTCAGCACTTCGTTTATATTTTTTTATTTTTTTTCTTCTTGTTTTGTTCTAGTGTTTGCATTTCATTTTATTATTACTATAAGTTAGCCGTAAAAAGGAATGTTGTTAAGTAATTAAATGAGATTAAGTGCAAATGTTTTATAAAGCTAATTTTTATTTCAATGTAGAGGACACACATTGAAAGCAATATACAAGTTGATTTTTACAGTTTAAAATAACCAAGAAGAAAATATAAATGGATTTTAAACATAGCGGGAAAGGAAATTCCTAGCTATTCTCATTAAGAAGTAAAAGTGTTAAATATTTGGTTGAGTTTTGTAAAAGGCCATGGTTGTGAAGTGCGTGAAGTACTTCCTAACCTCTAGTTTTACAAGCAACTGAGTCTACCCCCATTATGTAACTTCTGACACATTTGATTACTTTGTTATAGTAAAAGATTCCTTCAACTAAAAGAAGGTTTTAATTTTTCCATTCAGATTCGGCACGAAAATGTAAGGCCCTTTCTTTCGTGTACACATATAATTCCCACAACATGAATGGATGCGGAAAATTTGGCCTATGGTCTCAATTATCTTTTGCTCCGTAATAGTTGTAGTAGTAAAGGGCGGGAAAGGAGAGTTAGAGGTACGGAAGTTGGGTGTAGATAAGCGCAATCTCTAGACAAGAGAGCTACCCCAATACGGCCGTTTTGGGGTAAGGGACTGCAAACCTTAGATACATACAATTTTAAATAATCATATTTTAGGAACACGAAAACTAAAAAAAAACCAACCACAGTTGAAAACTCTTTCCGAATTTTCATCTGATGCACAAGGCCATCTAAATTGAGCTTTTTTTCAATAGAGAAGAAAATATTGCCATTCTTGCAACTTCTTCACATATATTTATCACATTGCAGCTTTGAACACTTATTACCAGGGAGCGGAAAGACTAACAAAAAATAAGCATTAATTTTGAAATCTAAAATTCCAGATTTTCCAATTCTGGCTATGTTGCTTTGAGAAAGAAAAACATTGAAATAAAAAAAATATTTCATTGTTGAATAGGGGGAAAGTGGTCCTAAGTCGATACCGTCAGAGCTTTTGCCAAAAGCGGGGGGTAAACAAAATTTAATGGTCAAGTACTACGATTTTTTATCTACAATCCTATGTTGTTCGGAGCAGAGAATATTGATTTTTGTGGTCGCAATGCAGAGCAAAGGAAAGAAGTAAATTTTCGCTATTTCTTAAAATGGTGGTCCTAAGCCGGCACCCCCCTGGTCCTGAGTTGACGCATACTTTTTTTTGCCCAAATGCAAGAAAAAGAGCAGGTTATGTCAGTTTTAGGAAAAAATGAACAAATTTAAACCATATTCAATGAAAAGCATGTATGAAGAATATTGTTAAAGAATAATTATAGAATAGAAACATTTCTCTATTCCAAATAGAATCTCAAAAAGAAAGAACAAAAATTAAAAAACTGTTAAAACTGATGAAACTGTCACAGGCGTTCATTGCTCGTTGTAGCCAATTTTGTATAACAAAATAACAAAAAAAAAATACATAAATATTAAAAAAAAAAAAAATTTTTTGTGAGGTACCTATGAGCTCACTGTGAGGCGTCTGCTTCACTGAGTAAATCGAAAAACCGACAAAACACAAGCAACATGTAATTGAAACACAACAAATTAAAATAACATACAAATAACAACAACAAAAAAGGTACCGACTCAAGACCAACTGTTTGGTGCCGACTCAAGATAACTATGAGTTTTGACACATTTCATGTAATACACACGAAACAAATCCGAATGAAAAATCTACTTTATCAGGTGAAAGCATTCAGAACACAGAAACTAATGCACCCAATAAATTGCACTTTCCGAATACTTACAAACCCGTAGCAGCTTCACAAGAATGTAAGTAAATGGAATTCCGTTTGCACGAAATATTTATACTGCGCTCACATTGTCAAATGGAAACTAAAGTGACAATTGTCAGCGTAAATTAGGTCCATGCCTACTACAAGCGCGCCATCTCTGAGAAACGCGGAGTACCGGCTTAACCCACAGTGCTAATTTAGGACCACTTTTCCCTACTATGGATTATAAATTTTTTTTCCCGCTCCCTGCTTATAACCTTTTGCCTATTGGTGACGACTTTGTCTTTTTTCGAATAAATCAATATTGTGAATTTTTTGTGTCATGGAGTGAAGAAATTCTTCAATTTTTTAAGGTACACATCAAAGCGGTAGAATTTTCCAAAAGAATAATGCTGTTTCTCACTTTTATGAGATTCCATGCACTGTTAAAAGATTTTAACCTTTTCAACCCGGAATAAAAAATTGTAAAAAATAAAATTAATCGATCTGCATTATTCACCACAACGACAATAACAATATCTAACATCAGCCTGGTTTTTGTTTGAATAAAGAGGGAAAGTGTTTAACTCCTGTCAAATTCTACCCACTCAAATGTGTTAGTGGGCTATGAAAGGGTTAATACACACAGTCCTGAGTTAAGCTTAAATTGAACATTTTTGGTGGAAATTTTGGGGGAAATGTCTCTCAGATATATATCAAAGTCAGAGCCGGATTTCCACACAAGCTTTTTAAGCAATTGCTTACAGAGGGAAACCATCGCTTTAAGGGTGTCACGGGATTAACATTTTTCAGTACTTAAAATTATTTTAAAAAATTATATTGTATTTTTTACACACAGTTTATTATTTTACCACAGTTCTAATTTTTGTTTTTAATATTGATCGACCTAGAAATTATTTTCTTTCCTACAATACAATTTACTCACTAGATTTTGTTTTTTTTTAGTGCTGGACTATGACAGCAGGAAACTGAGGTGGCTTTTGTGACCATCTAGAAACAACAGTATCGAAAATTCAACTTTAATAAATAAAACATTTTTCACGCATTCAAATCAACACCTAATCAGAATACCCAAACATCGGGCTTTTGATTAATGATAACGCAAGGGATACGTTTTAAAGTATAGATTACCTTGGATGGTAAAAAAGACTCACCTAGGCAGTTTCTTAGAGCCAAGCAACTGCGCCGTTTTAGGAAAAATTTGACGGTTTAATCTAAATTTAACACTCTTCTACCCTCCTCAAAACTATATTTGCAGTTATTACTTTGGATATATGGTAGAGGCGAGATGCTTGGCCGAGGGATCTTATACAATCTTCTTCATTTCAGTTGCAGTTTTTATCAATGTGATTATCGACTATCGGAATCTTTGATAGCTGGCATGCCGTTCTCACTTTTTCCCATCAGTCTTCCTATTCCGTCGTTTATACATCTGCATTAAAATATATTAAAATAGGGCAAAAGAAAAGCTCCTAGCAACCTCATCAGGCAGGCTATTGATTGGAACCCTCAAGGCAGTGGAAGAAGAGGACGACCAGCGCATACATGGAGAAAGCAGCTTGACTGGCAAACGACTGTCATTAGATAGAAGTAGATTTAAGACCCCATGCTCCTCACAGGAGTAAGAGGATTAAATATAGCAATAAATAGGGCAATATGTTCATTTACTGGGAAAGTCAAGGTGTCTCAAATAATTGAACAATTGATCGGAATTTGATAGTTTATTCTGCCAACTGTATGAACACTCCCAAATCTATAATAATAATTTTTGTCTAAAATTCTCCAGAAACTTGAGTCTGAACCCTTTTACAAACTTGGTGCAGGTTTTAATTCAGCGATTTTTGGGTGTTAAACTCCCCTTCCTCCCATTGGGACTGGAAGATCATGCAATTTTTTTATGTACATTTTTATATTTTTTAAAATATTCAGAGGGTTTTCGAACTCCCAAACCTTTGATTCGTTGGCCGATAGTTTTTTTTTTCAGTACTTTTATGGATTTTTGCCACGCATACATTTTTTCTTGTTACTTTTGTGTGAGTAAAATTCCCAAATTTTGGGCAAAAGTATCCCAAAACGATGAGGTGGAAAACCCTTTGGAATTTATATCACAAATTTTTAAGCACTTATTTTAAAAATGTTGTCTTTAATTTTAACATCTATACTACTAACCTGCCCGTTTTGGTTATAATCATCTCTGTACCCAAATCATGAAATTTATCCCACAATTCTTTTGTCTCCAAATGACATTGAACCGGCAGGAGATCATCACAATTACAGGAACCGATAATTTTAGGTGTAGGCTGAGAACAAAAAAAAAAAAAAATACAAAAAACCAAAAAAAAAATAAGCATTTAATTTCAACTTTTCAGCAATGAACATTCAATGAGCTTTGCTAACTTTGCGTTTTACCTGCGCGGGCTCTGGTGACAAGCGATCATCTTCGGTATTGGCAGGACTTTGGGGTGAGGAACGGCCACGACTGCTGCTAGTACTGCTGGTGCTAGTGTTGTGATTGCTGCTGCTGTTGTTGCCATTATTATTGTTGTTGTTGTTGTTGTTGTTGTGATGAGTATGCCGTTGTTTATGCGCTTGATGATGTTGCTTGTGATGATTATGATGATGATTGTGTGTATTGTGATTGTTATGATGATTGTGATTATTATGATGATGCGTACGCATTGGACGCACTGAATGTGATTCCGAATCACTGCAATCGACAACATCTACATCGACATCATCATCGACTTCGGGATGGTAGCGTTCAACGGAAAGGGGACCTAAGGAGTTAAAAAAGAGACCGAGAGTTTAGTTTATTTTATTAAAAATGGGCGCTTGGGTTGTTATAAACAATTTTAGATTTTTTAATTGAAATCATTTTTTTCTTATCTTTCTAATTTATTTTATACATATTTAATATATTTATTATAAAATTGCTTTCATTACACATATTTGTAATATTCAATTTGAATTACAATTGTGAAATTATTACGTGCACACACTCGTACATTCAGCTACAATTGTTGACAATTACCGCACGCGCTCTAGCTACAATTTGCCACTGTCAAATTTGCATTACCAACTGTGACAACTGCTGCTTGAATGCTGCAACCAACACACAAACATACACACATACATGATGTCGGCTGACTACCATTCTGCTCACCCGCACCTTCAGCCGTCACCCGTGTAACAAATACGCTAATGATGCACAATTTTGCACACGCCCAATTAAACTGTATTGTATGCATCTAGATCAGTGTTGGCCAAAGAGTAGCATGCGTGCACAAGAGCATGAGTAATTTCACAAAAACAGAGGCTCATATCAATAGAAAAAGATCATGTACATGTAGGTGGCCATCGCTGATCTAGATACATATGAACTGAACATCACATTTTGTACGTGTATGCTAACTAGACGATACAGCGGCCGCAGCTGTATGAACGCATAGATGCATTTTGCAGATACACAATTCAATTATTTGTTTTTAAATCAGTTTATGTAAATTTCATACGCAAAATGATAAATATTTCGCGTTTATTTTTTGTTGTTGCTTTGTTTTTAAATTGAATTGAATATATGGAAAGCAGACAGTAGCATGTATCGAATAGATATAGTATTTTATAGCGCTCTCGTATTTTATTATGCGTATATTTTGCAATTATCAAGTCATCAAAATTGTATTGTTATCATGGATTTTAATATTAATATAATATTTTCTTTTTTTTTTTTGTTTTGAATTCATCTTAAAGTTGTTTCAAAATATAGCAGAAAATTCATAATAATAATTCATACATACTAAAAATTTCTTTATTATAGATGAATACACTATGTGATCGGAATCAGAGTATGCTTGTTGGATAGCTGAATTATAGCTCGCGGTAATTGTACAATCAAGTTCACAAGTTTCTGTAGTTCAGTAACTTATAGTAAAATTTTATGAGTAACATTTTAGAACATAATAAATCTTTTTGGACTCTTTTAATGGAGTAAAAAAGCAGTAAAAGAAGGAGATGATGGGTTAATATGTTCCAAAAATATGTTTATCGGGAGATTTTACATTCTCAGATGCAATAATACCCAAGATATCGGATGAATTATTATAACATCATGTTCAGAAATGAGAAATCTTTAGGACCGTATAAATTTCACGTTTAGGCCAAAAACGGAATTTGTCATAGTACTTTGGAGAGCTTTAGCTATCCGACCCCGATCACTTTCTCTTGCCCTCAATTTTTCGCACAGTGATATTATCAAAACAAAATCTCCAACTTCATTGCATTTCGTTATATGTCAACACGAAGTCTGTCTATATGTAGTTTGGTCTAATCTAGTGGAGAAATTTTTTTTGTTGAAATAATTAGCATAAATTTAATCTGCAGTCAAATAAACATTAAAATTTATAACCCCATTTCATTTTATCAAATGCAATTTCTAGCAGATATTTCTTTGTCTTTCATTTATTCATCACAGTGTGATTTTAATGCAAACATTTAGAATTTAGAAACAAAAACCAATGTGAAAGGGCAAACTGTTTTACAACTCCTTGAAATTAAAATGGGCAGCTCATCTTGGAAAAAAAATTATTTTATTTATTATAATAAATATGAATTGAAAAGTTGCTGCTAATCGATTTGAAATTCAAATTAAATAAATATTAAATTAATAAACCGTAATTATATATTTGTATTTTCGCTAATATAATTTTATTGCTTAGTATCATAGCTTGTAGATATAAGTTTTCGTCATAATACCCCATTAAAAGCAATATTTATATACCAGTTTAGCTCCAAATGGGGGCAAATATACTAAATCAAAAAGAACTGTTATTTGTCTGGCTGAAAATTATTAGAATTCATACATATTTTTTTGTTTGCATATTTATTAATAAAATGCTCTGTTTATATCCCAATTCCATTGCTGTGTTTAATATTTTTCGACCCCATAGTGTTTCAAAAACTTGGATACTTAAAGAAATTATTACATCATAAAAATTATTAGGTATATAAATGTGCGATCAAATCTTATAACAGAAAATTCAAATTAATCTATAGAAAAAATACTGATTCCAAAGATTGCGTTCGTTTAACCCTTTTAGGCATTTGATATTCATATGAAATAAAGTTACCAAATAAAGTTATTAAAAATTCTTGATTCCACAGATTATATTCGATTATTACTGTTAGGCATTTTGTTTTCATATGAAGAGAATACTTAGTTTCGAAATGTAGATGATAATTTGCAGTACAGTGGGGGTACAGTATAACGAATGCCGATTAAACGAATGCTCACTTTAGCGAACACTTTTTTCAAATGCATTGATGACTTTAACTAACAATCACTTGAAAAATTAAGTATTCTATTTAACGAATGCCTTCTAGTATTAAACTTTGGGTGTCTTCAAAATTTGTCATTTAAAAAAAAGGGAGATTCCATCTCTAAGCAATACAATTTTTGCTTATCTCCTATCACCCCAATGCGTATTGACCATCAGTACGGAGTCTCCCTGTATGCAAAATATATTCCTAGTCCTACTACAAAACTCTTAAGTAACCGATTTTTTTAATTTTATGTTTATTCATTTCTGAAACTTCGATTTGAGTCAATACATATCAAAACCACCTAAATCCAACATTAAACAATTTCGGGAAATTCAGATTACTACTTTTCTTGCAGTGAAAACTTTTAGAATATAGTTCTTAGAAACATTATGCGGAAAAAACAATGGGAAGCAAAACTAAATTTAAAATAAAACAGTTTTAAATAAAGCGATTCATCAGAATTTAAAAAAAAAAGCTTTTGAACTTAACCGATTAAATCTTTGTTTTCTTACACATGTGTATCCTTTTTTCGAGTTAATCCAATACTTAGGATGACTTAGTTTTCTTAAAATCATTTGTATGCTAAAGTAATATCTGCATAGCAAAAAATCGCAAAAATTTTATATGTATCGACCCAATTAATATGTTATAAAATAAAATACAACATGCAGCCCTGAACATTATTCGTTATACAGGACTACCACTGTATTTGGATTTCTGATTATAAATCATAATATATTGCTATTGCTTAGAATTGAATTTAGTACCATTTGGAACGATATTGGGTCAAAGATTTTTAGTATACAAATAAGTCAATAACATATTGTCACAAAATTTAGTTTTTTTTTTTTTGCATGGGACTGTCGATTTCTCTTGTATTCTATCACTACCGAATCCAGATTTTTCCGAAGGGCAGTGATTTAATTTTTTCATAATTTTTTTTATTCATGATCAACGATCAAAATGAATGAGATTTTCATCGTTTAGAGGAAGGTTTTATCCCCAAAACCTACCACCGTAGAATCCGCTAGAATGAAAAAGCAAATCATTAAGCAAATAATTCGCCTTTGTCGGCCAAGAGTTGGTGCTATACAGAAAAATTTTTTTTTTATTTTCTAGTTTTGATTTTTCAACCGTGTCGAGTACGGAACTTAGACACCCTGCATAGCGACCATAAATAACACCACTAATTTACATAAATTTCTCGAAGAACAGATACCACTTTTTCTATGATTATTCTGGTTCAGGTCTTACTATCTTATATCTGAAAATTGAAAAAGTTCAGTAATTTAAAAAAATTTTATTTGAAAATAAATTCAACTATTCTACTATAATTTTCAGAGTTATTATAGAAAGCTACTTTAAAAAAAAAGTGGTTCTGGTTTTCTTGGAACATCTTGGTCAAATTTTAAAACCGAAACAAATAAAACAAAAAAATTGCGAATACAAATTAAAAATTATTAGCGTAAAACATTATTTCACTTCAATGACTTCTTCTGATTTTAATAGGAAATCAGGACGAAGTTAACCTTGAAGGGTTAAACAAACTATCGTCAGTTTAGTTAAACTTATGACCACAAGCTGAACTAGCAGTGCACTCGTAGACGTCAACTACGTCATTTGCCTACGCTATTTTAATTTATTTTTAAATATTTTATATTTTTTTATTTGTAAAATTGCTGCATATCTCCGCTAAATATTTTTTTTTGTTTTCAAAATTAATTCATCTCTGTTATATGCAAATTTTGCAATGCCTTCAAAATGTGTTGAGAAGTCGAAAATTGTGTACTGTGTGTGGTTGTAAATTATGTTTGCTGTCTTTGTATTAAATTTATTTGCATAGTTTATTTTTTAAATTAACGAAGTAGAACTACTACTGCAAAAAAAAAAAAAAAAAACCAATTTGCTCATAAATATTACAAAAAAAACAAATTAAAAAACGGAAACCAAATGTTTTTCACACTTCAACATTGTTGAAACGAAAGGAAAATGAATGGTTTTGTTTTTTGATTTTTTCGATGAAATCATCATCATTTTTTTGATGTGTAAATTAAAAAATAGATTAATGCATGAAGGTGAAAAGGCCCTAGCTGTTGTGGCGTCTGTGGGGGCTTTGTTTTTGGAAAGAAGGTCTTTAGTTTATAGTTTAGCCTTGAAATTTCCATTATTCAAATATTGATTAATTTTGGCGAATTCTTTTTAAATATTTTGCCTAAGTAAGGATGTCGGGTCCAAGTCAGTAATCAATGTAGTGTATTGGGTGTTTTGGTTGGTTCATTGTCTATATTTTTGGTGGAAATTAAAAACAAATATTAATCTACTACTACAAAAAGTGTTGGTTCCACTTACATCGGAATCTCGGGGTAAATCAAACTTCTTTTTTTATTGCAGGCTTCAACAAAGTGAATTTTTAAATATAATTTTTCATATATATTTTTTTATCAACGTTTCAGTAATTTTTTTCAATTTGCTTCTGTTGCTAATTTCCTTTTTTGAGTTTTGTATGGATGAAAATCTTATGTTGAATTACAAATTGACCTTTTTTTTCATGTCTTACGACTTTTTTCTTTAACGAACGAAGCTTTGTCTCTGGATCTTTGTTAAAGGGTAATTTGGCAGTAATGTTTGAAGTGGATACTAGACTTAATCTAAATTCTGACTCTTCAGCTATGAAAAAAGCAACATATTTCATTCAGAATTTAAGGAAAAATAAAAGATAAGAACTTTACATATTTAATGCATTAAAAAAAAGAATTATCCTTTTTAGCTTGTTATATGCCTTTCAACCTAAGTTCTCTAACTTATTGTGAAAAAATAAGAAATTAAAGAAATGAGTACAAATCATTGTGTTGATTAGAAAGGATATATAAATAAGTACAATGTAGCAGCAAAGAGAAAGAAGTATCGGCAAACATTCACATTGAATTTGGTCAGGGTAAAATTGTCCGGAAAATACAGTGAGTGTCCACTATAACGAATGCTCGCTAAAGCAAATGCTTTTACAGATTCATTAATGAATCTAAATAACGAACAACTATGCTTTCTTTATTCCTTTTTATGTTTTCATATTTACTAATTTTACAGGTACAAGTATACAAAATGATTCCACTCCAATGATCGAATTGAAAAGAGATGAGAAAAGTATGTGACTTATACTTGTTTCAAGTTCCCTTCTCACCCCATTTTGTATTGACTATCGAGACAGAATCACCCTGTGCATGCAATATGCTCCTAGTCATAGCACAAAAGTCTTGTGTTAATGCATTTTTCCTCATTTTCGTTCGGCCCTGGACACTCTATCATTGGTTATATCGGACCACCACTGTAATTACAGGGAGCTTGTTCCATATCAAATCTAATTGGAATTCGTAAGTTCTGCGTGTGGTCGCAAAGTTTTACAAATCTCACGAACTTGTTGCATTAAATCTCGCATCTCTGCGGAGTATTTGCCATGAAAATATCTCTAGAATAAAATCGTTTCTACAATGCTCCTGGGAATCATGAATGGATGCGAAAAGCTTCTGTCCTATCGGACTTCTTGAGACAATCAATTAATTGCCAACGGACCCACTTTGTTGCTTGGATTCGGCATAAAGCAGTTGGCCCATTCCGTTTCCATAACACGGATGGATGCGAAAAGCTCGATCGATCGATCTAGGCCCTCCATGGGCTGTTATACCATTAATTTGTAAAATTAAAAAGGAAAACCGATTCCAGCACAGCTATCTTTATTCAATTTTATCAAAATCATTTTTTGAATCAATCAATTTAAAACTAATAAAACCTTCACTGATTTTCTGAAATGTTTGCCTATGTTATGAAAATTTGAATAAAAATGTTTTTTGGTAATGTATAGTAAACCAAAAATGTTGTCTTTGTTAAGCGTAAATTAATAGTGATAGAAGAAAGAGTAGGTATGTAAATATTCGAACAGCATTCTGGAAAGTTATGAATATTTAGAGCGCCTTTGATTCTTGAGCTATTGTTTCATCAAATTCAAAGAACAATAGAAATTTGAAGAAAGAAAAATCACTTCATTCATGATCTCCATAAAAGAAATTTCCCACTTTTTCTGAATCATTATGGAAATCGTGAAACAACTTAATAGTGATTAAACCATTTTTTATACATTTTTAACACATTTTATGACAACTAAAACAGACATATTCCAGGGGTAGCAATGGGAAGTAGAAGTTGATGAATCTCGTACATAATTTTTAAGTTTTATTCTGTGATAGGCGGAAGGGTATGTATGTAAATATTTAAAGAGCTTCTTGATCATGTATTTGGTAACCCTGGCCAGAGAATCCTTTTTTCAATCTCTTAAAAGTGGTTCAACCATTTTTCTTACATTTTTATCATATTTTATGGCAACTTAAGTAAAAATCTATCACTTGAAAGGGGACGTCAAAAAATATGTTGAATAATTTTTGGGCTTTGTACTGTGATAGGCGAAAATGTATGTTAATATTTAAAGAGCTTCATAATCATTACTTTCTGAAGAGATGTGCTTCCTTAGAACATCTTAACCATAGAATTTTTCTTTCAAATGAAAGCCTAGAAACAATTAACTAACTGTCAGGCGAATTCAGTTTCAAAGTTAACCAACACAGAATTTTTCTTTGAAACTAATATTAAAAGAAAAACAATTGTGTGGATTTGGAATTTTGTTAAAGGTTGGTTCTACTAGTTGGTGGAGCGTGCGGTACTCAATTATTTGCCGAATTCTTATAATGATTTGGAAGTTATTTTAAGTACTCTCTCTGTTTTTTGAGGGATCCTGAAAAGAAAAATTACATAGTCCAACGAAACGTGACAGTCAAATGCAACTTGAATAAAGGTTTTTTCAGAAACTAAAGGTTTTTCAGAAATTATGGCAAACAGTTGTGTAAATTAACCCCCGCTTAATTGCGTTTACCGTGTATTGGCGCCAAAAATTGAATTGGTTTTTAATTCTAAATGCTCCTAAATTCTTTGGTTAATTGAGTTAGGCGCAATTAAGCGGGGAGTTTTGTCTTTCTCTTATAAATACATAAGTAGGTATAAATCATTCCAGAAAATTTCACAGAACTGTCCTTAATTGCATTGATTAATGTTTTTGTGACCTCTAAGGGCCTTCTAAATTCAAAAGAATTCAAAATTGTTGGTTGAGGGCTTAGTTTACTCAAGGAATTGGTAGTTCATTGATGATGTTATGTAGTTGAATTTCGAATCATCCATTAGGTTAAAAGTTCTTTACTATACCAATACCATTTAGAGGGAGAGTGTACCTAAATTAGGCGCATACGAATACTCCAACACAATATCTCGCTAATCATCACTCAAAACATACTGAATAATAATATCCTATATACAAAAAATTCAGCTATGTATGCCAAATATAGTAGATATATAGGAAGTGTGCATATTTGAGTTTGTATGAATTTTCGCTTACGCATGTGTGTGTGTATTTATGTGTATTTTAGTGCTATGGAAGAAGCGATAAGTACATCTCATTACTCACTCAAACTCCTTTCCGATGGTTCGCGGCTTGAGGCATTTCCGCCTCGCGCCATTATCGCAGCTATTGAGAAATCCGTGGCGCCGACAATACACGAATTATTATTGATGATATTTGTTGTTGTTGGTGGTGCTACTATTGCTGCAGCAATTGTTGCTACTGCTGGTAATACAGACGATAGTAGTAGAGTGTTTGATGTTGGTTTTGTAGATGATGGTAATTTTATATGTGAAGCGGTGGGTATTAGATGCAAATTACCGTTACAAATTTGTTGTTTATGTTGCTGTTGTTCTGGTTGTTGTTGTTGAAGATGGAGGTGTGAAGTTGCTGGTGATGATGATTGTTGTTGCTGTTGTGGTTGAGGTGTATTGCTTAAAAGCATTTTATTTACAAAATTCAATGGAAATATTTTTTGGAAAAGAAGCAGAAGAAATCGGTACGAGAATCCTTTTATTTTTTTTTATTTTTTGATTTTTTATTTTAATTATTTTTATTTTTTAATGAACTAATTATTAAAATTTTTGTTTTTTTTTTTTTTGTTTTTAATATAATTTTATTTTTATTCAACACTCCTGCTGTACCGACGCATTTTTATTAAAATTAAAATTGAAATACTTTATTTAATTTTTAAGCCATCAACTGCAATTGTTTTTGCTTTTGCTTTTTTTTTTTCTTTGAACACTTTTACGTAAATTCGCCTTTTTCAACAATACGCATTTGTTAAAATCGAGTAGAAATGTCACGAGTAGTAATCCGTTAACACGACAACCGCTCCATTGTCACGCTGACCAATGAATGAAGATGCCAAATAGAGGCAGTTAACGAAATGTCAGGTGGCGCCCAGCAAAATGTTAAATTGGCAAACTTCAACGCGTCGACGACGACAACGGCGACGAAGCTGGCGTCAGGCAGCACAGTTTGCTATGATAACAAAGACGAGGGGATCGAACGATAAACGACAACAACGACGGCTGTGGCGGAATAACAAAAACAACGAGCGTAATGCGCAGACGGAACGCAATGCAACGCAACAAAACGCAGCAGTAACAGAGTAGCAGCAGCAGTGGCAGCATTAGCAGCTGATCGATGGAAGCGACAATTGTCTCAGCGATGAGAAAACGGCATTCACCAACATCAAAAGCAAAACCAACAGCAACAACAGCCCGACGAAGACGTGGAACAACAAGCAGCCAGAGTAAGAGGAAGTAGAAGAAACTGACATAAAGAGAAATTTATCTTTTCAACACTTTACAGCTCGCGCGCGTAAGACGAGAGTAGTTCAATAACAACAACAACAAACAGTTAAAAACCACACATGAATCAAAATTGTAGATATTCCAAAATAGCCATTTGTGCGTTAGAAACATATGCTGCTCTAAAAATACTACGTATTCTGCTGTATCGTTTGATTACGTGCAACATAAACGTATGTGTATTCTTACGTTACACATTGAGATACGTTTATAATTTAAGGCACTTAAAGTCCGCGCTTTCTTCTTTTGTTGATAGATGCGTACAAAACCGCAAGTAACTGAAAAATTGTATACAAAATGCTTTTTGTTAAACATGAAAAAATTTTCACAACGTAAGCAACGTAAAGAGTGAAGTAAACAAAACAAAAAAAAAAAAAAAAGAAGAGCGCAAAATATGAGAGAGCGCGTGCTAATAAATGAGCACAACGCGCACACGTGTGTATATATTTAAAGAAAAATGTCTGCCATACAACAATAAACTATAGTGAAACATTGATTTGAGTATATTTTTTTGTTGCGTTTTGTTTTTGCTTTACGTTGCCAAATGACAACTGTGTTAGCGCAATTGTTGGAATTATTTGTTGTAGTTGGTGGTAAACCGCAAAAATACATTCATACATCAAATTTATTAAGCAAGCTAAAACGAGATAGCTATATAAAGCTATTAGAGCAGAGCACACGAAATTCCAATGCATGCAAATGTATTCTGCGTAATTTGAGCATTTCCAATTTGTTGTTAGTAGAAATTCCGTTACTCTCTTTGAATTTTATTGAATGTAAGCAAATGAGAAAGAGTGGATTGAGTTTAACTGCACTTACAAGAAAGAGATAGTTATATATCATTACACTCTTTGAGTACTTCTTTTTTTCACTCTCAATTTACTCATTTCCAATTTTATATTTCAAAAATTAAAAATGTCGTCGCTGCCTGGTTTATATGCACTCGTTTATTATATTGTCTCTCTAGTTTGCTCTTTCTTTCGTGTTGTTATTTTAACGCTCGATTCATAAATTCGTCATTTTGTTTTTGTGTTGACAGTTGAGTGAGTATTTCGTTTTGAATGTACTATTAGAAAGGGGGGTGTGTTTATGGTTTTTTTGCTTGTTGTTTCAATTGTTAGCGAAATGTGTGACGAAAAACGTTTTCTTCTCACTATGTTTCTGTTTCATTTTCCTTTTCGTTCGTGTTTCACTTTTATGTCACCACGTTCCTTTGTTGTTTGAGTGTTTTTAATGCAATGAGTATATTTTTGTTTGCTTTGACTTTTGTGATATCCTTTTTTAAAAGTATGCATGAAAAAATATTAAATATTTTTAAAATAAAATATGTTTTTTGACAGTTTGTTATCTTTTCCATATCAGTTTAGAAAAAGATTTAATTTTTATAGAAAGATTTCATTAGGTTCCGATAAAAACGTATAAATTATTGCTCTTTTTTGTTTTTTTCTTTTGGAAATCATTTAAGAGGAATTTTATTTCACTTTTTTATATCACAAAAAACATTGAAGTATTTATGATGCTCAATAAATTTAAATTGTTTGGAGTTAGTTGCACAGTATGAAAATTTTTGAAATGATGAAGAGAACTATCGATTCACCAGCGGATGCATAGGTTATGTATTTAGCATATCTTGCGATTAATGGACAACGATCATCAATATATGAAATTTTCATCGGCTAATATATTTACTGGCTCTTAGCCTTCATACAATTAAAGGAGATTGAATTCAAATCAACTGCATTTTCTGGACGCAATTCAACACGAAGCTATAAAGCTGATTGGAAACAGTCAGTTTCCCGCTTTATAGACTCGTTCAAATGTTGTCGAAATCGTCTCTCGATTGTTTTTTAAGGCGTTAACTTTCAACAACTTAAACCTTGATTGCCGACTAGGATGTAGGACTCTTATATCTTGATCTCAATGTATACACCTTTCTCATTTTCGTCTTTATCTAAAGTTAAAATTGCCCTTGACTTTAGAGATCTTTGACACTGGCAAGATTTTTTTCTATCATTTCCATTACTGTTAAAATTTTCATTTATTTGCTTAAAGTTTTTCTCAATTTTTCTTCACTGAACTCGCATATTGTAAATATGGTGACTAACATTTATTGCGCGAATGTAAAAATTAATACAAAAACAAAACACTACCTTTCAAAAAAAAAAGAAAAGAAAAAAAGCAAAAACTGTCAATGTGACATTTTACAAATTTATTAGCTACAACAACAACAACAGGCTATAACTTTATTTACATATTTATTTTTGTATACAGCATACTGCAAGAAAACAAACAAACCTAAAAAGCAATTTAAATAATTTTCCAATTTTTTTCCATATTTCAATTAAATTTAAATGCGACGGTTTTTCTTTTTCTATTTTTTAGAATAGAACTAAGTAAATATACTAATGCGTATATATAATTATTACCAGCACCCTGTATATTCAAATGTTTTTTTTTTACATTACTGTTGTTGTTTCAATGGCGTGTGAAAGAACGTAAAGAAAAAAAAAGAGGAAATGAAATTGAACTGCACCAGCAGCAGTAGAAAACGTTTCCATCTTTATTTTCTTACACTCAGCGAAAAATTGAAATTATTAGCGAATTGAAAAGGAGAGGGGGGAAGGTGTGTAAACATTCCGGTAAATACCTTCCACATCATGATTGTTGCTCCGAAATCCAAAGCCTTTTTGAAGAAACAAAAAAACTCTGTACTTCAGAATCTGCTTTTAAATGAAATCACGATGATTTTCATCTCAATTCCATAGTTCTGCCTATTAAAATTAAGAAACTTTTGCATCAACGCAATCAAAAGTTGCGAAAAGTACAATATTTAGGTCTTCAAATAGTATTTAAATTGAAAACTGCAACTGCAAATGATCAAAAGTACAAACATAAACTTAACATAAATACTGTTAAAACAAAAAGAAAACTGTTGAATTAATAATATCTGAGCATTTTAATTTCTGATCGTTTTTCTCTGAGTGCATTTCTGAACTTTTTTGCTGTCAGCTGCCTTCCCTGCATACTCGTTCTTACTTTTGCACAAGCACAAACGACAGGATGCGTTGATGTGTCATTTTAAATGCGTGTGTATGAGTATATGAGTGCGTGTGTCTGTGGCATATGCATGTGTGTGTGCCCTGTAATTGTAGCATAAGTAGGTTTGTTCTCCCCTTGTTGTTACCCGCTTATTTTGCGGTTTCATTTGCATGTGATTCGTCGTGGTTCAAAATTGAGAAACTGAAACTGGCGCTGTGCTGTTTTGATGATAGTGGTGGTGACAATGGTGGCATACAGTGGTGGCGCTGGTGACAGTGGTGCAGTCTGTGTGTTGGTAACGGCAGTATAGTACATATACGACAACTTAGGAGGGTGTCCTTCATTTATTCACATTTTTTATTATGAATGTATGTCTTTATTTTTTTTTTACATTTATGTTTATGTGCACCGGTGACAATTTTTCAATGATTTGTTTCCTAATTTACATATTCCACCATATTTTTTTTGTGTGTGTGTATGTTGATTTTTATGTGTATATTTGTTTTTTGTGGTTGACAAGATATTTTAATGAGGGCGTTTGTTTGTGGGTTTAGTGTGTGATTGCTTTTTATAGAAAATATGTATTTCAATTTTATTCAATTGCTACTTAAATTTATGTTTGTATATATATAGTTAAAAGGGCAAGAAAAGGAAATTTTGTTTACCTTCAACCATTTACTGGTATGCCTTCCGTATCACTTAAACAATACATATTTATATCGCAGTTTCAGCTTATTTCCTCACCGCCAACAGACTGTAGTAACATTTGCTTAGAATGTTGCTTGGCTGATGATGCTTAACCGCAGCTTATGCATACACTCGGTCCCACATCAAATATTTACACAAGAACCAAATTAAATTTCAAAAAAAGAAAAAAAATTAAAATTGCATGGCACAAGGATGCGTTATACATACACATAAACCCATACATAAGATTTAAGGATACATTTGTATAACAATCAAAATAGTTTTTGGCTTCAACAATCAACCCAACAACAAACAACAAACATGAAAACAACTTCACCCGCGTTGCGTCAATTTTAAAAAGGATTTCGTGGTTTTTTATTTTCTGTTTTTGCTTTTTTGTGAATTTTCTAAAATTTGTTTACGCTTTGACAGGATTATTGCTGACTGCCGCAAACACTCAACGATGCTACCAATTTTTAGTGTACGCTTAGATACTTTTGTTGTTATTATTGTTGTTTTTCTGTTTTTACGCTATTGCATGTGTTATTAAATTTTATTTGCCAACACACAAAATGTGGAAAAAAAACTTACGTGTTCTAAATTGGCAATAAGCGTGCGTTATTATGAGGATTCTTGTTCGTTTCTTTTTCATGTGTGTTTCAGTTACCGCAAAACAACAAATACATATATGTCAATTTTATTGCTATGCGTCACAATAATAGTGCAGTGTCAAACCAAACAAACTACAACATCAACAACAGCAGCAGCAGCAACAACATATGTTGATCATGGTCTTGTTTTTCACTTTTCTTTTTTAAGCTGACACACGCTTGAATTTAATTTAATTTTTGCAATAGTTTTTTGTTTTTTTCTTCTTTTTTTTTTTAGCAATAATATCATTTGAATTGCCATTAAAAAAAATTCTTTTTCAAATGTTGTTTTTTCTTTTTGAAATTATATGCCATTGTTTTTTTGTTTTTCGTTATTTTGGCATTCGATTTAATTATTTTTTACATTTTTGTAAAGGTTTTGTTGAGCACAGCGTGCAATATTTTTGATGGGATTTATATCAATAATTTGTTTTCTTCTGGTTCTAAATATTTGGTAATTTTTGAGATTAACTCTAGTGATTTAGAAGTTTTCGAGACAAAATAAAATTGTATAGAATTAAGAATCCCAGTGGGATAAATATCTCAGGCATTATGATCTTTGAATTAAAAAACATTTTAAGAAAATGATGACCCAACCTTCTCTTCCTCCCGCCCTTCTCTTCCTCCTTCTAGATCTGCTTATGCTAGGGAAGGTATGAAAATAAAGGCAGTTTTTGAGTAATGCATTTCAAACCGGTATAGTAGGGTGGCTCTTATTTTTCAAGTTTCATTTTTTTTGTGCTACCCCTCAGTTTAGTTCAATTACAAAAAAAAAAATTAGCTTTGCGAAGTTTGAGCCTAATCGGATAAGGGGAAGGGTTTTTGACCGATCTCGTTCCAATTTGGTGTAGTAACTACTACGAAAAAGGACTTTGTGCAAGTTTTAACACGATTTTATTTTAAAAGTGGGTTCACTTAAGACAAAAAAAATTACTAAATTCTACTCGAATTTTATATTTGTGTTTGAACTTCGACATTTATTTCTTTGAATGTGTTATCAATTAAAATTTTTATTTTTATGAATTAATAACACAGTCCAACAAATTAAATCTTTTTGGCTGCAACAGAAAAGCCACCCTATAATCCTGAAAGAGTATGTTGTATAAGCCATTTTAGTAAAAAAAACTTATAGTCCAGCACGTCTCAGTTTTTTTTTTTACAGTGGGTCAAATTTTTTTTATTTTGGTCTAAGGGAGCTGAATACTAAGTGCAAAAAGTGTTATAAATTGATGTTTGAGAAAAATCTTATTGATAAAGCTGTACAGTAGAATTTCACGACCGTCATTTCTGTAGAACATTTTAACCCTTTAGTTCCTCTTTTTATGGGATAATTTGACCCCTTTTTTGATAAAAACCTGAAAAGTCCTTTCAGAAAAGACATTTAAGGATTAAAATATTCCACAAAAATATTTGCTAGAAAATTTCATTAGGGGTCACCAAAGACAAAAACAAAATATTTGTGAAAATTAAAAATTTACAAATTTGCATAATAAACCCAAATTAGGCAAAAATGAAAGATTGCAGAAGCTGTTTGCAAAATAAAGGAATGTTTTCGTTTTAGTTATGGTAATTCGACGCATTCGTCTAAAATTTGCATACCAAAAATTATATGTACAACTTGAGAACGTGGAATATTGACCTGATATAAAGGCGGTGACAGGGCACTGGCATTTTCTACGTCCATGACATTGAACCGGCAGATCACATACCAGGCACGAGCTTGTTCTGCGTAAATCACAAATTTGGTAGAAGTAAAAAGTATTTCCTTTTATCAGCCGTTAGCCGTTATATATATGTCTTTTATGCCTTTAGTGACCTCTAGTAAAATTTATTGGCAAATATTTTTGTCGAATATTTTAATCCTTAAATGTCTCTTTTGAAAGGACTTTTAAGGTTGTCATCGAAAAAGGGGTCAAGTTTTTCCATTAAAAGAGGAACTAAAGGGTTAATTGTTTTACAGAATTGACCCTTGAGAAATTCTACAGTACAACTTTGTCAATAAGATTTTTCTCAAACATCAATTTATAACACTTTTTGCACTTAGTATTCAGCTCCCTTCTACCAAAATAAGAAAACTTTGACCCACTGTAGAAGAAAAACTGAGACTGCTGGGCTATAAGTTTTTTTTGTAAAAATGGTCTATACAATATACCCTTTCAGGATTACACGGTGGCTATTCTTTCGCAAAAATGCTATTGGACTGTGTAATTTTTAATTTTGTTACCTATGTTAAAGTTAAATTTAAAATAAATTATTTTCTTTTTTTTATTAAAATTAATAGGCTTTGAATGAACAATGACGCCAGAAGAATGCCAAAAAGTTCATAGAACTAGCAGATCAGTCGACCGATTCGATTCCCGCTACTGTTCCTCATCAATGACCTTTGTGATAGTTACCTCATTTCAACAATAGATGAAAATACTGAAAAGTAAATGAGAATTACAAAGACAGTTATTTTCACTGAATCGGTAGTATTATTGAAAGAACTATCATTACCGTTCTATATACTTTTTTTCTTTCATACATTGCCTTGCATTTCAATTCTTTATTTTCTTTAACTACAGGGTTGGTTACATTTGATCAGAATGGAGTAGATTTGTTATTCTTTCTACTGGTCACTGTTAACCACAAAGATGTGCCATGACCAAATTTTCCTATGTTTAATGTCAAATGTCATATTGACCTAGTGAAATTTAAAAAAGGTGAAAATCATTTATTTATGCGCTTGCCTTGCCTCCTTTGGAAGCGCTTTTTTGCTGACTTGGAAGTCCTTCCTGTGTCTCAAGTTTTTCATCTGGTAGCTTCCATGAGAGCATAAAATAAGCTCTTGAAAAGTGCTTTTGTTTGACTTTTAATTTTGCTCTAAATTTCGAAGTGATAGGTATTTTATATGCTATATACTCCCCAAACTCACTAAATCCAAAACCAAGATCTTCCACTGGCAATGCAGTACACGAAGGCGTCATAGACTTGTAGACTTTGGAACCAGTTTCCTTGATCGTATCCATATCTAAACGCCGATTTACTTCGAAAATTTCTTCCTTGGCAACTTTTCCTCTTACCAGACAAGAGGTGATGCCGCGAAGAAAAATTCTTTTTTTTTTTATATTTAGTAACGTTTTTTAAAATATATTAATCAATATATCTTAGCTACGGAATTCTAAAAACTTTAGATAAAATAAAAGGACAGATTTCCCAGTTCATCCAGCTAGGGGCTTTAAGCAATGCGTTTTTGAGATCCAATGATCCACTAAAAACTAATTGTAACCGATAGAGACGTAAACTAAAAAAAATGTCAACGAAGGAAAGGATTTAACACATACATCTCTCCCCACTTTCATCCTTCAACTGCTGATATTGTTGAAGTTCATTCAGTAATTTCGAAAATATCGATAGAACCCAGACATCTTCATAGGTTGGGTTTTTTGTCCCTTTTAAAGTTTTGTTTGATTCATGTCCAACGTTGAAAATGTATTAGATTTTAGATTTATTTTAAGTGGTAGAGGGAAGTTATTTCCAATCCCCTTCAAGCATCCGATATGATTACACATATTGAGAAAGGCTTCTTTACTTATTTTATCTTGAAAACATATTACTTATTTATTAATGTCAATTCTATTTCTTTGATCCTTGTCCTTGAAAAAAATCAATTGAAATTGAGAGTGTGGCATTTATCTAGCAGATATAAAATAATTGCGAAATTCCCTTTTATCTTTAGAAAATGTATTATTTCCATGGAAGAATCTATTCAGTGTTTTAAAAATTATAGATCCCTTTGCATCCACATGTGAAATAATTATATTTTTGCCATTTAACCTTGAGGGAAATTTGTTGAAATCGATTCAGTGAGTTCACAATTTTACATCCTTAAGAAACATACTGTGCCATATAATGACATTTTTCAATTTTAAACGCACATTATGTGCATGTGGTTAATGCACCAAGAATATCAACGCAACAAAAGTAATATTACTTGGAAATAAGCATGTGCATTTAATACAAAAGAAATATGATTTCATATGATACACCATGTAAATAGCATATGTTTATACAAAGATTCAGTTCAGTTGTACAGAAAACCTAAATCCAACCAATGCATGAAGCTAGCATAAAAGATCAGTAAGATCAACTACAAAAATTCCAATAATTTTTGCCACAAAATCAATTAATCTATAACATAAAGCATATCAAAATCTTCCTGTTGTAAAATACATCTATCTCTTTGCTATTTTTCATCTTTTACATTGGTACTAGAAAAAATCGTATGCAAGAAATCCATATACCTACACCTACAGCCTACAATTTTGTAGGCTGCAACACACACTTGCTTAATTTGATTTCATTACCGCGCCCACAAAAGCAAAAAATCTGGCAAGGAACTTTATACGTAAAGTAAAATTCGCTATAGCAAGCATGCATGCGCAAAACGCTTCCTCGCACAACGAATTGCATACAGCATAAGCAACAACAGCAGCGTGAACTCAGCAACAATGCGCAAGAAGGCGGAGTTGTTTTGATCATTTGCTAAAAAAAAATGCACCAACTTTTGCAATATGAGCGAGTAAAAACAAAAAAACAAAAAGAAATAAGAGAAAGAAGAAGACGAAAAAAAAAATAAAATCATCTTAATGCGAAAATTAATCGAATCGAGATCGTCAAGATCATCAGCAACAACAACAACAAGTACAAGTGGAGCAATATTTTTCAGTTGCTGCTGCTGCAGCTATTGTGTTGGCGGATCTGTGTGTGTGTGTGTGAAAGAGTTTTGCAATCGCCAGGCGCATTTGTTATTTAGCAGAAAAAAAGAACAAATTTTTTTGTAAACGCCTTCACTCGCTGCTGATCTGCTTTTGCTGATCTTTTTCGTTGATCTTTTTCGTTGATCTGTTTCGTTGATCAGTATTGCTATTTTTACTGTTGTTGTTGTTGTATATAAAAGCGTTGAAAACACTTTGTCGGCATTCGACAACCGACCAGTTAGTTGTTAGTAGTGGTAATGTGTAGTGATGTTGGTGTTGGTGCTGATGGTCCTGGCGTTGTTATTCGGTTTATAACTATTGATCATCATAGCTTGATCTACAGATGCGTTGATAATGATGATGACGATGAAGAGGACGATATTAATGCTGATCGCATGACACGCCTTCACAATATATTGCCACATATTCACTACCATGCATTTCTGCATCATGTGCAATGTGATTTTATTTTTCTGCAGGTGTGCAAAATCTTTTTTTATTTTTTATTTTTATTTTTTTTTCCTCAGCAAATTCTTCTTAGCAATAATTGATGTTGCCAACATGCGTGCTCTTTCATATTATGATTTGTTGATGCTATTGTTGTTGTTGTGTGTGAAATGTGATTAAGCATATATAAAATTTTGATTGCAGTGTAACTGATTTTTAAATTGTTATAAAATTTATGCAGATATTAAAAATAATTTTTATTAATATTTTTTACGATCATGGCGTCTGAATGTCTCTCGCTCTTTTCTAACACCATTATTATTTACTCATTAGATAAGTATCAGCAACATTAAAGCCAAGAAAACTACAATTTTCTAACGGCTCACTAGCAGCATATTTAACAATGCTGACAACATCTTCCATTTTTAGAGCATCCTACCTACAACAAAAAATGTCAATTCCTTAACTAAAATGTTCAACAAGTGATCTGACTATGTTTTTGCTGATAAGATCTAACATCACAGGCTCACACACTGAGGGCGTTCTAAAAGGTTTTTTATTTTTCTTATTGACTCTATTCATTTGAAACATTTCCATGTGGTTGCAGCATGCATTAACTCTACAAATTATTAAAAAAAAAAGCGCTTCAAGAATTATTGACACATTCCACAATGATCATAATCAGTGGCGGATCCTGAGCACAGTTATGGGGGCGGCAGCCCTACCCAAATATATGAATGCTTAAAACTTTTTAGAATAGTTCTACATCAAAACAATTTATATGATAGACTAAGGCGAAAAAAAAGTTTAGGGTCAGCTTATAAATATACCAATTTTGGTTGTCCTGGTTTATTTTATGTTTGACTTTATTGTCACTTTTAGTCTTTGTTATAGGTGTGGTTCTGAACCTTTGCACGATTTTTTTTATCTGAATTGTTTTCTAATTTAGGTTTGAATTTCAATATATTTTGATTTGAATTATTCAAAATTTTTGATCACGAATTTTGTTCTGAGTTTTGGTCTGATTTTTTGGTTATGAATTTAATCCGAATTTTAGTCTGGCTTTTGGTCTTGTTTTTGTGTATGACTTTTGGTCTAAATTTTAATATGTTTTGATCTGAGTTTAAGGCTAAATTTTGTCTGAATTATGGTCCGATTTCGGTTTGATTTATGGACTGGTTTAAATTTTGGTCTAAGTTAGGGTAGCCAGATTTTTATACCGCGAAATCAGTACATAAGACGATGAAAAGTAGTGAAAATCAGTACAAATCAGTACAGTTTTCATGCTTTTATTACCTAGTAATTTCATTGTAATATAGTGATATAAACATACTGAACTTTTTTCTCTGATTTTGTGTGCCTATTTTACATTTTTTTTTTTTTCGTCAGTAGGCAATGTTGAGAGCTAACGTTAACCGACTTTTCTTCAAGCAAATATTGCTTTTCTCCTCTCGTGTGTATTTTATTTTGAAAACAAATAGAAAAAGAAACAAACAGGGTGAGACTCTCCGCAAAAACGACTTTAAGACCATTAAGGTTAAGCCAAAAAATTGTTAAGATATTAATTTGAAAAATCAGTGAAAAATACAAAAATTTTTCTGATCTGAGTTTGGTCTGAAGTTTGCTTTAAATTTTGTCTGATTTTTTTCTTTTAAGTGTTTGTTTTTTGGGATCTCACTAGGTTTAATTTTTGTCAAGTTTTTTAACTGAAATTGTTTTGCTATTGGTTTGAGTTTTGGTTTGACTTTTGGTCTGAGTTTTATCTAAATTTGGTCTAATTTTTTATCTGAACTTTGTCTGAATTTTAATCTGAATTTTGGTTTAAATTTGATCTGAACTTCGATCTAAATTTTGGTCTAACTTTAAATCCCGAATTCGGTCTAAATTTTAATCGGAACTTTTTTTTTCTGAGGCTTGATGTAAACTTATAAGTATAGTTACGATTACTAGTGGATCCAAGAGATTCTCAAAACTTCTCCTCTGACCGATGAACACTTCGTACATTTTGTTTGTTACTCATGACTCAAAATTAATTTTAAAGGGACGAAAAATTAAAACCTGCCATTGGCTGTTATATCCATTAACACCGTTATTGCATTTCTAAATTTGAAAACATTTTTTCTATTATTCTTATATATATATCTGAAAATAGTAAATTCAATGTTAAATCCTTTCAACTCCTTTCAACTCAAACTGTAGATCCGCCACTGATCATTATCAATGATATTGCTCGTATATGAAATTCTCAACAAAATCTTTTATCTATAAAGAAGAAATAGACAACATTCTATCTTTATTGTAATGACAACCATGAGCAATCGATTTCACATACAAGTTGCATAGAAAAACAAGGAAACATTTGAAATGGAATAATAATTTTTTTGATTTGGGGTTGATCATATCGGTTGATCGCTGCGGCAGAGAGTGTGAAAATTGTCTGCTGTGCAATAAAAAATATTTTTTAATACACATTTTATTAATCAAAAAAATATTTATGTGTTTTCATAAGCTAACAAAAGATTTTCCACACTTCTCCGTAATAAAACGAGACAAGCAGGCAGCAACTTTAGTTGCGGTGATCTTGTTGGCCCGATAAGATCATCAGGCAAACGTTGTTCTTTCACACTAAAATTTTCTCTTTATATTAGAAAAATGTCAACTTGTTATAGCCTCTACTATTTAGGTTCCATTTGGTCTATTGTTTAAGCTGTGACTATGGCAAAACAAACAATACTCATTGGTTTTGTGTGTGTGTATGAGTTGCTGATCTTCATTGACTTTCAATAAGCTATAAAATTATATACACACGCTTTGGTTTTTTACTTTCTTTCTATGTGACTTGTCCTTTTGTATCCTTTTTAAAGTAAATTACAAGGATTTCATTACAAAACGCCATTAATCATTTGATTTAATTTTTATTTGTTTTTGGTGGATTTTCCGTTGATCATTGAACAATAGCGTTAGTCTCTACTAAGGTGAGAAAAGGTGTGAGTTTTGACATTTTCTTTCGTTACAAGTGACAATATTTTTATTTTTTAAGAAATGAAATTTTCAACCTGTTCTCTTGGTTTTTATAAAGAAAAATGAAATGCACATTTATTTATTTGTGTTTTTTCTTCCTTTGTATAAAAAATTCAATAGTTTTTTCTTACTGCTGGCTGTTGATAACTGCAGAACAATAGAAGCTATTGTTAGATTTTATTAGGAAAGTTATGAGCATAAATAATTTTTGTTGAATGCTAGACTTTTTGGGAGTTTTTCTTTCTGATAATATTTTGTTTATAGAAATTCGTTCATATCTTTTATAATTTTATAGCTGACAATTTATTAATATTTAATAAGCGTTGACTTGTCATTGTATTCCAAATTGAGATGTTTATCAAATGCTTTCTTGAATTTGTGGGTGGTACAACGCATGTGGGTATACTGAATATTGAATATTACAAGAAAAATGTGTGGTCTTCTTTGAATTTCTAAAAAAACAAAAAATTACCATGACAATTAATATTTTTAGTACATATACATATTTTATACATTATAGTTTCAATATCTTTTGATCTCTACCGCAAATTCCACAAGCCACACGCCATTCTTTGATTTCAAATTCTTATTTCTTGCACTCATTCTTGAAGCTTTCAGTTTCATCCTCTGGATATAACATTATTATCTTTCATCGCTGTCAAATCACATCAAAACAAAATCCCTATTCTTTTACTTTTGTTCCTTCTTTACTTCCTCACCACATAACCTGCAATCATCTTAAATCCAACTAATCTAAACTAAACTTTCATGGTGATCTTTTTTCCATTGCTAGCTGATCCCACCGTGATGATCTTCTCATGCAGCTGTATTTAATAGCAATGAATCCATTGTGCGTGTATTTATGTTTTAGCGCATAATTTCATAATTTTCATGTTTTTCTGAAATTAACTGCAATATTTTTGTTGATCTTAAATACATGGTTATTATTGCTGTTATAGTTTTGCTTTTATTCTACACCACCATCATCATCATCATAAAAATGACGTTTACATTGACGTTTACCACCTCAAAGCTGTTGTTGTTGTTTGATGTATGCCGTTGCTGTACTATAGTATTTTTTTCACTCTACATATGTGTGTTCGTGTTTTTGGTTTCATCTTTGATGTGGTTTAACTGTCAGTGTGTTTAGTTTTTCTTTGCTGCTTGTGTGTGCATCTGTGGAATTATGTATTTTCGTAGAACATTTTCATATTGTTTATGAGTTTTTGATGTGGTCGCTTTATGAAGTTTCTTCATGCTTTCTTTGATGACATTTAATCTTTTAATAATTTTATTATATACTAAAAAAATGTTCTTCAAATAGTACCTAACTAATTCTTCAAATAAATGGAAGAAATCGATACAGTATGAAATTATAGAACTCCCTTAGTTTCTCCCCTCTCTCCTCCATTCCATGAAATCCGTCCCTGATTTGATTTAGTTTTCTTGGAGAATATCAAAATTTTATTGGTCGTAACGTTTCTGATATCAATTAGATTCAAAAAGTTTTAGAAATGTAGGGAACGCTTGATAAGTCTATGGTGCCAACATTTTTTAATGCCTAGGTTAGGTTGAAATGGTTATACTTTTTAATAGAGTACTCACCACAAAGGCTGTTTTCATAATTTTGCTAATCTTTTGCGAACAATTTTGTAGTTTAGTCTGATAAATCATTTGCTGGTAGCTATAGCATTTACGCTGCTAATAGAAAATCTATGTACCTACGTAAAAGTCTGAATGTTGTTCTGAATTTGGGTCTAATTTTAGGTCAAGAGTTTTTGTCTCGACTTGCTCAGAAGTTGGTTTAAATTTTGGTCTTATTTAGATCTGGTTTTTGGTCTGTATTTTGGATGAGTTTTGGTTTGAATTCTGGTCTTAATTTTAATCTAAATTTCTATTTCAATTTAGGATGAATTTTTTTTTGAGTTTTGGTTTTTATTTTTAGTCTTCTTTGATTCTAATTCGTCTAATTTTTGTTCTAAATTTAGTCTAAAGTTTGTTTTGAATTTTGATCTTTTGGCTTTTAATTTTTCCTATTTTGGTCTAATTTTCGTCTAACTTTTGGTCTGAGTTTTAGTTTGGATTGAATTTTGGTCTAAATTTTGTCCTGACCTGTAGTCCGAATTCAGATCAAACTTTTGGTCTAAATTTGGTCAAAATTTTGGTCTGACCTTAAGTCAGACTTTTGTTT
Organism: Toxonevra muliebris; assembly: GCA_963691655.1. Lineage (NCBI taxonomy): Eukaryota > Metazoa > Arthropoda > Insecta > Diptera > Pallopteridae > Toxonevra > Toxonevra muliebris. The sequence goes on from OY829329.1 coordinate 75,948,605, forward strand.
TGCTGTACTGTGATTTATTTTCTGAATTTTTGTCTGAATTGGGTCCGAGTTTTGATCAGATTTTTGGTTTAATTATTTTGTTTGAATATGATCTAAATTTGGCGATAATTTTCGTCTGAGTTATGATCTAAATTTTGATCTGATTTTGGTTTTGGTTTGGTTTAATATTTGGTATGGATTGGTTCTGAATTTTGGTTTGAATTTGGTCTGATTTGTGGTCAGATTTGTTATTTAAATTTTGACTTGAGTTGTCCAAATTCTCATCTTAGTTTTAGTCAGAATATTGATTTTTGATTTGAGTCTTAGATCGATTCTCTTTTTGCTGTGATTTTATTTTTTATCGAAATTATTGTCTAGATTTTGTTTAAATTTGGTTTGTATTTTGGTCACATTTTTAGTCTGCGTTGTAGTCCGAATTCTGATCTAAATTTTGGTCTTTTTGATCTGAGTTTGATTTGAAGGTTTCTTTAAATTTTGGTTTATTTGACTCTGATTTGGTCTAGTTTTTTTTTTTGACAAATTTTCGGCCTAATATTTTGTTTGAATTCGGTTTGATTTTTTGGACTAAATTTTTGTCTTTTGGCTTAGTAATTAATAGAAAATCTATATACTTAATGAAGCGATTTGTACCGACCCCTAAGGTTCTAGGATGGTCATATTAACTTAAAGTGGAAGTCAGTATGCATTTATTTCTATTTTTGCGCTTATATATTGCCGGATGTCAAGCTTTGCCATCTTATCGGCTTTGCAGAGATTGTCACTATGTTCTGGTACTCAATGCAAATAAACCTAAAATTGCTGAGATATTTCTAGAAATAGAAACTACCTACGGAAGGTAAAAATATTTTTTAATATTCGTCAGCATAGAACAATACGGGTTATTCCTACCTCATGTAAACATCAGTGACAAATTTGTTAGCAAAATAGAGCTTTGTTAGAATGTAGGCAATATCTTTGAACATTAAGCTGATTTCTAGCTGATCTACAGATTGCGAAAGGGCAAAATCTTTAGTTTTTCTTCCCTACGAACATTTTTGTTTTGTTCAGGAATAACGATCGTGATGTATGAAATGTTTGTCGACCAAAAGGGGAAAGAAGGGAATGGGAGGAGTATTTCAAAATTTTTTATCTAGCACCTTCCAGTTTTAACGGCTTTTTAAATTTATTGTGCATAATTGAAATAACTTTTTTGTGACAAATAAGAGCATGAAGAGAGCTAAGAAGAAATCGAGGCCATCCGCCATCTCCTCTGTGAATGCCATAATCTTCAGATCCATCAGCTCTGCTTCTTAGGAGACTGACTGTTCGGGTAACTGAAGGGAAAACATATTAGAATATCACAATGTACCATTATGATATTGTGGTTGTTCTAAGTTTATCTCTTTAACCTAACCACTACCAATTTCTTTCTTTTCTGAATACAAAAGATTTTTCTGTGTTATTTCTTTCTTTACTACTTAGGACATTTCTATCCTACTTAATTTTATGAAGTTGAACGTGTTCACGTGTTGCTTGATCGCCCAAGAATCTGTTTCTTTGAGAATTTCAATCAAGTGTCTTTGTCGCAATGGCTTACTTACTTAGAATATGTTCTAACCAGCTCGTTTTCTCTTGTATTTCTATCGAAGGGTAAATTGTTTGTTCTCTTACAAGGTTCCAGAGGAAGGATGTATAGATCCTTATTTGCCTCCGGCGTTGGTGGTAATTGGCTCGCTGACCTCATGTTGTCGTTGTGTAGTACTGCTAATTTATAACTCTTGGTTATTGCTTTAATGATTCAGATTAAGTTTTGAAGTATTTGCTTTCTTTGTATAGATACATTTGTATCGCAGTACACAATTCTGGTTCATTCCGTAGGGCATTCCTTACTTTATGTAGTTTCTCTAAGATTATTGTGCATATTATTCTGTGTATGGTACTAAAAAGCGATATTTCTCTTTTATTACCAATTTGTAGCATTCTTCCAGGACTTCTATATTTGCAAGCTCACGCACTTTCAAATAGTAATGTCAAACAAATTTTCAAGTAAATTGAGTGCAACTGATGTATTCAATTCTGAATGTGCGTATTTCTTACACTTTTTCTAGCCTTTTTATACCATATTCCATGCTATTTCTTGAATTTTGTAACGCCTAAAAGCATGCTTCTAGATTTCTTTATTTACTTAATGGATGGTCAGACATGCAATTTACCAACTGACAGAATCATTTTCTTTGTTTTTCAAATTCAGTTATGTGCTGTCTAACGCAATTTACGAACTAGTATCTGTTTTTTTTTTTTGTCTTTTTTTTTTATTTTGTTAGATAAAGCACATATGAAGCGTATCAGTGCAATAATTTGTACTGTCCTTTTTTACGGATTCTAAATAACACTTTAATTGATGTATTGATTGTTTGGAAGTGATGCAATAAATGGAGTGTGCAATTGAGTATTGCTGTTGTAACAAGCAAAATAAAAAACAAATAAAAAACCCCAAGTAAATAGAAAAAAAGCAAACAAACCTATAGCTAGCAATTTAAGGATTACCCAATATTTGAATTTATAGACAACAACTGTTTCCACTATCTATGTGAATGTGTATGAGTATATGTTCGGTTCGTATGTGTTTGTCTCTATTAGCTACAAACGCATGTGCAAATGTTGCCACGGTTTAAAAGGATTCACTTCACATATACGAGAGCACAAAGTGGCTGCCATAAAGGATTCCCTATGTTTGTTGTTTTTTCTTTGTTTTTGTTTTCAACTACGTTTTTCACATGTGTCTCCAAAGTATTATTAGCTTCAAACAAAGTACGCAGCACAGTAATTTCATTTCAAAGGGTGTCATCTGTAATAAATGGGTCTTTTATGCTTTTGCAAAGGAAAGGGTTTGTCTTTTATTAAAATTTGTATAAAAATTGTGAAAAAAATTAAGTTGTTACAATGAAAGCAATTTAGAAATATCAAATACATGGAACTAAATCGAATTGAGCTGTAAAAAATGCTTTCAGTTTATACAGCAACATGCGAATGTGTAACCCATTAATCACATTAACTGCCACTAAATGTCAAAAGTAAGCATAGAAGACGTTGAGACATTCTTCTTTCTATTGCGAATGTTTACCTTTGAAATGCGAATAGTTAGACAGAATTGATTTGTAGCGGACTTTGATGCATTTGCGGTAAATGACAGCTAGGAGCTGCAGGTTAATTGAAGTAATACTCATTAAAGAATATATTGGCGCAACTACACTGTGTGCTTAGCACAAATTATGATTCAGCTTGACCCCCACCCACATCTCATGCCGTGCTTCAAGTCAAAGCTATAGACGACGTCATTGTCGAGATTTTCGCGATGCGCGTCATACGCAGCATTAATTTGGCAGTTCAGTATTTGACAGTAGCAGCGCGTGGTGGCGCTAAAAGTTGTTGTTTTGCATTAGTATATGTGCTAAAGTGTTTGGAGGTTTTAGGCTCAAGGCTCAAGCTGGCGTCTAAAGTCATTCGCACTAAATGACTATTTATAGTGACCACTAGTATTTGTCCATCTGTCGTGAATCCCAAATGCATCGTGTTGCTAGTTGAAGCATTTCACTTGCTACTGCTGCCAAAGTGTCGTGACATTTTGTGGGAATTCGTTGAATTTTTACTTTGATTATTTTGATGCGTAATTGCGATTCAAAAAATTCCGATAGCTTCTTTTTGGATTAAATAAGTTTATTTGGAAATAGCAATAATAACACACGAATTTATTCATTTCATTTCATTTTTAATTCATTTTAATAATGAATATATCAAGTTTTTCTTATATATTCTAATTATTAACGTTTCCTAAAAGCATCCAGGGCTTCCGATTTGTGTCCTATTTTTCTTAATCCTCTTTGCGTTATCAAAAATCACTACAAAAGAAGATGAAAAGATTAGAATTGAAAATTTGAAAATTTTTCTTTTTAATTGTAGAATATTTCATGGCACTTTTTTTTTCTAAATTTGTTATCTAGATCAAATAATATCTTCAAAAAATTTTCTATGAAATATAATATAATAAAAAGGACTGCAGAAATATTCAAGTTCCTTAGATTTGTTGTAATTTTCTTTATATCAATCATCGGCATTTCTCTGGTTTATTTAATTTTGAATGCCTAAAACCATGCTAAACTTTTTTGTATAACAATTTTCTTACTTCTTATTTTTGCGCTATAAGAAATTATAGGATAAAGAAGATAAGTAGAAACAGAATACCAAATAATATGATGCAATTATATCAAATAATTCAGTTTTTTAATGGTAGCATATTTTCAGGCGTCTTCGTTCCGAAATACTTGCAGTTTCAGCTACTTTTTGTAACAAATTTGCGATTAAATTAATTATAATTTAAGGGTACAGATTTAATATTTGGATCCCTTTTAATGCTGAAATCAACAATATTTCTCTGGATTAATTTATATAAGATGCCTAAAACCATGCTAAATTTTTTTATAAGCTAATTTTTGTAGTTCTTATCTTTGCGTTATCAACAGTTATAGAAAAAAGAGTTCTAAATGAACATGTTACCAAATAATAAGAGTGAAGCCATAATATCAAATAACTAAGTCTTCTAATTGTTGCATTTAGGTAATGGAGACTCAAATAAGTATATGCTAAAATTTGGGATTAAGTTGAGTATAATTATATTCCTTAGATTTTTGTAATTTTCCATACTTAAAATTACATATTAAAATGGTGATTTGAAAAGCAGGAATTTGGGGGGTTGAGCAGGAGAACAGGGTATACTCCTCAAGACCAGGAAATTCCTGTTCATTCCTGTACGGATGGGGAGCCAGTCTATATTGCAATCAAAGACATTTCCCAAGTTTTATGTATTTGGGATGCGTAGAATCTTAAACTAATTTCTTAGCTCTTTTTTTTTTTTTTGTGGTATCAATCGTAGCATATTTCCAGGTGCCTCCATTTCACCAATTATTACTTTCATCAACATTTTGGAATCAAATTGGATGCATAGCTTAAATATCTATACTCATTTATTTAATGCAATTTTCAGCACTACATTCAACTGCATTCTTAGGTTTTATTTATTTAAAATTTTTAAAAGCATCTTTGCGATATAATTAACTTGTGAAAAGAGAACTGAAAAGAACCAAAATTGTTTCAAATAAAGTTCCCTTTTATTTTTTAGTATATTTTCTGGCGTTTTTTTAATCTCAAAATGGTTTGTAATAGTTTTATACAAAAGTTTAGTATGAGAAAAAATGTTGTTTAATTGATTAAGTTTTATATTTCTATTTTTGTTTTGGTTAATTTTTTGTGTAACCAGGCAATGCTATTTTTTATTTATATTAATTTTTTACCATGTCTGAAAGTAATATTTACATTTTTCCTCGAAACTTTTGTATGTTAATATAAGATTTCATATGACTTTCTCAATCGCTAAGATTGAATAATAATACACAGCTTAAATATTTATATTCCTTTTATTTAATGTAATTTTCAGCACTTCACTGCATTGCTTAGGTTTTATTTATTTATAATGACTAAAAGCATGTTAAGTTTTTCAAATTTTTAACTTTTATTTTTTATAGCATATTTTCTGGCGTTTTTTAAATCTCAAAATAGTTTAAGAAAATATTTTAGTATCACAAAAAATTAATTAAATAAAATATTTCATCTTAAATAAGTGTTAACACAAATATTTTAAGCCATTCCTATGTATGAATGTTGAAAATTTTTTGATGCAAAATTTCGCTTTTCAAATCAGTTGCATTGCGACAACACGAAAATCAGGATTTTCAAATTTGTTTACTAAGTAGTAGTTGCATATAAGTTTCACTACCAACAAATCGCTAAAAATAATTACGTAAAGTGTAGAGTTGCCAACTGCAATTGCAAATTACCTGCCATAAGAGCGACAACAGGACCACCATAAGTGAATGTAGTGCCACGAATAACCACATATTACTTACAAAAAAGCAACTTAAAAAAACTAGAAGAAAAATTACTGTGCAGCAGTTAAGGTTACGCCCAAATAATTAATATATGCAAATATATGACGGAGGGTAGTAATATAATATTCATGAAAAATTCAACGGCAAGAAAAAAAATACCAACCATTGTTGAACGGAGGACATTGTCGACGACACTAAAACGCAATGAACTGTAATTAATCATGAGGTTGGTGAGGCCAGTGCAACTACAGCAACAACAATAATGGCCACTTTGACCAACGTTGACTGACGTCAAGGCGACAAGAATCGGTACCTACCAATAAACTTCAATTGCAAATTGGCAGTTTATGTATATACGCGCAACTAAAAGAATTTACATAGTAGCTAGTGAAGCTTAAGCTTTTTACTACATACCTTGAAGCACGGAAGCCATCTTGGATATGCACTTATGTAATACAAGAGCAAGCAGGTTTGCCCACTCTATATGTACGTATTTGTTTGAATGCAAGTGCAAATTTCTCATAAATATAATGCACATGTGTCAAATACAATAACAATAATGGCGTCCAATGGCGTATGTATTTACCTGACAACCTACCTTGATACCACCAAATCTTACTCTACTCTTATAGTTATAGAACACGCCGCTATTGCTGACATGTGACACGCGATGTTGCAGATCTATTGTACAATCTATAGAGATTGATATGTAATACTTGCTATTTGTATGCGTATGTGTATCTGCGTGTTTTTATACCTATATACATGCGTCTTAAATTGTATATATGAACCTACTCGTTGAAAATTACACAGTTTCATATATGAAAATGCGACAAAAGATGCAATCAACAGCAGCAAACAAAAAATGCAAAAACAACTACAACTCCAACTAAAAAAAAACAAAATAACTAAACTCTCATGTACTTTAGTTGTAGAGAGCAGGTAATTGTTAGAATTACTATCAACAACATATGCATATGAATGCATGAGGCAAAGAATGAGCACAGTGTAAACAATTTAAGAAATTGCTGAATAAATATATAAAACTTAACATCTGACTTCATTTTTTGCCTTTTTTATTCCTAAATTAAAACATAAGCTCATTGCCTTTTTTGAAAAATAGTTTTGAAATAACTATTTCCATAATTTTATCATATTCTGGCATTAGTTCGTGTCTCGGTTTGTTAAATTAGTGTTGAAGAACTTGTTTTCATAATTATTGCATATTTTTAGGTGTTTTTTTTTAAATGTTTTGAGAACAAAATATACTGTTTTTTGTCAATTTGGTATCAAATTAAGTGGCTGATGAATTCAATTCACAAAAATTTATTGTTTATAACTTTTTTACTTTTACACACAAAACTCAGAGTGATTTCTCAGGTATATGTATAAATTTCGAAAACGCCTAAAAGTAATCCAAGTTTATTTTGTCATACCTTTAGGCCAAGTTTTTTCTCAGTGTGACATCAAAAATATATATAAAAAAAACTGAAAGGAAATGTATAATCTTGCATAATTTACATTCTTAATTGTAGCATATTTGCAGATGCTTTCTTTCGATTCTCAAAGAAATTATAAGAAATCCGTATCATCAAGGATTAATGTTTTCTATATAGTGTGCGATTCATTAACTTAACTCAAATTAACTCAAAATAAAAAACAAAGAATATATCTAAGATACATACATGCAATTAGAATAGCTTGAATAAGTTTAAACTTATTGTCTTCCAACTAGTTCAACCTCGAACGTAGGTATGGAAAACAAGACATAAGTAGTAATATACTTTGATAGCCAAGCTGCAATCAGAGCACTGGACTCCTGTGTGGTATCCTCAAAGACAGACTGGACACTCTAAAGCTGCTGAATGAATTAGGTAAGACCAACAGGATCACAATACTTTGGGTCCCTGGACACACAGATATTCTTGAGATTGAAATAGCCGACTACTTAGCAAGAAAAGCAGCCGCCAAGAATCACATTGGATCATTAAAGAAAGTCCCAGAGAAGATGAAAGGGATAATAGATACAAGTACTGGATTCAAATCCCTAAGCTAAAGCTATTAATTGATGATTTCAACCCCAAAAGAGCAGCATTATGCCTCAATGTAAGTAAAAATAACCTCAAATTAATCATGGGATTCCTTCTAGGGCATAACAAACTGAGAGCGCACATAAAAAATCTAAACTTAGGACAGGGCTTCTGCCGGAATAAAAATAAATAAATAAAGGGTATAGACACAGAGGAGAGTTTTTGAGTGGCAAAACGCTGTTCATATTTCTCTCTACAGCTTGTTAGGAGGGACTCTGAAACTACTCTATAAAGGCTAGCTTCACTTTGCTAAAGATTTAAAGAAGGTTGGCTTAGAAATCAGTTCGTTTTGCAATGCCTGCGAAGAAGAGGATGACGAAGAGGCCTGTACGCACATTGTACATGAATGAACTTCCAATTCCAAATGGGAAAGAGGATGTTAACACCCTTTGTTGCTGGCGGCCTTAGGACTATTATGTTTGGTATTAAAGTTTTCACTGTATGATTTATGACTCGGAATGAAAGCGTCTCGGAATTCGGTCCTTTTCGAGACGAATTCTAAAAGTTCTCACATTTAGTAGAATTTTGGATCTTCATCGACTATTTTCGTTGGCCCACCAGAGATGATTTTTGGCATAATTTTCAATGCACAGGACACTTCGATTGTGTCTGTCGGATTTTCGATGGCGTGTGTCGTCTATCTTTAACCTCCTTAGAACCATCACCAAGTTTTGGTGGACTTTTTAATACTCTGTTGCCTGCCAATTTACTGGTACTAGAATCAGTATCTAACTCATCGGAAGTAATAGTAATAGAGGCAGAAGTTAATCAGAGTGAATTTTGAGAAAGATTCGTCCAAAATAACGTTAACCTAGCGCTCGTCCGCAAGTCTGTTGTTTGTCCGACCAGTCCGTCTAGGCGAACTATGGAGATTTCAAATCAGAGTAGAACATAATCGACTAATTTTATCTATCGACTAATTAGTCAACTAAAATTTTAGTCATGACTAAAACCGTTATCATCACAAGCACGTTGGGGCGTCAACCCCCTATTAGACTATTGCAAATTTATTACTTGTGATTGATGGTTAATTTTTTAGTCATTACTTTCACTCATTAGTCCAATTGAATTTTGCCCACCTCTTCCTGAAATGTAATAAGATAAAGGCCAGACTATGACAGAGAACCCTACCAAAGCAAGACGAAATTACTCTCTAACTATCAAAGAGACTATGTAAAGTATAGGCGGCATACCTCCTGGCCTTAAACCATACAATGGGCACTGTACGCTTAACACCCTGGATTAGAGGGAACAGCAGTTCTTAGCATGTTGCTCATTATGAATCTGTCTGACAGAGGTGTTCTCTTGAACGCTGAAACTTCTGTCAGCGTAGCCTCATGAATTACTGTAACTTAATACTTTGCACCGCATCAAGGTGAAAGTTGCTAACGAGAATTTGCAAGTAAACAATGTCTTTACTTGAAGAATATTCCTGAAAAGTCCTTTTATTAGATTTTAAGTTTACTTAATTAGTTTTTGCTACAAAACACTTAATTTTGCATCACTGTGCAGCACATACAACAACTACCAACTACAATTGTGTCCCCTTGGCGTGTTGCATGGTAATGGTGGTGACGATGGTGTACATAAGCTGTAATTAGCCTTTTGAAATGATGTGATTGCGCGGGTCGTTTCTATATGTATATTTTTTTCCTGGTTATTGTAGAGTTTTTGTTTTTTAATTTTTATAGGAAATTGCTGCACACACAAAATTGTGTGCTTATGTGCTTCTATGAACTTGGTGTGAGAGCGTGTGACACATTGTTGGCATGCAAGTTTGTGGCTTTGTATACCTATCTACCTGTCTAGGTACCTACTTCTACATACTACATATATGCAACATATACTTTTGCCTGGTGAATTGCGCTGCTAATTCGTTAGAATGGCGCTCTAAACTTTAACAAATTCACGCAAACCTCCAAAACAATATTATCGCATTATTTTTATTTTTTTTTTATGAGAATGTCGCGCGCGATTTTTGTCGCGCCATTTTACTTTTTTTGCCGCTTTTTTTATTTTTTGTTGAGTTTTTTTTTTAAGTTTTGTGTTATGTTGTTATGCAATTAAATTGTTGCACGTATGCAATTAAAATTGCTATGTGACAACGAAAGTTATAATTATTTGCTGAAAAATGTTTGCATTTTGATAAATCTTTTTGATGGAAACTATGAAAAAGAGGCGTGAATTTTGGATGCATGCATGCAGAGGAATAAAGTTGATATTGTAATTATTTTAGGTTCTTTTTCTGATAGATTTTAACATTGTGTTGTTCTTTTTTTTTTTTTTTTGATGACTGATTGCAAGTGCAACACTTTAGGTTTAAATTGATTGTAGTTAAGTTATACAAATTAAATTATCAGCACATTTTAATCTCCTGCATCATGCTTCTATTTTAACTTTAAATAAGTTAGGAATAGAAATTCTTCAATCTGTAGTCGTATATTAAAAAATCTCATCGTCCTTTCTATAATGCTACTCTCTTTACTTCATCTTTGTATGTTTGTATGTACATGGCTTATGAAAACTTCTACCTTTTTTTGTTTGCCATTTGTGTTGACCAACTGTGATTGCGATTTATTTTTCCAATTACCTCGATGGCAGTTTTAATATCACTACATAAGCATTCTGCCATTTTAATATTATGTTGATGCTGCTGCTGCCGTCTCTGCTTTGCAAAATTTAATCAAATCAGGTAAATTTGTCATAAAATAAACGTTTTCTTTTTTCTGCTACTTTTTTTTCTTCATCGTTTTCTGCTATTACAAATGCAAAAAGTTTTTCATATATGAGCAGCACATGTACAAACGTATGTAAAAAAAAAACAAACAAGCAGAAAATCAAACGCAAACAAAACAATACAAAAAACTAATTTTGAAATGGATTTCATACGCAGTTTAAGCACAAATGTCTTCTACTCTTACATCCTTATATTATATTCATCCTTTTATAGTGCTTCATTGCTGCCCTCTCCATTGTTCTTAGGTACAAAAACTACTAAGCAAACAAACAAACAAAACCAATATAAGTGACATAAGAAGTAGTAAAAAAAACTTTCTTGTTTTTTTTCTTTCATATGCTCACATGAAATTTTAAGGATACTTTTGCAAATTATGCGAAACCATTTCGAAATTGGTCGAATGTCATGTTAGAAATACAAGAAACATACGTATGAACACAGGTATATAAGGTGAAGTTGTCAATTATTGGCGCTGTCTGGTTTTGTGTCCTTATTTAATTAGAGCCTTAAACCAAAAATTGAGCAGTTTCTAGAACCTTAATGAAACTTTATGAAACCAACAGGTGCATCTACAGGCGAAGCTAGAAACTTTTTTTTAGTAGGGTTAAAACCTCTCCGCTGTATTTGCCCCTCCGCTTGGTTTGAAATTTTTTTATTATATCTTGCAAGCAATTAGGCACCTTGCAATCGCCATTACCTTCTGCGCAATAATACGTTTACGACGTTTTCACAGCAACCCTCATCTCCCAATTGACCATAGCCCATTTACACTTGTTCGAAATTTGACTCGGTTTAGTGCTTCACGGCATATACCAATCCAGGTATAAATGATGGACTTAAGATTGCTTCCAACGGTTTTGGTAAGGACGCCAGGCTTTGGCAAGGACGACGAAAATATTGTTCAAATTCCAGATGCAATTTCCAATAGAGCTGCCATTGCCAATTATTTTTTCTATAACTAAAACTAAGAACGAAACTGCGATCCAGATATAATTTGCATATCAATTTTAATCACTAGTAGATTCTGAGGTTTCTTAATAAAGGAGTTTAATTTTTTCGTCCACTAAAAATATTCATGGCCAACGAAGAAAATTTCATATATTTCGGTAAGATGGGAGAGAGCTTGATTCCAAAACCCTCTTGCTCTCGTTTCGTATTCCTGATAGTCCAGTCATTATAAAGATTTCCGTCATAATAATTCTTATCTGAAATTTTTCTTCAGTAATTTTAGAAAATTACTCAAGCTTTCTTTTTGTAGTAAGCAATTTTTTGATGTCTCCAACGGTTAAGGTTAACCAGCTATCATTAAAAAAGGCTTTTTTCATCAAACGGGTGTTTTAGGGGGGGGGGGGGGGGGGGGGGGTTGCTCTCCAACTCCAGAAGTGATTTTGGTTGTTTTCCACCTATCATGCCTCCACTAACAATTACTGAAGAAAAATCTCAGATAAGTGGATTTGGTGGATTTTTTACTCTACTGTCTGGAATCTGATACAATTTCCAATTGAATTACTATTTCAACTATTTTTCCGTAATCTTCAATGTTTGGATCAGAAAAATAAATAAATTTTTATAATCCCGAGATAATTTCTTATCACTTTTAATATAAAAACATAAATAACGAATTGGGAAAACTCTCTCGATCCCTCTCTCCAAACTAATTGGGATGCTTGTATCATAAAAATAATATTATATTTATGCGCGAGATTAAACAAATTTTTCCTCAGAGTCCGTCCGAATAAAAATTTTTCTGTACTTATAATCCTGATACAATTTCCAATAAAATTTATATTCGATTCGACTATTTTGCAATAATTTACGGTGCACGAAAAAGTACAACATACACAATTCTGAAATAATTTCTTTATCGATTTTAAGATTTTAATATCCAAAGACCAAAAACGTCCGAGTAAAGTTATTTTTGCACTATTTTTCTACATAATGTTCAAATCAGAAAAATTATACTACATATCTATGATTCTGTGTTAATTTTCTCTTAGTTTTGATATCCGGACATAAAATATGAATTACAAATAGTTTATTTTCTGGTTTGTACGATTAGTTCTTAAGTATCCATATTCCTGATACAATTTCCAATAAAATTGCAATTTTAACTATGTTTCCCATAACTTAGGATGCTCTGGATTTGAAAACTAACTGGGAAAATTTTCTATTATATTTAATATCCAGATATAAATAAAGAATTAATAAAAATTTTTCTCTAGGTCCATCCAAGTCAAAATTCTTCTCTCTTCAAATTCCCTATGCAATTTCCAATAAAATTCCCATTGTTAACTATTTTATCCGATAATTATGGGTACGGGGATTAGAAAAATAATAACAAATTTGTGATCATTTGATGATTTCTAATCAGTTTAACATACAAAACTTATTACGAAAATTTTTCTCTGAGTCAAAATGAATAATTTTGGAGTTAACAGTCTTCAGAAAGGTTTCGGAACCAAAAAATTAGATATTTTCTTTCTGTTTTAATAAATTTTTGCTAGTTTCAAATACGAAGAGCGAATTCAGCTCGGGGCAGAGGGTAACAATATGTAAGTATTGTACCCTATACATAAGAAAAGACCAACGTTTTTTCCCAACTACTTTCTGGTATATGGATAATTTTGACCACGTTCGCACAAAACTTGCAACTCATATTTGTGCAACCACATAAAAACCAGAACAAAAAAATGGTTAGCAAAGTTGAGCGTAACCTCTTTTTTTATATTGGTACATACATATGTACCAATTTTTTTTTCTATTATTGCAAATCTCAGTTGTGGACGTAAAAAGGATTTTTACAAATGATTTCTTTATTTTTCATATGCATAAACCTTCCTTCTTCAGCCTTTTGCTACTGCTGCTACTAATAGTGCAGAGGGATGGAATGGCTGGCTACATTAGTTTTATAAACCAATAAGATTTTCCTGAAGCAATAGCATTCATTCAGTTAGCTACCTACCCAAAATAAATATGTAACAGTGATTTGCACAAAACTTATAAAATTATGTTATGCTTCTTTTTGTTTGGTTGTTTTTTTTTTTACTTTGCTGCTGGCGATTTTTTCTTTCTTTTCATTTCTTTTGGTAGTGGTCAATTTTTGGGTAACCGTAGCAGTGGCAGTTATGGTTCGAGTGATGTCACTGGTTGGTTTTGGTTGTCATTGTGCTGCTATAACGCCTTATCTCATAAGGATTTACATATTCACTTCAACCTCAATTTTATTGTGGAGCTTTTGTTGTTTTACAAAACTTTTTCCAAGTCATACGTTGTCCACTCAATCGTGTTCATATTCCAACCAAATATGTTTGAGTAGGTAGTGTATGCATGTGTGGCATATGTGGCATGCGTTATCTCTCCTGTGGCTGAGCTTATTCTATTTGTTTGTATGTAAGTATGCTCTAAAAAATATTTGCAATAAATATGAAATCACATTAAGTTTTGTACCCCATCATAAAAGATAAGAACTTAAGTTTATTGTTATAACGTTTTTGAAAGTTTTATGCATTTGTAAATCGTGTGCATATTCTTCTTTTGCTGATATGGGTTTCTTTCTTTTTCTACTTATTTGTTTGTTTTTTTTTTCTCTAGGTATCCTTTTTGTTTTTTTTTCGTTGTTGCTTTTTTATTTATATATTTTGTTAAGTATACTCATTTCTAATTTAAAAGACAATTTCGAAAATTAAATAAATGGTAGTGGAAAAAACTAATGTTTTAATATTAATAATAAATCTGGGGATTTCTTAGGTTTGTTTTGCTTTATTGAACTTTTGTGGGCTTCTTTTCCATAATTGAAATTTTAGGGTTACCATATTTTGTACATGAAAATGTTGGCATTACACTAGGTAATTATACTAAACTTTCAAATCGCTACTTACGAAGATTATTTTCAACATGCTCTAAAATATAAGCTATATCAAATTACCACATAAATTAAGTAAAATTTTCGTAATAGCTTTACAGCCGTTTAAGATATTACAATTGTTCTTAGCGTGCTTCAAAATATAGGTTGTATCAATTCCCAATTTCGCCGCTAGGGAGCGCTTTCCATGCAAATAATGTAGTATAACATTGAGAGTATTGTGATGAAATATGGTACGAGAAATGACCTTGGAATGCTTTAAAACATGAAATAAAAAATATTTATAAAATTAATCACTAAAGAATATGATTTATAGAAACTATACTTCGATACATATATGACAGATCGAGAGAAAAAGCGGGCTGAAATTCATTTGAGAGCAAAATTGAAATAATTCAGTATCTCAGTGCAAGAACTGTACAAGTAATATGAAAATGAAACGACTTAAAAGTAAGAGCAAAAATGGTATAACAATTTTTTCAGAGAAAAAACAGTATAGTGGTTTGTTCCGTTTTGGTCTGAACAAATTTCGTTTTACTTTTGCTTTGAACATATTTCGTTTCGCTTTTGCTCTTAAGTAAAATTATGCCACTTTTTTCTTAAAGTAGAAGTTATACCACTTTTCCGCTCATAAAAATCAAATACTTGAAACAGGATAAAAACCAGCAAAAATCAAACCAAAATTCAGATAAATCTCAGATAAAAAATCAGACTAAAACTCGAATCAAAGATCAGACTGACTGAAATTTAGACCAAAATACATTCCAAAAATTAGACCAATTCAGACTCAAAATCGGGCCGAAATTCAGACAAGAATTTAGACCAAAATTCAGACGAAATTTAGATCGAAATTCAGGCTCAAAAATTAGATCAAATTAGGTCAGATTTTTTGTCAATTCTTTTAAGCAAGTTTTAGTCTGAATATCGGTCTGAGTTTTGGTCTAAGTTTACGCCTGAGTTTTGTGTCGAAATTCTGTCTATGTTTTGATTTAAATTCAGTCAAAATTTCAACACATATGTTTTACATATCGGTTTGAGTTTAGGTCATAATTTAGTTTGATTTTTGGTCTGCGTTACAGTTTGAGCTTTGGTCTGAAAACTATCAGAGTTTCGACAAATTCCAACATAAAACTGCAACTTTATTAAAAAAAAGTCACTCAGTGACCAGCTTTTTATGGCTTTAATCTTTACGGTTGATTTATCAATTACGGCTGTGTTTTCTTGTATAGTACCTTCTCCAAAATTCCAAATTGTTTTTATTATTAGAAAAAAAAAGAGTACACAAAACAAAAGAGCCCAAAAAGAGAACTTGCTATGTTCAAGCGTATGGTTGGTAACCCTATCACAGCTCCATTTGATACCGAGTTGTTCCTTGAATAATTTCCATACTTACTTGCCTTCTTTTTTAACAATATCTTCTAAATATTCACAAATTTTCCTGGAATTATGATTCAATGTGGTTTGGTCTCCAATAAACAACAGAGCGAGCATGAAGCAACAAAACAGTAAATGATTTCATTTGTATGATTTGTATCATATCAAAAAATTGTTGTGCTTCTTTTTTTTCATAGCATTTCCTTATGGCAGCTGATCCATCATCTACGTAACTGATCAACAGCAACAAGCAGCAACAACAACAATTGCGGGCTTTAGGCGCTGTCACTTTAAAAAAAATAAATAAAAAAAATCAGAAAATCTTACACCTCACTGCTTTAGCTCACAAAACACACAAGCGCAGAAGCAGAGATACGATTGAGTGTGTGGTGGTTCGTTGACTTGTTGCGCTTGTCAATTGCTAGGATTAGCTTTCAAAAAAATTACAAAAAACAACAACAACAACAGAAAACCAAGCAAGCAACAATGATCATAACCAAAACTGTCATTTATCTCGCTGTCGCTGTTTGCTTCGAAGAGTTACATTGGTTTGTGGCTGTTGTTGTTGTTGTATTATTGTGATTATAGCTAAACTGACAATTCATTTCAATTCATTTGTTTGTGTCCACACAACAGAAGCAACAACAACAAATTTTAATAAAAAATTACATGGACAACAAAAATAAAAACAAAAAATAGTGAGTGCTTAAGTAAAAGTTAACAAATTCACGCCATAACAGGCCACCCAAATCGGTCATCGAGCATTAAAGGCTTTTTCGTTGTTGTTGTTGGTGGCGGTGGAAGCTGTCACTGTGTTTTTTTATGGTGCTGTATGTTGCATCTTAGCAGTAGCTATCTCTGTATTTGTAGATATGAATATGAGGGTATCAGTGGTTACGTACCCCTTGTCATCTCGTGTAGACTTGTAGCAAGATCAGTTTCATTTATGGCTTAGTCTGCCTCTGTCCCCCAGTCTGGTCTGTCTATCTGTTTGTTGCTCATTCGTTACGCTGCTTAATGAGGCGAGATCAGCTCAAATTTTGCATATCGTGCGCGTTTGTTGCTGCTGATGCTGTTATTCTTGCTAAAGTTGACTTGTTGCTGCGAGTTGATTCATAATTTTCAGTTTGCCATTTACGCTTCGAGCTGTTTTATTTATTTTTACTTTTTTTTCTAAAGTAGCAAGTTTTTTCCTCTTACCATATTTAAAAAGTTGTTGATGGCATTTAGCAACGATTTTTTTCTTCTGCTCACTGATTTTACGTTGCTGTCTCGTTGGAGACAGTTGATGTATTGCTAACCAGCTTGCGAAATCTTCTACAAAAACAAGTTTCTTACTAAATCTTCAACATTTTTTGGCATATTTTTCATTAATATTTCTTCACAATTGTTATTAAATCAATTATAAATCCTTTTGAGTAAACTCATCTCAGACTGTAAGTTATAGTGGCGGATGCGTGATTTGGTAGAGCTAACTTCTTTCGGCAGTAGCAATCGTTATGGTCATATAAGCTAATATTCAAAGCAATACAAATTATTTGAAAAAATGACAACAAAGATTAAAATTCAGAAGAAAATGTGTGGGTTATAAAATGAAAAGGAACACTTAAAATGTGTTTACAGTGATCTTGATAAATCAAGAAAATTAGAATAAAAAATATCTGAGAATAAATCTTAAACCAAATTATAGATTGGGCCAATAACCAAACTAAAACCAAGGCTCAAAACAGGTCAAAAACAGACCAAACTTTAGACGAAACTTGGACTAAAAATCGGACCACAATCCAGACCTAAAAACCGATCTAAAATCAAACAATATACATCCCGAAATTCAGATTCAAATTTAGAATTAAACTCAAATCAAAAATCAAACCCAAATTCTGACCAAATTCAGAACAAAAATCAAAACAAATATACACCAAATGTTAGATAAAAATTTGAACTCAAACTCAAATAAAAAATAATATAAAAATCCAGACTCAGACCAGAAAATTCAGATCAAAGCCAGACACAAATTCAGACCAAAAATGAGGTCAAATACCTACTGAAACTCAGATCAAAATTTAGATTGAAACACATATAGAAAATCAGATCAAAATTCAGATTAAAACTGAAACCAATTTCAGACCTAAATTCAGACCGAATTCAGACCAAAAATCACAGCAAAAATTAAACCAAAATTCTGACAGCAACGTAAAATTCAGACCAAATTTCAGACAAAAAATCAGACTAAAATTTGGAACGAAAATCATTCAAAAAATTTGACTAATTCAGATCCAAAATCGGTCCAAAATTCAGATAAAAATTTAGACCAAACTTCAGACAAAATTCAGATCAAAATTCTGATTCAAACTTATACCAAAAAACAGACCAAATTTAAAGCAATAACCATACCAATATATTCAAGCCAAAAATTAGACCAATATTCAAACAAAAATTTAGACTCAAACTCAAATAGAAATTTAGACCAAAATGCTGACCAAAGTCAGAAGAAAAATCGAACTATAACTCCGACCAAAATTCAATCCAAAAATGAGACAAAATTCAGATAAAAAAAATCAAAGCAAAAATTAGATCAATTTCAAAATCAAAGCACAAATCCGACAAATACTGAGATCAAAACTCAGAGAAAAACCTCCGAGCTAATTTCAAACAAAAAATTAGGTTTTTCGAGTGAAATTTAGAAAAAAAATCAGAAAAAATTCTGAAATAAATCAGACCAAAACTCAGAATCAGAACAAACCTCATATCTATTTAAATTTAGTTACAAAAACAAATCAAAATCCATTTAAAATATTATTATCAAATTTGTTAATAGTAAACAGTTCCGTTGTAGAATGATTCTGAAAAGATTATAAGCGAATCATATATATTTTTGGAAGAGGATGTAGCTCCCTCCCACCCTCTTACGCTCTATAGATGCGTCATTGGCAAGATATAAATAAAATAAAAAATTAAATATATTGAGTAAAGAAGTGTTGTAAAAATGATCGCTCCTTGTTAGTTGTGCTAATTTTTAAGTTTGAACCAGAAGTAAGGTTCTTTGAAGTACTAAAACGAATATTTTGGTCTTGGTCCTATCTTGCTTGGTTTGAGAGAGCTGATCGTGTATATTCTTCATCTTTTCCATTTGGTTTCATTAAACCTATCAAGTTTGCTTTGAAAAGTCTACAAATGATGGTTTCCTACAAAGTTTCTTCAAGAATATAAGTTTGTAAGCAGTACTAACTAAATAACATATATTTACTAATGGATAGCAATAATCAAAGTATGAACAATTAGAAAAGTATTGATTATAAATAATTTCGGATCATATTAAAATATTGTGGATGCAATGCTATACTTTAAAATATAAGGAAGCAATAATTTTCCAGTACAATTTAATCAAATATTAAATTAATAGCCACGAAGCGAAACGTTTTTTTTTCATAAAGTTTCTAATGATTTTGCCTTTAAGTTATTACATTTAAAGCATACCCGCATTTAAATGTGTTAAAACTTAAATTAAACTATTCGATTTAACGCGCTGCTAAACTTGCTTTAATTATTTTTTATATAAATATTAAATAATTTACTATAATTACAAAAGCATTCACGCTTTAACACTAAACATTGAGCACAGAACAACAGCTGCAAAATTTATGCGCGTAAATATTTCAAGAATAACCCCTTAAGCTTCAAAGATGCGATTTTCAATCAAAATTAAGTTGAAATAAAAAAATGAAGGAAAAGAAAAACGAAAACGCAACGATGCGGCATTCAAATTAAGTTGTAAAATTATATGTAGTAAGCAAAAGCAACAAAAACATATTTAAAGTTAGTGGCATAAATTAACGCAAAGGTGGTCAGTTCGGTTGGTCGGTTGTTTGGTCTTTTGTTGATTGGAAGTGCGCTATTATAAATCTATAGCTAGCGAGTATCACCACCCAGGCAGTCAAATGCAAACAAATAAATATTTATACAAAATAAAGTTCAAAATCCCAAAAAAAAAAAAACTTTCAAAATGTTACTTCCAATTGGTTTTCCTTTTTTTTTTTATTTCTATCTATTTCATTTTCAAATTAATGTTAAAAAGGCATGAAAAATACAACCCACATATAAGTATTTTGACTAGTCTAACAATTCATTGGTGTAAATAATTGTGCTCATGCTTTGAGTGATTAGCTTTTAACATGCGTAGCCAAACACTAACGCTTTGATAAGACAAGAAAACCAAAAAAAAAAACAAAAAAAACACTAGCAAACATTTTTCCATTGGTACCAATTAATTTTATTCAACCGTTGAAGGAAGAAGGTTTCATTACTGTTAGACTGTTAGAGAAGATGTTAAGCAATTAAAGGTTAAACATGTTATGTAGCTTGTTAAATAAATGTTTGTCTATTAATTTAGCCTTTAAATGCTTTTAATTTTTTTTTTTTTTAACAGAAGGTTTCTGATTTCACTGTTGTTGTTGTTTGTGTGGAAATGTTTTTGTTTTCGTTGAAAAATTACTTTTTAAATATTTTTATGGTGAGAATTTGAGAAGTTTTTAAGAATTTTCAATTTTTTTTAAAGCTATTTTGATATGGTTTTCATATTTTTATTTATCATTAATTTTTAGTTACACGCACAAAACAAAAGATTTAAGTAACGAACTTGTTGGGTTACTTGGATGTAACAAATTTAATACTTTCAAAAGTATAGTGCAATTAATCATAATAGTTATTAACTATATTTGTAGTATATATGTTTTAATAAATATATGTACACTATAAGAAATTTATTAGTAGTTTTAAATATTTTTTGATTATTTTTAGGGGTTTAGTTTCTTACTTTCAAATTTAAAATATTTATTTAAATTATTATATTTTAAGTAATCATAATACTAACTGGTAGATCGAAGAAAAGACACGAGGGGCGGAGGGGGAAGAGTTTCAAAGCCGCCTAAATAATTGAAGCATAAATCATTAAAAATTAAAATCAAAGGAAATTATTTCGGGTCCACCTGCTCTTTTCCGATTAATAGCTCAGATATTATAATCCTAGCTGTTAAATTGAAACGCCATCCCAAGGATCAAAAATACCATAACCTCTAGATCCGCTTATGATTTCAATTATAAACTATGTTTATTACTTACACTTCATTCTAATCGATTGTGAATTCAAAGAATAATTTCCGCACTCATTTTAAATGAATTCTGAAAAATTTGCTAAAAATTAAAATAATTTATTTTTATATAATCATAATCATAACTAGGGACAGGAAAGAAGAGTGTTGGAAGATTTAAGGTCTTTTTTTTGTTTCAAATCTTTATAAGGCAGAGAATTTTCAACCTCAAAACCACTCTCCACTATTGGAACAACCAATGATAATGATAACTATTAGTAACTAGGCTTGATGTTTAGACTTTCAATTATTGAAATGTATACTCAAAAAACAGTTTAGTATTTTTTTTTTAAATATTTAATTTTAAGAAATAAAAAAAAACTTAACTGCAATTAATCATAATAATTATCACTAATTCTCATTGTCTGAAGCTCTGACTATTTAAAGGCATATAAAATCAAGTTTTCTGGTATTTAAAAATAATTTTAATGATTTTTTTTTAATTTTAACTTCACAAAACTTTTTACTTACCAACTTCTATATATTTCTGTACTCTATATTCCAATTTAATTATCATTTATGGCATCAGTATCACACACAATCTATTTTCAAAAAAAAAAAAAAATTTGTAAATTAAAAAAAAAACAGTGGCACTGCACCCTGAATTCTGTTGCACCCGCGACCTCACCTCAACGCACTTGTATGCATATACACTTCACTACACACACACACACATATTCAATTGCTCACACTTTTTCTTTGCTTGACTTCTGATGTTTATCGCCTTGATGTTGTTTTGACTTGCAAACAAATGAGCACAATTTGTCAATTTCTTTTTCGTTTTATTTTATGTTTTTTAATTTAAAATATATACTACCTTTTTTATACAAAAAAAAAAAACAAAAATTTAACTCTCCCCCGTATGCTTGAAATTGAAAAGCATTGGAATTTTTAATGAAATTTTCATTTGACAGGCATGCATGTGTTATGCATGAATTCTAAAGCCTTTTTGGCTGTCATATTAAAAAAAAAAAAAATAATAATAAGGATATAGGTAAAGGTACCTTTATAGATGATATGAATGACTTGGACAGTGATTAAGCGAAAATTAAATGGCAAGAACGCATATTTGTGTATGTGTGTGAATGTGTTTATGTTTATGTGCATTTATGCCAACAAGAAGCTGCTTGTAAATGTTGATGTTGACTAATATGCGATTAAAGTGAAAGATCTTCAAAAAAATAATATAAAATAAAACTGTAGCATGTGAAATGTTAAGGAGAAAAAACTGCTTATTCAATTTAAGTTAATCGAATTTTCATATTTTATAATAATGTGTTCATGCTGTGTTGATGAATGCGTTGATTCTTCAAGTTAGTATAAAAAAACTTAACTGAATGTGTCTATAGCCAAACATCTTGCAGTTTTTTATATATATATATATATTTGAAGCTGCTTCTTTTACATTATCTTTATGATTTTATTTTAGTGATTTCCACGTTCTCGTTTGTTATTGCAATGGAAACTAAATTATTATAAATTGTTAAAAACATCTGGGGTTATAGTTTTCTGGATTTCATTTATTTCTATTTAATCCAGATCATTATTTTTACTATACCAATTTTTTTTATTATTAGTCACTAGTGTATCAGAGATACGCTACGTAGATCCTGAATAGGTTTCCCTTACCGATAAAAAACCTCATACATCTTGATCGTTGGTCATGAATAAAAAAAAGTTTAAAAGGCGAGAAAATTAAAATCATTTCGAATATGTCTGTATCCGCTTGTGGAATCGTTTGATTAGAATCGCCTGAAGATCAAGTAGGCATCTTTCACAACTTAAAGATACTAAAGATCACTTCTTATGTGATTATCATTCCTCTCTACTAGTGTCTAACCTCGCTCAAATGAGTAAGGCATTTCTTGGAAACAGAACATTTTAATCTCCTTTTTTTAACTTAACATTTTTCCGGTTCTACTCAATTTGAGAGCATAGGGCTTCCACAAGACTCTTCCATTAGACCAGCTTTGTCTTAATGTAATCCCAACTGGTGCTATAATTTTCAAGTATTTCCCGGACATTTTACAAGTGTTTCCAGGTGTTGTTAGCACTTCTTGGTTGTAATTCTAGTTATAGTTCAAGGGGACCAAGATGGCTTTATTGGAATTGATCGATTGGTCTTCTGTAATGCACTTATCTAAACCCTGAAGCGATGAACGCTAAATTATCCACCTAACCAATGGCTTTATACCCAAACTCATCAAGTTTGGTTCCAGTTTGTTATCTATATTATAATACTCCGATTTAAGATCAAGTGTGGTTGTGATTTCATGTTCCGAATTAAACCGAATCCAATAATATCGTCACTCTCATCAAGAAAGCAACAATCTCTTTAGATTGGAAAGTTTTTTTTTATTTTACTGGCAAGAAAGTGTACTGCGACTACGTTCGATTTACCTTTAGTGTATGCAAACTGAGTTCGGTGAAGCGATATGGAATTTTTTTTTTTTACTAATGCATGTTAGGCCTCAGGACATATTTAAATTACACTTCAGCCGCACATCAGGTTGGGGACTGCTAGTCATTCGGCGTTGTCTATAAACTCATTAGGGGTCAAATATCAAAACCTGTACTTTTTCTCCTTAAGTTTTACGAGTGCCACTATTTACATTTTCTCCTCAAGGGTTTTCATAGAAAAACATTGACCCTGTCATTATGTCCTTCATCCAATAAACTCCGTGTAATAAAGACCAATACTTGTATATTATTAAATATATTTTTATAATTGACCCCACATACATAAATATGAATACAAAAAACTATAGCTGCAGAAATGAGTTCAATAATTTTGAAAATAATAATAAAACTAAAATCCCCTTCCAGCTATTATACATAAATTTAACACATTAGCAAATATATGTATAGCAAAATTATGAAAATAAATATGAAATAATAGCTGCTGAAATATTCAAACTCTGACAGCAGCAGAAATAATAAAATAGAAACTGTTAATTAACAACAATTACAAACATGGCATATCTATAATTAACTACGTTTCCCTACGCAAACTGTTGCCAACTTAACAACAAATCAACAACAAAAAGAAACAATGGCAACTGCATTTTAAAAACAAGAAACTCAACAAAACGACAGATAGACACGTCAGTTATTATACAAACTTAACTAAAAAAAAAAAAGTATGTATGCACATAGTTGCAACTAAAACGCTGATAAAACTCACAATGTTTTTCATATCCATTGCATGTTGCATTGCTCACATAATAACAATTGCTGTTGCTGCTGCTACAACAATTGTACAATAATATATCGGCGGCCATATTGTAGTACATACTTACACAGTGAGTGCTGTCGATGTTGCCAATGTATGAATGTTGTAGCATATAATTTTCTTTGCCACTGAATATAAAAGAAAAGAAAATGAATTGCATATGAAATGAAATCGCAGTTTGTATTATTGTATGTATAAATAAGTAAGGGCCGAGTTGGTGATTGGTGGGAAAGGGGCGCTTTAGTTCCTAACAAAACATATAATCATGCGCTGCTTGCCTGCCTGACTGCCTGCCTTAACTTGGCATGGCCTGTGTGTTATCCTGCTAGGTATAGATAAAACTTCTGCCTGCCAATTGTATTTGCATCTGTATATTGAAAGACAAATAAAAATTTAATTTTATTGTTTTTTATTGTATTGTGTTGTTGGCCACAGTTAGTTATTAAAGCAATTGGCAAACCATTTTGGTGGTAGCAGCAAATTATAATATTGGCAAGTGAATGGAGTGAGTGCAAACGGTTATGATAAAATGAAAAAATTAGCAGTCATGAATAATTAAAAAAGATACCACTTTATAGTCAAATAAAAACCAAAAGCAAAATGGGAACAGAAATTTAAAAAAAGAGAAGAAAACCTTTAGTAAAGTATCAGGTAGATCTATATAATTATTATAACATTACTGCTGCACTATTGTTAATTTTTTTCAAGGAAGAAAAAGAAGAAGAAAAGCTGATGTTGATCAAAGCTCAGCACTTGAGACTTACAGGCTCTGTGCTGAGCATGGACTCGGATTGCTCTCAAAAACAGTTGAGAGACTATGAAATCAATCGCAATGTCTCGAAAGAATATTTCATTACAATGCTAATGACAGTTCTGAAAGACACAAAAGAGTACCACCTTTAGATCGAAATATATGGCAGAACTGACAGGCAGAGAGGAAAAGTGGGCTAAAATTTATATAAGAGCAAAAGTGAAATAATTTAATATCTCAGTGCAAGAACGGAATAAGCTTAATACCTACTGGTGATTATGAACACAACTATCAGTGGCGACTCTTCTGCTTGAAAGCTCACTTAAGCACACACTAGGCTCATTATGGTACCACAGTACTCGGCGACATCCCCGTGTGGAGAACCATGAGGACTCCATAATAATTATGGATGATAGCTCGGACTAACTAGGGAATAAAGGTGAGGAGTTTTACCCTTCTGGCAAAAATGGACATTCGCACCTCAAATAGGGAACTGTTTCTTCTTTTTCCTCTGAGCCGCAGTCCCGACAGAAGCCATTGAATGACAGTCCTAGTCTCGAAGCTTGTCTGCCCAATATGCAGTGTCTCCTGAACATTGAAAATGGTATTGCTGATGGAGTTTCTTCTAAGGTTGAGTATCTGTAAAGTCCGTCTATTGTTCATTGTTGTCCCTATTAGACTAGTAAACCTAAAAACTGTCAAAAAAATTGAATAACATTCAGTCGATCGAAATTCAGATCAACACTAAAACGAAAACTTAGGTCCAGAGTAGGCCAAATTCCGATGTAATATTGGACCAAAATTCATTTTAAATTCAGGGCTAAAAATCGGTTCAAAAATCAGACTAAAATTTAGATAAAAATTTAAAACAAAACTCAGGCTAAAATGAGGCCAAATCTAAGAACAATTTCAACTCAATACCAAACCAGGGATTAGACGTAAAATCTGACCAGAAACCAAATCTAAAACAAGACTAAAATCTAGATCGCAAAGTTAGACTTAAAAGCAGACTAAAACTCAGAATCAAATTTGGACAAAACTGAAAAAAAATCAGACCGAAATTCAGACTAAAATTCAACTCGAAATCAAATCAAAGCAAACATATGTTAGGAAAACAAGAGTATAGAACTGAAAGGCTTAAGAGAGTATAGGCACTGATGATCAAAAATGCTACAATATTTTTAGTACATACTTCATTAAAAAACAAAATAGAAACACATTTCTTTGAAAATTGCAATTATTAGAAAATAATGAAGGGAGAAAAAAGGACAGAACTTGAAAATTCTAGAAAACACTGACTCTAAATCGAGATAATTGAACGGTCAGTCCGAGCTTTAAATACCACTTTATCAAACAATTTAACAAAATTTTGAATACTTTTCATTATAAAGCAAAGTAATAATAGTAGAAAAAGGAATGGAAAAAGTAGTTAAAAATAGCAGCAAAAAAAGTGGAAGAAAATAATAGTAGAAAAAATAGTGGGAAACGAATAGAAAATTGTATTACAAATTGTTGTAAAGAAGTAGTAAAAAGGTAGCAGAAAAAGTGGTAGAAAAATAGTTAAACATAGTAGTACAAAAATAGTAAAAATGGAGTAGAAAGAGTGGTAGAAATAATAATAAAAAATAGTAGTAGAAAAAACTGTAAAAAAAGTAGTAAAAAATAGTAGTGAAAATTAGTAAAAGGAAATAGGAAAAAATATATTAAAAAGTAGTAGAAAAAAAGTACTAAAATAGTAGTGGAAAATATTAGTTGAAAAAGTAGTAGAAAATAAAAAAAAATTTTGCTGCAAAAAAGAAGTTTAAAAGTAGTAGAAAATCGAAGTAGAATTAGTAATAGAAATAGTAGTAGAAAATAAAAGTGAAGCATGGTGCCACTCCCACTAATCCAACAAACTGAAGAATTTAAATTTTAGTGCCATACCACAATTGCCACACCCCCTTTATCAATCCCACCTATATTTTTGTTGTAGCATGGCATTGTCAATTCTCGTTATTGTACCAAATTTATGTACTGTGCTATAAATGGCTCTTGAGATATACCCAAAAAACTATTAGCATTGTATGGGGGATGCCACGCCCACTTTCCTAAAAGCCATTATGAATAGCTATGATTCATCCTCCCGCCTAAGAAAATGTATTCTGGAAATATGACTTCAATCGGTCCAGTTGTTTAGAAGTTACACGATGTCATACACACAAAACTATACGAATATATGTATATATAAAGATTCTTTGAAAGTCAGTCTAAGTTGTAATGCGTACTGATGATTTATTTTCAATCATATTTTATTACAAAGCAAACGTACAAATTTAAGAGAACGGAAGTGAAGGACTCCAGAAAGAACTAGCAAAAAATCGATATAATTGGAGGACCTCACGCCAAGCTGGAATTTCGAATTTATAGTGATAAATGTCACAATATTTCTAAGCAATATTTCATTAAAAAAAAAATATTAAAAACAGAAACACATTTCATTGAAAACCGCATGAACAATTTTTATCAATTGTTAAAGTTCCTGGTTAAATCTATTCAAGTACTCAACTTTCCTTGTTATTGCCAAACAAAAAAATCATTTGACTTTTCACCAAACTATTTTAGCAATTTAACACCTTTTATACGTTATTGTGTAGCTAAATATAACAGTTATCCTGATTTTTTCTTCAGCAAGCTGAGCAAACTCACAAATAATAATGAACAATGATAGTGCCAAAATAAAACCAAAAAAGATTTCTGCGAAATATAAATAAAAAAAAAAAAAAAATGAAACCAAACCTTAAACAAATCCAAAATAAAACCTTAATATCATTTACACTAATGAGTAAATGTAATAAATAAATAGACAATTGTGGAATAAAAATTGTACTACAATTGATGGACAATTGTAGTTATACAATTGTCACACCCTACACTGAAACATGCATGCGGTAGTTCCAAACGCAGACACATAATAAAATCGTGATCATGCAGCAACAACAGCAACACTACATAGAAATGATCTTCTCTTCTTTTTGATATCTTGTGTGAATGTGACAATATGCGTAATGAAAACCTGAAAAATATATTATAATAAAATGTATGACAATGGATAAAGAAGTTACCTTCTACCTTCTGCATGTATGCTGCAATATTACAACAACAACTAAAGTAGCATAGAGATAGATCAACAAATGTATGCGTATGGAATAAACCGCAACTAAAGGCATGTGCTGCATGTAGGTAGAGTGTAAAGGCATGTGTTGCAGTGTGATGTTATTGATGCTGCATAATAATATAATAAACTAAGCAAGAGGGGTGAGTTGTGAATATGATCACTTCGGTTAATCTTGTATACTAGATTCTACTGTTTCAGTTATTGTCCTGTGCTTGTGGCCACCATTACCAACCATCAAAGGGGAGGAGTGACAATCGAATTTTTTATGTTGTCAAATAAAATTTGAAGTTGATCATAAATTATTCGAACTATGAATATATTTTTCCTGGGTTTGTATTTCTATAGGTTTAAAGAGAGAGTTTCGTTGAAAGTAGATCTTCTATAATTATGAGGATATGCTTCGTTTAATTTTTGGTTGTACGTATGCTTACCACAAATTTTAATAAAAACATAATTTAATGTACTTAAAAATAATGAGTTTTATGTTTTTAAAATATATTTTGAAAATATGTCAGGCATAAATCAAATGAGAATCTTGAATTACTAACTTATTTTATTTGGGGGTTAATAAAGGTTTTGGTTTCTTAAAGAATTTAACGCTAGTCACAAAGTTTGTTACTTCTGGTTTTAATTTTCAATTGGTTTAATATATACAAATTTAGCGATCCTGACCCTTTTCAAGCATATTAAAATCCTTTGAAATATGAATACAGAACAGAGCAAAGGAATAGTATCTCACCTTACTTGACTCTAATTCCTTCACAATCTTATTTTATTTAAACACCTAGGCGTAAATTATCAAAGCTACGGATGCCTAAATAAAAAAAACTTAACCCATTTTGAATACTATTTTGAAAGGTGTACTAGTAACTAGCCTACCCCGTAGAAAATAAAATGATAAGTTGACCAACGTTATACACAAAATCATGAGTAATAAACTCTTAACAAATTCCAATAGTAGAAAAACATGATTGTAAAAGTTATTTGAAGTAAAAAACTGGGATAATGCAATAAGTTTCTCATAAATGATGCATATCGTTTACTAGACCACAATTCATGTATGTATACTTTGCTTAATATGATCAAAATAGGAATTTAGAAGAATTGCTTTAAACCAAGTGCGCTACAGTGAGTGTTTGAGGGAAATTTTGTCATCATCCGTTATGTTATCCAGAAAATCTATCAGACTGAAATCAAAGCAAAGAAGCAAAAAACAGAATAGTTGCATTGAACAAAATTGTTGCAAGCAAAATAAACTGAATAGGAAAATGTAAAATGAAAATTGCGAAAGCCTGAATCACTCACTCCGAAATTTATAAAACAAAACAAGCTGTTACCCATAGACAAAGGAAATCGACACTGAAACTGCATGAAAAAAGGAGTCTCGGAATATTTTGATTAATTTTTGAGCGTGCACACGCGCAGACACACACACATTTGCTTCACACTCTATACTATGTCGATATAGTTTGTGCATAATTAAATTTTATGCATATTTTTGAAGCAGTTTTCAAAAATATTAAAACAATTCTGTATAACTATAACGTACTTCACTATTTGTTTTTACCAAAGTATAAACAAAAGGATTAACAATGTCAGTCAACAGTCAACAAAAAAAAAAAAAACAAAAAAAAAAGAAGAAACTTTTTTAATTTGCATATGCAAACAAACAGGCAGACAGGCAGGCAGAGCATGAATGAATGGATCAGTTTATGAATCAGAAAAATTTATATATGCATATAAACGTTATTGTTTGTATTGAGTTGCATATGTCAAAAAGCAAACAATTTCGTTTCGTTATTTAAAAAAAAAAAGAAGAAAAATTTACATAAATAAATTAAGAAAATAATTCTTCTGTTATTATTTTTGTTTGGAAACAGACGCATATGCAAATTAGCAGACAGGCAGAAAGAAAGAGAGGGAAAGAACGATCAGGACGAAGGCATAGTAAAATATGTGCGATTTATATTTGATTTGTGAATGTGAATGCACGCCCCTTTCATCATTTCGACAAATAAATTATAAAATGCTTAAATGTGACTTTAATAGAAAATCCTCTATCATCATAATCCTGCAATTATCCTTTTGCCACAAAACAAACAACCTAATTTCCGGTTTCTCGAACTGAGTTTTGTTTAACTTACCTAAAGAGATTTCACGCATTATATTCTTATTTATATTGTATATTTTGGCGTGTATATTTTTAGTTATTTGTGGCAAATTTGCTGCTTGCTTTTTCTTCTTCTTCTTCTTTAAGGCTTAAGTTGTTGTACGTGCCTGCGGTCAGGGATTTGCAGTATTTCACCTGAGCAATTGGATGGGGTGGAGAAGGATACTGGTTGGTAAATTGGTTTCCGTTTTGTTATAGGCTCCCAAGTGGAAATTTTCCATAAATTGATTCTATGTTTTTGCTAAATTATTTGAATGTCCTTTTTGTGTTTCTCATTTATGAGCTACATAGCTTCATATACACAATCTAATGCGACTTAATACTATACGCTAAATTATACTTTTATTTCACAAGAACATATAACAATAAAGCAATAAGTTTTTAGGGTATAAGAAAATTAATTAAAATTTTTTTTAGAGCACAAAATTGATGATGAAAATTTTTGGTTTTAAAAAATGTTTATGTTTATCCTTTTTTCACGCATAAATCTATAACAAAACAAAAAGAAAATTAAAATCTCAGTTAAAAGTATAACCTTTCCACGACTAGTCGGACATATGTGCCCAACCTGAGCTTTTCACTCTTTCAGTCAAATTATCATATGAATTCTGGACAATCTGGAATTTTTCGGTAAGAATTTAATATACTCTTTGAGTATAGGGATCAATCTACAAAAAGAAAATTAAAATCTTAGTCAAAAATTTAACCCCTTTTTCTCTCCTAGCCACATTTTCTAAACAATTCTGGCCAATCTGGTGTTCATCGGTAACATTAAAAAGTGCCTCTTAAAATAAGAGGAACATTTGGGGTCGTATAGTCTCTGAAGTCATTTTAAAGTCAAAATACTAAAATTTTTGTTAAAGAATTTTTGAAACATTTTATTTCGAAGGTTTTTGAGATAAACGATATGAAACTTTTAGGTAGAATATGTGAAAAATTTTCATGTTTTCAGAATCATATTTGTGATTGATCCTTTCCTCTTTCCTTTCTTGACATAAAACAGGATCCTTCTTTTTTATTTTTCGCAAATTTTATTACAAAATTTAAACCAGTTCAAAACCGGTCCTGAATGGGTTAATAGTGGCCAAAACAGCATGAAGAATGTTTGCTGCTATTCTTCAGCTCTCACTTTGTCAATAAAATTCATTGCAACTCAAGCAAATTAATACGATTTCGAGCATTTGTGGTCATGTTTTGCAGTACAGAAACAAACAAAAAAAAGAGAAAAATTGAAAGAATGAAAGCAAAAAAAAAATGAAAAAACAAAGGAATAAAACTGAAACGAAAGCCATAAATGGATCAACTCGCCAACGAGCGCACCTGAGTCATTCACATGCACGCAAAAACACATTCACATACACATGTAAACAATACAGAGTAAGCGGATGCGGAAGTAGTAGCAACAATTTTTATGACCCAAACATGCTACAAATAAAACAAAACTGAAACAGCAGCAATGAGGAAGGGGAAATTTCAGTTTCATCTGCAACAAATCAGTGCAAGGATTTTATTTTACGATTAACTCGCTGCTGCGTAATTGAAATGTTCAGGTTATGGTTGTTGCTATAGCTGTCATTGTTGTTGTTGTTGTTGCTAGCGTAAAAATAAAAATCAGAAAAATACAAAAAAACCGAAAAAGAAAAAGAAAAGTTGTGGAAAAAATTTAATTAAACTGTAATAAAGCAAAATCCTCAAATGACTGCTGCAACCAACCAACCACCTACATAAATAAATACACTAAAGATGCACAGAAGGTAAACCAAAATCTCCTCTTCTGTATGTTGTATGACCGTGTATATGAACTGGAAGACATGCAGCTTAATGAGCTAAATCAGCGCTAAAGCGTTTAAGCTACTCTCACAATATGATGTCCTTTTTATTATTATTATTATTTGTAATGCTGTTGCTGCTTTACTCCTTCCCTCACTGCGGCACGCGATGAAGAATTATCAAAAGCAAACAAACGCAAAGGGGACAGCATTGAAATCTATATACATACTTATAGTGCTTTCTTTTTAATAAAGCCACCAGAGCCACTAAGAAGAAGAAGAAGAAGTAGTTAGGTAGAAGCGATGAAGAAAAAAAGGTACATCACTAAATAATGCAATAAGCCACAAAATAATACCACTTCAGTTCATTTTCCGCTCTCGGTTTTTTTTTTTTTTTTTTCAAACGCCCAAACACACACACACACTCAGGAGTAAAGCATAGAAACAAATTGAAGTAGATTTATCACAGGGATACCACCACTTTGGAGTGTCATAAAAAAGTTTATGTCTTGTGAAAGAAACAAAACAAAAAAAAAAAAATTGCGGATAAACAGCGAAAAAAATTCGATTGTTGTGATTACACTGTGCAACAGAAATCAAATTTTTATCCCCATATAGATTCAAGAAGTGTTCTAGATAAATTTTTGGATTTCTGATTACGAATCTGTAGTCGGTTTCTTGCAGCTTCTCACGTTTTCAAATTACCTCCATCCATTTCAGCCTAGGTACCACACGAGCGTAGGTAATTTTGACCTTCGGTGACCCTAACTACTTTTTGATTGGAGATATTTTCGTCGAAGACTGTTTTTATTTCCAAAGGTTAATTCCTTAAAAAAAGTTGGATGGGGAACATTTTTTACTAAAACCTAATGATAAGTTTCGCGTCCGTTTACCCGTTATAGTCATATATCGACTATAGTCTTCATATAACACCTAAAAGGGTGGGTAAGGGGGGTTGCTGGAGTGTTGCTATCTAAGTAATTTTTTTTTTTCCTTTTATGATAAACAACTTTCTCTTGGCTATGAAACATGTACAAGGTAAAATAAAAAAAATTTTATATTGGTCCGCCGCATACCAAAATTATGGTTTTCGCCCCCCCCCTCCGGTATACCTGATAGAAAAAATCTAAGTGCAGGGTCGGACTTAGTGACCCCAAAAACCTAAAAGTAAGAGGCTTCAAGTAAAAACGATCGATTTTAAAAAATTTGTTCGCCATTTTGGATTTGAATTTCTTAAAACATAACTTCTGATTTGCAATCAGTGACCTCAAAAACCCATAAGTAAGAAGTTTCAACCAAAAACGATTGATTTTAAAAAATTTGTCAGCCATTTTGAATCCGTCATTTTGAGTTTCTGAATTTGAATACGGAGTTCCAGAATTATTCAAGTACTTTTTAACTTTTAATATAAGAATACTTTTAAATTTCCGAACTTAATGACTTTTTGCAGCCATATTGGCAACACAATTTAAAATTTTTGATAAACTCCCACCGGCATCTTAAACTACACGAATGTAGAAATCCTCTAAGCCCTTGAATAAAGATTGTCCCATATGTACTTTTTCTTTAAAGATACTACGAATAAAATATTTTTAAAAAATATTTACCATTATTTGAATTTTTTAAATTAAGTTTTTCCCCTACACCATGGTCCCTTTTTACCTCATACTTCCACAAAGCAAGCAATTGAGAACAGTAGCAAACGTTCTTCGAAAAAATTATGCGTAACAGATTCTAGAATTGCCCCAGTTCTGACATTTTTGGATTAACAACTTCTACAAGTTTCATTTATTTCCACTTTTTCTATGTAAACTTTACAAATCAATCACATTAGTGCCAAAAAATGCTTGTGAAAATATTCTAAAATGAGAAGAAAATATTCAGAATTTTATAGCATCCAACATTTTCTTGGACACCAAACTTGAAATATTTTAAATCACAAGCGTAACCAGAGATTTCGTCCTTTTAAAATTATTTTTGATTTATGACCAACGATTATGAAATTTTCATCGGTAAAGGAGTTTAACCCCCAAAACTCCTCCAAGGATTCGTTAGTGTTAGGTTAGGTTAGAGTGGCTGTCGAGAGACGCACTTAAGCCTGAACTGTCTATTTTCCGTCAACATCCGTTAGTGTAAATTAACATTATTTCAGCTGGTTTTCGTTTCCAACTTTAACTAATGACTTTAACTAATAAAAAATATTAGAAACGGCAAACAAACCGACCAGAAATTCATAATTATCTAAAACATTTCTTAAATCTCCATTTCGTTTTTAACTGATGCACAGTGTTATCAGTGGGGAGGAAATAGTATGAAAAAAGTATAGTGTGTGTGTGTATATGTGAACCGCAAAATGGCTGCTAAACTGACAAGCAAAGTTTATTATTTTTATTCTCATTTTTTTGATTTTTTTCTTTTGCTTGCCTCCTGCCTGCCTGACTGCAACACACAGGATTACAATACAACAAAATGTGTTCTGTGTGGTGGCACAGCCAAGTCACAGGTGCTGCACTGTAAAAGTTGTTAAAAAAAAAATATTGATAGCAAAGCAGGATGGAAAGAATGAAAGAAAGAAAATTGTGTTCAATCTTTTGTGAAATATGATAATAAACAATCGCATATACATTATGTGATTTAATGTAGGGTAAAATGTGGGGAATGGGAAATGCAGGCAGAAAAAATTGTATGCCCAAAATAAAATATTGAATATTTTCGGTACTTTCAAAGTAATTTTAAAATACAGACAACGATGCTAATTCATGGAATCCGTGTTTATGTTCAATAAACATTTGAAAACTGAAAAAATCTTCTCTTCTGCTAGAAATATTAATCTCTCGTATTAATAAAAAATAAAAACTTTTCTCCTTTAAACAAAAAAACAAATTCTGCTTTGTTTCTTTGATCCGCGCTTATCCCACTTCATTACTATTTCACACCTTATTTATTGAGAGTTTTTTTTTTAGTTGTAAGCCATTGCGCTTTCGGCATTTGCATCAGGATATTGATAAAAAAAAATATAAGTGTAACTACGCTGCAACACGCTCAATGCAACTTCACTTCAACTGCAACTACAAAAGCGGCAAATATTTAACGTACTGATTTTCATATGCCGATAATAATGACCAAAACAAAAAAGGAAAAACATTGGCCTTCAATTCTAGAGATTCAGCAACTAACCAACAAAACAATTCAAAACAGCGGCATCGGTGGCAAGCGATGGCGGCAACCTGGCAACGATGTAGGCCCCCAGGATGCGAAAGCGTTAATGTGAATTATTAATAAGACACACATATACACACACACACACACACTAACAGCAAAATCATATTTGTTATACTCCACTCTAAATGCTTGTTGTAGTTTTTGTAATTGCAGTTCGCAGTTTGCTAATCAAGATTTTCGTTTACTCGGTACCTACTTTTTTTTTGCAGCGTTTTCGAGTTGGCTTTAAAACTAATCAGGCGGTGAGATTTAAAAATGGAAGTGTAGCCAGCGCATGAAAAACTTTTTTTCTTTTGTTCTTCCATTGTTTTACGTTTTGTTTTGCTACAAGAGCATGAAAGTTTTCGGTTTTTCGTAGATTTAAGCTCATTGCCGATAAGCAACACATTAAAAAACCATAAATCAATGCGATAAACATGATTTGCCGCATGTTTTATTGACTATTGTCCATGCAAGTACATTTTTTGAAGATACATAGAAGGTACCCATAGTACTTCATGCAGTTTAAGGTTGATTTGCACTTA
This sequence comes from Toxonevra muliebris, assembly GCA_963691655.1. Classification (NCBI taxonomy): domain Eukaryota; kingdom Metazoa; phylum Arthropoda; class Insecta; order Diptera; family Pallopteridae; genus Toxonevra; species Toxonevra muliebris. The sequence goes on from OY829329.1 coordinate 75,984,558, forward strand.
ATCGGTAATGGATATGAAAACGAAACGATTTTGAAACGACAGAAGCGCGATTCTTTTATATTCACATTTACCACCTGCTCTAAGGGCGCATGCGAACAATTTGGCTTCGAATTCATTTGAAAAGGCATGGTCCAGGCTTTAATTTATGATATTAGCGAAGTTTGTAGCACGTCAAGGTTCAGCTCCACAATTTTTCAAAAACAGCCAAAAAATGCCATTTTTAGGGATTTCAACCTCTTTTTTCTTGAAAATGTGACGTGATGGAAAGTTTTTGACCACAAATTCGTGTTCAGCATGGAAAATTCATTTAGAATCACTAGAAGTCAAGTTGAAATTTGCAGGGCAGTGGTAACGAATATCGTACCGGTTTAAGTGTGAGTCAACCTTTATTTATATGAATTTGCCGTTGTCGGCATTGATTGTATGTGTTTGATTTTAGCTTTTCAAGAGATGCTGTGAAAAAATTAAGAGGCACGATTTTACACTAAAGCGCAAACTTTGTTTCTTTACCTTTTAGAAATAACTAAAAAAGTGTGAGATATGAAACTAAAGTTAGGATTTCGTGGTACTAGGATAATGCTTAGAAAGTTCGAAGATCACTACTTTTGGGAATCATCAGTATTTTTAAGCTAAAAGATTTTCAAAAGATATGAACTACTTTAGGGATTTTTTAACATACTTATTGGGATGGCGAGAAATAATTTACAAATCAAAACACTTCTTTCTTTTCTACCTCTATCGCAATGCCAGCAATATTTTGTGAATACAAAACTTCCTGCTGCCGTTCAAAAATAATAAACCCTAAAATTTAGCTAGAATTTCTGATTCCATCAAATTTACTCTACAACATTTTTGCTGCATGGATAAATTCATCAAAAGTGCATCCGTTTTATTGAAAATTGTAAGTAGAAAATGCAACAAAAAACATAACGAAATCACAAAAATTTATATATTAACTTTGCGACCAGCAGTCGCCACTCAAAGCGTCGAACGATTTTTACGCTGCTGCATTATGATGGCGGCAACCGTAATGGTAGCGGTGGCGGTGTTGCTGCCGGTAGCAACCACTTGACTTATTTTTTGCTAAATGTAGACAAATCCATCTATATATTTACATACATACATACTTGTGCATATATTTATAATAGCTCAAGTGTTTCAACTTCAAATACGCTTGAGTTGAAAATAAATTGAAAACTCGTTAAAAATCCATAATCCAAATAACAAGAACAACACATGAACCATATGCATGCATATTTATATAAAAATATGTATGATTCAACGACATGTGGCACTTGTGTTGTGTTGTGTTGTACTGTCGAGAGAAAGATGTAGTCATCAGGCGTTGGAGTTTCCATATACACACCCTTCGGAATATGTAAGAATGGAACCTACCAAAACCCAAACAACGAACAAACCACCCACCCAACCCATTGAACTAACGCAGGAAATGAATAAAGCGTAAACGTATCTTAATGATTCACTAAGTACTTTGCCAGATTCAGCAGAGAAGATGTTGCTATAACAGCAACAGCAACAGCAACAACAACCACAACAATAAAAACAGCCAACACTTAAGCGTGTTTTGGTGTTCTGGTTTTGCTTGAGTTCGATGGCGCTGGTGCTTCATTATCTCAATCGATCAACAATTTCACTTTACTTTGGAAAAATCTTTTCATAGAAATCTTCACTTAAAAGTGAAAAATGTGAATGTTGTTGTTGCTGTTGCTGTTGCCGCTTTCATTGTTGATGTTGCTGCTGCTTAATTAATAATTTTATTGCATTTTAATCGTGAAAAATTTTTAAACGGGAAAAAGCAAAAAACATCAGCAACCACCACATAAAAAAAAAACAAGAAATCGCATTTACGATCACCAACGCGTGATATCGCTTAAGCGATCTTTTGATCGCGTTGTAATTTTTCTTTCTTCTTTCCTTTTTGCTTTTTGCCACAAGCAAATCTTGACTTTTATGCGATTTATCTTTGTTGAATTAAATTTTAATTAATTTTATATAAATTTTTTTTTTTTTTGATGCTTTTGCTTTTATTTTTAGTTACTTATTTTTAATGCTAAACATAAAAAGAAAGATTAAAATATTAATTCATAAATTGAAAATTGGCATCGTTTTTCTTTCTTTGATCTTTTTTTGAGTGCACATTTTCGAGTGTACATTTTCACGATCACGATGGTGGCGTAGCTCAGCAGCCACATTCATAGAAATTCATAGAAATCTTCAAGCAAATCGACGCATCTATAAGCGGTTTCGCGCGGAAAATATTCGGTATTCCACCGTCCCTCTTCATATTTTCTTTTGTTGTTTATTAAAAAAATTCAATAATTTTCAATTAGTTTTTTTGTTTTTTGTTTGATATAAAAATATTTTTGATTTTATTGATATTTGCTTTGAGAAATTCATACCAAAATTTTTATGAGTCGCATAAAATTTATGACTCTATTAAATTGAAAAATAATAATAAAAATTTATTGGTTCGTTTTATTTGTGTACAACGGACTTTTTAATAATATTTACGCTGAAATTAAAGTGCGTATGCATTCATCAAAAGTGCATCCGCAATTATGGATAATTTAAATAATCCCTATCTTGTTTCTATTCATATACTAGTCGAATTACAAAAATTGTTAATAGAAAAAATCAATCAAATCACAGTGATTGTGAGTAAAAAGTAATAAAATCATTAATCAAACTACAATGATAGAGAATGGAAAATCGCACAAGTCACAATTTTTTTTAAAAAAGGTTTCTAAATCACAGTGATTGGAAATGGAAAATCACTAGTGATGGGAACTAGGGATAATAGTTAATAACTAAATGATTTTGACTACCGAACGATTTTTTTCATTCATTCATTTATTCGAACTAGTTAGTAGTGATACAAACTACCGAGTGATTTTAACCACCGAATAATTTTGACTATCTAACGATTTTTTTTAGTCATTTATTTATTCGAACTAGTTAGTAGTAATAAAAACTATCGAATGATTTGTTCAGTCAAATTAATTTATTCGCATATTTCGCTTACAGATTTCGCTTATAGCAAAAAATAGTTTAAAAAAATTGCTCGAGTGATGTTTTTCAGAACGAATGGATATTTTTTATTCGATAGTTCCCAGTTTCCAGGATCAGTTTGTTGAGTATTTCTTCACATTATTTGTATTGACTATTAAAATTTTGGTATGTTTTTTTGAGAACTTTACCTACTTCTATGCCCATATCAACTGACTCCAAGTCAGATGCGTCATTACAAAAGTGTTGTGCGGTAGGTATTTTTCTTCTTCTTCAATTAGCCAAACCTCGGTCTAGGCCCTACATGGGCTGTTGTGCCATTAAGTAAGAAAAATAAAAGCTCAATTAAGAGCGCACCTTGTCTAGTGGAATGCAAACCTATAAAGCAATAGCCTAACGCAATCACCAACACTGTTCTGCTTGAGATCTCCAGGCAAAAGTTAGCCATGACCACGATGAAACATCATAAATGAGAATAAAATATGTGTAAACTACCCGCGGAAGTACATATAACGGCAGACGCTTAAATAGAAGCCACAGGCCAGCAAAAACCAACACGTTAGATCAAAAGCTACATGAAAGATAATTAAATTAAGCACTTATAACTTAATCCATAATCAACCCTTTAGCTCCTCCTTTATGGGACTTTTTGCTTTTCAACATAAATTGCCACTGCGTACTTTCAACATCTGCAAATGAATTACGGTTCGGATTCCACGACTTTGAATTTGTTGCACAGCCTTATTGGTCTAGGTTTATGGTCTGATTCTTTGTTTTATTTCTGATCTAAACTTCGGTTTATATTTTGGTCTGCTTTGGATCGTTTTGGACTGAATTTCGATATAATTTCTGTTATGAATTGGGTCTGAATTTCGGTCTGACTTTTTGGTCTGCTTTATGGTTTACTTTGGTTTGATTTATAGTCTGAGTTATGGGTTTGAGTTTTGGCCTGGATTTCGATCTAAGTTTTATTCTAACTAAATTTGGTTTGAATTTTAGCCTTAATTTCGGGTCTACTTTGGTCTAACTTTTAACTGGATTTCGATCTTTTATTATTATTATTATTATTGGGGAATTTACTGCAACCTATAAGATCTATTGTACCCCTTCATGGACTTACAGTAGTTCCATAAGTCCGACCTCTCCTTACGGTCTAAGTTTCGGCATGAAATTGATTTGATTTTTGTTCAGATTTTTGAAGTGGAACTTCTTTTCTCTTGTCCTAGAGTAAAACCAACCGGATGTGACGTCAGCGCGTAAGTTTGCAATGCGACATAATTTATTCGAGCAATGTGCATGAGGGACTAAATATCAATATTCCGTCACTGAATTCACGAGCAAACTATGTAAAAACGATTAATAAATAGTTTTAATTCAACATAACATGTTAATTACACACACACACACACGCCTATGGCAGAAAGAACAATGTGTAGCGTCGCCATCTTAAAGTTTATGACAGTTACACATTTCACACACAGATGGCGCAAATGTCCAAGGAATTACATGAAGATGTCACACACAAAAAAAAGTTCGTCTACAATTGTCATCGACATTACCGGTACAGAGTTGTATGAATTTTGGACTGAGTTTTAGCTAAAATTTTGAACTGACTTTCGATCTGTGTTTTGATAGGAAGTTGGTCAGATTTGTGTGTTTGAGTTTAGCCGCAATTTCGGTCTGGCTATTGTCTGATTTTTTACTGGTTTTTAATCTGGTTTCCGAATAGTCTAGTATACCGTAAATCCACACAAAAACATTTTATGAGCCTATTTTATATCTCACAAAACTTTTCTGAATTATAATTTTTTGTTGCCATTGTTCCAGACAATTTATATTGCTCCGAGTATTAAGTATATCATATTGGCTAGATTAAGTTAGATTACTAACTTAGGCTAGAACGACTCATTTCGTTACTACATAACGACTACTGCATAAATAAGTTTTTCAATTTGAAAATATCCACTAGGAATGAAATTAATTTCATTTCTATTGTTCTTTAGAATTTTTGTGATTTGTGACTTGCGCTTTTAAAATAAGGATTCTAAATCTTATAGCACAGGAATAAAAGTAAAACCTACAAAATATTCATATCAGACGTTTATGAAGCAAGTGAAAAAGGATGGAACACTGAGTCGAATACAATGTAAAATCGATTTTTGGCGAATTTTAAAGTACTTTCGGATTTATAATACAGGCAACAAAAAAGACTAAAATAGTAGGTGTTTGGTTTGGATAACACTATTTTAAATTTTATCCTTACTTAAACTTAATAATTATATTTAATTACTTCAAACACTAATCTTGCCAATTGCATTAAATTCCCCCATCCGCTCCCTTCCCCTCCCCGTGCACTTCATCCACATAATATCTTTCTTCGTTCTTATCTGCTTTACTGTTGAACTGCATAATTAAGGTTTCAATTTCTTCACATGCTCAACGCACTCAGCTGCGCCCATCATTATTTCAGGTAGCCCTCGATTGGTAGCTAAATTAAACAATTTCTTTCGTTTTTTTTTCTTTTTTTTTCATTTTTAGTAACAGTTTAGGTGTATCCTACCAAACATAAAAAAAAAACGCACACACTCTTTTTGATCATTTTTGTTAAACAAATTTTCTGACAGCTTGACTACTCGCTCGGTATTGTTGATAGGAAATCGCAAGCGTTTATTTCGTTTTTTGTGTTTTTTTTAGGGTTTTTGGATTTAACTACTGTAAATATTATTAAAAAGATTAAAATCGCTAACTAAAACCCTATCATTATAATAATTGTATTATTTTTTTCGCAGTTTGCATTTTAGTTTTTGGTGTTTCTTCACTCATCATCATCGTTGTTGATGTTGTTCATTGTTATGTACACCAGCTATACAGCAGCAACAACATTTTATTTTTTTTTTTTTTTGTTTTTGTTATAGGTTAATCTTGATGAAAAAATTTATTTTTTTTTTCGTTGGGTGAAACCTGCCGAAATTTATCAGATTTCATTGTTTTCATTTCTGCTTTACATAATTTCATGTACTTTCTACACGCCACAGCCAAAAATGACATTTGTCATTATGACAGCTCATATATTGACAACGTCGCTCTGCCTCCATTTTGTTTTTTTTTTTTTTGTGACAACGCGTACAGTTGACAATTTCACTGTAATTATGCTTATGCGGCATTTAACTCTGATAATTATGTTAATTTTTTTTAACAAACCCAAACAAAAAATCAACAGTGGTTTCGTTTCTTAGGAGCTCTTTCCTTTCATTCTTTGCCTCGCTCGCTCTAGTGCATTCGCGTTTTTTGACAATTATATTGTGAAAACTTTAATTATTTTGACATTTGCCTAAATGACAGTTTGTTTCTGTAAATAATACATGCGCAATTAATTTTTGGAGTTTTTTTCTCCGAAAAATTTTGTGTGTGTAAAAACGTGTGACCAATAAAAAGTTAACGAAACTTGATACTTCATTTTAACTTTAGTTAATCTGTGTAATTAACGTTTAACAAAATAAAATAGTGGCGCAATCATTAATGCTAAAAATAAACAATAATTATGTCACTTAAAATCTCCAAAAACCCAAAAATCGCAATTACCTTTTCAGTAAAATAAATGTAAAAAACCATAAATAATTCCACATATGTGCATATGAATCTCGTATGTTTTTGACCCAAATTAACGCTCAATTAATTTTGGTAGCGACCACCCATTTTGACATTTCATTGACTATGCTAAATGTTCAACAATTTTTGACAATTAGCGGTACTTCTTTTTTCAGCATTATTATTGTTTATGTCAAACTGACACGCATGTATGTGATTTTGTCAATTTTAGCGTAAATTTGTGTATTATTATTATTATTATTATTGTTGTTGTTTATTTTGTATTTTTATCTTTGTTGTTGTGATTGTTAAATCAATTCAATTCAAGTTCTATACTTACCACTGACCATGGGGATGGCTAGCGGCAATTATTTTGCCAAATGTGTTTTTATTGTTAACAACTTAAATTGATCGTTTTGACTTTTCTTTGACATTATTGTTTTATTTTTATATTTATCGTATACTCGTATATGTAGTGAAAGCTTTTTGTAGATATATTTACCGCCTTCTCTACGTGTTAACATTTAGGGATTTTGTAATGGTGTTATCTTTAAGCCCTAGACAAAAAAATTAAGGTGTGCATGTGTGTGTGAAGGTGTTTTGTGGGTGGTCATGCTTGGAATGTGGTCTCTCTTTGAATCTGCCGCTTTTTTTTTTTTTTTTTTTTTTTTTTGAGAAAACAATAGCAGAAAGAGGCTAATTGCTTGAATTCGATTCGGACATTGAAACCGAAGTACAAACTTTTACATAGATATTTTTTGTAGCTCAATTGGCAATTATTCAATTTAGAAATTTATTTATTGATTTTTATAAAAAATTGTATGTTTAGTTTAACAAAATTTACAGTCAAAAATTTTTAAGCCATTTTATGGAATTCATTTTCATAAAATCTCAAGCCTGCTGAAAATAATTTGACTTGGTTTTAATCATCATTAAATTACGTGTCAGAACTGATATGATTTCTATACAAATACCCATTTGATCTCAATAAATCTTTGCAAAAGTACGCTTTAAACCTGAACTCATTGAAATTATGCTTCAAATTTGATCTTCATAAAAGTATCGTCCTGATCTTATTTGATCTTTTTAAAAGTGCATCATAACAAAAAGATTACTTCTGATAAGATTTAATCTTTATGATTTTGTTCTATATGATATTTCAGAGCTGATTTTTATAAATACAAGCTTCCTCACATTTAAACTTCATTAGAACTGGGTTCAAATTTGAACTCAACTCTGCAAAAATGCATTTCTCAACTAATCTCTATTAAAATTTATTTCAGATCAGATATGAAATTCATTGAAATTCCCTCTTGATTTAAACTGATTTTTAAAAAAATTCACTTCATATTTGATCTGATCTTCATATCATAAATATTCGCTTCAGATTTGATCTAATCTCTAAAAAATTTAAAATCTAGTCTAATTTTAGATAAAATTGTGTTTCTGATTTTATCTGATTTTTATATAGTAACATTTCTGAACTTCATAAAAAAACGCTTCATATGAGGTCCAATTTTCATAAAAATTTGCTGATCAGATATCCATAAAAAACGGTTCAGAATTAATCTGATCTCTATTAAAATATAAATAAACATTAAATCACATTAGCCTTAACGCTTTCAGTATTTTCCTGTTTTTTTTTTCTAAACCTAACTCAAAAATTAATAAACAGTTTCATAAAAATATCCAGGCAATACTAAAAAGCTACCAAATGCTTTAATGGGAAATTCCAGTTTAAAATTGGGAAAAAATGTCCTTTTTGGAATTTTTTTTTTATATTATTAGAAAATTGCTTAGAGATGTTATAAGTATGTTATTGATGAATAAAAATTTTGTTGACCACTTTTAATACAAGATGTTGGCGGTAGAAGGCATCTTCAAAAAAGCTAATTTTTGGTGGTAGGATGGATTCCGAGCTTCCTAATAAAGATAAAGACATAAACTAAAAAAGATTTTGTTCGCTAGATATTTCTCTATAAGTGGAACAACAAAAAAGTGAAACTTTTCCCTTCCCCTTTTTTATGATCTTTTTTCTCAAAAAAACGAAACAAACCCATATTTTTACTTGGAATTTCTGGGAATATAAAAAAAAGAGGGGAAGAAATATTCGAATTTTTGAGGTTCCACTTATAGCCATGATAGTTACAAATCAAACACATTTTGGTTTTAAACCCAGTAATGCCTAGCGGTGCCATATGGCACCTTGTCGCTGAGCCGTTCCTGAGCTAGGTTCAAAAATAATCAGGCATCAGATTTTGAAAATGCAATATGGCGGAAGAATTTAAAAAAATTGGTCGGGTTCGCTTGAAATTCGTTGCTAGGGGATTTTCGGGGTCACCGATTATGAATTTAATGTCAGATTTGTAATTAGCGACCCTGAAAATCCCTGAGTAACGAGTTTCAAGCGAATTTGATGAATCTGGAAATAGCCGGCCATATTGGATCTGCCAGGTTGAGTTTTGAAAACCCGATTTCAGCGTCTTTAGAAATCCCGGAGAAATGAGTTTCAATCAAATCCGATCAGTTTATAAAAATTCTTCCGCCACTTCGAATTTTAAAAATCTTATGTCAGATTCGTAATCAGTGACCCTTAGAACCCCTGTGATTTTGAAGCCCAATTGGACATTAGGCCTCTTTTTTAGTACACCAAGGCACAATCATATGTAAATATAACTTTCGTTTTACTTCGTATTTTTCACTAATATTTTAGGACAATATTCTTGAAGCTATAAGGAACCCAAAAATCAACACAAAAAAATTCAATGTTTTTCAAACTTTTCAAAGTTTTAAACAGGAATGTCCCCTTAACCCATTAATTGACAATGTTGCAAAAACGCTCCATTTTTAATCTATAAAAATAACACTTTTAGTCTATAAAAATCACACTTTTAGTCTATAAAACACACTTTTTTAGTGGTGCGTTTTCGCACCATTGTCAATTAATGGGTTAAGTACGATTTATTCTGATTTCTATAAGATATGCTTCAAAATGAAATCAGAAAAATTATTGAAGTAAACCTAACTTCGCGAGATTAAATTGATATGAATTAAATAAATAAAAAAATAATATGATTTAAAACCAGTTTATAACTTCTTAGAGAGTAAATGAACTTTCTCTGTGTATTTTCATATTAGGAAATCAATGTTTTAGACAAAAATTATGTGTACTGGAATACTTATTGAATTGAACTATATTAAATATTGAATTTTTTATGTCAGATATTTTCTTACAATTTGAATCAGACTTTGTGTTGAAAACAACAATGCAAATTATGTACTTTTTTCTAATCTCAAACGTGTCTCTCTGTTCTTTCTTTTATTTTTCTTAACCACATCTGTTTATTTGCAATACTTTTCTGCTACCGCAATTTACTGTATACCATATATTTGTATTTAAGAAATACCAGTAGCACACACAAAATATGCCCAAGAGACATTTAACCATACAAAACAAAAGAACAGAATAGAAAAAAATACATTACAATACACAATTTGCTATTTTAGCAACTGAAAACCATAATTTCTTTAAGTTAACTACATAAAGTACTTAAGGTTTAAGTAAAACAAAACCGTTATTTCCAATAATTTAGCGGTAACATCAAATATGCAAGCATCATTTACAAAGTACCCTCTAGAGATGATATCATTGAGCAAAAGAACAAAAGTTAAAGGAGGAGTTTAAGAAAAAAAAAAACAATATCTACTACAATACGTAAATAGTAAGTAGTAAAAATCATTAATAATTGCAAAATGCCAGCAAACAAAATTAAATAAAAACAACAACAAACAAATGAACCACTAAAGTGGCAAAATTGGCGGCATAAATTCAAATAGTTTATTGTTAAAGGAAATACAATAATATTTATAAATATTTCTTATAAATATTGAATATTGGAATTTGTATATGATAGTGCTGGGACCATAAGAGACAGTAAGGCGTCAGACAATAGCTTTCGTTCATCAATATTAAGAAGCCTTCAGTTGTGTACGAGTTGAGTTTGAGCTGGCTGGAGTTCAACTCTGTAGGGGGGCGCATGTGCTACAGGACCTCATGTTGACAAATATTGTTGGTGTTTCTTTTCTTTTTTTAAATGGAAATGTGATTTTTATTTTTTTCTTAAATGTTCTGTATTCGGTGTGTAGTTGAAAGAAAACAGGTGTGAAATATATGTAAAGATTAGTTTTAATATTTGTTGTGGGCGTTTAACATTAACATTTTCGACAAATTGCATATTTGCAATGTCATTTTGGTATAATTTGTTATGAATTTAATGGGATTTATTGTAGCAAGGTTATATATATTTCAGCAATGGAGAAAAAGAAGTATAATGAGAGTTGAAATGCAGAAATGACACGATGCTGTGATTATTGTGAGGCAAATACCTGGAATCATTAAGTCCTATTGGGTTAATATATGGACACTGAGAAACTCAATTCATCAGATTTTGGTATTAATGGTATAAATACTAATTACCCTATAGGCAACTATTAAATTCACAAAATTACACTGTGCAACTCTTTTTTTTGACATGAGATGTAACTTCGGATTGTAAAAGAAGCCACTCTACAATTCTGCATTGAATTCAGTCTTCCTACGCAAATAAATGGCGTTTGCGCTATTAATGCAATTACTTACTTACTTACAATTACCCAAGAGGAACTTGCAATTACATTGGGAGTTACTCAAACGCCTGACATCATTGGGCTTGATTCAAAGCGAAGGAAACTGATTGCCATACGACTTAAAGCCAAGAGACGGTGAAAGGCGATTTCGCATGTCTGCGATGCTGTTACAGCGCTATAAAAATAAGTCGTTTTTGTATCGAATTATTACAGGTGAAGAAAAATGTATTTATTACGACAACCCGAAGCGCAAAAAGTCGTATGTGAAACCCGGACAACCAAAAATATTAACGCCGACGCAGAATGTTTATGGCGCCAAGGTAATGTTCTGTATTTTACTATCTATTACAAGCTGCTAAAACTTGGTGACAATATTACAGGAGATCTTTGTCGAAAACAATTGATTCGTTTAAAGAGAGCAGAGACCGAAAAACGACCAGACCGTAATTGGATGGGAAGTTTTACCTCTCCCGCCGTATTCACCAGACCTTGTCCCGTCTTTCTATCACTTATTTTGATCGATGCAGAATGCCCTTACTGGAATATGGTTTACTTCAGTTGAAAGTATCAAAAATTGGATTCATTCGTTAATAGCGTCAAAAAATAAACGTTTTTTTTTTTTTGGCAATTAATCCATAAATTGCCTTGAAAATGACAAATTGCCATACCTTCCGATGGACACTACTTTGAATAATTTATTCATTAAATTTGTTATTGAAATAAAGCTATATTTTTGTAAAAAAAAAGAAATCCCTAATGTTCAAGTTATACACCTAAAACAAAAACGTCCTGCATTCACAGTTTCTAAAAATTAGTAAAGTTAAGGACTTTTTTGGTTTAAAGTCTTCGTCCAGGGAATTAGTTTCAAAAGTTTAAAAATCATTAAAAAATAAAAAGCATTATCAAATCTTTGTAAATTTAAGTTCATTTGAAAGTTAATAAAGTAGGAAATTCTGTTCTTAAAATCTACCAGATTTATAATAATAAATCTTAGCAAATCTTCAATCAATACTTTCGATCTAATTTTTTTTTTTTTTTTTCTTTTTGAATTGTTAATTTTTCTGGTTTTAAAAAATTCGATGTTTAAAATATAAGGGATGTCCTTATCAAGTCGAAATTGTGTGGTGTTATTTGTAATACCATACAGATTTTTTTTTACAAAAATCACATGCCCTCTGTCCCCTCTATCCATCATTATCCCAATCATTAACGTCTTCGATTATTTTTGGAGTAAATTTAACCTTACTGTAGTTGGTGCATTAGCATCTCCTTGTGAAAAAAAAACAAATATTATTAAAAAATTTTTACTTTATTACCTTTCACATAAGACTTAATATACAAAAATCCGATACTGCTTTTTATTTTTTATTATTTTCTTAAACTTTTCAAAGTTAGTTCCAGGATGAAATTTTCAAAGAAACAAGTAGGCTCTCAAATTTACTAACTTCGAAAAGCTGTGAATATATGCCAAAAAAAAAGTTTAGCAAAGTGTCAATTTCAAAACTATTGTATTAACAGTACAAATACTATTAAACTAAATAGAAAACTTTTGATTTATTAAGAAGTATTAAATAAAGTTTGTCAAATAACCGCTTTCTTCCTGTGACTATCGGTTTGAGGTTGCTGAGTTAAAATTGACGCGATATGTCTGGTTTTCCAGCTATCCAATTATTCTTATGTAAAAGTGTAAAAATGCCCCCTTTGCCCATAGGTTTGTAATATTGACTTAAAGCTTGCACCTAACATCTTATAATGAAGTAGATCAATGTACTAACTCAAACTAGACATAGTTTATAAATCTTTTCCAATTATAGATTAACGTTATTAATTTATACACCACAAATTGGCAACAAATAAACATATGTAGTTATATAAACATATTCCCATTTCATTGTAGTCATTTACCAAATGAAAATCCTTCATATTAATGATAGTGGTAAAGAAAAACAAGAATAAAACAGCACATCAACAAACGAACACAAGAAACAACATTGATTTAAAAATGTTTAACTTGCCACATATTAATGACACTTTTAATCATGTCGTATTAACAAGACAAGCGCTAAATCAAACCTTGTAACCTTATAAAACAAATTCAAAAACTTTTAAATTATATGTAGGTATTTAAGAAATCAGAAATCATGTTACTGCTGCATGCTGCTCATTAACTAAATCCGCATTTAATAAACGTTAATAAACCACAACACGGGGGAAATGAAAGAAAAAAGATGAACTCAAAAATAACCAAAAAGAAACGCTTGTTTTTGATATGCTCTTTGGTTTTTTTTTTGGTTTTTACGAAGCATCATATCTTTGTTTCCTAAATAAAATACACTTCAAATTAATCATGACACGATGACGATTATGGTGAAGTTGATGATGCTGAAGCTGAATGATCATAATCGTCATCATCAGCTGAAAGGTTAACAGCAGCAGCATCAAAAATGTTGGTAGAGGCATCCAACTGTGCGCCTTTGCCATCAATCTACAATACACACAATGCAAATAAATCTGTTGCTCCTCTTACTTCTACATACAACACATATGACTGCTGCACATTACTGCTACATACGTATTGCTGCTGCTACAAAATATTAGCCATATTTTTTTTAGTTTAAACAAAACACGAGCCATTATGATGAACACCGTCTGTCAATGCCAACTTAACGAAAAAACACAAAAAACAAAAAAAAAAACCAAAGTAGATAGGTACTAAATACTTGAATGACTTGAGGCACAAATCATCTCCCTGTCGCTGGTGTTGCTGCCGCTTATCATGCTTTGTGACATGCAGGAATGTTTGTCAAATGTTTGACTTCATATTCAAATTAATAAAAAAAGCGTAAAATTTAGATTTTAAAGTATGTATAACATATTACTATGTATAATAATGTTTAAAGAAAGTACTCATTAGTTCCAAGAAAAGTTTTATTTCTAATAAGTTTTTCTCTTTTCTGTTTTCTTTTTTAGAAATCAGAAGCGTTGACATGTTAACTTTAGATCATAGACATAGATATCAATTTTCTTCCTTAAAAACACTAAATAATTTCATAACTTATGGCACGAGTTTCTTTTCTATTTATGCTTTTTTTGAGGCTTTTAGACTCTGTCCAACTGTATATTAAATGTTTCATCAAATACGCAATCACGTTTATTTTGTAAAATAATCAAGAAAATAGAAAAAATTCAACATTTGACAGCAAATTTTACAACATTGAAGAATTTGTTGTTATTACCAAAGCGAATTGTTGTTTTCACGCCATTACTGTTTAATTTTTTGGTTTTTTGTTTTCGAAACAATTTTTTTTTATTTTATTGACAACCGCTATATAAAAAGTTGTAGTAGAAAATGTAGTGGAGTGTAAAATATCAAAAGGTTAAAATACAATTTTGACCTGAGTACAGCGAGCAGCGCACAGGGGCAAATAGGCTTTGGAAATTTTCGTGCTAAAGTGAACCAAAATAAAGAAGAACAAAAAAAAAACAACGAAGAAAATGTTTTTAATTTGGTAGTACTCGAATATTGAATACCCTATATATGTAAGTGCTTAGGAAAAGAGCAAATCCGGAACGGCTTTGTTTTGAATATCTCTGTGTGGACATTTTTCGAACTCCATACGTGTCCGATTGAATGAGAGGGAATTTCCTCAGTATTACACATTAGCGGATCCAGTAATTTCTGGAAGGATGTTATAATTTTTTCGTCGTTTTAATATTTATTTTATCCCCAAAACCTAACGCAAAATTTTTATGAACTGTTTATTAAATTCGCAGTACAGCTGTTTAATAGATTCACTTGTATCAGAAATTTTAGGGTCAGTTTATAGCTCTCTTACTTTCGTAAAGCTTACTTATGGTTATAATCAGGCTTGATATCTTTTTTTAATCAATCCAAAAACACTTTCGGTAAATTTTTGGTCTGTTTTTTGGCATGGTGTTTAACTATAGTTTTGGTTTGAATTTCTCTCTGAATTTTGGTTTGATTTGAATTATAGTTTGATTTTGGATCTGAGTTTGTTCTCAGTTTTTATCTGAATTTTGGTTAGAATTTTGATCTAAGTTTTGCTTTGAATTTTGGTCAGATTTTTTGGATGAATTTTACTTGTCTCAGTTAGGTTTGAGTTTTGGTATGATTTTAGTCTGAATTTTGATATGAATTTGGTCTGAATTATATTTTGATTTGTGGCCTGAATTTTTATTTGAATTTTAGGCAGAATTTTGATCTAGGTTTTGGTCTGATTTCGGTCTCAGTTATATTTAAATTTTGGTATGATTTTAGTCTGAATTCGGTCTGAATTATATTTTGATTTTTGGTCTGAGTTTTTATCTAAATTTTAGTTAGAGTTTAGGCCTGACTTTTGGTTTGAATTTGCTTTATATTTTGGTCTGGTTTTTATGGGTGATTTTTGGTCTGAATTTAGTTTGAATTTTACTTTAAAATTTGATCTGCTTTAGGCTAAACTTTCGTCAGAACTCTGGTCTGAGTTTTGCTGGAATTTCGGCTTAAGCTTTGGTCTAATATGGTTGTGAGTTTTGGATGAATTCTGGTCTGGGTTTTGGTCTGAGTTTGATCAGAGTTTTGGACTGTATTTTGGTCTGAATTTTAGTCTCAGTTTTAGTCCGAATTTTGTTTAAATTTGGTCTGAGCTTTAGTCTTTTTTAGTTTGAATTATAGTTTGACTTTTAGTCTGAGTTTGTTCTAAGTTTTTGTTTAAGTTTTGGTCTGAATTTTAGTTAGAATTCGACCTGAGTTTTGGTCTAAAATTTAGTTTAAATTTTGGTCTGAGTTTTGCTTAAATTATGGTTTGAGCTCTGTTCTGATTTGGGTTTGAATTTTGGTCTGATTTTGGATCTTTTGAGTTTGAATTTTCGTCTGATTTGGGTTTGATTTTCAGTCTGAGTTTGCTCAGAATTTGAACTCAATTCTGATCAGAAATTGGTTTCAAATTTGGTCTGAATTCGGTCTGAATTATATTTTGATTTTTGGCCGAAGTTTTTATCTTAATTTTGTTCTGAGTTTTATTCCAAATTTGTGTTTGAATCTAGTAGGAATTTTAGTCTGATTTTCGAAAAGAATTTTTAATTGGAATTTCGATCAGAATTTGAAGTCGGAATTTCAGGTTTGAATTTATCTCAATTTCGGTCTAAGTTTTTCTGAATATTTGTCTGAATCAAATCCAAGTTTTGGTCTGAATTTGAGTTTAAGTTTTGCTACGGAATTTCAAAGAGAAAACCCTCTTCCCCTTCTTCTTATTAACTATCTCAGCCATTATAATCTTTGTTTCAGAATAAAAAAGCTTCTTACAGAAACTAAGGTCCTGCAGCCTTCCCTAAGAAAACTTAAGACATCTTCCAGTAAAGTAGCCATATAATTTTATTTTTCTCACTTCATTCAAGGTTTTTAGTTTTGAAAATGATTTTTAAACGAATGTATTCCCATAATAAAAATTTTCCAAACATCTGAAACTGAATGAACTACAAGAAACTGAAAATCGCTGTCATGATAAGTTTTATTTCTGAGCACTCTCTGCTTTACAAATGACAGCATTTCATTATCATAAAAGACGACCACTCTCACCATATTGTGTGCTTCAAATAACGAATCAATGACCTAACTGTTTAAGTGCATTACAGACTGTAATTTATAGTGACCGAGTGTAGGGTACCGACCCAACATTATCCTAAAAATGTGGAATGTTGTTAACAAAGTTTGTGTGTGTGTGTTGCTGCGCAACTGTCATTGATTGATTGAGTTTTATATGCGTTGGCAACACTCTTTTTTTCCATTACACTATACAACACTATCCGATTTTTTTTTTTGATTTTCATGCCACAAAAGTGTGTGGCGTGAAATTTTGTACGCGTTTTCGTTGTTGTGAATGTAGTTACATGAAATTACTTGAAAGCCTTTTATTTTTATAACTTTTTTTTTTTGGCTACGCTTCGAAAACTCGAGGTTTATGGGTTTATCAAAAAGTCAACATCTTGAAGACGATGTTGATTTTTTAACGTTTTTTTTTTATTTCTGCTGTGTTTTTTTGTTTATTTCTGTTGTACATAGCTGCTCGATTATACCAGTATACAGTGGCGCAATGGCAACACTTTTCACTTTTGAAAACGAAAAACATGTTCACGATTTTTAACAAATTCGTTTCGAAATCTTTCAAATATATTCTTTCTTTCTTTAAATGATGCTGACAAGGCATTTGATTAACACGATTAATTGCTGATAAAAATGTCTGACAGTTTGTTAGTTAATTTTAGGTGCTCAGATTTTTGTTTTGTTTTTTGTTCGATATTTGTGTATTTTATTACCAACTACTGAAATACACGCGATCGATATTGACAACAACAAAAAATGAAGTATGTAAAGAAAACTGTTGTAGTTGTAGTAACTTTTTAATTGAAATTTGGTTGTAAATACTTTTTTCATAACTTTTTCGATGCTTTTTCTCCAATGCTTCTCCTTTTTTCGGGGGGCGAACACATAAATTCATCACAACATTTTCTGTCATTTTTACTTTTATGCGCGTTGTCTTTTTTTTTTTTTGGTATTGTTTCGTTGACAAAATGCATGACACTCCTCTACATATTTCACCTATCATGCCACCCACGCACACTCTTTCTATCATTTTGTGCATACTGTAGATACAAACATACGTATATCAATATGCGCATCAGCAACTATGGTTGCAATTGCTGCTGCACCAATACCAACACCAACAGCAGCAGTAGCAACATCAGCAGTAGCGGCAGCAGCTGTCATCTGTCTTTACGCTGTCACTTTATTTTCTATATTAAACTTTTGTCAGTGCTTTTTTTCATGCTACTCCTTTTTTTTTGCATTGTTTTACTCTGATCTGGTATGCAAATTATTTGTATTTTGTATATAGTACACGCGTAAATTTTATACAAAATTTTATCACTGACAATACTGCAATGTTATATTGCTACTTTTTTACTTGAGGCTTTAAAAAGTTAATTTAACTTTTGGGGGAAAATTATACCTATACAAAATTAGTGAAAATTTTTAATATTTATTTACTTTTAATTTCAAGAACTAAATTTATATATAATCAAGTAGTGGGGGGAAAAATATTGATGTAATCTCACTCAGAGCACTGAGTCCTTTGAATAGTACGATAACACGGTACAACAAGAAATTTTACTGTGATCTTGGGAAGGGTTTGTTAGTAAATTTCAGTTTCGCTGATTTTAAATATGAGCATGACAATGCCATCATAATTAAATTTTCGAGAAATCTATGGGAAGATTTAGCTTGACAGAAACGGATCCAAAGTGTGAATGATTCATACATAAGATTTTAAAATCTAAATCGCTGTTATATTTTTACATATCATAGGTTCATTATTTCATGTCCCATACCTCTGTGATTCATTCGTTTTATTTGTATAACTCTCAGATTTCTTCAATTATATGCAAATCGCATTTAGGAGAAAAAATGTATTCACAATTTTTAAGTGATTCTATAGGTGGTCCATGAGATTCAGAAATTGGAGAAGATGCCAAATCTCGAGTCTGGAAATCTCGATTATGTAGTCTAGGAAGTTTTAATGCAATGTGTTCAGTATGGTATTGCCAAGTGCTGGACAATAGTAAAGGAAATGGGAGAGAGTCTTCTTTTTTCCCAAGATTTTGCAACTTTTATAATGTGTGATGTGTGAGAGATGAAGTCTAATCGTCTGTTTTCCTCTAGTTCTGGGCCCCGCCAGTACTGAAGTTAGTCTGACTACACAAAGACGTGAGTAGTCAATTAGGTCTGTGATTGTTATGAAGAGTGGAAAGTATTTTCCATTTGCTATATCCAAGGGTGGAAGTGACAAAATATATCATCCCTTATTTTGCACAGCGGAACTGTTACATTTTGGGACTAAGCAACATCTTTAGCTGAGCCCCGCTTGGCTAATTCATCGGCTTTTACTGCCTTCAATGTCCTTATGACCTGCAACTTAGATTAGGCCAAAACAAGCATACGAAATATAGTAACTTCGTATATGGGTTAATTCATTTTTTCTTCCTTTAAGGCACAAAAGCCCATGCGGGGCTTAGGGTGGGTTATATTTGTACACGAATGAAGGAGATCTACGGATTTATGCTAAATCCCAACAGCGAAATGAAAAGTATTTCTTCCTTTTTCCTCCCTTGGAGGCTTGGCATTATCAGCCAAGAGATGCTGCCGTGTAGATTAGAGTATTAAGAAGGTGCGCATTAAGTTCCCAGATCACTGCGGCCATCTGAGGCCTATTGTTCTTTTTGTTCTCCTATGAGTTTATTTTCTTTGAGGAAATTCAATATCTCTTTAGGAGAACTATCCGCTATGTCATGCGGTTGTAGGATAGAATTTCCAAAGTATCGAGGTTCACTTTCACAGTGGCATAGAATATAGTCTGCCATGTAGAAAAATTTATATGTTCTATTTTTAACTGTGCCGAGCACACTAACGATTATGGCACGGTCACCGGTTAACTAATTTAGAGAATATTAACTGTGAGTCCAAGGCATTAATTGCAGCTTCGATTTTTGTGAAAATAGCTATTTCGATCTATTCAATCAAGGTTCAAGGTCAGTGATTTGCAAGCTTCTGTGATTGCTATAACTTCAACATGGAAAACACTGGCCTTGTTTGAAGGTCGAAGTAATGCATGTTCTGAGTAAACTACCGCAACGCAGCCCATTTTAAGCCCGCCAGTAAAAACTTTGATACCGAAATTAATACCCAAACAATTTTTTATTCAATCTTTTCTTATTGAAAAGAAATGCAATTTTAGGCATTAAGGATTTTATTTGGAGTTTCTTTTGGGTAAGATAGGCACATTCGTGACCTATGATAGACGTGATTTAGGTATGCTCGTAGATTTTAATCGATTCTGAGTTGCTTTTGAGTTATTTTCAAAACTATCACCAGAATCCTCTAAATGGGAATTTGGATTGCCAAAATTTACGAGCATATCAGAATTTCACGGATCCGCAAATTACTGTATGATTGTTGTAGAGACATTTAAACCATTTATTTTTCAAAGACTTTTCAAAGATTAATTCAGGGAATCTAAATTCATGTGTCGAAAAACACAGGTTTTTGTGAAAAAATATTCCTCAAGGATCCGCAAGTGACTAGATAAGAAGCAGACGAACTACATAGCACGCTTAAAGCTTCTGTTAGGTTCATGTTATGCCAATACTGGCTGACCTTTGAACTCTACTTAGTTTTTTATACTGTGGATGGATTCCACACTTGCTCCCGAACATTTTCTCAATTCCTAACCTATGTGAATTAGTTATTATGTTTTTTCCAAGTCGCAATCATGATTATTCCAATTAACCCTTTCGGTACCATGGTGGCACCGGTGTCATATGTTTAATTTTAGCAATTATTGAAAAACTATCCAATCAATTTTTAAAAATTTAAAGATTTTCAAAAGAGATTTTAATTAAAAAGGTTTACAAATGCTTTTTTGGTAACGGTACTGTAGCGGATCAAAGCGAAAAAATTTTTTTTTGCTAACGCTCACAATTTTTACAAAATTTCTCCAAATATCCAAATTTTTAATATGTTGTGGAAAAAATTATTTACTCACACATGATTTCCCATATTTTAAAATTTGTATTTACTTTTTTGGAAATACAAGTTTTGTCATGGGTCACCGGAAACTTTTTAAGAACAATTTTAAACAGAAATGGGGATCGAAGAATTCGAATCTGGACTCTGTTTTGCTCTATCGGTTTTAGTTTCCGGCGACCCATGAAAGTTCAAACCTTTAGAGGCACAAAATGTCTGTTTTGTTTAAAAATTGTAACAAGAAATGAGGGTCAGACAATACGAATCCGGATTCGGTTTTGCTATCTCCTCTGGTTTTCTACGGTACCGAAAGGTTTAAACAAATAGTGCAAACCGTTTTCGTTATTTAATTAAAATACGTATCTTAATAAATTGAATTATATAATTTAATTGCAATAATTTTTGGCCTTTGAATATTAGTTGTGGCCTCTTTTCCTCTGTATTATTATATATATACATATAAACTCTTTTTTTCTGCTGTCTGTATAACGAAAGTCTCAAAGGAGTAAATTTTTCTCAGTATTACTCATTCGAAATATTTAATAATTGGTTCAAATAAAATAAATAAAACAATTTTTTCACACATGAATCCATCTCTTTTATTATACAATTTCGCACTTTCCAAACAGAAAATTTGGGGTTATGACAACCGAAAAAATTCATATTTGTGAACATTAAATTTCAAAAATATTTAAATATGGGCATACTCACTTCATAAACGAAACCATGATAAATTCAAACAAATAATACAATTTTTTATTTAAAAAACAACATGTGTAGTTACTTTTTTTCTTACACTAGTTATATAGAAAAAACACAAAATGAAATGTGTTAAAAATTTACCAAAACCGTGTTTAATTGTAAGAAATGTAACAAATTTTTTATTTTGTGGAAAGGTCTCCTACATGAAAAAAATTCAAAAAATCAAATTTTTTTTTTCTTTTTTTTTTTTGGTCGATATGAAATGCGTAGAAAATTGTCATAATGATATGCTGTGTCAAAAACGCCTACAAACAGCATATATTACACAACACGCCTACAACAAGGACCAAGATATGAAGACAGACATGCATAGAGTTTGGGTACATGAATGAAAAGTGTGAAAAACCGCACACGTTGTGAAATGAAGGACTTGAGTAATATGAGCATCAAAAGAAATGAATTTAATTGAATCGAAGAAAAATAGTGTATTCTTCCATTGAATCTCGGTTTTGTATTTAATATCAAAAACCAATGAAATTGTAGTAAAATTAATTACAACATAAAAGGCGTGAAGTTTTGCCAGCAGTGAATAAGTTTTGTGTTGATCATAACATTTGGAGTCTAGGTAGTATTTAAGAGATAAAAAATTGCTTCTACTGCTGCTGCTGCTGCTGATGTTGCTGTTGCTGTCACAGCTACGCATCATTTCGCTGACAATGCTCAAGTAAGTGGTAGCAAACATGCAGTGAATTTTCTGAAACTGTATGTCTCGGAAAAGCATGTATGAAAATTAAGCAGGATGCATTGTCAAAAAAAAAAAAAAGAAAAAGGATATGCGGATTATAAGCAGAAAGATAAGACACAAACAAGTGTGAAACATACTTGAGTAGCTTGAAGTAATTCTATATGGATTAATATAAGGAAACAGACGTATGTGAGTACAGAGTTTTATGGGATAGTAATATTTTAAGTAGAATTTTACATTACAAAAATTTTACAAGATAAACAAAAATAAAATTAATTTTTAAAATTTAATTGAAATATATTGGATAGAAAAAATATAAGTTCACGCTCATTAAAAGTTCATAATTTGAATGTAGTTACTCGCACTCACAGAAACAGAAATATTTCTACACTAAAACCACAATTTCATAAATACAATTAAAATTTTAATCAATGTAATTAAGATTTAATTGAAACATAAATTTTTCTTACAACATCTTACACTCATATAAATTAAAAACTTAACTCGCAATCAGCCATTTTTGTTACATTCTATTCCACTTCCACTTTATTATTGAATGGAGGAGGCGTTACGTTTTTTTCCCCCATATAAAATTATTAAAGCCTACTACGAAAAACAGCGCACTGATTCGTTTTTGACTTCCAACAACAACTTCAGCAAACATCATGAAGCATAAGCGGGAAAAAGATGCGCAAAGTTGTTAACTAAAACAGCAACAACTGACGACAAACTGGTTTGGTATTAACAACAACAAACTCACTACACGATTAAAGTATGTGGCTAAAAAGATCTTCAGCAACTCTTTACCAAATTTAAGTGGGTAGCTGCAGCCAGCCGCCAATATTCATGGTGTTTATGTGTGTGTGTGTGTGAGGCTGGAAATCTTTTTCGATTTGAGTGAAAATTTATGCGACTTGGTGCAGCCTACTTTACACTTCACACGAAACTTCGGGTTCATGTCGATATACATTGGAATTTTGAGTGTAGCGTAACCGAACTAAAGCCGACAAATCTGAACTGATTGTGAGTTTAAGTAGATGAGTTTTTCCCGTCGACATTAATATTTTAGGTTCAGTTTAAAAATTTTCTAAGATCCGAATTAAATTTTCTGAAGTAGGTAGTTAAATTTTGGATTTTTCTGATAAGCGTTTGAAATTTTCTGAAGTAGGTACATTTTTAAGTTCTCTGAAACACATTTCGGAATTTTCCTAAAGAGCATATTCCAAATACCTACTCAATTTGGGGTACCGACAGATAAAATTATAATCATTGTCGTAAGTTCAAGTAATTTTAAATTGCATAAAGAGTTTATCTTAAACTTACTACTCAATTTGGAATAACCTGAACTCAACTGGGAAATTTCTGAAGTACATACGATTATTCTGGAGTGCAATTTAAGTACTCTGAAATTAACTTGGAATTTTCAGAACTGTTGAAAAAGATGATATCACATATGGAACTATTTTCTTAAAATTAGAAATGTAAATATTGATTTTATGAAGACATAGTGAACTATCTTAAGTTTAGCGAAACCTCAATTTTTTGTTGTTGTTTTCCCCTGGAAAAATTTGCATTAGTTTCGAGTATTTTGATTCCATGAACTCTGCAACTGATTTTGGAGTATTATTTTGACAGTTATAACCTTAGAAGGAACTTTAGTTTTCTCTGTAGTGAAGGAAATACTTATTTAATTTTGAGGAATGCTGATCCGCTAATTTAGAACGAGGAAAGATGTAAAGATTTAACGAGAACTGTCGAACCAAATAAAAATATTCTGGGTTTGATATCTAACTACTACTGATAGTTAAAAAATCAAAACATAAAAAAAAACAGACGGCAATTCAATGAAAATCGTTAATAATTCCAGATAAATGGATGAAAATTACACGATTTTAAAGTGAAGAATTACACTGCACAAAGATTTCAATTGAGATTCTTTCGTAATTCTGCATCGTGTTCGATTTTATGAGAAAAGTTTGGTTGGGCCTAAAGGAATTGAGCACTCAATATCAATAAACCAAAAAATTCTTTGTTTCTGGAATGAGTTTGAAACTTTGTTTGAGATCACTGATCTTCAATAGGAAATATATATATATATTATAACTTCAGTTTTCTCTTTGGCAAAGAAAACATTTACTCAGTTTTAGGATTTTTTTTTTACACAAATCCTGAAAAAAGTGAAGGTTCAGATATGACCTTTAAATCAATAAAATAAAACAGCGGAGAGTTATACATCGAAATAGTTCCAGAAAAATGTGAAGTACAAAAAACTTCAATTGGGCTTCTTACTTAACTCCGTATTACTCCGTATTAGATTTAGAAAAAAGTAAAGCCATAATGATCTGACGTGATATAGCAATCTTAATTAAAGTACAACTCTAGTATTTATATTGCTTACTTAAATAGTTGGCACTACAATCGATGATAGGCCTTGAGCGAGTATATAAAGCTTCGTCAGCCACCTCTACTATGCAAATTTAGAACGGTAGTTGGCAAAGTCAATCGCAGTCGGGTTAACCTGTGCCTAGTCTTTCAAACAGAGATTAGGTTGTCTTCCTCTGAGAGGTCCCCCATCCTGGCACCTTCCTAGCTTAAGCATTTTCTTTCATTCACTCAGTATAATCTAGAGACCGGAGTCGTTGGGTTGTTATACGATTAAAGGCTCGATTATGCAAACGCAATGTAGCGTAACATAGAAATCTATCGTAAATAGAACTCAACTTTGTGTTAGGTTTTCGGTAATCACTTTCACGAACTGCCTATATCACAAAATCAAGACGTGAAAGGTGACAATGCTACGAGATGCTGCATTACGTTTGCATAACCTAGCCTTAATTATTTCAGTTTCGGTATAAAGCTCATCCAACTTATAGTTAAGTCTTCTTCGATACACATCGTGATACAGTATGTGGAAAAAGTAAGTTGCCAAAAATTAAAACAATAACTTAGAACCGAATTTGAATTTATTTTTACATCACTATAAAACTACGTGAAATGTTTTTGATCTAACAATGATATCGTGCAGAAAAAAACTAAGTTCTGATTTC
Organism: Toxonevra muliebris; assembly: GCA_963691655.1. Classification (NCBI taxonomy): domain Eukaryota; kingdom Metazoa; phylum Arthropoda; class Insecta; order Diptera; family Pallopteridae; genus Toxonevra; species Toxonevra muliebris. The sequence continues at coordinate 76,009,870 of OY829329.1, forward strand.
GTTTTATTTTTTATGTTAATATTACTGAGGAAGAGTACGAGTTTCAAAGTAAATTTTCAAAAACTTCATCATCCAAAACGGACACCTTTTCCGCTAACAATTTGTCTATTCATCTTCTATAGTGGAAACAAGACTTACATCTTTCTAAAGTATTTTTCCCCAAACTATTATTCTGATAGTTTGGGAGGCGTGCTCCGAATTATGAATTTTCAATCTGTTCTTGCACTGTCAGGGAATCTATTATTTGGAAGATATTTGGTGCTGAATTTTTTTTTTTAATTTTGGCAACTTTCTTTTCCACGTATTACAAACCTTGCGAAATATCTTCCTCTCAAATGTCTCAGCGTCAGGCGGGAAGAGAAATTTACAGTACGTTATTTTTGTCCTTCGAAAGAGGGCTCTATCTCTCAATTACCCACTAAACCCAGAACAGCACCAGTTCTTTTATTAATATTAAAGTGATATTATGTTTTCTTGGGATTTTTGGGGGGATCATTTTGTTTTCATCGCTCCAAATGTAGCTCATGCAAGTAAACACCCTTTCAACAAATAAATTGCTTCCAGGGAGGCACACTAACCAGACCAATAACATTATGCGGCAAGTTAATACGTTACTAGTCATCAAAATCTTAACTACATTCAAATCTTCTCCACACTCGAACGAATGTTTTATTCCAATACTTGAAAGACTTTTCTTAACACCATATAAGTAGCAAACACTAGCTCTTCCGTATTGACTGTAACGTTTTGCTGATCTCCAATGAATATTAAATCCTTTAAAGTAATTTTCGTATTTTACAAAATTTTCTGTTTGGGCATGAGTTTTCAATAAAATGAATATATCAAAACTGATCAAAGTGATCTACAGTAAAATTTGATGAGCAATATATTTCTAGGATATATAAACCTTCTATCAACCCTCGTAATGGGTAAAAAGATAACTTTTTTTCAAAAAGAGCAAAAAAGACCCATAATGGTATGCGCCAAAGGGTTAATATGTTGGAGGAAATTATTCTACGGAAAATTCCATTATAAATTGCTGAACGTACAAACAATCTCTGAAGCAAAACTAACAAGTTATCTTATGGTTTCTTAGACTTAATCTGTTAGAAACGGTCAAAATTTAAAAAAAATTAGAAATAAACTTTTAAAACGCCAAGACCCGTATAATAAAGCATGCTTGATTTAAAATATAATATTTTATTTTTAAAAGTCCCAATCGGTTTGAAATGAGAAGTAATTAAATATGAGCTTTTATTTTGCACTTTTAGCAGCCAAAAACAACTAAAGGGTTAATCTATATCTTTACATCAATTTCAGATTTGGGATCTGAATTTAAAATACCTAAAATTTATTGAGATTTTTTCCACACCACACTGAATTTTTATTCACAGGCGAAAAGTTTTTCTGATTACATGAATCGAAGTTCAAATGTTCAACTTTTGATCAAGATAGCTGGGAAATTTTATGTTTGGTTGGTTGGTTTTTGAAAAAAAAAAAACAAAAAACTTCCAAATAAGAGGTTCTTGAAATAATTAGTATTAGAAAGACTTTAGTTTCAGCATCAGTTCTACATTAGCAAAATTGAACAACTATTGTAAGTATATTGAGGTTTTATTAGATAGAAATATTTGACACATCGAGTATAAGCTCAAAATGTAATTCCAATATTATTCGCCTACTGAAGTCGATGAAAATTTCTACAATTTCTGATTTAACTAAACGAAAAATAAAAATTGTAACAATTAAATTGAAAACGCAATTAACGCAGGTCAATTAACCTGAGATTACTATGAAATTCGTAACAAGCGGAGACGTAAATGCAATAAAAAGCCATAAATGTGAATAAAACCTAGTCGATGTTAAAAAATTGTGCTGGTAACGGTGATTATCGTTACGATTTTGTCGTGTCGTGCCGGTTATGCCGATGTGAATCAATCTTAACAACTAGACTACATAGAAGTATTCAAAAAAAAAAAAATAAAAAATTATTTCCCAGCTTGTGAAACTCAGGGAAACTGATTGCCAAAAAAAAAACCCCACCTTTATAATGAATTTTGATTACTGTAAATTTAAGTTAACTGTTAATCTTCAATGTTTTTCATTAAAGGATAATGGATAAGGAAGTGTTCAAGAAATTCTTGCATATAATTAGGTATTTCTCATTTAAGTTGTAGCTCTCCTTCTCCCAAAAAAAAACAAGTACTTTCAACACGCACTTCATATTTTGCTTCAGTTATAGTACTGCAAATAAGCTAAAAAAAATTAAACAAAAAAATTTGCGTTGATTGCGCTGTAGCTTCCAACTTTTTTTCTTACAACTTGTACTCACTCACTTTGCTGAAATGTAACTACAAAAGCAAAAAGCAAAAAATGCGTGATTTAAATTTTAAGCGCTTCAATCAATGCACATCAATCGAATTTTGTGTGCGTACACAGTAAAATTTTCATTCCATCAATGTTAACCCGTTTTCCACCACCTCCTTCTCCTTCTCCTCCTTGTACAGCGCCATAGCTCCTCTGTTGAGAACAACGACGACCGATGGAGAACGGCATCCTTTGTGGCTTTTGCCAAATTATAGCGCATTTAATTTAACTTTGATGTTGCATGCGGCAAACACTTTACAGACAATGTGTTGAATTTTTGCACAAAAAAAAAAAAACAAAACAGAAAAACATTATTGGCGGCGACGACGGCCAGTGTTGCCAGCACTATGTACCTACAATAATGAAGTTGAAGAATTTAATTTTTTTTTCATTTGGGAGGGTAGCAGGGGGTTGCTAGTATTTTGATTTTGTATCATGAGTAAATTGCGCTATGCCATGAAATGAGGCCGCCACACAGAAAAAATGTTGGGGAGCTCAGTGGCTGAAAAAACAATAACAAAATTGCAGCGAAACGAAATAATATTGATTGATAGTGTTGAAACAACAAAGAGTGCAACGAAAAAAAAAATTAAAAAAATTAAAAATTGGAAAAAAATATTGAAAATAAAAAATGGAAAATTTATACGAATATGTTGGGAAAATTGCGTTTTCGAATTTAGTGGTGGTGGATGTGCTATAGTTGGTTACAATGCCTCAGCCATTGTTGTTGTTGTTTTTTTTTCTTTGAGATTGATGAGAGGCGCAGTTTAGTGTAGCGTGAGGTGTGCACTGCACTGTAAATACTCGCCATACTGGCAGTTCAAACTGATTTGCATGCAAATTTGCGTAGTAATTTACGCATAATTAGCATTTTTGCGGTTTGGTCGGTCGAATGAATAAATAATGGAGATGGAGAATTTTTTAATTTTTACATATATAATGTATGTAGGTATGTGTTGAAAAACTTAAGGTTTTGATCTTGGTTACTATTTTTATTTTTTTCTAAATTGAGATGTGAACTTTTTAAATTATTTTTATATGCCTAAAGCAATTTTTAGTTTGTAAAGTGTCAAACCCATTTTTACTATACACATTTCGGAAAATTTATTACTACATTAGCTACTCGGGGGTCCAATTTAATTTTCAAAATATTCAAGCATTAAAATTGACTTCATTCAACACTGCGTCATGCTCACATATCGAGACAAAGCTGGAGCCCTAGCCATATCCACCTCAAAAGCTAATCAAGCGCGAGCGCACACAATCACAATTCACTCACATAATACCAAAAAAATAAATAAAATAAAGCATTCGGTCGCTCACTCGCTTCATTTAAGTCACACACAATAGGTGGCAGGCAATTAAGTGACAATTTGTCTATTGTTCCACCACAAATGCCAAATAAGGTAATTTCGACTTTACCTCACTTCACCGCGTCGTCATCGCTTGCATGCGATAAACTATAAAACCAAAATAAAATTTTGATTAAAAAAAAAAATAACATAAAAATTAACAAAAAAGATTCAATAATTTACCCAAAAAAAAAAAAAAATCAAATAGCCTCGCGTCACGATTTTCAATTCAATTTTCAGCAAAATTTTTACATACACACCTTAAAATATCAGTATGCACCACGCACACACACATACAAACATTTACACTCTACACTCATTATGAGAGACCGCATTGCGCCGTCCCGTCATTATTTTGACATTTAGGAACTTTGTTGAAAACTCGTAAATTGTCTCGGTTATTAGGCTACAGTCAAGTCAGTCAGCGAGGCAGTCAGCCAGCCAGTCAGCCACACAATTTCCGAGTTCGTACACACATGTATACATGTTTATAGAGTACTCATTATAGTAGGAGCTCTATTGTTGTCATAGTCAGACGACAACAACATCGCTATCATCGTCGATGTCGTTGTAGTTAACAATTTTGGATTTTCGTAATTTTCGTTGATATTTATTTATTTTTTTTTTTTGGAAATTAATGGCGCTTTTATTGTAAATCAAGTTTGCTGCGCTTTATTGTAAATATTGTTGTTGTTTTTGTTATTATTGTATTTTTGTATGTAGTTGTTGTTGCTGTTATTGTCGCGTAGGTTAAATTTATTGACATTTTGATTGGTGAAGCTCAGCAATTTTACTGTTGTATGCCTGCCAGGTAAATACAATATCAAAAGCATTACAATAAATGAGCGAGCTTGCATCAACTACATACAATCAAAATAGTATGTAGGTTTACATGTGTGTATTGTAAGTATATTATTGATAAACGTTGACAACACTGTTTGCAAGTTTTGGGTGCGAAATAATAAAGAAAAACACTTAAGTAATGTATAAACATTATTATGGTAGGAAAAGGTGGGCGCTGCACATACATAAAGTGGTGATTTACTTTCAGCGCGGAGTAACAAAAAAATAATAATAATAATAACATGATTGCAAATTACTGCATCAATATTGAGTGGGGGTTAACTACTCGCACTAAGTGTAATTCGTATGTATATATAAAATTTAACATCAAAGAGTTGACATGTAGGAAATTGATAATTCACAAGTTTTTGATTGTATAATAATAATAATTTTGGTATTCAGACTGTTGTACAATTTTATAATAAATAATAATAATAATAATAACAATAAACGTTAACTAAATTTAGATATAATATATTTTTAATAACACAGTGCGACAAGGTTGTTAGGATGAGATGAATGATGGCTCTTCGGAAAGCTTGTATAACTTTATGTAAATAACTTGGATAAAACTTTACTTCCATATCAAATAAATAATTAGACAGAAAAGATTTTTGAATTTTGTTATTTTAAAGTTGTTTGGTAAGAAAAATCTAATTTTGAAGTTTATTAGATTCTAAAACCTTCGCTAGATAGCGCTGTGAAATATGTTTTTAATTTTTCACGTACATTTAACCTTCTACTGCCGAAGAAGCCATATATGGCTTTTCATATATTCCAATTTTTTTTTTCAATACATAAACCTTTGTTTAAACTCAAGAAGCCAACAATATATTAAGTATCAATAAGTTAATTACTAACGAATTCCAAAAACTACCGTTATTCGTGAGCATATTCTTTTCCGTAAAAAGTTGTAATTAAAAAAACTGGCAAAAATTAGTGCCTATATTTTGTTGTCGGAAAAGGGTATTTTCATTATTTTTTTTTTCCAAAGCGATACAATTTTAGACAAGATGTCAACTGACATTATGACACTTTAAAATGAATATATTTTCATTTAATATTATAACCGTTGACATTATGTCACCCTACCGCACCTGACAGATACTGAAGGATAAAAAACAACACTGTAGTGTCCCATGCATTATCTGTTGCCAAGGCCGCTTCCAAGTGGGTAAATGTATGTGCCGAGATTGGATCCTCTAAAAGTCATGATCCTGCAGCAATGTCTCTTGTAGAAAGACTTGGATGCATAAATTTCTTTCTGCAAGAACCAGCTGCTGTGTTTATTGAGATATTGTTGGTAATTTTGCCAAATGATGTGCATACCTCTCTGCACAGGATCGAAAGTCACGTACCGCTCTGACAAAATCATCCGACTACTAGAAAAAGTCAATGCCATGAATCATACCAGCTGAACTAATTTTGGAGAACTTTAATTCTTAAACCCCTGTCTTCCCCTTTGATCCGGTATTGGTGAGAACCAAGTGTAATTAGGGAAAGGAATTTTCGTTAGTTATTTCCAAAAAATTCAAACTTTATCATTATAAGTTATAAATATATTGCCACAACTTATTTACTTTCTGATTTATGCACATCCGCTTTATAAAACTGAAATAGTTGCAATTTGTTGATTACTACATTTAGCAAATAAATTTGCTTTTGAACCTTTTTCCTCCACTATAATGAATATCAATTAACAAATCTAACTTGCATGTTTCAGCATAATCAATTAAGGATTCGCGCATGCGTAACTTACAGAAACACACACTTACACACCTACAACTTTCACAGTTTACTAAAAAAATATACGGTGTAAATTTATAAAAAATGACAAATCTATTATGCTAAAATTATGACAACACTGTTTCATTAGTGCACAGCGTTGTAAAGTGGCAGTGTTGCTTCTGTTACTGGCTGGCACATTTTTTCTTTTTTAATTACGCTCTCACGTAGTATGTACGTAAGTTTTTAATGTGTTTGTTTGGTGAAGAAAAATTATTCTATTTACACAAAATGTGCAAATTGCATGTTGAAATTATATGCAATATATATTTATAAAAAAAAATGCAAGCAACAGATTTCACAGATAAATTGCAAGTGCAATGCAATAGAAATCAACTAAAGCGAGTGTTAATTAGTAAAGTGCAATTATTAATTTAACTTAATTGAAATTATACATACAGAGAAAAATAACACATCGCATGATATTTCCACGATTACTACTACTGGCATTAAAAAGCTGTCATTTCCTGCTGCTGTTGGCTGTTACAACTTTACACACTTTTTACACGTTTGCATAATTTAATTAAAAAACATTATTTCGTTTTAAATTGTCAATCAGTAACGGAATCGCTGTCAAATATAATGTCACATTGTCTGCTGCTTTTCAGAATTTTTAATGATTTATTTAAAGTTAAAAAAAGAATCCATAATTTTTATTTACATATGTATGTACCTTCGATTCATCAGTTTTTAAAATATTTTTTTGTTGCATTTTTTTTTCCAGTTTAAATATATGATTTTGTTGAATTTTTAACACTAAAATTTCTATCTATCACAGTTTAATTTCGAGGTACTTAATTTTATTTTTTAAATTCTGTCAAGTTCTCGCATAATTCTTTCAAATCAATAACAAAATAATCTGGGTCGCCACATTTTCATCAATCGTGGTTCCTTAATTTACAATAATTATTTGCATCTCGCGAACCTCAGTTTCCTTCACCATGTCTCAGTAAAAGGCTTTTCACTAAACGAGTAAGTGTCCCTACAGAAGACATTTTATCTGAAGACAGATTTCCTCCTTCACCCATTGGTTTTCGCTGAGGTATTAGCCTCGGCGGTAAAGGGAAAATGACTTGCCGGAAAATTTTGATTTTTACTCATTACGGGCTAGGCCCCATCTGTAATATCCAAAAGGGATAGAGTTGGGGAAGAGCAGCACTTCGGTCATTGCTCATCAAAACCTTTATTTGATATGGTTGATCACCTTTAAAAGGAAATTGTTCCTGTCAGCAGTGGCGGTGATAAATGCCAACCTAAAACTATACCAAAATTTTTACCAAATTTAAATCTCTAAATAAAAATTCAGACTGAAAGTGGGACCAAAACTCAAACCAAATTCAAACTGAAATTCATACCAATATTCAAACTAAAATTCCTGCCGAAATCAGATCAAAAGTTAGACCAAAAATCAGACCGATGTTCAGATCAAAATTAAAAACAAAAACATCTCACCAAAATGTAGACCAAAAATCACCAAAATTTAGATTAAAAATCAAATCAAACTCGGATCTAAATTCATAGAAAAAATTTGAAAAAAAACAGATCAAAACTTAGACCTAAATTTAATTTGGGATTCGGACCAAAAGGAGACCAAGTTCAGACCAATATTTAGACTAAAAATCGAACCAAAGTTGACGCAAATGTTCAGATCAAAACTCTAACTGAATTCAGATCACAACACATAACGAAACGAACCGAACTTTAACCAAAAGCCTAACAAAATCCAAACGAAAATACCGACCAAAAATCACCGAAATTCGAACCGAAAACGCAGGCCAAATTTCAAAGTAAAACTTAAATGTAAATTCAATAAGAAATAAGAAAAAAACAGATTAAAACTCAGACCGAAATTCAGACCCAAAGGAGACAAAATCCAGATCAAAACTCAGATTAAAAACAAACCAGAGTTAAAACAGAAATTCAGGCCAAATTTAGACGAAAAATCATACCGAAGTTCAAACCAAAATTCAGTTCAAAATTCAAACCAAAATCCAGGCGAAAATTCAGACTGAAAATAACCAAAAATCAGGCCAGAGACTCAGACCGATATAGATCAGATCTCTGACCAAAAATCATACCGGAATTCAGACCAATGGAGACAAAATTTAGACCAAAGTTCTGACTAAAAATCGAACCAAAGTTGAGACAAAAATTCAGACTAAATTTAGGCAAACAATCATAACGAAATTCAGATCAAAATTCAGGTAAAAAATCAAACCAAAATCCAGACCGAAATCCAGACCAAAATACACACCAAAAATAACCAAAATTCGGACCAGAAACTCAGACCGAATTAGATCAAATTTCTGACCGGAATTCAAACCAAAAGCAGGCAAAATTCAAACCTAAGTTCAAACTAAAACTCGAACCAGGGTTGAGATAAAAATTAATCTAAATTTAGATCAAAAATCATAACGAAGTTCTTTCGGTCTGACTAAAACCCAGACGAAAATTAAGACCAAAAATTAGATTAAATTCACATCAGAACTTAGACCGAATTCAAACCAAAAATCTAACCAAAGCCTTATACGACTAACCTTCCATACCGTGCCGGGATGACTGCTCGTTGTAGAGGGATAAAGTTGGTTGATAACCAGTGTCCATTTCTGACATGCGATACAAAATGTAGAATGTTTAAAACAGGCAGATAATTTCGAAATCAGTTTTTGTTAAGCGTTTTCTGACCTATACGTAGATCAGGTTTGCCGCATAAAAATCATGAATGTATGAATATTGAAATTTCATTTGTAAACTTAAACTCCTGATCATAGAAATCAACATCACTAATGTAGATCGTAAACGTAAATGAGGAAAAAAATGTTTCTTCCCAATATGTGAAATCTTAAAGCTCTCTTTTCTTTTTAACCCTTTTTCCCCCATCACTTATCTAAACCGACTTAAAAATATGTGAACTAGTTTAGCATACAAGAAAATAAAACAATTTACAACTGTCACTAGTGCACACCTACACATTTTACTACGCTATTGGTATTTTTTATGCTCATTCACTCTTCTCACCTTCAGTTTCTTGCCACCCAACCGACAAACATGTCAAATATTTATGACATTTAAAAGAAACAAGATGCGCGGACTCCCTGAGGTGTGAAATTGTCTTGTTATACATAACACGCGTATCGCAATCTCGTATACCACCACCAAACCAAAACCACATATTTTGAATGAATGAAAAGAAGAATGCTAAAAAGCTAAATTCAACCACACAAAGCGCTTGAGCGCCTCTGGGTAACAGCTTGTAAGAGAATGTCATGTCCAAGAAGTTAACCAGAAAGAAGAAGGACATGATCATTTTGTACTTTACTTTAGCACTTACATAGTAGTAGTGTATATATTTTTATGATGATTTAGCATTTCCGATTTTTTATTTTTTTTTTTTGTGTGTGTACTTTACTATGGGCACCGTTGACCAAACGGGAGGAAGAAGACCCTGGAGGGTGTATAGAGTCACAGCAACAACATTTAAGCAGCAGCAACAGCAAGGAGCAAATTAAGCAATTCAAAATGTGTTGTTTGTGGCATGCAAATATATAAATAATAAAATCACGTGACATATCCGCAATTTTTCATATACCAAATTAGCTTAAGGGCGTGTTTCTTCTTCTTCTTCTTCTTCTTTTTCACCTCAGAATCAATATAATACGCAAATATTGGCACTATTCGTTTCAACTTCTTTAGCTTAAGATGAGGTTCTATACGATTCAATTGTGTAAGGAAAGTATGTGTGTCTGCAACAAATTGCTCACAAGTGTTGAGCTTCACACTCAAAATGTGACCTCATGTGGTGTTGAATTGAAGCTCTTACGCGCATAAAGTTATTTAGCCAACAAAAAAGTTAAAAAACATGCGTTTTTATATGTAAGTGTGTGTATACAGTAATCACCGCTTAATTGCGTCGATGAATATTTAGAATTTCCGGTTCAATTAATCGGGGAGGGTAATTAACCTAGGAATTGGAGTATATTTTGAAGTGAAAGTGTAGAATTTCTAACGAAATTAAAAGGGAACCGCAATTCAGAGGTGCTCAATTGACCAGGGATTACTGTATTTATTTGTGTGCGTGCTCGTATAGATTTCTTTGCAAGTTATTGCTGCTCAATGTGCAAAAAGTGTCAAAGCTATTAATTTGACACTTTTTGCTCTCTTGTGAGCATGAGACAATTTGCGTGTCATTTTGAAAGCGACGGGTGGCGTTTTGTTGGGCTGCTGATGATAAACATTTTGCTAAAAGTTTTTCACTAGAATTTATTTGTTTTTGTTTATTTTTTCTGCTTAAAGGTGTTCATTTATTAATCAAAATTAAATTGTTTTGTTTTTTTTGTTTGTTTTTTGTTTGGTGTAATTTTTAAAAATTTTGCGTCACTTATGCTGACATTTTTCTTTCATAACCTACAGTAATCCACCCACTCAGCAAAGTATATAAACAAAAAAAATATAAAAAAATCTCTATTTTCGTGCCAATTTACAAATCACAATTGTTATGTTCAAGCTACTAAACAATTAAAACATATCAATTTTAGTGATTTGCTAACAAATTTTTCGGTTTGTTTTTGTTATACTTTTGTGTATATTATATTTTGGTTAAGCCACATAAATCAACACAGTCTTAATTTACTAAAAAAGAAAAAACCAACCCAAAAATATAATAAATAATTAAGTTATCCCAAATCTAACAATAGCCACTGTGCTGTTTGATTTTATCTGTGATTTAAAAACTATACTCCAGTAAAATAAAAAAAAAAAATGGTAAAAAACGTGAATTAACTTATACCAATAAAGGATTTATTAACGCTTTTGTAAATGTTTTTGCTTGTGTGTATTAATGAGTTTCCATTTAGAAACTTTGGTAAATTAAATTTTTTTTTGTAAATATTTATGAATTTAGTTGACATTTTAATCGCACAAAAAATCATAATTGCTTGCAGTTAATTTTAATAATTTCTGTTTTAGTAAAATTTGCAAAATATTTTCAATGATTACAAATAATTCGAGGTTTTTTTTTTAGGTGGGAGTATTTAATGAAAGCAACTTATCATCGTTTTTTGCTTAATTATTTAATATTGTACTACAAGTTATCAAAAATATTTAAAAATATTGCCGCATGATTATACATAGTCAAAAATATAGTATACTTTGGTTGGAAAAAAAAGTTGGTTGAAAAAAAAAACAGACAAAATTTTAGTTTTTATGCCTATTTTTTTTTTATCGTTTTTCAACTTTTCTACATAACTTCTATTAATTTCAATAGATTTCGTAACCCTTCACCTTTTAAAAAATTCCTCAAAATCGTGTTTTTGGGATCCATATTATGAGCAGCTGCTAAGTACTTCTAGAACCAATCTTCATCACCTATTACGATTATTCAAATTTTATAAAGAAATATTGGGTAAAACTCGCACGTATATCTGTCGGACCGTCATCCAAAATTCGTGCAACCCTTCGAGCAGGTTTTATCTTGTACCCCAGATAATTTTTGGTACGTAAACATCCTTGCTCGTAGTATGGATATAATTCAAAATTGTGTAACAAAATATGTGAGAAGTAATGTGAGTTGTTGTGTGTGCTCCCCTCCCTCAAAAAGACGGATACAACCGACGTCTATGTCTCTTAAAAAGCCCATCCTGACGTCGATTCACGAGTATTATCACTTGGAAACAGTCACAAGGGATGACGATTTCACTTCATATATATTTTGACATTCGTGGAAAATTCGTACTGGCTGGAGTTGACTGAAGAGAATGCAAATGGAATTTATTGCTGTATTGGTGGTGGGATTTCTGGCGACTTTACATAGTAAATTTACCTTTTCTCCTGTAGTTTTAAATTAGATGTTGAAGTATTATTCAAAATCGTTTTTCACATTAAAATTTTCAACAACTTTTAAAAAATCGCCAGCTTTAGGTTGCACCATCGTATGCATTTTGTCCTCATATGGAGACAATTGTTTAAAAATTCTCCGAAACTCGACTTTACATCGTATTTGGATCAAAAGACTTTCGATTTAAAGTTCTAATATTTTTCTCTTGTTTCAATGAATTTTGAGCATTTTGGATGACCAAAATTACGTAGTTTCAGCTTATTATTATATTATTGCTAAATATTTCTGTCTGAACCATTTGAATACGAAGAGAATAAAAATGATAAACGAAATATTTAGCAACGAAATAAAAGTGTATGGGAGAAAGCGTCAATTGTTTCGTATCTTGTTTTACTTCTACCTCCCTCATTTGTTCATATGCATGGCCGTCTTTTTTTTTTTTTTTTGGCTTGCGCAGTCCTTTCACTTTTTCTGCCCATACCTCTGCTATGAGCTCCTCATTCCTCGCACTCCACAAATTTTTATTTTTATATTATCGTTTCTCCATATTATTCAAGTTGTATGCAAAGCAAATATAAATATTTGTATGGAAATATCAGAGCAAATTCATTTCAATATTCATTTTAGTGAACACATTCAAGGTTGCATTCGTTTTTTGCTCGGTTTCGAATGCGGTTTCGTTGTAAGCAACTCCCACCAACTTTCCGTGATTTCGGTTGACATATTTTTATATGCCGAAATTCAGCAGTTCATTGCAGTTTCAGTCGAAACTACGGAAATAATCGAAACCACGCAAAAAATTTCCACTGGTTTTTTATTTAGTTAAAGTTGGATATGCAAGCCACATTTCTGAACAAAAGGTGCAGTTTTTGTTCTTGTTAAAATATGGCACTTTTATTATTTATTGATGAAATAAAAAATTGTGATCTTCAAAAATTTTGGTGTGGTTGTTAAAAACCCAGAAGAAGGATTTTTCTGAATTTTTATGTGGCATTTTAAAAATTTTAAAAAGAGTTAGTATACAGTGTAGCCTACCACAACCGGATCCTTAGGGTTTGGAGATTAAACCTCTTCTAGCCGATGAAAATATCATACGTTTTATTCATTGGTATTCATAGTTATGAACAAGAAGTTTGTAAGAGACTGAAAAAATAAAACCTTCGCCCTCCCCCCGCCTCCACCAGAAAAGTCTTTACATGGGGACTGAAATCTCAGCTTTTCATAACCAGTAATTGTGGACTAAGCGATGCCATTAATATCAAAGAGGTCTAAAAATGTATGTGATTTTTTAGTCAAAAGTAGTCCCGAACACCAGATTTTGGTCACAAATTGAACGAAATCCAATCAACGTCGATACGTCGAACAACATAAAATAGTTCAAAAGCATATTGAGCGAGATTTACCAGGCTAGGGGTTAACCCTTAAATACCCATTGGTCACTGCAGTGACGAACCACTTCCGCGGCTGCCTGTGCCGCCATTTTACGTTCGCCATTTAAAATAAACATCTGATCTTATTATTATTATTATTATTATTATTATTAGTATTAGAGGAGCCAAACCAGGCAGGCACTGCGACCTAAAAGATCTTTTGTGCCATTCCCCATTTTATGACAAAAGACGTTCGGCTGACCTAATAAAAGTCAAGACATCTTTCGTAGAAGAAGATTTCATGTGATCAGCCGTCAAAAACGAATAATCAAAGATTCTTCCTCTGAGCCGAGCCAAGGCCGGACACTCACACAGAATGTGAAGTGTCGTCTCGTCATCTTCCATACATAGACGACATTCTGCCTCATTGGACAGACCTATTTTGCTTAGGTGATATCTGAGCCCATGGTGTCCAGACATGTAGCCCACCAATAGCCTAAGGTCAGGTTTGGAATAAGAGATGAGCTGATTTTGGGCAAGCGGAATGGTGAGAGCTTTTGCCTGTCTTAAACCCGGGATAGAGTTCCAATACTCTAGCCATTTTGCCTTAGACCACTCCTCAACGATAGATTTCGTAGAGGCCCAGCCGATTCCGCAAAACGGATCGGGGCCGAAGTGCTTGGTAGATGAACCTTGCCTAGCCAGTTCATCGGCGGCTTCATTACTAGCAATGTCACGGTGGCCAGGTACCCAACAAAGCGTAACTTTGTTACGGGTAGACAAGCGCTGGAGACTATCAAAACACTCTTTCACCAGTTTAGAACATCTGATCTTACTGTCTAAAGTTTTCTTTATCGATACGTATAAATAAGAATAAATGTTTTGCAAAAATTTTAAACAACTAACTGAAAAAAAATGTGTTTTTATTTTCGAATTTTGTGTAATATTCTCCAGATAATCGCCAAAGGTTACTACAGAGGTCAACCATGTAAATTAAAATAACTGCACCTTAAACTAATTTATTTGAAAACACGTAGAACAAACGTTGTTCGGAATCACAAATACTATTTTTGGGTATGTTTTTAATTAAAATCGGACGTATTGGGCGTTTAAGGGTTAATGCCGAACCTCTTCCTCCTTAGATCCTTCAATATACTAGTGACCCTTATTATAAATCAGTAAACGAATCAACGAAACATAATCTAGATAGGTCCCACAGGCTTAAAAATGATTAAGCCATGGAGTAGACTCCCCCGGTCCTACAGGCTTAGAGAACCCCGAAAAAGAAATAGTGGCCATGGACGTTTTGGGTGGAGCAGGCACTGTTTGCTGAATGTTTTTCCACATTATTTGTATTGAAAAGTAAAATTTTAGTATGTACCTGAGATCTCAGGGGGGGAAGGGAGGAGAGAAGGGAGGAAAGGAGGGGGTTGCAATTGCCAGCGTAAGCCCATTGTAGTGAAGATTGATAAAATCTGGAAAGATTTGATACCAGATTTCAAAAACGGAACACGATGACATGCGGATGTAGCTGATGCCCTGTGTCTCGCTAGGGATTGAAGGCTTGCAGAAAAGATGGTCCTAAGAATTTTTTGGGGCATATGTATGTATTAGGAAGATTCACAAGCTGTAGCTAATGTTTTAAATTGAATTCAAAATATGTGAAAAAAATTTTAAAAAATTCAAGTTCCTTGAAGCTTAAAAATAAATATTAAATCCTCAAATTCGCGGATAGTTAAAAATTTCATGAGATTTTTGTTGTTTTTTTTTTTTGTCTCAAAGCAAGCATAACAAATTTCTAAACAAAAAATTTCTAAGCGTAGAAAAAAAAAAATGAAATCGCAACAAATGACGTGCATGCAACATTTTTGAGCCGCTGTACGAGTATATAACTGATTTTTTAACTGTATGCAAGTGGCTGGCAAAATTGAAATGTGACCATAGCTTATGCGAAAATTGTCATGAGAAAGAAATTTTGAATAGAGTTTTCTATATACATAGTACTACTGCAGAAGCTGTGAAAGTTGCTGCTAGTCGGTAGTGACTAGCAAGCAGCAGTGGCAGGTTGTAATGAAACAGTTACTACTCAATTTTGTGTGTATGATGATAGGATTGCTGGCTGGCCAAAAATGGCAGGTAGCAGTCATCATTATGACCGCTCAGGTGCCAACAATTTTGTCAATTTGTTTTGCTGAATACTTATTCAACAACAAAAAGCAAATAGGTAAGGAATTGCTATAATCAGTAGCAGCAAAAAAAAAAAAAACAAAGAAAAGAAAAAGGTGGCAGTAGCAGTTTTCCCAAAATTTTATTTTATTATAAATATATATTTGGCTAAAAGAAATGATGGGAAAATCGCTATTGGCATGAAGCAAAACTATTCCACATAACTTGAAAGCAAAAAATAAAATAAAATTAAATAAAATGCATGTATTTTAACTTATCTAATTGAAAAATCACTTTGAATTTTAATTGAATTTCTCATACTGCCATTGCCAGCCAGCCAGACAGCCAGTAATATCAGCGTCAGTTTGGTTAGAGTTTTGTAGCCTAATGATGATGCCACGCAATGTTGCAATGTTTTAGTATAAATATGTATGTGTGTGTGTATATAAATATATTTTCTCTGTATTCCAACAACAACAACAAATGGCAACACGGCACGCACATGCAACAAAATGCAATAGCACTAGCAGAAAAATGCCGTAGGTCACCGCCGAATGATGATGATGTTGCATGGTGGGTAATGTTGGTGCTAGGCCTACTTACTTTGGTGTGTGTGTGTGTGAGTTCACAAAAATTACGCGTGAAAAATCACAATTTCGTTGCAATCATTTAAAAAATATTTTTAATTTCTTGGCGGCACAAAAACAAAAAAAAAAAACAGACAGAAACATTAATGTGTTGCAAGTGGTGGGAATTTAATGTAATTAGTGCGTAGTGCGAGTGCGTTGATGTTAGATTTTCATGTTACCGCCTGCTATTTCACTGCAATAAGCTCAGCAGCAACATTGTAACATCATCGTTGTCATTATCGTTCGAGACCAATGAATGACCACATTTTAATTTTGTCTGCTTTTTCACAAATTGCTTGTTGCTCTTTATATTTCTTTTGCTTTTTGGGTCGATCATTTAATGCCATCAACATCGGTCAGTGCAAAATACAATTGTTTGCTATTTGCAAAATGAAATAATATTGCCATATGGCAGAATGTTGACAACATTTTGCAATTTGGAAAATGTTTCCTTTGCATGCCAGCAACGCATTGGCAACACTGTTTTTTTTTTGCATTTCATTTAATGTTGTTGACGAAATTTAATTGTCATCTCTAAGTGATTGTAATTTCATGCGGATGCTGCAAAAACAAAAAAACAGCAATGTGAAAATGTTTGTGTTACAAGATAAATGAGTTTATTGTTTGTTTTTGTTGTTGCAATGGACATTGCTGCTGGTTTGCTCCCGCCACTGCTGTTGTTATACATTAATATTGAGTATCGGTTAGAGACCTATTTAAAATAATTAAAATTATATTCATACCGACTTTTTCATAAATTATGTATTTTTTAAAGTTTAAATATTATAGAAATTATTTCAACTTTATGATTTGAACTTTATATTAAATTAATTAATTAATTAATTAAAAACTGTAAAGTTTTGGCATAATTATAAAGAAATTACTGGATTTATTGTTGCCCCAATATTATTTAAAATAAATATAATTCCAAGGACTGTTTTAACCCATTAGTGCATAGACGAAACGAAAGGCCAAAGCACCAAACTTTGTAAAACCTCTTATTTTAGATTGAATAAGAAAATAAAAACGTTTGGCAATAACATTTTCCGCATTTTTTCAGACCTTCGTTGTTTTAGACCAGCAAGCAAACATGTAATTGCTCAAGAAAAAGTTATAAATTACTTATATATTAATTTATAACTGATAATAAAGAAAATTAGACAACTCTTATCATACAATCTGCAAGTAAGGGGGTTGGGGTAATGGGTATGGGTTGATATTTCACAAATTTTTATGACCTGCACCATTTTTTCATAAGCACTATTGTTCTACGCCTTCATTTTCTTCTGGTATTCAATACCTAGCCGGGCATATGGGCAACGAGGGCGCATTTGCGGGGGTCCAATTGACCTAAAATTCTACACTAAGCTTATTAATGTGTAAAGCTACCTTTTTTTTTCATTTCTTATATGCATTGTGGAATTTTATATGATAGGTATATTTATATGATTCATATCCTTATAGTAATTTAAATATTGGAAATTTCTGGTACGGTTTCGCCAGAACTTTAGGATTCGTTTCCGAAGTTCAGGTTGGGCTTCATTTTCACAGTCATACACTATCTATATGTTTATTTCAATGCTGCCTCATCAAATCACTCCCGTGTCACCGTGTTTAGTCTTTCGATTTTCGATATTGCTTTGACTTCTTTACCAGTTTCTCAATGTTCTTTCAATGCAGCTCATCGAAACGTTTCCTAGGTATACATGGTTTTTTGAGGTTATGCTCTTTCTCAATGGCTGAATCGATATTGCATTGGCTGATTGTTAATCAGTGAAATAGATTGCTAGATTTACTCCCCTGTTCCGGGCTGCCTTCTTACAGAAAAGGTTCTTTTTTTAGGACAAAAACTATCGCTCCAAATATGTAAAAAAAAAAAATACTGACTAAGAAGCCGCCCACTGTGGGTCGTTTACTTCCGGTTTCTTTTTTTGTTTGTTTAGTTTTATCCATCGGATTGTAATATGTTGTAAGAAAAACTATTTACTCTAACATTATTTCCCATATTTTTAAATTTTTGTGTACTTTTTTTGGAAATACAAGTTTTGCTATGGGTCACTAGTGACCGTAAAATCTGAGAATGCGAATCTGAACTCGGTTGTGCTCTATCGGTTCTATAGAAAAAGTTTGTCAAAAATTCCCATTGAAAGCCACTGGGTCATCGGTGACTCATGAAACCTTCAGAGGCGCAAAATGTCTGTTTTGAATAAAAATTGTAACAAGAAATGCGAGTCAGACAATATGAACCCGGATTCTGGTATTTCTACGGTGCAGAAAGGGTTAAAATGTTCTCTGAATGGCGTAGAAGTTATAACACCTTGTCGTTGTTGCCAGAGGTAGGACAGGTTTTAAAGGGAAAAACGCAAAAATCTCTTATACATATATTTTAGAACCCCCGACTTTGTTTCAGAATTTCAATGAGTTTTGTTTTTATAACCTACACACTCGGTTTACAAGCGATTTGCATAGCGTAGTTAATTCAGCCGATCTTGAACTTGAGCAATCACAACCAAACGTGATATAGACATTTATTGCAACCATATACTGGTAAAATTGGTAAATGGAGAAAAGTAGTTTATAAAATAACAAAAATAATCGTTGTAAAACTTATCAGCGTCGGATAATAATTATGCCTACTATCTTAATATGTTTAAGGGGCAATTAAAAAAAAAAAGTTGATACAAATACAACGATATTCGTTATTAAAGAGTTTTTCAACAGCTATGTCCGATTGATTTCAGGTGGCAACACTATTTATTTATTTGATTTTTTTAGGAATTCCTAGTACAACAAGAACAGTGTCTTAATAGACTATTATTCTTCGACGTTTGTGTTCTGTCATTGTCACCATTTTACCATGGAGAGCTAACCATTCAACAACGCATCGAATTTGTTAAAATTTATTTTGAAAATTCGTGGTCTGTTCGTCAATTTTTTCGTGAGGCACGAAATATTTACAGCCAAAAAGATCGTCCAACCGCGCGATAGGAAAGTCCAGGACAAGTGTCCAATAAAATAGATAATAGTAAAACAACGTAATTTTATACTGGATTATGCTACTTGGAATAGAGGAATGGAAACTTTTCTGAGAGAATGCAAAAATGTTGTTGTTGTAGATTCGCAGAAAATCGGGAAAATTCTGATTCCCCTGTTCGGTTTATTGCCATGTGAGAATTTTATTGCATTCATGAAACCAGAGCAGCTCCCGAAATTGATAATAAGTATTCAGGGAATGCCCGGAAAAGCCAAGGTTTTCTGTAGCAAAGCAACCATGTTCAAGATTTTGGATCTGCTAGTAACCTCTTTGGTGGGTCTCCCATCTTATAGACTTGAGGCCTTCTATTGGAAGCAAAATGGTCAGTTGAAATGATAAAGCGCTGGCAGGGAAGCCCTCACACTGAGTCCCACAATCAAATATTTTTTTTAAATTTTTAACCATGCGGTGGTAAGTCCTTAACAAGGCTTGCACACCAACTGATCTTAATCTGGACAATTAACTCGTTTGTTATAGGGTAGTGTAGGTCGGTTTAAATTATTTTTTTCAAATTTCTAGGGCTCAATAAAAACCCAGTAATGGTCTAATCCTATTTCATGTCTTATAATAAGTCTTATATGTGAATAAGGAATTATTACAAAAGCGTCTTTGGTACAGTCATATTTGATATTAATTATAGGATCCTACGATGGACTCAAGGTTTTTTCTAGGTGATGTGAAAAATATGCCGCTACTTCTCGGTTGCCAAATTCCTGTTGATTTAGCAGAGAGATGAAGTTTATTATTGTCTAAGTTGAATTGCCTTTTTGCATTTACCTACCCGTTTAAACAGTTGTAAATAAAATGGCATTGACTCCAGGGGGAAATCCAGACTAATTTTTTTTTTAAGGTAATTAAAATTAATAAACTTTCATTCTAAATCAATTTAAATTCACTTCCCCTTGCATTTGATTGACATTTCAAATTTGTAAATGTCAAATTTATATGAAAAATGTGTAAACACATTTACGCCATAATAATTGGACGCTGTCTTTGCAATTTTTAACACTTTTTGCTTAACACAACAGCAGCAGAAGCAGAAGAAAAGAACCTCAACTCATACAGTAACTTAAATGGAAACCTCCTTTTGTGATGTTACTGTTGAAGGCTTAAGGCCTTTTTTCTGTTGCGTTTTTTTTTTTTTGTTGCACGTTACTGAATAATTTCACAGTCTATTAATTTATATTTGACGCGTCAGCAAGATCGCACACATACATTCATACATACATACACAAGATCATGCATACAACTGATCACTCATTTGTCTTTTTCGCTGACCATTCGCTTGCATTTTTTTTTTTTTCTTACTGACAGTTTGACTGTCTTGCTGACTTGACTTGACTTGTCTTGAGTGTCTGGCTGTCTACTTGGTATGTTGCAATATGGTGTTCCTGCAGTCAGTTCCATTTCTCTAATGTCTTTGCTAATTTTTCATAAAGTCTGTCTTGGTGTTCCTAACCGCTTTTTTTTACAAGATGTTTTTGATTTTTTTTGTTGACATGAGGTTGAAATTTGAAGTCTGAAGTTTTGAAGTTTGACTCTTCACTGTAAAATGAAACTTCTTCACCTTTGTGCGACCTCAAGGGTTGGGAAAAAGGAGGTTTCGCTGATTGTTTATGTCTGCGCGGCATGTAAAAATTGCAAGTACAATGCTCATACTCATAAAATTTCAATTAATCTTGTGTAGTTTTTCTGGCTTACACATATTCGTAGTTTATTCGTTGAAAGGAATGAGAGATGATGAGGCAGAAAGGTAAATACGTGGCAACGCTCGTTTGACTTAGTTGGGCGCAAAAAAAAATATATAAATTTATTAAGATTTTTCTTAGGCACTGAGTTTTAACCATTTCAACCTTGCATAAAAAGTATTAACTTGTAGAAAAATGGGGAAAAAAAATAAAAATAAATTGTGCTACATAAACATTTCCTCTTCATGTCTGTTTGCTTGTTTTGGCTGTATGTATTAATTAATAATAAAAAAAACCTTCATGGCTGCTTCGATTTCTGCTGATCTTAAAATCTACAACATGTTTTCTCTTCCGTAGAAATATTAATCTTCTTCAAATTAGCATCTTGATTACGCTCTTTCATTTTGCTACAAAAATCCACACCATACAGCAGTTGACTAACTTGACTGAAAGTGTATTTCATTTGAATTGATGATCGATACTCGCATGATCATTGATCACATTCACTGAGAGAGTGAGAACGAATATATAAAAATGATTTGTGATCCGAGTAGAAACAAACAACAACAGAGCGTTGATATGATTACAATAATTAATCTTGCAAATGAACTTAAAAAAATAAAAATAAAAATATGAACATTTGTTTGTTTGCTTGTTTATGCGAATGTAACTCACGGATGCTTCCACGATTTGCTGTGACGATTGTGCACCTTCCTTCTTTCTTTACATTTTTCTCCTTCTCCTTTTTCTGTTGTAAGTAATAGAAAGTAAAGTGTTGAGCTATAGCTGTTTGTTGCTTTTGTTAAAGGCGCCTGCGCTTGCGTCAAATTAAGTGTTTGTGTCGCTTGCCATTAATCAAAACATATCAAAATGATACAAAGAAAAATGTTAAACCAACAGCAGACAACATGTTCCTCATCATCAACATATAGATATATCTCATGGACATCGTGCACTTCATGGGTGAGATTGTGATATGAAGTTTTTAGCTGGAGCTGGAGCTCTGGAATATTAACATCAACAGCAACAACAGCAGCACCAATGAGTTAAGTTTAATGATTGTTGGATCACCTGAAAATGTCACCTGCTGAGCGAACACACATGTTGTTCCATACAACAGCAACCATTGTTGTTCTTTTTTTTTTTTTTTGTTTTTTTTTGCCTTTGGTTGATGAATGATGGACAACTTTGCTATAACAGCAGCAACAGCATCTCATATTTGGAAATCTTAGAAATGCATATCGTGTATTTAATGGTCATTTATATTAAGAATTAAGAATATATAAAATTTATGCATGGGAAAAATTATTATATTTCGAATTCCAAGAGATATAAAAACTGGGGAAAGAAAAGTTGCCAACTCTTAATTTATACAATTTTTAAAAAGAATTATGTGAATTTATGTGGGAATTATTTATGGATATTAATTACAGTGGATTTAAGTAATAATCTTTTTAAATTGTTTGCTATTTGCAATTAAATTCTGTATGCAAGAGTTAGTTTTATGAAGGCGGAAATGTTCTGTTTCTGAAGGTATGATTTTATTTTTGTATTAGAAAATATAGAGAGCAAAAGAGAAAAATCATCATATACTTGCGCAACTCTCTTTTGTGTTGATTAGAAACTAAAAAGTACGTTCTGGCAACACTGCCATCTACCGTAGTATTGGCGTATTTCGTTAGATGACTTTTAGCTTTTCGTCCAAAATTCCTGAATCATAGGTAAAGAGATTGCTCATGGCCTTAATAATGACTACCAACGTTATGCTATTGCTATAAAGGTTCAACACTGTTAGAAACAGTGATCTCAAGTATTTTTTCTCTCTTGATTTCCTTCTCGATTGAATTTCCCGTACTAACGAAAAGCTTAAAAAAACACAATTTTTAAGTTTTAAATTTTTTTTACGTTTAAAGCAATTAAAAGGAAAAACTTAGTACAAAACCATTCAAGAAGGAGTATTGGCCAATGATTTTTTTTGTTTTGTAGATTATAGGGCAGGAAATTTTATAAGCCACACTCATGGTCTTTTCTAGCATTTTAACCTTTATGTCTAAAATTTTGACATCTGAAATTTAACTAGGAACCTCTTGAGTTTGGAATTAGCTATGTACGAGTATACTCATAAAAAGTGGACCAGTCTGTCTTTTTAGGGCTTCGGAAGGGAATTGTTTGGTTTAGCTGGAAGTCCAGATTAAACAGTGGTCTGAAAAGGACTCCTTGCCAGAAACTTTCCAGTTTCTGATTCTAATTTTAATTACGTGTTTTAATTTAACGTAAATGCAAACACTTCTTCCCACCCAGTGAAATTCACAGTACTTGGGAAAAATAAAGAATAGAGGCCATAATATAATCAAAAAAAGACTCACTACTCTCCAAACCGTGTGTCTTAAATTAGCATCAGCTCCTAGTACCAATTGGACCTTACTGGAGTTTTTACGCACTAGTCGCCGCACCTTCTCTGTAGGTGGAATTCTGCCATGTGGAAAGTTGACTGAAATAATTGGCACGTCTTTATCCGCGCCCTCTAATTTGACGATTGTCAGATATGAAGAGCTAAGGTTAGGAATCAGAAAGGCTGTAAAAATGTCTTGTGAATATAATTCACGCTCTGGGCTTACCGTTTGTTTAAAAAATATTAATTTTCTTGTAGTCGAGACCCTGCATGGTTAGATCACCAGTCCACGGTTCTTGCACGATGACGATGTCAATGTCTTCCTCGCCAAGGAAAAAGGTAAGATTATCCTAGATGCACTTCGAGTATCTTGTTTTACCACTTTATTCCTTCAACTGGACTAAGCTCATTTCTTTTTCATATTCATATTATAGAGAATAAAACCAATCGAGAGCATGGTAGGTAGGTAGATATTGTAGGTTGAACCAAACCGTTAGATTAGGGAGTTTGGAGAAGCTTCTCAATCTCAATTCTGGTAATCTCGGTTAAGTTTTTTAAGAAAGGTTTCATGGCATGTGTTAAGTCTAGTTTTTGGCAAGAGCTGGGTAAGTGGGTAACACGAAATGAGAGAGAACTTCTTTTGATGTGATAACATTTTTACTCGAGGCAATTAAAATCAAACGTAACGTTGGTGTCGTGTGAGATTTTATAGCATATGTGTGTGCCCAAAAGTATGCAACACATAATTTCTATATCAAAAACGGTTATGGAATATTATACTTACATATCAATGGAATAGTGGAACATATCAAAAACTGTTTTCATTTTTTGTATTATTTTCTTGCATATTTTTTTTTTTTTAGTATATAGTTTATTCATTTCTTATTGAAATTGTAAAATAATATAGAAATTAGTTAATGTATGCGTATGAAAAGAAAAGTGCATTGAAAAGAGAAAATTAAAAATTTAGAAAACCATGGTTGCACTTTTTTGAACATAAAAACGAAAACTTTTATAATGAATTAAATAAAAAAAATATTTTTCATCTGTTATCTGTAAGGGTGAAGAAGTAAGAGCTCTTACTTTCTCACTGATTGCACCTGACCAATGTTCAATTGTCTATCGGCTCTTTCTTTGCCTTGAATGTTTCTATAACCGGAAACAAAAATTAGGCCAATTCGAAGCCTATGATTTATAAAGAACCACTAGGGAATCAAAAAGAGAGGTCAAAATGAACCTCCCTCAAAGAATGCATAATTTTTCTGGTAATTGTGATTAATATTTCGAAAAATACTAGATTCTCGTCATGATTCTTTAGCGGTGAAACGAATAACTCCTTACATTGGATAACAAATTTAAAGGATATTAAATCTGAATTCAGAGATTTAATTGCTTGGCTGTCTTTAAAAATATATATCTTTGCTCTGCTTATTCTTAAAGTTTCTTCAGTGCTTTGAAGACTTCTCGGATTGCCAGAAATTTGGTCGGGCAAGCACTGACTTTGTTCGAAAGTCTAAGTAATTCAACAATATGGAGGTATTCTCTCGTTCCTGCTAGCTAGCTCCTAGTTTGTAGTTCAACTCCAATCTAATATTGTTAAAAAATGTGTCGTAGCCTTTCGTAAAGATCAGTTTGGACATTAGGTAGTTCCAAAATGGGCTCGGTCTAAATATAGAGTTGATTTTTTGTCCTAATTTTTATATGAATTTGGTCTAAAGTCTAGTTTCAATATCGGAATAATTTTAAGTCTGAATTTATTTTCCATCTAAGCTCTGGTCTGAGTGGTAACCTGCTTTTTGTCTCAGATTCGGCCTGAAGTTATATGCGAAATACTACCTGAAGTTTGTTTTGAATTTTGGTTTGGATTTCAATCTAAATTTAGGTTTGAATTTTGATCCGAATTTGCTCTGAATTTAATCTGAGTTTTCGTCTGATTTTTGGCCTGAGTTTTTATCAAAATTTTGTTGTAAACTTAGGTCTGAATTTTGAACCGAATTCGATCTGGATTAAGTCTGATTTTTGGTCTTAATTTTTGTCTAAATATTGCGATAAAAATTTTGACTTTGATTTGAATTTGGTCTGATTTTGAATACAGTTTTCGCCCGCGATTTTTGTTTAGTTATTGGACCCATTTCTCTGAGTCTGACCCCACTTGAGGCTGTAATGGTTTAAAAGAGTCCTATAGATGTCAGATGAACTAACATGTTAAGAGAGCGCCTGATGTGCATGATCGTGTAATCCTCCTTCCTTTATTTGCGCAAGAGAAAATCTTTTCATAGAGAATTTATCTTCAGTAATTGGAAGATCGATATTTAAGAGATGATAATAAACTTAACTATTGTGGAACTAAAACTAAATCACTAAATCCATTCGCGATTGATATTACAAAATATATATTTATTTTAATCAAACTTCTAATTCTAATTAGGATTTCCTCTTTTCCATCGATAAGCCCCTAACAGATTCTTCTTAAAATATAATTCAAAACAGGTGCAAAGTTAATCGCCTTTATGAATACAGAATATTAACATAATTAGAAGCTATAAATCAAAATAAAAGGAAACAACATAGATACGCCACACTCAAAAACCCTTTTTTTAATTCACTATTAGTGAGAAGTTCCTCAAACATTCACTCGTATATACGTTTATATAACTTTCATTTTCAACAGCTTCCTTCCCCCGCTTAGCAATAATAATAAAAATGAAATCCGCAAAGGAAAAGTCTTTTGTTCTTTGCCGTCAACACTAAATACTCACGTCAGCTAATAAATCCACTTCAACTGTGGCCAACATGCGGCACAAGCACAGGCAGACAAAACTTGGCGCGTTCAAAAAACACTGAAATCTCCAACTCAACTCAATCCAATAGCAACAATAACAACAACAACTCGCGTAATTCTCCACAATAATCTGAACTTCTGATCTTGCTAGCAAGATCGTGCTCCACTCAACCCTTCATATAAATATATATATATATATATATATATATATATATATGGTGTATATATATATATAAATATATCCATAGACAATGGCAGACCACTTGCCGTCTGTCGTTGCAGCAACAAGAGCAAGAACAACAACAACAACAACTTCTGCAGCATATACACATTCTCGTTGTACACACACAACAACAGTCGCCACATTTGGACCCTTTAGGTGTCAAGAGCAATAAAATGCCGGCCTGTAATCAACGCGATCCTAAATAGGTGTACAAATTACACCAAAGTCCTTAATTATAGCAAAACCGCCGCCGCCACTGCTGCATTGGATGCTGCTGCTGCATTCACTGGATATTCCTGCTGCTATGATCATTGAATGCTGCTGCTGCTGCTGCTACGATCAAGTGAGGATCAATTCACAAAACCACAAAAATGGAATTCATTGTGCAAAACTCACGTGCAAGAACAAAAAAGATATAAAAGTATAAGAAAAAACAAAAAGGTAAAAGAAGAAGAAAAAGAAATCGCTATGCAACTATTACGAATTTGGCACGGAAGAACCAACACGATCATTCAGCGGCAGCAGCATCGGCATCAGCAGTGATGGTGGTGGCGTTGCCAGTGACGTTGGATTGATCATTTGTTCGTTTGGTTCTTCAGTTTGTTCGTTTGCTCTTCATGTTGTTGGCTTTCTGATCGATCACAACACAATTGGTGTAAATGCACTTTTTTTCATGCAGCATATGCGCCATGGTACTTTACTTACTTACTGCACTTATTTTGCCACGATCACTTATTTGTTACAATCAAGCGAGCGCTATAGCTTCAAAGAGCAATTTCATGAGGGAAAGAGGGAAGAACAGAGGGCGAGAAGGCGAGTTGCAGAAATTATTTTTGATCGATTTGATCGGGCGCTACAAGATCAAAAGAAATGAAATCAAATGCAGACGAGAGTGGAAGAGCTTTGAAAAGGCAGAAGGTTGAAGGCGAATATTTGATATTGCATATACATAGTTACTCATGGTATATAAATGGGAAATAAATGTGATTTGAGGCTATAAGATCATAGTTTTTTTTTCTTTATTTATTTGGAGGAGCTAAAGTGTGACGCTGTTATAACGATCGAGTGTAAATCGATTTTGGCCTGCAAGCAAATCAGTTAGTTAGTGGCAATATATTTACTTGCCAAGCTTAACAGAAGAATAGAAGAAACTAGAGAAATTTTTAGGGGAAAAGTTTATACCGCTAAAGAGAAAATACTTAATTAGATTAAAGTTCCAATTAAAGATCGACATAGTTTAGATCATGCGTGCCGCCAACTCAAACTTTTTGAGCTCTTATCATTTCTCGATTATTAGGCGGTGAAATGAGTGATGCCAATGTCAAGCTTCATTCTTTATTTAGCATATGAGTTTGTTTGAATTAAAATGATTACCGCGCGCAAATCTGCGAAGCAGTTTGGTGAAATTACTGCCAAAGTTGGTGCACTCGACTACAGTGAAATGCGTAAAATTTCATTACAAAAAAAATTTCGTAAATTAGATTAATTTCAGCACTTTTAACTCATCATAAAAAAAAACGCAAGATTTCGAGTGGAGTTTCATGCAACACAAGACGAAACGTTAATTGTTTCATGTTGTTGCGGCTGCCATTTTTTTTTTTGCTAATATGCAAGCATACACTCAGAGAGATTGCAATAAAAATCACATTAAAATTATTCACATTTCATTCAGTTGCTGCTGCTGCTGCTGCTGACATTGACTTGTTCGCTATGTTGCTGATGATGAACTTAGTTGCAACATCAACAACTATCAACCACCACCAGAGGGTACTTTCCAAGTGTGCTTGCTTCATTCTTCTGTCACTACCTTATTCATTCCATTCATAAATGAGGCATGTAGACAGTGGCGAATCCAGAGGGTAGATATGGGGACTGTAGCCCCTTCAAAAATTTAAATATTTAAAACCTTTGAATATCTTGTAACACTTATTATATTTTTATATACATTTGGGCTATATTAAATCTGACATTTCAAGGACGAATTATAGAAGCCCTGCCTTTGAAGAGCTTGATTTTGGTATTTAATCTGATATCTTATCTGTTTTTAGGTCTGATTTTATCGCCTAGTTTTTGTAATCTTATTTTTTGGTTTTTATCCGAGTTTTGCTCTAATTTTTTGTCTGAATTTCGTTTGAATTTTTTGCTCTGTTTTTGCTCTGAATTTTTATCTGAATTCGGTTTTCTAATGGTATAAGTTTTGATTGATTTTCTGCTTTAATTTGATATGAAGTTTGATCTGAATTTTAATCTGATTTTATTTAGTTTTTGGATCAAATCTGATCTGAATATCGGTCTGAATTTGATCTGAGTTTTTGTCTGGATTTTGATCTGATTTTTTTATTTGGTTTTTGGTCTGAACTTGAACCGAATTTTGGTCTGAATATCGATCTGATTTATGGTCATAATTTGGTTCGAATTTTGGTCTGAATTTTGATCTTAGATTTGGTCACAATTTTCATCTAATTTGGGGTCATAATTTTGTCTGAATTTTTTCCGATTTTTAGTCAGACAACTGGTTTGGGGGCATAACTTTTGTCCGAGTTTAGCCCGACTATTGGTCTCAGTATCGATCTGATATATGGGTCTAAATTTTTGTCTGGATTTTGATCAGACTTTGGATCTAGTTTTTAGTTAGCTTTGGGGCTGATTCGGGGTCATACTTTGGGTCTAAGTTTGGTCCGAAATTAGGTCCGATTTTGTCCTGAATTTGGATCTGACTTTGATCAGACTTTTAATCTAATTTTTGGTTTGGATTTTGGTCTGAATTGGGGTCATAATTTAAGTCTAAGTTTGTTCCGAATTGCAGCCTGATTTATGGTCTGAATTTGGTCTGAATTTTAATCTGATTTTTGGTTTTTGGTCTAATTTGATACCATAATTTTGGTTTGAATTTGGACCGAATTTTGATCTAATTTAGGGTCTGAATTTTAATTTGAGCTTTGGTTAATAATAATAATAAAAATAATAATAAAAATGTTTTTTCGAGTTTAGTCCGAATATCGGTCTGAATTTAGAAGAAGTTTGGTCCGAATTTTTATTTGATTTTGGTCACAGTTATGGTCTGTGTTCGGTTCGAATTTTGATCTGCATATTGGTCTGGATGTAGTCTAAGTTTTGGTCTGTATTTTGATCTGAATTATGGTCAGACTTTTGATCTGATTTCTGGTTTGGCTCTTGGTCTAATTTGTAGTCATAACTTTGGTCTGACTTTTAATCTGAATTTTGGTGTAAATTTTAATAAGATTTTTGGACTATTTTTGTGCCTGGATTTTGGTCTAGTTACTGAAAATTATCCCATAATTTAGTAGAATAAGCTCACCCCAAATTCAAATCGTAGATCCGTCACTGCATGTAGCAGCTCACATTTAACTCGTCTTTTGTTATTGTAGATGTGGCAATTGTTGATGCAACGATTGTTTGTTGTTGATTTGCGTGAAATTCATTTAGTGTGGCGCATGCGCATGCGCAAATTCCTCATCCTTTCTTCACTGTTGTTTTTTCAACAGAACTTCAAAAGCGTCAAGCTTCATTTTGTTAATTAGTTTAGGGTTGCAAATTGGTTTTGCACTCTTGTTGATTGCTTCTAAATGAGCGCGAAAAAAATTGTACTTTAATGCAACATTTGCTTGCTAGCTTGTAACTAATTGTTGTTGTTGATATGTTGAAATTTGTTGCACTCAAATTGTTTTATATTTAGCTACAAGCAATATATTTTTTTATGGTATAATTGTGTAAAAGAAATATATTTTTTTTTAATTGTTAGGGAAAGTTTCTTTACGAGGAGCTCGACGATGAGTGGAAAAGGGAAAGGAAAAGTTTTGCGAAAAGTTAACAAAAATTTCACACTCTCACTTTTTCCAACTATATAATACATGAAAGATTTCTACAAATTGAGAAAGTTTGAAAGTTTCTGTGCAAAGGTTTGAAAACATTTTGCTTTATAGTCTTTATAGTTTACAAGATATTACTTTCGAGAATAACTAATCTCTTCGCTTTTTAATGTGTATTTGGCAAGTTCAATTGATCCCTTTTCAACACTTTTATTTTTCCCGTTTGTTGTTTTCACCTGCTTTTGTCAGCTAAACACAATAAGTAATCATTTGTGGATGTCACAGAAAATAAAACAACATTAATTTCAGCAAAGTCAGCACCTTTTCCGACTGACACATTTAATTTAAGTTTATGAATATTGAAGCCTGCAAAAATAACTCAAAACATGTATTAACTGTTGATGATTACGCTTATCTGCGCGATAACTTGTAAATATACTCTTTATATGTTAATGCTGCTTTGCATTTGCTCAAGGAACTGATCACTGGCAAGGATAAAAATTCAAAAAAGGACTCACACTGAACTGTAGATGAGAAAAGAACTATACACTACACTGTTTTCCATTTATTTACAGTAATTTTCGCTTAATGCTAACTTTATAGTGGATCCGACAACACGGAAGTGTACTCATACACATAAAGTGTTCCGTGAGGGCCGATTTTGCAAAATTATTGGATTAATATCTTGATCAACCACCAGTCAAAAAATATCAGAGCAAAAAATTACCAAAACTTAAGCCAAAACCAGATCGAAATCCAGGCATGCTTCAGATCAGCTTCAGATAGGACCATATTTTAAGCCAAAAGGAAACTAAATTAAATAATAATATTAAAACCGAAATTCAAACTAAAATTTGGACTAAAATTAAAAACAAATTTCACACAAAATTCGGACCATAATCAAACCAAGAAAAGACCAAATTCAGACCAAAAATCAAACTAAAATTCAGCTCATAAAGGAAAAAGAAAGTGGAAAATCAACTTGAAATGTTACATCAACGACGTCGCAGCGACCTATTTTCTAATTTAAATTCGTAGTTCGTGCAAAACGGAAAATAAAAAAAAAAAATTTTTCACTATAACCAAAAGCTTGCTCTAACCGGATTCGATTGATATAAACTGATATTTCTCCAATTGGTTCAATTTAACCATAAGTTTCTTTTTACATAAGATCGTTATAAGCGAAAAGTACTGTATATTTTTTTGTTGATCATTTTGCAGTGCGAACTCATTTAAATTACCTTAATTAATTGACAATGCGTATCCTTTTGTGTATCCTTTCCTTACCATGTCTGTCTCTCTGCCTGTCATACTCATTCACTTAGTTGTTCGCATGTCTACACTATCCATCCATACGCTGCACTGCAGCTGTATGCATAATTTTATACCAATTCACTTGCGCAATCGCATTCTAGTTTAATGCATAACCCTTTGGATGTCCTGTTTTAGTTGTTGCATTATATTGAGATTAAAGTTGCGCGATGTGTGCTTAATTCAAAGTGAACCACCGCATTAACATTTTCGTCAACACTTCTTGCTAATTGAAATCTACATTTTTGATATATTTTCATACAAGTGATATAAAGAAAAGTGACAATAATTCAATATTGAGTACAATTGTAACATGAATGTCGATGAATCGTCATTGGGGGATCTAGAATTTGGGTCTGGATATTGATTATTTTACTGTTTTAGTTATTCTGGGTGGGAAGAAGATCGAGACCGCTGAAACCGCCAGTAATTGACACATCTGAAATGTTCTCCAAGTAATAAAAACAAATTAAGAATATGTATGGTCTTCTGGAAATAATCCTTGAAAATTACTATACAATTATTATTGCACCATAGTGAAAGCTAAAATTATAATTTAGTTTTCTGCATAAATGTAGGCAATGAAGACTGTCGAAATCTAAGCCTTTTTCCACAGTGAAGGCTAAAATAACAAGGCGCATTATAAATTGAATATTTTACTTAATTCTTAGCTATCGGTGTCACCCTATGGTTATATATATATATATATATTCCAGTACTTATCAAACTAGCAGAAAACTCAAATAAAAATTTTTGTGGCGCCATCTGCCAGCTTTAGTTAAAAATTATTTAGTATAGACAACAAATTTATAAACCACTTCTATAAACAATAGTTCTATATTTTTTCAACAGAGTGCGCATATATCGCATATTTTTGTATTTTTCCGCCATTTTAAATTCTTGCACATTTTTTTCTGCAATCAACCCTCCAGGAATATAATCATGAATTTATAAAACACAAGTGACAAAGATTGGGATGAATAATAAATATGGTAAGGGTTAATGTGATAGGATTTAGTGATTTTCAACTATTTTGGATTGTATACGTGATAATGCGTGGACAACGTAAAAAACATAGGCAATATTTTTAGTCTTTGTATGTAGAAAGTTTGGTACAGCCAGCTAGCAGAAAAACTTCTAGACGCTGATATACGAACAACAAATTTAAGCTAGAGCGTGATTAAAAACTCAATCACAAAACAGAAGTGAATGGAAGAAATTCGATATAGCCCTTTGTTCTGCTTTAGAACCAATGCATTACAGTAATAAAATAAAAATACTTTTTCTTAATATTTTCAAATTAGAACAATGCACAATTTATTCATACAAAAATGTTTGCTTTTTGTTGCTAGATATTGTTTTTTTTTTTTTTTAAATTAACCTAAAATTAAATGTAAAATTTATGCTTATTTAGTTAAAGTTAAGACATTAATTAGAGTTAAGGCAAACAGTTTTTTTTTTTTTATTACATACAATTGAAAAATATTTTTAGGGAGAATCATTTATAATATTATTTATTATTTAATAATTTATTAAACTGTATTTGAAATAAATACTTCTGAAAACTTCCTTTGAATGTTTAACCCATTAAGTCCGAGAGCAAACCGATTAAAAACCAAAAAATCTTCAATCGTCACAAATTCAAACAGCAAATGGTAATATCGAATTTTTTTATATTTTTTTTAAGTTTCGCTCTTCGCGTTAGAATAACTGTGATAGCGATTACGTCTTCCGGTAACTTTTTCTATCTGCATTAAAATAAACTCCTTTGTTGTGGGTATACGCATCATTAGGACTTAATGAGTTAAAGTGTTCTCGTTTATTTTTGGGAACTATTCCATATCAAATTGAAAGAAATTTATGGATCTATGACTGAAGAAAAGGAAATGAATTCAAGCTTAACCAAGATAAGAGAAAACACTAACGGAACAGCAACCTAGGTTAGGTTAGGTTGGATTGGCAGCCTTCTACTTGGAAGCACACTAAAGCACATAATTAGGCTCATTGTGATACCACAGTAAACATCAACCTAACGGTAAAGGCAACTTTTGTTGACACCGCTTACTATGGCGGTTATCGACCAACGATATATGCAGAGCCTGCGGAGAGGAGGTGACTGAAATCAGTCAAGCATCTGTAATACCATTGTCCATTATTTCAACAACGACGACTCCGAACTCTCGGGGCAAGGTTCTTTGACGAACTAGCAGACATAATTGATGCACAGATTTTAGATCTACACAGCTTTCTCGTCAAGACTGAGTGATTTTCAAAGAATCCAGTCTGGATCCGCAGGTTTTTCGTTTTTTTATATATATATTTTTGCTATTCCGTTGCCGTTTCGGTCTTTCGATCGTGCCGTGCCGTTTAAAGTTTTATCAAATTTTAGAGATTCAAATATAAAAAATATTTACAGTAAATTAGGTAAGGATATTAACAAAATTTTATTATTTTTCTTTACCAGTTTTTGGGTAATAAATGGAAATTTCTGAAGTATAGTAATTGAAAAAATCTTTTGGCTCTTAAAATATTACAATTTTTACGGAATAAAAGTACCAAATATGTGAAGAAAGTATGATTTTGCTCCAAAGAGCTCCAATATTTTTTTCTTCGTTTTTGATATAGAAAGTTTCACTTAAGTAATATAAAAATTTTAAATTGTATGGACAAAATCAGGAATTACTGAATTATTTTCATAAACTTTTTCTAATTGTAATCGTTACTTAATTTTAGTTTGGAAAACATATTTTTGTTGCTTCTTCTCATTTAGATACTTAATATACAAATTTTTAAGATAATAACTAGATACAAAACAATTGAAATTAATTATTCTATCTAAATTATTTTAGTTAGAAAAAATGTTACTATTATTTTTTTTTTTTAACATGACACAAGTTTAAGTTTAGCTTAAAGAAGAAATGCGTTTTCCTAATTACTTTACTTTACACTGGAAAAAAATAGAAAAAAAATTGACTACTTATAAAATTAAATCTGTAATTAGAATTAAAATAGTCTTAAAAATAATTTGACGACATCTTTTTAATTTCCTAATTATGCAATTAAGGCGCATTTAGTTAGACCTGTAATAAAATTCTTATTAAATAAAAAAGTTCAATATATTTTTTTAGTTTCTTTTGCTATGAATGAAGCGCGTGAATTTGTTGGTTTTTGTTTTTGTTTTTTTTTTCTATGTAGGTTTTTATGTACTTATGTATTTCGAAAGCTGTAATGATATCTTCTTAGACGTGCTGCAATTGCTGTTGTAGCTGCTGTTGTGCTACAACAATATTATTGCCCACCTGTGCAGGAGCTGGTGGTGGAGCACCAGCAGCACCACCACTACCACCTTCAATAGAACCACTTTCAGCATCGGAATCCTTTAACGAACCACCTTCTTCATCACCAACTAGAGCGCGATATTTCTTAGCGATTGCTTCCCAATCGGCAACATTTTCGATGCGATTTTGATTGGCTGCTGTAAAGCTCGTTTGTGAGCCGAGCGGTGATAAATGCACAACTGAGAGCGCAACGGAATCTGTAGGTGATGTAGAGAGAGAGAGAAAGAGAGAGAAAGTATGTGTGCGTGTGTTTGTGTGAAAGAGACAAATATATTAGTACCACTAAAAGAAATTTCGTAATTTAACTAAGAAATTTTGAGCTAGCGTTAAGAGAGAGAGATCCAAATTCATTAAAAAAGATCAAACTCTTTTTATGTATAATTAAAATATTACATATTTACAAAATCCTTGCTTATTTAAAGGTAAATTAAAGTTAAAGTTCATTGATTGGTTCACTTAGCTTATACGTAGCTGCAAAACTCTCTTTTTGCGTCGCGCATAATCTTCACTTTACGCTCGCTCTCACCATAAAAAAAAAAGAATGGAGCGAGCACGCATTAAAAACACCGTGCAAGTTCGAGATTATGCGCAAGCAAACTGTTCAAGTGTGAATTGCAGCGACACATACACTTCCTACCTTTTTTGATCTTCGAAAGCCATTTAGCGCCAGCTTTTGTGCGCGGACTGGCCTGACGTATTCCCATCATCTGAACCAGACTTGGACGCTTCTTTTTCTTCATGCGTGCCTATGAAGAGCGATCAATCGAGCGTACGAGCGAGATGGAGCGACGTGTAGAAATATGTAGACAAGGGACAAGAGACAACAACAAACACAATGATTATGTGAGATTAAGACAACAACAAAACACATTTTTGAGGGGTGCAAAAACGAGTACGAGATTGTGCAAATGTGTTGAAGGTGTGCATGTGTGCGCATCAAATATTATTCATACTATAGAGTGCGAAATGTTCATAAAATGTGGGGTAGGACAAGGTGCGATTTGGCAACAATTAAAGCTTTCTCGGTGTGATTTGCAGAAACGAACAAAAAAAAAAAAAAACTTAATATTACTGAACTGAAAAGTGAAGTTTGTTGCCATTTTGCTTTATTTGGGTAGGGGAAAAGGTCAACTATTTGAAGGTAGTAATATAGAAAAAGAAACAATTTGATATTTTCATTGTTTTTTTTTTTTTTTGAGCAGCTTTTCAAAACAGACTTGATATTTTACCTTGACCTTCTCGACGATCCACATAAACCATGTGGTAACTAAATTAAGCGGCGAGGGCGCAGTTGTTGTGCGATGCATGTTACGTATAAGCTTTGACAGGCCGAATTTCCATTCGATATCAGATTGAGCCTATTTTCATTACACACATGCAGGCAGCATTTTAAAATTATTATAATTTTAAGTTTACGTTATATTTGCATGAAGTTTTAATGATGAGTTTGATGTTTATAGTTAATGTTAGTTGCATTCCGATTATGATCGAGATGAGTATACAAAAAGAAAAAAACAAACAAGAAAATGTTTCCAACATTTTAAGCATAAATATTTCAATGTTTAAAATTCATAAGTAAATATTTAATAGATAGGTATTAAATTTTTTTATATGTAGATTAAAATTTTACTATATATGTATGTAGTTTTTTATATGATAAGCGCCGTAAAAGAAAATTAATTAATATTCTAATATCATTTTGGTTTCAAGAAATAATTTCAGATCACATGGATCGTGATGCCTTCGATAAGAACCCATAATACCATGATAATTTTCTTTGCAATTCTTTCCACAAAGGATAGTGTTTTTGGCAGGCAATTGAGTGTTGACGGTTGGTAGAGTTGGCTCAATTTGTGGTTCGAAACACGAACTCAATTAAAGCTTGCGCACCATTTTGATATCACATCCTTTTTCATATGCAAAGCATACGTTTAGGGACGAAATTCCTCGCCACCCTCGTTTCATGTTCTGGTTGGATCTTTCAATGCTTTACTCGTTTCATAGGTAATTAAATTTACCTAGGTTGAATTTAGTTCAGGGGGAAAAAAATCAAAATCTTCATTTCTCCTTAGGAATTAACATACTCCTTTATACTGCTCTCAAAGCTCAAGGAAAAATATTCTTACAAGACTTCAAAACCCTCCTATCTTTAGGTTAAATCCATATCCCCTTCTTAATACTATCCAATTTTCTTAGAAAATAGACTCTGCGTAGAAATTAGTTCAGGGGTTAAACTTGTTATAAAACACAACTTCTTGCCACCCTCCTTCCTCTTTGTAGACAAGGGACCCTTCGGGATGGTGCAATCCCTTTTCTTGCAGCACTTGGATAAGTTAAGCTTGTTTAAAGATCAAAATTCTTAAGACCCTATTTCGATCTTACGTTGCTACATGCTCACCGCTAACCTCCTTAGCCCCTGGGGTTGATCTATGGTCCCTTCTTTCTGCTTAATACTTTTCAAACGTCACAAAACAATATGAATTTAGTTCATGTGCAAAATTTCTTATGAAATATAATCTCTTAACCAGCCTCCTTCCCCCTTGTGTTGATTTATGCTTCCTGCTTATTTGTTTACCCTTTTCATGAGCAATGAATTCGGCATAGTTTGAATTTAATTCAGGGACAATTTTTTTTTATAAAATTCAACCTATCCTCTTCATGCGGTCGTAGAGATACATTTTTTTTCTAAAATTTAACCTTTTACCTACCCTTCTTTCCTCTGCGATTGGTCCATACTCCCCTGTTACTACTTCACACCAGTCGAAGGCAATAAATTCGGGATATATAGAAATTTGTCTCAGGAACCAAATTTCTTATAAAATTTAACATTCTCCTTCGCCTTTTAGTTCTGTACCAAATTTTTTTATAAAATTCAACCTCTTCAATGCCCTTTAATCCCCTTAAGTTGGTACATACTCTCTTTTTACTGGTTGCTCTTTTCAAAGGCAATACAATTTTCTTACGTGGATTTTAGTTCACGCACAAAATTTACAAAATAAAATTCAAACTTTTCCTACTCCTCCTACTGCTTAACTTTTTCCAAAAACCACGAAATTTGCAAATGTAGAACTTAGTTCAGAGACAACCTCCTTACCATCCATCTCCCCCTTAGATTGGTCCAGGATTCCCTCTTTCTGTTTTTGTCAATAAGCCGTTGGACAATCTCCATGTATATCAATTCTTCTGGTACATAACTTCTAACAATAAAGGCTAAATTTATATGACGTCATAAGTGAGCAATCTTCAGGGGCCTTTAAGTTATAACTTTCAAAAACAAAATTATTTTTTTGGATTTTCTTAAAGTATAGGTTTTCAAAAAGAGTCTACAAATTTTTAATTGATAAATCTTTGTTATTGCCAAACAAATTTTCTTCTAGACACTAAGGTAAGTAAAAATGGTATTTTTGAAGTCGGTGACCACGATTACTCAACAACTGCTGAACTGATTTGATGTTTTTTTACTAAAAATTTATCAAAATTAAGTTTAGATAATAAATAGTTTTTATAAAAAACTTTTATGGTTTACTTGGAAAAATTCTTTAAAAAAACTCTATATTTTCGCGCCACAACTGGGGGTGCCCCCTCAATACTTTTATTTTTATTTAATTCTTGTCCCTTGTAATTTCCTTCAAATATTCATAAGGGCCCTTTGACAATTTTTTTTTTCGACAAGATTAAACGAATCAATCCCATTTTTAGAAAAATTAAATCTTATCACGGCTACCATATTTTCTGTATCACTTTGATGTATTTCTTCAGAAAACAGCTTTTGAAACTTAACGCAAAATAATTTTAGGTTTAGAACAAAAGCTTTCCAAAGTTTCAAATTTCGAAATTATTTCTTGAAATTAAAATAATATCAGAATATTTTAGATAATAAGTTAATACATAAACTAAAAAAACAAATACACACACTGTTTTCTACATGCACAAAAACGCTTTAAAAGCATACATACACAAATACCATATTAACTACTTATATAATATTTTTAAATATGAAACGTACTACAATTTCTTTCTGTTAGAAGCTTTTAGTGAAAGCTTAGCCTTTTCTAACAATTTCTAAAAAGCACACAAACACAGAGCCTAAATTTTTTAAAGTTTTAAAGAACTAGCACAGCTTATAAGCTTTTAAACCAGTGACGGAATAGAGAGCAGAGAACAAAGAAGGTAAACCCGCGGGAATAAGAGCTTTAAAGTTTTTGTAACATTTGAAACTTAAAGCTCTAATACGAGCTTTTTCCATCACTGTTTTAAACTATTCTAAACACATAGAGAAATTAATATTTAGTTGTTAATTATTCTAAAAAACTATATGAGCTTTTTTTTTGATAGCATAGATCTTAAAGATACAATTTCAAAGAATTTCATATCTTTAAGATTGTCTTTAAAAATTTTTTGTTTTCTTTTCAAAAGTAAAAACAATTGAAGTTGCAAGTCTGGGCAAATGATGGATCTACATAAACAAATATTACAAAAATTATTTAGCATTATTATTTAGTAGATATTTAAAACTATTAAAATCAATTGTTTTTGGCCTAAGTAATGCAAATTGAGTTAAGACTTGAAAGCTTTTAATTTTTGTGTATTTTTTTAAGAAAATTCTTTCAACTTTTGTTTTGCACTATACAATGGCTGAAAGCTTGAAGATTTTGTTTATTTAAGCTATTGAAATATTTTTTCAGTACATACAATGAAAGCTCAGTCATATTTACAAACTGCTGTTAAAGTTTTCCTGCGACAAAAAATTCCCTTGTTATTATAATGACTTGAAGCTTAAAAGATTAAAAGCTTACACTTTACAAAGTTTGTATAACGTAACAGATATATTACAGGTATAATGAAGGATCACGCTTCGTTATTTTTAACTCATTTACATAAATTTTTTAGCCAGAAAATAATATCTGGGGGTAGATACTGTTATAAAACTTGTTAAAGCTTTAAAAGAAAATGCTGTCAGACTCTTGAAAGGCATTTAAAAATAATATTAAATTATAAAATCTTGTTCAATACTTAATATTATATTGTATACATAAAAACGATACTTATTATTATTAAGAAATATTATTATACAAAGAAAAATATTTGATTAAAATAGAAATATGAAATTTTAAAGAGTATTAAGTTGAAAAAAAAGTTACTACCTGTATCCTTTGGTATGTGTCTGACATCATAGCAATCAGCAAATTGATGAGGACAACCACCGATACCAACATATAAATGCCAAAGACAATTTTGAATAGATACTCAACCCAATATGGCTGTCCTGATTTGTCAACTATTGTTTCTTTAGTTGACGTCTGACCGAACACAGCAAAGAATAATAACTCGAATGCATATATCGGATTCATGCGCACTGTGTTCAAAAAAAAATTGCACACATACACACACACATATGTATATATTAATGAATAGATAATAAAAAGGACACAGTGCACATAGAACACAATTAATATTAACACGCCCACCAAATAAGTTTCCATTCATCCATTCACGATGGCGTCCAAACATCAATATTTTTTTGTTTGTTTTTTATGGTTGTTATTGTTATCATTTAGATTGTTGTTGTTGAGTGTGTATATGTGTGTGTATGTTTGTGTGTGAGAAAAATGGGAGGGAAAAGGAATGTAAAAAATAAGAAAATTTCGTGATTAGCCGCTTGTGCAATACCAACCTGAATGCGTTGATAAGTATCCGACATCATCGCAATGAGCAGATTTATTAGAACAACCACAGACACAAGCAAATAGATGCCAAAGGTGAATTTGATTAGAGCCTCAAAAAATTCGGGGCCAAAATTAAATTTTTTGTTAAGCTATGCAATTTTAGTAGGTAAGCTTTAAAGCTTTTCTTTTCTGTATATTTTTTTGTTTATTAAGCTTTTCTTTGCATTATTCTATACCTGAAACAAGTCTTAACATATGTGAGTATATGATATGTATCTTTTTAGTAGGTACATATAATGAAAGCTAGCTCATATTTACAAAGTGCTGTTGAACTCTTCCTGCGATATCGAATTTCGTTGTTATTGCTATATCTGAAAGGTTAAAAGTTCTCTAAGCACATTTTAAATATTTCTGATTCATTAATCAATATTTTCAAAGAGTCTTTCAGGGAAATATTTTCAAAGAGTCTTTCAGGGAAATGATAAATTTCTTGTTTTAATTATGTCTAAAAGTTTCAAAGCTTGTTTAACTTATAGAAATATTTTTAGTAAAATTAAAGCTCACGGTTTTGCTTTGAGCTCATTACTGTCTAAATAATAGTAGTGATATAAGGACATAAGGTTTCACATCAGGCAATCAATATCTTTGAGTGATGTACATATGTATTTATATAATGTTTAAATATAAACAACAGCTTGAAGTCTTGAGTTTCTATAACATCAAACCATAAAACTCTACAACTATAAAATAAACGTTACTTAGGCAGTTTTATTTCTTTGAGGTTAGCTGTTGCCAGACATTTAGAAAAATTTGTATTTTCCATTTTTGATTTTTCTAAATGAACCACTTGCTGGATCCAATTTGATTATTATGAGTACAAATTTACATTTTTTGAGTTAAATTTTGCATTTTTTTTTATGTTAAGGGGTTGGATATTCTTAAAGTATATAGCTTAAGGAATACTATGTAATAATATATTAATTTTAAGCCGTTCCCGATATATCATGATCACCGCAAACGATAGAACAAAAATTGTTTCAGGGCAAGGACCGTAGAAAATTTTTTTTTGGGGTGAAGTTTCTTATAAAACATGAGCTCCTCGTCACTCTCTTTGTTGCTTTACTCTTTCCATGCGTAGGTTGAATTTAGTTCAGGGAAAAAAAATCATCATTTCTGCTTAGGAATTCATTTTGGGGTAGACACTGTTACAAAACTTTTTAAAGTTTTTTAAAGGAAAATGCTATCAGACTCTTGAAAGGCATTTAAAAAAAATATTAAATTATGAAATCTTGTTCAATACTTAATATAATTTTGTATACATAAAAACGATACTTATTATTATTAAGAAATATTATTGTATAAAGAAAATATTAGATTAAAATAGAAATATAAAATTTTAAAGAGTATTAAGTTAAAAAAAAGTTACTACCTGTATCCTTTGGTATGTGTCTGACATCATAGCAATCAGCAAATTGATGAGGACAACCACCGATACCAACTGATAAATGCCAAAGACAATTTTGAATAGATACTCAACCCAATATGGCTGTCTTGATTTGTCAACTATTGTTTCTTTCGTTGACGTCTGACCGAACACAGCAAAGAATAGCAACTCGAATGCATAAATTGGATGCATGCGCACTGTGTCCAAAATAAAATTGCACAGGCTCATATATACAAACGAACAACAAAATTCATATATATACACATACATATATGAATATATTCATAAGTAGATAATAAAAAGGACACAGTGCACATAAAATACAATTAATATTAACACGCCCACCAAATAAGTTTCCATTCATCGATTCGCGATGGCGTCCAAACATCAAAATGTTTTTGTTTTTTTTTTATTGTTGTTATTTTTATTATTTATATTGTTGTTGTTGAGTGTGTATGTGTTGGTGTGTGAGAAAAAGGGAGGGAAAGGGAATGTAAAAAATAAGAAAATTTCGTGATTACCAACCTGAATGCGTTGATAAGTATCCGACATCATTGCAGTGAGCAGATTTATTAGAACAACAACAGACACAAGCAGATAGATACCAAAGACGAATTTGATTAGAACCTCAGTAAATTCGGGGCAATTTTAGTAGGTAAACTTTAAAGCTTTTCTTTTCTGTATATTTTTCTTAATGAAGCTTTTATCTAT
Source organism: Toxonevra muliebris (assembly GCA_963691655.1). NCBI lineage: Eukaryota > Metazoa > Arthropoda > Insecta > Diptera > Pallopteridae > Toxonevra > Toxonevra muliebris. Next base: position 76,052,634 of record OY829329.1, read on the forward strand.
CAGCTTCAATATAGTTCTTTTTTATATTCACAATTGGCACTGAAAACAAAAGCATATATACGACTTACATGATGCTAAGCTAAGTTTTAACGAGACGTTCTAAACGTAATACTGATTTTTAATCAAAACACGATTTTCATTTTTGAAAACAAAATACAACAAGAAATAATTGTTGAGCCTTAAGACCGCTTCTAAGGCGGTCATAAAGCCTCAAAAATTAGGCTTTGCGACCGCTTCTATGCTGGACGTTATGACCGTTTTTAGGGCGGTCATAGCGCCTAAAATGATTTGGGCGTTATGGCCATTCCAAGGGCGGTCATAACACCCAACATTTTTTTGGGCGTTATGGCCGTGGGAGTTATGTCCGGGCACCGTGAATAGATGTATTGCTTGTATCAGCTGCAAACATTGTATGTAAAAATCGATCACGAAAATTTTTTTTTATTTTTTTCAAAGTGATATAAGTATTTTCTAGTAAATGAAATGAAAAAGGTGAGTGTAATGCATTAGCATTTAGTGTTTTTCGTATATTTTGCGATCCAATTGTGGATTATGCCAATATATGATTGGAAACAATTTTTTTTTGTTCTTCCCAAAATGGCATTATTTTCCGGGTAAGAGACACCACTTAACTACTGTTTTGATCGAATTTTTTTTGTGTTTTTAGCCATGTCAACTCCAAAAAATAGAATCGTCCATGAAATGAATAACATGCAAGCGGCCTGTTCATTTAAAGTATGCAAACATTGCCATAGCGATTTGGATGGAGAAGACAATGGCTAAGAAGGAGAGGATGAATAAAAACTACCATTTCTTTTTATCTTTGCCATTGAAGGCCTACAAAATAAATAAATTTATGTTTATAAATAGTTATGGGGTTTTTACTTTATATTTTCCAATTTTTAGTGGATTTTTGTCGGTTTTACCCGTGTACAAATTTTTTTTTTTTTTTGGCAAAAATACACATCCTCATAATATTTTGCGTGCAAATGGAATCACTATACTTTTTTCAGATTGCATATTTTCATTACCTTTTCGACAGTATATAAACGATTTGATTTAACTAGTAAAAATGTATGGCTCAAAAACAAAACCCGTCTCATACCAGGGAACACTCCCTTACATATAACGAAAGCTAGCTCATATTTACAAATTGCTCTTAAACTCTTCCTGCAACACCGAATTTCGTTGTTATTGCTATATATGAAAGCTTAAAAATTTCAGGGAAAGGGCCGTATAACAATTTTAACAAAAGCATCATGGCATATATTAGTTCGTTTAAATAAATTTATGATTACATACCTGGAAAAATCGATAAGACCCCTAATTCTCCCGAGATCAAACGTAAATAATTCCTTAACCTCTTCGCTGAAAAAGTACACATATGTGTACTCATGTTTTTACTTATTATTTAATTTGTATAATTTATTTTGATTATTTTTAACGAGTTCTAGTAAAATAAGGAAACTAAATAACAATTATGATTTCCCTTTATTCCATTAGAATTTAAGAAAAATAAACTCAAAAAATAAAACAATACGCAAAAACTTGTAAAAAATATGTGACCTTGGACACCGAAGAGGTTAACTTTTTCCGTGTTTTTGTCGAATATATTCGACATTACATGATTACAAAGTTTGAAGTCCAAAAATTTACGGCAGATTTAAATTTTTCGATATCTGGCTGAGAAAAAGATATCTGCATTTCACTGTTGCGCCTATCGCAATAGTTTTTTGATTGTTTTGGACATTTATAAATACTGAATATTGAACATTTTAGAAAAAGTAAAAATACCAAATTTTTAGAAGGAAAAATATCAAATTTTGGAAAGGAGAAATAGTATATTTACAGTGATCGGGACAGTTTAGATAACAGTTGAAGGTATTTATACATATTTATATAAACGTTTTATGAAAAATAATTTAGCTCGACTTTTTTGTACTCGCAGAGGGTTAATATGCACGGAGAGGGTTAATATGCTAAATTTAAATTTGCTCCCTCTGAGTTCAATTCTATTATTCGGAGTTAAAATTTACGGTTTCGAAATGCAATTTATTTATACTAAATGACATATGGTTTTATTCGTTTATTACGGATTTTTGAACCAATCGGGAAAATATACGGATTTTTATAATGTTTTTTTGGAAAATGTATTGATAGATAAGAGTTCTTCTGTCAAGTTTCTTTCTTTTTTTTCAGTGAAAACGAGGTAGACAGAGAAAGTGTTTATCCAAATTGGTCGTTTATTAGTTAATGAACACCGCTTACTATATTTCCTATTTTTATATCACAAAAATCGTCATAGTGCTCGAAAAGTCATCAATTGTTTTGTTGTAAAAAATCGTCTAAATGGTGATAAATCATCACATCTGCCACTGCTACTTGCCGGTGAGAAAAAAAATCCGGAATGAGAAACTACATTTTTATTAAAGTATCAGTCCTATAAAAATTGAAAAAAAAAAACCGAAAAGACCGAAAAAATAAGGGAACTATCACAAAAAACATTGATGAGGAACCTCTGCGGGCTCTGAAACGATCGTCTGATCTGCTTATTCTATGACTTTTTGTTATTCTTCTGGCATTATTGTTCATTTAAGCTTATTTTTTAAATAATTAATTTAAAATATGAGCTGCCAAATTTAGAAGAAATTTGTAAACAAATTTTCTAAATTAAAATATTTAAAAAGTCTTAAAGCCAGTTGAGCCAATCTGGAACCAGATAAACTAGAAAACACTTACTTGTACTCCTCTGTCCATAAAATATCCGCCATTAGTCACAGCCATATATCAAAATGTTCAATAACCAAGATCAATATGGATATCAAAATGTACGTCTGAAGGATCTTCCATCAGGATAACGATTTTTAATGTAAAAATAAATCTGCGAAAACTAGAGACTGAAAATAATGATTATTAAAAAAAAAATAATGTACTAACAATAAGTTAGTTTCGGTAATACGAAAACTCCAACAAATGACTTATGGAATATAAATTGACATAAGGACGATCTAAATGTAATTATTACAATCATCATTCATATCCTTCACATACAGTCCCTGTTCAATGAATTGCAGACAAGAAATATATTTTATGTTTTCCAACTTTAAGTGGTAGTGGTAAGCAAATGTTTAAAATATGATTTTTTATTCATTAATTCTTGACAATAACTTAGTCAGATTTTTAAAGCAATAAATAGGTAACAGGAATTACTTGATATTTGGTGACCCCACCGCAACTTTTAAGTAGCGCCTTAATTCTTTTTATTATGCTAGGCACGTTACTTGCAATCATATTGCGAAAATTACCCTTGTTTTCCCATATATCAAGAATATTTTGTTTTAGTATTTCAGTACATGTGAGAAGGTCATTCATGTGCAGAAAGTGCATATTTTATGAGAAAAATTTTGAAATGGGTCGACGAAAGGATCTTAGTGAACAGAAAAAAATTGAAGTTGCGACTTTTCTACGCCTGAAGGAATATAGCTATCGCCAGATTGCAGCAATGACAGCAATATCGTCAACATCGGTTGATGAAATAGCTAAAAATCTGTAACAAGGAGGTTCTCTGCAGTATACCTGATGAAAAAAATACCGCTCTGCGCGAACAACCAGCGCTCGATAGGACCGAAAAATTAGAAACTGCACATTACAACAGAGGAATGCACCTATCCGTGCACTCACAAAAAACATACAGGACTCAGGAATAAAAATATCTTCAATGACAATAAGGCGTCTATTGTATGAAGAAAATATCTAATGTAGGCGTCTTGTGAAACGATCTGGAGATACTGAAAAATAAATTTTTACCTTGTATGGACTCAATGAATGAAGGACGAGAGGAGTACATTGTTCATGCAAGACGGCGCACTATGCCACACTTCCTCATCAATGATGAATTTTTTTTCAAGAGGAGAATATTCTGGTGTTGCCATGGCCGGGTAATTAGCTAGGCATGAACCCTATAGAGAAATCTTAGGCACAGCTGAATTCCGGTTATATTCAAAAAAGACAGAAAATGTTAAATCATAATCACCAGCTTCAATGGGCTGTACCGAACGGTCAACCAAGACTTTTGGCAAAATTCAATATAGGGTTTTCATTGTTAGGTCAAGTACATTTCAGTTATCATAGTCATTACGCTGGATCCGAACCCATATATTGTCGTAATAAATTCGAAGCCTAGTTTCCCCACTTTCACTAACCTTTCACTTTATTTGAGATAATTTTTGTTTTTGTGGGTTTTTAAATAAAGTCTTTGCTTTGGCGACCTGGTAATGACTTCATCATCCACTATAATGGATCCAACAATATCTTGAAGCAAACGGTCGTAATAAAGTCGAAGCCTAGTTTCCCCACTTTCACTAACCTTTCACTTTATTTGAGATAATTTTTGTTTTTTGTGGGTTTTTAAATAAAGTCTTTGCTTCACTCTTACGATGATCAAAGTACTTTTTCTTCTTCTTTTGTCCTGGGACTCCTAAGCTGGGCATAGGGCCATCAAAGCACTGATTCCTGCTTTTTCTTCACCCAACCCAAGCGCTGACGTTGTTTTGTTTTTGTTGGTACCTTAGTTTCAAATTGCAGATTTCTAGAACATTTTTTTTTCCACTTTTCGGTAAATCTTTGAGAGAACAAGTATCTGCGAAACTTGTTCATAATATTATTGACACAATTTTCACTGACTTTGTACCGTTTGGACAACTGCTTGTATTCCATTTTCAATGAAGTAATTTTGCACAACTTGCGTGCGTAAGCAAGCAAATTAAAATAAAAATAATAAAAGCAGAATCGCTTGCAATCGCGAAAAATTTTCAATTGAAATTGTGCAATTTGTTTTCGGTACAATCCTTATTTCATAAATAATCTTTTACAATCATTGTGATTTGCGCGGTGCAAATATGATTGGATATAATCGTAGCCTAAAAGAAAAACTCTATATGAATGTATGCCCCATCGAAGTGTCGCCGGTATAGCCAAAATAAAATCTTAATAAGTTTTAAGATTACTTAATAAAAACCTGAAAGTTGAATCCGAAAATTTCCCATTTTCGTAGCTAGCATTATTAATTATAAAACTGCCCAAATCATGGTTTTGTGAGAATCATCTATTTTTTGTGTATTTTTTTTTAAGTTTTTAAGATAATTATTTATGTTATAAACGCTCAAGACTTTAAGCTGTTAACATATTTGAACATCATACAAATACATATGTCACTAAAAGGGAATAGCCGCGTTTTTTCACATGTTTGCTCAATGACAAAACGAATATCCTTGAAATTGGTATGGAAAATAAAAAAGCGACACTTAAACTAAAAGCAATCATGGTGCATATTTTCCGCACAAACTTTAACGATACTTGTTTTTTAATCACAGGCTAAACGAATGAATAAAACGGGGCTATGAAACGTGTGTTGTGAAATTTTCTCCTTAGGTTACTCATATTATTGTGACCATAACTGTATACAGATTGCTGTAAACGTTTTGCTAGAAGATAATATTTTGGGGTAAATGTTGCAATAAAACTTTTTAAAGCTTAGTTATTAAAATAAGAGATATTCTAGATATGATAGATTCTTGAAAGGCACTTAAAAAAAGTATATATTTTACACCTATAATAATATTTTAATTATTTTTACTTAATGAATCCTTTTTTTTAAACTTAATATTATTTTAGTACACATAAAAGCGATACTTATTTATTAAGAGAAAAAAAAAAATAAAAAAATAAATTGAAATAGAGAGAAAAATATTGACAGAACATTAAATTAAAAACAAAAAAAGTACTACCTGTATCCTTTGATATGTGTCTGACATCATAGCAATCAGTAAATTGATGAGGACAACCACCGATACCAACATATAAATACCAAAGACAATTTTGAATAGATACTCAACCCAATATGGCTGAGTTGCAGAGATTTGCTTGATTTTGTCAACCTGTGTTTGCTCCGTTGTCGTCTGACCGAACACAGCAAAGAATAACAACTCGAATGAAGTTATCGGATGCAAGCGCACTGTGTCCAAAAAATAAAATTACACACACGTACAAACGAACACATGCATATATATTAATCATGGATAAATATTAAAAAGGACACAGTACACATACATATAATAAAAATAAATACATTTATATATATATATATATATATATAGAATTACCGCCCGCCCAAAATATGTTTCCATTTACGATGGCGTCCAAACATCAATATTATTTATTTATTGTTGTTTTTGTTATTATTTAGATTGTTGTTGTGTTGATTGTGAGTATGTATGTGTGTTTGTGTATGAGAAAAAAAGGAAAAAAAGAACGGAAAAAAACAACACGTTCATGTGATTAGTCGCTTGTGCAATACCAACCTGAATGCGTTGATAAGTATCCGACATCATCGCAATGAGCAGATTTATTAGAACAACCACAGACACAAGCAAATAGATGCCAAAGACGATTTTGAATAGAACCTCAGTCCATTCGGGGCGCACATGCCGCATCGGATTGATGTCCACGGTGGTCGTTTGTCCAAAAACGGCGAAGAATAAACGCTCAAATGCCAAAAATGGCGTCATGGGTCCTGATTGTTTCATTGTTGGGATTTTGGTTTTTTGTTTTTTTTTTTTTTGTTGGTTGATCGGAATATTTTGTATTTTGTTTTTTTGTTTATCAATTTGTTTGGTTTAGAAATGCATGAAAATTGATTAATTTGAAGTTAGTAAATTATTTAGATTGTTCGCACATAGTACAATGTGGCTGCAGCAAATGTTGCAAAGTGGCAGCGTGAATTTTTTTTCCAACAAACAAGTGAAGGTGTATCACGTCTAAAGCAGCACAGCATTTCTGTTAATAATTTTTTTTTGGTTTTTTTTGGCATTTTGCTTTTGGTGCAACATTTTTTTTGTTTTGGTGGTGTAGGAAGCTTCTAACACTGCGAGGAGTTTTGATATCGGTAGATATCAATACAAATATATTTTGTACAATAAATTTCAGGTTTACTTTGAAAAACATCAACATGCATCATTTATTTTTTTATTTTTTTTTTTTAATTTCAATACAACATCGAAGTTAATGAATGCGCTATAAATAATATGTAATTAATTTTTTGTTATTTTGAAATAAATTAATAAATTTTTTTTTGTAAAATAAAATAATAATAATAAACAAAAAGTAATAGTTTGTGTCAGGGTAACATCGACTTGAGTTGGGGTTTTGCAATTCTATCGTTTTTAATGTGTTTTTAAATAAGATGCCTTAAAATAAATGTAACAATATGTAAGAATTACTTTAGATAAAATCTAACCACTTTCTCTCTGAAAAAAACTTAAAAATCGCTTGCGCGATCAGCATGCTGATTTTACAGTTAGTGATCTACAAGGCTCGGATTTTATTAACCTAAAAAACTTAAAAAATTGCCAATAAAGTGCTTTTAAATATTATTAAAAATTACCTTAAAAATAACCTAAAAAATTATATCACCCTGTATATAATTTTTTAGGTTAACCTGAAACTTTCAAATATCTCGAGTAATAAGCACTCTATGAAAAATGTGTTCGTTATCAAAATTTAATTATTCCGCTAAAAATACGTAGGATTTGTCTTCGATTATTCCAATTCATGATAGATGGCGCTGCAATCGTTGTAGTTTTCACAGTAAAGTGGAAAAATAAAATTTAATATTATTGGATAAAATTGTCCAATAAATATCCCGAAAATAGAAAAAATTATCTAAAAAATAAAAACACCGAAAACTGATGAAAAAATTATCAAACAACTTTTCTGATTTTAAATTTAAAGGTCATAAACGAAGTTCATAGGCAGAATAGAGCTTTCTACGATAAAGCAAAAAAAAGATGGGAAGTCAACAAAATCCGAGCCGTGATGGTCTATAACATATTCTGATTTCACTTGTCGGTAAAAATTTTAGAAAATAAAGTGTAAAGAAGTTCAGAAATTTGATTTCGGGGAAATATATTGGGATTTCGAATATTTCGCAATTTCAATTTAGTTAAAATATTTAAAATCACTAAAAAAACTCTTCAAAATGTGTTGGGATATTTTAATAACCATGATACGATAGAGGAAAAAGCTTATTGTAGAAAAAGTGTTTTACAGTAACTATAAAAATGGAGGAAGATGTACGTGCTAACGATTTACTCGGAAATTTGTTGCATACATGTTTGAAGAAAATACTCAATATTCCGGTAATGTTTTGCCGTAACTTTACAAAAAGCCACTTCTTTAAATAAATACAAGGATTTCACAATGTGAATAATTCATATAAATGTGGTGACAATAGACGTCACCAAATTTCCCGCAGGAGAGGTCTAATGAGCGATATTGGGCTCGCATGAAATCCAGAAAAAAACATAAATTTTGCTACTGCTAACACCCTTCAGTTCCACATTTTGTCGCGTAACAAGCCAAATCAAAGGAGGGTTAAAATAACGATTATTAATATGTTTCGATAGTCACATTTATACTTAATGAGTCTGGCAGACCCCATATAAATTTTCCTGTATTGGGTTTTTGATGTTGCATTGCAGGTATTTATTTTTGTTTTTTGCTCTCAGTGGTTTTTGAATATATTGAACTATCTGAGCAGGTAAAAATATTGGGAAAAAGATCGTGGGAAGGTAAAAAAAAAAGCTTTCTTTTCGCTGATATTTTGTTTTATTTGGAAGAATGTATTTTCAAAAAATCGATAGCTAATAAAATATAATTAAATTATACAATAATTAAAATCGAAAAAGGTCTGGCTAGACTCATTTGCTGAGCGGGGAGTTAACGTGAAAATTTGTTTTAATTCAGGTGTTTTCAAATGAGAAATAAATGATTAGTTATCGGCCAGATTTTAACTGAAGCAGTTCTTATTAGTTTGGGAGGACACTTCGGTGGTCTCGTGGTCGGGTGCTAGACTGGAAAACCAGCTGCTTGGGTTCAACTCCCAAACGGTGTAAAATTGCTATATTTATTGGATGGTTGTTAGTTCGGTATATAAAAGCACAAATGTGACCTAAGTGATTGCAGGTATTGAGTTATGTATTTAGAGTGCGGCATCTTGAATTTTATGTGTCCATTTGCGGTAACCCGAGTGCGAGAGGTTGATGTTCCCTGTGCTATTGTGTTGTTGCTGTGTTTAATTCTTTTGTGTGGATTTTCGGTTTATATTTATTTTGAATCATTATTGTGAATTATTAATGTGAGTGTAGTACTTTTATGCTAACTTTGTCCCAATTTTAACACAGCAATTTTTCATGCTCGGTTCGTATAGATTTTTGTTTGTTTGTTTTTTTTTTTTTTGGTATTGTCGCTTGCATTTACACTAGGAAATATTTCGTGAGCAATTTTGCATTTTGGATTTGTTTTCAAAACTGTACAACTGGAAACCTGTTAATCTCAACTCTTCTGCTTCTCATTCCTTTCTATAGATTTATGTACTTTACTTCCAGTATTAAAATTTCTGATATTCAAAATATTTTGCGGTAATTTTAATGACAATAAATAATAAGAAATAAACCCAGTTAAAAAAAAGCCAGTGAGGTGGTGAAAGTTAAATATATAAAAGAAAAAGTGCAAATAGATTAGATTTTTAGAAGTTATACAATTGACAGTGAAAGCAAAGAAAAATTTAAATGGTAGGGGAGAAAATAATAAAGTCTTAAAGAGTTGGGTCTTAAAAAGTTTTCAGTTAAGAAACATGCGAAATAATATTGAAAGAAAGAAAATAACAGAAATCACAAATCAACAAAAAATAAAAATATGATCATTCCAAGATAATTTTTGCATGAAACAAACCTAAATAAAACACTTATCCACAACATCAAGGATGCACAATGCAAATGAGCGGCAGAACGAATGAGCGCTCATTCATTGGAAAAATCAACATGCCTTATAAAGAAAATATAGTAGTAGTAGTAGTATACACAGCAAAGCTTTAGTAGTTTCCAAGTGTATATGGTGTGTGGTGGAGGGGCATAAAACGGAAACTGAACTGAGCTGAAAAAAAAAAATTAAAAACACACGACACTGAAGGCATCACACAATAATCATTCGCAATTAGAGTGACAGAGCTCCACTGGAGTGGATTGGAGCTCTAAAATACAAGAAACTTGTTAGCAACTTACGACCATTTATGTGCTTGCGACGGAATTCGCTACTGCGACTGTCGACATAACGCTCGGCGGGCGGAGGACGCGGTGTAGGCATGTCATCTGTGATTGGATGGATTGGATCATGGATGGCATCAAAGAAATATTAAGAACAACTTAAATAAATTGTGAACTACAACACTATTTTTTTTTTTTTTTTTTGGTAAAACAAAACAAGAAGGACATCAAGGATAACAAGGTCTGTAATTGTTCGGCATGCAATTTGGTTCTTAAACATTCAATATACAATTTGTCTTTTTTTTTAAGGCAGATACTTATCAAGACATGTATTCAGTTTTATAAATAAATGAGAAATAAAATGTACGAAACGAAAAGAAAAATATTTCAAGAACTGCAAAGAAAGTATAGTGGGGATGTCATTTAGCAAAGTTAGTTCGAAAACTATTTTGCGAAAAACAATCTAAACTTTCTTCCCAAAGAACTGAAATAAACCACATTGAAAATATTCAGACCAAAGCTAAAACATCAAACTTACCGTCATCAAAGTAGTCACGACGCCGACCTCCCTTTCTCTCGAAATGACGTAAAGTATCGGGTGTAAAATTCTCAAATGATTGATTCAGCGCCACAATATGCATTGAAAAGCCAAATACAAAAATGGCCAATACGGCTAAGAAGCGTGCCAAATCTTTAAGCAAATCACCAATGATAATTGCCCAAGGTCCAAAAAGATGATGAAATGATAAAAAGTCCAAAATTTGTACACATGCAAGCAGAAATGCCAGCGCAAAGCATTGATTACGACAATAGATTAACGTCGGATAATATTCCTTGCTCACGAATGCCCATGCGGTTACGTGCACGCCTACGCCTGCCATGCCCAACAGCAGCACCAATATCTTTATCGATCCCAATCCAGACTTATCAGATGGATTAGTCAGCTCGAATAGAAGTAAACCACTCAACCAAATGAGTAGCCCAATTTCGTACCAGTAGGGCATCAAGTCGAGGCGTAGTACCGGATAAAGCGGCGTAATGGCAACAATGCTCAAGTGAATCATGAGAAATATGTGCGATGTGAGGTAAGACATGAATTTAATGATCGGTACTTTGTTGAATTTATGACCCATGGGAAAGGTGAAACCAATCCAGACAGGTGGGCAAATGATGAAGGCGACTAGCAGGAGGAGTATTTTCCACGAGGCCCACGTGAGTGAGCCGCGCCAAAGTTCCTGTTTGGTAGAGAGGGCATAATGTTAGCAATGCTTGGAAGCGTATAGTGTTAGAATTTACCTGCAGGTAACGTTGGACGACTGTGTGTGCTATAACTTCTTTCTGCTCGTTTTCAATAAGCACGTCGAGGAATTCAACGTTGCGTTTATCGGTGGCTTGTAGTATCTTTCCAGCCGAATCGGAACCAGCAGCCAAAGCCAATAGGTCAGTCGCCATTGTCTCGCATTGCTTGCCAGCGGCAACAAGATCTTTGGCGCGTTCTTTTTCCTATTAAATTGATTTAGTTGAAATTAAATGCAGTGAAAATATTTTAGTAGCTAAAAACCTTCGTTGATAAGTTAATATAAATGTTCGATAGCTTAGCTGCTGTATCCACAGGGGCCGGTGAGACTAACACAAATTCTTGTATTGGTTTATTATTGTGATTCTTCGACACAACCATCAAATTGTAAACGAAGCGTCTGTCTTCCATTAAACTGTACGTGTCATGCTCTTTGTTCAATAGATAGCGTAGCACATCGTTATGTCCCTCAGATGCAGCAAACCAAATAGCTGCACAGCCATAGTTGGTTTCCGATTTGGGTGAAGCGCCTGCCTCACACAGAAGCTTCACCACTTCCAAGTAACCGGCTTTGGCAGCACAATGCAGTGGCGTCCAACCATTTCTATCGGTTGCATTTATTTCTGCGCCCTGACCCAGCAGTATTTCGACCATCTGAATGTGGCCATGCATAGCAGCGATATGCAGGCCCGTTCTTCCGTGCCGATCCGTTGACTGAAGCAGTTCTGCTGAGCGACTCAGAAGCAAACCAACCACTGACATGTGACCACCGAAGCAGGCCAAATGGAGCGGATTGTAACCCTAAAAACGGACGAAATTTGCAAGAAGGTGGAATAATTGAATTGCATTTGACTTACATTCTCTGTGGTAGCAGCATCCACTTGTACTCCCGCCGAATTCAATAACAAACGCACCACATTCTCATTACCCGAGAATGCAGCCAAATGTAGCGGCGTCATGCCTGACTCTGCGCCCAATTGACCGAATAAACCTTGTCCAGTTGGAGGATCCGATTTCACCGTAGCCGGCACACTCGTTAACAATTCGCGCACTGTGTCCGCTTGTCCGTAGTAGGCTGCCACATGCAACGGTGTCAGTCCCAATTTCTTGCTGGATATCCTCAAAGAATTTGTGCCTTTCAAAGCGTCCAATACCTGGCCGTGTCCGTTCTGAGCCGCCAAATGCACCGCCGTAAAACCGGCTTTATTCTCTTCAGTGCACGAGGCTCCCGCACGCACCAATGCCTTCACCACATCGGCATGCCCACCTTCAGCTGCCAATTGCAGCGGCGTGGCATCAGTCAATTTGTTTCTAGCCGAGATCACGCCAGAACGATCGAACTTCATTAGCTCCTCGATCACTTTTACCGAGCCCTGCATTGCAGCGATGTGGGCGCAGGTGTTGCCATCCTTGCTGGTGGCATTCACAAGCGACGGATGCTGTTGCAGGAATAATTTGGCCACTTCAGAGTAGTTGTTCTGCGCGGCGACATGTATGGGCTTCTGGCCCAGATCGTCGGTCGCGTCTATATTAGCTCCAAGTTCAAGCAAGAGCTGACATACCTCCATCTGCCCGCTGGCCGCAGCCAGATGGAGCGGCGTTTGTTTTCGTAGCGTTAGAATATCGATGACTGCATTGTGATCCTTGATGAGAAACTTCACTAGATGCGTGAAGCCATTCATCGCGGCCAGATGCAACGCCGTGCGACCGACGCGCGATTTTGAATTTATAAAAGCTTTGTTGGTCAGGAGCGCATCGCAGACGTGCAGATACCCTCGTTCGGCGGCCAAATGCAACGCAGAGCGTCCTTCGGTGTCGAAAACATCTACCCTGGCATGATTCGCTAAAAGATTGTTGACCAGTTCCATATGCCCGCGGTGGCAGGCTATTAACAGCGGCGTCCAACCGACTGAAGATTGACGATTCATAGCCTTTTGAATATCCGTCGGATTCATATGTGATATCATTTCCATGAGGACGTCGTTGTTGCCCGCAACGGCGCAGTAATGGAAAGCGGTCTCTAAGGCAGTCTTTGTCTGCAATGTTACATCGGCACCATTCTCCAGCAGCATACGTACAATTTCTTTATCGGATTCGGGTATCTTAACTTCATCTTTTGTAATTTGGCAAGTAAAATGCAGCGCTGTAGCGCCATCTTCATTAACGGAATTGATATAAGTAGTAGCTTTGTCGGGGCTATGTTTTTCCTTTACGGTCTCAATTAGGTGGCGTACAATTTCGGGATGACACGAACGGCAAGCCATATGCAGAGGAGTTTCGCCGGTCTGAAAATAAAACAGAAACAGTCAAAGAAAGACACGATTATATTTCATTAGCGCAATGGCTTACATTGGACTTGTAAAGTGGGTCGCCACCATCTTCGAGGAGTTGCATCAGCGTTGCCAGATTCCCATGACGCGCGGCTACATGCACCGGTGTCAGACAATCATCGGTAGTTAAATTGGGACTAGCGCCGGACTTAAGGAGCATTAAGGCACAACGATCACCATCCTTAACTCGTGCGGCGATATGCAACGGTGTTTCGTGCATTTTACCGCCACGGACATGGACATCGGCACCGAAACCGAGCAAAGTTTCAACAACTGCCGGTTTGGCAGACTCAACAGCAATATGCAAAGCGGTGTAGTTTTCCTGCCAATAAATGAAGAAGAAAAAACACTCATTAATGAAGTTCTAAACTCCGCACCAGTGAATACCACCCACATTCGTTGTTACATCCACTTTCTCGCCCTTCTGCAGCAACGTATTGATAATACCCGTGTGACCATAAGCGGCAGCGGTGTGAATGCTACGTGCGCCATTTTTATTGGGCATATGCAGATAGACGCCCTTCTTGAACAGCATTGTCGCACACTCAGCATGCCCATTCAATGAGGCGATATGCATCAGCGTGCTGCCATCCTTAGTGCGTTCGAAAATGCTCGCCTTGAACTTGTCAGCAAGAATTTCAATGATATGGGCGTGCCCATTCTCAGCAGCCAAATGCATAGGGGTACGATCTGCAAGAATTGTAAAGTTGATGAATACGATCTTTTGAATTATACTTTGAACGCTACATTACCTTGATTATCTGCTATTGATGCCGACGCACGTACACCATAGAAATATTTCAGCAGCGCCTCATCACCCTCAGCTGCAGCTATATGCAACGGTGTTTGTCCTTCGCCATTCTGCGTGTCAACATTTGTGCCATAATCGACCAGTATTCGCACCATATCGACGTCCCGCCGTCTAGCGGCCAAATGCAAGGCCGTATCTCCATTAGCCGTAGTTGCCTGTAATATGCAATGGATTAGCATAAAGTGATAAACCACTTGGCCCCACTCACTTAGCAACTACCGTTAGTTGTGGGGGTCAAAGTTTTCGTTTCATTATTACGAAAAATGCAAATCAACTGCTGCGTGGTGATTTGCTGTTGTTCGCTTGAAGGACAGAATGAGTTTCGGTTTTGAGTATTTGACAGATGTTAAGTACAAACGCAAAGTTTACGAACATGTAAAAGAAAATTTGCCCTAAATTTTTAGAGGTTTTAAAGCCGTTTAAAATAGCCGGCTTTTGCTATTGAAAGCGAAATTGTTGTGGGATACCGTAAAGTGGTAAAAGTTTGTTTAATCGAGAACGAAAGAGTGAATTGAAGACTTCATTTTACTTTATAATTTTTGAGACACGTTTCAGTTTAATGCTTCCCGAATTTATAATTCTTTAAAATTTTAAATTGTTTACATAATTTGTTAATTGTTGCAAATGTTTTCAAGTGTAACTCCCTGTTGCGGTAACTTTCTTACTAGATTGCGTGACTTCGTGTCACACTGAATCCTCAGAAAATTCAATCAACACGAAAAACTTTGCGCAATTTTTACGATACATACATGTGTACCTACATGTAGTTAAATATATATGTATAAAAGTAACGAAAATGGCTCATGGGGAAAACCTCCACCTCGTTACCGATTCGCACGAATTCACCGCGACTGTTGCAACAACTTGCAAGTCATTCGCAATTTAACGCATTTGCAATGAAATTTTAATTTTTATTACCATCAACAAAACGTCAGCCGTGAAGGGGTAAAGAGCGGATAATGTTTCTCTTTTTTAACAATGTCGTTGAGGGTTGTGTGTTGTAAGTCACACATACACATTGCTTGTATTTTTGCTGCTGGCTGCAATAAATTGGTCATTCTTACTTACTTTAGTTTGCTATGAGAATGACTTTTCTTCGCCTATAAGTATGCTATGTAATAATTGTTAGAAAGTAATATTTCGTTCAAACTTTAGCCATTTCAAGGGTAAAAATAACAGTTTTGTTGTTGTTGTTTTTCGCTTTTAAACCACGTGCTATAGTTTTGAAATTTGATTAATCTAATAAAATAATCCAAATTTCATGACTTGTGCTGTTGTTAGATTTTGAAGTGATGACAATTTCCCCATTGAGGAGGGAGGAGGACAAAAAAAAGAGTTAATTGGTATTTGCTATTACGAATAAATTTTTGTAGCTCATGTTATAATTGTATAAAAACTTAATTTCTTCAAATTTATTTGTACCTTCAGTTGCTCTGCCGTTTGTGCTGCTAGTAATTCTCTGCACATCGACTGATTTCCAGACTCAACAGCGAGTAGCAGCGGAATTTTTCCTCTCTGAAAATGGAAAGATAAATAGATAAATATAACTGTTTACCATAAACACTTCTACTATAATAAATCAGAAATTTCAAGGTCAGCTTATAGATATTCTAGTTTTGGAGAGCTTTAGGTTTGATTTTATAGTCTGGTTTTCAGTTCTATTGTAGGTATGGTTTTGGTCTGAATTTTTGACAGAATTTCAATCTGAATTTTGGTTTGAAAAGTTTTGGTATGGGTTTTGTCTGAATTTCAATTTGATTTTTGTTTGAATTTGGTATGGCTTTCGATTTGATATTTTGTCTTTTAAATTAGCGAAAAAAAATATTTGAGCAAACTCAACGTTATTTTGAAGAGGAAGACTAGTATTTTAAGATGCTGTCAATAATTTTTGAAAGAAAATAGGATCGGCCGTACTACATAACCTTAAAAATGAACAAAAACGGATTTTTGCACTCTTAGGTTAGAATATCTCGGAATCCTGACGTGAAAGAGCAATTGAGGCCAGATTCGAGCTTTCGTCAAATTTTGTCGGCCTGTGTAATTAACTACAATCATTTCATTTAGTCACAATAGCCCAATCCCAACCCAAATCTTAGATTCGCCATTGACTCTACCACGAGCTATAAAATTTAGTAGGTACTCTCCTCTCTTCTTTGCCTAGTTTTATGCCTATATCTTTCTTTTACGAACCTTCACTTGGCACACCATAATAAATTAAACCAATTTAAACCTAAAGTGTTAACGACTGCATTGTGAAACTATTTTTGACAAAACAGAAACAACAACAACACGAAAAGTTCGTAACTTTCAACAAAGTTTGAACAGACAATGGTTGTCCCACTTTTTCAGAAAATCCCTCCCGTTGAATTAACGCGCACACTTTCACAATGTGTTGAATTACATTTAGAAACAATATACGCCTAAAAGTAGACAATACTTTATAGCGATATGCAGTTATTCTTCATGACAAAGTAACAACAAAATGTGCGTGTTCATGTCATTCTTACTTGGAAACTGTAATAGTTTTTAAAACAGAAATAGAGAGAGAGAGAGAGAGAAAAAAAAGAGACGGAAATAGAGAGAGATTTTGCATTTTGCAGAGAGTCTAAAGAAATGGAAAGCTAGTAAAGTATAATGAAAGGAGAATCGTTTACCCTTCAAAAAAAATCGCTATCTATTAAAGCCATTTCAACAAAATATTTTTATTTAGAAATTAATGAAGGCCTGTTGCCTATACATTCAATACAAAGAATATTGGAAAACTTGTAAAAAAATTTATAAAATTTCTATAAGAAATTTATTATATGTGTGTTACAAATTCCATTGTATCTGTCTGTCTTGATTATTTCAAACTTTTATTATTATATGTATATTGTAGTTACTTGTTTGTTTGTATGTACTATATAAGAAATATGAAAATTTTATCATATTTACGCTTTTTTCTCCCCTTCATACCTCTCTATATTTACAACAATAACAAAATATAAAATTGCGTGTCAATAGCATATTTCATTTAACGCTCAGGTAGAGTGCGTGGAGTTTGAAATGCGATATCTTTTTATTTTTATATATTTTTTGTTTTTTTTAAGAGAAGCCAGAAACGAGGGAAATCAAAATGCAAGTTAGTTATTATAATATTATTGTATTATTACATTTGACTTTGATAAAGTTTAATTCATTTTCTTCTTTTTTTTTGCCAGTATTTTTTCAAAATGCATTTTTCTTTTTCTACTAATATTTGAAAATTATTTTTTATCGATTTTTTTTTTTCTGTTAGTCTTCAGATTTTGTTTATGTTGCTACTGCTGCTGTTGCTGTATAGTAGCAAACAAAAATACACCGACCCTTGTCTATTGTTATTTTTCTTATTTTGTTGGAGCTTTTGTTAGGATTTTTTCTTCTTTTTTTTTCGTTTTTCTACTATAATTTTTGTTTACGTTGGCACTGAGTGTTACCACTTGGAGACGAAATATCCATATATACAAATATACATACATATTCAAATTTTATACCAACCCAATGGGAAAATGTAGTGTGTAGTGAATGAAAATGGAATCATTTGTTCAGTGCTTCTTGCATGCATTACAGATTAGTTGAATTTTTATATGGCGATGTCATACATTGCCCATTATTTTTCAAAGAAGTAATTGATAATTTTAAACAAAAATTAAAAAAAGAATTAGGTATTTAAATTACAGCGTACTTGCAAAAACTTACTGTGTAATAATAAAAATAATGTAAGAATTCATTTTACTTAAGAATGCAATTTTGGATTAATTTCTTTATAAATATAAACTAAATTCAGAAATCGTTGCTTTTTATTAAATTTTTACATTAAATTTTAATATGTGCATGAATATATTCATTTTGATTTAAAAATTCATCAATTGGAATTATTAAACTTTCCCGCTGGGTGATATTTGCGCTGATTATTCATACACAGTATTTCCTGGTTAATACGCCTTTCGTTCTCATTTGAATTGTATACAAATTACAGTTTTTCGTTTTGAATTATAAACAGTTAATAATGCAAAAATCTTGGCTTATTTAACAGTGGATCACTGTATCTTAATATGTATTAGTGCCTATTAAATGTTTGTCTCCCATTATTTGTGAAGTGCTTAATGCGACTTTGCTTTAGTTCTTAGTACATAATTGTTTTTGTCTGGATTTTTCTTAGACTTTTCCCCTTTCGAATAGATTTTGGTTAATTTTTAACCATAGAAAACTGAGCGTTTCGTTTTTACTTATTATATAACTTTAAATTTATTAAGAGTTTTTTCTTATACTTTTTAAAAAAATATTTATCTGTTTCATTGTTCTGTCAAATTTCTTCTTAATAGAAATGAATGCAATGCATTTAAAAAACAAAATTTCCTTAGAAAAAGTTAAAAAATGTGTTGATAAAGAAGTGGATCGACCCAAATTTAGTCGGGGTCGTGTCATAATTTCCCGCTTTAGAGATTTAGGTTTATGTGGAACCTATATTATTTACAAATTCCATCCCTGAGAGAAAGATGTTTATTTTAAAAAGGGAAACAAATTTATTTGGGCAGCAACCCATCACTTTATAGATGATACTGGGTAAATTTATTCACGCAAAATTTCCTTATCGAAAAGTAGTTGGGGTACTGAAGATCTAAACCGCCTAACCCGAATTTATTTTCAGATATTAACACTTGAAAATCAAAAACTATTTTTCTTTTCAATAATCTATTTATGTTTTGTCCTCTTTAACGGGAATTTCAAGCGTGGTAGAGACAATCTGATGGACCATGATGATCATGGATAGAATCAACGTCCTCGAATTACTATGTTCCCACTAAACCGAAATTGCGTGGTTTCGGTAATTTCCGTGATGTCTGCTGAAACTGCGTTGAAATGCTGAATTTCGGCATATAAAAATGTCAAACGAAACCACGGAAATGAGGTGGTTTCAACGAAACCGTGCAAAAATCGAATGTAACCCTGAACGTGTTTACTGAAATGAATATTGAAACGAATATTGAAATGAATTAATATGGAGGAACGAAAATATAAATAAAAAATTTGTGGAGTGCGCGCCAAGGGCTCATAGTCAAGGTATGGGCAGAAAAGGTGGAGGAGTTGCGAAAGGCAAAAAAAAAACGGCCTTGCATATGACAAAGTTTGCATAGTGGCTGCGGTTGAAGTAAAACTATATACAGAACATTTGACAATTCTTTTACAATTTTATTTCGTTGCTAAATATTTCGTTTATCATTTTGATTCTCTTCGTATTCAAATGGTTAAGACCGAAATATTTAGTAATAATTATATTAGCCAGTTCATTGTTTAGAAGAAATAAACAATGAACTGACAAACGAAACCATAATCGAAGCCAGCTGAGCCAATAGCAACGATTGCAGTTTCGTTCGAAACCTATATGCCAAAACTACTCAATTTCGGCTCAGTGGGAATATGGTATTAGAAAGTTATATATATAGAAGTTAAGCTCGCAGATGACTTAAGTGCACTTTAGTGAGTTAACTGCATTTTCCAAGCCTTCAACATATTACCTGCTACCTATTAGTGATGGCATTTTCGATACAATTTTTTTTTTCAATACGCTTTAAGTATCGAAAATATGGCAGTACGAATACAGCTTTTTCAGTACACTTTTGTAAAAATTACGATTTTTCAAAAGAACTAATACAGCCCTTTTTTCTGTTTAGGTCCAATATTAATTCCTATGACTCCAAAGAGGAGTAAAGAGCCACGAATCGACTATATTCAGATATTTCTTGTGTCAGCTTCTTAACTTCGATTCATAGAACGAGTTTCGATTTATTGAGGTATTCGCTGATATTCATTTCTCCTTCGAATTCCTTAGGAATTCAAATCAATAACAACCTTTGAAATATGATCATGATGCTTACAAAAAATGTAGCCTTTCAAAATTGGTGTCATGATTGTGAAAGTCTTATGTAACCATGTTTTCTGAATACAACTTGTATACCAATCTCAATTTAAATTCGGGCCTGAAAGGCTTAAATCAAATGCCTACATTTATAATAGAAACAATTTTCAAAATTTTACTTACTCCGTCTGCTTTTAAGCGTATATCCTTGCCAGCTGCAGCCAATAATGCACGTAAAATATTTGTTGCTGTGCCAGTCTGACGACTTGAGACCAAATGTACTGCAGTTTGTGAACGTGACTGCAAAAATATAGCAACAGTTAGAAATTAAAAATAGGGGAAAAAAAATTAATCAATAAATTTTTAAAATAAAACTAAAAATAAATAGATTAAATACGAACATACTTTGAAAGTAGAATTGTCTACTTTTCCAGTTTTAAATGGGAAAAATGAATTTTAAAATTAGAAAATGTTCAGCCATATCAATAATGAAACAATTATCGGTTAGTGTCAACTTATCTTAACATTTATCTTATTAAAAATTACATCAAAAACTCATAATCCACTAATTACCGGTGAAATTGATCCCTGCTCAAATACGTCTCTCGTTTAATCGCAACTTTTTTTTACAAAATTTACTCAAATTCCTAGGTAGATTACACCCCCGGTTAATTGAACCAGAATTTGTATATTTTCATTGACGCACTTTAGCGGGGATTACTGTATTATGTGGCAAACGTGGCGTGTTCAATTTTCGGCACGGTTAATACGAGAAAATACAAATTTTTCTACATAACAACAACACTTGGCTGGTAATGGCGAGCCTCTAAGAGTAAAAATTGTATCAAAAAAAGCTTTTCACTTTGCGCTCGAACCTTTCCTGATTTTACTTCTTTCTATATTTTCTGATTTGAAACTGGAAAAGTATAAAATCTTTAAAGGAAATTTAAGTTTATATACATTTTTTCTGTTTCGGTTTTACTAAAAGCTAATTAGAAGTTATTATAAACAAATCTTTTTAACACACACACGTAAAAAAAGTATAAAAAATAATTTTTGAAAAGATATTTAAATTTTTTAATTTATTTTATTTTCAACCCAATCACTTCAATCACCCAAATGCAACTGATTTCAAATAATATTGATTATAATGCAATCAAGTAAAATTCTATTTATTTATTTTTATGATTTTTGTTTTTTTAATTTTGACGGCAACTAAAAAGTTTCGCAAAAAAAAAAATAAAAATAAAATAAAAAAACAAACACAAAATAACTAGAAAGTTTTAACTGTAGAATGAAATTCTGCAATGCGCAGTAAAAACGTCATTTCAATTGACTTCATAATCCTTCACTCCCACAGACACAAAAAAAATAATGAAAAGCATTTCCTTCCTTCCGCAAATAATTCTGTAGTGCCTACATTTATTTCGTTATGTAGTTATAAACTCATAGATAAATAGATATCAGTCATTTAAATTGACTGACATTCTTAATAATTTCATGCACAGACAGAGTATGAGTTTTTTTTTTTTTTTTTTTTGCTCTCTATTTTTAATACAATTTTAGGGTTAAATTATGAGTAAATCATTATTTATATGGATGGTAACCAAAAACAAAAAAACAAAAACAGAAAAAAAAACTGTTTATTTTTATCAATTTGAAAATAATTTTCAAAAAAAAACAAAAAATACTAATAAAAATAATTGAAATCACAGATTTTATGGAGGTTTATTACTCACTCTTCTGGCGAATGAAAGTAATCAAAAATAAGTTAATTTTATTTTTGTATTAAGTGTTTTTTTTTTTGTTTAACTTAATTTTGTGTTACTATTTGTTATTTTTTTATATATTTTATACAAAAAAAAATCTTGGAAATTCCACTAATTTTCGCTTAATCGCAGTTTATCCCCCCACCCTCTCATTGATTCGTTTGTCTTCCTTTCAAACCTTGATGCAATTAATGAGCGTTGTGTTTTACCACTTGAATTTATGAAAATAAGTGAAAGTCTCACGCCATGTTGCTTAATAAAATCAAGACATATGGCATGTGTTGCAGTCAGTCAGTAAGCCAGTCACTTAGGCATTTGTGGTGCAAGGGTCACAAGGTGTTTCGTTTTTTGCTGACTTGGCATGTATAGTAATTTGTGTGCTCAGACCTAAGCTTGACCTTTAACAAAACCAAGAAACACGCAGGAATTTCGCATTTATAATTTTTCAAAAATTCTCAACGCTTTTTTTTTTTTTTGGTCTATTTTTTATACATACCTACTATACAAAAATAAATAAAAATGCTTACAAGCAAAAATGAAAGTAATAAAGAAAATCAAATTAATGCAGAATTATGCAAAATGACGTCTTTGCATTGATTTTTCAATTTTAGCGCCAAAAAATTTTGTTTTATTTTTATTTTTCTTTTAAGTGTTGTTTGAAAATTCTATTTCCGTGCCATTTTTATTTATGTATATATATTTTCTTATAGATATACAAATAGGTATGTTACTTTTAAAATATACTATAAGTAAGTCTTTGGTTGATACCTACCCCACCCATTGAAAATGGATCAACGCCACGTTTATTCAGCAACAATTTAACAACATCCTCACGCGAGTACATTGACGCTATATGCAGTACATTGTAGTTATCCTGTAATTGAAAATAAAAATGAAAAAAGAAAAATGAAATTAATGAAATATTTTGCAATTTTTGATATTCAATTAAATTTCAACAAATATGTTTGCAATTTTCTAATTGCATTTATTTTTCTTCTTTTTTTTTTTCTAGGTCTTTAGGTCAATAACGTGCCGTTTATAAATCAAAGTATCAATAGAATTGAGTTTAAGGTGTGACAAAATTCATTTACAGCAAAAATTTCTAATAAATTTTCAATATTAAATACTTAGTGCATATGTGTCCTCATATGCAACTGCTGACTCCACCCAATAATTTCATTTTTTTGTTTGTTTTCTTTCTTCCTTAGATTTTATGTATTTTGGTCATTAGAAAACATGCAACAAATGCATCAAATCTGACCCTGACTTCTAAGAAATTTATGACAAAGAGAAAAAAAAAAAATATTTTGCAAAAGGAAAAACAATAAAACTAAAAACAAACTGATATTCTTTAATGGAGTATTATTATTTTTCACCACGTAAGGTTTTTCATTTTTAAGTAATGTAAATATTTTTCCTTCTGTTGTTTAGGAAGAAAGAAGTAGTAAATTGGTTTATTTCTTATTTCATTTTTTTATTGTGCTACTAATGGTCAAATAAATATAACTCATACGCCACGAAATTCACTAATGAATGGAATTGAATTTAAGTAGGGTGGTAAAGTATGAAATTGGGTAAGTCATTGAAGACTTAAGTATTTATAATGTTAGTATTTAATCGTATTAGA
Source organism: Toxonevra muliebris (assembly GCA_963691655.1). Taxonomy (NCBI): domain Eukaryota; kingdom Metazoa; phylum Arthropoda; class Insecta; order Diptera; family Pallopteridae; genus Toxonevra; species Toxonevra muliebris. Next base: position 76,076,446 of record OY829329.1, read on the forward strand.
ACGAAAAGGCTTCATGCACTGACTCTGATCCTTTCGACGGGCTCGGTTCGGGTCTCTTCTATCGTTTAGGAGTGGTTAAAGAAACAATGGCTCGCATATTGCGACCTTATGTTAAGCCTCAAAGAATCAACAGAGCTTTGTTCTTCCCTTGGTCTATTGCTTGAAACGAGCTTAAAAGAGCTCAGACTGTCCTCAGATGTCACTTAAAAAAGTTTGTCTTGTTCCCTTCTATTCCTCTTGAGAGCTTGGGGCTTCTACCATGCATTTCCATTAGATACGACTTTGCGGAGTTTCTGCTACGTTTAGCCACATTATATTTTTAGTTGATCGTTCTTGATGGATGGATGAATCATGTGTTTTCTTGGTCACTCATGACGTCTAATTCCTTGTGGGTTCTAATCAAGCACTAGATAGAAAATATCGGCTGTGAGGTACAAGCTTTCAAGTTGACGGATGAAACTCCATGTTACGCCTCTCTTTTTGAAGCATACGTTTGCCATTACTTAATTCGTCCAAAACGATCGCAAAGAAAAAAGGTGAAAGAGGGAATTCTGATTTAACTTCTCCGTGCCATTGTATGTGCATACATATGCTAGTTCAGGGTTCTGGTATATCTCGTATAATGTTTCGAATAAACGTTTGAGGGGCTCGTTTTTTTTTTGTAAAGATCTCCATATTGTGCTATGCTTAGTGCTATCGAAGGTTTTCTAAACATCATGTATAGTGGTGAACGCCACTTGATGGATTGTTTGATTATTATCAGAAGTACGTTAGATTGATCGGTGCAACTTCTGTGTGGGCGAAAACCTGCTTGTTCGCCACAAAGGATCTTTATAGACTGCCTAGTTAGGTCTCTTCAAGTTGGCAAACCTTTTAGATCACAATGCCTGACAATCAACTTGACTAGTAAGTACTAACACTGTAAGGCAGTCGGCTGAGGAATTGATGAAACCAAGTTTTTCTGAAAGTTTGGTGCGTGTATAGAAAAGTAATTTTTCAGTTTTCCCAGGTTGGAAAATAGGGCCAAACATTTATGCTTTAAAATTTCACTTAAATTAAATTAAAATTGTTGTATGCCCATAAATATGCAATTGTAAAATGTTTAAACCTATTTAGTTTCCAACTAAGTATGCTTATAAAATAATAGTCTTTACTTAGCATTTCATTTGCTCTCACTTTAAATTTCTTCTGGCTACTACATTTCTTATGCTACTTCATTTACGTTGAAATTTTCATTTAATTGCTACCTTAGGCACACAAAAATCGGAAGTGAATTGCCTATTTAAGGTATGTATTTGTAACATTATCAAACTAGTGCCTACAATTTAAAAGGTTTTGCTCATCTAAGTGTAAATTTTTTGTGGCATTCTATATACAATACTTTTGAAAAAGAAAACAATGTAAACGTAGCTTAATTTGCATATTCTTAGAAATGTTGACATTTTCAAAACTCTTTTTGTTTTTGCAACTAAGAGATATCAACTGCATACCGTTTACAAAATATTTAGCAAAAAAAAAATTAAGAAAATAAATATATAAAGAATCAGTTTAGGCATGTAAAGCAAAGCAACTATTTCTTTTGCCGACAGATAATATTTCACTTGTGACATTTTTACCTTCCTTACCCTTATAAAATAGTTTTTCTAACTTTTGTTTGCTTCAAATGCAAAACTACTAACCTAAGCAAAGGTCGCTTTTGTTTCCAACGACCGAGCGAGAAAAAAAATCAGTTGGTAAATGAAAAACAAAACCGGAAACAAAGGAACGGAAGTGCAAAATTTTCCACCTTATTTCGAAAAAGGCGCTACAATTTTTTTGCTGTTTTCTGTTTTTGTTTTTTTTTTTTGCATTGCTTTGACCTAGTTTATATGGAAAGAGGGTAGCAGGTAGTAGTTCGTAAAGTGGAGAGGGATAAGCTATAAAATAAAATAAATAAATACTACTACTGCAGAAGTAGTTGCCACTTAAAAGCTGATAGTTATTACTTCGTTACTCGTATTGTTTTCAAATAATAGTAGTAAAATTGAAGTGGGTAACTAGTATATTTGGGCAAGACAAGAAAGTACAAAAAAAAAAAGGTTCAATAGCCTAAAACTATGCAAAACTAATTCGATTTCAATGGATATGCAAGTATGTTTTAATATGAAATTATGAATTAGCTACACAAATATTAATGAATAACACGCGTAAAATGTATTTATAAATTAATATTTAATTACTGCAAAGAAAGTCTAACTTTTGAAATTCTGTGTGCTTTAATCACTTTAATCTCATGTACTCATATATTTATGTTTCCTTTACATGGATATATGTAAATGCCAAGTTTCTTCTATTGAAATCGCTGTAAAAAAGTGTTGTTTATCAAGCTTAATGAAACGTCCTTTTTTGGGCTAAGTCGCAACAGTGTATAAAGAGCAGGCAAATTATACGGCTGTTTCGGAGTCCGCCACTATTCCTCATCAATGATCTTTGTGATGGTTTTTACTAACATTTCAATCTTCTATATAAGTGTCTATTATTTGAAAACGTAGCCGGGAATTACAATGTTTTGTTTTCAAGTCTTTTCACTGTACAGAAATGCTGAATGAAGCTACCACAACTGTTCTTTGTAATTATTTTTGTTGAAATTCTCAATGCAACTAAATGTTTAAATTAAATTATTATTTTTGAAATTTCGAAAATTTTATTTGCTTAAATATATAACCACAGTGGGGGTGAAAGGGTTAAACCAAATTGTTTAATAGTGCTACTTAATGTCTACTGTACTCAAGCAATAACACTTTGTGACAATTTGAGGCTTTACAAAATCAACTTGATCTTCTGCAGGACATTGTCTCTAAACTCTTTAGGATTAGGATATAGAGCCTCAACAAAACTAACCTATTCGCTGTTTCTGGGTCCGTTTAACACTCGAGGTTATTTTGGGGAGTGCACTTTACCTGCTTCCTTTCGAGTTCTACTCTAGTAATTGGTAGCAAATTTCGGTAAGAAGCCACAACTTGAATATTTTGGCCATTTCATATACATATAGCTCGCATGTCTTCAACAAAAACCTGGACATGAAATGGTATAGGATTGCCAAAATATAATTCATGGCTTGTTTTTAGCCAACTTTAGAAACATTTTCTTTATTAATTCAAATATCTTGCTCAACTCATTGTTACGTATTTTAATATATACATATATAATATATTTCTGATGATGATTGCAGCATGATTGAGCAAATGATGAATCACAAAAATAGAACCTGGCTTTCACTTACGTACACGTGTAAAACACCTAAAATTATGCCATATTTAATTAAATTTGCAACTATTATAAGGTGTGGCAAGCAGCATAAGTAGAAGAAAGTACTTACTTGTGCTATGTAATTGGTATTTCCAAAAATAAATTAACCACAATGATGATGACATTTCATCAAATGTCATTTTTCAAATGTCAACACCAAAAATGTAAAACAAAAAATAAGAAAAATGTCAGCCTTAAGTCGTCGGCACATTGACAAATTGCTACCACAACCACCCAAAAAAAAAAAGAAAAGAAAATATGAAAACCGCACACATTGTGAGTGAATCCGGCAATTGTTAATTTACTTCAGGCAAAAATTTAATTTTTATGCCTACTACACGTGTACTCTAAATACGATGGTAATGATATAAAACTATATGGCTTCCGTTTATAATGAAAACCTCAAACTTGTGATAGAAAAAAAGAAGAAGAAAAAGAAATGGTGCTTAAGTCATTTCGTTGCTTTTTTTTTAATTAAAATTGCATATTAATGATGTATATGCATGTAGGGGTCATATGAGCATACAAGCAAATAAAGGTGCCACACATGGTACATACATACACACACGAACTACATATACATATGTATGTTTGCATGTGTACTTAAGTATGTGCTAATTACATGCACAATTTTTTTTTAAAGGTTAAAACTTCATTGCTAGAGAAAAAATGTAAGAAGGCAGCAACAACATATTCAACAACAAGAACTTGATTAATTGCATTTTCACTTGCAGAAAGGAGTTTTCATTTATTGTTTCTTAGTAAGCAAGGAGCGGCTTAAAAACACTAACTTATGTATGTTAGCTTTTTTTTAATAAAAAAAATAGAAAGAAGCTGAAGGTCTCCCAAACGAAATGTATGAGTAATTTGTGCTTTTCCCAACCTAGATCAACCCACCTGTATGTAATCTTAGCACAATTATTTATTTGTATTGCAAATTTTCCGGTCTTTTAAATAAAACATGCACCTTTACTCACTATTTGGCTGCTTTTACATTTCAACATTAATTAAAAGTCATTTTGACCCTTCACTATTTCCGAGTACTTACTTAAATACTGTGCCCCCCAACCCGTTTATTAAATACATTTTGGTCCTGTGGCTTTTCTTATAAGTTTTTGCTAATCCTTAAGACAGACATACCTAGTGGTAACTAACACTTTAGCTGCATGCTCTGCTGCTTACCCAAAACTTTATATAAATCTATTTGCCGTTCTTTCTTTTTAACTTTTTTATATATATAATATACTTACAGTGTCGTGCAACTAATTAGAAACGGTAGACTTTAATGTAACTGTGTCTATATTTGTTTTTATAATAACTGTGTAGCAGAGTAATGTTTTTAGTTTTTAATGGACTTCTTCTTAAAAATCCGACCAAATAATCAGAATTCTGCTTCTCTAAATGGTTGTTTAATGGTGTTCACAGACAGCTCAGTTTTTTTTTCCTTCTTTGCAGTTTTAGTTTTATAACGACATTTTTTCGACTCGCGAACTATAAGGCTGTCCTCGCAATCGGTTCCACTTTACGTAGAACATTAAATCCTTTTGCTGTCATTTTATATTATTTCTATCTCTTCTGCATATAATAATTTTTCGGATACTTTCATCATAGGATTTATTTGTCCCACAATTAAGTAATAGTGCATACAGAAATACGAGAGAGAATGTCTTTGAAATTTTGAATTTAAAATTTAGGTGGATTCACGACAAAAAAGGAATTTAAAATTCGTTTTCGACAGATTATATGTTAGGAGAAGAATTTTTGTGTTTGTTTCTGTAAATAAAAATAAATAAATATGTTGCCTTTCAATTGGATCCGGACACCAAGAATTTATATATCAATTGTGGATAATTAGAGAAGTGGCAATGAGTTACTCTCCGACTCCATTATTTTATTTTTTCACTTAACAGATATTACAAAGGCAGCTGTTATAAAAAGAAAATCCAAAATGTCTAAAAAAATGTTTTTCCTGTTTTTTACAACCTTGTGTTTGAGGGTTGCTAGTTACTTTCGGCATTTCAAGTGCATTTCGTTGAAGTCCTTCTGAAATTCGGAATTTCATTTGACAGTTTTTAAGTATATGGCGAAATTTCCCATTTCAGACGCATTTTAACGAAATGCTAAATTTGCTGAATGCACTATAATACAGAAATTATCATACTAGCTTTTACTGTCAAAAATGTACCAAATAGGTACTAAATGAAATGATCGGGTTTCTAATTACGTGCAAGATAATCAGAAAAAAATTGGTCAATTACAATTGTAAACAAACAAAAACTGAAAAAAAACAGTAAAATTTACTTGCAGATAGTATACAACATCGTTTCTAATTAGTTGTACGGCACTGTATATATATACTATGTTTATTTGTATGTATATTTTATAGTTCCTTCATGTTCTTCGTTTTTTTTTTTTTTTTGTGGGAAAACACAACAACATTAAACAAAAATTGCTTTGCGACTTTCATTTTTGGACTTTCCTGGGTATTTAACTTAATTTGTATATACTAGTGTTTGTTTTGGTACTTTCTTTTATTGTTTTTGGTTGAATTTTTTCCGTATTTAGGTCAAGGATTTTTTTTCACTTACAAACCCAAACCGCTGAGATTTAATATTTTGTACTTATATTTGGGTAAAAGTACATACATATATATAATTTTGCTTAGTTATTAAAAATGAATTGAGTTGAGCGAATGTTCCAAATAATTGTGAATGTTGAATGAAAGACTCATTTGATTAAATAATGATAATATTATATATAATTGCACAATGAAAGTTGCAGTTTCTTTTAGGTAAAAGATCCAATTGTTAGTGGTCTACTCTCTTGAAAATGTAGTTCTGCTAAGTTAAAAAATCTTAGAACTTTTAAAATGTTATACAAGATTTCTAAAAACTTTTGTACATTACAAAATGCTTTTTAACTCTATTCTACTTATACAATCAGAATTAAAAATTTGTAACTATATTTTTAAATTTATAAAAAACCTAATTCTGGAACTCGGATTTGAATTCATTTATCTGATTCATTGAGAAGCAAAGGCATTTCGAAATTGATCGTTTCAGATTAAAAAATACGAATTTGTAACTTTAGTTATGAATTCGTAACTTTATTATATCCGATTCTGAAATGTTTATATTTTAATAATATTTTTTATTTCATACATGAACATTTTTTTGTTTTTTAACTTTTAGCTTTGGAGTCTTGGACAACAACAAATTGAACAAAAACTGTGTATTAACTAATTTAAAAGCAATCGAGTATACGATTTTTTCAGATTTTTAACTGGAGCTAACTGTTGTATTAAATTTTTAGTTGTTATATTGGGTTTGGAGAGGAATTGCGATTTAATTTGTTAGTATTTTTCCATGCGTACTTTTAGGGATGAATTTCTCGCTAGCACAATGAGTTTCATCAGTAAAAACAATTTTCTGGGATTACGAGCGCATACAGAGTTTTCCAAACGCGAGTCTTAATTTTTTCGTCCCATTGATAATATTTATTATAATGTGCATTTAGCCAAGATGAAATTTTTGATTTACATTCTGAAGGCATTTATGACAATCCGATAACCATACAATGATATTGGATACAATGTTTGGTCTCTAATATGGCTCCTAAGTCTGGCAGACCAAAGTGAGGCTTCTTACCGAGACTAACTTAATACCATACCTACAATAGGAAGGTAACCGGATTTTAAAATACAGGTGACTGCTATATTTTGATTATATTTGTTATTCCATACTTTTAGGCATAATTATTTTAATATGCTTTGGATTAGTTACTAAGTAATTACAACTGTTTTTTCCTAAACTTCATAAGAAGCGGATGTTTCAATATATCGGTACCTTACAGGCAAAATGTCAGTAATTCTCCTTGAATATTAGTTTGTTGTACTGAAGTTTGCAGTATCATTTGTGACAATCTAATATTCAAGTGAATATATTGTTTCCAATGATATAGAGGTCTATCCTACCCACCCTGAAAAAAGATTTTACTCTTATAAGCTTTTGTACTATCACAAATTAAAGACCTAAGGTGCAATAGGAAATCATACGAATTCTCAATTATTGCATACTTTTGGGCGAGTGGCAATGCTTTATAGAGTTTGAGATGCTTTTGGTAAGGAATTTATTGGTGCAGATTATCACGTCCTACCTAATTTCTGACGTTTGCAAAAACATTTAAAACGCTTCGACGCTATTATGAAAAAAATATTTACAAACCTTCGAACGCTTCTCATGACGGCAAAGAGAATGAACTAACTGCAATAGGAAGCTAGTCATAAGAAAGTTAATTATGCTATTAAGCGGTAAATCTATAACATTCAACTTTGATAGACTAAACATATCAAAATTTCTTTAATACAGCAATTGTTTTAACAAAACTTTAACTATGAATTTTTCCCTATCCTAACCTTACACAAACAATCTTTGTTTCAAACGCAAAATGAAAATAATAGCTGAAATAAAACTTATTACCTAATATTTCTGGGTCATCTTGATCATACACAGTACATAATACATATATACATACGAATTCATACATACATACGAATATATACTTGGCTTACAACTTTCATATTACAGGTTACTATTTTAATCATGCTTACTGGATGAACACAATTTGTGACCAGTTAAACCGGCCGGCATAGTATACCAGTAGTTAATACATATCCAAACAGTTTTATAATATGGTAAACAAAAACAAAAAACAAAAAAGTAAAATTGGCATTTACATCAATGAGTTTACTATGCGCATATGCTTAACTATGGTTTTGTATTAAAATTAACCAAGAAGAAGAAAAAGGAATAAAAATAGGAACTTGTATACTTTTTTATAGTATAGAAAAAAAGAGCAGGAGCAGAAACTAGGTACTAAAAACTAGCAAAATAAACAAAGTCATAGAAATTCCCATATATTTGTTTCTTTGGATTTTTTGGGGAGACTTTGATTCGTTACGCATTATGACGTTGGTTGTTTGCAATAAATGTTGCGTGTTTTTTTTCTATACCTTCTTTACCACTTCCTTTAGTTTTTTTTTGGTAGACTTACACTACTAGCAGGTATTTATTTATGTAGTTTGGCAAAAGGTAAAGCAAAGTTCAGTTGACCAATTTAATTTATGCATTTATATATATATGTTTATATCATGAAGTGCTTTAAGATTTATTTATGCGGTTTTTGTTTATCGATTTGACACAATTTCATTTTTTTTTTAGTCTTTTTTTTTTGTTGTTGTTGTTTGTTTTAATATTTTTTGTTACTTTTCTTTCATTTTTATTGTAATCAATATCTGTTGTTTTTTTGTAATACTTGAAAATAAATAATTTAATTGCTTAGTTTAGAACTTACATTATTTCTAGCACCAACATCTGCTCCCAATTCAATCATACGATCCATTATGGAAGTTTTATTATCCTTTGTGGCATACATAAGCGGCGTCATGCCCGTGTTCTAGAAAAAAATAAGATGAAAGGTTAGAGTAATATATGTAACTGCCATAATAGAGTAAAATCTTAAAATGCCAAGAAATTGTTCAGACTTTTTCAAAATTAAAAAAATAAATTTAAAGCAGTCGGTAGAGTAAAAAATGCACCAAAAGTTCATAAAAATTCTTAACTGCGATTTTTTTCAGTAATTGTTAGTGGGGGTATGATAGATGGAAAAACCACAAAAATCAGTTCTGGGGTTTTATGTATTACTTCTGATTTGGAATTGATACAAAATATGGCACCTGTACGGGATAGGTAACCCCCAATGACTATCTTTGCAATGGAAGAAAATTAACCTTTTTCCGTCTTCAAAATCAATAATGAAAATATTACTTCCTCTCTTTATAAATAGACAAATGAAATTATGACTAAATTACTATAGCATATGCAGTGCAATGTGCAGTGTAGCACATTATTCAAACTTTAAATTAAATTGTTTAATGTGCTTGCTCAAATTCGTCAGTAACAATTTTATCTTTACATATTTGAAAATTTTATCTGGACAAATTTTTGAAAGTCGGGACTCTGGACACGGGACTAAAAATCTGGACAACCAAGACGAATCAAGACCGTCTGGCAACTCTTTATGCATGCATTTGAGTTTGCTCAAGACACAGTGATTTAAAGTTTCAGCTTTGTAAAAGTCGAATGAATTCGGTGTCAAGATATTACAGTAGCTTATGATGAAAATAGTATTTTTTGAGAAAAACGCACTTTAATGTCGAAACCATCTAAAGCTGTTGAAGGAAAAGTGATTATAAAAATCTATATAACTTGGTGTTTATAAAAAAATAAGTTTATAGAACAGTTGTGGCACTTTCTTCCACCATTTTCTATTCAGTGAAGATATATCAAAATAAAATCTTGTAATTCTCGGTCACATTTTCAGATATTAGTAGGTTATATAAAGTGTTGAAATAACTATAAGAACTATAGAGTATTACATATTTCAAAGAATAAATTTCTTGATTTTTGCCAATTTGACGAATAAATGTGCGAGCCAACCATTTCTCAAGGAAGTTAAGTTACTGAATAAAAAAAAGTAAGACAGAAATCAGTTGAAGCAATTTGAATTTTTCGGACAGAAACTATAAGTATATTTTAAACTGATATTAAAAATATTAAAAGTTGGAACAATTCAAAGGCGTAATATTTTTTATTGTTAGAGTCAATTAATTGAATTGTTTTTATTTGAATAGTTTTAAGGTTCTTAATAAATTTTTTACTAAAGAAGCTTAAAAATGTCTTTGTGTTTCTAAAAATTTGCAATGATTATAAACTGCGCCCACAAAAAAATGAAAGAAATTTTTCATTTCGATTGTCTGCAAATGAATTTTTCTATGCTTTAGAATTTTCCCCGCCAAATTTTTGACAATTCATAATAGAAAATAAATAAATAAAAAGTGTACTTTCACTACGTTTCTAACATCTCAAGCATGGCAACATAGCAAAATCAACAATAATAACAAAAACAATAAATAAAACAATATATAAAAAGCATAAAAATCCTCCTCCCCCGCCAAATGAAAAAAAGAATAACAAATTTAGTACAAAAATAACTAAATTTACTTTATTTTTGTGCCGGTTACTATTAGTAACTTCGAGCATCGAAAAAAATCATTTGAACTCCAACTATTCAAAATAAAAAAAGCATAACATTTGCATTGCAATTTTTGCGCCCAGGTAGAATTTGAACATGCCCCTCTATCTATTTTTGTGTAGCTATTATGCGCTGCTGGCATACAACCCTTTCAACAAAAATTTATTGGTGTTTTATTCCAAATTTTATGTCAACGACATTTTTATTTTATTTTTTTTTTCAACATCATTATCGTTGTCTATACCGAGCAAACCTGGAAACCTTCAATTTTTTTTTACAATTCAAAGTTTGGCTGTAACAAAAGTTAGTAAAATAAAAGTGTATGTGTAACAGGAAACGGAAATGCCGCCAGTAGTTATACTTTTAGAAGTAAAGTATAGAAATATTTTAGGTATCATATTTCGTTTGGGTTTTTGTGTTGTTATTTTATGAAATAAACAACAAACAACAAAAATTTATTTCTTGTTGATAATGGAGACGCAAATAAGGAGGGAGTACTACCACATAGAAATTTAATGGAATTGATTTTACCAGAAAATATATAAAAAAAAGTGAAACACTCACACAAAAATTTAAATTATTAATTAATTTTGAATTTAATTTGATTAAATTAAAAACTGAATGCTTTTCCCACTAACTCACCACATCATGCACTCCCGCCAATGGTATATGATTACCATCTTCTCCCACATTGGCCACATATTTCTCCAGTTTCTTCAGTTCCTGTTCGATGGGCGTCCATTCGCTTTTTATCGACAGTGCCAGTACTTTATTAGTTGTATCACGTATGGAAGCACCTGCACTCGGTGGTTTGGGTGCGGGAAATGATTCCGCATCCTTTTTATCACCATTACTAGAACTATCATCTTTTGGCTCGGAGTCAGCCTTGCTCGCTGGTGTGGCACGTTCACTGGTCGTAGCCGAATCATCTGGCGTATTAATGCCGCCGACACCACCAGCAACCGTAGGGGGTATTTTACGTCCGATGCCTGCAATGCCACCACGCCCACCACGTTTGCCAGGCTGTGACATGATTTCTACGACTATGCAATTTTATATTTCGGTTGATGGCATTTGGGAAGACTCATTTTCTCAAGCCCAAAAAAAAAAAATAAATAAATAAATAAATTCACTACTGCTGATTTACTTGTTTCGTTTTTTTTTTTTTTACAGCACTACAGACATAAATTTCTTCTTTTTTACGACACCACTGCACACGATTACACAACAAAGCAAGTTAGTTGAATTTAATTTCGATTTTTCCTAAAAGTATGCAATTTTGTGCTTTGAAAGTATTTTAACTTAAGACGATGGCATTTTATTGATTTACTTTCTTCCTTTTTTTGGCTTAAAATTGTTTAAAAAAGTCAATATTATATGAGGAAAAATAAAAATGCCATAAAATCATTAACGCTTTGCGTCTGCACACTAAAAACTTTAAATTTTATTTTTTACTACACACACAGTCTTTAAGTATGCTTCATTAATTGCTAGCACATGCAGGAAATTCACTTAAATTTGTTTGTGTGCTTGCCAAGAATGTTAGTAAATCGTGATTCTGCTACTTTAAGTTACAGAGAAATTTTATTTTAATTGGCAATACAAACAAAAAAACAAACACTTGCAACATATTAATTCCATTTACAGCCTACTTTCTTTTTTTCTCGTTTCCTTTTCTTTTTTTTCTTGCTAGACTCAAACTTCTTCTTTTTTTTATGATCCAACCACTTCCGTTTCCTTTATTTTTTCCTCTTTTTTTTTTGTTATTTATTGCTTAGTTTTATGCGTCTTGAATTTTCAAAATCAACCGTTTCCAACGAGCGTCTCCGAGTTTCTGATTTTCTGTGCTAAAAATTTCAAGAGTCTAACCTCGCTTTAAAGAAAAGTTAGCAAAACTATACAGTTTTGCTAAGCAAATTTTCATTCTTGAGCCATGTGACCGGAAGCCACCTTGACAACATAACGAAACCTGCGCGCAGCCAAAGACGCTGGGAAAATTTTCTGCTTAGTGGTTATTCTTCAACATATTTTTGTTTACAATTGTTGAATGTAATTTTTCGTAACGACGATTTGCTTTACTGGTGGCAGTAGATTTTTGGCGGGAAAATTTTTTGACGTTTGCGTGTTTTTATATTCAGGAGAAGAGCTTAGTTACGTGCATTTTGAGGTTATGCAAATGTAAACAATTGTAGGGAATAGTTGAAAGTTTGATGTTTAATATTAGTTTAAGAAAATATAGGTTTGTTTCACAATTTCTTTGTTTCATAAAACTGATTGCTTGGAAAATTTTCGTAACTTATATAGGAAATAAATATAGAATACAAACTTTAAGCTTTTTGTTATTAGTAAAAGTTTGAATAGTTTGTGCTAGTTAAACTTTTCTTTATTTTTGTTCTTCTATAAATAAAAATTGTTTGTAAACATAAACAAATATTTTTGTTTATTTACTTTAATTTCTCTCACTCTCTCTCTCTCTCTCTCTGTTTCTTTTGTAAAGAATAACAAAAGTTTCGTTAAAATATTTGCAGTTTAATATTACTTTGCTCACTTTATTTTTCCCAGCTGTTTCCTTCTCTCTCTTATTATTGAATCCAATTACTCTCCTTTTCTCTCACTCTCTCTTTCTTATGCGTTTTTCATATGCGGCGCAACTCATTTAATTCATTTGCATAAAGTTGGCAGCGTTTACAAAATCATTTTCTTTAGCATTCATTTAGGCTACATTTTTGTTTTACTGCTCAAAAGAATCAACTCAAAGCCTCTTTTGTCCACTATCAAATGTTGTAGTTGCAAAATACATGACAATAAATATTTAGATTTTTAATGATATTCTAGCTGTGTACAAGCGTTTTTTTTCAACTACATATATTTGTATTTTATAGTTTTGTCTTGGTCATAGTGATCCGGCAAAAAAACCGAAAGAAGTCAGCAAAAATGTGTTGATTAAAATTTATGGCATTGAAGTTGGCATGGGCTCTTTGCACGTATATGAAATATATATGTATCTACAGTTTGCAAAACCGAATTTTAATAAAATTGTACTGACTCTATAGTATAACTTTGATTTAATTTGATTTAACTCTTCAGAACAATCTGTTTATTTGTTTGGTCGTTCTAAATTATTGGTGGCCATCCACACATGCACATTGTACATTGTACAATAATCGACTGAGTTATTTTTCCCTTTAGGGTCGAAAAATTATTTATTACTTTTTTTCTGCTCTTATCTGTTTTAAAGGCACTAGTAGAGCTCAGTATCATTCCAAAAAGTTATCAATCATGTATGCATTCTCAAATTATGCTCATAATAGAAACCTATCACAATAAGCAACTTGCCAATCAATTTCCTATATAAAATCCAGGAGCCTTTGGACTGAAGCCCGTAACACTACCTACTATATAGAGGCAACCTTCCTCTTCTTCTTTGTTTTTGTATTCCCATCATGACAGCACCTCTTGAGAAAAGGGTTTTAATTCAAGGTCGCAAGATGTTTGACATAAAAATTTCTTTAAAAAAAAACTTATCCAAACTTAACATTTTCTTAACTTCCTGAATAGCTTGGATATCTATCTTCAATTTCTCAACATGACAACCCTCCGAATCATACATTATGAATTGTAAAATCGGATATAAGTAGTAAGCCACAATTCTCAAATTTCGTTTTGGCTTCCATAGTTGCACGAAACAAGCATTATGAAAAACATTTGGGGGTGGCTTCAGCGTAAAGGAAATTACTATAGAAAACACTACAGTTATAACGATGGTCTTAAAGTTGGAATTAAAACTTTCTGGAGAGAGATATCCTTCAATTTAAGATAATATTATTAGGGATCCCTAAAATCAGGCATTTGTAAAGAAATTTTTAAGACATTTCGGAAATTTATGTATTGATGTGAAAAGCTCGGCCTAGGCCTTCCAGGGGCTGTTGTGCCATAATAGTAGTAGTAGTTGATGTGTTAACAAATACAGAGGTTACACTTCTTCATACTGAAAACTAAATTTTATGCTACTAATAAAATATAACTAATTAATTAGTTCAACTGCGCTATAAGTTTGGCACACCTACATACAAAAGTCTTTCGAATAACATTTGATATTTTCTGTTTTTGTATTATAGTGATCATTTTTATTTCTCAAATTAATATGGAATAAAATAAAGTTTCACAATAAAAAAATACCCGATGGATTTTTCTGGATTCATGCCGAAGTTATGCTCACTAGCTTACTAACTTTTGCTCCGCAGTCCCCTTTGGAATATTTTTTAAATAAAAATAAAAGCCAAAATGGGTTTCTGCGATCAAACAACATAGGTGCGAAAAGTTTCCACAAAATCGACCTGCCCAAAGATGGCGCTCCACATATTTAGAAAAATTTCGCTTTTCTCTGATTTCGTCTCCGGAGTTTCATTTGAAATATACTTTAATTTTTTGATAGAGTGGTCAAAAAGTTTTCTGGTTCAAAAACCCTTGATACGGTAAATTTCAACCAAATCGTTCGGTCCATAGATGGCGCTTCTGCACAAAGAAAATTTAAATTTTTTCCCAATTTTTCTAACCTTTCTCTCTAACGAAATTGACATGAACTTAAGTCATGACTTTGAAAATTAACCTCTAGATTCAATCTTCATAGTCTCCTAAAAAAACTTTCTCTATTTTGTTAATCAAAAAATATGCCAAAAATAAATTTCTCGTCTCCAAAAATCCTAAAACTAAAAGCCCTCTTTGGAAATTGCCTAGATCCGCTAATGGTTACAACGATTAAAATTTTTGAGCATCGCAAAAAATAAATTTTATTTTTTATTTCCCTGAAAATTTGATTCTTCTTTTTAACAAAAATAAATTTATTTATTTAATTTTTAGAAAAGTAAATTTCTATACTTTATGACACTGTAAACATAAATTCATTACTTTAATTCTGATTCTTTTTCGAAGTGAAATGCTTCTCTCAATTTGAATTTCTGTATCTTGCCTGAATTCGTCTTTGGAAAGTCTTTAACAATGCGCACATAGCGTGGAATCTTATAGTGAGCAATTCTCTCTTTGCAAAAATTTTGAATATCCACATCAGTTAAGGGTTCAGCATCAGATCTCAAACGCAAATAAGCACAAACTTCTTCCCCCATACGCTCATCTGGAACTCCAATAATCTAAACGAAAGTGAGGGGAAAATATAAGTGAAGCAGAAATTCAAAATTTGAAGCAACGACTACAAACCTGTGCTTCTAAAATGTCCTTATGTCTATCCAAAAAGTCTTCAACCTCTTTAGGATAAATATTTTCACCACCACGTATAATAACATCCTTTTTGCGACCAATAATGCGACCAATGCCGGAAGGTTCCAAAATGAACTCATCACTAGATAGTGAAAAAAAATGAAATATTACTTATGTAAGCTGAATGGTTATAGTTTCTTTTTGAATTTGAAATGAATTTGAATTAATTACCCTGTTTTTAGCCAACGATCTTCAGTTAACGTCTCCTTTGTTTTCTCTTCATCCTCAAAGTAACCACGCATTGTGAAAAATCCTCGCACACACAATTCTCCTGGTTCACCAAATGCCACCGTCTCTCCATTATCATCAATCACCTTCGCTTCACCATGTTCAAAAATTCTGCCTACTGTATGAACTGCGTTATCAATTGTTTCAGTACCATCTTGTGTAAATATAGCTGCTGTTGCTTCCGATAAACCATATGCAATACGCATTTCTTTCAAATCGAATACCATTTTTGTTTGTGCAAAAACTTGCGGTGAGCAGGCGGCACCACCCACCAAACCCAATTCTAAGCTATGTACACATTTTTTCATTACACGCTGTTGCTCCAACATATCCACATACATTGTTGGTGTACCCAGTATAATATTACAATTTTCCTTTTCGATTGCTTCCAGTGCCGCAGCACCGTTAAATGATGCACTGGGTAACACTAAAGTGGAACCATATTCCAAAGCGCTTATCGTGACGCCCAAACCGAAAACATGAAAGAATGGCACCGTAAGGCAGATATGCTTATGCCCCTCATGTAATTGCATAAATCTTCCGAAATAGTAACCTTCATTAACGAAATTGAAATGAGTGAGTAGTGCTGCCTTCGGTTGTCCTGTTGTACCAGAAGTAAATTGTATATTACATGGGGATTCGGGTGAAATTTTATGTACTTTATAATTCAAATAGGCGGCATCTTGTGAGCGTGCCGGTTCACTCATCAATTCATTATAATTCATAAATTCATTTGATGTCGCTGCTTTGTGCTTTGATTTCATTAGAATTCTTTGTAAATGCGGTAGATTTGTAGATTCTATCAGTTCAGCCGGATTTGTATCGTCACTTTTGAGCACTACTTTTAAAATCTCACAGAAATTATGTTTACCGCTCTCTTCCATTGTTATGAGTGCTTTGACTTTTGCTTTTTTTAGTGCATATTCAATTTCCTCTGATTGCAATGCTGGATTTAAGCAAACCAATGGGAAACCTGCCAGTGCAGCTGCCACCATACTTATATACCATTGTGTGGTATTTGTGGTCCATATGCCCAAGTGATCACCTTTGTGTAATCCCAAATCTTGTAGTCTGATAGCTAATTTCTCAGCTTCTTTTTTAACTTCCTCGAATGTTAGACGTTTATCTTCATGACATGAGATGATTGCAATTTGTTTTCCATACCGCTCTACAGCACGTTGCACTTGTTGACCTAAATTGCGGTATATCAACGGCTCACTGGCAAGCTGTTGAATGTAAGCGCGTTGCGAGTAGCTATAAAATTTCTTTCATATTATTTTTTTCACAGTTTTTCAATATTTAAATTTACCATTTTTTAGCAATTTGTATATTACTACAATTTTTTGAACTACTGGCAATGTACTTGAAATTATCAGCACAATTTTTTGCTATAAATCTTATTTGCATTTTATACAAATCGAATACAGTTTAACGTAAATTATAATTAATTTCCATCAAAGAAATATTATTTAAAAGAAAAATAATGGTGACTGCGCGTTTTGCTGATGTTGCTGTGTTTTGATTCACTGTTATGGTCAGACTGAATAGAAATTAAATAGTATTCGCAAAGTTTCGAGAATTACATTTGCACAAACGTTTAATCTAAGGCTTATCATTACCTCTCTCGCAGCTGACGATTCTCACTCAGCGGCTACGACAGTGGTAAACGAATATCTTTATGAAGTAGATACTAAACATAACTGTGCGTCAAGCTAGTAGAAGATAGTAAGAGATAGTTAGTTATCCCTTGTGTTGACAACGGTAATAGATAGTGATCATAATGAAATAATGTTTCGATTAAGTATCTTGAAAATGACCTTATGAGATTTCAGAGAAAGTTGTTTGGACAATCAAGTGATGATACATTGATCCGGCATTACACCCGTCAAAAACCCTCGCATTAAAAATGATATAAAAATCGTTTTTTTTAACTACAAAATCATACATGTTTTCCGAGAGGTAGTCTGAGAAAAAAATGTTTAACAGAACTACCTAAAAATCTATTAATCATTAAGCAAGGTGGATAGTTTTACTGACCATCTTTTTTGCTTGACATTATCTATAGTAATATAATTTTTTTTTATATATATTTTGGTCAACACTATAAATTAACATAAGAAATTATTAAATATCACTAGTAAAAAAATATTAAACAAAAGTTAAAGTAAATAAAAAAACAAAAATGCATTTTTTTAAAAGAATTTTCTATCATATTTCTAAGGGTTAAAGTAAATGGGTTAGAGGAAAGTCGCACTATTCTTAATTTTAATAATGAAGAAACTGAATTGGTTGGTGAAATCGATAAAAACTAGACACGCAAATCAGGAAATCAGTTGCACTTTCAAGTAAGTCGAAATTTTGATAGAATTTCGTCAGAATTTCTTATGACTGAGGAACAGTTTAGATGAATCTATCTTACCTACTGTCAAACATTTTCCTAATGATCAAAATTTAGAAGGTTGTATTACTAGAGCGATCAGTTAATGCAGAAAAAAAGAAACATAGTGCTAGGCATAATATCCACTATGAAGGAAAAATGAAATTAGCCACTACAACTAACTTCCATATTTAATTCACATGAATTTATACGTGCATTGGATTGACATGAATTTATATCGGGTTTGCATTCTATGGGTTCCGGGGCATATTGGGACTGAAGGGAATGAATTTGCTAAAATTATTAGTAAAAAAAGAACCATAAATTTCTTCCATAAGTTCCGAGTCAATCCATAGAATGGGAGAAGGAACTTTCTCTATTTAAGTTTTGAAAGAGGAAAAAAGCCCAATGGATCATACTAGGAAAAATAGACGAGGGTTAGAACATTCGAAATCAATTTTAGAAACATATAACCAAAAACGCTTTAAGGAAAGTACGAATTTATCAAAGAATAGTTTAAGAATTATTACAGGTATTCTAATAGGGCATTGTAGGTTAAACTATCACCTAACAAAACTGAGAATTAGAGCATGTAGTTTTTGCAGGCAAGATAAGGATCTGGAAAATACATCGTGTCCCTCACTTATGCATATTCGTAAAAAGAATTTGGGTCATTATCAAATATAATACCAGAAGTTAATCTAAAGTTAATAGAAGTAGCATCAATACAAAAACTTCTATCGGAAGCTGGACTTATGGAACAATTGATCGCATTAAGCCTACCCCCCCCCCCCCCCCCTCCAAAATATTGTTTTTAGCTTCGAGCTATAAGCTGTTCAATTATTTTGGAAACTCCTCTAATAATAGACCCCATTGAAATGGAAAATTGACCAAAAATTAGGTATATTTCTCATAATGGAAAATGGCCCACATTTTTGGAATGAAATAAAACCTCAAAATTATGAAAATGTACCCAAAATAAAATATAATTAATAACAAATAGCACTAAGTTTTCGGTTTTAGAGAATTTAAATATAATAAAATTCAAGCGAATTTTTAACTCCAGTTCTCTAAAACCTAAAGTTCAAGTTTAGTTTAAATATAATTGTAATACAATAGATGTATCCCTTAAGTATAATTACTTACTTAGACTAACCTTAAAAAATTTGAACAAAGTACATGACCGCATAATTGTCATTCACTGTAGGGTTAAATGTGTTTTCATTATTTTGTTTTCGGTTTGAATTTCAATGCAAAATCGAAAAAATACCTGCAAAATGATTGAAAACGTTTTTCTATTTGTATGTTTTGTATTTTAATGCTAATCAAATAAAATACAATTGAAATTATATACTTATATTTACTTATGTATGTAAATATTTCTTTTTGTTTAGCATTGTGCGTTTATATGTAATGCAAGTTTGTTAAATACCAACAAAAATAAAAGAAAACAAAAAAGTAAATAAGCAAATAATTAGAATTATAGCTTTATAGAATAAGTAATGAGCAATTTAGTTTAGGTTCTTCTTGTTAGTTAAGGGGTTAGGTCTAGTTAAAATTTAGTATTTTAAATAATTTTTTTTTTTGGCAGTAATTACATTTATTTCCAAAAACTATCAATACAAAGTTATTTTAATATGTTTAATCTTTACTTGACCAAAATTAAAAAAAAAAATTCATTGGTGACGAATTTATCGCGTTTTTCTCGAAACTATGTTTTCAAAGTCGGTGACCACTTTTACTCAAAAACCACTCGATTGATTTGAATGAAATTTATACAGCTTATTGAAAACATAGAAAACTAGTACTTGTGTTTTTTAACTTCTACTTTTTTTTAACAATAAACTATTTCAGTGAGAAATCCGTGAGTAAATTTTCAGAAGCCGCCATTTTGTGTATTTTTAACAGCAAAAAAAAAAACTCGTGTTAAGCACAAGATTAAAGTAATTGTTTTCTTTTGTTGGGTTGGTTTTAGATGAAGAACCAATGAAATGGTGTGAAGCCACTACTTTAGGAAAGGGGCTCCAACAAAAATGGCGATAACTTCGTCAACAATAAATTTTTTTTTTTAATTTTTGTCAAATATAGATAAAAATTTTGTATTTATAACACAGGCCGACAAAATTTTTACATATAAACCAGACTATACTTATCCAAAGGATTTTGACGCGCTGAATTCGAATGCTCTATCACGTCAGGATATCGAAATATCCTAACCTAGAAGTGCAAAAAATACCGTTTTTGTTTATTTTTAAGGTTATGTAGTACGGCCGATCCTATTTTCTTTCAAAAATTATTGATAGTATCTTGAAGTAGTAATCTTCTTCTTCAAAATAACGTTGGGTTTGCTCCAACATCAATTTTTTGTCGGCCTGTGTAATTTTTGGAAATAAATGTAATTACTGTCATAAAAATGTTTGAATACTAATTTTTCACGCCTCAAACTGGACTTAACCCCTTAAGCACTAATCGTAAAAGAGACTACGTTACGACCAAGCGTCGAGCTCGGCGTTTAACTCGTATGGTATATGGTGATTTTATGTTATCAGTTTCGCTTATGGAGTTATCAATTTAATTTAGTACACGTTTTTAAAATATTTTAAATTTAAAGTGTGATAAAATAATATTTATAACATATAATAATAATAATTAATTTAAATTTAATTTAAATATATTATTTAGATTATATTTTAATTCATATTTATATTATATAATTTATATATTTATTTAGGGATATATCATTTAGGTAGCAATTTGAATGCAACTTTGCGCTTTGTGATTTGCACTATGCACCCTCTATCGTAATTTAAGTCATATATCTATTGTGATTTAATATTGTAACCTAAACTGCATTCGTAATTAAAATGACCTCTAAATAACAATTTATATTTTAATTTGCCATATGAAAACCGTGATGCATTATTGTAACGTTCAATATGCAATAACCATTATGACAACATTATTTGACCTTTTTATTTTTTTATATTTTTAGAGTTTATAATTTTATTTTTCACATTAACTTAATTTGCTATAACTCAATTCATTAAAATTCTGCGTGCGGGCAAAATGTGATAAGCGCCACTTTATTTTGGAATGGATTTTTATTTTCTATGACCTCAGAGACCTCCTGCTCTTATCATGGGCATATTTTTTATTACCCATACTAATTGAAATTTTTATATTTTCAACATTAGCATTTATATCAGGGATGGGAACTGTTTTTGAACCAAAAGAATTTTGAACCGAAGTTCCGAATTTTGAATCGCAGTTTTAATGGCCATGAACCGAAGCCAATTGACTTCAATTGATTTCAGTTGTCTTCAGCAAAATGACTTCAAGTCAATCAATGAATTGTTCAGGTCGAGACTTCATTCAAGAAATAACTCATTCATTACTTCGTATGAATTATTTTCCAATGAATGGTAAGTCGTTGACTTCAAAATGACTTATGACTTCAGGATTTTAATTCTTCACTCACAAAAAGAATGGAATAATGCAGTCATTTTTAAACAAAGTCAACAAACTATAATTTGAAATGACTGCATTCTTTAAAGCTCTGCTACCAAATACAAAAAATTGCACTTGACTCACAGTCTTGACTATGGGAGAATTTTGAATAAAAATCTAATATAGTTTGAGTATTTTATTTGTGATTTTTGCGATTAATTTCTGGAATTTCTTTTGTATTATTTGTGAACTATTATTTCGCCAAAAGTAATCTTGTGGAAATTTTCGCCATATATAAAACGAATCCAGCTCACGACAGTTTTTTATCGCTCTTTATTAAATAAACTAACCTCATTTTTAGGATGGGTTGCACCAACTTTTTTCTCGTGAGGCATTTTAATGTACATGTAACACTAATTTTCCATGAAGTACATTTTGGTACATCGAAAAGTATGTTTTGCCTCAAATATTGTTTTTTACGTTCTCCTGTACAATTTCATAATTGAGAGGCTGAGAGGAAAAGTGGTATTACTTCTACGTTCTGAAAAAAGTGGAATAATTTTACTTAAGAGCAAAAGCAAAACGAAATATGTTCAGAGCAAAAGTGAAACGAAATATGTTCAGAGCGAAAACGGAATAAAAAACTATACTGTTCTTGCTCTGAAAGAATTGTTATACCATTTTTGCTCTTACTTTTAAGGCGTTTTATTTTCAATCTAAACCGTATTACTTATGCCATTCTTAAATAAAAAATTCTTCATATGAACTAAAACGCCGGCTGGAGCGTTGCGTTTTTTTTTTTTTTTGCTTATTTATAAACTTTTTCGATGTCTAATAATTTCGGAGGTATGGCCGTGTAAAAACGGAGTGAAACATTTAGCATTTTGGGGAAAACCATTTTCTGGTAGCAAATCATTTCCCAATTTCTATGGTCTATTTCCAAGGTAAAGGATCATGGAAAATATAAACAATAGGAAACATTTATTCAGTTTTCGGTTTTTAGATTGGTTTAAAATGGGTCGTAGAAACATCCCGCATTTTAGTATTTTAAAGATTTGTTCAAATGGCAACTGACGGTTTGTGTTTAAAAGTGTTTTTCATCGGCCAAAAATCTGTATCTTTTAAACTACTAAAGATTTTTCAGTAAACTCTTTTTTTGTTGAATATAAAATTCTTTAAATTTTATTTTATTTTGCAAAATTTCATGCCAAAGGAAAATGTTCTTATCATGGAAAACAAATACTATTTAAGTTCTATAACACAAAAATCTCTATTATTATAAATAATAAGAAATACGAAAATTGTAAGCAAATTTGTAAAAATTTTGAATTTGTTTGGGAGCAGTGTTGAGAGCGTTTTTGAGTCTATAGATGGCATCTGACAGCATTAAAACTTTGGTAAAGAAACGAAGAAAATGTTGTCAGCTATGACCTGAAAATAATATGTCCTAGACCGAAGCTACCTTACAAAAGCTTTTCATTTCCAAAATTGATAATTATTTAAAAATAGCATTTCATAAACCTCGTATTACATTAGTACAAGAAACAGGAGAGTTATAATGGATTGATCTAATAAATAGATATATCTATTCATAAAATAAAGAAAAACCAAATGTAATAATATTATTAAAACTTCAAAACGTATGCAAATAGTAGCTGGGGGAAAATATGAAAAATATCTTTCCAAAGCGATATTCATTAATATATTGAGCTACATTACTTTTAATGCACTAACAAATGTGATAACAAAAAAATAAAAGTAGTGAATAAGAAAGCTCGGACTTTTGACCGATGAATGTAAATCTTGAACCATGGCTTGTAAGTAATTCTTGGTTACATTTTTAGATATTAGTTGTTTATGTAGGGTATTGTTATGAAAATCAACACTTAGAATTCATCTTAATAGATTTTAAAAATATTTTTATAAACTTATAAAAATGCCATAATGAGAAGAAGTCCTTAATAAAGTTGTGTTATAGGATTGTAAGGAGTATTTAACTTTTAGGAAGGAGTTTTCTGGCAAAGGAGGAGTGCCCTTCCGAAAGGAGGATTGGTTTACAAGCGTAACTCTAATGTACTGTATAAAATTTTGCCAGATTCGTTTTCCTCACAATATCTCCATTGGTGTAGCAATTTTATTCAATGTTTTTCATTTGCTCTCAAATTTGCCGCAAATATAATTTTCAGTGTATTCAGAAGAGATCGTACGAACGAGTATTGACTGTACGTATTTTAATAAAAGATACCGCTTTCAATGAGCATATCATTTTTGTTACGTGTTTCTACTTTAGAAAACAATACAGTTTATTCTAGTACAAAAAATTTAAAAAATACTGTGCTTTGTTTATAATATGAGCATTATGAACATTTATTGCTGTCTCATTATTGTGTTTTGCTCTGCTCGATGCTAGACACGTGTAAATAAAAATAGATAACTTAAAAATAAAACAAAAGCAAAACAACAACAAAACACTTATCAAATACACACTTTTTCTACGGAAAGCATTACAAACTCGCCCTGTCTGGTATCACGACATTGTTGTGATAGGTAAAGGAGGTAGACACAAACTATTTAACTACTGATTATTATTTCTCACGAGTATCTTCTCTACTGTTAATTCAAACACTAAAGAGAGTATTTACGTACTCGTCTATTTGACAATTCGTTTGAGAGAAATATTTTATTAGTTTCAGCGATAATGAAGAGCAAGTATAATAATTAAACTACTACAGCTAGTGAGACGATAAGATGCTAAAAACTAAAAAAAAAAGAGCATACAAGTTTCTGATAAAAATAAAATAAAATGAGCTCTTTTTGCTTTCTTGAATGAGACGATTCAGTTGCTGGCGTAACGTTGAAACGATCGCGCGTAAATCATATTTAATGAATTAAATTCAATTTTTTGTATCAACTACATAATAAAATAGAAAGAAACATAGTGGAAAATTTGATAATGCATTTTTATGACATTGATTCGTAAAATCAACTAAAAAGTGTGATATAATTTTTGTGATAAATTGGAAATTTTAAATTTATTTAAACTAATTATAAAAACAATAAAAAAATTTAATAAACATGTTAAACAAGAATTTGGAATTAATATCTAAATATTTTTGGAGAAAAATCTTGCAGAAAAATGCTGAAACTACGAGAATTTCTCTCATTAAATGGTAATAAACACTTGTAAATTCAATGTAGTTCGATAACAACTGTTTAGTTAATATATTATAGATAAATAACAATAAATAATATAACCGTATGTGAATATAAAATGTAATTAGTTTTGTTTTTGTTTCTTATCCCCTCATGGTATCGCGTTCTATAGATAAAAGTTTTCCCGTGGCTAATATAAAAAAATGTTGGTAAAATTAAGTTAAATCTTTATTATTTGAACATAAAGTTTATTATTTGTACTGTTTGGATTTCCGGTGACAATGGTCGTGGTTAATAAACATTTTATTTCCTGATAAAGAAAATTATGTATTGCAAAAAAATTAATTAAACGGGATTTCTAATAAAATTTCGCATACGTGCCGAAAATTTTTGCAAAAATTAAATCAAACTTTTTCATACCTTATCGTTTTTTTTTTATTATAGAACTTGTTATATGTAGTAGGTACTGATTTGTATAAGATAAGACATATTTTTTTCTGCTACAAAGCACTAAATACTAATAACTATAGATGGGGACTAACAAAAGTTCGCCAAGTTGATTGAGCAAAAACTACAAAAACATTTTTATTTTCATATCTTAAGAACCTCAATTCATCTAGGATATTTTAACTTAATACATTTAAGCTATGGTACTCAATAGCTTTAGATAATAATATTTAATAATAATTTTCAACCCAAAATCTTTGATTAACGGTATTCACGCTTTGGAGTAAAACACTTGCCAAGAGGGTAAAAGTGTAAAACAAATTGACTTAACAATAACAAAATATTCGACATTTGTTTTAAGCCTAATTTTAATACTCTACTCTGGTTCGACCCTTGACTAAAATATTTGTTACTGTTTTATACTTAGTAAAATAGAAAGTCAGTGCAGCCTATCGATTTAAACAACAACAAAAAATAAAAAATAAGAGTTTTGTTGTAAGTGCCTTAAATTGACAACATTGATCGTAGAAAAACTAAATTGTGTATTAACGAACACAAGGCAGAAGTGAAACTTCTTGTGAACTAAACGAAACACAAGCAAATGAAATTTTTCAATCGCTAATTTTTTTACGCATTGGCTTGTGTTTTTTAAATTCATTTGCTTGTGTTTCATTTAGTTCACAAGAAGGTATCATGATCCTTTTTGGTTTTTCTCAATAAAATTTAATAAAAAAAGGACTAATTAAAATTTTTTTTGTAAGTAGAATATTCTGCAAAGGACTGAAACTCTACGTTAGATTAACTCAAAATATGTAGAAATGTCTAACATATACAATAAAAAATATCAATTCTCTCCACTATAAAGTTTCCTTCAGCCCCGAGTAAAGATGCTATCACATCAAAAATCAAAAATTGCTTCTGGCGAAAATATTAAAACGTTACAATTCAACGTAGAACTAAGCTCCAGCGACATAACTTCGTTTAAATTTCCCTTGTCAGTGGCGATGTTGAGCGAAGTTTCTTGTTGAGCAAAATATTCGGGCTGAAAATTGAGGATCATTTGCATTTGCTAATTTACGAATATACATGTATAAAATGTATATAAACTTTTTTTTAAAGTTTTTATGAATTTTATTAATTTTTTAGTAATTTTTAGGTAATTTTTTAAGTTTTTTAAGTCAACAAAATTCGAGCCATGCTAAAAACATAAACGTTCTCAGAAGCAAAAGTGGGAAAATTTGAGAACCACGTAAAAAGAAAAATTTGACGTTGAGGCCAAAAAAATTGTTACCTTGGGCCAAATAAGAACAAAACAAATTAAAAATAAGAATAACCGGGCTTGATTTTAAACCACTGTTCTCTTAGTATGTGTATTACAAATAATTTTTTTGCTGTTTTGAAAGTCTTAAAAAGTAATAAAATATTCGATCGAAATTGACCAAAACGTAGTTAAAAAATAAATATTTATAAATATTAAATTTGCAATAGTGATTTATTATGAACCGAATAGAAAAATGTAGATTTCTATAAAGGGAAAAACAATTTCAAAGTTCTGACGTTATAGATGATATCTGTATAGTGATATGATTTACCTGCATACCACATAAGCGTCAACCCATTATCCTCCTCACGTGTAAGAGCCCATATATTTTATATGAAAGTTTGAGAGTAAAAATTATCCACTTCTACAAATACAGAAATATTTTAGTTTTCACATACATGATCAATGGGAAAATCTAAAGAAACTATACCTAAATATTTAGTTATTGTAAATAAATTGGATACACATTTTTCTCATTGGTGAAATGGAGACCCTCCATTCGAGTCTTTTACGTATTATTAAAATAATTTATTTATCAATTTTTTTAAAATAAATGCTTTTATTTATAAATTTACTACTCAACTACTCAAGCTTAAATACACAATCACCAACTGTAAATGCGACATCAGCAGCAAACTCTCCAGCCCATGATATAAGTTATCTTCACTTTATTGGCAAGGAACCGTTAGTGTATCGTAATGTGGGTCAACAATTAGAAAAATCGGCTTTGGATTATGCCAATACTGAGGCGATTGTTTCCTGCCATGAAAACAAACGGTACACATATCGCAATCTGCTCGATGTAGTTGATCGTTTGGCAGCAGGTTTTCTTAAGCTTGGACTAAAGAAAGGCGATCACATTGGCATTTGGGGACCCAATAATATACAATGGTATTTGACAATGCTGAGCGCAACTAGAGCGGGACTTGTTTCGGTGAATATGCAATATTAAAATTCTTAGAAATTCCAAAACTTATAACTATCGAATTTGTTAAAGGTTGGCATTAATCCCGCCTTTCAAGGCCCTGAAGTGGAATATTGCTTAAATAAAGTACATATCAAGGCAATTGTTGCATGTGAAAATTTCAAAACACAAAATTATTATGAAATTCTAAAAAGCATATGTCCCGAGTTAGTGGATTGTGATAATGTAAATGGTAGAATTAGCAGTAAAAATCTACCACACCTGAACTCGATTATAATCGATTCGAAATCAAAACTGAAAGGCGCTCACCAGTTCAATGATATATTAAGCTTGTGCGATGCACGTGAAGCTCATAAAATTTCGAAGTTACAACGTAGTATCATGCCCGACAGCGCCTGTAATGTACAATTCACATCTGGCACCACTGGTCACCCGAAGGCAGCCGTACTCTCACATAATAATTTCGTCAATAATGCCATACATATCGGTAATCGCAATCAGCTGGCAGGCCAAAGAATTTGTGTGCAAGTGCCACTATTTCATGCTTATGGTGTAGCAATCACTATTATGGCAGGCATGTGTCATGGCGCTACTTTAGTATTGCCTTCCGCAGGATTTAGTCCTGAAGATTCGTTGCATGCTATTGTCAATGAAAAATGTACTGTCATACATGGTACACCCACCATGTATGTTGATTTGATACGAAAGCAGCGAGAACTTAATCTTCCATTGAAGACAGCAAAAATGGCGATAACTGGAGGTGCTCCATGTTCCCCGCAATTATTTTTAGATATTAAAAATGTTTTGCATTTAGAGCATGTCCGTACAGTATTTGGTTTGACTGAAACTACAGCTGTTATATTTCAATCACGTCACGGTGATAGTATGGAACAGATACTGAATACTGTTGGTCATCTGCAAGATCACACCGAAGCTAAAGTCATTGATGCCGACGGGAATACGGTGCCGTTCGGTGAGTCGGGTGAGTTGTGTGTACGAGGGTATGTGACTATGTTGGGATACTACGGAGACGAGGAGAAAACTAAAGAAACTATTGATGCTGATCGTTGGCTTAAAACAGGGTTGGTATTTCACTCTATTGTGAAGATTTCTTCTTAATAATTCGTTTTTTTTTTCTTTTCTTCTAAAAAGCGATCAATTTGTGCTGCAAGAAGATGGCTACGGACGCATTGTTGGACGTCTGAAAGAGATGATCATACGTGGTGGTGAAAATATTTTCCCAAAAGAAGTTGAAGATTTTCTAAATGCTCATCCACAGATTATCGAGGCTCATGTATGTTTTGAGTAGTTTAATTGATATCTTTCCGCTTTTCGTTTCAAAAATTATCTGATAACTTTTAACAACTTTCCAGGTTATTGGGGTACCTGATGAACGTATGGGTGAGGAACTATGCGCTTTCGTTCGCCTTCAAAACGATGTTGCGCCAATGACACGTGATAATTTAAAAGAATATTCTAAAGGTAAATTAGCACATTTTAAAGTGCCACGTTATGTTATTCCAGTAAAAGGTTTTCCAAAAACAACATCTGGTAAAATACAAAAATTCAAATTACAACAAATTTTCAAGCAGCAAAAGCTCTAGAAAACTATTGCTTTTCCTATTTTATATAAGGTAAATGTGTTTTACTTAAAATTGTATTATAATTGAATATACAGTATGTAAATTTTTCTTATCAAATTAAAAAATTAAACAAAAATTTATTAACCCTTAAATACTATCGTTATTATCACGAATTGTTTTATTGAAAAAAAGCAGAATTATTTCTTTTTCAAAATTGTTCTCAAATTTTTCATTAAAACTGTTAAGAAAACAGATTGAAAAAATTTAATTATTTATTTTGAAGTATTTTTCCGTGCTTCACAGTGCACTGTAGCGCGTTTTTCACAAAAAACTAAAATTTTTAGTTCTGGTTTGTAAATTTTACGAATGGTTAGTATTTAAAGGTTAATTTAACTTAATTTACTTCGACATGCTTTTTAATGTGGAACCCTTGTAGAAATCATTAAAATTAATATTTTGAAAGGCATATGGGCAAATTCAAGGGAATTGGGAATCGCAGCAGAAATTTTTTTTTTTCAATTGAGAGTGTTGTAACTTTCTGAAATAAGTAGACCTTTTTGAAAGCATAAGACATACAAAAAACTCCGTGGCATTAATTACACTTCTCTGCATATGTAATATATATAACGATGCAAATATCCCGAAAAACTGAGTAAGCCATCGTGATCGAAGCTAATTATATATAAATAATGTATCAAGGCCTGATCCAAATTTCGTATTGAATAGTGTAATTATTATTCCCAAAACACTTTCCGTCGGCGCACATATCAAATGTAATTTTCGAAAAATGCAAAAAAACTCGTGTAAAAAATGTCAGCTTAGTATCTCAATATTTAACATTTTTATCGATTTATATTTTGTTTAAAATTATAGTTTTTCATTAGAGGTCAGCCAGATATCTTCAGGGTCAATTTATAGATGTCTTACTTGAGTCTTGGTTTCAGCTTAAGTTTTTGCCCGAATTTAGCCTCCTTTTAGTCTAGCCTTTGATATGATTTTTAGTCTAAATTTCGGGTTGAATGCGATCTCAGATATTCCATTTCAAACATTTCCTTTGCAAACCCTTTTTTTAACCCATTCATTGTTTTCTGCAGCATCCCACTGACAGCCAAAGTTCTAGTACCAGCTATCGATAATGTAACACCGTATTAAAAATCAGGGTTGCATAGAAGATGTCATACCCATTAACTCAGGCATACCCATATTTAATCCACAAAATTCTATTGAGAATCATATCCTAAGATATTGAATAATGCAAATTAATTTATAAGGAAAACGCCTTGCCCTTTTTTTCTATCTCACCTACGTTTTTGTTGTAGGATGGTTTTGTCAACTAACATTTATTTTTGTACTAAATCTCAGTACTCTTCGTAGATGGTTAATGAGATACACCGAAAAATTATTAGAATGGGAGGTGCCACGCCTTCTTGTTCACCAATGGCCAAGCTCTGCCCAAACACTACCGCTAACATCCCAATTCCATACACAAATTTTCATTGTTTTACTATGGTTCCCCAGTTATGTCGTTTCAACAATTCGTTTGTATGGTAGGTGCAACTAATCCACTCCCATCCATATTCTTGTCACAGAATACCGTTGATAAACAATATTTCCAAACTAAATCTTAGAAGCATAATTACCAGGCATAGAGGTTTCTGCCTTTTCCAATCTCACCTACTTTTTTCCTGTGACATGACATTATCAATCTCCATCCTTGTACTGTAAATGGTTGCAGAAATATATCCAAAAAGCATTTGAATTGTATGAGAGATGCCACGCCCACTTGCCCAAAACTCTTGATTAAAATTTTGAAAACGTATAAAGGACAAACAAACAAACGAACTTGTTGCATTCAATTTTATATAGTAGATAATTCGTTTCAAACGAATTGATATATGTAAACATGTGTAGCGAGAAAATCCTACGGCTTAATCCCAATTACAGACCTGTTCAAACTTTAGATCTGCATCAGGATCTAGTATGTCTTTGGTCCGTAGCGGTGTCTAGTTTGATTCAATGATAATTTTAGTAGTGGTGATAGTTGGATCAGTAGGAACATTTGAAACGATATTTTGAGTAGTGCTGATAGTTGGATCAGTAGGAATATTTGAGACGGTATTTGGAATTGTGCTGATAGTTGGATCAATAGGAATATTTTGAGTAGTGCTGATAGTTGGATCAGTAGGAATATTTGAGACGGTATTTGGAATTGTGCTGATAGTTGGATCAATAGGAATATTTTGAGTAGTGCTGATAGTTGGATCAGTAGGAATATTTGAGACGGTATTTGGAATTGTGGTGGTAGTTGGATCAATAGGAATATTTTGAGTAGTGCTGATGGTTGGATCAATAGGAATATTTTGAGTAGTGCTGATAGTTGGATCAGTAGGAATATTTGAGACGGTATTTGGAATTGTGCTGATAGTCGAATCAGTAGGAACATTTGCGACGGTATTTGGAATTGTGTTGATAGTTGGATAAATAGGAATATTTGAGACGGTATTTGGAACTGTGCTGATAGTTGGATCAGTAGGAATATTTGAGACAGTAGTGGTATCTGAATTAGTAACTGTATTCCAATTCGGGACAGGAGAAGGACCTGCTACATGTTTTATTACAATTTTAATATCAATTTTTGACGGTGGCTGTGTTACAAAAAGTGGTGGAGGATTCCATTGTTGTCCTTTAAATAATCCCAATATATTAGATGATATTTGTTTAAAAAAAATTCGAATTTTTAATAATAATTTACCGCTTTGTTGAGGATTCCTTTGTGGGTTTGGTTTTATAATTTGTCCCACAGTATTAGTAATTGTATTAAGAAGTAAACATGGCTGTTCTATAAGTTTGCCAAGGTCATGTGACAGCCGTTTAAAAAAATGTGACTCTGAATAGGGAACGTAAAGTGTGAAGGACACTGAAAGACACAAATTTTTAATATTTTTAAAAATTTATTTTAAATTATTAAATTAAATTTACCTAAGCTTAGGAAGAGAACTGTGTACTTCATTTCTACAATCTATTATTATTTCTATCTACAAAAATAGTTATTATCGCTGTAAGATCTTATTTTACAACTAAATATACCATAACGAATTAATTATAATGGACACAAATGGCAGCAGCGTAGCGAAATTACTGGAATAGAGACATCTAGCAACATTTACATGCATAATATGTAATAATTATATCGTAGCTTTAAGTTAGGTGCCATTTTTGGAATAAAATAACTACCTAACGATAAGATTGGCTGTATATTTCTTTGAAGTAGGGACAATTTGAGAGGTTCCAGGTCTATACTCTTCGTATATGGGTGGGTTCTTACTCAAATGACTACGCCACTACTAATATACACATATGTAGATACAAAAAAAAATATACATGCACTGAGTGTGCAATAATACACGAAAAATTTCACAAACACTTTCTTGACATACGAATAAGGAGTGAGATTGAAAAAATCTTAACACACATTTTACCTAATAATTTTTTTGGGTGTAAAATTTAAAAATTTCTTTGATCTAGTTATCTTTGAAAAATATGTCAGTTGTTATTTTTAATGACAAACATGTTGATTTATTGTGAGTTTGATCAAAATGAGTGAAGAAAAAGAAGTACGTCTTAAAATTATTAAAATTTTTCAAAAAAAAATCCAAATTGGTCCTACAAAAAATTGGCCAAAGAATTGAAGGTCTGCAGTTATGATTGCTGAAAGGTAAGAAAAAACACTTTTTCACGTTTTTTTCCAACAAATCTCTTTGAAGACCTATATCTCATTAAATGTTATGTTGACCGAATGGAAAGTCAAGCCGAATGGTT
Source organism: Toxonevra muliebris (assembly GCA_963691655.1). Lineage (NCBI taxonomy): Eukaryota > Metazoa > Arthropoda > Insecta > Diptera > Pallopteridae > Toxonevra > Toxonevra muliebris. The sequence goes on from OY829329.1 coordinate 76,109,400, forward strand.
GTGTTTACAGATGGTTGAAAATTTAAATAAAAGTTCAAGAACATAAATAATAAAAATAACAGGAATTTGTTGTAAAAATTAAGGAAGGCGATTGGATTCAAGTGAGAATAAATAAATAATTTGCTTAAAATCTGCAGGTGGTCTATTGTTTTGATTATTTTCCAAAAGTTTTTCTGGTGGCGTGGGAGGTGTAATTGGCTGTCTTGTAGGAGGTGATAAAGGATTACTTTTTGATACCAGCATAGACGATTTTATTGTATTAGCTGGTGTTTGCTAAAATATATCAGAAAATGAATTAATAATTTGCTTCCTCATTTGTATTAAATTGTGCAGGCTGTTCGTGCCAAAAAACGGTAAGAAAAAAGTCATTTAATTGGAAATACGAAATGTGAAGAGCACAAATATCTAGACAAATAGAAATAAATAGACAAATATCTAAAACAAGTCTTTTAATTAACTAAACATTTGGAAATAAAATTTACCGAGACTAAGAAAAAGAATTGCGAGGTACATTTCGATAATCTATTAAGCTCAAAAATAGTTACTATCGATGAAAGAACTTATTTCACCACCATATATACCAACAGTTAAATAATAGCATTTACATATCAAAGGTGTTTCTGTTATTGCCCAGTAGCTGAAAAACTTATACAACTTTAATTGCAAATATTATAATTACTTTCAACTGGCTACTTAATTAATTTTACACGAGCAGGAATTTGTAAGAGATTAATTATTCTAATGCAACTACTTACACTTCATCTCAAAATAAATTTAACCCATTTAATCACTTTTTATAATTGATGTCCATTATGGTTTTGAAAACAGCTGGTTTGGAATTCAAAAACCTTTAAAAAGAAAAAAAGTTAAAATATTAAATAGCGGTAAAGAGACATACATTATTGTGTTTGCCTATTTTGTTAACAAAATGAAAAATAATGAACATTTACCACTATGAACTTAATTAAGTGACAAAAGTTTGTGTCTCGGCTTATTTAGTATGGTGGGTATATATCATTATTCAAATACCCGAACCAAAATTATTTATGACCTGAATATCGACGGCTATACGTTGTCACCTCGTAAGTAGTTTTTCACCACTTTTAGGAGAAACGACCAAAACGCAATACATGGGTAAAAAGAATATATAAAAATTGGTTTTTAAATGATTTTAAATAAAAAAATGTTTTAGAACTTTTTTTTTCTATTTTAAAATTATTTTTGCATTATTATTATGTTTAGGGATGTGCACCGCGTCCTAAAAGTACTATTGTGCCCCCTTCGAGACTTATAGTGTTATCATAGTTTAGTATTCCTATGAGCCCTATTATCCTTAAAGGGTTGTAGTATTTTTATGAGTCCTACAACCGTTATGAATTTTAGTATGAAGCCTATTTCTAAGTCTTTGGTCTGGTATTTGATAATCTCCCAGGTACGTTTTCCGGTTTTGCATAAGCATAGGTCTAGTGTCCTAGTGTTTCGGAGTTTCAGTGTCCTCCTCACAAAATCTACATAACTTATTGTTGCATATTCTCAGTTTTGTCAGGTGATAGTTCAACCTGCAATGCCCTGTTAAAATACCTGTTATGGTTCTCATATTCTTTTTTGATAGATTCATACATTCATTAAATCTTTTTAGTTTGTGCGTTCCTAAAAGAGTTTTTGATTGTTCCATTCCTGGTAGATTATACCAGTATAATGTTCGTAATTGTTCTTCTTCTTTCTTTAACATCATCGTTAGAGACCTTCTGCCTATTCCACAAAAGGGTTCGGGTCCTACAAATGGGGTTTCTGTCCCCTTTTTTGCTAGCTCATCTGCCTTCTCATTACCTTCTATTCCTACATAGCCTGGGACCCAAAGTAACCAGACCTTGTTCTGAAAGCCAACCGTATTAAGTTTCTCAAGACACCCCCTAACCAGTTTAGAATTTACCTGATAGGATTCGAGTGCCTTGATAGCCGCTGGATTGTCAGTAAGAATCGCAATGTTCTGATTCCGATAGTTCTGCTCGAGGTTGAATTAAACACACCTGTCAATGGCGTACACTTCCGCCTGAAAAATACTGGTGCATTTACCCATGGGCTCGAAGTATTTTATCCTTGGCCCATATACCCCGCTCCTGCTCCTTCGTCAGTAAGAGACCCGTCTGTATACCAGGTTATCATTTTTTGGTTTATATTATTGGTTTCAGATATACCTTCCCAATCGTTTTTATTACTTAGTTTTGTTATTAATTTTTTAGTGAAACTAAACTGCGTTATCATGCTATCTCTTGGTATTGAGATTTCAGGAAATTGCGTCGTAAAAATATCTAACTTCTTCCGATTTATGCAATGTCCCGACTCAAGATCTCCTCCAGCCATTCTATAAATGGCCCTCTTCGCCTGCGTCTGGATATAAATGTGAAGAGGTGTTTATTTTGGCATATTGTGTATAGAAATTGCGTTTTGGACATCTCTTCCAAGCGGTGAAAAACTACTTACCATCGATATGTTATTTTCTATAAATGTTTTTGGCACATTTTACATTTCAAATCACTTAATATTCTAAGGAATTGACGATAGTATAAATATTATTCCAAATTGTGTATTGAGTAGAAATATGAGTTTATGTATTTGTTTTTTGTTTCATTTTGTATGTCTTTATTGATAATACAAGGTATGCACCACATACATTAGTATTAAAAAGGTTATAATTTATTAACCAAGATCTGCAGCTTGAACACGAACTGGAACAGAATCAGGGACTAAGGCAGAGGTAACATCTGGAGCCAGAGTTGGAATAGGACTTGAAACAGATGTCGACGTGGAGTTGAAGCAGAAGCGAGACTTGCAACAGGAACTGGAGCTTAAATCGATAGATTGGAGAACAATTTCCGCAATTGCTGCTTCTGGTGCTACTAAAATTGCATTTTAACAGAATATCTCTTTAGCAATCGACAATCAATAATCAATGATGACATTAATGAAGACTGATGCCTGTGATTACTAAAATCAATCAAATCCCTCAGTAACCACGCCCACCCATCACATAAGTGAATTTTCAAAGAGTGATATTAGGCGAAATACTGAAGTACATACATGCAATAAATCTCGATACAGTTATTTAGATAGGCGTAAAGAATATTCGGTAAAAAATCTACTGAATCCAGCAGTAACCATGCCCACCTTATATAACTATAAGTTAAATTTAAAAAAAAGAGAAGCAAAATACTAAAGTAAATTCAATAAAATTCGACACACTTACTTAATATAATATTAAAACTAATGATTAAATTTGTTTAAATAATTTATTTAATGAGATAATTATCTTAATAGTCGGATGATGACAGATGTTCATCATCGAAAGACGTTTTAGAGGTTTCTTCTTTGTCAAAATAGATATGAGAACAACTATTTTAGAGAGACAAGTTACAGTTTGAAATACAGACTGAAGGATCTAACAATAAAGTTGAAAACGAAATATAAAGAACAAAGCAGAACGTAAAATTCTTAACATTAACAATAACAAAATAAAAGGCTCAAATTTGGAAATCAAAACTGGAACTCACTTAGAAAAACTTGATTATTTTCCGAAAGAGCAAAAAAGATGCTTCAAAATTTTGTAAATCAATTAATGTTAGTCTACTTCAAGGGTAGATAATAAAATATAACGAGGATCACGAAAGATATTGCTTTAACACCACATATATGGAAGAAAATTGTCAAATTTTAGACATATTTTGAGATTGATCTGAAAAATAATTCGAAGGTTTTAATCCAAAAATATTTTATGCCATTACTACTTGAAATACCTGAGGCTCCATCATCGAAAAAATTATTCAAAAAGGTTTCTAAAATTGCACTTCAAAGCACTGAACGATTTTGTTTTGCGATTGCACGAAACCAACAACAAAAATATCACAACTTTGACATCTCATAACTAAGAAACTAAGGCAGCTAGGACTATAATTATATTTACCAGTAATGTAGAATTATAACGATTTTTATCCCGTATCCAAAAGTTTTATATACATTAACCCATTAAGTCCGAGAGCGCACCAGTTGAAAAACAAGAAATCTTCAATCACACGTCTGTCTTAATAGTACAAATTCACCAAATGCTATTATAGAATTGTTTTATTTTTTGTAAAGTTTCTCTCTTCGCGTTAAATCGCGATAGCGATTACGTGTTCTAGTAACTTTTTTCATCTGCATTAAACAAAAATTTCTTTTTTGTGCGTAAACGCATCATTCGGACTTAATGAGTTAATCGCATTTTTAAATTTTTAGAATTTTTGGCCAAAAAATTCGAGTTCAATACCCCACTGTGCGTCGTTTTTATCGCAGTGACTAAGTCGCAATAGTGTCTAAAGAACAGGCAAATCTTACGACCGTTCCAGAATTCGCCACGATTTCTCATCAGTAAGCTTTGTGATGGTTTTTATATTATATATAAGTGTCTAATATTTAAAAACATAGCCGAGAATAACAATGTTTTTGTTTTCAAGCATTTTCACTGAACAGAAATGATGAATGAAACTACCACAACTGCTCGGTGTACTTTTTTTTGTTGATATTCTCATTGCAACTAGAGATATTTAAGAGTTAGTTAAAAATTGTCTAGTTGTAGAAATGCGCAGAGCTCAGGCAAATTGAAACTTACTGGGTCATTATTAGAGCAAAACTACTAAAAGCTAACGAATCTGTGAAAAATGAAAACCAAATTAAAAAAAATGGCGAAATGGCGAGGCTTTAGTAAAGATTCCATACATATACTTATGAAGGATGCCAAAATTACAACTCTTCGCCTATAATAAAACAAATTGAATATTTTTTTTCAAATTCGTATAAACCCATGTTTAAGCTATAATGTGCATAAATATTTTTGAAATTGAAAGATAAATATAAGTTTTGTAACATTAAAAGAGCGACCAGTTTTATTCGTATACTTTCACATACTTTAGTTCGTTTTGAACAAATTTTTAAGTCTTGCGGTTAATTCTCAATTGTTCTGGAGATGGGTCAGGATTTAGACTGATACTTATGTCAGTAGCGTCATTAGGAGTAGCTGATTTCTATGTCTGTACTGGTACTGGAATGCGGGTTAATAGTAGTATTTGGGTCAGTGACAGGGATATCTGAATTAATGTTTCTATTGGGATTTGGGGTAGGAGCTAGACCAGTATTTGAGTCAGTAGTGACATTTGGATCAGTATTGGTATCGGTATTGGCAATTGCATTGGGATTATAGGTAGGAGCAGAGCCTGTCATTATAAATTGAGCTATAAGCAGTGGCGTGTGTGACTGTGATGCTGAAGTATTGTTTTGTGTAACTGAATTAATTATTTTCATTGTCCTTTGTAATAATTTGCCAACGTCAAGCGTCTCATCCAACAAAAACGCCTCTGAATTGGGAACGTAAAGTGTGGCGATCACTGTAAGATAAAATTGTTAAAAACATTTTTAGATTAACCATAAATTACTAAATAAAATTTACCTGAACTTAGAAAAAAAACTGCGAACTTCATTTCTACAATCTATTAAGCTCAAATATAGTTACTATCGATGAAATAACTTATTTCGCAACTATATATAGTAGCAGTTAAGTAAAAACATCAGCAGTATATAAATTGGAAATATTTTAGTTACTTCCAACTGGTTACTTAATTAATTTTACACGTGCTGGAATTTGCAAAGAATTTATTTTTCTAATGTATAATGTATAATGGTTGTGCGTACAAAAAACAAAAAAAATAGCGTAGTGGATTTCAATGGAATTAATTGTTTTTAATCTGTTTTTTTAAAACCATCGTGTTAAAAAATATGAAAAACGGAGGAGAAAAAATAAAAAAATTAAATGTAATCGTCATACACGGAGGGACGCAGAAAACTTTTTTTCAACAGGCATAAACAGTGGGCATGATTCAGGTCACAGAGTTCGTCTGAAACAGAAATTCAAATTTGTTTTATTGTTTTTCAGTATTATCATTATGGCAATCTGAGAGAGCGATTTTTTTAAAAATAAACCAATTGGCGTATTGACTGTATCATTTAAAAAAAATTTGTATTCCAACTGCTATCTAAAAACGTGGTTAACCCTAAAGCCCATAATTTAAAATGCAAGATATCCTCTCAGTTAAGAAACTTGTGAAAATATTACGCATTTTTAAATTCGAAACAAAAATACCCTATCGTTATATTCCATTGGTTGGTAAATTACAAAAAACTAGAAAAATTTAAAAAGTTACAAAAAATTTATTTAGACTGTCAGGCTCACTTGTGGAGCTTAAGGTTAAAGTTATTAATCGTACCGGCGTAAAAATATATTATTTAGAGCAGACATAGAAAAATTAGAGTGAATCGGGTGATCGGTTGGGCAGTTATCATGCCAACCATTTTGAAAAACAGCATCTCGAGAAAAAGACGTTTAAATGTTTGTAATACCATAATTCAAAGATAGACTAGACAAGATTCATTCAATTACATATATTTAATACTTCTATATTGCTCGTAACCTATCTGCGAAATGTATTTGAATTCCGAAATCAAAGGGAGAAAGTCTAGTGCAAATGTGAGTTGTGCATATGCGCATGTTTTATATGTATTTGTAAATGTATGTATTTGACAATTAAAACATACAAACAATTGTCCAATGATTTCAGGGGCGGATGCAGAAAAAAAATTTGACCCACTTTAAAAACTTATAAATTTTTGTAAAAATTTTATTTTCATAAGAAGGTGCATTGAGTATTAATTTGTTGTATTTTCTTAAGAGGCGTAACGATTTGTACGATAAGCAATATTAAAATGGGAGTTCTTATATGCCGTTTTGCAGCTGCAGGAAAGCATTAATGTGTTCCATTTTAGTATTCAGCAACTATTCTTTCTTAAAAATACTATTCATTATTGCTGCATTTTGCTTGCCTGGTTGTACTGACACTTTCACGAAAGGAACTGCTTCTCTATTTAAATACTTGGTTGCAAGTATTTGCTTTTCATATCATCCCTATTTTTTTAACTTTTTTTCTATATTCCCATCCCTACTGCTCACTATAATTTTATGGCGTGATACTGTATGTGAAAAAGTTTGTGTCTTGGCTTATTTAGTATGGTGGGTATATAGGTGGGTATAAAGTGTGCTTTTTGTGAAATTTCATTATTCAAAAACATGAACCAAAATTACTTATGACCATCGATATGTTGTTGTCTATTAATTTTTCGTGACATATTTTACATTTCAAATCACTTAATATTCCAAGCAATTAACGATAGTATAAGTGATATTCCAAATTTTAGGTATATATTTGTGTATTGAGTGGAAATATGAGTTTGTTTGCTTTTTGTTCTATTGTGTATGTCTTTATTTATAATACAAGTTATGCAGCACATACATTAGTATTGAAGAGGACGTTATAATTTATTAACCAAGAATTGTAGGTTGAGCAGGAGCTGGAGCAGGATTTGGAATCACATCTGGAGTAAGAACTAGAGTAGGACCTGGAACTGGTTCCGGAGAAGAAGCTGGAGTTGAAACAGGAGGCGGAGTTGGACCTGGAACTGGTGCCGGAGAAGAACCTGGAGTTGGAGTAGTAGTAGAATCTGGCGGTGGATTAGGAACTTGAGTTGGAGTTGAAATAGGAGCCGGAGCTGGAGTTGAAATGGGAGCCAAAGTTGGAGTTAAAATAGGAGCTGGAGTTGAAATACCTGCGGGAGTAGGAGCTAAAACAGAAGACGGAGTTAAGCCTGGAACTGGTGCCATAGTAAGAACTAGAGCTGGAATAGAAACAAAACCAGTAGTTGAGCCTAGAAGAAAAACGGGACTTAAATTGGCTGATGGCATGGCAACTCCTGCGTCAGGTTTCAATATTGTTTGTTGCATTGGTTTTGATATTGTTGGTTTTGATGCTATTGGTTTCGATGCTGTTGGTTTTGATGCTATTGCTAGCGATTGTACTGTTGATAACGGTGTAGGTTTGAACGTTGTTAATCCAAAAAGGAAATTTAAAAAGTTCGATTTTTCTGGAGAAATTATAGCCTCAGCATTGAAGATACAAAGTGATACTAAAACGGCAAAAAAGAAAATTAAAAATTGTTGTTTAGTTTAAATAATAGATTCAACAAATATTATGCCCTGTGAATTGCATACCTATGCCTACAAAAAGTATAGTGACTTTCATTTTCTATATATTTATTTATTGTAACTAAATATGTATGTACAATATTCCAAATTTAAAAGTAATGACTGCCAATATTACTTCATATTTCAAAACTATTTATACTAAAAGATAAACGCAAAAAATTTACATATCAAAAACAAATGTATTTTGTAATCCATTCAATGTCGTTGTTCTTTTGAAAAGTTAATTAACAATTATGCACTTTGAAATTGCGTAAACATAATTTTTGTTTTGTTCTCATAATTAGATTTTAGTTTTACAATACAGTGAATAAAGATTAAAATTAATAAGCTTGGGTGTTTACATAGTTTATTCATGCATGTCAGTACAAATTCGCTAAAACTCCAAGTTCACTAACTATGCACTTTAAAGAGTATTTAATAAACTAACCTATTTCTTTATATCAAGCAAACACAAATACCACTTTTACTTTGTTTTAACAAATTTCTCAATTAAAAGTCAATTTAGACATTAGAATGATTAAGATTAAGAATGACCATTGGATAGAAATAGATTAATGTAATCTGTTCAACAGAAGCCTATATAAGTAAAGCTGATTTTTATGTTCGCCACTTCAAAATATGAAATATTAGTAAAAGATTGAGCCAATAAATAGCGGTAAATTTGGCGCAGTGAATAAAGTCCCAAGTGCAATAAGTCCACAAAATAAATGAAATTACTTCCAAAAATTTTCATTCAAATTTAGGACTTATTTCCAATGAAATAACTCCCAAAATTTTGGAAGTTATTTCGTTTATTTTAAGACTTATTTCGTTATTCTCTTTCATAATTAAATAAGACTCAAAACTCTTGAAATGAATTAAATCTCAACCGAATTTTATTTGGGACTTATTTCATTATTTTGAATAAGTGGGAGGGAGGTATTTCATTTTATTTGGAACTTATTTCATTTCCAAAAATGTAGTTTTTAGCAAATTTCTAACTTTTTTAAATGGTTTTAACAACTGTTTCTTGTAATAAAGTCAAGCTTTTATTAACAAACAATGTAGTTTTATTCATAATTTCGTTTTATTATATTACTCCGCAACAAATAATGTTTCATCTAAGAAAATTAATTTAATTTATTGTTAAAAAATATATGTGTAAACGAATTTTTTAAAACACAGTTGCCTGAATAATTATTCCAGCACGAAAACATTTTTCTTGTGGTCAAATGGCTTCCTTCCAACCTCAGTAATCGGGGAAAAATAAAAATCGGTTGCAAAAAAGGAACTGTTCGATGTTTCTCATTATCCACGCCATGTTCCTCATCACTGACACACTCCCATAAAAATTCCAACCAAAATTCGATTGCTTGGGGACTACTTGCTGATGTCACACTTAAATTTTTATTGCCCACTGGTGCTTTAAATAAATCGTAATATAATTTAAAAATTTACCTTACGCAGCAACAGTAACTGGACTGTAAATTTCGCGGACGGGCTCCGACAGATAGGAAACCTATTTTACCTCTTTAAACATGCTAGAAGAAACACTTGTTAAGCACTTTTTAAAAGCTTATGTAAAGATTGCTTTCTTAATTTTTTAAAAGTAAAAATAACGAATTTTTCAACAATCTGCCATATACTTGCTATAGACCGTTGTGCGCCACACATATAAAAGTATATTGCTACCTTAATTTTTTAAGGACCTAAAACAAATTTTTAAAAATTTGTAGGAGCAAAAAATATTTCCAAACTTTAATATGCTGAGTATTTTTTTTTCTTCAAAATTTTTTATGAACATATTTACTAAAACAACAGAAACGTAAGTTGTGTTGAATACCCTAACAAATTTTTGGTCGAGATGCAGGTGTAAATGCTTAATGCATCAGAAACTCGATTTCGGGAAAGGACTTTTGGGTCTTTAGCAATAGAAAGGTAGCTGTATACTGATACATACAATACAATTTTTGTGAAGTACATTTTTGTATTGAAAAGTATCAAATTTTGGCACTTTTTTAAATTTGTAAATTGCAACACTGATTTATGGCCACACGCAACGTGGTAATGTTTTTCACCGTTTTTTTTCAAGTTGAAATAGGAAAAAAAAATTACGAAATTCAAATATTTATTTTGAAAACTCTCCCAAAAGCTTAATTTTCAACAGGTCTTCCAATTAAACTGTAACTGTTTTCATTTTAATTTTTGATTAGGAGAACAGCTGGAATCATGGCAGCCATCGGCTAACTTTTTTTGACATTTTGTCATTCCAGAGATGAAAAGTATATTTTGGGGTGACAAAATTTTAACCCTTAAGCGCCCAGTATGCCCGTTTCAATTAAAAACATAAGAGGAAGCATTTGTGATTCCGAGCAACGTTTGTTCTACGAGTTTTCAAATAAATGAGTTTAAGGTGCCGTAATTTAATTTTACGTGGTTGGCCACTGTGGTAACCTTTGGGGATTATCTAGAGAAGAAATTAAAATATATGTGCAATAATTTTTAAAAATAATTATTTGGTGTTGTCCCATACCGTTTAGCATAAATTTTTTAACATGGCAATAATTTTGCCGGATACAAAAAAATCCTTTTTTTTTGGTCACCAGTGAGTATTTAATATAATATAATTAAATAGACCAGATTTAAATGAACCTAAATATGAGTCTACTTTTTTTTTTATTTTTCCTTGCTACTTATATTTTTATATACATGTTAATCATACATACATACATCAAAAAAATTTAAAAAATATAAACATACGCAAAGAGAGCTTATGCTAAATTGTTGTCATGTTCAAACTCTGGGAATGGATCAGGATCTAGATTCGTACTTGCATCAGTAACGGTATCAGGCTTATAATTTTTTTATGAGATATTATTGGGAACTGGTTGTGGGGCAGGAGAATTATTTAAATTATTAACATTGTCAGGAGTTGGAGTAGCAACTTCTAATGCAATAGCAATTTCAACTCTTTGCGGTGGAGTGGTTGTAGGTGTAGATGGTGTAGGATTATATATTGGTACAGGCATTACAAGTGGTAATTTAGATGAGATGAGATTATTTTGTGAGGCTTGTTTTAATAAATTCAAAAGAGGAATAAGCATTCGTTGTTTCATTCGTATTAATCTTTCAAAGTTATCCGCAATTAAATCAAAGAGAAATGCCTCTGAATTTGGAACGTAAAGGGTGAAGAACACTGAAAGATAAAAATTTTAAATAATTTTTTAAATTAACCATAAATTACTATATGAAATTTACCTAAACTTAGAAGGAGAACTGCGATCTTCATTTCCACAATCTATTAAACTCAAAAATTGTTACTATCGATGAAAGAACTTATTTCGCAACTATATATACTAACAGTTAAATAATAGCATTTACATATCAAAGGTGTTTCTGTCATTGTCCAGTAGATGAAAAACTTATACAATGTTAATTGCAAATATTATAATTACTTTCAACTGTCTATTTAAATCATTTACACGTGCTGGAATTTTTAAAGAATTTATTATTGTAATGTATTCACCTACTTAAGCTTTATCACAAAATCACAAAATATAACTATTTATAATTGATGTTCATTATAGTTGTGAGTACAAAAAAAAAAAAAAAACAGCTGCCTTGAAATTTTTTTTTGTACTCAAATTTCTATAAATAATATGTAAAAATAAGTTGGAAATGAGATAAAATTATTCCAAAAAAGTTTTTCTTTTATTTAAAATTATTTTGAAACTGATTTTTTTTTACATTTTTATTGATTGGATATTTATTCAAAAGGGTGGTGAAAAACACCTACACCTACGATATGAGTCAATCAGTTTTATCATAATCATTATTTACGATAACTAATAAGTAAACGTAGCTTTGTGTAGTGGTTAATTTTTGTTAACAAAATGAGCAATAATTAACTTTTTACAGTGAAATCAAGTCTTTTCCGAAAGTGTTGAAAATGTACTTACGAGGTTTCAATGTACGACCATCGCAGTAATTATATAAACATAGTTTGTGTCTTGGCTTTTTTAGTATGGTGGGTATATAACACAGTGCGCTTTGTGCATAAGTATCCTAGATTGTCTGTGACACATTTTAATATTATAAGCAATTAACGTATGTCTTTCTTAAAATCCATGTCAACAATTATCAATCTTTTGGGATTCGCAACTAATATAATTGAAGAATTTTCTGGCAACTTTCAGACTGATATATACCGATATTATCAAAAATTAGCTTATTCAATGTAAGGGTTCATATTTGAGAAATACATTTCAGAGAGTGGTTTTTAAAAGCTTCTTATCAGTTTTTATTGGAATTCTCTCTAGACAAAAAGTATAGATTGTAAAGTATCCGCAATTCGCTCTTCAGCTTTTTTGAACGTGAATTGTGAGGAACCAGCTATGTGGTGTAATACCAATGAAACGAACGAACGCAACGGCGGGCAACACATCCATCCGACATGTGTGAATGGACAGGTTGCGGTTGTTTGATACAACAAATATTTTATATTTCTTTGGGTATTTAAAATACAAAATCTGCAGTATTTTGATATTATATTGATAACAAGAAGAAGAAATGCAAGAATGTATTCCGTCGGATGTGCATATGCAAGTTTTGGAGAATATCTGCTGCCAAACGTTTGGATTTTTTTACATTGAAAATATTACATCGTTTTACATGACATATTTTATTGATAAACAATATGTAAATAAATGCATGTACTTTGGAAATAAACACAGAAAAGAACAATAAGAAGTTGTCGAAAATGAATTTCAAAAGGTTTTCCATTTTACTCAAATCTCACAAAAAAAAAAAACGTTAGCAGGCGCACAGCAATTAGCAGTAGGTAGATATGGAAAATAAAACCGATAGGTTTGCGTCTATACTTACAGCATGACGTCATCATTTCCAATGGTTTTCTATTAAAATCATAAATATATAAGAGTCACAAAACAACAGGAGCACAGAAACCAGCAGTAGCTCGTCGACGAAAATATAAAAAGGTTTGCGTCTATGCTTCGGCATGTTGGAGTCTACTTATTTTATTCTTGTAATAGAAAATGAAACGATAAAGATGGTGTTTGGTGACTCCCAGAAATTTGTGGTTTTCATAGAAAAATCATGAGCGGATAATGACGTCATAATGTAAGTATAGACACAAACCCATTGATTTTATTTTTCGAAATCTACTTACTGTTGATTGCTGTGCGCCTGGTAATTTTGCGTTTTCGTGAAATTAGAGTTTTTCGTTCTAAAATCAAAAACATGCCGCAAGTATAGACACAAACCTTTTGATATTTATTTTCGACAGCTACTTACTGTTCATTTCTGTGTTTCAGTTAGTTTGACTGACAAAGTCATGAATGCTTGTGGGAGATTTGTAAAATTTTTTTTTTAAATTTTTTATTATTCATTTTTAGTACTATGCCAATTTTATACATAAGTATTCTAATATTTTTACATTCTCTAATAAAAGAACAAAAGAAATATGTTTGCATGCATTAGAAAACCAACGACAAACTGTAATAAAAATTCCATTCGCTCCTATATTACAACTGATCTCTTTGTATACTCTCACTCTCTCTGTCAATTGCTTTCAAACCCCAATTCCAAATGTTCCTATATTTCAATTGTTCTCTCTCTCTCTCCTTGTTTATTCATAATTTCATGTGGTGGAACAAAAATTTGAGCGGAAGTAGACTACAACATGCCGAAGCACAGACGCAAACCTTTTTGTTTTACTTTCGTCGACCACCTACTGTTAATTTCTGTGCGCCTGGTGTCTGGTGACTCCCAGAAATGTGTGGTTTTCATGGGAAAATCATGGCCGAATGATGGCGTCATCCTGTAAGTATAGACACAAACCTAATGAATTTAAATTTAGAAATCTACCTACTGTTGATTGCTGTGCACCTGGTAACGTATGACTTTCAGAAATTTATGTTTTTCGTCGTAAAATGAAGGGAATGCAGTAAGTAATAGACGCAAACCTTTTCATATTTTTTTTCGACACTATTGTATTCAGTGTTGTTGTTCAAAAAACTGACGAAATCATAAAAGTTTGGTCTAAAATATTATAGGGAATGTTTGGGTGCAAAGTCATTAAAGTAAATACAAAAAACCTTTAAAAAAAAATTATATTATTTTTTAGCCCCATGCCGATTGGATATTATATTCAGCCCTATTCTAAATATTCCCAAAATGAAATTAGCGAGAAAATTTGTTTATTTCTCTCATATTCCTATAAAAAAATAAAGAAAAGGAACAAATATGGAACGCATTTATTCCTATATAACTACTAATCTCTTTCACACTCTCGCTCAACCTATGAGGTACCATTTGTACCGGTATTGTAATTGTACTCTCTCGCTCTCTCTCGGTGTATTCATAAGTTCATTTAGTGGTACAAAAAGTATGAGCGGAAGTAGACTACAACATGCCGAAGCAGAGACGCAAACCAATTCTCTTTTTTTGGCATCTACCTACTGCTAATTTCTTTGCGCCTGGTGTTTTGTGACTCCCAGAAGTTTTGTGTCTTTCGTAGTAAAACTATATGAGCGAATGATGACGTCATATCATAAGTGCAGACGGAAACCTAATTCATTTATTTATTCAGTGAGAACACACTGTTGATTTCTGGGCGCCTTATATCTGGTGACTCTCAGAAATTTGTAGTTTTCATGGGAAAATTATTGGCGAATGATGATGTCATCCTGTAAGTATAGACCCATTCGAAATCTACCTACTGTTGATTGCTGTGCGCCTGGTAACCAGAAATTTATATTTTTCGTCGTAAAATCAAGGGCATGATATATTGATATTTTTTTTCAATACTGTTGAATTCAGTGCTCCAATTTGAGAAACTGACACAATCATAAATGTTTGGTCTAAAATATTATAGGAAATGTTTCGGTGCAAAATCGTTTAAGTAAGATTTTTAAAAACGGTAGCAAAAACACCTTTAAAAAAAATTATTATTTTTTTCAGTCCTATGCCGATATTCTATTATCTTCTTTTCCCCTATTAAGAGAACAAAAGAAATATTCTTGCATGTAATGGAACAAAAAACCAACAACAAAGTTTGATATAAAACGCATTTACTCCTATATAACTACTGATCTCTTTCACACTCTCGCTCTTTCTATCAGTGCTTTTAAAACCAAATACCATTTGTTCCGGTATTATAATTGCTCTCTCTCTCTCTCTCTCTCACTGTGCATTTATAGGTCGTACAAAAGTATGAGCGGAAGTAGACCACAACATGCCGAAGCAGGGACGCAAACCAATTCTCTTATTTTTTTTTGGCATCCACCTACTGCTGATTTCTGCGCGCCTGGTGTTTTGTGACTCCCAGAATTTTTATGTTTTTTACGTAGTAAAACTATGTGAGCGGATAATGACGTCATATCATAAGTACAGACGCAAACCTTATTCATTTATTTATTCAGTGAGAACACACTGCAGATTTATGAGCGCCTGGTGTTTTATGCCTCCCAGATAAGTTTTTTGAAGAAAAATCATGGGCGGGTGATGACGTCATGCAGTTAGCGCTGACACAAACCTGTTGATTTACTTTATAAAAAATAAGAAAAAAGGCTTTTTTGTTTTACTTTTAAATTTGAAACAATTTTATTTAAGTTGTTTTTGTTGTTTTATATTCATACTTCATTGATTCTTTTATTGAATTGTTTTATATTTTAGCAAAAATTTGCTTTGATTTCAATGTTTGTTGGTTGGTTTCTTTGTTTGTTTCCTTTAATCATAATAATAATAATTATTTGTAATAATAATAATAATAATAATTTTTCAGCCATAACGAAACTTCAAACCGCTGAAAACTGTTTAGCATATTTAATATTTTGTTGTTGTTGTTTGTTTTAGGTAATTTTTGAGCAAAAGTTTTTTATGCCAAGTTTTTCGTTTCGCTTGTCTGTCTCTCTTACATTATTTTTTTATTCACTTTAAAAAATACCAATCGATTTAATCCTTTAAGGATATACATAGTACACATACACACATACAATTTGAATGCAATTTTTTTATTTGATGCTTAAAATTTAATAATTTAAATAGTTTTCTTGTTTATTATTTATTGTTTTCATTTGTTTAGTTTTGTTAAGAGCTTTACAGTAGAATTTTTCTTGCATACAATGCACAATTAGCACAATTTTCTATCATTTTTAGTATTTTTCTTTTATGTATGTTTTTAGTGTTATGTTCTTCATTATATATTTATATGTTACATTTGTTGTTTTTGTTGTTTTTAGAATAACAATAATAATAAGAATAATAAGTTCTGCTGTATACATGTACGTTTAATTTAAATTTCAAAACTTTTGTATTTGTTTGGTTTTAAATTTTTTTTTTTTTCAGCATTCATTATTATTTTGTTTATTATATGTATATTTTTAATGACAATGCTGCACAAACATATATATGTATTGTATCTTAGTTGGGGGTGTTTTTTTATATAATTAGAAGAGAGATTAACTTAAATTACGCATTTAAATAATAAATACAAAACTAAAGAAGAAATAATAATTTTATTAAAGCTAACATATTCTCTAGAAGCTATCTTCCTCCTCTTCATCATCATCATCATCCACGTCTACATCCACATCCACATCTACATCCACATCCACAATTTCATCAATTTCCACAATTTCTACAACATCAACGTGTCATGCGTGTGATCCCCCACCATTCGTAAACACATCCGCCGCATCATCCGACCAGCTCACTTCCATTGGCGTGCCATTCAAGCTATTGATCTTATCAAGCAGCAGCACTTCCTCCAATGACATATGCGTATTTTTGCTGCTGTGATGCAGGGATGAAGTTGAGCCCGATGTCGCTGACGAAGTCGATACTGAGCTTACAATTTCATCCGATGACGCTGAGCAGGCTTCATCTTCGGAATTCGTGCCAGAAACCATAGCCTCACCAGCAGATTCTTGTATTTGTTGACATTTCTTTAGCATTTTAATGTCATGCATAGATGGATGCGTCGGTAATGAATGCATTTCGAGACGTTCACCTGAATTTAGCGCAGAAGTATCGCATGTGATGAGCTTGCGCGACTTTGAAGACGATGAACGTCGAAAAAGCGGCACTTCGATGGGAGGCACCACATCGTCGCAACCATCACCACCACCACCATCAGCATTAACGTCCTCCGTCACATCCACACACATGGTAGAAGTGCGTGGGCGCATGCCATGGTTGTAGGGTGAACTTGTTGCTATAGGCTCATCCCGCTTATTTGTAATCGGTGCCAGTTGATCACGTTGTTTTCGCGTTGCATTCACTGAATGCTGACGCGCTAATTTGCGTCCGGCACTTTTTGAAACTGACGAAGCGGAAGAGTGAGAGTGGATGTGTGAACTGGTGGCTGTCGGTGCATTTGGATCGGAACTTTTAACGCTTACCGATTTGGAGCGTATGCGCGCATGCGAACGATTTGTGAATTCGGGTACCGCATCGCTGGAATGTTGTCGTATCACTGATGTGGCAGACATGGACTGTGAGAGTGGATTCGGGCCTACTGCATTTGCACTTGTATTGCCATTTGTCATAGTTGCGCTTACTGATAGCTGACGACGTGTTGTCGGGCTTCGTTCTACGGAACGGAATGAGCCTGCACGTTTTACCATTTTAGAGGCAGCCACCTCAGGGGTTTCATCGTCCATTTCGAGTACCCATGAAACAGAGTCTGGTTTCTCGATGACTCCTTTAATAACGGGCGATGTGGGCGGTGAGATATCTTCCATTTGTAAGCTGCTATTATTAGCACAACCGCCGCCACCGCCACCGCTGGCGCCATTCATTGAAGAACGATTCAGTGAACTAAGACTAGAGGTATTCTGCTGATTAATCGTTATATTTAGAGCAGATGAATCTTGCGCTGAAAACTCTTGCATTTTGGCTTGTACAATGTGCAACTGTTCGGAACGTTGCTTCAACTGCCACTGTAACGCTTCAATGTTGTATGTGAGTTTGGTACATTTCTGTGCTTCATGTGTATAGGCTTTTTGAAAGTTATCGATTTTAAGCTGATAATCTCTAACGAAATAAGAAGAACAAAAGGTAAACATTAGAAAACTAATTAGTACGTACAAAATTAATATTACTTACTTTTCCTTTTCGGTTTTAATATTCAACTCGGACTGCAGCATCTCTTTGCTCGATTCCAAGACAGAAATTTTACCCTGTAATGCTACACGCTCATCGGCATCGCGTACTAGCTCTTCATTATGTTTGGCTAATTTTGAGATCTCTTTCTGTTTCATCTCCAGCACATAACGTAAACTTTCCACCTCACTCTGCAAACGTGTTAGCTCCATTGAGGCAGCCGACGATGAAGAGCTTGAATTGCGTGGCGAATTACCGCCAATGCCGCTACGGTCCATGCTATTGCGCTCCATGCTACTACGTTCCATGCTTTCATTGAAACTTTTGTGTGATGTACGCAGTACGGCAATTTCATCGTGTGAAAGATTTAATTTATCGCGAAGTTCACGTTCGCTATTCATTTTCGCAGCGCGTAGTGTTTCAAGCTCTTGCGTGAGTAATTTCAAGCGTTCATTTAGAGCATTCTCATGTTCATCGGCCGTTTTTAGACGTGTCACGTAATCTTGTTCGGTACTTGAGAGACGCTCTTTTAGTTCCTTCACTGCGACCTCTTGTGCTTGTAGTCGTTCTTTTAACTCGCGTTCACGTTCTTCAGAGGCGGCAAGTTGCTGTAGTTTCTGTGAAAATTTATTATCCATTTCAAGGCGATAACACTCGAATGTACGTTTATTTTCATCATCTTTGGCTGTTAATTGAGTCTCGAACGCGAATAATTGCTCTTGAGATTGAAGTTGAACTATGGGAAAAAGAATAAAAATATTTAGAAAATCATTTGTGGTGGAGATTTAAACTTTTCACTGACCTTTCTCCAATTCGCAACGATGCAACGCTTGCAGCTCCTCCTCTCTATTAACATAGTAAGCCTCTTTGTCGCAAATTTGCTCCTTTACTTCATCCAAAAGATTTTGCGTTTTACATAGTTTATCTTTTAATTTGGTGGATTCACTTTTTGCAACAGGACAACCGAAAGCATCCAGCTGTAATTGAAAGGAAATCAATAAATATAAATATATCAAGAAAATTTATTTATTAAGAGTTTTTTAAATTTATTAATAAAAATCCTCCAAAATTTTTTAAATTTGTCATAGTTTGAAATATTGAAATATAGCAGGTAGTAAAATTTGGTTAAAAGTTTTCTCTTTTTAGTATTATTCCTTATTCCTGTAAGCATTCATCACCAGGCGTTTTTTAAAGCAGTAAATGTAATCAAAAATCATTTGGACTAAGTAAAAATAAATCCAAAATTTAATTGGTATTAGTTGGAGAGCTCTAAATATTAATATCATATTATTTATTATATCAAAAACTTCAATATACTAAATATTGAAAAAAAAATAATTTTTTAACTATGTTCCTTTTAATAAGTATTTGAAATAATCGTTGAAGCGATTGCGATTGCGATCGTGCTTCACTCATGTTGGAAATCAAAAGAAAATCGCAGAAAATGTTATAACATCAAAAATGGCTAATGGTTCCTGTTCGCCCATTTGTAACTACATAAGTGTTAAAACATTAAAGAAAAACATATTCTGCCATTTTATAACCTTAATGGTATAAACACAACCAAAGCAGCCAACGTCAGCTTCAGCAACAAACACATAAAATTTTATGAACTTGTATGGGAAAAATTTCTGAGGCTAGCTGCCGCCACAACGACGCTACAATAGATTCTATTCAAATTCTCTTAACTTTAGAACGTTTTCTCTCTTATGAGAGGGGAAACATTGTCATACTTTTTACAAAAAAGCCCAGTGCTGCCAAGTTTTAATACGAAAATATAAGTATTTTTTTCGAGTTTCGCTTTGTTTCTAGATTCTTTTGATGATTTTTAAGTTTTTGCACAAATAAACGATGTAAATAATTTTAATTTATGCAACAACTGTTTCATATTACAGAATCTTGAAGTTTATCTTTTATTTTTTGACAATTGACAATAAAAAACAAAATGAGTTGTAAAAACAATAATCAAATCCAACTGCTTTTGTTTGGTTTTTCTTTTACATATTTTTGACGCTAGAGGTTGACGCTCTTATTGTGTTTATTCTCTCACAAGAAATAGGCGGTTAGAGGCCGGCTTCTTTGATTGTGTTTATACCCTAATAACTAATTTAGGGCACGAACTAACTACGTGTACAACAGACATAAATTAAAAGTCGCTCGCTTCGGACTAAGTTAGGACATAGTGTTAGCCTTTTCTAACTTCTTTTTTGAACTGTTTTAGCTTTTATTTTTCAAAATTCATAGCAAGACCCTTGCAACTATAAAAGAAGAGAATCATACGGCGAAAATATGAGAGAGATAGAGACAGAGAATATGACAATAAGTTTGGGCTCTTTCCTTATATTTTTCCCCTACAAATTAAAAATGTTTGTATCTTGTGATTCTTAAGTGGGGAAATGAATGTTAAGCTGAAGTGTGAAGCGAAATTCTTCAATCTGTAAAATGTAAGTATTTTATTTGAGATTGATTACAATATGAAACTTTTCTGCATTAGCTGCGTTTCATTCGCCACTTGCTTCTAGTTATGTATAACTAGCAGCGATAATTATATGTGGGAAACAACAATAAAGCCGCAGAGATAACACGTATAATTATAGTTGTTATGTATACTTAACAAGTAGTTAAACTACATAAAATTCTATTGTGAACTGCCATGAGTGAAGGAACAAGCATGACAGTTTGGCAAAAAACAAAAAAAAAAGGGAAAGATTCCAAATGTCTGCCGGTGAACATAAGTTAAAATCATCGTATATAACAATATAACGAAGAAGGAACTTAACAACTTGTTCGTTTTATTCGCACATGTTAAACTAGCTGGCGAATAAAACGCAGCTATTGTCATGCTTCAAGCATTAAACTTGAACTTCACATAATATTCACATTTTTCTTTGTCACGCTTTGTCGTTTGCTCCGCTATATTCTCTGCTTCAGCCGCATACTTTAAGCTTGATATTTTATTCAGCGGATTAACCGACTGAGTGCCTCATTCTCTTTTCATTTTTTTATATGAAATTTTTCGTTCCCTCAAGAGTTGAGAGCGTAAAAACTTCATATAAAAAAACGAAAAGAAAGTGTTGCACTCGATCGGTGAATCCGTCTGCTTTTAGGCAACGATTTTTACATATTCTCTTTTGTAAAGCTATTCTGTCATCGGTCCTTTTTATACACTATGACTTTGACCAAACGAGATTTTCTTTCTTTTTACTTCTTTGGCATTCGCTTTACATGAGTGCAACAAAGATGCAAACATTGTAAAATGCAAACTAAAGAAAAATCGTTGTAAAATCTTTGCCACCGCTGATTTTGGCTTGATCGCTTTTGCCTCTTCTCCTTTGCGCACAAGCTAAACAAATCGTAAAGAGAAATCGCACAAAAATCGTCGCGTCTGAACGGAGACTTAGTTAAGAAGCATTTCTTTAAAATGTTTATGCAACCTTGAAATAGCAAAATAAATATAAAAAGAAATACCTGAATATGACCATAGGCAGAAAAGGAAATTGTGTTGAATTATATAAAATAAAAATCGCAGAGGGAATACACACACATTTTGTATTGTTTTTTCGATTATTGTCACTCAGGGCTTTTCACTCAAATATTTGTTTATTTTCAATTTAATAAGTAAAATTAATAGCTAATTATATTTGAGACACATTTTGATATTAAATTGTTTTTTTTTTAACCACTGTTGAAATTTAAAAACTTTTTTTTTTTTTTGAAACTTAAAAACTTTCGAATATAATTATAAAAAAATATATAATTATATAAATTTTTTAACAAACTAACAACGTTTAATCTTAATTCACTTACTCCATGCGATTCAAATGCCATGGAATTAATATCATTTCCACAATTTGTTAATGAAATTGTTTTGTATACTTTTGTATCCTCAAATATCCATGGTAAAGATTCAAAATCCATAGTTATTGATTCCAAGTTTTCATCCGGAAAAATGAATTGATCAAAAAACATTATAAGTCTTTAAATAATTCTTTTAAAAAGAATAGAGATTATTACGCGAGTGCGAGCGTTTTTACGTGTATTACAATCAAAGTTTTAAAGTAAACTGCACCATGTGAGATCGCAAATGGTATGCGCAGGCGCAACAGGACAGAAAAAAGAAAACAACAACAAATTATGTCTTGAAGAAAACATGTGATTTTGCTTAACAACAACAACCGGAAGAAAACAGAACAAGACAACATATTTAGCAATGTCCTGCTGTTAAAGTACTTAAATTTTAACACGTGACGGTAAAAACTACCTACTACTAGATGAAACTAGAGAAATGCACATCTGTGTGTAGGTATTTATTTTTAGTGCGAAGAAGAAATAGAAAATAGAAGAACGAGCGAAAGGAAGTAAGGAAATTATGTATGTAGTAAAATAGTAAAATATATGCAGCCCTCTTTGAACAACATATTCTTATTCTTCGATGTAAGTACAATTTTTAAATTTAAACAAAAAAAATTTGGTTTTTTTTTTTTAAACAATAACAGAAAGAAAAATAAAATAAAAATTTAAATTGAAAAAATAAAATAATTTATTTTTTTTGCTATTTTTTTAAATTAATTTCAAATTAATTTGAAATAATATTCATGCAAATCTTTTTCTTTTCTCTAAATTTAAAAGCAGTACTTGGACTATCGAGTTCTGCTCGGCGTCTTTCGAGTTTTTTCATGGACGACTCCTATCTAGATAAACTTAAAAAGTAAGAGAACAAAAAATAAAAACAAAAAAATTCTGACCACATTGCAGGATTTGAACTCGCGTACTCAGGTAAACCTAGACCTATGCTCTAGTCCGTGGGCTATTAAAACATTTTTATTTCTGTAGTGAAACTACCAATCATTTTGGGCGGGCAAGATAAGTTTATTGCTTTGTGTATGTAAAAACACGGAGAAAACGAATTTTCCCAGGAAAGAGACCTAACTAAATCGGGTTTCGCCCCCGTAAAACCTTTACTGTAAATTTCACAGCGCCGTTTTCGAGAATGTGATTACAAACAAATATATAAATATTGCTCGTATAATAGTATAGGGTAAACTTTTAATCCAAAAAACTTTTGTTACATTTTTAAAAGTTTTTTTTACCATAATTTTATAGTTATGAAATTCACCAATCTCTCAATTTACAAGGTTTCCCTTGCTAAAATTTTTGCACTAGCTTTTAGCCCAGGTCTGGGTTTTGGTCGACATTGAGTCTGATATTTATCCTTTAATTTAGTAAAATCAGCCCCCTCCCCTCCAACCCAAATCCCTGAACCACTACTGGTCGTCCTCCCTTAATCACAATCTTTTATTGTTTAGTAGAATATATGAAATGAATCATCGTCTAGAATTTAAATATCAGTTTCATAAAAACTCATCAAAGTTGTCTATTCACTTTACGTTGAGGAAAGCAAACGATATCCCAACAAAACCGGAATTCGAATAGAATCCCCAAGACTCATGTATAATTAAAAGACCAGCAACAACCTGAAGGTCAATAGCAATAAAAGAAATAGCGTTAAATGGTGAATGTTGGCTCCAGCTAAAACGCCTAGACAGCAACAAATAAAAGTAATTTGCCGTCGCCATATGTCCCACAAGGGTACAGAGGACAATGAGAAGAATTTAATTTGTTGAAAACCGAAACACATGTTCTGTATTTAAGTGACGCGCATAACAGGTAGCAAATAAAATTAACCTTTTTCTAATATTTTAATAGCATTACCATAAACTTATACTTTTTACAGTAGCAGGTAGTTTAGTTTGGCAACCATTCGAAAATAAATTACCTGCCGCAACAGTGACAAATCTCTTTTTATTCTAGCGTAGTAACTGAAAAAAGCTTGTTTTAATTAGCAGCATTAACAATAATTTGCCAGTTCAGCTAAAATTTTGAGTTACTCATTAAAATTTCGTTAGGTCATGAAATGAACTGTTCAAGGACACGCGAACAACATTTCACTAAGTTGCAAATTAAGAAAACACATATCAAATGTCCTCCCCGCATGACGCATATAAAATAAAATTTTAACTTGTGAAACTGGTGATGAGCGGTGGACAATGGTTGGCGGTAATGAATGTGACAGCGATAAGGATGACAAGCATATGACATTACTGTATGTATCTACAACAACTACATAGTACATTTAGAAAGAAGATTTAGCTGTTATTGCAACAACAATTGTGCCCGTAATGAAAACAAATTGCTGACGCATGCCATGTGAAAAGTACAAAGGATTTCGGTACTGCAAAAACTTTGTGAAAAAATTCATAACACCACGTTAAATCACACATTTAAAGTAAAACTATGAGCATTTTTATATTATGTATACTTAGGTAAAAGTTTGAGTTTTCAAAGTAACAACTAACTATTTTTTTTTTTGGGAATATTTGGGTTCAACTTTTTTTGTTGTTGAGAATTATACAAATTCACAAATATTTGTATAGATTTAAATACAAAAGAGAAAATAAATAATCTTTAAAACTAATATTTTTTTAACCATTAAAATAGGATTAAAGACTTTAGCTTCTTTTGAATTGTTAAGCCCTGTCCACAGGAAGAGAAAAAAATTCATTAACCAAGAAAAATCTTTAAAAACACAAAGCGGGCTTAGAAAACAATAAAAATATTTAAGTAGCCTTTTTTGCAGATTTTGATTTTTGTATGGAAAGGTAGATTAATTTTCTTACACTTTTTGAAGGCACAGCATTTTCTTATACAGCGTTCACAGTAAAAAGATATACAAAATTTTTTTTTGGTTAACGCTCCTTTAAGGACAATAATTTTAATCTTTCCTGTCTGTCTGCTTGTGTTTACCACTCATTTTCTATTAACTCATAGACTCACCACTAATTAGTAAACACTGTCATTAGTGAAAACAATTGAGTCAAGTGGGCAACTAGGAAACTTCAGCAATAAAGATTCAAAAAAATGAAAAAAATATCCGAAAGATAAATTTTTTTAAAAAAATAGGGGTAGCAAAATTTTGAGTGATCGTATAGCGAATAGGTAAAAAAAAAAAAATTTCTCCTGACAAATTCTTGCATCACCAAGACAAATATAAAAATATATGTAGGTAATCATTTACAGGCATGCCCATTTTCATTTGAATTTGAATTCGGTATACAAAATGAAGAAGGATATTTATTCTATTAAGATTTTGCAGAAAATTTCAGTTTTCCCCCATTGAATTATGTATTTTGCATTATCTCCGTTAGTATTAAAGAAGGATAATCTATTACCGTGTTGTGTCCTGCTATTAAAATTGCAGCTAACTAGAAGAAAAAAAAAAACTCTTTTCACATATGCTTCCTTCGAGTCTTCGATTTATTTCACTTTGCCTATACATCGTAAATCAAAAGAATTTAAAATTTGTTATAGGTGGTTGCGAAGTATTGTAGTAACCTTTTTTCAAATCTCTGTGAAATGTTTGAAATCATTTTGGGATAAACCCAAAGAAAGGTTTAGTACAATGAAACAATAAAGTAATAAAATGTAAGGAAAATGAGTAATCGATACAACAAATAGTAGTCAAGATAAAATTATTTTGAGGAAAGGGAATTACACTTTCGAAAAAGGATATAAATAATTTAGAAACTAGAGCGGTTAAGAAGAATTTCTTTTGAAAATCTACTTTTAAATAAGAGATAAATTCACTTTTTTTAAATTAGAGCATTATTGTTCGGCTTGTGCTAAAAGTATGCTCAAGGGCAGTACCAATAGCTGCACAAATGTATACCATTTACTTAAAATTAAATCAATATAAGTCTAAAAAGTCTGAAGGACATAATAATAAAACTGAAACATATCAGTTCAAATATAAGCAAAGATTGAAGATTGTGAAATTTGCTGAACAAAAGAATTTAAAAAATCCTTATTACAACATAAATGGAAAAGCAAAACTTTGAACGAGTTTTACAAGATTTTGGTATAAAAAACTTGCCTAATTATAAACTAATCAATCACACAGAGGAAAACATTAATGCTCTTTAAAGGCACTATATAAACGAAATAGCTTTAAATTTTTTTGCCAATCTGCATATTTTTTTCTAACAGTATCAACAAATTCAACTTTCAGTCTAGTTAAAATTTAATTTTATTTTAAATTCAATGCTGTTTTTTAATCCGATATAGAAAATTCAATAACTTTACATTTTGTTGTATTTTTCATTAAAATAAATCAATAGAAAATATAACCTCTCTTTGCTTTGATAACATATTGTATTATTCTGTGCAAACACATTTAGAATTTAGAGTTGACGATGGGCATTGTACTATACCCAAGATAGAGAGAAAATTTGTATTTTAAAGAGTTAAATATTTATTAATTTTTCTAGTTTAACTTTCTTTCAAAAGGTCTAGCACCATCCTCCCGTGATGATTTTGGAAGCAATCAATGCGGAAGGTCCAGGTCCTGTGTGTAAAAGGACCCATACGCCAAGAACAATAACTCATTTTTTATATGACAGCACATATAGAGGCAGCAGAGAGCCTATTTTATGTAAAACAGTGCACCATTGCATACTAGAAAATCTGAGAGCGTCTCAGTATGCACAGAAGAACGCAGATTTCTATTAATGCAACTGATTCATATTTATTAAAAATACACCAGATGTAACAAAAATATTGAGTTTTTTATATCGAAAATAAAAAACAACATTAAATTAAAGCAAATTTTTTTAAACCGAATTAAAAGTCGAACTTGTTGTCTATATTTCATCCCAAACTATGAAATTTTCATTCATTACCAAACCTACAAACTCCCTCAAAAAAGAAAAAAAAAATTAAATCAATTTAGATACTCACATCATGCACCAAATATTGCAATAACACTCCAAGTGCTTCAACGCTCTTATCCTGTTGCTTTTGCAGTACTTCCGTTTGTTGCAAATGTCTTTCAAGTGATTCATAGTCCAAGCGTCCATTGCATGAATGACGATTTAAAAATTTCAATTGTTGCAATTCAGCAGCATTTAAATATTCGGCACATGGTGTTGTTGCTGTTGTTGTGGTTGTTATGATTGTAGTGTCTTCTGCAGAGTGTTTTTGTTGTTGCTGTTGTTGATGATGTGATTGCTGTTGTTGCTGTTGATGTTTTCCGCCAAAAAGTTTACGTGATGCCTGCAATTTCGTTGTGATTTTCTAAAACATAAGCATTGAAGTGTGTTATTAAAACTACATTTTTTAATAGTTTACAATATATTATGAATGAATTATAAACCTTTTCATGCAATGTTGCTGCTGCCGACGATGCAATTTTCTTGCCATGATGTCCTAATATAGGTGAAGGTGTTTGTGAATTTGTGCGTGCTGTTATGTTATTGTTGTTATTATTGTGATGTTGTTGTATGCCATTGCTGGTGATCTCATGTAATTCAGTTGGAGTTTCCGCTTTGCTAACATTTTTTATATTTGGTGTTGTTGTTGCAATGGATTGTGAACTGCCAATAATGCGATTGTGATCTGTAATAAGAAAAGAAATGAGAACATGTTTAGTATTTTGTAAGAATTTGTTGAAAAAATGAAGTTGTTAAAATCGATTTTTAACCCATTTTATAAATAATTCAATTCAAAATTTTTTCACATTGATATCTAGTTGGCAAATTATAAATGAATGCAATTTTATTACGGCATATATCAAGTGGAAGGAAAAACTATGGTTTTTCATATTGATCTTATATAACCTGTTGAGATACTTAACCTAAAAAAGAATTGCCCTACAACTACATGAAAAATATTGAATCTCAATCCATTGCCTTTAAAACTTTATTTACACTGACATCTAGTAGACAAAATACAATGAAACTTTATAATTTATAAAACTTTTTAAGTTGTGTAATCAAATAAATTAACGTATACAAAATTTTATTTAATTATTAAAACTTTTAGCTAAAATCTATTGGTTACGCAGTACCAGTAAAACTTCAAATAAAATATTAAATTTGAATACATTGCCTCTAAAATTTTGCTTACAGTGACATCTACTTGATAAATTACAAGTGAATGCAAATCAAGCAAGATCAAAAATCTAGTACGTGATGACATTGGAAATTAATACACATCAAACAGCAATAAAAACGAATAGGATTTTCTTTAGCTAATTTCAAACTGTTCTACGTGTGATTAACCCATTAATGTCAGCATCCAGATCCCGTTGAACGAATGTAATGCAATGTTCAGCAGTTGTTAGTATTAGTCCTAAATAAAAAACTAAAAATTTTCAGAAAAATATCTTAAGGTTTGTGGGCGTGGTAACTGTGTTAATGTTTATTTTACAATATTTTACAATCATAAACTCAAAAAACAATTTTAAAGTATTTAACCTTACTCCTTTGTATATTCATTTTGTAGCTTACACTATAAATTTTAAGTTATGTAATACATCTCGTTTTATTGTTTTTTTCTTTAATCTAGTTCTAACAATAGCTGCGTTTTATTCACCACTTGCTTCTAGTTATGCATAACTAGCAGCGATAATTGTATATGGGTAGCAAACAACAAAGAAGCAAAGATAACAAGTATAATTATAGCTGTTATGTATACTTAACAAGTAGTTTAGTTGCATAAAATTCTATTGTGAACTGCCAGTAATGAAAGAAGAAGCGTGATAGTTTGCAAAAAAAAAAATAAATGAAAAAGGAAAATATTCGAAACGGCTGCCGGTAAAAATAAGTTAAAATCATCATTAAATGTTCTTATAAAGGGTAAAAACTAATAACAATGCCCACGATTAACCAAACTAGCTGGCGAATAAAACACAGCTAATATTACTTATCTTCGTGTCATTTTGCACTTTTTTTTAAACACTGCAAAAACGGACTCTGTTTTCTGTAATTAAAATAAATTTTAATGGAATTGTGAAAGCTTTTTGGAAATCTGAATTTTGAGAAATGTTTAAAAAACTCTCCATTTGCGTATAATATATCATACGTAAAAATTAATGGGTTAACAACTGATGCACCAGCAATGGCCTTTCGATTGAAAGTTCTCTGGATTAACATTGCCGTTACTTAATGGTGTTTAGAGTTCAAGGTGGGCTGGACTAAGCCCAATCACTCAGTCTCAAAACCATTGTACTATACCCAAGATAGAACCAGTAGAAGAGAGTAAAAAGACAGGAAAGAGATATGAGGGGAAAAATATGAAGAAGGATCTGCTAAGGTCTCTCAACCTCGAACTTCTTTGTTTCACTTATGGATGTTAGAAGCTCAGGAAGAGGGAGAGTATGGATATTATTCATAAACAAGACATCACTACCTAACACAGTTAACCTGATTATCGGGAACGCCGTCCTCAAGACACGATTGATAGGTTGGATCGGTGATGACGCCCATGTTAGTCACATGCTGACCACATGTGTTGTGCCTTGTGATGTGATGACACCCACCAGTAATCTCAGGTCCTTCCTTCTTACTTTCAGAAGAAATTCCACTGATTTCCTGTTAGGTTGTCTCACGAAGCACTTTGCGGTTCTGGAGGAGTCAAGCTCGGACCATCTTTATTTATTGATAGAACCCTCGAGGTCGATGATCCAACACATGACCTCCTCAGAGCTTACGCCAAGAGAAGGTTCCGCACCCCGTGATGCAATTGCAGAGACTTCATTAGCTAATTCATCAGCTAGTTCATTCCCTGCAATATCACAGTGTCCTGGAACCCATATAAAGCATTACTTATTGTGTTTTGCGACACTATTTAGTTTTGCCTTACACTCACTGACCAATTTTGTAGAGCTGACTAAGGCCAATGGTGCTACAATTTAGCTTAGTAATGAGGTATATTGACTAGTTGTAATTCTGGATAATATGGACGAAGCACAGTAATGCAAAAGCATCGCGGGCTCAGGTTAGCTTTTGTTCTTTTGGCAAAACGTTGCCGAATGAAGTCTTTTGGCTGGCTATAAACTGTGATCATACGACCGATTGTAACCTGTGGGGCTTTAGTCTGGTGGGGCTGGCTCAACCTTCAATGCTCTACTTATACTCCCACCACTTGAAGCTATTCAAGGGAGAAGTATTAAAAGCTATCTGGAAGTTCAAGAGCAATGGTTTTAGGGTTCCAACGAGCTACAGGTTGGAAGACATACGAGCTGCTTACTTAATGATTGTAATGTTATGAGTATGCCTACTGATGTCATAACTTTTATAAAAATGTGTGATTAGGCCACCATTTTTTAATCAAAAGAGTTGGCATAGGTGCTAATTCATTCAGTCGAAAATAAATAAGGGGCAAGAGTATTTTTGTCTTTAGTTCAAATATCAACGCAAGAGAATACTAAATTGGGTTGGTATACACAATGATCATTGCCTTATGAGGATGCCAGGTCATACTGGTGTGGCTGGCAGAGAATTCTACGACGAGCTTGCTGCATTTCTCTCTTCAGAGTGCTTTATTGAAAAAGAGTCGACAACAACTCAGTTCTTTCAAAACTCAGTATTAACGGTACAGAATTTAGGTCTGTGGCAATAAAAGAAAGCTGCTCGTGCTTGTGGATAAATGAAAGTCTCTAAATCTATTTGCCTCTAAAACTTTGTTTACACTGACATCTAGCAGACGAAACGCAAATAAGCTCAATTTTATTATGACATAAATCAAATGGGTACAAATACCAAATTTTGACATTTCTCACATACAACCTTTTAAAGTACGCATTTAATTTATATTGCGAAAAGTTCACTTCAAAATCCTAAATTTTGATGAGTAATCAGCAAAACAAACTTATTTTTTCTATGCATACATTTATAACAATATTGTGTTTTTTCACTATTTGTTTTTTACTTTTATCATTGGAAATAACTTTCGCGAAAAATAAAAGCATGAAAAGAAGAGTATGATGGTGCTCATGTAACTATGAAGGTATAGGGTATAATAAAAAATAATAAAAAATTACAGAAATAGCGAAAGTTCATTTGTTTTAAAAGCAGAAAACGAAAAAACGATGTACTCGTGACAATAACAATCTCCTCAATCATACTACAGATTTTTTAATCTGCAATAAAATGTAAAATTCAAACTATGTAGCCACCTTTAAAACAAAAAATTACTAAATATCTATAGATAGAGGAACAGAGTATGAACTTGTAGTTGTCGACATTGTATGTAGATAGATATTGTAAACAAGTAAATATCAACCAAACAAAAAAAAAAAAACAAATAATAAAAATTTTGCAAAACTTGTTATGTTATAGGTATTTAATTGATCATAATTATTTTTAGTGGTGTTAAAGAAAAAAATAAACACATAAATAAAAATAAAAAATGTTTGGAAAAATGTCTAAAATTACATTACATGATGATGACATTAGCATTAAATCATAGTCTTCTCGAAAATGTTGTCCCACAACCAACTCTTCATATGAGGAAGCTTGCGTTTTAGACTTGTATGTGTTGCCAGTTATTATTAGCGTTAGCAAAAAAAAAAACAATGTTCAACAGTATAAATTTTCATAAAATTTCGCTGTTCCTATTTTGAATTAACAATAATAAATTTGTTTCAGTATATATAAAGTTCACTAACATTTTTGCGCGCGCAATTTATTTAAATTGCTATGATTTTCATACAAAGATATTTAGTTACTACAATATACACAAAAATTTCCTTACAAATGTCAGTCATGTCAACTAGATTAATTCAACTACCAAACAACAAAGGAAAGAAAGGAAGAAAAAGCGAAAGAAAAATTTATGGCAACACCATTTCAAAAGTAGCTGTAGTAGTTAGTTAGACGTTAGAGCTAATACAGCAGTAGTTATTGCTGCGGCTGCTGCTGTTGATTCAACTATTTCAGGGTGTTGTTGGATAACATATAAATTAAATAGTGGGAAATGTTGTCAATGTAAGAAATTTGCACATAAATATTCATATCTAGCGATTAAAGTTAATTATTAACGCGTTTTTACATTTGGACTTGTTTTACTCTATAAGTATTTAATATGTATGTATGTAAGTTCATTGTTGCATATTTTCCTGTTGTTAGTACATATTTGTTTTTTGGGTAATGTTTGCAATAGTTGCTAAGTAAATTGTTTCAGATTATAGCAAAAATAGGAAGCAACCAAGAAGTCATTCACTTGATATTTTTGTAAATAATTTTTAATTATTATGCCAAAATAAGTAATAAATTTCATAGTACCTAGCTATAGAAGAAAATAAATAAATACAATTAAAATTTTGCCACTGTTTGTGCTTGTAAACGGTAAAATTGAAATAAAAATCAAGAAAGTCAGGTGTAAATTGAATGATATATTTAAAAAAAAAACAAAAATACAATTGCCCAATAAGAAACGAGAAAAATATACCTATACCTGTATTTAGTGGAAAATCTCTGCCAAAATAACACGAGTTTAGAATTTTTCGTTGAATTATCCCTCAAGGAAAAACCAATTGATTGCTGTTTTACAGAACCATTTAGAAGAATACCGAATTGAAATACCAGAATTTACATAAAACTAATCTGCAAGTGCATCACATACCTATTCTAAAATATTTGATTTCCGCACGTAGGCACTTGTTGCTTTCATCGTTCAATTAGCACATGCTGATTCTTAAATCCTGTGCCTACAGGTGTAAATTGTCGCATGCTGCGTTTCTAATTTGATACAGGTAAAAAATTTTCCTACGAAATAGGAAGTGTTCCGCTGAATATGTTCAATTACTTCGATGGCAGGTATTTCCTTTGCAAAGTATGGAATAATGTAAAGTGAACCCCTAGTATATACATCAAGGACAATGCACAATTTCTGTTGCAATTTATAGGAAAATAAAACCAAACTCAAAGGATTACTATATTGACATTTAGGTAGTTTTGGCATTACGCCCCTGCGTGCATTGCTTTTTCATGCTGTATTCTTATATAGTTTAGGAGGAGGCAACTTAAAGAAAAAAATGGTAAACTGTGAATTCTATAAAAAAGGTTTATTCCTTTTGTTTTCATTTTGGCATTTTTTCGTGTTTTTTTCTTGTTTGCATTTGGGCATGTTAACGTTGATATTTGTCAGTCAATGCCTCTTCATTTAAAAATTTTACAGGTGATTGTATAGAGATTTTCGATTGTATAGAGATTTTGGATTGTATTGAGATTTTTGATTGTATTGAGATTTTCGATTGTATTGAAATTTGATACATTAAGCTATTATATTTTCATAATGATTTCTGTAAGTTAAGTTTTTCAATGCAAAATTGTAAAATGATATCAAATTTAGTTGGTATTTGATCACATTTGAAACCTATGAAGATCAATTTAATGTTTGCTTTGTCAGAGTTTACATGAGAAAAAGACTATCAATAGATGTCTTCGAAAAGTATTAAAATGTGAAATATCTACAAAGAAAAACTTATTACATAAATATAATGAATTGTAAATATTAGCCAATATTATATTCCATTTTATTAAAATGATAATTATATTAACCTCTCATATATAAAAATTATGTAATTTCAGATATTTAGAAAAAATCTTGTTGGTGCAAATGTCTAAAAAAAAAAGTTCAGATATAGTTTTGATATTACACTACATTTACCGAAGAAAGTTTGTCATTGTTATAAGCCATTTACCCCATATAAAGATTTTTTGAAAAACTTGTCCTGAGGAATGGTAGAATAAAACCAAACAATGTTTAACTTTTCATAATGAACAATTTTGCTTCATTGAAATGAGATATGTTCTTATCAATATGATGAGCACATTAATCATATCCGATTTCATATTGCGTCAAAATTTTATCAATATCGGTTCAGTGGTTTACGAGATATTAAAGGAAAAATAGCACAACACAAATTGATCTTTGAAGTGCTCTCCTGTAAAATTCAAAAAACACATTTATGCTGTTATGCCTTGTGACCACAGATACAGTAAACTTAAAAGAAAAGAGGATTGGTTATTACTATGGAGACGTCTCAAATAATTAATATTTCCACCTTCCTACAAGCTATGGGCTCTTCTAATTTATATTTCATATCAGAAATTGAAGTTTTCCACAAATCAAGTTGAGATAATAAATCAAGTTTTTTGATTAATTAAAAAATTTAGATTTAAACAAAATAAACCAGCTAGAGATGAAAGGAATGGCATTCATTAAATATCCAGGAAACTTCATTCGATGAAAACATAAATATTTTTCAAGTTTCAGCTGACAATGAGGTGCAAAAAAAAAAAAAAAAAAAATTTTAAATTATGAAAAAAAAAACCCAATGAAACTAAATAATGAAATGTGTATTTTTATGACAATCTCTCAAAACATAGCTACTAGCGTTATGAGTTTCATTTACAAATGCCTATACTAATTGAAATTGAAAAGCTATAGCCACGTTACGCAGACGCACACACACACATGCGATTTCATTGAGCAACATCAGCAATTGTGGCAATGGTGCTGCCTGCATGAATAAGTATGCGCATAACTAGCAAGTGAATGGAATGGTGAGGTGATGGTGACATTTGGTTGATATTCACTGTGTATAGATAGTGTTTGGGGTTTGTGCGTGCTACAACTTTGTGAAAATTCCAAAATGTCATATTTGGCATTTGATGTTGTTGTTGTTTGGGTTTGAATTTGTTGTATTGAATGCGTTTATATGAAATGTGGTTAATATAAAATGCTACCATATTAGAAAGAAAACAACTTCTAAAACGAAGTTAAGTCAAGTTAAGTTAAATTTAATGTTGCAAGTTTTTTGTTTGTATAGAAATACAAAAAACTAGAAACAAGTTTTCTACTTTAATTTTAATTATATATATTTATTTGTGCAGTATCTAAGTAATTAACATTAAAAAAATTCACGCATACACACACACACACACACACTGTAATTAGACAAGTTTACATACATAAAAATAGAAGAAGCAACTTTTTTATTGCTTGCTAGAAAAGTGTAACGCTTTTTTTTAAAGCTTTAGAGGTGAATTAAAACTTGAATGGCTCAGCATAACCGAAACTGCAATTGCAATAAACGACAGAAATATTCTAATAAAAGAATAAAGAGTAGCTACTAACATAACAGGAACCGGTACGATCGATACAAACTAACTGACACAATAAGACCGGGATGGCACTATCGTTGCCGTTTACTGAATGAATCTACATCCACTTTTCTTGGTTTCAATTCATAAAAATTCGGATTCGCTGCTTGTATTTGAAAGAATACACGTCCACGCTTCTTAGCTTTAATCTATAAAAACCTAGATCTAGATTATTTCTTTTTTTTATTTTTCTGAGCTATTTATATGTTAGCATTCATTGTCGAAACGAAATGACAGACATATTCCAATACGGGGATGTAATTAACTATTTCTTTCAATTAACAAATTTGTCAATTGAAATTTTAGTCATGATTAAATAGTTGATCATTATCACCACTAAATGAATTTGTTATCCAATCATTAGTTGCAGTCATATTGCCAGTATTAACAAAAATTTTAAGCTGAAACTTATTCAGTAATTTCTCATATCGTCTGGTATATGCAAAAACCGCGAATGTGCAAAAGTGATAAGGCTTGGCTTTAATGTTAAAAAATTCGCCATAAATACTTAATTCGAGAATTCCGCTTTAGAAAATATTTGCGTTTGAAAAAGAATTATGAGGTTTCGTATTCCCTATCAAGGTGCCAAAACCCACCAACTATCTCCCTGATACTTCGTATTGGAAACTAATCTAATCGTAATCATTATTTTAGTCATGGTTGTAACTAAAAATCATTAGTCAACAAGGCATGACTAAATGACTAATAAAAATTAGTTAGTCATTAGTTTGT
Source organism: Toxonevra muliebris (assembly GCA_963691655.1). Lineage (NCBI taxonomy): Eukaryota > Metazoa > Arthropoda > Insecta > Diptera > Pallopteridae > Toxonevra > Toxonevra muliebris. The sequence goes on from OY829329.1 coordinate 76,145,364, forward strand.
GATTGATGATTGTTTTTTTTTAGTCATTACCAGGGCTAGCAATCTTTTTGTTTGTAGAAATCTTTGTTTTTCAAATTCAGCATTTAAATTTTATAGTTTCTGCCCGTGACTGTTATAAGAAAGAAAAGGACATAAACAAATTTGAAAATAAAAAAAAATCAATGCTAGCTATAGGTTTAAAAATTTTTCGTAAATATTTTGCCTTGCCTTGGTCACATTACTTTTGACTTATTAGTCAGGCCAGGTTGCCGATTTTGCCCATTGTATGTGTGTGTATAGAACCTTGCAGATGTGAATAAGTATAATCGTGCCGGTGTGAATAGCATCTGTACCGGTAAGTTTCAATAGCACTTGCCTTTTTTGCCATTTTGTTGCAGTTTCGGTTATTGCCATACTGTACCGTGCAGTGTCAGCTAAATGTAAATCAATCTTTGCTTGATCTCATTTATTATTTACATTTGTAGATCGTCATTTCATTTTTGTGGCAAGTGACCCACAAAACAATTTGTTTATTGAAAATAGAAAAAAACACAACACAAAAAAAGCATAAACCAAAGCTGACATAAAAAAAAAAAAACAAATCTCAATCACTTTCCACAATTTAACGCTAGTGAAACTTGAATGTATATAATTAATTTTGCAATGATTTCAATTAACAGCAATAGCAGAAATTTTTGTTTAATTGCAATTTAAAGACATGAATTGCAATCTGTTGCTCATACTGCTCCTGATGCTGCTGCAACTTCTTCTACATACTTCTTTTCTGTACTTTGCACTAAACAAAGACTATAAATAAAGACGCCTACAAAAGTGAATTCTTTAGAAATTTCAATTTAAATTGTTTTTCTTATTTGGCGTAAATTTTTTACTTTTTTTTTCAATTTTTAATAAGCTTCAAGTGGGCATCAAAATCAATTTTATATTTTTACTATACATACATACTACATACTACAGGAAAATTTAATTTTTTTAATAGGAAAATTTAACATAATTTTCAAAAATTCTTATAAATTTTCATAATACACTTGAATGAATAAGTAGAATTTATTTACGCAATTTTTACTCTAACAAGTGCAAATTTCCATATATTGTTATGTCTATCATGAAATTTACATGCAACAGAAAAAAAAGCACACTACTCTAGAAGTAGCTTGCAGTAGATTTAGACATTATGAAAAATGATCTCTTACAATTAAAATAGATTTCTTGCTGTTGTTGTTTTCGTGTTTAAATATTTGTGTATGTATGTAACGTGAGTTGCAAAATTGTTGCATTATCATTAATATTGCATACAATTGTACATCAAGTTGCATAAAAAAAAAATTGTTTGAGTGCTTGAAAATGTTATATGTTATTATTACTGATGTAAAACATGTTTTTATGGTTGCATCATGATTATCATCGGCAGCAACAGCAACAGCACCAGCAATTAAAAGCAACAAACCCATAAACGTGTGCATTTGGTTTAATTAATTTGCACAATTTTTTCGTTTTTAAGTTATATTTATTTTATTTGCTATACACTCAGTATGCAACAGTTGCAGTGGCATTAATGATATTTTCCAGTTAAATTTTTAATTTTTATTTTATGATTTAAATGCAAATAAAAATTATATTGGTGCTACTCAAACTAAAAGAGATAATAGAAATGAATCCAGATTTGTATGAGTTGAAACCAAAACCGTAAACATGGAATCATTCAATCTAAAAAAAAAAACCCCCCGAAACCACTACTACTGTCATTTATAGAATGAATTCACATACAGTATGAAAAACTGAATCCTCTGCTGCTATATTTTCCTGAATAGTTCCTTGACTAAGCTTTTTTGGCTTCAATCCACAAAAACCTGGCTATGTAGTGTAAATACTACATATCTGTTTTTACTTTTCAACACAGCAATTTTAACTTGAACTTGATTTCTTTTTTTTTCTTTCACGCTTTAAAATAAACTTGTTAACGTCTTGTATTTTCAATAAACGTGCAAAGCATTTTAATTTTTATAAATTAAACTAAAAATTGTATTCACATCAAGTATGTATTTTGCATATGTATGCAATTCATTTAAATCGACAGCAATCGCAACAACAGCAAAAACAAAAAACTGCAATTGGCAAGTATGCAATTTAGTATTTGTTATTTTTGATTTTGTCAGACATTGTGGCACACATTTTTTAGTTTTTTTTTTCTTGCAAGCTAAGAAACATTTTTTTTTTTAAACGTGTTTTCCAAACTCAATGCCAAATTATTTTCAAGTAGATGCTATTAACTTTCCATTATAGGATTGAAGAAAAATGTTATACAAACTATGTGCATACAAAGTGCATTCATTAAGAACAATGATGGGTCCTCAAATAGTCTATTATGAATTGTGAATTATTAATAACAATTTTTTTTTTTTTTTTTTCTGGAGTTGTAATTTTTTAAAAGATTGGGGTATGTTACCCAGAACATTTCAAGCAATGAAAAAATTCGTCAAGAATGAGGTTTTCTACATCGAACTCAGCTCAAATCTACATATTCATATTCTCAATCGATTTAATTTAATCGAAGTAAAGAAAAAAAACAGTTTTCAAAATAATTACATTAAACTCTGAGTAATCTTTACATCTTTATGTTTTTCAAGCGATTTGAAAGGTTTTTCATGTTAAAAGAAATTTGAATAGCAATTCAATCAAAGAAAACTTTGTTGGAAAAATCTATATATTTATATATATTTAAACTATTTAAAATGTAATTATTCCATGCTAGAATACCAGAAAACATTTTAGATATCCCAACCCGAGTAATCCAATCAAAGGGAAAAGTCTTCAAAAATAAATTTACTGCATCGAGGCCAAATGTTCTCAAATAATTTAAAATATTTTTAATGGGAGCAGTCTCATCAGAGGAAGAAGCTTTCGAGAATAAAATTTTCTACATCAAAGTCGAAGCAAACCTTCACATTTTTTTTAATTTTTATAAGTTGCTCTCGAGGGAAACTCTCAGGCGAGAACAGCCCATTGTGATACCACATGGTTGGACCTACAGTTTAATGCCAGTTCCGAATGGCAATTTATTTTCACTTGGTGGTTTTTCCATTGGATGTCTGTATTTGTGCATTTCATATAATTCTTATATACTTCATATGGATAATGAATGTAAGAACGTTATGAGAATTAACCACCAGACGAAGACGGGAAAGTCGGGTGAAAGTCTAGAGCACTACTCACTAGACTATCGAGGTTGTGAAAAACCTTCTTATGCTCGTATAAACTAAATTGTTGTCCGAGTTGGAAGAAAATTTTTATAACATTTTTACAGGTTTAGTTACATATATCATCCGGAGCAATCTAATCAAAGAAAAATCTTCAAAAACAGGTTTTCTACTTCAATATTTAATATTTATGTCGTCAAGTGATTTAAAATATTTTACATATTGGAAAAAAGATAACTCTAGTTCTTTCAAAGCCTTCAAAAATATAGTTTTCTACATCAAAGATAGCGTAAATCTACATATTTATTCTCCTTAGTGATTTAAAATATTTTTCATGTTAGAAGAAATTATCATATAGATTTTAGTGTTACCTGAAACAAACCAAATCAAAAAAGAAAAAATCTTAAAAAAAAAAATTAATATTTTTTACATTGGAGTCTGAACAAATCTACATATTTATATTTTCAAACGACTTAAAATGTTCAATCAAAGAAAAAAGTCTTCATAAATAAAGTTGTATACATCAAAGTTCGAGTAACACCTTTTCTTAAACTGATTAAAATGTTTTTCATATTAGAAACAAATGAATACAGTTTATTCATCAAAATCGAAGCAAATTTACATATGCTCATGTCAAATAAATTTTTGTTCGTGTTAGAATAAATCTGATTAACATTTTTACGGATCCAGGGTGTGTCACCCGGACCAATCCAATCATAGAAGCAAAATTTCTACAACGAAATCAAAGCAAATCTAAATATTTATATTTCCAAGCGATTTCAAATGTTTTTCTTGCAAAAAGACATTAACAAAAAATTCATTTAAAATTTAAAATCTCTATTTATTAGAACTAGTTAATCTAGAAAATTCACCAGATTATTATTCACAAAATCCTCGATATTAAACAAACGGAAATGTAGAAAATGTTTCCTTAACAACTTAAAGCAAAATTTAAAAGAAATTGAGATAATTTTTTCTTTTAGAAACATGTATCTAAAAGTACTTTGCTGTAATTTGTTCAAAGAGATTTTTCTTTTAATATGCAAATCATTAGCAAAAATACGATCATCTCCACCAAAAACACACCAACAAAATAAAAAGGAAATATGTTCAAAAAACACCCACTGCAATGTGAAGATTAGAAAAAAAATAATAAAAAACAGAACCAAAATGACGTCAACTGCTCTCAAATAAATATTAAAAAAACACATCAAAATATTAAATGCAAAAAACTAAAAGTTTTGCAAATGAAATACAAAAACTAAACAAAAAAATTTTATAAACAAATAATTAATTTTACAACAAGTAAAACCGCGTCAGCGGTCAATCCAAAATGACCGGATGTGCGTTGAGCGTATGTATGTTTCTGTAATTGTTTACATGTGTGTGTGTGTGTGTGTTTAGATAGGCACCTTCTTGATTAAGAAAAATAAGGCGTGCAAGCTAATAAAAATATGGCGAATAAATCGTATATGGCAACATTATTATTAAACTAAATATAGTCGGTACATGATTGATCATTGATCATGTCTGCGATCGAGTATAACACAATGATAAAGATGCAAGCAACCAACCACCAACAAACGAGCCATCGGTTAACATCAATCGACACCAATTTTAAATGCCGTGAAATTATGTTTTCCTTTTTATATCCACACATATTGTACAATACACAATATAAAAGAAAAACTTAATAAAATAATGAAAAAGAAATAAACAATTTGAAGAGAAAGAAAAAAAAGTGAAGAAGAGCAGCGCAAAATCGTAATGGGCTTGAAATGTGTGGCGAAAGTGTGAAGATAAAATATTTTTACCATAAAATTTCTTAATTTAATATTAATTTATCAACTATATATATACTATACACAGTTGTTAGGTATTTATGGATGTAGTATATATTTTGATTTTATTCAAGGTCAGTATTAATGCTTGCCACCTCACATCACAAACGAACAACAAAAATACCTAATGTTTAAGTAAAGCACAGAAATATTCATCAAAGATAAAAATAAATACAAAAAATTCTTATCTTAGAAAGCAAAAAAAAAAATATTTTTGCCAACATATCTAGATGCGTTTATTTTGGTTTATTTTTAGTTGAGCTTGTTCAACTACCAATACATAAACAAAAAATAAATAAATAAAATAAAATGCAAATAAAAGTACAGGTAAAATTATTTTGTTTATGTTATGAAGATATAAATAATTTATTGCAAAAATGTTAAAAAATTTATTTGCAATCGAAATTTAAAGGGCAACAAGCATAGAGTGATTACTTTATGCCCTACACAAATTTATAGTTATGAGTATAGTGTAAAGTTTTAAGAAAGGGGACTTCCGATTTGTTGGTTTTTTTTTTGGCATTTTTCTAATTTAGAAGGTTTTAAAAAATGTGTATTTAAAAGAGTTTCCCGAAATATTACCTAACTGGGGAATTGCAGTCTATCAAACATAGCTAGTGTGGGGTCTCTCCATGCGCCTCTGCGTCGCCCGAGCGCGACCGAGGTTTTTCAGCTACTTCCACATGTTCACCGTTTGACATGACTTTTTGATAGAAGCGCGGTCAAAGACATCTATTAACGAGATCAATAGAATGACCTCAAAATATGCACGTTTAAAAATGACCTAACAAAATTAAAAAACTTTATCTTTCACAATAAATTCCCGAAAATTGATAGAAAATTCAGAGTTGGTTTATAGTTAAATATCTAAGTAAAGTCAGTTAAAAATTGAATTTTTTCAGAACTCTCAAAAATTGATTCGCAAATTTAAATTTAATAAATTTATTTGTTTCTCAAAATAAATTATTTTGAGCTAATAATTTGACATTTGTTAAGCAATTTTCCAGCAAAAGTTTCTCTGGTAAAAACTTTAAATTTCTGACTCGAATGAGAAATCATTTACTCTCTTACTGTCTCCCTCATTTACCAGTTTTTGCTTTCGGGGAAACTTTTCAAGTGAAAAATGCTAAAAACTTGAAAATGGGATAAAACTTTATTGTAGCGGAATAGATCTATTGACGGAAATATTTTCCAAAAAGGTTGGAAAACTTATCCCTAAGTCGTTAGTGCTTAAAATCATTACAATCCCTTAAAATAAGATATTCTTACAGCATCTGGGCTATCAACTGTAGGGTAACCCATTTCATCAGATCAAAGATTATGTTGTTTCACAATTATAAGCTTTCAAGTTTTTGCTGTTTTTCACAGCAAAATAAATTTAATTAGTTAAAATTTGTTGCACAAAAACCTTCATCACCTTGCATACGTAATTTGCCCATCAATGCAATTTAAATTTCTTTAATTTTTCACTACTTTTTATAGTATTTCTTTTATTATATTCAAAATATAATCGCTGCAGAAAAAGAAAGTAATGCTTCGTAATCAAATTATAATACATTCACTCAAAAACTTACCAACATCACCCATTGCCAGCGCATTAGCTTTATCACTATCATCATCAGCAATAACATCTTCACAATCATCTTCACCAACATAATTCACACAAACATCGACAGTATGATTTACATTAAGGTATTCAACGTTAATACCTATACCATCGCCCACCAAGTCAACGCTCACTTCCGGAGTATTTGCAGCGCTATCAGAAACCGAGGCGACAATAGTTTCCGTTTCAATCAAGTCAACGGCATTACCGTCACCATCACTAGCAACAGCAACAGAGGCAGCCGCCGCATCAATAACAATATTATTATTTTTATAGCTATAACCCAAATAATTACGAAATGCGGATGACTTCACGCAAAATTCCCTTTCACCAATGGCAAACAAAATAGCATCATCTTCATCGCTACCATCATCATCAAAAAAATCATCATCGTCATCATCATCAACAGCAAAAGTAATGCAATTAAATTGCGTATCGATTGCTGTTGCTGTTGTTGCTGATGACAGTGTTGATGACGATGCCAGCATGCTGCTGCTGCTTGGTGTTAACATTTCCCGTTTTTTACATATTCGCCGCAATTTCCGTTTCCATGGGAAAGCAGCGCAACACTTGCTGCGTGCAGCACTTGTGTGCAGATGCACCTGTACCTGACGGAAGTCACCATAATTTATGCGGCAGCATATATCGTAATATTTATTTTGTATATCCTGCTGAATAGTGGACTTGGCTGTCGTAGAGGACGAAGATGATGTCGTCGATTTGTCTGACTGACTAGTATAACATTTATTGCGTATTTTCGTATGAAAACGTATACGGCGAATTTGTTGTTGTGGCACAGTAGTGGCAAATGTTGATATGGTAGCGGCAGCTGTTGAATGGTAGGCTTGTGAGCAACAAGAGCGACTTTGTCGTCTTCGTCGTTTTTGCATTTTCTGTTGTATTTTGTTGCTTCAGAAATATTTGCTGCTGCTGCATATTATGCGTGATTTTATTTAAGTTTCAATTTTTTTTTGCTTTCTATGCTATTGCTGGATTTTTAGTTGGTTTATTTGAAAAAATTCATTGAACTTATTTTTTTGTATTTTTTTCTTATTTTTTGTTTATTTTAAAAAACGTAAATGTGCAAAAAAATTGATTAAAGAAACAATTTTCACACAATCTCTCATAGAAAAAAATAACATAAAAAGGAAAACTGTCAAACTTTTAATCAAAATCAAAAAAGATTTATTTTCTATTTTGATTTTTTAAATTTTTTTTTTCTAATATTTTTTAATTCAGTTGATTTATATTGATTGACACGCTACTATTTCAATGAGATTTATTCAGAAAATTCAATTTTTAATTAACTGTTCTTAAAACTTTTTACATTTCTGCCTTCAATTTTCTCTAATATTTTGATTTTTTTAATTTTATTTAATTTTTTATTTAAGTTTTCAAATATTAACGACATTTTCGCGAAAAATAATCGCCGCCCTCAACGATTTTTAACGTTCCACGTTCGACCAACATTACCCCACTAATTCGTTTGGCGCACAACTTCACCACAGCAACCCCCAAAACACCAACATAAAAGCCGGTGGCGAACGCTTTTGGCGATCGCTTGTTGATCTTGTGCCAAAAATACAAAAAAAAAAAAAAAAAAAAGTCCACTAAATGAACAAGAGACTTTTTCTTTGTGTTAATTGTAGCTTTTAATTAAAAAAAAAAACAGTATTAATATAAAAATACAATTCAATAGGCTTTTTGCTTTTCGTGGTGAATGATAAGTTTGGTGAGTAAATTTTGTTCTCATATATACTATTGAAAAAAAAGTTTGTGTTGTGAATGCGTAATTAATGTTGAATGGTGGTGCATAAATTACAATTTTAAACAAAAAACATTTTCATTAGTTTTTGTTTTGTTTCGCGCCTATTTATTGTTTACTTTGTGCCATAATTCACCACGTGACGTCATCTTACATAAATATACAGTAGCTAATATGAACAGCAGTTAAAATACCCTACGCTTAATTTACTTAAAAGCACATTTCTTGTATCCATTACATAAATGTTGTCATTATAAGAAGCAAGTATTTGAATGAATGAATGACTGAACGAACCTGTGTCCATATCAAGTGTTGATGAGATTTAAATTCTATCAGCTTTATGCCCAATTAAATGTGGGTGGCTAACAAACTGTAGTGTAGTGTAATTTATGTAAATTAAAATATTTATGCGTTGATTTATAAACAAATACTTATTATTAATTATGCTGCCTCATGTTTACTTAATTTAGTAAAAATTGTTTATTGTTTTAAATATTGCTGATGTTTACGCTTTTGGTTTCTTATGATTTATAGAAAGCTTTATTTTCTTTTTCTATTATACTAAGCATACAAAAGCTTTGGGATGAAATATTGATGATTCAATACTATAGTTCAGAGATGACAAATTGCAGAATATTTTTCTTTTTTTTTAATACTAGATGGAACCAAAACAAAGATGGAATGATTAATAAAGTTTTGAAGTGAAGATTAATTCTATTTGCTATTAAATATGATAGAATAATATTAAAAATAAGCCCAATGAATAAGCCTTGATTCTTGACTTAACTTGGAACTTGGTATTATTACTTCTAATAGGTCTCAAAATAATGCCAGAGTTGTTGGTTATATCGCTTTTATAATGAAAAATCCGAAGAATTAACGAAATATCCGAAGAACTGAGGTGACTTATCGATATGAGGTTTTTGGACGCTTTAGGCACATTTTGGAAATTTATATACAAGCCTAGAATATGTAGTTACTTCTAACGGGTTTTAACTAATTTCTGAACCATTTGGTTCTAAACCTTTGATAATCTTTAGCTTTAGAATCAACGGTTAACTTACCTAATCTTGGACTGGTAAACTTGAGCCTTTCTTTCTTTATGATACAAGGTATAGCATTAGAAATAATTAAACAGCTTTATCTTCGTGAAGTTATACATTTCAATTTCTTACTTCTTTAAAAATTTCCCCACTGGTCGTTATTATACTTATTTATAATTGCAGAAAACCTCTTAAGAAATCTGATCCTATTCCAATATGAAAAACCCTCATTCATTGCATGTCTACAATTACTGTACATAATCAATTAAACTTTAACATTAATTAATACAAAAAAAAACCAACCTCATTAATCAATCAATTCAGCTAACAACTATTAACCAGTTTTTTTGTTTTTTATCTTGTAATGTAATTAGTAACACTTTTAAATGAAAGAAAAATAAAACCGCAAGCAGAAAATGAGGATGAGAATAAAAATGTAGGAGAATGTGTGAAACAGACAATTAAAGAGATGGCACACTTTCCAGACCATACATGCACCAAAAGCTAAAAAAAAACACTGAAGATAAATTAAAGAATTGAACTCGAAAGTCACCGAAAAAAAACATACAAACATGAATTAAAAATAAAAACTTAAGTAAAAACTCACATGATCAAGTTAAAAGTTATAAGATAAGAAATTAAAAAAAAGTTGATTAATTAAATAAAGTAGGTACAATAAAAAACTAAGCAGAAAAAAGAGTTCGAAAGAATAAATAAAGAAATTGTTGCACTCTGAAAAACTTTATATCAGCAAAAACTGATCTTGAAGAACAATCAGAAATAACGGATCAAATTCTTAAATTTAACAGAACAGTGGAAAGAAAGAGACGGGGAAAAATATGTTGGCAACACATTAATACTGCATGCAACATTTATTTATATATATCTTCTATTTTTTTTTTTTTTAGCCAAACAATAATTCCAAAGTTAATGGCAAAAACGTAAAAAGTAGAAAAAGGAAACTTTTAAAAATTATAGCTAATACGCCCCGGCAACAGTTATTCAACAACAACAGCAAACAACAGTCAATGTTGCCGTTAATACGCAAACGTTGCAACAAATATACGTGTGTATATATTCGTATGTTATCAATAAATTAAACGTTACTTGAGTTGCACGGGCACATGAGCACACGCTTCAATTCAACCATCATCATAATCATGTTAAAGATAATGATCACGATGATGCTGCTGCTATTACTGTAGCTAAAACGATAGCTGCTGCTGACTGATGCTGATGATAAATAGCATTGTCGATAATCGCCGCAATGCATTCATTACTATTGCTACTTGCTACTTGCAATTGCTATTACTGTTTGTCTGCTTGCATACGTACGTATGCTGCTCATATTTGTATATTATTTGTTTGGCAGCAATGGCAGGCCGTAGCAGCAGCAACTAAAGTCATAATATAATAATTTTTGATGTTGCTGCTGCTTCAATTGGCGCCATTCATTGTTTTTTGTTTTGTTTAACTCTTTGGCTATATGCTGCTACTGTTATTGTTGCCGTTGATCTTGCTGTTGGTGAATGATTAATATTTGTGGTGTGTTTGTGTTGCTTGCTCCTCTAGTTGCTTGCATCTCTTCTTTAAAAATTTAAGTTTAAGATGCACTGCAGCGTTGCATTGCAACTTCTCTGCTGTTGCTATTGTTTTTTATATTTTCTATTGTAGAAGTTGTTGTTGCTGCTGTCTTTGTTGCTCATGTGCATGTTGCTGTGGTTGCTGTTGTTATTACTGCTGTAGTTTATGATCGTTTAAGTGAAAATTGCGGTCACACTTTGTTGATCAAATAAATACTGTTGATTAATGCGGTATTTACAATCATTTGTTGTTATTAATTTTTGAATTTTTTTGCTCTTCATTAATGAATTTTAATAATATTTATCATAAACAGAGATTGATATGTGATGTTCACGTTCATGTGCGGGAAATGTTTGTTAAATAAATACAATAAAAAAAAAAATTTTAAAGTGGAGAAACATGTGAACTTAAAATTTAAAGGAATTATTTACTTCAGTGGTCTAGTCAGGTTTTATTCCCAAGCAAGGAGGGATTTGCAGAACCGGGTGAAATATAAATTTATAAGCTTTTCGAAACCTATCAAAAACAGTGTTAGAGCTGTATACATCTCTCCCTTTCTTTGGGTTCCAATGTTAAATGTCAGGTTTGAAACTAATCTGAAGCTTTTAAACGGAAAACCTTAATTTTTCTTTGCAGATACATACAACAATGACATCAGGTGGCAACTTTTTTTACTGACTAGAAGAAACTTAAGAAGAAAGAGCGCTCGTGTAGACTCTAAATTATTTGTAAATTAAAATTTATGGCAAAAAACTGATTCGAACCTAAAAACCCACTGAACGAGTTCAACTTTTTGTTTTATAAAAATCAATTCCCTTCCATAAAGTTTGGGGAAAAACACACATTTCCACACACACTTTTCCAAATGATTTAGTGAAGGTAAGCAAAACTCCAAAAATTAGGTGAAAACACTTTTACTGCTTGGCAAAACAACTTAATAAACTATAATTTCTTTAATAACAATATTGGCAATTGCCACCTACCATCCATCTAAAACTGAAACATCAAACAGCAACTAACAAACTACAAATTGATAGTCGTCGAGAGTGAGTGAAATGTGAGCATTGCAAATTTCTAACTATGAAGTAAGTAGTAGGAGAAGGTAAGTACCAACATTATTTTTATAACAATAGAAAAAGAGTGTACTGAACCTTAAAATAAACTATGAAGAAAAGTAAGAAACTTTGAGTAAAATAAGTAATTTTGAGAAGAAAACAAAAGTAGAAAAGATTAAAAAAAACATTGCCAGCAGAAAAATTGCGCATAGAAAGTGAAAATATATTTCAAGCACTTTTGGTTATTTTAGAAATTTATCTACGTTTCTTTTTTAGAAAATAAAATTAATGATGAAGAAAGACTAAGCTTGAAGCTATTACTCTCTAACTACATACTTGCATAAATACTAACTAATTTATGTATATCTGAGATTTGTTTAGATAAATAGTTAGATATCAACATAACCAACAACTACTGGTTAAAGAGTGAAATTTAATTGGAATCATGTTGTGGCTGACAATAAATTTTATGAATTTTTTTTTTGGAATATTTTTATCTATGTTTACACAAAAATATTATTAACCTTCAAGTTACTGGTACGGAGTAATAGATTCCAGTATTAATTTTATAAAACAAATTTTTCAAATTTCCATACAAGATAATGTATTGAGAATTTCTTTTTTATTAATTTTACTAAAAACCTCTAAATATGAGGATAAGGACAGGAGATGGACTTTGCCTCAGACATGAGACCTATAGCTCTTAAAATGTATATACTTATAGAATAACCCATGGCATGCTGGACAATTCTTCAGCAAAATTTGTATACCAAAGCAGAAAATAGTTCGAGGTCTGGAGTGTTCGTTGCAACAGATGAAGCTCATATTCAAGTGGAAGGGATAATAATCTTTTTCTGATATAGATTTTTAGACAAACAGAAGTTCTGCATAATTACTTTGGGATTTTGTTGGACGCAAAACTAAGTTGGAAATCCAACATCGAGTTACGGGTGAGGAAAGCCTGTGTGGCCTATTATTCCTGCAATAGGTTGTTTGGGAAAAGATGGGGCTTGCGGCCTCATATTACCCACTGACTGTATACAGCAATAGTGCGTCTGATACTAACTTACGGTGCAATAATTTGGTTGCCAGTCCTAGGTAAGAACTACATTGTTCGGAAGCTCAGTAGAGTTCAGAGAACAGCGTGTGGTATTACAGAAACCATGCGTACTTGCCCTATGGATGCTTCACCTCCTTGCTATTGACTTTCACATAAAAAATATTCCCTTAAATAGCGCGGTGAGGCTTAAGACAACCGGTTATTAAGCCGAACGTACTTATGGACACAGTAAAGTGTTAGGTACTATAGCAAACTTTGTGTTCAGAGGAACTGATTACATCATACATATAACTGTGTTTCAAAAGCGGTTTTAAGGTCAAGATTTCCTACGTGGGCAAAATGGAAAGAAAAAACTTTTTAACAGAATACGACATGGTTCAAAAATGGCCTGTGGGGTGGGTGCGGGGGTGGACTCACCGCATGTGGAAATAAACCAATCCTTACGTTGACCTAATGATACCTCGGTTTTTCAGACTGAAGTTCTGGCTATTAGAAAGGCTTGCCGACTAATAAAGCGTCATATCAACAATAAAATCGCTTCAATCCATCACCATAAAATCAAACCTAGTTAAGGAGTGCAGGGAGGTACTGAGCGAGCTAAATCATTATGCTGACATCACTCTCGTCTGGGTTCCCGGCCATAGGAACAAAGGATTGTTGGCTGCTGATGGGATTATATACAGTTTACTACTGTGTATCTGGCATTTCCATCTTTTTTGAATCAGTGTTCTCCTGATATACTTAAGTGAAGTGTTTTGTATTGAATAAAGACTGAAAATAATGATTATTTCAAAAGAATGAATAGAAAAATCGGAAAGTTCTAACTGTTGAATAGTTGAGTGTACCAATGTACCAAAATGTTACTAGTTGTTGTTTAAAGGGAAAAAACTTTAAGTCAGAAGATAATTTTTATTCCTAAGCCATCACAAAATTTTGTTGAATAACTAATAATAATTTGCTTTGGTTAAACAAAATATAAAAATTAAATAATTATTTTTATAACAGATAGAAAAATAAAAATCAGTCAATAATTATAAGAGTTAATTGAAAAATTTAAAATCACAAAACAGTTAAAAAGTTTTGATTTTTTAAAATGAGTACATTCCCTGGTATCGAATAAAAAACGGGTCGAGATGAAAAAGTCGAAATCTCAGAAGGTGTCATGTCTGAAAATGGGAACTATAGACTGGACACATATTAAAAGACAAAAAAATAAATATAAAAATAAATTGATAAATATCACATAGTTTGATCTTACCATTAAATTTGATTTTTACTTTCAGAACTTAAGCATTATACTATTTGAAATGTTTGTGAATGGATCCATTAGGAAAATGAAAAATTAAATTAAATTATACAAAAAAAAAAAAAAAAAACAGTCTTGTTTATTTTCTTTCGACCATAAGAAAATAAATAACAAAGATTTTTTGAAGGCAAGAGAAATTATGTTGATTTTAAAAGTAAGAAAAAACAAATATTCATATAAATTTTTGCATAATTAAAAACCACTTGAAGCACAATATCAATATCTGATGGTAAAAGTTCGAAAGTACTTGAACTTTTTTTGGTTTTTTGTTTTTCTTAATTGATTGGTGTATGTTTGCATAATACTGAAAGTTATTGAAAGTTATTGCTTCATTAATTAATATTTTTTTTTTTTTTTTTTAAATCAACTTTTTACTTTAGGGCAAACCATAAACTTTCAGCAAAACGTTTTCAATGCATAAAGGCTTTTCCGTTTTGAAAAACACACAAAAATATTAAACAGTTTGTAAATCATTGTAGTACAGATATAGTGTGACATTTGTCACTTTCTGTGTTCGCTCTCAAAATAAAAAAAGTGTCTCAGTATGTCAGCATGTTGTTGTTTTCCATTGTTATTACTTTTCCTTGTTGTTGTTGTTATTATTGTCAGGAAAATTATGCAATATTTATAGATGTTGGCAAAAAAAGAAAGAACACAAGCAACAAACTACGCAATAACAAAATTTTCACTTTTTTTCGCAGAGAGCAGCAACACACATAACAATGTGCTCAGAGCTTAAAAACATATCAAAGGTACACAAATACATTTGGGGATGATAACGATGAGTCATCAACAGAAACACAATTCAAATGGGAAGACGCCATATTGTTTGAGTTGATGGTGCCAAAGAGGATTATCAAAACAACAAAAAGTATCTAGATACCTTAAACTAAAAATAAGTAGTAGTTTGATTTATGTACAATTGAAGCTGGGAATATAAAGTACAATAATCTTTTGAATTTAGGTCAATATAAGTCAAAAATGCTGGGGAACTGTTCTGCTCACATGCACTTATTTGCATGGAGGTAAGAAACTAGTAACCTCAGCCAAAAGTGAGAGAGAAAAAAAGATAAAGAGAGTGCCAAGCAGAACCAGTGATGTAGAGAATTTCTATTACTAGGCACTAAGGGTATAAAAACAATAGCTACCTAAACTTGTATGTTGCCGGCATATGAGAATTTTCTCTTCAAGTAGTCAACTCTAGGGTATCTATGTATAATGGAAATGTATCTCGGTGCTATTTAAACACTGAACTAACGCATGCGTCTGACTACAAAAATGCATAAAATTTCATTGAATAACAACCCCAAAGACAACTAGCATTAAGGAAGAAATTAATAGAAAAAATGCTTTGCCAACCAACAGAAGTCGAAAACTGTAACTTTTTGCAACAAAACAGTAAAATTACACAATAATAACAGTGTGTAAAAGAAAAGTCCGTTTTTTTTAATGTATACTAAAAACAAAAATGTGCCAAAAAACTTAAAACTTTATAGTCATTACTACGTTTCAGCTTTGTTTTTGCCTACGTTGCCAAGAGTCTTTTTTTTAACTGCAGTGAGATTATTTGTCTTAAAGCATATGCTTCGCATACGCTACTGAACCTACCCCAAAAAAAGTGAAAGAAAAATGTGGAGCTAGTAGCAACAATTTTTAAACTGTTGCTTTTGGCGTAGATATTTCAGCAAAACGTATATAGTATATAACAGCAATTGGCACTTTAGGGCTTCAAACACGTTAACTCCACTAGCTTTTTTTGATATAGGTATGTGATTCAAAATCGCATAATGCAGCGAATACAAAAGCAACTAATACACCACTATGTAAAAAAAAACGATTTTGAAAGAAGTTGAAATAGCAAAAAAAAAAAAAACTACAAAAATTGCAAATGAACACGTAAGAGGTTAATAGTCTCGTCTCTTTTAAGCTGCTCTTAGTTATGACATGGCAAAAATAAAAACACTGTAACATTATAGATAAAATTGTTATAATTATACACAAATAAAAACTGAAAACCGTTTTGAAATTTCTTAGGTTGGTACTACGTAAGTAAGATAAATAAAATAAAGTAAATATTTATGCTCATTTGTGGCATAATTATGACATGAAATCATAATCAACAACAACATGACAATTTGCAGTTAAGGCTTGAAGCTTAAAAAGCAGAGAGACAATTACAAAAACACACACGCACACCTTAAAATTCTTAGAAATTAGAAAAATGTTAGTAAAACAACATGAACTGTTTTAGTGAATCGAACTCGACTTGATAGATATGCTACACTTATCATTCCACATATTAGTTTATCCGCAGAACCAAGATAACAAGTTAAATTCAAAATTAATTCATCCAAAATCAATTTTTGTGCTGAACTTTTCCCCATTACATTTTCCGTAATTATCGACCGCGATGTCATAGGAAACTATATCAAAAATTAGCATGCCAAATTATGAGCTGATTTGCAGGCGAAGTTTTACTTCAAAGAAAGTGACTAGGTTTGGTCTAAAGCAATTCTGATATGTATAACTTAAAAATAACCCTATAAAAAGTGGCATGTAAAATTTATATTTTACAAAAAAACATTTTCAATTTAAAAATAAAAATGTTGATACTACGGTAAAAAATGTCACATTGATATGTTTCATGTTGAATTAACATTAAAGCTATCAAACTGATAATAATCTAATTTACGTACTAACACTAATTCGTTATGTTTAAAAACATTTAAAATTTTCTACGCAAATTTATCATAAAAAATTTAATTCTTACTTAATTGATTACTTTTGATTACTAAAATTTCAATAAAGATAACTGAAAGGAAAAAGTCATTTATGGTAATAAAAAAAAACAACAACTTTATTTTCCTTAGCTAACTTTCTGTATCAAAATGCATAGAAAATTTTAATATAATTCATTTCGATGTCGTGAAAACCTCAAAAATTTGCTGCAAGCAAAAGACGGAAAAACAACACAAACTATAATTTCAAATAAGGAAATATTCGAAAATAATTTAAAAAAAATGAATAAGGTCAAAAGTACTGATAAAAATACATTATTTTCTGTTGGAGTTATTGTAGATGTATTTTCGTATGTAGGGCCTAAAATTTTAAATTTTACAAATTTTTGAATCGAGATATAGCCGAAAACACTTTTCCGAAATGGGTCACTTTTCGAAATGAACTGGTTGAAAAGCAGGAAATATTAAATAAAAACATATTTTATGTATATTATATTTATGAAAATCTATGAAAATTTATGAATATTTTTAGGGAACGAAAAATTTATAAAAATGGGTAAAACTTCACAATCGGTAGAAATTTAATATTCATAGAAATTTATATAACTCTATCGTTATATAAAGATTTCGGGAGATGAAATTTTTAAAGCAAAATGAAATCCAGATATGAGCCTTTTTCTCATTCGCACGAATAAGAAAAACGTATACTTGTACAAGTTTTAAAAATTGTTAGCACATAAGTAAGTTAGAGCTTTTAAGGATTATAAGGCTCATAAGAATATTATAACCCTTGAAGCGGGCTTTTTTTTTTTAAAAAAAAAAACACTGCTATTAATTTATAATTTTTAATTAAAAAACAGAAACTTTTCAAAGTAGGTAAATGCAATTAGAAATGTCTCAACAACCTTAAGTGATATAAGAAAACAAACAACGACATCGAAATCAGCATCTAGTCAGAATAAAGGCTCATAGAAAAACACATTACACAAATGGAAAGAAAAAAAAAATAACGTAAAAGGAATAAGAAAAATATAAAAAAAAAACAAAAAATCCAATTATTCAAGTCATAAACGAATTATGGAACTACAGCTAAAGTCGGAAAGGAAGTATCAAGCAAGCAACAACAACAATTAAAAAACTACAAATGAATAGTATAAAGACATAAAAATTATGTTGCGCTGTAATACTAATTTATTGTGTAGTTATTTGTTAAAGCCAGATTTTTGACTTGCGGCAATGAACTTTTAATTGTTAGACGACAACAGCGGTGAACTATTCCAAGCTAACGCCATGAAGTGCAAAATAAGCACGGGAATAAGAACGAGCAAAACCCGTCACTCGTCGACTTGAAGTGCATCCAAGAGCAGTGAAAAACAAAAGCGCTATTAAACCAGCAAACTTTTTTTATTTTTTTATGAGTACTTAAAATTCAATTGCATATAAATATAATTTTTAGTGTCAACAAAGTGAGTTTTTTTTTTCTACTAAAAAATAGTTTTTTGTTGAACTAATTTATTTTACAGCTTTGAAAGCGAATTTGTTTCTTATGAATCGGAAGTAGTAAAATAAAATCGATTGAAAAGATTTTCGAATATACTTACTTACTATGTAGGAAAATGATAAAATTATGTTTAGGAATGTCTTGTATGGTATACTTTGGAATTTTTTTGAAATTATAATATTAGATCAATGATTTTCAAGTTTTAGTAAATATTTGAAGTGAATGTATGTTTGTAATATATATAAAAGCTCAATGTAAGTGTTCTACAAAATCATTAGTAAAAGCTGTCACAAGTAGCTCTGCTCTAAATAATATATTTGCCAAAGTAGTTTTCGTAACTATTATTGTATGAATTTGGCAAAGCATAATATTCATTTAGTTGCCAAATTCGTGTGAACTGATCATATCAACTTAAAGATCAGGTCAGACTTTTTTAGACAGATAGTATATATTTTCATACAATAATACAGGGTAATCAGCTCAACGCTAGGTAATTCTCTATTAGAAAATACGCAAGTTAAAGTACACCCCAAGGTCTTGTCACTACTTTGAAATTTAGTCGTAAACGAACTGCTCTTAGATCTAGAACAGTCAGCATTCTGTGTTTTTGCATATGCAGGTAAATATCTAAGCACGCTAACAGAGTCAATCCAACTGTTCAAATTAACTTACTAGTGTAATAAATATGGTCTAAGCATTATTCGGAATAAAGCAGAATTGGTTCTTTTCATGAGAGAGCTTAAAATTCCTTCCTTTGGCTCACGCACACTACACGTTTTGTCTGTAGAAAAAGCCAAGTATTTGGATCTTGTACCACATTGGAAATTAAGCTGGAGGGAAGGGGGGGAGGGGGTAGGAGTAATTTAGTCAAAAGATTCCTTACTGCTCCATATAGAGAGCTCCAAATTTGATGAAAAAAGGGGGAGGAAGTGTCTACAAATATTCTGCATATTAAAAAATCTTTTCCCCTTCCGGACCTCTGTAGTTCATTTAAAATTAATTAAAACAATTAAAGAAAGCTCCATGAAAGTTAGGGTCTATGTCTTGGACCTCCTCGATTTACATCAACCAAGAATAATTTAATTGAATAAAAAAAGCTTCTATAACAACAATAAAGGAATAGATAGCTGACTGGCTGAATACTATCAACGAAAAGTAAATGTTAAATTAGTAGGTATTCGATAGTTAAATAAAAATTAGTAACGATATCTCTATATATCTCTAGAGTTCAGGAATTTAAGAATGTGTTCTGGAGAGATATTGATTTAGAATCTTATAAGAATATCTTCTTTGTCAAGGAATTCGCTCTAAAAAATAAAAGAGATATATTTCGTTTTCAAAACAGAGTTTGCTAAATGAGTACAAAGAAACCTGCCAGTTTTCTGATATTTCCATTCGTTTTATTCAACAAAATAAGTATATTCAAGTTAAACTGATGTATTGTCTCATGAGAGAGTTTGCATTAATTAAGTTCATTAAGGATACAGGCAGGCATTGCAGAGAGACTTGCCAAAAATCTAATTGTTCATTAATTCTAATTCAACAAATATCGATTTTTCTAGAGAAAATTCAGGCAAGTTGCAATAAATCCGGTGAATAGATATTTCGAAAATTAAAATCAAATCATCATTTCAGGGAGTGATTTGAAACGGGCATCTAATCTAAATAACCCTATCTGACCTGTAATATTTGGGTTTCATTCAACAAAAATTCCGAATTTTTAATGAAAAAATCAGAAAGATTCTAACTGATATTAACCAGAAACTGTAAGTTTTAGACATTTAAATCAAATTTTCATATCTGCCAAGAGTGATTTGAAACAAATTTTCCAAAAAAAAAAAACCTTCCTAATAGCTTTATATACAAACTTTTTCTACTTTGCATTTTTGATTGATTAAAAATAACAAAAATTTATTGGTAACTTTCAAGTGTAAAATTTCATTAAACGCAAATCTCAAATACTTTAAAAAGTATCCAGCTGGAAAGACCATAAATTTTGGTTAAGCTTAGATTACAACTAAAAATTTCAAACTATTCAATTAATCATAAATTCAAATTAATAATTTTAGTATTAAAATTTTTATCCCAAATTAAATGAGGTTAATACTAAATATATTTTTGATAAGAACAAGAAATCCCTTCTTTCCATCATTATTCATTGTTAATTGTTAACTATTCAAATATAAAATTACTTAGAAGAAATGTTTCAATTCATTTAAGTTGTTGTTTTTGTGCAAAAGTTCAATGAAGTCAAGTTAAATGATTTTTGTTGTTTTTGTGCGTATATTTTTTGGGTCAAGTATGTTATTCACTTAGAAAACACTTATTTAAATAAACTACAGCTACAGCTTCCGCCAAAAGACAATATTGCCAATTAAGGTGATGAATGGTTGGAGTATGTAAAGTATATGGTAGCAAAAAAAAGAAGAAGAAATTACAAACAAATGCCGAAAAAGTAAGACCCAAAAAAACATTTAAGTGTAAATTAGAAATTAAGATGAGAAAATGGTAGTAGAAGTAGATGTAGAAGAAGCAGACAATCAATGAATATGGGTCACTAACGAAAAAGCTTACAAAATGATAAATAACAGAAGAAATGAAGCACAAATATGTAAGTATATAAGCAAAAACAAAAAAGTAAACGAAAAAAAATGCGTCGTCAAAAAATAGCTCAATTTTTTGAGGAATCCTGTAGAGAACTTTTAGTTTTTTTTCATGAGTTTTCCAAGGTTTAGAAGATTTTGAGTAGTGCTACATTTTATCTAGTACACACAGCATCTTAAATTGATTTTTCACACATTCACAGAGACACCAAGTGCATTCATTCATGCATTCATAGATTTTTCATATCAGTCACTCGCTCCTTTACTCACTCAGTCACACACTCACTAGGTACACTACCACTCACCTACCTTTATGCTTGCGGGGCATACGAAATGAATTCCATAGAAATGATGATTTCTTACGCAAACCCGGTGCACGATATAAATCCAATTCACTATAAGAGGATGCTGCTGCAGATGGTGATTTCGACGACGACGACGACGGTGTTATTGTTGTTGTTAGTTTTGAGGATGCAAAGGATTTTCCTTCACAACCAACACCACCACCACCACCAGCTCCAGCTGCAACCAATATATTTGGTGTTAGATTTTTTGTATATTTCACATCACTTGAATAATCTTGATTGAAATTGAATTTTTGTGATTTTAAATTTTTATGATTTTTTAACATTTGCACAGATTTATTTGTTGTTGTTGTTGATAATGTGGAAGCACCAAGACTAGCATTAGCAGCAATACCAGCAGATGTTGTGCCTCCTGATGTATGTAAGTTTTGTGCTGAACCGTAGAAGAATGCAACAAAATCATTTAAGCCCATTATATTTGTGTGGTTGTTGTTGTTGCTTATATTTTTGTGGTTGTACACGAGCAAATGAAGCTAAAAATTACGTATATTTTTCTTCTTCTTTTTTCTTTTTCTGATGGGAGCGAGAATTAAGGAAGTTGGTGAGAGTATTATGTATACAAGTTGAGGGTGGTCGATATGAGAAGCGCAAAAAAGAGAGAAGTGAGAGCAATTACTCTACATTTGTTTCGTTGAGAGTAAAAAAGCGAGTCGTTCCGTTTGACATTTGTTGCTAGGAGAGTCGTCGTATTAAAGAGCACATAACTTCTGTTGCTTTATATCCTTGCATGTAGTAGTAAAAACCAATGCTGCTCAAACTGTTCTCATCATAGACATTATTGTATTTAAGAATTGTTATAAAACTGTTATACGTGAAAGCATTCCTAGTGTTAACAGACAAGCACATAAAATTAAGACGTTAAAAAATTCAAAATTTCATCATAAAATTAAGAAAAAAAAAAGTATTTATAATTCGTTAATATTCGTTTATGCAGGTGGTTAAGTTTCATTCAATTTTCTTTTAATTTTCACTTTTTTAACTTTTAAAACGATTCCTGACGAATTTAAAAGGTCTTTAAAAGTTCGTTCATAATTTTATTCTTCTTTACAATGATCGTAAGTGAAAAGATACGTTCAACTTCTCAAAACCGCGGCAATCCACTGAATACGTATTTTGTGCGAATTTAAAAAAAGTCCTTAAAAGTTCATTTAGCAAACTCTCAACATAATTTTATTAGTTTTTACAATGATCGTAAACGACAAAAAAAAAACCGTTCAACTTCTCAAAACCGCGGAATACGACTGAATACGTATTTCGTGCGCACTGCTCCACAAACTCTAAAACCTAACTGCTACCTATTCACACACACATACACATACATACAAAAATGTATTGCGTACAAAATAGTAGTGAGAAAAAGTATGGAAGCAGAAAAAAAGTAGTAAAAAAAATATAGTTATAGCAAAAGCAAAACTACAACAACAATCAAACTGAAGTTGAAGTTGTTAAGTTTAAAGAAAAAAAAAACAGAAAATTTGAAATGAAACCGCAGACAACTAAAGCTTTGAAGCATTCGCTCGCTCTAGAGCTCAAACTTGCGCCAGCTTAGACGAGGAGGTAATAATAACTGAAAACTAAAGTTAAAATAAATAAAACAAAATAAAATAAAAAAAGAAGTAAAATTAAAAAAAAAATAAGCCACCAAGCGGTAAGTTACACCACACAACAACAAAACACGAATAAGAAAAATTGCAGTAATAGATAAAAATGAAGAGTTTGAAGTTTGTAAAGCCCAATGAAAAAGAAGAAGTCAAAAAGAATCGGCAGCAATAGCAGCAAAACAAAAAATAAAAAAAATATGCCCAACCAAGTATTACAAAAAAAAAAAAAAGCTGGAAAGAAAACAACAACAACAAAAAAGTATTTTAACCCGGCTTCTTCTTTTCATTGCTTGCTTGTATTACCTTTTTGGTAGTAGTACAGTAGTTTCTATATAGACAGAAGCATTAGTAGAATAGATATTTATTGTCATATTCAACTTTCTGTGTTGTATTGTACATAGAATAAATTTGTTACGCTACTGCTTTTTTTTTCTTTTTTTGATTTCATAAAAGAAAAATTTCTATTTCTACTTACTGTATTCTTTACCTTTTTGCAAATTAGACTTTTCACCTTCTTTCTTTCGGGTTTTGTATAGAGCAACCTCTGCTTTTACAATCATTACTGCTATTTCTACTACTTATGTACTAGTAAGAATAAAAAAAAACCTTCTGCCATTGTGTCTAACATTTTATTATTTAGCATTAGTTTTCTGTATTACGTTGAAGTTTTTTTTTCATTCAATTCTTATTTTTTAGTCCGAAAAAAACTTGTAATTAAATGCGTTTGTTTTCAACGACTTTCGCACTTTTTCTTCTACTCACCTCCCGACTTGGGCTATCAACAACTATTCATCTATTTTCCTACTATTTAATTTAAATTTGTTTTCGGTTTTGTGTAACTCCATCACATTCACATTCACTTAGAATTGACATCGATTTTACATTTTCAATAGAGCTGCCTGTATGTAAAATAGGCAACACCTTTTAAATAGAAGACCTTAAACTGACAGTAATAGTACATAGCTGTTAATTACTAAAATATCCATTAGCACACTCAAAGTAATATGATCATATTAATCGCACACAAACACTCATTAACCTGTTGAAAGAAAACTCACATATGTGCGGAAAGGTAACAAAAACTGAAATAAATTAAATAAAAACTTAAAATAAATTTAGCTAGAAATAATTTTATACTTCTTTCCGAAATGAACTAAAAAAATTATTATACAAAAAAGAGGAAATAAATATGTGTATATGAATAATGAATTTAATTAAGTTACAATTAAAAGATATCCGCAATCTTGGGAACAATGTATACTCAAAAATATTCGTGCATATAATTGCAAATTTTATTTATGAATTAATTTTTACGCTGAACTAAAATAACTGTGATGTTAATGAGGAAAATTAAAAAATTGTGTAAATTGTTGGTGTAAGAAAGAAAATTAGATTAGTCTTTCAATATTTATACAGTTTGAGAAACCCTGGAGTAGGTTTATTCAAAACTTTCCTTTCTTTCAGGTCCAATAGGATGGTTATTATCCTAACTTTGGTTCCTTTGCTCCTAACTGATATGCGGACGGTTTAACACTGAATTAATGTCCAGATACTTTGGACCCAATACTAGAATATCAATTATGTAGGTAGTTAGTTCAGGAGTTTCAGGCAAATTCGCATTTATCATTATTTTCTGTGGCAAGAAGAGGTCATTGGTTGTACACGTTAACCCCGATCTCTTTTGCGGAACCGGCTAGAGCTCATTCAAATCGATCATTAAGGAGTGCGCAAGAAGAAAATGGTTAAAAGAATTGAAATTTGTTCCAGCCCTTAAATAAGCGAAAGAACTTGCTGCTCCCTTTGCCAGAGACCACCGACCCACCGCTTATAGTAAAACTTATTTTGGACTATTAGTGTGCTATATTGCCTTACTTAGAATAAACATGGACATTTGTATTAATTTAGGCTTCATTCACTCAGAAATCTCCTATGTAATTTGTCTGATGAAACAGCCAGCGTGTGCATAGAAAGAGCATCCTTTTCTATTAGCGGATCCGATTGATTTCTGTTGAAGTTTCATTGTCAATCAAGTGTGAAACAATTCTTTAATTCCTTTGTTAGAATATTTCTTGTTTTTTCGTATCAGTGTCAGTATTGTCGAAAATAAATAATAATGGCTCGAGATTCAGTGTTTTTTTGGTTCAATCCTCTCATAATCAATTTATGTGATACAGTTTTAATTCTGTCATGTCGTGCCAGCTAAGCGCGAATTTACTGTAACATATCAAATATTTTTTCTTTACAAAGTTAGATCTATTGAAGACAATGCAGTTTTTTGCAATCCATTATATCTGCATATGTTTCTTCAGTTATTTCTATACCCAACAATGACTGGAAAAATTCGCACATATGCCAAAAATTTATGCGAATTTCTTATGAAAAAATTTGTTTTTATTTGATAAATAAAATGTAAAATAAACAAAATAAAAAAGAAAAATAAATGAAAATAATTCACATAAGCATAAATTAAGTGAATTTATGAGAGAGAACGGGAATAGAGAAGGCAGCGGTGTTTAAGTTAAGCGAAACGATGCCATTAAAAATAATAATAAAAATATGAAGCTACGAATTATTGTTTTCAACATAATATGTTAATTTTTAGTATTGTTTTTTTTTTTTACTTTTTTTGCATGATTGATATATATGAATATATGAGAAATAAATATCTATTGAATTAATTTGAATGTTGTGCAATATTTTCTAATGGATTTTTGTTTATACAGTACTACACTATATAATACATGCATTAATTTTTACAATGTTTTTTTTTCTTAAAACAAAAACAAAAATTAGTAAAATTTCCTGGCAAAAAGATTTCACTATATCGAAAATTATAAATAATTTTAAAAATTACTGGTACTTATAAAAAAATATTTAATGTTTTGTTTTTCTGTTCAATAGGTACAATTGCATGCTATAAACATAAAATTTAACTACTTTAATTTGTACTAAAAAGCAATGATTTTCTAAATCGTTGGTGGTATGTACATATGTTTTCTAAGAAAAAGAAAAAATAAAAATCATTGAATGAAAAGTTTTTTATTACGCATTTGTAATTAACGCAAAAAAAATTCGTGCAAAAATCATGAAATCTTACAATGGTGCTATTAAAAAGTAAAAGTATTTTATATTTTTGCTTAAGGTGTGCGTGTGCAAATTTGGGATTTTTTCTTTCATACTTTAGTGTAATGCCAAAAGTCATTAAAGCTGTTGTAAATGAGTACTCGCACCTAAAATACTTGCAATTTTTACAAATGATAACTACGTTTTTTTTTTAACAAAAAACTATTTTATGTGACGGCAGAAAAGTGTAAGTTTGACTTACTTTCAACAAAGCAAAAATAATTTAAAATAACCATTATTGAGTAACGAATAGTTTACTGGGAAAATCATTTTTCTTGTTAAATTTCTGAATATGAATTGAATATGTAAACATGACTTTTATATGTTTTACTTTCCAAAACACTTAAATGTTACACATTTTACGCAAAAACATCATGACGTGAGTGTGTGTTAAAATGACAAATGTTTTGACACATGTCAATTAATTGAGTAAAAGCGTGTAAAAATCGTATTAGAAAGATCCACGTGAAATATAAACACGCATAAACTGAAAAGAAGATGGCTTCAGTATTGATTTCAATAAATAAAACACACACAAAAGAATCGTGTTTTGTGTTTGAGTCATGGAGTTATTAATAAAAGAGAAATGTTTGAAGTTATTATGATGCGGGTTCAATAAGTTGGACAACAAGACAACTTAACTGATGACACACACCAAAAAAAAAAACAAGATTCGTTATAAATAACATAGAGCAGTCAGAAAAGAAGGTGTAAAGAACTTAAAAAAGTTTACTTTTAAGGTGAAAAAATTTATATTGATCGTATATAAATGAAGATGTCTACATAATCGCAATCGGTTCGAATAAAAGTAATTGCTTTGAATGAAAATTCAAAGTACCTATAATATAACGTACAGATTTCCCAGATCAGAAATTTCCTGCTTAAAAAAAGTAACAAAAGGGAGGTTACCGACCCTTGAAAATAGGTGCATAGCGATGCATTATCAAGCGTATATTTTCCTTTTTAGCCCTGAATTTTCTTATTCTTGAAGTGAAACTTCTTTAGCGAAATAAAACGAAAATTTTGCAACGGAAATCGCATTATTATTGCACTCATTAGTTTCGTATCCACAAAACTCGTATTTTCACAATCAGAAGAAGAAGGTATTACAGACGTGACGTTACAGGCACTTACTTTACATTATCGAATACGCACTCTTTTTTCTAGCCCAGAATTTCCTTATTTTATTCTGAAAAAAATAGACTGATGATCCTAGGTCTTAATTAGTTTATAATTTCATCTAAGAGTTCAAATTAGTTAGTTTTCCACTAAGGATTTTTTACAAAAGGCTCAGAATTGTATAATTTCTTCCTAATATAGAGAATAAATGAAAGCAATAGGTTCGATTAAAAATGGCGGCGTAAAGCAGTACGAGGTCACCGAAGAGGTACCACAGGCTTCCGTGCTGGGACCAGCATTATGGACAGCAAAGCGGACAGCAAATGAGATTTTTAAACTGGAACTCGCCGAAAATGCCACGCTCATCGGATATGTTGATATCACAGATGTGCAGCTCTAAAAAGTGGAATGCAGCATACCAGATGGCGAAAAATATGTTTTATAATATCCTTCGTAGTTCCTGCATTGGTCGTTTTCTGCTAAACCAAGTTTTTTCTGGGGTGATACTTGAAAAAAATCACCAATAACCATCCCAACCTTTCTGTAAACTACATTTTTATGGGGTAGTGAAATCAAAACGTAAGGCTCTATTGGTTTGCTATTTAATTAATGCCATTCAAAAATGCGTAGAACTAAAAAGTTTTAGAAAGTAAAATCGTTACAAGTAACCGATGAAGAAATTAGTTTTATATACTAATTCGAACTTTGACAATAGAAATTCTTTGAATAACGAAAATTGCTCTCAAATGGATTTTGTTTTCTACACTAACAAAGTTTCAATTGCATTTAAATACCTTAGGATAAAAGTTCCAACAATATAATTATTTATGTTGCTTATAAAGAAGGTAATGTTACTGGTGACAACGAAAATGAAGGTGGTGTTGATGATTATGCTGGCAAAGATAATGATACTGATGATAGTGAAGTGTTGTGAATTGGGTGACAGAGATCCACTTGTTTGTGAATGTGCGTTATTGAGAATGCGTTAAAGCGTTTAAACTTAAACAACACTCACGCGAATCCATATGAGTATAAGTATGTGAGAGTGGGAGCGTGTATGTGTATTATGCTTGAGCTGTTGATATTATGTATATTATTTTTATTTATAAAACAAAGTTAATTTAGTGTGTGTATGTATGTGCGTGTGTGTGTGTGTGTGGTGTCAAAGCCATGGCACAGCAATAAAATTAAAAACACACGAGTGACAAATTTAATTTGTCAACAAAACAGAAAGAAATAAAGATTGTAAAGTAGGTTGAAAATAGAAATAAAATAAAAATAACATAATCAAAAAAAGTATCCAATAAAATTATGTTTTATGGCAATTTGACACAAACATTTGAAATGACAGACAGACACCCACTAATTTTCAAAGTAATATATTTTATTAGCTAATTACTTAAGTAATTACCAAAAAAAATAAAGTAAAATACAAAATCAAAAGCATAACGACCACACAGAAGCAGAAAAAATCGCACATAAAAATAATAATCTTCTACTCTCTTGGTTAAGCATATCGTAAATTAAGTCGTTACGCTTATAAAATGCTTAACGCCTACTACTCAGATTGGCAGCAAGTGGCTTCCAGTTTCCAGCATCAACTTCAAAACTAGAAACAGCAACAACATCTCACCCATTTACACTATTTCGGCATAGGTTCGATAACGATCATCAACACTTTGTTTTTGAAGCGATTTGATGTTTTAATTAGCATCAGCAGGCAGTAGGCAGGAGGCAGCAGCAGAAATTCAAGAAATTCACACAAATTAATTTCTTAAGAAAATCAACGAAATCACACAAGCACAAAGAAAAGTGATAGCAAAGTGAAAAGGCAGAAAAAAAATTGGTTGCTTCAAGCATTCAAATTTTAAGCTTGCAACATCAACACATCAACCAGCAAACAATATAATCATCATCATTATTAGTATCGCTCAGAAGCATAGCATCAATAATTTTTGGTTTTTTTCTTTTTTGATAATTGTTGCAAGAGCGAACAAAATTATTGTGGTTTTTTGATTTTTTGTATATCTTTTTTTTGCACGCTAATTTTGAATAAGAAATTTTTAATGCTCCACAAAAAATAAAACAAAATTATGTTGCTGCTGATGATGATGATGATGAAACAGTTTTGATTTGTTTCACAAACTATCATCGTTGTTTGAATGTTACTCTATCCAATGATGATTGCATGATTGGTGATTGGTGGTGAGGTTGATGATTATGATTACATATACGATGAAGTTGCTGGTTTAAAAATAAAACCATAATGAAAAGTTTTGCCCGAAAGGGATAATTTTTGCTAAAATCGTTTATAATGCGCTTAAAAAATTTTGGGCATTTGAAATACTTTCACTTTTTATTTTCAAAAATCTGCTAACAATCCAATAAAATTTATTGTCTCATATAACAATTATAAGAGGGTAAACTTCCACAACTAACGGCTTTAAATTGAGAAGAGTTTTTGTTTCCATATCAGCAGAAAAGTTAAAACTAAATTTTTGATAGAATTTTTATGGGACTTACCTTTTAATGGTGTCGTCTTTGTGGTAGCACTCAAATCTGTGCGTCTAGCACCGAGTAAATGCTTTTTGACAATCGGTGAATTTGTACTCCTAATTTTATTGTTGTTACTATTGATGCCCGTCGGTGTTGTAGAGGTAGGGGTACTTGCTGTTGTTGCAGTTGGTGAGGGTGAACTGGAAACACTTGAAGTAAAACGCTTATCTGTAATGTGATAAAATCGAGAAAGTATAACATTAGAAAAAGAATAAATAAAAACAGGAAGCAGTATATAAAATGGTTACATAGTGGTTAAACCTCAGGTCTGTCTGGTGTATAAAAAAAAAAATTCACCCCCAAAATAAAAATAAAATAATATATAGAAAGCAATAATTGGTGATCGTTTTGCTTATCGTGATATTCAACAGAATCAGGAAAAAGAGTTAGGAAAGAAATTTAATGTAAATTTTCTAAAACTCGTAAAAAAAAAAAACAAAAATTCTAAATACAAAAATCCAAAAATTGATCATTTTTTCATTAGCTTGACGTTTTCCGGCGCTCATATGAGATGCATGGCATACTTTTAGGCTGTACTCTTATACACAAATGTTGCCAAGCACAATTTATGTTGGTAATCAAAATTTATGTTGCTAAAAAGCACATTTCTTTTTCGATTGCACAGTGCTTTTTCTTCACAGATCATTTTTAATTTGAAAATACATATTATACCAACTAATTCAACAAATTCTGAAGAGTGAGAGCACCTACGTTTGTTATGTCTTCCCAGAAAGACACTGCAAAGGGCGCTACGCCGCAGCCACCGTAATAATTTGAATGCGCTCGTGTTGATGGATTTGATTTAGAATTGGAAACGTCCACACTTTGTAACAGAAAGGAAAAACACACACACACAAAGTAGTACACAAACAAACAAAACACTTGAAATTCAATGAAGTTTTACGAAATTTGTTGTTTATTTCTTTTTGTTATTGATTTATGAACTTGAGAAGCACAGAAAAATTTATATTGCAATTTAGTTGCACCAAAAATTGTGAAGAAATTTTAAACAGAATTTTTTTTTTAATTTTAATAAAAATCAAATAAAAAAAAAATTTGTTATTTATTCTTTGAAGTTTTGTTTTGAAGTTTATTTTTTAGATTTATTTTTAATAAATTTTTGTTTTCATAATTTATATATGTATATGTTTCAAAACAAAAAAAAATTATTCGACTGAAATATAAAAGGTGAAAAAATTAAGATAACATTATTTTCCGTTTTCATCCTAATTGAATTATGCTTGTGTATGTCTCAATCACTCCAAATGCATGATTAACCTTCTCACAATTGGCTGCCATCAATTTTACCAGAGCAAGTTGCAACATCAATTAACACTAACGGGCATAAAGATCATCATTTTTTTTTTCATTTTTTTTGTTAACAAGAAACAACAATTTGTTGTACATCATGTTATGTAGATAACAAGAAGATGAGAAGAAACACAACAACAAGAAATGCATTGAAAATAAAACCTGTTTCTTGTTACTTCTTACTTGACCAAAATTGTATTCATCTTAGAATTTGAAGCAAAAATTCAGTCTGCATAACGCATAAAATGTGCAAGTAACTACATATGAAAATGAATGAAGACAAGAGGAGAGGAGTGGTGCAACAAACAGCTGAAGGAAATGCAACACATGCCACACCAGCACCACCTTCACCACCAACACCGCCATCACCATCAACACTACAAATAACAACAAATAAACACCTGTTTTATGTATAAAAGAGTGTATAAAAGAAAAATAACATAAAAATCAACGATGAAAATAAGCAACAACACATAAAACAAAATACGATCAACAAGATCATAAAACTGTACAAATTAAAATGAGAGTGCGAGAGAGAGAGAGAGGAAGAGAGTATTTAAATATTGTAGTAGAGAAATTGAAGTAATGTAATTGCTGAGCAAATTATACTCTTTACAGGTAGGCAAAAGATTAAAAGACTTGCGAAAATTCATAGCATGTATCTGATATCTTTTTCTAGTTGAAAACCCGCACACGATCAATGCCCATTGCATATAAAAGAGAGAAGACAAATCAGTGCTTGCAACATGTTGCACGAACATATCGTCAGTTCAGAGTTGAAACAAAAAATTCACGCATGTTGGGCAAGTTCAAATTTTTCCAAAAAATGTATTTTTTATTATTATTAAATTTTTTATTATTTAATTTATATTTATGGAAATAAATAATAATGTGCTTATATAAATAATATGCTCTATATTACATAGTGATGCCAAATTTCGAATTTGCAAGATTCTTAGATGAAGAAAAACACACATGCTAACGTATTATTTATGGAAATCAAATCACGTTCACACATGCTCACGTGGAAATTATATCATAATACATAAAGAATTTTCAAGGCCAAACTCATCATTTCGATAAATATTGATTTACCCCTTTCGGTACCGGTGAACCAAAATACGTTTTAGTTTATTCGAAAACTATTGCGATTCTCATAAATTTATATTCGGTGAAAAGAGAATTGATTGCGCTATAGTTACTTCCAAAAAAAAGTTTGTCGATGTTGTCGAAGTATTTTCTTGATGTGTGTCTTTGATGATCTTAAATTCACATAAGCGGGCTTTTTATCAGCTTTTATTTTATTTTTCGGCTTCTTTTTTCCATTGATCCTTTTCAAAGGGTTGAGCAAAATTCGGAAAGACATGAGCTCTTTTGGATCGTTGCATAAACTATGGACTTACGTAACTAAATAGATACCATTGCATCTGTAACGATAGACTTACTGGTTCTATTACATTCTGGCACGCATCTGGTGTGATCTCACGCAGACGAATCTGGACTGTTCCCCTTACCTCACCATTCGCAAACTCTTTAATGAAAAAACAGTCGGAGTCGATTGCGAAGTGTTGATAATTTGCATGATTCGGTTCTAAAAGTACCAAAAAAAATCTACGTCATATTGTCGTTCGAAACTACGACGTGATTTGCAATGGATGTGTTTATTATACAATTGGCTTAATCGTACAATGCATCGACATTACTTTTTGCGTGCCGCGATTTGATAAGGCCGCAAAAGCGACCTCGCGCGAATTTTGTGTAAGCGGTGAGAAAAAGTTGAATTTTACCCAATTTCAAACGATTTAAAAAACGTTGAGTTACCAAGTTTTTTAAAAATCGAACTATTTTACACATTGCATCCGCCACTTTGAATTTTAAACTTCTAATGTCATATCTGGATTCAACGATCTAAAAAACCAACTTTAAAAATCGTACAAGGATAAATCACATTTTCTTTAATGTTTTTAAAGCGCGTTTACAACATAATTTGGTTTTTGATTATTTATCCTATTTCTCTATTTCACGTCACAAATGTTCTGCATTGCAAAATTCTGCATTTCAAACTTTTATATTCATAATACGAGTATGGTATGTTAAAAATTCTGTATTCCAAAATTCTGTATTCCAGAATTCTGCATTTATAAATATAAAATTCTGTATACAATTGGAAGAAAAGCTGTGTACAACTTTTGTTATTTATCGTATTTATATTATTGCTTTCAAGCTTACATGCTTCTGTTCTAGTTATTATTGTAAATAACAGTTTTTACACCTTATGTCAGCACTAATATTCATAATTCTTTCGATAGATACCTGGCTGGCTGTAACTAAATTAAATAGATAAGAATTTCTAAAGTCGTTCAAAATTGCTGACGTTTTAATTAATTAATTTTTAATTTCAGTATTTGCAATACTAAATTTCGAGCCGCTCCCGTTAAAGTGATCACCAAATGTGTACTTAGTAAGTTTTACTTCTGAACCGACGATCTATATTATATAGTATAAAAGAGAAATTTATCAGCTGCCAATGTGTAAAAGAGAAAACTAAAAGAGAACTCTCTGGTTTATGCAACATTTATTCTCTTCATATTCATACGTGTGAGTGAGTGAGTGAGTGACTCTCTTCTGATACAACAAACAAGATCAGGTTTTTATAATTAGCATATTTTTTAAAATACTTTACATTGTTAGATACTACATACATATATAAAAAGATTATAAAAAAGGCTTAAAAACAGCAAACAAGCAATATACAGTCAATATTGATAAAATTCTATTGGTAGAAGAGACAAACATATAAACACATAAATTTAAGTAGTTAATGAAATATTGAAGATTTCTGAAGCAGTGTTGACCTCATATTCATTGTTGAATTTCTGGAATTTTGTAAATTGGTTTTTTTTTTTTTTTTTTGTTTTTCTGATTTTTTGCAATTGGTTGCTGATGATGAAATCATGAATTTACTGCTTAATATTTATTGTATTTTAAATACCTTTCTTTATAGCTCACACTAATAATAATGGTAATAAACTTCTAAAGAAATAAATAACAATAAAATAAATATATGTAAGTAAAAATAAGATAAATTTCAATTGACTGCAACCATAAATGGCACTAAATAGCAGTAGCTACTAACTAAAACTATAACTACAAAAACCTGAATAAAAAACCGAAAATAAAGCACAGATGAAACGCTGCGAACGACGATGTTATTTATTATTAAGTTGAAGGTCAATGTTAAAGTTGAATGTGTTTTGACTTTTTTTCAAAATTTTCTTACTATTTAGTAAGTAAGAGGTAGGAAAAGTTAAGTTAAGAAAATAAAAATAAAAAATGTTCAACTTAAGATTTGATAGTGTAACTTTGTAGCTTATAATGTAAAGCTGTAAGCTTGACTTTAAGTAAGGTCATATGAAAATTATTAAGTCAAACGAAAGTTCAATTTCAAGAAGGCAATGGTTCAGGTTTTTGTAACTTTAAAAAATTTTTCAACTCAAGGGCTTTTGTTTTTATACCTTTACTAAATTGTTTGACTTTTGGCCTTTCAAAACTGTTAGTTCAGTATCAACCATCATAGCTATAATTTTTATTCTGAAATTTCATCCCCACCCCCTCTTGGGTCCGCTAAAGGTTCCAGGAGTTTTTTTGATTTTGAATCAGTGCTTCACAATCTTCTGAGATGTGTTCTGATGATTCCTATTCCTCATTACAAAACTCAGATTTTAAGTTTCCTTCAGTATCAATGTAATAAAGTTGTTCTCTGAATCCTAAATACCCAGTCAGTACATCAACTAATATAAGCAATCGATTACGTCTCTTTTCTTATTATATAGGGGAGGTGAGTGTATGTGGGGTATAGTTTTATTTGACCTCAAAAAATTATTTTTTTCCACTAAAGTGATTGGAGCTAGTTGATCTCTCCAAGGGCTACATTTTTGCCGAAGATACCTGCACCTGTTTGACTTCATTTTCAAGGTTTAATTAAAAAAACGCTATTTCAAAATGCGTGTCACAAGCGTGTAAGTTAGGCCATTGTTTGAAATCACGAATTTTCCGTATTATTACCCGAAATAAAACGTTTAAGCATTGAAAAGTCATGACATATCAAAAACAAGGCTGAACTTTGATAAATTAAATTTGAATAAAGGGCAAGAAAAAAATTTCGAACAAATCGAAATTTAATCATGCTTTTTCTTAGCAAAAAACTGAACAAAAACAAAAGGAATAAAAATTTCAATGAATGAAACTGATTGAATTAAATAAAATTGAATAGATTAATTTCGCAGATCAACACCAAAAAAATAACAAAATTCTGAAAGTGGACTCTGATAGAACTCTTATAGAAAAAAATTATTTATTAATCGGCGTTTTAAAACTACATAAATATAAATAATAAACCAGAAGACAACTTGTTTAATTTGCATCTGAGATTGTTTGTGTGTTTAGCAGTTTGCAGAATATTAAAAGGTTAATTAATTTGGCCAAGACCCGTATAAATTTTTTTCGGAGTTCAATCAGAATCTTCTTATTTTTGAAAAAAATTATTTTTGTTGATTGCATTCCATCAATTCATAAAATTACCTCGAGAATATAACCAAAAGATATAAACAAAAACGGAAAATATGTTTTACTCTGAATTAAACTTCAGTTAATGGCTAACGCAATAACTCGGATTAAGGATATAACAGCTCGTCTTCTCCTTGCCAGAGTACTCATTTAATTACATTAATATCTCATCCTATCTCTCGCAATGAAACTACGTTTATCTATCTCAAAATCCTATTAACACTTCTTTTTGGTCAATATTATTGACCTGATTCGAATGGACCATTCCTAACAAACTTTAAACCGGCTCTGTACGCTAGCACATATAAAGTTTTGCGCAAACTCAGGATGATAAGGTGCGTGCAATACAGACCGCTACAGTTAATACAAACAATTTCAATATACCATTCATTTTGAATTACTCTTGCAAACTGATCATCAATGATCACTACAAAAAGAGATTATACTTATTTTGGTGGAACCTAGTTATGTATTTTCCATTTCTGCTAATTTTATTTTAATAGATTTTGTGGTAATTTCAACCAATTCAAACTAATTAAGTTTCACTCTGCTTAGCATTATTTCTTTATGTATCGGCAGCAGCTAGAGAGAAGACACAGAAAGCTAAATAGAAAAATAACAGTTATGTCCAACATTCTAACCGGCAATTTAGTAAAAGATCAAAGCTCTAAGATATTCTATTTGCATCTAGCATATAATTAAGTTAATTCAATGTTGCTTGCCAGTTGGAAATCATTTTCAAATAGAAAACAAAAAAAGAAAAATATGAACTTTTGAAACAAGAAATTGAGCAGCAGATGAAAGAAAAAAAAAAAAAAATAAAACAAAAAGCTACAAAGAATATATGAGGAAAAGCGTTTATAATTGAATTTAACCTAGCCAATTTATGGAATTGAATTGAAAAATCATACAAAATTCCTTTCCCTTGTGACCGGATAATGATTAATCAAAACTTTTCTACATTTGGCATTAATGTTTTGTTTTTGTTTTAATACAATTAATTAATTTCTTGAGGCGTGGGTTTCTTTAGTTTTCCTCCACAACAAACAAACAGAAGCCAATGCCAACAAAGCATTGATTACCAATTATATAAAAAAAAGAAAAACATAAAAGCAAATAACAAAATCGCCAATCACAACCGGATTTCATGAGAGAGGCTCAAAACAAAATAGCAGTTACCTTGATTAAATCAATTTGCTAAAAATCGAGTGGGTTTTAATCTTGCGCTTGCTTTTCTGCAGTCAGTTAAGTCAGTCAGTTAAATCTGTTAGCATTTAAGCCGTAACATGATTACAACGCATTTGTTATATATGAATGATGTTTGTTATTGAAGAAGTGCGAAAAATTGCGGCTTAAACGAAAGACGATATTCCAAGCAGAGCGATTTAATAATGTAGGCGCGCACAGGCGCGCAAGTATTTAAAGTCACGTTTTGTTACTATGATGGTGATGATGATGTGTTCAATCAATATCACAACAAAACTCTCGGTGCGTGGTTAGAAATTTAATGTTTATTTGTAGTATAAAATAATATCAAGCAATCAGCAGCAATTAAAATTTTTAAAGAATTTTATTATTTCACACACTGTGGCGCCAAATTTTTCGCGGTATGTACAGTGGCGAGACATTTTACGGGTGGAAATTATATAAAAGTAAAGTACTTTTCGGTTATAATGTATTCGCTTAAAATAACCATTCATTTACTGTGAGCTAATTAGAAAAGTTACAAATAATTGGAATAGTTCCTAAAAAATCCATAAAATTTGTTTCACTTAAACCAATGAGGAACTGGAAGTGGACCCAACGAAATTTGTAGTCAGGCCATTGAATGGGTCCCGTAACATAGTAGAAAACTCGATGTACGTCGGGAGGATCGTTCAGTGAAATCAAAACTATCATTGGAGAAGTTTCGTAAACCAAAGAACATGAGAATAATTAATTCTAATAACCCAGCTTAAGATACTGCATTTAATTAGAGTTTAGTTAAGTTTAAAAGCACGAATACGCTTTATTTGTTGAAAGCCTAAAATTGTTTCTGTGACCAGGGTTACCAGCTAAGGTCATTTCACCCTCAGCTTCTGGGAATTTTCGTTTTGCATTCGTGTGTGTGGTTTTTTAAAGTTTTTAATTTTATTTTCAAATAAACTAGAATTTGGCTTTTCCATGCGCCGCTGTGTGTTATATTAAAGGCAATAGTAAAACAAAGTATAGACGATACAACATGTCCGCATTAATGTATGAACTTTACCTTTTAGTGTTGATGTTATTATAACAAGAGCGCTAGCTATATATTTCTTTAAGCCAAACTTGGGTTTCAATTTTTAAAAGCCCAAAAATGGAAGAAACTCGTGTTTAGTATTGAGAAACATGGTACCTGTTAGCAATTAAAATTAAAATTTTTTTATATTGGTTCCGCATATTACAAAATGATGGATTTTAGATTTCAATAGCTAGGAACCTAATAAGAATGTTTGAAACATACAGTTGCACTGTGTTATTGATCTATAGTCGCATATGGTGGGCAAGAACTTTGGTTAAGTCCAGAGTTACCTGTCTGACCAGGCATGAGACAAGTGTGTGCCGGAGTAATGCTTTTAATGGCTTACTTGATGTGGTTCCACTGGATGTTGAAATCGGTAGGAAGGCGATGAAAGTGGTGTACAGACTCAGGTTAAACGGAGTCTTGCATAATGCAGTGGATACGGGAGACAGCCAGAAATATTATTCGTTACCAGCGCAGTGTCCATTGATCTTCATCGCCGTGGATAATCGTGCGTCTGATATCCGCTTCGGAAGAAGATATGTCAGCTTCTCGGAAATGGATCAATGATTAAGTCGAGAGGTCGTATTCCGAGGTCTACTGGGCAGATGGCGACAGTCTTCCTGGATGTGGCGTGCTGGTTAATTGAGGAAAA
The DNA here is from genome assembly GCA_963691655.1 of Toxonevra muliebris. Taxonomy (NCBI): domain Eukaryota; kingdom Metazoa; phylum Arthropoda; class Insecta; order Diptera; family Pallopteridae; genus Toxonevra; species Toxonevra muliebris. Next base: position 76,184,216 of record OY829329.1, read on the forward strand.
ATGGCATGGGAAGTACAGAGGCGTCTGCAGTGACAGCTAGGCTGCACTGAAGTCCTTTATTAACCCTGTCAGCTCTTCGAAATTGGTCAATTGAGTGTAAGGCAAAACTAAATTGTGTTGAAAAATACAACAAGTTATGTCCTATATGGGTCTAAAATACTGTGATATTTGCAGGGAACGAATTGGTCGACAAACTGGCCAACGAAAGCTCTGAGATTTCACCATGGGGCCCGTAACTTTTTTTTGGCACAAGCTCTGGGAATATCATGCGTTGGATCAACGACTTCGTGGGTACTATTCATAGAAAAATACGGTTCCTGCCTGGCTTCCGCAGAATTGAAAAATGCTTCGAGAGACAATCCAATAGGAAATCAATGGAATTTCTTCTGATATTGGGAAGAAAGGACCTAAGAATGCTGGTGGGTGTCAGCACGAGGCATAATATGTGGGGCTAACATATGACCAATATGAGCGCCATCAGCGTTCCGAACTAAACGATCTTGTCTTGAAGATAACAATACTACTGAGCATTAGCTCTGTAGCTTGTCCGGCTTTCGCGAGAACAAAATTATTGGGTAGTGATACCTTAATGTCCTTCTAAAGTTCATCAGTGAAACAAAAAAGCTCGAGTTTGAAAGGTCATTGGCTTTTCTACTTTCTATTTCTGCTCTCATAATTCTTTTCTGTCCTTTTTTTTCTTATGCTGGCTTTATTCCGGGTATAGTGCAATGGTCCTCAAGACTAACTGTTTTGTTTTAGCCCATCCCACCCTCAACTCTAACTATACTGTGAATATTTTCAAATTTTAAATCTGATTATATATTACATATATATTATATATATAGCTTCAAAATGACAAAGGTACTTTAAAAGCGGAAAAGCAATTCCAAACTAGCCCCATGTAACAGCGCTCAAAGTATTGTCACTTTGCATAGAAACTCACGCTCATTTTACTTACAAGGAGTTCAAATCTCATTTAAAGCTAAAAATATATTTATAACATTTTTTTAACTGATTTAAATTTCATTTTAAATTAAATTCAATTAAAATTGTATCATTATTTCTAAAAGCAAACAAAAAAATGCATAAAATAAAAATTAAAAAAAAAACACTTTTACTACAATATAACATCAACTAAACAATGACGTACAGTGGCGGGAAAAGCAGCCAGCAATGGTGGCATAAACAAGATTGCACATTTGATTAAACATGCGAGACATGTTTTCTTCCAGTTATATGCATTTATTTTTTTATAAGTTGATTTTGTTTTTCATGCAAGCATTTACAAAAAAAAAAAACAAAAAGAAACAAAAAACAGAGCGCTGAATTGCATTTAAATTAATTTTTATGTAAGAAAAAAGAAAAAAAAAACAAATATCCAGATCGGCGAATGTTCGTACAAGCGCAAGTTCATTTTATTTACTTGTTTTCGCATATAAACAATTGTTGATTAAGACTAGGAAGAGACTAAGTCAGAGTCGCATACAAAACACACGAATATGGGCAAAAATAAAACAAAAGTCGCAGATTGACCAACCGACTGACAAATAGAGGGACAGTTACACTTTTGCACATATAACTAAAAAAGAAACCCGCACATAGTTTAAAAGTCACACATGTATGTAAATTTCTTGAATACAAATATATGGCAACACTGACATAAGCAGTAAGTCAAATGTAGTACTTAAAGCATAAGAGTAGTGCACTTATTGTACACATACACACACACACTTCGTGCGGGAAAAGAGTCAAAGGCGGTGCACATTTTTGCACTTGCTGTTGTTGTTGCTGTCACGCTTAAATCACGCAAAGATTAATGTGCGAATGAACAATGAATTCCCCTATTGAATGAATGCACATGCAGCTCAACAACGACAATTCTAAGTAATTTCGTCAAGAATTTACATATGCACAACAACAACAAACAATAAACTCAATTATGTGCAATAGAACGGAGAAGATAGACCAGTAACTGGAGAAGGAGAAACATATGAGCTTGTATTAAATTAGCATAATTTTAGAAATGTATGCAAACTAAAGTGGGCCTGCCTGCTTGCCTGCCTGACTGACTGTCAAAATTGTCATCATTAAATAAAGCGTTAATCTTCTTGTTTCCAGAAATTGATTTTATGTCTTCATTTTACAAGCAGAAAAGTAGCTGAGATACAAGGAAAAATAAAAATCAAAACAGAAATGTTAAACTGACCCAAAAAAGCAACGACAACGGCAAAGTCGCCAACGAAAACCATAGCAATAAAATCATGCAATGACGTATGCAATTGCAGCAAAGTTGCATTGTAATTGAAATTATTATTTTATGCATCGATATTTTGTTTTTTCTTTTTTAATTGTGTTTTCTTTCGAGTTGTTGTTGATGTTATTGGCTTATTGCCAACAAATTCCTCAAACAACAACAAAAGAAACTACTTGTACAATATTGTCCAAGGCAATTATACTCTTTACTTTGTAAGGCGGCAGCGGAAATAAAAACAGAGCAAACAAGCAAGCACCAGCAATTGCTGTTGTTGCTATTGCTATTGCTGGAAAATTATCGTTTCATTAAATTATAATGACAAATAGAAAATGTATGTATGTATGAATTGGAATATGTTAATTAATAAATAAATAATTTGCAAAAACAAAAAAACCAAAATATTTAATTAAATTATTTGTAAATGTATGTAAATAAATATTTAATTGATATTTTTGAAATGACTGAAGAAAGGCAATATGTGCATAAGTAAACATATGTATAAATTAGGAATGGTAATCCCGAGATCCCGGGTTGTCGGGATTTGCTCTTAGATTGCTCAATCTTTTCCGGGATTCGAATATAACTACAAAAACTTATTGAAATTCAAATTTTTATTTGCTTTGTATAAAACTAATTTAAAATATGTGATAAATTTTTTCCTCCTACATAGAACCACAACCAGCAAGTAAAATTTTGTGCTGATTCCAAGATTCTTTGTGGTTTTTCTGAATCAAGTCTAGTTTTCGAATAAAGTCTAGTTTTCGGGTAAAAGGCACTGTCACGGAAGTATACACCACATTTGCTATCTATCAACCATTATAATAAATCATATTATAAAATCATGATTTTATATAATTAGCTTTCAAAAACATCTTCAAATTTCTACCATTCAATTTTTTAATCTGGGAATCAAGGGACTCAAAAATAACAACACACGAAACGCGTATTGAATTCGATACTATGATTAAAATAATTAACAACTTGAATGTTTTTAAAAATTTATCAGTTTTATTTTTGACAAATTTTCAACCCTTGGAATCCCAAATCTCGAAAAAGGTTTCGAAAACCACATTCCTAGATCAAATGAGTGTGTGGTAGTTTGGGATCGATATTACCTACTGCGCTCTATTTCAGGATATTATTGGCTTGAAATTTTACTGTTTCAATAGCTTTCATGATCATGAATTTTCTTTCAATGATTCCAATATAAAAATTCCAAATATCTGCTATAAAAATAACAGGCAGACAAAGAGAATTAACTTAAAGAATTGGGAAATCACTACTATGGATATTTCTTAGTGATATCCAATAAAACAATATCAGAGAAAATAAATCGAAAATTCGACTTATGAAGTCGTTAATTCCGGGCATTTCCGTTGTTTACGCATCCGGCCCGCCTCAACTAATTGTATAAAAAATATTTTTCCCGCAGAACGGTTATTACTTTTCTAAGCTCTTTGTTCTGTAAGTTCTTGCTGAAAAATGCTTTTTAAAATAAACTTAAAATGGGGAGAAGAATAGTAAGGTCGGTGCCGTTAGGATAAGAAATCTTCAGAAGTTTATAACGAATAACTCTTTTGAAAATCCCAAACACGTATTTTTTTTTTTTTAAATTAAAATTATTTAAAGACGTCACTCATCAAATTTTGTCTAAATAAATAGATTTCGTGAACATTTTAAATTAAAAAAAAAACGCTCAAATTCCTAAAACCATATTGAAAAGGGACTCTACGGTAGTACTTTTTCCTTTTTCTGCTACAAGTGAATAGAGGTCGGATTTTCTCCAAGACAGAGTCTGCAGATCAAATCCTGATACAGTTAAGGAAACAATTAGTTTTTTTAAGGCTCAATAGCCCATGAATGGCCTAAGCCTTGTTTGCCGAATCCATTCATGTTATGTGAGTTATATTTGCGGCTGAATGGAACGGATACAAAGTTTCGTGCCAAATCCAAAGGTGAAGTAAAAAGGTGTTCACTATGTCAAATTCAATCAATTCTGATCTGATCATGCGTTACGTCACACCAAATTTTTCAATATTTATGCCGGTTTTTTTGAAAAGTTCAATATAAATTATACTGTGCGACAAATTGAGGGCGACAAAAAAGTGATCGGGGTCAGAGTATATCCCGTTCAGTAACCTATAGTAAAATTTTACGAGTAACATTTTTTTTACAACATATTAACTTTCTGTGGACACTTTTAATGGGGTAAAAATGCAATTTTCCTTGAAATGAAGAAAAAAGACCCATAAAGAAATGAGATAATGGATTAGTCAAAAACTTTTATCGGAAAATTTTATAATAAGGTGCTGAACAAATAAACATTATCAGATGTAATAATAACCAAGATATCGTATGTACAGTCACGGTCAAAATAATAGTAGGGAGATAAGGAAGAATATCATATTACGCAAATAATATTTTTTAATTATATATTCATAAAATATTTAAATATTAATAATAGCTTGAAGTCTTGAGTATCTATAGATTAATAAATTTTATCATAAATGTTCAAGGTTTGTTAACGGGCTTAATGAAAAGCAATTTTTTTTTTGTCAAGGTGATAAAGTGGCTAAGTCGCAACAATATATAAAGGGCAGGCAAATCATACGGCTGTTTCGGAACCCGCAATGATTCCTCATCAGTGATCTATGTGATGGTTCTTACTAGCATTTCAACATTCTGTATAAATGTTTAATATTTGAAAACGGTATTTACACTGAACGGAAATAATGAATGAAACTAACACAACTGTTCTTTATACTTATTTTGTTGAAAGAATAGGGCCATTTTGCAGGGGCTGTGAGCTCCAGTGATGGCAAAATGGCAGACGACACTGCTAAGAATATGCGGAGGCCTAGTTGGTTATATGTCTCGGCAATGTGTTGATGATTTAGCTAAAAATATATATACTAATAAGCTTTGAGATTCCTTAATAGAAACATTAACGCTTTTGCAAAAATAGTGTTCCTATTTCCACATCAAGCACTACTATTGTTTTTTTTTGCCGTCCAAATTATGGTCTGTGAGAGTTTTTAATTTATTTTTTTTTTAAGTACTTTTAATATAAAAGGATTTTATGCATTAGATACTGAGGACTTCAAGCTGCTCTTTAAATTTGAACATAACATACATACTGTTTGCGTGATATGAAACTTTTTTCTTATGTCACTACTATTATTTTGACTGCAGCTGTATTATTATACCATCATATTCAAAAATGGGCAAACTTTTGGATCGCATAAAAAAGAAATTTGACGTTTAGGCCAAAAACGGACTCAGGATGCAATAAGCATACTCTGATCCCGATTACATTTTTTGTGTCGCATAATGTTATTTGAGTTTTCACGGTGGAAATTGCTTCATCGTTTGACCATAAGGATGGTGAAATCAAAGTATGATGTGACGTCGAGAGGGTGGGGGTGTCAAGCCTTTGTGACAATGTGTAACATGGCGACGGGATGTTCGAAAAGCCCCAAACATGTGGCGTAATATATAGACTACCTCTTATCGCATTTATTTTATTTTTACTTGAAAAAATGTCAAAATGAAATATTTTTAACAAACGGATAAAAGTCATCGATAGAATAGACCAAGGGGAACCTAAGGGTTCTATAGTTGAAGCACCATTTTATTATTAAAGTGACGAAATAATTAAATTTATAGACACAACTATTAAAAATAGATTCAAATAATATTCTGAGATCTGCCCAAACCAAAAAGAGTATCTAGCAATTAAGAAATGTAGAAATCAAACAATTTTTATATCAGTTTTCGTACTATTTGCTATTATCTTAAAATTAATCGCAAAAAAGTTTAAGACTCCCAATATTTTTTAGCGTTATGAAATGTCAATATAAATATTTCTGAAATCTAAGACACACCCGCACAAGATAATAATAACAAAAGAAAACAACAAAATCCCCACAGTATTGTATTAAAAAAAATATATATATTTTCTAAATCGGCTAATTAAATATATTCTCAGAAGAACCGATTAGTGATTGCACAGCTGTACTCGTGTTTAATTAAATGATAATATTATTTTTATCATTCAAAATTTAAGGTGTATAGCTGTTAAGTAATCTTCAATGTATTCAGTTGAAAAGTTTTGGTGAAAAAGTGAAAAGCACAAAATTTGGTAAATTCCATAATTCAAATATGGATTATATTTTCAAAATTCTAATATTTCAAGCACTTTTTGCTTTATACAAAGCTGAAGGAGGATATCTCACTTATGGACCTGAGTTTAAGGCTACTGTGGGTACGTTAATAAGAAATATTCGAAATTTTTGTAAAGAATCTTATTAATAACATAAAACTTCCGCAGGAGAAGTATGGCCCAAGCCTCTATGGCAAGATGATAAAGGGCAATATTATGCAGTCAATCCAAATACTTTTAAATTTGTGGTAAATATTAATAAATAATTGACTAATTTTCGTACTATTTTTATACATTTCCATCGCATCATAGATTGTCAATAAAAATTGTGCCATTCTTCAACAAGCCATCACACGTTACACTAATATCATTAAAGATTCAGCAAAAGGTTATAGTCGTGCGCCAGCAACGCCCACTTTGAGTACTATTCAAGATTTGCGTATCAATTTGACGCAGCCGTGTGAAACGTTGCCACATCTGGATATGGATGAGTCATGTACGTATAAATTTTACCAACTCTGAGTTTTAATTTTTGCATTAATCAGCACATTTTGTGTTATTTTCATTGTCATTTTAGATTACGTTTGGGGTGATGGCCGCGTTACTGCCAATTCAATTTGGGGTATACTGCACGGTTTGGAGACATTATCGCAATTGTTGATGCCGATGCCAAATGGCATGGTAAGAATGAAAATTATATCTAATTGTTTAATTAATTAATTTGGCATTCCTTCTTTTTTCTATTCGATTAAACATAGCTACGAATTCGTGATACTGATATATACGATGCTCCACGTTTTAAATATCGTGGTCTTATGCTGGATTCAGCGCGTCATTTTGTAAGCAAAGCTAAAATATTGAAACTTATCGAGGGAATGTCATATAATAAGCTGAATGTTTTCCATTGGCATATGACGGATGATTCTGCTTTTCCTTATAAATCAAATGTTTTCCCAGAACTTGCGCAACAGGGAGCATATCGTTCGGAATTGACTTATTCAATGTCGGATGTGGCCGAGGTTGTAGAGTTTGCTAGAGTGCGTGGTATACGTGTGGTTGCTGAATTCGATACACCAGGTAAGAAATATATAGCATAGAGGGGACGAAAGTGAAAAAATCCCGAGTTAGGTCAGCACGTATTCGAGAAGCAAATACAATCAAAACCTGGAGCATCAACCTTGACATTCAGGATCACATTGCATGAAAATTTTCTACTAGCTGTAATTAGCTGGTTGGGCTCCCATAGTGCTACCCCAGCGTGGGGGGCACTTGCTGAAAAGACTGATTCGACTCGTTCTATTATAAATTTTCAAAGGTCAGTGTGATCTTTTCAATCGAACCTATCACCTCAGAGCGGTATTTACGTTCCCTTTTACGACAAGCGGGAATATTCTAGATTTTATTCCGCAGGTGTGACAAATATAGGATAATACTATTATTGACAATGTTTTCAAGGAAGTCTTCAATATAGATTGAGGCCTTTATATAGCGCAAAAAGTTACTAATATTACATTTCTCATTAAAATTCAAGCAATCAACTTTTAAATTTCAGCACATACCGCATCCTGGGGTGCGTCTCACCCTGAACTCATGACTCAATGTTTTGGAGAATTCGCCGGACAATTGGGACCCTTCAATCCCACTAAAGACAGCACTTTCGATTTTCTATACACGTTCTTCAGGTAAATTATTGATTACAACAAGGGGGCAGGAAGATATAAGAGAAGACTTGCAAATACTTCTTCAAAATTTAATATTATATTAAAATTTACAGCGAAATCAAAACTCTCTTCCCAGAAAAATATTTGCATTTGGGTGTGGATGAAGTTGACTCGGCATGCTGGGAGTCCAATCCGCAAATTCAAAGTTACTTGACAACACATGGGCTCGATAATGGAGATCTCCCATACATGTATCTCGAACGTTTCACAGCAAATATCTCAGCGATGGGTTGGAAGCAAATGGTGTGGCAAGAGGTTAGTTTTGAAATTAAAGCAGGGTTTAAATGTAACTTCGGGCTTACAGCAAGCGAACACACGAATATTTTTATTTTCGTATGATGATTAGTAAATATGAATGAATGATGCCCGGCCGAATAAACCAGCAATAAACCTTCGTTCGGGATGATCGCTCAGGGTTCAAACATATTGGAATATGATTGTCAATTTGTTTGTTTGGCCGGTGTGAACGGTACTCCGAAATAATTCTTCATTTGTTTACTTGATGTAAGTGCATATTAATATATTTAAATTGGATATTTTTCACAGGCTATGATTGAAAATGGTTGGATGGAATGGCCTGCCGGTACTATAGCACAAATCTGGTTCGATTATAAAAATGTAATGGCAACACTAACACAAAGCGGTCATGATGTCATCATGAGTGATGGCTGGTATTTGTATGTACTCGATACTGGTGCTGATTGGGAGAAATTCTATCGTGTTGAACCAACCGATTTTACTGGGACAACTGCACAAAAGAATCGTGTAATCGGTGGTGAAGCGTGCCTATGGAGTGAATGGATTAACGAGCATAATGTCCTACCAACAACATTTCCGCGCGTTAGCGCCGTTGCTGAACGTTTATGGTCAGAGAAGGCCCATCGAAATGAAGCAGAAGCACGATTACGTCTTGAAGAACATAATTGCCGTATGATTAATAGAGGTATAGAAGCAAGACCAGCAAATGGTTTTGGTCTTTGTTAAATTATGATTTTTTTAAACGATTAATAAATTCATTGAAAACCTATAAAAGCATAATAATATTTTATTAATTTCAAAATGCATTCATACATATGTTTTTTTCTAAAACGGTTAACATACGAGTAAAGTCTTCACAAAACAGATAGCGTAAATACAATTAAATATAATGGCATTTCCAGAAAAACAGAATCACTAGTTTATAGCACTGCTGCTGTCGTGTCTTGTAATGATGATGAATCAATTTTATCCCGTACTACAACAATGTAATCGGCAAATTCAATTACTTGATACAAGATTATTTAAAGTAAAAAAATAATAATTTTGGCAATATCGTTTGAGTTCATCTAAAATTTAATTTAATTTGATTTTTTTTTTTAATCTGGGAAAAGTACCTATTGTAAATTGTTTTGAAACCTACTGCACCTACTTTCCAACTGCAAGACTATTTTAATTTTTAAATCCCAATATTATTTTCGTTTGTCAGTCTGAAAGACTGAAAGATTTCTTTTACTGTGCTTGCCGAGTGAGTTATGCTGGAAATGCCATTAGATTAATGATAACATTTGCAATAAGTATTGTATTTGTTAGATACACTTCAGTTTATTTAGTCGAAATGCTAAATTCAAAGAGTGCAGAACAGAAAAATTAAAAAAAAAAAATAAATAAATCACAAATAACATGAAAAGATATATACTTATTTTTTGCATTTGCCAAGTGCTCTTTGCTTTGTCTCAAGTTAAAACCGAAAAACTAAAATACGGACCTGATGTACGAGCAACTGTGGGTAAGTTTTTTAAAAGAAACTATGTATAAGCGTATATAAATTCTCAAAAAAAATCGTTACTTTACAGGAAAAATATGGCCCAAACCATATCGGCATAGTTATAAAGGAAAATATTATATCATTAATCCAAAAAATTTCAAGTTTGTGGTAAATGCATCAAACACTGTTAGCTTGAGCATAGCTTAAATTATTCGAAATGTTTATTTCTATTTTAGATTATAGATAAAGATTGTGCCATTCTCCAAAAAGCCCTTAAACGTTATACAAAAATCATCAAAGACTCAGCAGTTGGTTATCATATTGCTCAAGAAAGGCCTACTTTGCATTTTCTTGAAAAACTACGAGTCAATTTGACGAAGCCGTGTGAAACTATGCCACATCTGGATATGGATGAGTCATGTGCATATAATTTTTACCCCCTCACTGTATTCCAATATTTGCATATCATTGGTTTTTTTTTCTCTTTTTTACATCCAATGAAATATAATAGATCACATTTTTGGCGATGGATGTGTTCATGCTAATTCAATTTGGGGTATACTGCGTGGTTTGGAAACATTATCGCAACTGTTAGTGCCGTTATCTAATGGAATGGTGAGTGGGAACGAAAATTGATATTCTTTGTTTTTCTTGGTTTAATGAAAATATTTCATAGCTATACCTTTCTGAATCTGAGATATATGATGCTCCACGTTTTAAGTACCGGGGTCTTTTGTTGGATACAGCGCGTCATTTCATGAACAAAGCAAAAATACTACAAATTATCGAAGGCATGTCATATAATAAGCTGAATGTTTTTCATTGGCATATGACAGATGATTCTTCATTTCCTTATCGATCAAAAGTTTTTCCGGAACTTTCAGCAAAGGGCGCATATCGTAAGGAATTGACTTATTCAATGGCGGATATAAAAGAAATCGTGGAGTTTGCTCGATTGCGTGGTATACGCGTTATCCCTGAATTCGATACACCAAGTGAGTAATATTTGTAAGAAATCAAAAACCATCGTTATATACATAGCTTGCCGTAACTTAACCCATTAACGAGCAACGTTACTAATAAGTAACACCAAGACACTTTCTATTATATCGAAGATTTGAGACAGTCAATAGATTGCAATTGTTTTATTTATTTTTTTGTAAATATTACTTGTAAATAACGTTGGTAGTTATTGGGTTAAAAATTGATATCCTTCAAAGATTGCGGAAGGAAGATAAAAGTTTCTTGTTCCTACAAAAAATATTTTAATTCAGAAACAACGATCGAAATAGCTCGAATATATATTGGGAATATTCCTTTCTCGCCCTCCTGGACCTGATATTGCCCTAGAATAACTATTACTAATTTATGAAACTAACTGTTTTTTTTACAAATTTCAGGTCATACCGCTTCTTGGTATGCATCTCATCCCGAACTCATGACTAATTGTTCTAATACATTTCCTACACGAGTGGGGCCGCCTTTGAACCCAACCCTAGACGCCACCTATGATTTCCTTCACCAGCTTTTTACGTAAAATTAAATTTAGATTTGTTAACATCTATAAAAATGATTCATATTATTATACAAATTTACAGTGAAATCAGAACCCTCTTTCCGGACAATTATATCCACTTGGGTGCAGATGAAGTCAACACCATGTGCTGGGAATCAAATTTCCAAATCGAAAATTACTTAACAGAAAATAGAATCGACAAGCATGACATTATGCTGACGTATCTACAGCGCTTCTCGGCAAATATTTCAGCATTGGGATGGAAGCAAATGGTTTGGCAAGATGTTAGTAAGACATTTTTTTTTGACATAGCATTAAAGTAAATATCTGGTACTATAAGGTATGTTTATGTTTCTCTGTTCTATTACAGCCTTTGAAAGGAAATCAAAAAATGCAATGGCCTAATGGCACCATAGCACAAGTTTGGTACAACTATAAATATGAAATGTCTACTTTAGCAGATCGAAATTTTGATATTATCATGAGTGATGGTTGGTTTTTGTCTAAAATCGAGGTAGGTCCTGATTGGGAGAAATTCTATCGTATCGAACCAACTGACTTCCACGGTTCGAAAGAACAAAAGAAACGTGTAATTGGGGGCGAGGCGTGTCTATGGAGTGAATGGATTAACGAGCATATTGTAGTGCCAACAATATTCCCCCGTGTAAGCGCTATTGCCGAACGTTTATGGTCAGAGAAGGTGCATAGAGACACCGAAGAAGCACGTAAACGTCTGGAGGAACACAATTGCCGTATGATTTTTAGGGGTATCGAAGCAAAAGCTGCCAATAGCTTTGGAATTTGTTAATTAACAGTGTCATCTAAAAAGAGTCGTGGTATTATTATAAACCTAATCAATGTAGTCTATGCGAGACAACTTGTCGTTTTTATTATTAAACTTAACCTAAAATAAAAAATTATTTGTAAAAGTGGCTAAGAAGTCAAGGAAAAAAGTTGGACAAATAAAAATAAATAATTTTTTTTAAGACATTTTATGAATTATATATGGGTCATATGAGACTCATGAACAATGTAAGGGTTAATAAAAAATAAACAAAATAAATAATTTCTTCTTTTTTTTTGTTTCTAACTTCTAGTTTTTGTTGCGAATCTGCTTTATGAATCGCATATGTATGACTCATATGTGACTCATGAACAGTAAAAGGGTTAAGTGCATATTTTATGTGTAAAGCAAACTTACGCGTAAGTGTAACCGCCGCAGGCTTTGGTCGCGACGATGTTCCATTGCCAGTTTGTTGCGTTTTTGGCGGTGGTCCTAAGTCAATTGGTGATATGCTTAAATTTCGTACATCACGCTTTTTGGCAGCTCCTGCAATTAGAGAAAAAGAAAAAGTTGATAATGTTTTAATAACTATGTACCATTTTTCATAAAGATTATACATTATTTTTACAATTATAATTTAGCATAAAATTTATGTAAAATCACGTACACTTTTTAGCATATTTGCTTAGCTTTATCTCCCCTCCCTTCCCGCAAAAACAAAAATCTGTGTGTGTGTGTGTATCCGAGTATCTTTAACATTGTCAGTTATTAAAAAATAACACAATCGTACTTCATCACTCATTTCTATAGTTCGTTTGAAACATTTATACGTTAAAAGAAAAAATACCCACAAATAACTACATATACAAAGTTATGTGAGGAACGTGACCATCATTACGTTATGCGTTTAAGTGTGTATAAGTATGCAGTTGTATAAGTAGGTCTGTGTATGTGTGCCCAAGAGGAGTTGGAACGGGCGAGTATGACGACAACAACGACGTTGAAATAAATAATGCTTTTAATAACTCAAAGCATTTTCAGCATTTATTCGCGGTGCATTCTCTTCACATACTTTTCAATTTAAAATTGAAAGCAATATACACCAGAAAAACAGAAAGGATGTTTAGTTTTCATTTACAGAAAAAAAAAAATTATAGAACAGAAATTATTTCAGCAAATTTCCTAGTATTTTTGAAATATGATGATGATGCATTTGCATAAAATCTATTTTCAAAAATGTAAATAAACTTTATTGCAATTGCCTCATAAACTCTAAAAAGGAAATTATGCAGAAATGAAAGAATTTCATTCTAGATTTGAAGAGATATATTTTGATTTGAATAGATTTCTTTCGTGGCAAATGCGTGAAAATTTGTTGGTTCGGTATTTTTAAATTTTTAAAACAGATGTAATTTTTATTTCTTGTAGAAATCGATTTGCTGAAGAAAGTATTGTTTTAATATGTTTATATTTGAACAGTGACGGCCAAACCCGCACTTAAGAACAAAAGCTCTTTAATATGTAACGAGTATTGCTCCCTCAAAAACTGTTTCTTTTTTGCACACATATTTTAGTGCCAGTTGTCATCAGTGCTTCACTTAATTCACTGTCTGCAGAACTTGTCTATAGAACCTGAAGATATTCTTCACCTTTTCCCTCTTTCTCTCTTGAAAAATGAAAAATACTATAGTTTAAAATTATAAAGAGCCAAGATTTTGCTTTCAGTTTATCGAAATTAGTCAATTCATTATGAAAATATAGTTAAATCTGCAGAAAAAAAGTCTTTTCAATTTAACCTGTAACTTCTAAACTAGAACACTTTACATAAGTGTATCTAGGAAAACTTTTTGAATTTCAGTAAGAAAATTCAGTGCTTATCAGTGAAACTTCATCTGAAACTTCATTGTGGACTCACTGCTAATAAAACTTACTAGTGTATAGTTTTAATATAATTTATTTCACATTTGAAGGGGTGTAATTCTAAAGGGTCTAAGCGCCAAGTTTTTTTTTTTTTGAGATGATACATTTTTTTGAAAATATTTGTCAAGCCTAATATGGTTATAAAGGGTTTTTGTCTTATTTATTAAAAACAAAATAACAAAAATACGAGAATCTTTGCTCGGGTCTAAAACCAGTACTAATTGTAGCCGTTTCATTCACATTTTTTGTTCTATTCCCGTTCCCGTTCAATGTTTTTGGTACTTAGCACCTTTAGACATACATTCCTTTAATTTATGTAATCATTATCAAATCCAGATAAGTTTATTCCCAACTCCTTCCTCCACCCCACACTTGAAATAATGTTGGAGGTTGGTGCTGTGAATCCGTAATTCATATACATCAATCCTGGAAATAAAAAGATAATGTTGTTCCCAATCAAGATGTAGCTGCCATAAATACAATCGCCGACCCGCTTGGCACACAGTTGCAACCCTCTAATTAAACTGCATTGCAGTGAAAAAATACTTTGAACGAGACCTAGTTCAGATTGTAGGTCTAGATAAAGTAAAATAATAATACTAGAAATTTTAAAGACACCCTCAAAATCTAGATTTAGAATTAAAAGTCTCAGAGGTAGATAAATGTATTCAATATTGACTTTACGCAGTTTTATTTTGTGTAAGAGCGGAGAAAAAGATGCTTCTGATGGTACGTAACTTGAGGGTACGTATTGATGCGAAAAATCTTGGAACTGTAATTTAAAACTTCTCGAGAACTTCCATTTTTTTTTTTTAGCTTTTTTCAAGAAATAACGTTTGGTAGAATACAGAACACGCAAAACGATTACTTTTTGGTCGGAGATGAGGCGACTTACAGTCGAGTGTAAAAATTATTCAATAACTCTGGTTTGAGTAACTGACTACAAAGTTATTCTAAGCAACGAAATCTTTTACATGTTGACCAGAAAAGGAGCAGCATTATTTTATTTATTAGATTTAGGGCTATTGCTGAATTTGAAGCATTACTAAATTCTTTTTGGGACGTGGTATAATGAGATATTGTGTTTAAAGGCTTTTCGTTTTACGGAATCTAATATTACCTTGGCGGAAAGCCAAGTGATTGAAATTGGGATTGGGATAGGGTAGCCAGATTTTTTTTCTAAAATCACAGTAAGTTGGACTTGAATTAAAATCAGTACAAATCAGTACATTTTCCACATATATATATATATATAGATTTTCACTTTTGATTATAAGCTCACTTTATAAACTCATTAGAGGAAGTCGGTTTCTATCCTTGTTTTAAAAAGTGAACAATAAACTGAAAGCTCTTTCGGTGGAATCGAAAAAATTACACATTTTTTCTATACTTGGGATGTTTCACTATTAAAAGTTTGTACATATTATATAATTGTTTATATAAACTATTTTGAAGTGGCACTGACTACTATGGCCTTCGGCCAACAAAACCTATATTTCTGTCTACTTTTCATTAAAAGAATTTAAAGTAGATATTAGTTTAAAAAAAAAAAACAAAAATGTTATTTAGATTAGAAATCTCAGTATTAAAATAATGCAAAATCCACAAATTGGTAGATTTGGGTACTGGTTTAAGAAAATCAGTAGTGGTTACACTAGATTGGGAGAACATTTTAAGCGCGCAAGTGTTGTGGTGAAACGAAAAGAAAAATAAAACACTATTCGTATGGCCGCTTGAATGAGAGAGCACATTTACATTTACAAGAATTTTCTCTTCCCCTGTGTTCGATTACCAATGATTCTGTACTGTTTGAATGTTAAAACGAAAACCTACCCTATTGTTATTGTTGTTGTGTTGTACACACGCAACTTCTTACTTATATTTACCTGCGTTAACGTCAACAGATTCGCATGTAACTTATATTATGGGTATTCACGGTTTGATGCAACATGCCCTTGCGACGTTGTGAAAGTGCGGATTGCGGAAGTTTGACACCTTTCTACCTTTAAATTCGTAAAACTGTTAAACAGTTAAACTGTTTCGCATCTCCAATATTTGCATTAAACGCTCACATCTTAGTGCTTTAAGTCGCACTTTCGTAATTTTGCACTTTTGCATCAACGCGTGAATACCCATATTGTATTATGCTTCACTACTTTATCTTTTTAACAATATAAATTTCATGGAAATATATTGGCACTTATATAGGTAAAAAGAGATCTAAAGTTTTTTCTTAGCATATTAATATTAAGATATTTAGAATAAAATAGAGTGCATGAAAAGTGGTCTGTAAATTCCCAGATTTTCTTACAATTTCACTGAATTCTTTCAAAGGCAGAAATCAACAAAATTTTATTTCATTAGTAACCCTTATAATTTTATAGTCCATTCATAAATAAATAGGGGTAATCACTCTTCGTTGTATTAAGTAAGTAGATGACGAGATAGTTGCTGTGTCTTTCTTTTTGGCAAATGCATTTCAAGGGTCTCAGCACTTCCATTTAGTAAAAATTTTCAAATTTAATTTATGTAAGATTAAAATAAAAAAACTCAACTTTCAGTTGATTATTTTCTACTTTCACATACATACGAGTATGAAAATTAAAATGATTCCATTAATTTTGCAATATAAGTACCACAAAAATTCTATAGGTTAAAGATTTGCATTTCTATACAAGTTCTACACAAAAGGGGAAAATAGGTTACAATTTTTGCAGTACACAACGCCAAATTCATCGAAGAGTGAATAGCATTATTATTCTTTTTTGTTGGTTTTTTCACTAATACATACTACAAAATAGTTTCTACTTGCTCTATAATTCTATTAAAATTAAAGCAGATTTTCTTCGGTATGCCTTTCTAGTCCTCCGTTGTTGGTTATGCTTCATTACACTGCGTTGCTCCTTGTTTTTTTGTAGTCTTGTGCTTTTATTTTAAATGGTTTTATTGCAAGTCATAAAATTCTTCCTCTACCTTTACGTTTTAAATTTTTTATTTCACTGTAAAAAATAAAAAACTTTGCATGCTAATTGTGGTTCATTCGTTCATTCATCCAAAGGATTTGCACATTTTATGGTTTTTATCTGTGGCGCAGATACGAGGATACGTGAATAAACACGCACACACACATGAATACATAAATGCATACATATGTACATATTTAACGAGTAGCTGTTGCAAACGTAAATATTTTATGCTTAATTCTGGTGCAGCTATAACAATTGCAGCTATATATATATATATAGCATCAGCGGGTGGCGTTGGGAAACGCAAAGGTAAAAAAAGAAGATGAGAAAACTAATTGGCATAAGAACTTTTTTATGAGTTTGTAAGCCAACACCAGATAAACCGAGAGGAAAAATATAAAATATTTCAGTTAAAAAATAAAAAAAAAACTCTTTTTTACACCAAGAAACTATGAGAAACAATTCTCTGCTACCTCGAATTGCTTCAATTTAATTAAGCAAGCAAATTGTGATCAACCACCACAAACACCATCTACTTCCGGTGTTGAGGCGCACACCTTTCTAATTCCGTAAATCAACTCAGCTTCAATTTTAATTATGTACATAGTGCATATGTGTATAGGTAGATGTAACTCACCTTTCGTACGCTTTCCAAAACTTCCGAAACGTTCACGTTCAATCACTTGTGTGTGTATATAACGTTCGGAATATGAACGCGAGAATTGTTTTTCCTTAGAGCTATGTGCACCCATTGTTGTATTTGTATTTTCAAGATTCAATTAAGATTTTCCGATTTTCACTTTTAAATAAAACGAGTTCACTTTTTTCTACTATCTATACTTTGCTTTTTTGCTTTGATGCTTTGATATTCCACCGATGCACACATTAATTGCAAAATTTATTTACCTGAACTAGTTGCAGTTGCAACGTACAACGATCACTTGTTGTCGTTGCTATTACGATCGCCCGCGCACATATTGAATTTAATTGAACGTTCGTGAACAACAACAACGCTAATGTTAGATGACATTAATGACAGGAAAATTTAATAAACTTCATTTCATTACATCCAATTGACATTGACAAGTTCAGCGTGCTCTTTTTAGTTGCTTAACTGTGTTTTTTTTTTTTTTTTGTAATGAAAAACTAACTATATGAATTATCTATAAAACCTCATAGAGGGCGCTGCTGTTTGGCATTTTTCGTTTTGTTTTCTGTTTTCGCACTTTTTTATGTTTTAGCGTTGAATTTTCAAGTTCGTTATTATTCGTAGAAATTTCATTTTAACTCTAAACTACGTACATAAATGTCATTCCTTTATTTTATTATAATCGTTCACGCGCATATACACACAGCACACTCAGCGGCACGCCATCTGGTGTTAAAAAAAAGTTTGTTATTTGCTGTTGACAGCTGCTGTCAAATCGCATGCATTATGCTCTTGTTTATTAGGGAGGGAAGATGAGTGGACGGCATTTCAAAGACGTGACTTTTCACTTGCAACTAATATGTAATTGAAAGCGTAAAAAATTGCCAATTGGTTTATTTACTTAGTAGGGTGAATTTAATGTAGTGATATGCTGCGAGAATTGTTTGCTCTATAGGGATTAGGATGATGTGTAAATTGTTTAATAGACTAGCAGACTTTGATTATTTTTGAATAATACGAAAAGTACAACAACGAGAACCCACATATAAAAGAATGAAGTCTATATACTTTTACGTCAAAGCTTCAACAGAAGTCAAAGCTTCCAGAGTCAGCCTGGTGGATCACTAGATCATATGCAAATTCCGTGCACTATTAAATTTTTTAACCATAGTTAACATTGATTTTTAAATTGGAAAGAAAAAGACAGAAAGACCAAAAAATAACTTTTTAGGTTTTTCTTCGTATTTTTCTTTCTCATGGCAGACATTTGAAATTTGTAATTTATTTCTAATTTGAAAATTTATGGTAACTATAGAAAAAATCGCCAAATTTGGAAGGAATTTCCGAAAATGTGTACAGTATTTTCACGTATATAGATTGTTGAAATAAGGGAACTATCACAAAGATCACTGATGAGGAACAGTAGCGGGTTCCGTCTGATCTGCTAGTTCTTTGAACTTTTTGATATTCTTCTGGCATCATTGTTCATTCAAAGCCTACTAATTTTAAAAATTGTATATGAATTTTGCATCCCAAATAATAAATACTCTACCAGAAGGTCTGGTACTACAAGCAACCGATTATCCCAAAATTTTGTTTTGAAAACTCAAATTTTAAAACTCAAACCCCGGCGAGACACGATTGAATCGAATTGTCTATGGAAAGTGATTATAATTATACTCTAACCCCTGCGGGTACAAAATGGGCTAGGCAATAGGCGCTGGACTCTTCTCAAGTGCATTCGACCGATCAAAGCAGAAGATTTTCCTTCGCAATAAGATAGTAAGGTAATTGATGCCAATGTAATTAGAGGGGAAAAGGAAGCTTATCCTCGATCGAAGAATATTTTCTATTGCTAGCAGAGGTCTCATGCTTTGAAATTTTAATACTCAAATTTGCAACATTTTTAGAATCATTATTTATCTCGTGCACTAGCTACGTCTGATTTGAATTTCCAGATTTTGAAGACACCCAACTACTTATTTATGAGGAAACAATGAGATGTTGATCCTTAGATAGGCCCAACCTGGGGAAAAACAGCCGACGTTTTTGATTATAGTATAGGATTTGTACTCCATGCACAGAAGCCCCGGCTTGCAAAAACTCGCCGACTGTTTGATATTACGCCTTGCAAATATATTGATTTTATGTGTTGCTCATGTCAAAAGGAAAACAGTACTCAGAAAAAAACAGACTTTCTAGTTGGTTCAAAGTAGCGCTCTCGTAGGTAATAAAGGAGCAGTCGACATACTTGAAATAGATAAACTTGTTCAAAGATGTCAACATCGCAAAGAAATTGTTAAACTGTCAACTAAACTGTCTAGCTCGAGATTCGCACGCGACTCATCGGAAATTTAAGATCGATCAGGAAGTTAATCTTCTGATTCTGACCAGCCAAACAAACTCAGGCTGAAACTTTATTTTAAATCCCCTGGGCCTAATTCTCAAAGGCGTGTTAAGCTACCGAAAACGGCACACAAAATCCAACGGTAAGTGGGTGAGCGACGGCAATGCTTGAGACTTTGATGCTCAAAGATGATGGTCTGAACACTCTAAAATCATCAAACCTCGTAAAAGACAAAAGCAAAATTAGACGCAAAAAATATTAGATAAGAGGTGAGCCAAAACTTAAAACCAATGTTTTATTGCAGATGGTCAAACGAAAAGATATTTTATTTCAATACCATCAAAGAAAAACATATTTCTGTTTTATCTCAGTCTGTCTCGAAATACTTAGCTCATTCTGTGCCGAAATGATAATGGCAACAGCATTTACAGAGGTGCATGAAAGAGGACTGTTTTGAGGAACTATCACTAGTTGGTTCTGATAGAACTGAAGTTAATACAAGGGCGAAAGGAGAGAATTAAGATGGTTTGAAGATAAGCTTGTTCGTTTTCTTCAATGGCTAATAGCCACCTCCAATTTAATGAACTACCGTTTAAAAGTTTCTTCGAGGTCATAAAGATAATATTTTGGCATTTAGTTGATGGTGAGTAAATAGATGCAATTCAATTATGAGAAAAGGTTCATTCTCCTTATCCCCACCTGACCCTGATTTTTTGTCAGTCACCTACCTCTTCTCTGGTTCTTGCCCCTGACCAACTTTGAGTAAGTTTTTATAAATGGCATAGGATATTGTTAGTTAGAAAGGTTGTTGTTGTACCTCGACCTGCAAGATCTATTGTACGACCCTCTTCACTATCTAGTGTAATCCGCCTAAGGTACCTAACCCAGTCCAGTGTCTCTCAAGAATTTGAGTATTGCGTCCAGATCTATGAATGGCTAGTTCTGTGCTGCTGGCCATTTGGCACATACCAAGACGTTTCATTGTTTTGTGAAACACTGCTCCACTCCACAATCAGCTAAAATATGCTCTGAAACTGTATAACAAAAGAGAGATCAAATCAGTTCGGCTCTCTCCATAAATACATTGCTTGAAATATCGTGTGATGAAATTTTTAACACTCGTTTAACCTTTGAGTGCATAATATAAAAATAGCACATGAAATTATTTGAAAATTCATTTTATTATACTCTGATTAACATAATTATTTTAATAATTTGTAAAAAAAACTTAAAGCATTTTATAGTTACAATAATGTGAAACATAAAAGTCTCATTTGAAATGCTTAGTGAAATTCTATTTCCCATAGCACGCATACATACAATATAAAAAAAAAGTTTTATGAATCAGCTCATTAAAAAGTTTTAAAATTTTTTTTACAGCTTTTTGGGGAAGATTTTAGAGATTAGATGATCCCAATGACAATGTGGAGAACCACAATTATTTATCTTTGAAGCTTTAAAACAAAAATATCTAAATTAGTATGGAATTTATCTTTGAAAGATTTAAGACAAATATTTTCAGCTATATGTAACAAAATTCTTTGATTAATTGCTTATTTCCCAATAGTTAAATTTCAAAATGTGTAAGACACAAACAGAAAAAATCCCACGCAAAGTGCAAAAATGAAAATAAGATTCACAGACTGAAAAAGAAACTAAAGACACAAAAACATCGCACACATGTGAATCTTTGACTCAAGTGCTTTGGAAGTAGTAGGTACGAATGTTACAAAAGACCCTGTAAACCGCTGTGAAAAGGGTGAGAAGAGAAGAAAAGAAAAACTAAACTTTTAAAATTTCACACATTAAAACATCAGCGTGAAAATCAAGCAAACAAATGCATATATGAACCACATCGTTATAATTTTAGACATCAGCAAAGTGGAGCAGCCCAACCAACAACTACCAACCACCACATAAATGGCCCAATTTCAATGTAAAAAAATCTCTGGTTAGCTTGCTGTCTGTCTATTTGTCTGGCGAAACCAACAACCAAAATGAATGTTCCACAATTCCACAATGAATGTGGCAGGTGTTAAGTGAAAAATATACATGTACCGAAACAAATGTCGGCAAAATATGCTGATGACAAGCTGGTGGCTGTTGCTGCTAACTATTGCAACATCTGAGACCTTTCGCTCTTTTACACAGACTCATAGTCTAACATAATCTCATGAATTATCCTATAGTGCAAAAAAGAAAAAACCAAAAAAAAAAAATTGGAAGGAAAATTATGACTTTGCTGCAGCGTAACACAGCAACATCATCATAAATATACGTTGCTCATAAACTACTCACAACAACAACAATCACAACCAATGCAAAGAACTAAAATATGGAGCACAGAGCAAAGCAGCAACATGACAAATTGCCAACAATATTTGCTGTGAAATATTTAGAGCGCCATGTTTATTTTTAAACATTAGCTACAAATACGACAAAAACATAGAGATTTGTTTTTCTGTTGGGTTGTAAGCGTGACAGACCCCGCGGGAAATTTCAGTGTTAAAATAAATAAAACGAGAATATCAGGAACTGGGAAATTATTGAAGAAAATTGCGTGAAAGTTTGATTGAGTAGCATGTGTGTATGAAACAATCAAGTGCATAGATTAGAGAGAAAGGAGGGCAGAGGGGTTAAGAAGAGTAGAGCTGAGTGAAAAGGTTTTGAAGCCGTGGGCAATAAGGATATATTTAAAAGAAGAAGGCAGAGGGAAGAGGGAGAGAGACTGAGAGAATAAGTTTAGGAAAACAGGTCAGAGAAGAGTTAAAAAAATGTTCGGAAGTGGTTTATTGTTCTATTCCTGTGCAATTTGAATCAGCATTAGTCTTGAAAATACCCCAGGTCTGAACTCATCTGGGAGGACCTCGATAGTCAAGTGTGTAGTGCTCTAAACTTTCACCCGGGACGTTAGGGTTCGATTACCGTCTTTGTCTGATGGTTAATTCTCATAACTTTCTTATATTCACATATTGTATGAAAATTATAAGAAAGTGTACAAGTACACATCTTGGTAGGCAATGGCAAAACAACCAAATGATAACAGGTTGCTCCACTGCCATTGGGAACCGGCGTTAAACTGTATCATAATATCTCTAGACAGCCACTCCAAACTTGTCTAACTCATCTTCATATCGTTGTATGCTTATTGAATCTGCCAACAGATCACTTCAGAATTTAGAAAAATCTTAACCTAAAACTCAAATAAATATCATTCTATACCATTTTTGCTGCCAGATTTAAATTAGACTCATAAAATAAAGTAGAAAAATACTTAGTGTTCTCAGTGATCTGAAATATCGCTTTCCTCAAAATTCGCCTATTCTTCCTCTCTCTTCCTCCTTAGGTTAGTTTTGAATACACCACAGATGTAAACTTATATTTTTTCATGGTATGCATATTATATATATGCAATAGTCTCTCTCTCTCTCTCATCTCTTGCATGACAAATTACTTGCAAAATATTGCTGTGAAATAAACGCATAGCATATGAGGCACCATATTGCTTTACAAACATTAGCAAAAGCAGCAATATGTTGATTTTATCGCTGGGTGCATACTGAGACCCAGCAGAAAATCTGAACATATACGTTGAAAGTTGTTAACAGTTCTAAATAAAAATCAGGAACTGGGAATTTAGCCAACAAAAATAAAGCCACTTTAAGCAAAAAGAAAAAAAAAAAACAGAAAAAAGAAACGGAAGAAAATATTGATATAAAAATAGTCACAAAATTTCTGCTCTAAATGAACGCATGCAGTCAGTTTCTCGTGTGCGTAATGCATGCGTAAAGTTCTCGTAAAGTAGTTGACAGATGCTAATGTCATGTTAGTGCTTCCACTATGCTATACTGACTGTCTGTCTGCCGGTGGCATAAAATTAGCTCAATACATACGCATATAATTGTAGTAGCTTAAAAATAGGTAGTGTGAATGAAAAATCAGAAAGGAGCATCAAAAAGTCATTAAAGCCAAAGGTATTCGTTGTATTTGTATTTATAATGCATGCATGCATTCAATGTGCGTATGTGTTTGTAAATGTCAAGGGATATGTTATATTTAAAAGTTGACATTATCATCACAGAGAGTTGCAACTAACTAACTTGGGAGAATGTTTATGTGTGAAGAAATTATTTCAATTTATGCTTAATTGGTGTAATAAATTGAGTAGTTGCGGTGGTGGAAAGACAATGAAGACGATGACTTTGACTTGAAGTGAAAACGGAAGTTTCAATAAAAAGTGTGTAAATTATTGCTAAAGTTCTTAAAGTTTGTCATCAGTTGGCGTTGTTGCTGTATCGGTTTAAAGGTGGAAATCAAAATGGGAAGTGACAAGTAATTCAATATTTGAGTTGAATGTATTTTTGAATTTAAAATTCCATAAATATCAAATGAATATGTGTGTGTGTGCTCCCGACAACTCGCACCTACAATATTTTCTACTTTCAACATTTTCAATTTCCATAATTAAATTTTACTTTCAATAATATAAAGTTTTTACGTGTGAGAATATTTTAATGTTATGCAAAGCAAAAAAAAAATTAATTCCTCTAACATGCCAAAACAGAAGCTGAAGTTGAAAGCATGTAGCGTGTAGGTATGTATCTGTGCAAATCCCAAGAGAGTAATATCGCTCAATTAAAAGTTTTTTTCCACTTCTTACTTCTCGAATTCGTATATACAATGGGAAAATTGAATATTTAATAGTGGAAATTAATTTTGCAAAATTTCTGAATACCTTTTTTCTGTTTGGCGATGAGTGCACAGAGCAGTGACTGGCATTTATTAATTACAAATAATATTTTTATTGTTATTTTTGAAATTAGAGAAGGAAGTAAGAGGATGAAGTCTGCATATAAAAAATAATATTTAAAAATGTTAAGTAATTAATAATACTTGTAAATATAACTTAGTTTTCAACTTTAACTAAGCATTAACCAATCATTTTTATTCACTAAAATTAAATTTATATTATCGTTCATATTGAAAACAGTGTAAAAAATAAATTGCAACAAATCTGAAACAATATAAATATGTATGTACTTAATGTTTGAAATATTAAGTAGTATTTTAATTTTCATGTATTACACAATCGCTGACGCCACCATCGCATTGCCTGTCAACCTTAATATTCATTAAGCTCTAGTAGCAGCACTAGTAAAAAATTGTCAGCAGCAAAAAACAAAAAGCATAAAGGCTGACAGACTGACTACGTCGTCTACAGCTTGATGAGTGCACTCAAAACATTAAAAAACAAAAATAAATACATGTATATAATAATAATACAAAGTGTTTTTCTTTTTGTATATTTTTTTTTTAACTAAAAAATTGCATTATTTTGACTACGCGCTCATTTTAACAAAGCGTACACGCAAAAACATAAAATCGCAACAAACTATATGTAATAAAAATAAAATGAAAAAAAAAAATTAACAAAACTTAAAATATGAAATTTCCAAAAATAAAATGCAATAGCAAAGTGTGCATTTAAAAAAGGATAATAAAAAATGATGCCAACTGTAAAAACACAAGAATCGTTGTGCTAATTTTGCACAATTTAAAAAAAAAAATGCTCTCTAATAAACAAAATGCGTTCAATTTACGCACAGTTTGAGCTTATGAACAAAAGGAGATCAGATCAGGGTAGGGGCGATAGCAATTTAATAATGCCGAAAATTTAAAAAAAATCTATGTCTGCATACTTAGAATCATTCCATTCGAATACTACGCATTCAGAGAAAAATACCATAAATTAATCTAATAGTTTTTGATATTAAAAATATTTTATGTTACTAATAGTAGATAGTGGCAGGTGTTAGATTTGGGTTTTGAAGTCTGATTTCCCCTAGTTAAAATGAATTGATTCATTTTCTATCATGATGGCAATCAAATATGTTTTCTAATGTAGTAGAACCTGACCATCTTAGTGGTCTAGTGAATGAATGTCAGACTGGTGCCCTAGTTGCCCTGGTAGGTTTGGAAATAATTGGCATAGCGCATATGCGAATAGCCGCAAAAATTATAATGCAAACAAGTTTACAAATTTCCATAAATTTGATCATTTAGAAACATTTGGTTTGATATTTATAGACAAAGGAAACAGTAGAATACAATATATTATGATAGTTCAGATTAAACTAGACTAGACATGAGACTAGATCAGGAAACAGATTAGAAACTGAACTAAAAATCGGACCAATAACCAGATTAAAATCCAGACCAAATATTATGAAAAAAACCAAATCAAAAATTTAAACCAAAATGTCAGTCCTAAATTTGAAACAAAACTAAAACAAACAGTGGATAAAAATTCAAATCAAATTTAAAACCAGAGCGGGACTCAAACTAAAACAAGAGAAATAATTAAACCATAATTCGGACTTTAATTCAAATACACAATTAAAAGTGATTCAAACCCAAAAGCAGACCGAAATTCAAACCAAAACTGGCAACAAAAGCTGACCAAACTTAAAATTGGCCAAAAACCAAACTGGAATTAAAAAGAAACCTCAGACCAAAGTAGACCAAAATTGAAACAAATAATCACATTAAAAATTATACCAAAAATTAGATCTAAAATTGAACAAAAACCAGACCGAAATTCAAACGCAAAACCCAATTAAAAATCAAACCAAAACTTAGATCAAAATTTAGACCAAATATGCGACAAAACAAACTGATCGGAATTCAAACTAAAACTCAGACCAAAGTAATACAAAAAATCACACAAAATATAATCCTCAAACTTGACCGAAATTCAAATTAAGCCCCAAAATAATATTCAAATCAATTATTAGCGCAATGGCCTTGAGACTTGGAGTCGCAGCGTCAAACTACTGTAGAAGCTGTGAAGACAAAGAAGAACGTGAGACCATCCGCCATTTTCTCAGTGAATGCCCCAATCCCCAAATCCGTCAACTCCGTTTCCTAGGAGACATACTGTTAGAAGAATTGGAGGACCTGGCGGAGATCCCGCCAGCAGAGCTTGTAAGGTCCATTAAGAGTACTGGTTTCTGAGTGGTGGTTTCAGGATGGACAGAGGCTTTTTGAGATCTGTTTCGTAGGTAGGGGATTCCAAATGTATGGGGACATCATAATGGACCAAATTTTTGGCTCCCGGGGGCGCTCAGTTCTTCTGAGCACTTCCTTCTAAACCTAACCTAATCTAGGTCAAGTTTTTCTGTAATAAATATTAGGTTAGATCATAAATGCTCAGGTCTCTCAAACTGCTTCTCTCATAAATACGACAAAAAGTGCAGTTTTATATTTTCATAATTAAAATACGGAATTATCAAAATTTGAAAGACCTGAGTATTTATTGAGTACCCATAGATGAGAGAAGATATAACTTAAATTCTGTTATATTTAATGAATAGGGATCTTACGGAAATGATCTTACACGAGCCCAATAAGTTATTGTGGAATTGCTTATACAATTGGTTTGATTAAATGTATCAACTACTTTCAATCTCAATTGACACCAAGTGACTTCAATTGACTCCAATTGACTTCAAATTCCATTAACTACAAATGACATTAAAATCCCAATTGACTCCTAGTGACTACAAGTAACTCTATTTGACTTCAAAATCCCAAGTGACTCCAAATCCCAATAGACTCCAAGTGATTCTAAGGGTTTTCAAGTGACTCCAAGTGACTTCAAGTGACTCCAAGTGCCTCTAAGTGACTTCAAAGCAGTCATGATTTTCGAGTCATAAGATTTGCATTCCCATGATTTCCCTTGACTCTAAAAAATACTTTTATATATGAATAACTAATCGGCGACTCCAAAAAAGACTTCTAACTGAATTTCTTATTCTGGAGCCAGATAGATAGATTAGAAAGGGTGTGATGTACTACGACCTTAATAGATCTATTGTAACTGTGACTTCAAGGTATTGCAATTAAATTGTTAAGTAAGTAGAGCCACCTAGATAGAAATTTTTCTCATAAATTCTGTTGTTTTGTTTTCTTAGTAAAGCTTTTGCGATTTTATAACAATAAATTCTAGACTCTGTAGATCTCAGATAATTTCTACAAGAATTTTCTACGTCTTTGCCTTCATATAGACAAACTTTCACAAACAATCTCTTATATAGTAATATATTAAGTACATATTATTGTCACATAATTTGCACTAAAAGTAAAAACAAAACAGCCAAAACAAAAACAAAATACAAATGAACTTCAATATTTATAGGGCTCTCTACAGTAGCCCGCAGCAATGCATTTAACGGCCAATAAATTAAATTTTCATTAAGCAAACATGAATGCAGATGATGTTGACATTCAAATACACACTCAAATAAATTCAAAAAGCGACATGCCGCGGCCGCTCGCCGGAAATCCATAATAAAGACAAAAGCCTAAAGCGAAATTACTGGTACAAGTGTTTTTAAGCAAGTGAGCATGTGTGAAAGCGTGTGTGTATGAGTGTGTTTGTATGTTTTATAAACAGCGCATTAATTTCAAACATAAAAATAAAAGTAGCAGTAGCAGCAGAAACATAAAATTACATTGAGAAAAATTGCATTTTTGGAGTGAGTATGTATGCGTCTGAAGAAGCTAAAACCGCATTACAGCACATTTTCACTGTATGCAAACGCATAAAAGACAAAGCATTTGTAATAAAATAATAAGTAAAAAATCCTTGTAAATATGCGCCGAAATTTTCAAGGCACAGTAAGCGAAGAGGATTTATATGTTTTATACATGTCTGATGTTTAAAACAAGAAACAAACAAACAAAAAAACATGCAAATGTTCATCAGCATTTTGCATAAGCATACAAAAACAAATAAAATAAAAATTAAATTTAAAAGAAAATTTTTATATACGAATACTTCTTTGGAATGTGTGAATGTATGCGCACATAATGAGCTTGAGCTAATATAAACTTATTTATGTTGACAATGAGTATAATAAAAAAGTAAAATACAAAAGGGCTTTATAATATGTATCATAAAGTTTTTGGGCGCTTTATAAAATCGTAGAAGTTTGCCGCATGTATAATAAAAACTTTATCACATATAATAAAAGGAACATTTTTCAACATTTTAATTACCAGAAGAAATGACAATTCAGAAAACAAACAAGTTCATATATAATATAGTTGAGTTCAACCAACTTATAGATGGAGTACTTTTGCTAGGATTCGCCACAGCCAGATAATCTTTTTGAGTGGAGCCAACCAGCCGACTGAGTGAAGTAGCTGTGTTTATTACACGCGCAATATTGAAAGTAGTTCCATAAGCCAAATTTCCCCGATAACTTGGCCCTTTAAATCGTGTAAAAATTAAATCGGATGTATCAGCTTTTTGACGTAACTACCTACACTCAAAGAAAAACGTTTCTTATATTAACCAACTATGCGATTGTTGATTCAATAATACTAGCGGATGCAAGGTGGGCGGGGTTTGGGTATGAATCTCTTCTTGCCTGCTTCTTTTCTTCACTAGATTGCCCGATTTGGTAAATATATCAGCCTTTATGATCGTTGCTCTAGATTTTGGACCCTGTTGGTGTTTAATAATAAATATTTTAATAAGTATTTCTTATTAATTAAAGAGTTTACCAAACAACATTTTAGCACCACTTGTGAAATCGATTGGAACGAAAAAATTACAAGTCTATTTTTTAGTACGCGAATGTATTTCAAAATAAGAACAACTGTGTATTTGAGAGTTTTTTGACACCAGTTGCACAAAACGACAAAAATTAAAGAAAACTGCAAAATAAATTTTTTGCTGTTGAGGTTTTTTATGCGTATTACTTGCAACACAATTTTCGTTTTATTTACAGTGTGCTGAGAGCTTTTTGAATCAGCTAATTGAAGAAAAAAAATATTTCATCCAATCTGCGATCGAAATGGAAATGACGAAGAGAAAGATGCATAGAACGAAAAACACCTGGTTTATTGTTGTTGTTTCCTAATTGACGGAACTAAAGTGACCTTAAGTATCTATTTTCAATCACTCACAATTTCTACAGATTTTGCCGAAATACGGATAAAACTATTTACTCTCTCACTGATCTTCCATATTTTGTTTACTTTTTAAAAAAATTAAGATTTTGGGTCACCAGTGACCCTAAGATCCTCAAAAGAAGCTTCTTAAAAACATTTCATAATGAAATAGAGGTCAGCAAGTATGACTGAATTCGCTTTGCTCTATCTCTATATAGCTCTATCTTTCTTACGGTCAAAAAAGGGTTAAGTGTAGAGTTAATACTAAAAATCTTTGTCTATCTTTAAAAAATTATGTAATAAAAATGTACTAAAAGGTTAGTAAAAAATTCCCATTGAGAACCACCCACCAGAGGTGGGTAGTAATGATTCCATTGGAAATTAAAATTTCATCTCCATTCCAATTACAAGCAATTGTAATTGGTAATGGAACTGAAAAGTTTATCGATTTCATTACAGGGAATTTTATTTTGTAATTATTAATATTGCTATTACAAGAATTGAAAAAATAATTGAATAGAAAGTTTTTTTTTTTTTTTTTGGAGTAATCTATTACTTTCATGGAATTAAATACCAATTTAGTTGGAATGATTTCTCGAAAATTGATTCCATTTTAGTTCAATCCCAAAAATAAATAAATAAATTTTTTCGAAAAATATTGTGATTGCATTGTTTATTGACGCTGATTAAAAGATCTTGGGAATACCCTGAATGTGTATTTCCCATAAATCGGAAAGAAATTGCGGGTCATCACTGCAATTCGGTTGCAAATGCGAAAATGGTTTTGTTTCGTGAAATATTTAAAAATGGTCTTCAGTCGAGGGAAGTTCACTATGCCAGCAAATGAAAAAAACCTTTCCACTGGTGCTGAGGATGTAAGAGAAAGAGGTATTTGGTTAACGGAAAGGTTTTCCCGCAGCGGCAATTAATTTGGCCTGTCTAAGCTAATGGGGGCCTCCGAAGAAGCTTAGTATTCCCTGTTCACAGCGGAAAAGTTGTGCCTGCTAAACAATATTTGCGTTTGCTATTAAATAAAACAAAATAAATTATTTGTCAGAGCGAGAAATCTTACATAAGAAAAAGTAATTTTTGTACGTAAATCACTACAAATATTCAAAAATTATATTGGAAAATTAGTGATTTTATTTGGGATTGAACTAAGAAAGAAAATCATTTCAACTAAATTGGAATTTAATTTCATGAAAGTAATAGATTGCTCCTAAGAAAAAAATTGCTTTCTATTAAATTTCTTTGCAATTCTTGTAAGTAATTGAAATATTTGTAATTACAAAATACAATTCCCTTTAATGAAATCGATAAATTTTTCAATTCCATTACCCGGGAATTTGAAAGTTCTCAATTACAATTCTAGGCAATGGAATTGGAGCTTTTATCAATTCCATTAGTAAGGAATTGAAAACAAAAAGTACCAATTACAAATCCCCTGGAATTGTAATTGGGATTGTAATGTAATTGAATTTACCAATCGCACATGTCACTAGAGACAGATGAAAGTGCCGGCCTCAAGAGGAGAAAAGGCTCTACTGGGTTTCACGCAATCTTCAATCTTCTTTACGGTTCTGAAAGGGTTAAACTGTGCTCGGGTTGTTGTTGCTTATTGCGCCATACAGTACATCATGTCACGGGTTGCTCTTGGTGCCTTTCTGATTCGACAAAACAATCTTCATACAACGAGTGCTAATCTGCGTTAACTAAAACATGTTGTCGGTTTTTTTTACGCTTAAGTCACGTCGACTTCCTGGGAAATTTTGGATATCGTTGGTTCACAATATATTAAATTTGTGATTATTTTCTAATTATGCACTTAATTACTTAATAAACGATCTTGTTTTTATAGCTCATACATGAGTAAATTTACAACTATCAACTAGCAACAAACGAATAGAAAAAGAAAATAAACAAAATTTCCCACAAAACATAATAATTTTATTAAGCTACTGCGATTCAATTTACGGTCAATACAACGATAGCTATTACTATTAAATACATATACTATACATAAATATGTATGTACATATATTATTGATTTACAATAACAACAAAAACTACTATAGTTTCTAGTTTTTATCTTTACCCTTCTCCCAACAGTTAACGCTGAACGATTTTGCACGTCGTTTCGTAATAGTTTCCCAATAATTCCATGCATTGTTGCTGTTCTTGCTTTTGTTAGTGTTGCTAGCAATAATAACATTGTTGCTTATACTGATATTTGTGTTATTATTGCTATTGCTGTTGCTGCTGCTACTACTACTTGCATGCAATATTTTCTTATTGTTATGACATTTTCCAGCTGAAATTTTACACTTTAGTGAATTTTCATTTCCACTATTTGTTAATATTGCATGCAATTGTGATGATAGCAATCGATTTTCCATGACCACAGGCGAATACGATTTCTTAATAAATTGTGAGCGATGACAAAAATTCAAAGACGTCATTGCAGCGATTGCTGTTGTTGCTGTTGCTGTTGCTATTGCATTGAGGAAGGTGAATAGAATTTTAGTGGAAGTAGTAGTAATAGAAGTAGGTGCTCGATTTTGTTCTTGTGGTTGTAGTTTATGTTGCTGCATTTGACAAGTAGTGCAAAGTAGCGACATCTTAGACATTGCTGATGCTGATTGTAAAAAACGATAGATAGATTTTTTAAAAAGGTGCAAGAAAAAACGGAAATGCTTCTTTTTCTTCTTCTTCTTCTGGCTTTCTTTCAGCTTGAAACATAAAACTTTTACAGTTTCCGGTGCATATTTGTGTTCGAGAAATTTTATTTTTAAAAATCTCAAGTGCACACGTACTTATATGACATTTGTATGTTTCTATCTCTCTCTCTCACTCACTCACACTATTCATGTGTATCAAGTACTGAAATCTTTCCTCCTCTTTTCTCTTTTCTTCCTTTCTCACTCATACATTATACAATATAAATTGTAGACAATCTTTGCTTTTGTCTTTGTTGATGTGCGAATTTTCTTAATTTTCACCTCAGATATATTATTATTATTTTTTTTTTACTATTTTTTATTTTCAATTTTAAGTTTACGTTTCCATTACTACTTTTTTGCATAAAATTATAAAATTGCAAGCTATTGTTTTCGTAGCTAGCTAGCAAGCGTAACGTGTTAACAACAAATTCCAACTAAAGCTACACAGTCTTCTCCATTTTATTTGTTCAATCTTGGTTTGCACGTTTGTTTTTGTTATAATTATGTGGGACTGTTGCGAAATAATGCTTAGAAAAATTTATTTTTTCCACTATTTTCCAGCGCTTTTTTTTGTGCAACTTTAGCGCAGAAATATGTGAGAAAATAATAGAAAATATTCTTCGTTTTTATATTCCTTGTAACTAAGCATGAGACATAAAAGTCTCACACAAGCAAATCGAAATTCAAAACAACAAAGCAAAAGCCAAGAGAATCAGTAACATGGCATGGCATGGTATCTTCAATAATTTAAGGTTATTTAACTATATATTTTTAATGATATTCTTCATTTCAATTCTAGTTATTCAACTGAAAGTTTTAAAAGTTGATTTGATTTCGCACAGTTTCGGTTTGTATTTTTTTTATTTTCTTTTTTTTTTTTGCAATATATACATGGGTATAATTTATTTATGTATATATATTATATAAGTGTAGTAAATTTTTTTTATGGCATAATCTTCTTTGGTCAGTTACCTTCTTTTTGTAGGTATATTTATCTCATATTACTTCATGCTTAAGAATAGAATTATTCACGCTTGTCACACTAGCATCACGCGAAACATGAACGGTCATTATCTACTGCCATTAAACTATATTGTTGTAATTTTTTTTGGTTATTTTTGGGATATTTTTTTATTTAAGCATTTATTATTGTAGTAGTTTAGATAATTAGATTTTCGGTCAAGAGGGAAAAAACAACTTGAGCGTTATTTATATGAAATATTAGTGAAAAAGAAAATTAAATCAAATGGAATCATTGCAGTGAATTAGAGAGCACATATTCATATTAGGTTTAAAATAATTTTGGTTTCACAATCATTTTTAGAATGGTGATCCCGAAAGAGACCTTTAGTGCAGGGCTTTGCGTCGGAGCGCGAAGCTGAATCAAGGAAGCACACTGGTTTGTCCGGAGCTAGAGATTTTTCTATCACGTCATTATTTCAAGGAATCTTAACCCAAAAGTATGAAAAGACCGACTTGGGCCATCTATAAAATCTGAAAACAATTGTTTATATTTTTTTTACTGATTTGGCTAAAAACCGGTAATATTTTTCATTGACCTATAACAGGTTTAAAAACCGATCGTTAAAACTTTCAGAATTTTTGAAAAATTCTAACCTAACATTGCGAAAATGCCATAAATTCGATTTTAAGATTTCATTTTTATGTTTTAGGTTGGAATTTATTATAACTTTGATGATTTTAAGGATAAGATTAAAATCTAACTGGAATCGGCTGAAAGGAAAATATTTTTTGTTTCTAGCAAAGTAGTAAAAAATTTATAAAAATTATTTCAAGATGTTGTAGATTTCTTTTTCCCACAGGAATCACCATATTTCTTTAAAAAATCGTAAAAAAAAAATTTGCAGACTTTTGAATGAAAAATAAAAAACACCCGTTTTTCGGATAATTTTACTCTGGGATTTTTCGGAATAAATGTGGTTGATAGTTGTGTAAGACATATTGATGAACACAACGCACCAAGTTTTATAAAAATCGGCCCAGTCAGTCGGCCATGAGACTCTAGTTTTTTTTAAGACTCGACTTTGGTGCCCTCTATTGTATAATTTAAATGTAAAATTAAAAAAAAAAATGTTTTTTTGTATTCTTGAAAGCCAAAATAACCTTACGAAAAAAAACCCGATTTGTCAACCACTTTAACGATTTGAAAATTGTAATTAATTTGATACAATTTTGATCGCGAGTAGAAATCGAAAATGTAAAGGTATGAGAAATTATATCGAACAATTGTGTTACTTGCTACCGAACCGATCACGTCGGGGTCACCAATGTTTCGGGGATGACAAGCGTTTTTGTCAACCACTTTAACGATTTGAATATACGAAAACTAAAACAGTAATGGAAAAAAAACCGTGTGTCTTTTTTGACAATTCAATAGCAAGTGGTTTATTCATTAAAGTACAATATCTAAATTTACAGTAAATTGACTCGGGTATCGAAAATATATAAAAATGGGAGGAGTTAACAAAATATCAAACTCGAATGAGAGTATTTATTATTAGTGTTAGATAATCAATTGAGAGAGAGCTAGTTCTCCGAACAACACCTTAAAAAAAATTGTCGTTTTTTTCACATGAGGAACTGTGAAAAGGTTAAAAGCTTACATCTAATTTTTGTTTCATGCGGGCGTGAAGTTTGCCCATTTCATCAACAAATTAGGTATAATTAACCAGAAGACAAATTGTTAGGCTTGCAACTGAGATTGTTGGTGTTTTTAGTAGAATTTTTAGAAAAATTTTTAGCAGAATTTTTCGTAGAATATTTCCATCGAAAGTAGCTCCCCCCCTTACGAATCTTTTTTGACCTTTTCAAAAGAAATCACCTTTTTGACCCACTAAGAGGGTTGATAGAGGGTATTTCCCGTATAATTTTTTCCTCGAATGCACTTTCAGAAACTTGTTATTGTTTTTAGTGTTTTAAATAGAAAACCTTAAACAAACAAAAAAAAAGAAATAATGTATTGACAATTTTAATAAATACAGTCAATAGTAAGTAAATAGTTCATTGATGCAAATAATAAATAATAAGAAAATATTGAACATGAAATAAAAATAACTAATAAAATCAAAGTAAAGAGAAAGAAATATAGAAAGAAAGAAAAAACGTCATCCTCCTTAATTGTACCAAAACAAAAGTACAGAAAAACACTGACTTTCACTAATAAAAAACAAAGTTTTTTGTTTGAAGAAAGCGTGTGGTTTTGTATTTTTACATATACAGTAATCCCCACTTAATTGCGTCAAAGGAAATGTACAATTTCTGGTTTAATTAATCAAGGAATTTGAGTACATTTGAGAAGTTGAGATCTAAAAATGAACATTTTCAGGCGCATTTAAATGGTGATCAACTATCAGGGGATTACTGTATTTCTTTAAGTGATTTTTGTTTTTCCCATACTAATTTCGCTTTTATTTTCTTTTTGTTTTCCATATTGAATCAAGAAAATTTTCCGCTAATACTTCCGAAGTAGCAACAGTAACCGCAGCAATTCTGTTGTTGCTGCTATTATTTGTGCACTGCTGCAGTTTTTTTTTTTTTTTTTTTTTTCTTTTATATTTTTTATATATAGTATATATTTTTTTGGTAGTAGTTATCAGCTGTTTGTTGGTTGTTGTTGTTTGCGGTTATATTATAATTCCAACATTCATTCATTCATTCATCAATGTTGCTGCTGCTGCTTCTGCTTATTTTTACTACTCTATCTATACAGCATCAAGAGCATAACTAATTTAATTCTAAGCATGACAGCAATGAACTTTAACAAATTTTTATTGCTGTTGGTTGTTGCTTCCACTACTGTTACTTGCATCGTTTTGGTTGTTATTGGTGGTGCTGTTGATTGATCATATACATATATATATATACAAATTTATGGTTAGTAGTTGTTGTAAAAAGAAACATTTATAACCACAAGTAGGTATACATTATTTTTCTTCTTTCATCTTGCAAATTTGCATATGTATGGAAAAACAGTGCAAGTTGAAAGTTAAGTGATCATTTTAAATGCATTTCAAGTGGCTTTTTTTTCTCTTTTTCGAAAATTGCATTGTGTGTTTTTTATTTATTTTTTTTTTTTTGGTTTTGGTTTTTTAAGTGTTGCAATTAAGTTTTTTAGAAACTTAAGTTGCTTTTGAATTGATTGTATATATTTTATTATTTAGGTTTATTAATGCAGCAGCTACTTATTTGTATTTTTGTTGTTGTCTCTTTTCTAAGGCTAGACTTATTTAATGAACGTTTGATTTATTATTATGGCGTAGACAGACAACTCGGTTTACTTCCATTTCCTGTGTATTATTTTTGAGTGACAAAAGTTGTGTTTATTACACACTGAGCGTAAGAAAGAGTTTATGAAAAGATTGTATAATAGTTGGGAAGAAATAAATATTTGCTAAACCTAAAAAAAAAAACTTAATTCTTTTTAAAGTACTAATTTCCAAGCTTTTTGGTAAGTTTTTCTCCAACTTCAACTTAACTTATTAAACTATTATTTGAAATCGTAATGTTTACGGAAAAAGCTTGTTGAATATGCATAATTTAACAAACATATTGATGAGTAAACTAAAAAACTATATTATGCTAAACTAAGTTTTCGATTTTTGTTTCTACAAAGAAAAGTTAAATTAACTATTTGTTTGACAAATTTGGCTACTGTACTGTGTAAGAAAATATTGTTGGAATATTTTAACAAATTTAGTTACTCAAAAAGTCTGTTAAATTACTTTTACTTTTATATTTTACTAATTATTTGTTATGCTTTACGTTACAAAAAACCCTGTTAAACTAATCTTACAAACTATATTCACCTTTATACAAAATTAATAATTTGTAAAAATTTTGTAACTAAAAGAAAACTTTGTTGAACCAGTTTTACATTATTTTCAAGGTTTGCTATTTTTACAAACTTAGTTACTTAAAACAAATGTTTAGAAGAGCCAGTTTTAAAGTGAGAACAGCAGAGAACAAAGTGATACCAAAATGGAATCAACTACATTCAGATTTCAAACAACAAAAGTTTCTCCACAAGTAAGAATTAATATCGCTTTTGTGGAGATTAGTTGTTAACGAGCTCTTGAAAACTTTTACAGACAAGATTGTTTCTGTCAGGGTTAAACCAAGGAGCAAGGGGGAAAATGAAGATGCAATTTGCGATATTATACAAAGAATAAAATATAAATTCATCCAAGGCAACCCAAGTACTTTTCAAGAACATAATTTTTCTGCATATAAAGCCCATAAAGCTAATTAACAAAGGCATCAAGACACTTAAAGTATGACGACACGGTGCGGTCTAATGGCAGAGTACCAGGGTCTGATATTCAAAGATGTATTCAGCATATTCTAAAGTGGACATATAATATAATGATGAGGCAACCATAGTGCAGTGTTATCTGCTCGCCAAAAATACAAGGAGGAACACACTCACTTAAATACAGAGGCAACCCTGTGTTTGTGTTATAGGGACCAGAAGTACTGTTTTTTCCAGTGCATGCACTGATTTTTAAATTCAGATATAAATACGAGTTTTTGGATTTTGTTTTGCTTTACAGCTTACATCTTATTATTAACAGGATTTTTGTGTAAAAATTGTCTTTGTAGTAAATTTATTATTTCTTGAAAACCTATCAATTAAAATTTAAAGAGGTTAAAAGGTTTAAAAGAATTTAATGAATGTTTTGAGTAATGCCACATGCCCAAGTCGGAAAAATTGTGCAATTGTGTTTTCTATTTCCAACTTCAAATCAGCCACTGAAAGCATTTCCATTTTAATGTTCACTTTTTAGTGATTTTAGAAAGTGAGTATCGGAATAATGTTTATGGCCTCAGCGAAACCAGTCTCAGATGAAATTATTTAACCTAAATACTAAAATACCAACTGGGGCTTGCTCTACCTCATCACAATTTTCAGTTTTTTACAATGGGTTAAAATTTCCATATTTTAGTTTAATATCGAATTAAATTCTATAAGAAATCAGGTTTAAATTTACATTTAAGATGAATTTTATCTTCAAAGACCTACTTCAAAGAATATTTTTTTAGAAAATTTTAACCCATTAACTTTTGCCTATATTGGTATTTTCGGTCCTTTTTTTGTTGAAGAATTCTTTAAAAAATACA
The DNA here is from genome assembly GCA_963691655.1 of Toxonevra muliebris. Taxonomy (NCBI): domain Eukaryota; kingdom Metazoa; phylum Arthropoda; class Insecta; order Diptera; family Pallopteridae; genus Toxonevra; species Toxonevra muliebris. The sequence continues at coordinate 76,223,097 of OY829329.1, forward strand.
TTTTCTTTAGAAGGGTATTCAAGAGTTAAAATATTTCACAAAAATATTCTCTATAAAATTTCATTGGGGTCGCTAACGATAAGAAGCCTCTATAGTTTAAAGGTAAGGTAGATAAAAAATTATTAGCAACAGAGAACTGGAGGCCATCACTGATACAATATTCCTAATCAACCTCCCCAGAGATGATATGAGCACTTAAGTATTGTAGGTATGAGTACTTAAAAGTTATACTCAGCGACTAGAAAGAGCGGGTTAAAAACTTTCTCAAAGTACACACACAGATCGATAGCACAAAAGAAAACGAGTTCAGGGGTTGGTATAGGAACCAAAAATTTTGAAGTCGGTATCATAGCATTAAGCTTTTTTTGAGATATCATAAAAATTAAGTAAGTTTTAACAAATGTTTTCTTTTAAAGTTTCACAAAACTTATTGAATAGAATTTTTATTTGAGTGTACTTGTTGTTATGCATGGTCAAAAGATCATTATAAAAACAATTATCACGTTCAACTCAAGTGACCATGTTTAACAAGCATTTATGGAGGCGAAAGCAAGTAACGAGGGGCAAGGAGAAAAAAATACTAAGAGACATTTTAAGCACGTGTTGGCTACTGAAATAAAACCAAAACCAAAAAAGAGAGAAGACAAAAATAATAAAAATAATGAGTAATAATGGGAAGAAGTGTGACATTTCAGAGTACGGATATAAAAGAAATTAGTGCTAAAACTGGAAGTAGTTTACGAGCGAGTACATACATACTCATAGTATGGTGTATAAAACTAGACAGGGAAGACAATGATGACAAATGCATGAAAAGTGTTTCATTAAGCCTAGCTATAACGATAAAATTCAGTTAAAGTTAAGCTTGAGTATCAATAAAGTTTAATAAATAATTATAAAAACTTTTTATGCCATAGAAAAGCACAACATGAATAACCGCATTACTAGTACCTACGAGAGCTTTCGTTTTTGAACGTGTTTGGATCTAAACATGTATGCGAACATTTGAATTCCTAGTAGTTTTCTTCTAATTATAGTTATTTAAATAGGCTATAGTGCACTGCGATCATAGTAGATATTTTGGGTAGCGTTTTCTTTCAGCACAACTCTAAATTAAGACTAATAATGGAAATGAATGTATGTTAGGTCTTTTTTGTGGCTTATCTCGGAAGGTCTCAAGAGTCCATTTTCGGGGTAATACTATGTTCCCACTGAGCCGAAATTTCGTGGTTTCGATAATTTCTGCGGTTTCGGCTGAAACTTCGTTGAAATTCTCAACTTCGGCATATAAAAATTTGTCAAACGAAACCACGGAAATGAGGTTATTTCAATGAAACTGAGTAAAAATCTAATGCAACCCTGAAATGAATTTGATATTTCCATACAAAAATTTATATTTTGCTTTGCGTACAACTTGATTAATATGGAGAAACGAAAATATTAAAAAAAAAAATTGTGGAGTGAGCCGGAAGAAGAGCTCATAGCCGAGGTATGAGCAGAAAAGATGGTGGAGCTACGTAATGCAAAAAAAAATAAATAAATCGGCCATACATATAAACAAATAGGAGCTGCGGCAGCAAGGCTGCATAGTGGCTGCGGTTGCAGTAAAACGAGATACAAAACAATTGACGCTTTCTCCTACATACTTTTATTTAGGTGTTAAATATATAGAAATATTTAGCAATAACTATATTAGCCACCGGCATTTGGCAACATGAAATAAACAATGAACTGTCAAACGAAACCAGCTTCACAATGTGAACGATTGCACTTTCTTTCGCAACCATTTGCCGAAAATTCGCAATTTCGGCTCAGTGGGAACATGGTATAAAGCGTTTACGTCTGCTATTTTCATGTCTGCGTTGCATATTCGACAGTAATCGCATTGCTATATACCCAACTTCTTAAGATGGTGCTTAGCCCTATCAATCCAAAATAAAAACTTGTAAAAAATTACATTATTCGATTTGCATTATTCATCATGACGACAACAATGTATATATGTTTTTGTTTGAATAAAGAGCAAAAGCGTTTAGCTCTTGGCAGATTCTACCGGCACAAATGTGTTGGAAGCCTTGGAAAGGGTTAAGAACATAGTGGCCTGCAAGAAGCGCAGCAGGGGTATGAATTTCTATTTTGTCTAATTTGATTTTTCATTTCGAATTAATGGTGAATGGGTTCAAAAGTGTTTAATCTCTTATAATTTTTTGGATGTGATTCGATGACATGCCACAAAAAGGTTCGGAACTTATGCGGGACCGAGATGTTCCCGTTTTCACTAGGTTATTCGCCAATTCATTTCTATCAAATGTTTCATGACTCGCGATCCAGTTGGATATGGTTAAAAGATCCCAAAACAAAATTTTATAGTGTATGAACTTAGAGCTGCTTGACTGTCCGAGAGAATCTCTATAGCATAGACCTCTGGTATAAATATGGAGGCTGCCGAGGGTGAAATCTTGGTACGAAGACTCTAACTTCAACACTGGCATCTTCTATTTTAGAATGAACAGTGCAACAAACTTGTACAACGTGTTTGAAAATAAAATATGTATTCTTCCAAGTTTGACGGCCACTTTAAAGTTTTTAAAGCATACGTGAATTTTGCTCATAGAGTCAATGACCTTCAGGCAAGAACGATCCTGAAATACATAAAGAAGTGATAAGTGTACAGCAAGATCACTAATTTGCACGTGCACACGTGGAAAGTGTCTACTTCAAATGCTGCCCGCATTTCATAAGCACAAAATAAAGATTAGTTTAATATTTTTTAAATAATTAAAAAAATATCACGAAGCCCGCATGACCAATAAATCAACAAAATCTCAACTCTAACTGACAACTCAATGTCAGTCAATTGATTTGATAAATTTTGCTTTACATACTCATTTTATTTGTCTGCTCTTTTTGCGCATTGCGTTTTGTTAAGCACGATTTTTAGACTTCATTGACTTTTAAAGTTTTTTTTTCTCGTTGCGTTTATTTTTTCGTACTTTTGCAAAGAATGTTGTCACCTAAACTAAAGATTTAAAATGCCAAAAACGTAGTAAGTAATACTAGCTGGAGAGCAAAATTTAGATTGGCAGCGTTCAGCTGAAATTTAATTAGCTCCAAATTGAACACATAAAAAAGCAGAATAATAAAAGAAAAAATCAAATAAGCAGCCATTTTGAAATGACAACAGAAGTTCATAAAATTAAACTAAAAATGGCAGAAACCGCAAATAAAATATAAAAAAAAATCAGAAAAAAAGGAATTTTATCATGTTAAATCCGGTGAAACGCGTACAGTATGACAGTAGTAAATTAAATAAAATACCTGTTTATTTTTTCAGATTTTATTCTTCGAAAGCTGCACACAACAACAGTATAGGGGGGTAAATGTTTTTCAATTGAAAAAAAAAAACAAAAACACGCATATAGCGACTGAAACAGAAAACCTTGAAAGTACCTACTTTTTTTGCTAATTTTTATATGTTTTTATAAAGTTTGAATGGAAATGCAGTAACAGCATCAGCGACTAAAAAGTTGACGAAATTTTTTTAAGTATACAGTTATCCTCGCTTAATTGCGTCTATGGAAATGTAAAACTTCAGGTTCAATTAACCGGGGAATGCAATTATCCAAGGAATCTCAAAACATTTTGAGCTTAGAACGTAATATTTCTGATGCAATTAAGCGGGGTTCAATTAACCTGTAATTACTGTGTATAGTAATCTTAAATAAATTGCGTCGCTGGAAATGTTTAATTTGTGATTCAATTAACCGGCAAATGCAATTAACCGAGGAATTTCAGAACATTTCGAACTAAAAACGAGAAATGCAATTAATCGGTGTTCAATTAACGAGGGATTGCTGTACCTATATTTTTAATAAATAAATTTCAAATGTCATTGTTTGGAGATGACATATTTTTCCAAATTACTTTGTGCTACTTTATGAAAGTTTGTGAAAAGCTGCAACCAAAAAATGATATGCAAAAAATCAACATGATGAGAAAAAACAAAAAGAAAACAAAGAAAAAAATCAAATTAGTAATTTTTTATGCGATTTCTGAAAATTACACCAGTTTCTTGACGTAAAGAAAAAAGTAAAATAACAGTTAGAAAAGCAACAGCAGCTGTGCAATTTCTTCTGCAGGTTCTACTTCTGCAGTTTTTATTTCTTTTGCAGATTCACGTTTATGGTGCACACTTTTAGTGCAGCTTGTTTTTTTTTTAATATTTTTTATAAATTATTTTAATTACTTTTATACAAATTTTATTACAACTTTGATATATTTTTTTTTTTATTATTTTCTCTTTTTCATAAAGCACGCAAAAAAAAAAAACCGACACACACACGAACGCGCACACACGTCATTCACATTATTACGGATTATATGAATTTTGCCGCATCGCACACGCTCAACTGCAAACGTTGCTATTTGTCATGAAAACTCACACAAGACTGAATGAAGTTTCACATTCAAAACATTTCTATCTACCGCTCATCTGAATGTAGATACTTTATGTGCTGTTGTTGTTGTTGCTTTCTGTTATGATAAACTCTTGTATAGCAGTGGCAGCAGCAACTACATACTAAAACAACAACAAGAACAAGAGCAAACACAAAAAAAAACGATCAGCAACGCATATAACAACAAGAAACACCGCACACTCTAAGTGATCGCACTCAAGCAGAACTCTAAACTTTTGTTTTTGTTATATTCTTTTTTCTGGTGGTGGTAACTCTTTGGCATATATCTGTGTATCTGAGAAGGTGCATTTGTATTTGTGTTTGCTTCCAAGCCGGTTGTAGAATTTGTATATCTACCAAATGCTTACATCATTTAAATAAACAATTTTTATACATTTTTATGCTCTTTATTTTGATTGAAGAGAAGTAAAACAAAATAGTATTTCTCCTGCATTTATAAAAAAATTTAAATGAATTTTTTCGAGTGAGAATTATGTGGCAGCTTGTTTCTAAACATTCTCACAAGATCATGATGTTTACATAATTTAAATAAAAAAATTTTATTTATTTTTCTGCAATTTATTTTGCTTGAAAAGAACAAAAATAAAATAGTTTTCACCTGTATTTAGAAAAAAAATCAGCAAATTGCATGAAAATTTATTTTTTTCAAGAGCATATGATTTCTGGCAACATGTTTCTAAGCATTCACACAAGAACATTAAGCCTTAACATATGCAACGGTGTTCTTATGAAACATACAATCACTTTCAAACTGTAAGATATTTACACAATAAAAAGAAACTCACCATATATTTTATACGTTTACAACCAAAAATGAAGCATACTTTTGAGCAGTTCATTAATAAAATCGTAAAGTAGCGCTAAAACTTGAAGTAAAATCTAATATATGGTAGATAAAAAATTCTCTACTTTTTCCTAATAAATTTTCTAAATAATAATTTAAGAAAAGCAGAATAATTAGGTACATACGCAATGGAGTTTTTGCCAATAACTTCGGTGAACCACTGCCGCCAGCGCTGCTACCAACTGTTAGACTCAAATCGCTTTGTGAACTCTTTTGACTGTCTTTGCTGTACGAGCGACCACTGCAAATATACAAACAAAAGAAAACAGTTTAAAGTATTTAATTTAATATAATCTTGATGAATATAAATTACAAAAAAAAAAATAGCAGAAAGAAGAATAATAAAAAAAATAAAATAAATAACAGAAAGAAGAATAATAACAACAAAGAAATAGTAAAAACAAGAAGGAAAAACAAACCACAAAAGATGGAATGAATAAAGTGATTTAAAAGCGCAAAGATCTTACAATATTTATAGCGCTTACAATTCGCAAAAACTGATTGCAACTGCGAATTAAAAATCGCATGAGAGAAAAAAAACAAAACAGAAAATGGGTGAGGATGCTGAAACCAGTTCGATAAGTTGATAACAAGCTGTTAAAATTTCCTCGCCAATGGATGAAGGAATGGAGAAAAAGAAGGAAATTGTGACAATTTATTTCGATGTGCAGCAGGCAAACAAATAGAGTAATAAATTCATCAAGTGTTGGACAGCAGAAGAAGCTAAAAAAGAAAATAACTTTTTAATCTATCTCTATAAAGTTTAAGTGGAGATGGATATATATTTTCCACATCCATTTTTATTGCTGACTGATAGTTAGAAAGCTAACTTCAATTTGTTCAATTAAATTTAATTTCAACTAGTATAGAAAAACTTTTTGTCACATTGTAAATAAAATTTTTTCAAATTTTCTACGTATTAAATTTAAAATTACTTAAATATATTTTTGCAAAAATTTAATACACAAATGCTTGAAAAACAGAAATAAAAACAAATTTAAAAATTTGGCCAATAAAAAAAGTCTATACGCTCTACTACCCAATAACAACAATAACATACAAAAACAAAAAAAAAAAAGTTGTAAACAAAAACAAATGAAATATATTTATTTACTTCTATACAAAAAGAAAAAAAAAGCACAAAAATTAAAAAACGAAAAACATATCTCAAAGAACAAATTTTAACGCGAACACAATGTGAGCACAGTTGTTCACACGCGCACTGAGAGATTTGTATGAGTTTATAGGGTAAACTCGTACAAAATCAGCTCAGTTCGATATAGAAAACCAATGCGAATCGTAGACGCAGTCGTTTTCCCTATTTCTATTTTTTTTACATTTGATAAAAATACCATAAAATTAATAGTATTTTTATATCAACTCAATCGTTTTTTCTATTAAAATCGTTCAAGGATATTAAATTCAATAATGAACTTACGCAGGCTGGGCAGAGAGGGGGAAATTTAAACCCCCACCCTTCTTTCCCACGAGATCTCAGACACATACTACAATTTGACTAGGTATATTGTGGAGAAATTATTCAATCTACACTGGGTCTGTCCCCTTCCCCTTGCCTAAACCTTGCGCCAGCCTATGAAACCAATAGAAAACTAACTTAGACTGTGGCATAGGTTACTTCTTCTCCTCTTTGCTAGTTTATAAAGGATTTTCCATTAGGGACATAACAATTTTATCTATTAATAAAACACCGAATTTTTCGAGATATTGAGTTCAAATTTATGTGGGTGTTGTGCAAGCATTACATTTTATGAATGAAATTCGGTTTCGGTCATATGACCACCACGAGCCCGTTTACAGCGATCAATTCTTTGGACCCAATTTTCCACCACTCTCGTACATATTTCGACCAGAACGTTGGCAATTACGCGTGTGATATTGTCTTTAAGCTCGTCTAAAGTTGCTGGCTTGTTGGCATAAACCAGTGACTTGATATAGCCCCATAAAAAGAACTCCAATGGCGTTAGATCGCATGAACGAGGCGGCCATTCCACCGGACCATTTCTCGAGGTAACACGTTCACCGAATTCGCCTTTCAATAAATCGATTGTGACGCGTGCTGTGTGGCTAGTGGCACCGTCTTGTTGAAACCACATATCGTTTATGTCAAGTTCATCCAATTCTGGCCACAAATAAAAGCGACAGCACATTCTCTTATAAATCGTTCAGGTATTTACTGGATTTCGCGAGTGAGAGATCACACCAAGATATAAAAATCAGGTATTTATTAAATACCAGGGTGTCCGACAGCCTCACTGGTGTAGTGCAAATAAAGTTGTCACTAACCATACGACGTCACGACTACCTATCCATCGTGTCACGACGACACACAACTTAAATACAAACACGAAAACAATCACACAACGAGGCCAAACGAAGAGAACCGAGCGCCAAGAAGGGCAAACAAGCGCACGAGAGAGAAGATTGAGAGGCTAAAAAGAACAAACAAAGGCTATACGAGGTATCACGAACACAAATACTAAGGCAAGAAGGAGAATCAAGTGTAACTAAATCGAAATAAACAGTGCACATTAGATATCTAAAACGAGCTATTTGTCGTGCGTGTTATTATTTGTGGTCGCTATAGCCAAGTGGTTAGTGTGTTGGACTGCTACGCAGAGGGCCCGGGTTCATATCTCGGCACGCTCAAAAATCAAAAATAGAAAAAAAAAGTTTTTTCTACGAGGCACCACCTCTTGGCTGACAATGGCAAACCTCCTAGAATGAGAAAATGCCTATGAAAAGCTTTTCACTTCGCCGTTCGGATTCGGCATAAAATTGTAGGTCCCTTCCATTCGTGTATAAAAATAACTCACACAATGTGAGTGTGTGAAAGGATGCAAAAAGCTCGGCCTTGACCCTCCAGGGGCTGTTGTGCCATAATAATATTTATTTGTGTACCCTGGTTATTTACTAAGCATTCCCTAGCAAAAAGTAAAGGGGCCAGGAACCCTTTTAAAGTAACGCTGAACAAACAAAAGTAAGACTATCCTTTCTCTCTTCTATTCTTCACACTAGTCCACTAGTTGATGGAGTAATAACGTGAGTCTACTCTATGAAAATAGAAATTGTATAATCGATTAAGGTTTCCGAAATTTGAAAAATGAAAATGTGGTTAAGATGTGCCTTCTTTTATGGCTCAACAACCCACAGGTCCTAGACCGGAAAAAAGGACCGAAATAACACAATCGCACTGTATGAGTGTGTGATATTTATATTATTTGCTTTTTTGTGAGCTATACTAATTGAAGCATCCGAAACAAAAACACCAACATTAAAAAAAACCTAAAACAAATCTGTGAAAAAACACAACAAGTTACATTTTGAAGCTGTGAAAAAATCACTGCAAACAAAAGGCGCCAAATTAAAGTGAGCTTGCAAAGAGCGAAAAAAAAATAAGAACAAATAATGTTCTTATGTAAGTATGTGAAAAACAAAATGGCAGGAAACCCAAAAGTACAACAATGGTAACCTCCGCGAGGGAAACAAATAAAAAACAAGGAGACCAGCATTGCATTTCCGGCGTTGCAACGGTAATTTTGTTGTTGAGTTGAGTTTTTTTTTGTTTTATTCAGTTCTTTTCTGTTATAGTAGCTGTTATTGAAATTGATGTTGCTGCTAAAGTTGTAAGTGTGGTGCACCGCACACACACATAGAGCAACACGGATACATGCGAATTGAGGTAGCTTAAAATTTAGCACAGAATTTTCCCATTTTAAGGTTAACCATTGGAAAACAACAAATGAAAATTTAATTACTTTAATTAAACTCTTCAAAAGGAATGTGCATATGTGTAAGTTTAATTAATGCAGTTATTTAAAAGGAGACAATAATTAACAAAAAATCACAACCAAACAGATAATAATAAAGTCAAAACGAGAATAATGCGCATTCATGAAAAATATACACGGACACTCAGCGGCTCAGATGTGACTCAGTGGCGGATCAAGGGTTTGGGTTTGGGAGAGCTGATTTTGATGAATAATAGTTAAGATAATTATTAGAACAAAGACCAGACCAAAGACCAAACCAAAGACCAGACCAATGACCAGACCAAAGACCAGACCAAATACCAGACCAAAGACCACACCAAAGACCACACCAAAGACCACACCAAAGACCACACCAAAGACCAGACCAAAGACCAGACCAAAAACCAGACCAAAGACCAGACCAAAGACCAGACCAAAGACCAGACCAAAGACCAGACCAAAGACCAGACCAAAGACCAGACCAAAGACCAGACCAGACCAAAGACCAGACCAATGACCAGACCAAAGACCAGACCAAAGACCAGACCAAAGACCAGACCAAAGACCAGACCAAAGACCAGACCAAAGACCAGACCAAAGACCAGACCAAAGACCAGACCAAAGACCAGACCAAAGATCAGACCAAAGACCAGACCAAAGACCAGACCAAAGACCAGACCAAAGACCAGACCAAAGACCAGACCAAAGACCAGACCAAAGACCAGACCAAAGACCAGACCAAAGACCAGACCAAAGACCAGACCAAAGACCAGACCAAAGACTAGACCAAAGACCAGACCAAAGACCAGACCAAAGACCAGACCAAAGACCAGACCAGATCAATGATAAGACCAAAGACCAGATTAAATACCAGAACAAAAATCAGACTAAAATTTAAATAAAAAACCAAAAGATAGAACAAAAGCCAGACAATATCCAGTCAATAAATAGGTTTAAATATTTAATCAAAACAATCATTTAGACGAACCGCAAATCAATGCAATCCCATCTCAGCCCAATAATCAGACAGTGATTCGGACTAAGCTCGGATTAAAAATCAGTCAAAAATTTAAGCCAAAACTCAGACCAAAAGCTTAAAATTTAGACCAAAATAAGACCAACTTCAGTTTAGAAATCAGCCCGAGTTCAGACCAAAACTCAGATCAAATATTAAACCAAACAAAAGCCAAAAGGAAACCAAAACTAGATTAAAAAAGAGCTATAATGAGCGTTTAACTAGACCATAAAAGCATCCCTGAAACCAAGTCAAAAACATACCAAAAACTGTTATCAAGCGAATACAATGAACAGTTGTTCACAATGCCCACAGCTCCGTCCTTTCTCTGGATCTGTCACTGGCTCAGATGCTTATTGGCTTTTGTAAATTAATTACTTTTTTGTATTTCTCAATTTCCTGTATGTGTCTGTGCATTTTGTGTATTTTGGTGTGGCAAGACAGGAAATTAAATTTATGTATTCAATTCTTTTGCGTTTACTGCTTCTTAATAAAATAATAAACAATAACAGCAGCAACTTTGAGTTAAAGACTTTTGGTCATTAAATGCAACTACTTCTTTTTGTTTTTCTTGGAACGCGTTAATGTTCGAAGTTGACGAAGCTTTCCATATATGTATGGAACTTAAGTACTTATATGTAGACATACTCAGAGACTCACGCATACACAGTCACACAGACTCATGGACACTTATGCGTACTTGCTCGCACACTTAAAAGTTTTCACTGCCAAGGTTTTTTTTATTGTATCTGTAGCGTGTGATTCACATCTACACTTTTCATTGCATTTTTCGCACCTCACTTCACTACTCCGCCTCTTCTTCTTTTATAGCTTCCCATAATTGCTATAATTACATTTCATGTGTAATAAAAAAAAAGAAGTAAACAAAAAAAAGTGATTGTATATTTGCTGCACGTTGGCAACACTCATCAAACGTTTGTTGTTGATGAAATCGTAGTTCCCATGCTGGTATCTCTATGCGAATACATATCTATAGGTATGTGTAAAAGTCGAGGGAAAACTGAGGGTTCTTCATCATTAGTCGCCCGCTTTTTTTAAACAAAAAATGTGCTTTATGCAAATAGGAAAATAGGACGGAGAAATGGGAAATAGACAGAGAGGGAAGAAAGAACAGAAGCAGGAGCAGGCACGGTAGGCAGTAGGTCAAGTACAATTTCCATTCATTCATTCTTTCTTTCTTCAAAGCACTTTCACATTGGCATGTAATTAGAGCTTGTTGTAGTTAAAAGAAGCTGTTGGCAACTTCAAAATTTTACTTGAAGAAGACAGCATCAAAGCATCAAATCTTAGTTTTCACACATACACACACACATACTCTCACAAACTGTATCCTAGATTCTAGAATTTTCTTAATTTTCTTGCTGTTATTTTTTTTTAGTATATGGATATGCACCTACTATTTGTGTTAATGATTTCAGTTGCAATGAAGTTGAAGTCATAATTTAATTGCATTTCCATCTACACAAACGCAGACACAAACAAGCACTCACACATATAAATACATATACAGTGCATATGTGCATATATGTGTGCATATAAACTTACTGCATGATTAAAGTATGCATAATTAATGAAAAGCAAATGTAAACAAAAGCAAAAAATAAAAATAAATAAATACGAGGCAAACTCTGTAGCATGCAATAGAGTATTATGCTGATGCTGCTGTTGTTTGTTGTTTTTGCATTTATGATATGTTGGTGTTATGTGGAAAGATAAATTTATTTAAAGATTTTGCATATTTTAATGAATGTAGATAGTCATAGTAATGCTAGAGATAGCAACGTAATATATTATTATAATTTTTTGCTTAATTTTGTACAAACGGAAATACATAGATATTGAGACCAAACCATGTCCAAACCCTTGTTCATTAAATATTTCATTAAGTTATTCGAACTCCAAAAATTTGTTTTTATTCCTTGAAATTCATAAGTGGCAGAGAGTTAGTCTAGTTTAGTCTCAGGGATCCCAGTTATATATTCCGTACGCTTATTCTTAAAAATAATATTTGCTATTATTTCAAAGTTCAACAATCAAAATGAATCATTCATACAACTTATCCTATCATTACAGATATCTGTTACATAACGCCAACCGCCTGAGAAAAATACTCTCTTGTCAAAGCGCAATGCTACGAAACAACGAAGATCCCAACCTTCTTCACTAACCGTAATATAAATGTCAACCTTGACATAAACCAAATATAAATACAGTCGTTTAATACCACTTGTGATAAGCTAATCGTCTACTCAGATGATAAATAGCAGATTAAGAGAAAGAGGAACTAGATAGAAAGGCATTAGCCTTAGGTCTTGAAAATTACTTAACTTCTAGGGCGCAACAGCCCATGGAGGAACTCATCATTTCACATCAATTCATGTCGTACTAGTCATATTTATAAACGAATGAAATGAAAATTGTAGGCCCCAGTTTTACGCTGAACCCGAATGGCAAAGTAGCAGCCCAGCATCGTAACCTTCGAGCTAGGCGACCGCACCTATAGATATAGTGAAACTAAGTTTTGGGTCTGAAATCGCAAAGAATGGTCGTCTGAAGTTAATGGACTCTTCTCGATAAGAAATGAACACAGAACTGCCTTCGTTTTAAGGAGAAAAAACAGATCGAACTCTAAGGGACGTTTTCTCAATTATCCGGTTGACCACTAATCCGAACTTTAACCGACGGTTAGTAGTAGTAGTTAATTCTGGTTAATGCATTGAGAAAACGGCCCTAACTAGACTACTAACAGTTTTTTGTGGCTTAGTACTATGGCATTGGGGATTTGAGTTCTAGGAACAATGAAATGATGATGGATGAAATGCAGAATCCATCGACTTGGTTTTTTTTTTGAAGATAGACAGCTCAAAGAAAAAGAGAGATTTCACTAATAAAAACCTTATAAGGTTTATCAAGAACTACGATCCAAAAACATATGGAACTTAACCAAGGAGGTGATAAAAAAAAATATCTTACTGATTCTTTGTGATGTTGAAATGTTGCACCACTTGCACCACTCAACCACACACTTATAGTAGAAATTTATTCATGACTAGAAACAAAGCCCAGGGACTGAGAAGTATTTGATAGGAAAAAAAAACATTTCCTTAATCGCATCGAACTATGATCGCCATATTATTGTATGCGCCATTTTTTCAAAAATTGGGGATTCTATTAAAAATTTAATTTCCACCAAGATCATCTTCCCATAAATTTATTCCTGTACATTGATAGCAATTTTAGAGAAAATTAGTTTGGAAGTTTTAATTTCCAATATGTACAAAAAATTTTCTCCTGTTAAATTCTTCACATATTTTCGCTTGCTATAATTTGGCCGATATTTTATGACTTTTTTTTTTTTTTGTGAGTCCAAAGATGAATATATTCCAAACCATATTAATTACCCCAAACCCCCTCCCCACACAATCACTTATGTTGGGAAATGAACTCACAGTCCATTGCACAGCGGTTCCATTTGTGTGAGAAAGAGCGACAAAAATAGTTAGAATAGAGATAATTATTGTCTTAAAATTTTAAGAATAAGTTTTTGGCTAAGCAAAAATTAGCGTGATTGAACGACAATATTCGGAACTAAAACTAAGGCAAAGGGGAGTTCAAAGAACTTTTGAGCATAGTAATTTAAAAATTTATTGATTTTTCAAGTCAGAAAACTCAACCACTTCCTTCACTTTCCAATCTATACACACATCCATAGTAGAAATTAACCTCTCACTCCACTCTAAGAAGTGCATAATTGGAATTAAACGTGAGATATGATAGTTTAACCCTTTGACAACCAATGGGACACCGGTGACTCTTTTACCTTCGAATATTTAATGGAAAAATTATGGAATTAATTTTCCGCAACAACGCAACAATGTATCATTCAATAGGGAATGAATGTGGCTTTCAGAAAGTACCTTATTTTCAAGGGTTGCTTCATCCCTTTGACCATTCGACCACCTCAAATTCGGAAAAATTCAAACGTTTTCTCTCTCTTCTTTTTGCTGCAATAATTTGGGAATGGGTGGAGCTACAGGTCCAAAATTTGTGGAGAAGTTACGGGCAATTTTCCTCTTTCCAACAAAAACAAGAAAAAAAGAAAACGACACTCGTCTTCGACCATCAACGCGACCACCCAATCTGAAGGGACTTCTATGTCCCAATGGTCGTCAACGGTAAAAATCAATGACATATTCTAATTTTCTTGACAGGTTGATTTATTTAGAATAAAAATAAACTTGTTTGTATTTTTTATCGATACCTTTCAAAGTCATTTTTTGTTATAGACTTCGAAGCTTTTTCGATCATTGGTGAAGCAGAGTGTTGTTTTGCAAAAGGCACAAATAGCATTTGTTCGACGGTCCTTGCCTTGTTTGGAGTGTTTGGAGCAGACAATACATCTCATGCGTCAGTTTCACTTTTGTAGAGATAATGACCAGACCCCTCTGTTACAGCTTCTGATGGTGGCCTCTTCTGAACTAATACCCCTGCCCCCTTTCCGCATACACACTTATGACGGAAATCGAAATCAGCAAAAGCATATTCGAAACTGAATCCAGAGAGAGTTTGAAGGGTTTTTAATAGGATAGAATGTTTTTTTTTTACAATATTTTGTAATTTCAAATTTGGTCTATAGATTTGTAGAGCCAAGGATAACAAGGCGCTCAAAAAAGATGACATGGAGCTCAAACGGCTCCCCTCCCTCCTTCTGCTATCTTTTTTTCTGCCCAACACACACAGCAACTTTTGAATAATTTAATTTGTTACATTCGACTAATATGATTTAACTTTTACTATTTGAATTTCGCCATTACTTTCAACAAGTTATTTGTTTGATTGATTCAACCACAGTGTTTGTTTTTTTCTGATGAAACACACACACACACACCAAACCTTATTGTAGCTTCTTCAATGATAGAAACATTTGCTTTTAATTATTTCTTTTATTCACTAAGACCAACCATAATCCTCTTGATGTATACCGCGTACACTGTGCTTAAGACTGTTTGTGTTTGCATGGATGGCAACTCTATAAATAATTTTTATATTAAGTAATTAAAAGATTAGCTAACAACTGAAATGTATTTGAAAAGAGTATTTAAAAAGTGTAAACTTCAAATGCCAACAACAACAACAGCAGCAAAAACCATATAGAAAGAGAAAAGTGAAATTTCTAATATGCAATTGCAATGAAAATCAATTTAAAGATTACACACTACACACAACAAACAACACCACAAATAAAAAGTGTCTAGTTTGAAATAAATATTGCTGACAAGTTTAAAGCTGATATTTTAAAGTTATCAACTTACTGTTGAACATCTCAAATAAATAAAAGTGAAAAGCGGCAGAAGTTTGATGAAGCTTTAAGAATTTTGAATGCTATAGTGAAAAATGAAAGTGACTTTAAGCTGAAAATTAATTTTAATTAAAATTTTTCCTATAAACTTGAAATTTTCAATTTTACAAAACATAAAAATTTAAGTAATACTTTCCATGTATTTTTAGAAAAAAAAATGAAAAGAAATAAATAAAATCTTTTATACAATTCATTTGGCCTGATGCGCAATTAAACGCTTTTCCTCTAGAGTCTGTTGTCAATTTAGGCATTTTACAACATGACAATTGTTTTTTTTCTTTTTTTTATTGCTGATGTTGCTGTTGTTACTGTAGTATCTGCTGTTAAAGACGAAGCTAACTGCAATTTTTAATTGTTGTCGTCATTGCTGCCTTCTTTTTTCATATTGTGTGTATTTCCAAATGTAGCTTTTTCGTGCCAGAAAAAGGCTAACAGTAAATTATGAAGAGGGTCGAGAGAGGGAAATGAAATGAAGCAACAAAAAAAAAGCTATAACAACATCTCAAAAGCAGACAAAAAGATAAACGTTGTTATTGTTCCAGAAAAAAATAGTAGTAGTAGTAGTGGTAGAACATGGTTATGGTAGTATGTAGTTAGTAACACATTTTATTGCTTTTGGCAAATCCAAGCAAGACTAGAAACATTAAATTTTAGTGCAATTGGGGCGGGTTCATCACGCCATTACAATCATTTAAGTTTGTCTCTACATCAGCTACAAATTTCATCCTTTTTATAAATTGTTCCCTTTTCTCACATGCTACACACACTAAATAGATATACTGCAGCTTTCAAATGCATATATATCTGTGTATAGAGTGCCTCGTGTGCCATAATTATATAGCAGATATGGAAATAGGGTATGTTGCCTACTCTATTCCATTAGACTGCTGTTACTACCATAGCAACACAACAATCGAGATAAGTACATATACTTATATTTTACAGCATATTTTCTTTTGCATTGCTTCCTCAATAATTCAACATTTATTTCGATTTTTTCTATCTTTCATATTTCTTTTGCTACATAGTGCAAAATTATGCAATTGTTTGCCCAGCGGTGTTGCCTATCTGTCTGACTATATTCCAAGTATGTTTATCTGTCTGTATTACTACGTTGGCGTTGGTTGCAGCAATTGCTGTATGCAATTTCAACTGGCTACAGTTGCTCTGTGGCTCCTCTGTGGCAGTCAGTCCAGCGGTGTTCATCATCGACTATCATCAACATCATCATGTACGCTTAATAAGGTTTCATTAAATTTAATTGCAATTTCCAGTAGTAAGCATAGTGGAGTTGGGCAGCAGGCAGCACCCTCTATAAGCATCAAACAATGAGTTGGAGGATGTTGAATGTTGTTGGCGTTGAAATTATTAGTCTTTTTTTTAATTTTTTTTTTTTTTTATTTTGTTTCCTCAAGTGAATTTGACAATGAGTTCAAACAGAAAGCGAGTTCAATTGCAATTACAGTGATTTTACAGTATCTATTTGCAAACACATTTAAAAGAAATCTTTTATAGCAAACTTATTTGGATGTTGATTGCAATTTGTATTTGCTTGCAAAATAATGAACTAATATTGCAATAAATTTATTATTATCTCTTAGGTAATGGCTCAAGTAATAAGTTTCTTAATTTTAGCTATGATCAATAGATGGGATTGTGAGTTAAGTTTTGAAAGCATTGATTGAAACTTCTTGGCAATTTAGTTTAATTAATACAAGCAAACAATTACATACTTAGTGTGCTCAACCGATTTTTCTGATGTTGATTAGAATTTGTGATTTTCAGCAAAATAGTGTAATAATATTTAAATAGATTTATTATTTAACTAAAGAATCAAGTAATACAATAGCTTAAGTTAAGTTAAAGTGAAGTGCTCAAAAGATCTGATCACCTAAGGGAACCAGAAATTTGTCTTTTATTATGCCCCTTTATGTGGTATCTTCAACAGTTTCAAATTTTCATATCTATATTTCGAAACTCCCTGGTAATAAGTTTCATAGAAATGGCAAACGTCAGTAGATGTCCTTGTCAATTCAGTTTTCAAAGCTTTGGTAGAAAATTCTTGACAATTTAATCCAACAAGCCCTAATTATTTCTTCTAGTTTAAACCAGCATCTATAAGATCAAAGTAATGCGCATTTACACTGAAAACACAAAAGAATTTCAGATAGAGGGTAACTGATTGATGGCAGAGTCTTTCTGCTATCTTGCCAGTGTAATATATAATTTCGGTGTATGCTGAGAAAACATATGCAGCTGTATCAGAATAGTGAAGTCGACTTTGGTATTCCCTACCCGAAATGGGGCCCCAAATTTACATCTCACACCGCACTAAACTTAGGCTATTAAAAATTCAGAGAACGAAATGGGAATAAATCCGCCACGTTTCCGAAGACCGCACGATGATATCGACTGAGCTTCAATCGACCATAACCTCAGTACAGCTGGAGGAGATGACAACCGCTGAATACTGGAAACGATTTGTAGAGCATGAAACAAAAATACATTGTGCTACAAAACTCGATTTATTGTCTTGGAAATGGGTCATCAGATAGCAGAAAAATTTTAATTAGACCAGATATATTCAATGTCTTATATGAGGCACTCAGAGTGACTCAAATATTTAGCTGGAACAAAAGTAAACCAAATATTTTTTTAGCGCTAAAACGAACCTTCGTTGAAACATTTACAAACACGACACAACGAAGTTTCGTTTTTACTCCAGAAAATATTTGGTTCGCTTCTGCTCTAGCAAAATCATTGTCATTTTTGTTCTGACTGCGTCATATGTAGTACATTTCAGAAAAGTTTAATTTTTTATTAAATATGAATTTATTCAACCAAAATATATTCGAGGTTATTGTTACAAAATATTCTGTTTTTTAATCATTTTCAAATAAAACAGAGTTTACTAAACTCCAAGAGTTCTTTTTTGGAATTATTAAATTTCCTGAACTTAATTCCATTTTAGTTTTAAAAATTCAGTTTCAAATCGAAGGGATACTTTTATCAAGATTATAATATTGATGATATTATGGGCGTTTTTGTATGAAAGTCGCATGTTCTTCTTTCCCCTTTCAATTTCTCGTTATCTATTTTTTCTCTCTTCTCATAAATTTAACCACTTTCTGCTGATGGAAATATTCCAAAAAACATAGCAATTCCTTTTTCAGAATCGATCGAAGTCGACCCCCAAAGCCAAAAAAAAAAAATGGGTCACACAATGGCAGCAAATAAAACGTGGAACGAAATCAATCATTTGATAGAACGAATTGAAAGAAATTTGTAGTGGCGATTTGTTTCCTCATGAAACCATAGCAACAATGCATTACCAATTTATTGTTGTTTTTAAATAAATTTTAATTTTTCTTTTAACGCTTGTTGATTTTCTTAGCATTTGAACAGAATATTATTATTGATTTCATTAAACTTTCAATATGTGTTACTTGTATTTTGTCCTTTATCATTTCTCAAGATCAGCCATTCATATTTCATATAAGATACCATTATACACAAAGTTTTGGAACCATTGAAGTCACATTTATGTATACAAAAATTTGTATATTTTGAATATTTATTCTTCTTTATACTTTATCATATCTTTACTTTAGTAGTTATATATGCTGTTGCTCAATAGATGTCACTGTTCATAAAGTTTTAGAATCATTTGCGAAATTATTTAATTTTTCTTTCTCTTTTCTATAAACTTTATTATTAAATTATTTCATTTTATTTTCGTTTAAAATAAATA
The DNA here is from genome assembly GCA_963691655.1 of Toxonevra muliebris. NCBI lineage: Eukaryota > Metazoa > Arthropoda > Insecta > Diptera > Pallopteridae > Toxonevra > Toxonevra muliebris. The sequence continues at coordinate 76,242,335 of OY829329.1, forward strand.
CATATTAATATTTTTCTTTCATTTGTCCTTTTAACCCACAAAATAAAACAAAAGTATGTGGGTACCTAAAAATTCAATTGGTTTTCTTCTTCCATATTTTTTTTTTTTTTTTTTTTACAACAATAGAGTTTCTTTGGGAAAATTCATTGTAAGTAATTCTTTTGTTCGCTGAAAAATGTGGGTGACCTTCTCTTTAATTGAAATGCATTTTGCTTTGAGCGTTAAGATTTTTTTAAATTTATTTCATATTAACTACAGCTACAAAAATACTAGTACAAAGCTAAAAAAAAATTATTTTGTATGTGCACAAAAAAAATAAAATAAAATAAAAAAACTAAAAAGCATTTTACTAGAAATGATAAGCAATTTTTGTAGGTTAGATATTTAAAAACCGTTAAACGTGGGCATTTATATAAGTTCAACAGATATTTCTTAGTATAAAAAAAAAAATAATTAATTAAATACACAAAAGAAATTTTCATCCATAGAATGACTCATTTTTGACCCTTTAAACAAAATTTAACTGAATTTTTTTCAATTTACGCTTTTAATTACAACTTAAATGTTTTTTTAGAAATAAAAAATTTTTTTGTGCAATTTTCAAATGCTGAATTTCACAAAAAAACCACAATAGTTTTAGAAACCAATCAAATTATTTGAATACTTTCAATATTTTGAAATTCAAGAAATTCAAAAAATTTCTAGCATTCAGCATCTGGCAAAACTAACCAAAGTGAATATATGATATCCAGATGTTTTTATAAGTGAACATGTTACAACACAATATAAAGATATATGATTTGTAATGCTATTTTGATTTAATTAAAAGTTTAAATTAATTTTTAATTGAATGGCACAGTTTTGGAAATTTTTACTTATGTATACATATTAAAAAAATAATGAAAAAGTTAAGTTAAACATTTTGAATAGAAATAGATTTGCAAATACTGCTTCAATACCTCTCAAACTTTTCATACAGCGACATCTTTTGGAAAGGGAAATGAGAAAACTCACTTTCTTTTATACTCTCCTTTACAAAAATGGTAGGTACATAAAAATATGCAGTAATAAATAAAAAAAATTTAAAAATCTATTAAAAGCCTAAACGTATTTTTGTAAATAAATATCTAAAATGAGGTCAAACCATTACTTTCATGCTAAGTATTTAAAAATTAATTTATGCAATGAAAATTTTGCACATAGCTGAAAAAATATATAAAATTGTTAGCCTTGTGGTGTATAATCATTCCACTACACTAATGCCAACATATTCAAGTAAGTATGTATAATTAACAAGCCCTTAGGGTATATTTTAAAAGAAACTAAAGAAACGTATACTAAATAAATTTTAAATACCTAAAACTACCAGCCAAACGAACGGTGTCATTATTAAGTATACTATGTAGTATTACAAAAGGTGATTTACCTGTAGCCAAGAAGTAATAACTGAAGCAACAGCAATAGCAAAGGCAGCAACAGCAACTTATAACACATTAGAGCATCGTCGTCGACATCGTCATAGTCGTCACAACACATTGTAAAATATCAGAATCATAGAAAAGCGTTAAGGAAAACAGAAAAAGTATGGTAGAGTATCCACACATATGCACACAACATACCCATAGGTACATAATAGAGAGTGTTTAACAGTCTGTTGAATTTATGCTTACATGGACATTAGCTTCATTTCATACTGGTTGGTTTATTTTTTTTTTTTTTTTTAATTTTTCAAAGTTTCCTACATACAATAATTTGCAGCAGCAGCATAATCAACATCAACACCACCAATAATACTAGTAACAGCAAGTAGCAGCCCGCAATAACATAAAAAGACGAAGAAGTAGAAGAAGAAAAATAAGTCTATGAGTTGAATATGGATGACGATGACGGCTTTGTTTAACGCATGAGTTATTAGCGAAACATATTAACAACAGCAGCAGCAGAACTTTTGCGCAAAAAAAAAATTCATATTGAAGCTAGACCGACCACAAATACACGTAAATATCTACCTGCCTTAGATACCCAACGGGAAAATTTAAAGTGTTGCCCATAGAAACAATTTGAAAACACTGAGCTTGTGCTTCGTGAAAAATATCAGGAGGGAAAAATTTAAAGCTCTTCCCAAGAAATAATTTGGAAGCGATGAGCTTATGTTTGGTGCAAGCTTTCTTTTTGTAGGAAGTGCTCATGTTATTTAGCCTTCCAGGAAGCGCAAAAAGAGTGTTTTCTAGTAAAACTATGGGATATAAACACATAGGATAGGCGACAAGGCTTATGACTGCATCTGTCAAAAACGTTTTAATGAAATTGCAAAATTTAGCTTAGCAACTATACGACTGCTTGACTCTATTTGCAATTGCAGTCGTATTAGAATCTATTTCTAATTTGACGGCGGCAAAACACAAAAAAAAAAAAGAGAAATGAGAACAGAATTACAAAATAAAGGGTTTTCCATTAGCGCCTGGTTATATTGGTGCTCGGTGTTTGACGAACACAAAACAATTTCTCTGTGCTCGATCAACTTGTTGCAGAACTGTCGTCATGTTACCGTCAATGGAGAGCGCTATCGTGTTATGTTGGAAAATTATTTATTTGTGGCCAGAATTGGATGAACTTGACATCAACGATATATGGTTTCAACAACACAGCACGCGTCACAATCGATTTATTAAAAGGCAAATTCTTTTTATTGGGCTATATCAAGTCACTGGTCTATGCCAACAAGACAGCAACTTTAGACGAGCTCAAATACAGTATCAAACGCGAAATTGCCAACGTTCCGGTCGAAATGTGCACCAGAATGGTGGAAAATTGGGTCCAAAGAATCGATCGCTATAAACGGGCTCGTGATGGTCATATGACCGAAACCGAATTTCATTCATAAAATGTAATGCTTGCACTACACCCACAATAAATTTGAACTCAATATCTCAAAAAAGTCTGTGTTTTATTAATAGATAAAATTGTAATGTCCTTAATGGAAAACCCTTTAGAAGAAGAAGAATGAAAAAAATGAACCCTTTCATGCCCGATGTTGCCTCTAGGCAACATTCACTTTGATGTGGCACAAAATAGGTGTTTCAGAAATTTTACCTGTAATAGTATATGGCGCGCTCAGAGGAAACGTGAAGCATAAAATTTACTAGAGGAAAGAGTTTTTGCTCTTACTTGCCGACTACAGTGATATAGCCGAGTACGCACGAAGAGTTGTAACTTAAAACGAGACTTCGTTATGGGTTTATGAACATTTGAAATTTCGTGCTTACGTCATTTGTTACATTTTTTGTCTTGGCAGTCTAGTCAAAAACCAAAGACCAAAAATTTGTTCTTAAAATCTTTATTAAAAAAAAAATAAAATATTTTAAACTATTACTAAGCGGAAATTTTTATAGTAAAATTTGTTTATAAAAGACAAAAGAATATGAAAATACAAAAATTGGGCAAAAAGGGTTATTTAAATACCATTAACCATAGTAAATGATCCCAGAATTTTTTTATTTCTCAAATGATTAACATGTAACAAAACATAAGCAGTTTTAGCCATCGGTTTTGAGGAGTATTATCGTAAGCTCAGTTCAGGCAGATGACGGAGTTCCACTTATGGATACTCGCTGTTAAAATGAAAAACCCACCTATGAAATGTCACAGAACTGCGACTGGGACCGGTTTTCTAAAGTCAGATTTCCAACGACTTAAGCTCCGAAGAAAAGGGATTGCCGACGACGGTCAACACTTATACATATTTCATGTATTCTTATGAAAGTAAACATATTGGCTACAACTCTACGACAATTACCGCAGACGTCGACTCTAATCTATTTCTAATTTTAGATGGAACAGAAATAAAAACTAACCGTAATATTTCCCATTTCCGTATTTTCGTATTTCATTGGAAATAAACAATTATTGTTTTTCATTTCCAAAATATAAAAATATTCCCTTTGAAGCATTTAATTTGTATTGGAGGTGCCACGCCCCATTCTTCACCCCACCTGCCATGATATTGTCATCCAATATACTACTACTACTACTATGGCACAACAGCCTATGGAGAGCCTGTGAGTAATATTTATACACAAATAGAAAAGACCTAAAGTTTTCTGCCGAATCCGATCAGAGAAGAGAAAAGCTTTTTATAAGCAATTTTTAGACTAATATGTTTGCCATTGCCAGCCAAGAGGTGGTGCTAGGTAGAAAAATTTTTAATTTTTGATTTTTGAGCGTGCCAATATTTGAACCAGGGCACCTCTGCGTAGCAGTCCAACACCCTGACCACTAGGCTATGGCAACCACCGAAGATATGTGGTTCCACGGGAAGTGTCCTACCCACTAAACCAAGCTTAACCATATAAGTACTTCTATACCAAATATTAATACCGTACCACAAATGGTTCCTGAGATATTTCATAATAAATATTCCGGTTATAGGGATGTGCCACACCCACTTTTAAAATCCCAGCCACGTTCACTTGAAATTAAAATCTCGAACTCGGAGTTTGCAAATAATGCCATATTGTAGTAACCTGAGATATCCTATAATGAAAATTCAGATTTTATGGGAGGTGCCACACCCTCTTTTTCAATCATACCTACATATTGCCTGTAGCATGAAACCAATCCTTTTGTAGGAAATGTCAGTACTGTACTTAAAATGGTTCCGATGATATACCTAAAAAAACATAAGGTTTGTATGGATGGTACTACGCTCACTTGCAATTAGTGAGTCAAAATTTGGGGTTAACCCCTTCCCAATAAAAAGACAAATCATATGTTTAAAGGGATGAATAAAATTAAAATGCTCTTCCCTCTCTAAAAGCTTAAAGTCATCACGTTTGTCCAATAGCATACAACGAAAAAGACAAAGCTCTAATTACTGACCTAAAAGCGCTTCAGTATTGGTAAAAAAAGATGTGCTTCCGTAGTGATTACTTTCCCATTGGGTACCCATATATGTATGTATATATATAGACATTGTTCATCAAGATAGAGGAGCCACATGAGTTAAGTTTCCTATACACTCACTCTTTAGAGAAATTTTTGTATACACATAGTACGAAATAACAATTTAGAAAATGGTTTTAGAAAATATGGCAACATTGGTGGTGTGGTGTTGGTTGACGGCCGCAGTTTTTTTCAGGGCTTACATATATGGCTGTAAACTATATAGCACGTCTTCAACTACATAACTAACATCCACTTGCCTATTTCTGTTCTACTTGAAATGATAACTACCTTCTTTTTTTCATGGTTTGTGTTCTGCTACCTCATATATGGCGATGGTGGTGTTTGCTGCAATATGAAACGTTGATGTTGATTATGCTGTGTAGCTTCTTCGATGAGCAAACAATTTTAAAGTCAAACATAATTTTTGCAAGTGTTAGTCGTGTGTGTGCAACTATATTGCAATAGAATTGTAAGTAGTTAGTTTAATAATGAGGTTAAAAAACTGTTGCAATTGCAACAAAAAAAAAAAAAACAGAAAAAACTAAAAGAAATTATAGCTAGTTGTGCTGAAAGTAGGTAATTTTATAATATTGCGAAATTGCAATGAAATCACAGCTACATACATAAATATGTTCATACATATGCATATATCTCTAGAATAAATCTAACTAACTGGCAAAAACAATTGCATGAAGAACAAAAAAGTTTTAATTAAAATTCTTCAATGAAAAATGTTAATTTCTTCAAATTTCATCCTCTCCACTTTGTCTACTGTGTAATCAAGTTTTCATGCACCGCCAAAGGGAGTCAGTCAGTTAGTCAGTCATCAGCCTCAATCATCATATTTTAGTTATCTGTTGTATGTATCAATTGAGCACATGCGAAGAAGATTTTTGAGCCTATTTTACATTATTGCTGTAAATTAGATAACAGAAATAGAAGATAGTACGATAGCATAGAGTGTGAAAGCGCTAAAAAAACAGAAATATTTCTAGCTATTTTTCGCGCAAAATAAAAAGTAACACGCCGCCATAACGATAAGCAAAACTTCAATGGAAATAACGTGACAGAATTCATTAGCAAAATTGACATAAACCAGTGCGGCAGGCAACCAAGCACGAGTATTGTGTGCTCGAGTATACTACATAGACTTTAAAAGATGTAAGCTACACTCTGCAAAAAAAAAAAAACAACTTTAAATCCATGTCACAAAACTTAATTGATTATCAAAAAATAATAGAAAACATCAAATTTTGTTTAAAAAAAAAAATAGTTTTATATCACAAAATTAACTTAAAAAACAATTCAGAGCTAAAATCAAGTTCATTTCCCCTTTCTTAAATCCGTTTTTCCATCGGTGTTGTATTTTCCACCGATTTTCAAATTTAACACAGATATGCCCAGTGGCCTATTTCTAGTACACTTCAAAAAGTTTTTATTTTGATTGAATATATACTCATTTTATCAAAATCAAACATTTCGGAAGTGATCTACATATAGGACAATGGGCATATCTGGGTTAATTCTGGGCAAAGTACAATGGTCCAATGGATTGAATTCAATAGAATCTAATTAAAAACCTTAAAGCAAAGAAAAATCATACGCTGAATATCTTGAAGCCCGAAATTATTTAAAGTAGACACCGACTAAAAATTATATTTAGCATTTGAAGTGATGGTCTGTAATTCATGACCCTGTTTATGCGGGTTTTCTCAATGCTTTCCCTGATGGAAGAGGGACGGAAGGGACATGCTAAGCTATTCATATCTCTCAATTCTGGATTCATTTCAATTTAATTCAGGGTCAACAATCATATTGACTGAGATATTTATCAGGAAATGCAGGATTTTTATTATCTCCTCCTCATGTTTCTGTTAGTATCCCGATGTATATCGCAATGAGTTTTTAATTTTATTAATTTGATTCCAAAGTAAAATTCTGTTTAGCTTATAAAATGGGGAACTGGAATTTAACGCCCTGTTAAACTATCTCGTGACCGTAACGAAACCCGAGAAGATAGTGCAAAACCAAATCAGGATTCGTATTCTCTGGCTCCCATTTTTTCTTACAATTCTTGATTATCGCTTTTTGCTTATATCATAATTTTCATTGGACCATCAGAGACCCTGTGTATTTCAATAGACATTTTTAAGAACTTTTTTAGAACATTTTTAATAGGCATTTTTTTTAAAGACGTTTAGTTTTAACTATTCACTAGACCCTTTCTTGACCTATAGATACCAGAGGCTATAGAACCAAACTGGGGCCAGGATCGTCTTTGCTGACCTCTTTTCTATTGTGAAAAGGTTATAAAAGTTTTCATTGAGGGTCACGAGTGACCTATAACAGATTTTCAAAGAAAATGAACAAAAGTTTAAAAATATGAGAAATCATGTTTGAGTTAAGTATTTGAGCAAAATTTGTAGAATTTGTAAGCAATTGAAAATAGGCAAAAAAAAAGAAATTTTTTTTATTACTTCGAAAAAAATCTGATTTTTTTTTTTAGAAAATCTAAAGGGCATCAATTCCGTAATTTTTGAAAAAACTGCAAAATCCTATTTTGGGCCACCGAGGCTTTCCTGATGGATGTTCTCATGCACTGTTAGATTTAGAGATTCCGTAGAAAGAGAGGGGAGGGAAGGAGGAGAGGAAGGGAGGGAGATGTCAATAATATCGACGTAGACATATACGAGAAAGTGAGGAAGTTTATCTGAACCTCTCCTCCCTTTGTTTCCGCTAGTGACCTGATGTGTATCGAAATAAGTAGTAGATTTCTTAATTCGATCTTTAGAGCAGTTTATATTGAAACTTAGACAACTTTCTCAAATAAATAGGAGTAAGGATTCTGATTGAACGACACAACTGAAAGTAAGAATCGAAATTTCTCTACTTCAAAATTTTGAAACCGGTGTTTTTAAAATTCGATGCTTAGGAACCCTATTCTGTAGCTTTGCGTGCTACTATTAAAAAGTTTGAATAACTTCTCCTAATGAATTTTATGAGTTTTAATGAAATTTTAAGATCGAATTTGAAACATCAGTTCATATTTTTGAACTTCAAGATTCTGGAGTCAGCTTTATTACTTTCTACTCTTAGAAATTCGATTCCACAGCCTTGGTTCAAATGTTGAAAAGTTTCAATAATGAATTTTTGTGAAAGAAATTTTAAAGCAAGAATCGAAACAATAGTGAACAAAAAAACGCTTCTTTTTCAAATTCGGTTTTACTCAACATTCGGATTTTTTTCTGTTTAAAAGGTTTTTAATAACTTTTTTTAATTAAAGTATGAATTCATATGAAATTTAAATGCAGTATTCGAAGTAAGAGTTTAAATTTCGAGATGTTAAAGCTGAAACCGATTAGAAACCGATTCCATATTAGTTTTATGAATTCCAATGAGATAAAAAGACTTTTGCGCCATTCCGAATTGAATCGCTTCGAATTGCGTCGTTAAAATTTTACGTGGGTTCAAACTTTATCATGGTAAAATATTTGTTTGTCTTTTTATTATTGACAATTTCGATTTTTCTTTAAATATTTTATTCTGGTACCAATTAAAAAATAACAAATTGCGTCGTTTGGGACTTTCCCAATTAACTACGTAAAGCAAAGGCTATGGTGTGATTACAAAAAATTATGATATTAAAGTCCGCTTTTTCAAGTTTTGTGGTTGAATTTTGAGATCAGACTTGATTTAATTGAAGCATGAATTCAACTGAAAATTAATGGCAAATACCGAATTAAGAGTCGAAATTTCAAATTGCCGTTCATTGCCTTTTTTAAATTCGACGATCCGAGTCTGCGGAATCAAATTCTTGAGGTAATCCACAAAAATCCTGACTTACTTCCCCTAATGACTTCTGTAAATTTTAAACAAATTTATAAACAGAAGTTAAAGCAACCGCTAAAATTTCTGAACTTCAAGATACTGAAGACGGCTTTTTGAAGTTTAGAGTATAAGAATCCGAATCCGAAGCTTTTCTTTATTTTGCTCATAAGTTTAATTAACTTCCCCCTATGCGAAGTATGAATTCTAGAATTTAGAGTCTGCAGCAAAGATTTCATTTGTTTGTTACTCAATATGAAAATTTTTCAAGTGTAGAGAAATGTAAAATGCCTTTGAGCTGATTTTTGTATTGTTTTTTTTTTTACAACACACACACATATAAACTTAAAAAGAGCATAAATACAAAGCGAAAAAATATATGATGCCTTGTTCCTCAGCGTTGCTTTGGTTATTCAAGTATGTATTCGTAATATACTTGAACGGTCAATTTGAAATTTAGTGCAAAAAAAGCACATTACTATCATTATTTATTTTGTAATATTTTCACACGTTACCTTTTTTTTCAACAAAAAAAAAAACATATACCTTTTATCATAATGAAAATTGAATTTCTATGTTTATTGACATAAATTAAGTACATGGGTGCGGGTGTTTATGTGAGAAACTTCCTCCCTTTTTGCATATTTGCGTTTGAATTTGACGCAGTTCATTAAATTCATTATGAGTTTAATTTACTATTTCATTGTGTTAATGTGAACTCAAGCGGAAATTCGCAAAAGTTTATGTATGCATATATAGTTAAATAAAAATGATTTGCCATTTTTGTGACAAGCGTTTGTGATGAAATTTATAAGCACTTATTAAAATATTTTAATATGAGATTAAAAGCTTAAAAATTCTTTTCTATTCTGCTTGAAATTGCGCAATTCTATTTTTGTTAATAACTTTTAGCTAATTTTTTTTGTTCGCCAACTTCAAACTAGTGAATCTTTAATTCACAATTTGTTTTTTTTTATGTTTTACGCTTCAGCGGTTTTCACTTCAATGAGTTCATGTTCTATTCTCGTGCAGTTTACGTTTGCGTTTAGGTTTTTTTTCTGCTATTTATTCACTATTTTCATTTTTGATTGCAGTGCAGTCCATTGCCAACTTCAAGGCAAAAATGTTGTTGTTATGTTCGCTTTTGTTGTTGTTAATTTTTATTTTTGTAGTTGTTGTGGTTGTTATAAATACAGGCGCCCACCTTGCACATCATCATCATCATCAGCAACAACAACAACATTAAAGTTGTGCTTTTCTTTCCAACGGAAATTAGTTTTCATGCTCAAATCAACCAATATTATTTTTATTTATTTTTGTGTTTTTTGTTTTTGTTTTTTTTTTTTGCTCGGAAAAATTTCAAACAAGTGTTTTTTACCCTACCCTCCTTTTTCCTCTTTCTACCTCACCAACCCCCTTCATTGCGTTTTGCTGCTACCGCCAAATTTAAATATAGAATTTGAACTAATTTTTTTTAATGTAAACGAAGTCGCTCTCTCTCTATTTTGTACGGGACTATGCTGCGTATTTTTAGCAAATGCATGCGTATTTCGACATATGGAAGCAGAGTTGGGTGACCGAGGTGGCCAGCTTAAAATTAGTATGTGATAGAGTATTTTTGATAATTAATTAACACGAGATTGAATTTCTTTATAGCACTTTTTAACAAAAATTTAGTTAATGAAAACTTTATTTTATTCAGAGTTTTGAAAACTTCTCAAAAATCATTAGACATTTTCCATTTCACTAAGCTCATTTGAAATTATATATAAATTTTAATCGCATTGTCTATTTTTTATTAAAAACAATTTCACACTCACTTGTAAAACATGCTCAACACTATATAATCTTACACACCGTTGTTGCACCGTTTCCAACTCAACAAAACTTAATGGAAAACTGTTGACACATTCGAACTTTTTCGCCCGAAATATATAAGCCATTTAAAAACTTTGCCATCAACAACAACAGCAAAATGTTGCAGCAATCGCAGCAATGGCAACAAATATACGCAACGGCAAATATAATCATACACAAAGACAGACGGACACAAAGCAAATAAATATACTGATACTTAGTTGCACACTTATTTACTTAGTCACTACAAAAATCCGTAAAGTTATGATGATCACAGTGTGACGAAACGTTTAAAGAAAGTGACAAAAATGTAATAATTTCTAAACTAAAATTAGAAATGAAATTGTATGATTTTGTTGGAGTTTAATGACAAATTTTTTTTAAAAATCAAAGAAATAATTGCAATTAATTTAAGGCTTTACCAATTTTTAGCCTCGTGGACTCTCAGTATTTCTGAGCACATCCCTCTAAACCTAAACCTAAGGCTGATTAATTCTTGACTGATTAATAAAATAATTTTGTGCTTGATTGACCGATTGTGTTTTGATTAATCGTTAATCAAAATGATAAATATGCATTAATAAAATTCGGTATTTCAGTGGATCACGATTTTCTTTAATTTTATGCTCACTTTATCAATTTAAAATTTAATTACTTTGTGCAGCAAAAATCTCACCCAGATGGGAATTTGAGAGGTATTTAAGCTTAATTTTGGGTTACCAATCACAAATATAAAATCTGTTTTTTTTTCGTAGCTCCTTAGAGTTTTCAAAATACCATCAGTTATAATTGGATATTTCTGTGTAACAAATGAGTATAAGTTGCACATAGTTTTGTCTAACCTCAAAAATTTTCCTTTTCTCCGAAGACACTTGAACACTTTCCTAAAATGCGTGTAATTTGAGGTACATGCGTGTAAATATCGTTTTTTGTTTTGACTGAAATAAATTGGTTAAGCATCGACAAGTCATAAAATATATATCAAAACAGGTCTGAAAGTTGAAAAATTAAATTTGAATAAAAGAAAAGAATTAAATAATGTCAACCAAATGAAAATGGTATTATAATTTCTTTTACCTACACGCGCCGAATGGTCGAACTTACATTTGTTTTATGGAATTTGTAAAACGGGAAAAAGCAATTCTAGTCTCCCGGGCAAACATGATAACTTAATTGGGCATTTCCAGTTGTAACTTTCAAAAACACGGTTTGTTTGCATTTTCTTGCAGTATATGTTTTCAAAAATGTGTGTACAAATTTGTATATTGATCAGGTGAAAATTGCAGACTCTTTGCGATTTCCAAAAAGTTGGTGACCCCGATTACTCAATAACCGATTATCTTCAAATTTAGTTTAGAAGATACACGAATTAAGGTACATAGCTACCACGCTCAGTGCGACACCTATGTATCTATCTTCTAAACTAATGTAGATCTCATTTTGAAACTTTAAATACTTTAAGCTACAGTTTAAAAAAAAACTAGTTTTTTTAAATGGTCGAAGGTTTAAAAATTCTGATTTTAACATTCATTTCCGGTTTGGTGCAAAATGCAAAAAAAATTAACTTCGGATCTGATTCCATAATTGAAAAGAATAATAGATTTCCCATTTATCATATACCATCGTGTTCAAAATTTTATTGTAAATTTGTTTAATTCTAAAAATTACTTCCGAAAAATCCATATTACGTCAATTCTTTAAAAACCCATCCTAGAAGTTCAATTTGGCCGAATTTCAACGAATTTCAGAACTTCACATTTTTTTCCCGTTAACCCCTTCACATGAAATGCCTCATACAGTAAAGTCAGTGGCCCTAATTAGGGGTCGTTCACATATTATGCAACGTGTAACGGGGTGAGGGAGGAGGGGCCGCCAATTTGTTGCGAAGTGTTACATGGAGGGGGGCCCATCAACTGCGTTACGTAAAGCCAATTTTATCCTATCAAATACAGATGACTTCAGACTGGGGCGGGGGGTCGTTTTGTTACGACCAGGAAGTAGGGGTCAAAATTGGTCAAAAATTGCGTTACGTAATATGTGAACGGCCCCTTACAAGCAGGTCCAACTTACACGCACTTCCCCTACTTATACCATGCCCCTACTTATTATGCTGATGGTCTGAGAGAAAATTATTCGCAATAAAAGTCTGAAAATATTTTACCCCCATAACATTGACCCCACTAGTCTTCGTTCCCCTCATTGTAGGTTTTTTTCAATACGTTTTTCTTTGAAATGGATTTAGGAAACAAACGGTTGAGAAAACTAAGAAATATTTTCGGGAAAAATATTCCCCATAAAATATAAGGGAAAATTTTCAAACAACAAAATGGTTCTAGCATTACACTTTTTGGGTTAACGACACCAAAGTTTATATTTTCATCCGCTTTATGGAGTATACATTACTATACGTGATCAGCGGCCCACATTAGTTTTAAATATTTTTCAAAACCCCATCTGAATTTTATATGTTGCACAATTTAGAAAATTCAAAAATTCAACCAATCGATGGATCACGATATCATTATGAAAATTTCGCTTATTTGAACAACAATTAATCTTTATATTTAAAAATGAGCTGTTCATTTGAGAGCTAAAAACTCAAAAACTAACCATCCGATTCAGCTGAATCTTACACAATGTATTTTTCATAAGGCCTGAAGTGCACGTTAATATTCATGACGTTTGGAGAAGTGGACGTGGTACCTCTCATATAAAACTGAATTTTTATTTCAGGAACAGTAATATTTGTTCACGGCTTCCTGTGGGGAAAATTAAGGTGGGCTTCGAAAAGTGTGCGTGTTACCTCCCATACAAATCATATGCTTATTTGAGTATATTTCTAGAACAATACACAATATAGTGCTCAAAATTTCGTAAAACTCCTAGTAGGATTAGAATGGGGGGCGTGGCACCTCCCATATGAACTCAATATTCATTATGAGATGTCTCAGGAACTATGTGTAGAACGGTACTAAGATTTGGAATGCAAGTATTATTTATCAATACCGAGGTTATAGAGAAGTGCGAGTACTTAATGTTAAATGAGCGTGAAACCTCTCATACTATCTGAATATTCATGACGAGATATCTCAGGAACTATTTGTAGTACGGTATATCTCTAGAACCATACATCTAAAGTCCAGTACTGAAATTTTGTACAATGACTTTTTTAATACTTTTTTTTACTAATTTTTTTTACTGGCTCGAGGTTTTTTTTTTTGTGATAAACTTACGCATTACCCAAACTTTGTAAGCGGACTGGACAGCGGAGCTAGTTGAATTATAAAATAATAACAAATTTCAATTAATGGATTAATTAAAAATTCGATTAATTGATGAATTTTGACTTTTTGTCCACTTTTATAATTAAAAATTTTGATTATTCAACAGATTATAGACAAATTTCAATAAATCATACAATTTCCTATAATTTTCTGCCCAGTTTTATTAATTACAAATTTAATTATTCGGTTAATAAATTAATTACAAATTAGTATAATGGCACAATCTTAATTTTATTGCTTATTCTAACAATTTGTGACTCTGTGTGTTTTAGGAAAATTCGAAAACACGAAGGAAAAATTAATTTTCGAAAAACACACGCATATATTAAAAAAAAAAAAAAGATGCCAAGAAAAACTCACAGAGTTTCATGAAGAAAAACTTTCAGAGCGAAAAATACAAAAAATAAATACAAACAGTAAAAACAAAAATTAAAGTTGCGTAAAAAATTTTCACGTGACGCATTTACAGCAGCAGCACTACCAAAACCAACAATAGCAACAACAGCAGAATCATCAACAATGTTTGACAAATTTGTTGTGATTTGTTTTTATTGTTGTGGTGGCAGTAGTTGTTGCTGTTTTACTCTAAATGTTTAAACTATAAAGTTTCAAATGAAAATTTCGAAATTTTCGAAAAAAAAGAGGAAACCTAAAAACAACAACAACAACTAGAAAAAAGAAAAATAAACACGCAACGTCACGTTGCATTATTGCTGCTGCAGCGTCAAACAGCAGCAACAAGAAAAAATCACTTGCAGGCAATATAAAATGCTTGAGAAAATTTTGTGACTCAATTCAATGACATAAATTTTAGTGGAGATTCTACAATACTTTACTCAGATATATACGTAGATATAAAGATTTTTATCAACAAATTTAAAGTGTCAAGAGTGTAGAAGGATGGCAAAGTTGTAGAAGAAAATATTCGGTAAAATATTTTTTATTTAGTAACTAGTAGAACTGCCTTGAAGAAGCTGAAAATGACAGAGCATTGAAGTTGATCTGTTTCCTTTTTTTGGTGAACTAATGAGCTTCATAATGATACATGAAAATCATGCCCTCAAAGGGCGTGCTATTTTTTCTTCTTCTTCTTCTTAAAACTCAAATATTTCCCACATACTTCAATATCTGCTATCAAATGTTTTAGTATGGAATGATACTTAAGTAAATGCTGGAGAACTTTAAATTCCATGGGAGCTTCTTATTTTTTACAGTGACACAAATTTTGTTCAAAAGAAATGTAAATAAATTGAGAAGAAAATTGAAATGTCATTTATTTTTGACAATTTAAACTCAAACAAAGAAATTTAAAAAATGTTAATGAGTAATTGCTTTTTAATGAAAAGTGAACAACTTTTTTTGTTTTGAATAAATTTTTGATAATTTTAATAGCAATGATAAAGTATTGTTGAGTAAGTTAGTTTTAGAGTATGCCTAAGTTTTTTTTATTATTTTTTTATTTTTATATAAATATTATTTTTAAACTTTTATGATTGTCACCCATTTGCATATCTTCCTTGACTGTGTCACAAAACAATTACAGCAGCAAGGAAAAACTCATTAAAAAGTAATTTCCAAATGTTTACTTTTTTTCTTTTGGTTCACAATCTACTAAAAACATAAACTATTTAAATAATTAAAAATGTACACTTCATTTTTTTTTAATTTTTTTGACTTTTTGCTTTATTATTGCCATAGCAATTAACCAAACAAAGTGTTGACTAGGTCAACACTTAGCTGGTTGTAAGCAAGCAGCAGTTGCAGTTGTACTTTCACAGTGTTGAAGGTTTCTTCCTTTCGCACACTCTAAAAATAAAAATTAAAAACTAAAATTGTAAAAATTTCTTAAGTAAGCGTAGGAAAAGAAAGAAAAACTCTATAGTAAACAATGAAACTTTGTTATCCCAAGCTCCAGTCAGCCAGTCACTTTTACTAATTAGTTAGTAGGGGGAAAAAATAAATTTATTTGTTCTGATGCAAACGAAAAGTTTTACCTATGTACATATACATATAATTTTTTTTTATATAAAACTCTTAAGAATCGTAATCTGCTCATAGCGATTGTTATTCTCTCATTAAAATTTTGTTTCAATCTTTTCAAGTATTACAATTGACATAATTTTTGATGCTTAAATACTTATGTAAATATCTGATTAAATTCATTTTTCGTTTCTCAATTGATTACGATTGCCAGTAAATAGAATTAGAAATCAATAGAATGCATGCAGTGTGACAACAAACACTTTAAAATTTAGCTCATTATACAATTTGTTTGTATAGCTTTGTAATTAGCTTTGCATGTGGATATGATTAGTTCATCTAGTAGTAGGCAAATATTTGCACTTGATTAGTAATTCATATAGAAATGCCTTAGTTAGATTCAAATTAATCGAATTACACGCAATATAATGAAGCTGTAAATGCTTGTCATCACATTTCGCTTAGTTTAACTGAGTATTTGTTTTGAAATTTGCATTCAATACCATGTAAAGTATTGAACATATTAATGAAATATCAGCTATTAATGTCAGGTTAACTTAAAAGGCTTGTCGGAAATGTAATCTAGGCTTGCTATGAATTCGCATGTTAATTAATGGAATTTAAATTTTAATTAATTAATGGAATTGATATGAGTTCAAATTTCAGTTGTTGTTGTTGTAAATAGAATCTCTTAAGTGTCCATTTCAAATCATTTGCATGATGCAAAGCGTTAAAGGCTGAGCAGCGTATAACGAGAGTAATGCAGTGGTTAATGTTGTTCTTGTGCGATTATTAAGCACCTAATAAATTACTATAAATAAAAAGATATTAAATAAATAATTTCTAGTTGTTAAAAATTTTCGTAATCACATGCAGTATGTGAATGCAAACAATTTAAAAATATATGTGACTTTTTTTTTTGAGGGAGGGTGTAAATGAGATTAAATAAATGAATGCAACAATAAAATTTAATGAAATTAAATATATCATTAATTCGGTATAATGAAAATAACATTGAAAAATTGTGATCTCATTAAAGTAATTTTCAGAAAAAAAACAGCGAAAAAAAAATTAAAGAGAGAAATTGAAAAATTAAAAGTCATCATTTTGAAAAGTATAAAAAGCATAAAAGCAAACGGAAATGGTTTTCATTTTTTAGGCTATGTAGCAAAAATTTATGCGTAAAACCAAACAGAGCATGACAAAAGAAGAAAAAGAAGTTGAGCTGAGTTGAGGCCCCATCAATTTCAAAAGAAATTTAGCAAAAATTATTTCACTTTTGATTTATGTATACGCGTATTTATTTTAGATTAAACATTAGCAGCAGAAAAACAAAACCAAAAAAAAAGCAAATGAATTGTTTAAAATAGTTTAACTGTGCTCAAATGGTTTAAAATGGGCGTTGAAGCTTATCAACGCCTTGGTTGCAAAAAAAAATTGTAAAAAAATAAACAAAGGAAAATCACATAAACAAACATTTTTCGTAGGTAATTGTAGAAAAAGATAAAATAACAAAAGTATAGCGATTGCGATTGCAAATTTAACACCATCACATTCTGGGTGTGCACCGATTGTCTGTCGATCTGCAGCGTGTCTTTAGGATATACCTAAACTGTACGAAAAACCGGTTTAAGATACTATGAGCACAAGCTTATTTCTATTGAAAAAAGAAGCTTTTGCTTTTACTTCCAAGAAGCCATAAATTTCAGCGACAGCTTCAGCGGGAAGAGACTTATTCATATAAGTTTTTCGTGTTGTATTGTATTGTATGTAGTTGAGTATCTTTGACAAAAAAAGTTTAAACTCGTTTTTTTTTTCTTGTTTGCATACAAGTTTTAAGGGATTTCATTTATCAGTGTATTAATGTATTTATTGTTATTTTTAAAGCTTAATTTTTCGTTTATAATTCGAAATGAAAGAATACAAAAAGAAAAAAAATATGCCGGTTACGTAAGGTTTAAATTTTACACGCCATTTCATTGTCTTTGACCCTGAACTTGAACGTGTAAATTATAATATAAAAAAATAAGTAAGTAACATTTAAAATTTTAGTCACCATTCAAGCAACAATTTTTAATAGCTTTTGATTTCATTGAATTGTGTAAATATATTTCTTTAGTTTAGTATTTGTTGAGCAGGTATATTTTTGGTTCTTTCTCAATTAGCAGCTTTTAAGAGTTATGATTTTATTGGCTTGGCAATAATACTTGAAAGCTACTTGAAAATATGTAATCTATATCATCATTAGCTTGCATATTTATTACTTAATTGATACTCCAAAAGTGGCTCATGCAAATAATTTATTATATAGGCAATCATTAATGTGAATAATTTTTCCTTATATGGAATAGAAAAATAAAATATTTAAGAAGAAGAGTATTTATTTAGCATATTTGATTTTTTGTTTTGTTTTTTATATGACTATATTATACAAAAATACACAAACTGGTTCATTTTTGAATTGAAAAATTAATATATTAATTTTAGGTATCAAATTATTATGAGTTCAGATTTAAAAAAAAGTTGAAGTAGAAACAAAACGAAGTATTCCAGAAGAAAATACTATGCAACACTGACTTCGTTCGTTGGTAGGTTTATATGGTTGATCTACAGCAGTCCACTCGTAGGGAGCTTGTTCGGTTTGACAGTCGAGAGGTGGGTTAGGTCTAGAAAGTAGTTTCCTAGGGATTTGTTTCTTGCAGCTGCTAAGGCTGCGCATTTACAGAGGAAGTGGGTTAGTGTTGCCTTCTCTTCGGGGTTTCCGCAACTTCTACAGTGTTTGTTGAAAGGTATATGCAGTTTATCTGCATGGGAGCCTATAGGCTAGTGTCCTGTTAAGACCGCAATGAGTTAGGCGATGTTTGTACGGTCCCTGGTGATAAGTTCTCTATACCTACCGATATCGTATATCGGCCAGGTCGCACGAGACGTATTGCGTGATGAGAGCGTCCTCCATCTCCTGCTAGCTAAGGAACGGCAGTGTAGGTTGATGTCTTTCTTCATCGCCCCCAGAGAGTCTCTGTTGCGTGCTAATTCATCACCTTTCTCATTTCCATCAATATTCTTATGTCCAGGAGCCCAGTTGATTGTGAGATCCACATGAAGACTTAACGCACCGAGTTTTTCCCTGCACTGTCTGACCAGCTTTGAGTTAACGATATTGGACTGTAGGGCTGCGATTGCGGCCTGACTGTCCGTGAAAATTGCAACCTTACAACTTTCTTTATTGTGTTCAGTGATTAGCTGGCATACCTTCCCGATTGCAAGTACTTTCGACTGAAAGACTGTGGCTGCGATTCCCATTTTTTACCAAACATGCTTTTACACAAATAGTAGGCTACGAAAGCTTTCCTGACTCGCAACTCGATACTATATCTCCAGTTAAGCTTGGGGCCCAACATAACTCCTAAATATTTGGCTTTATCTGATAGTTTTAACTGTTGTCGGTTGAGAGTCGGACACTGACTTAATCGATCACAATCAAATACAGCAGTTTTGTTAGCAACGTCGTATTAAAATTTTGAGTTTATAGCAGAATCAGCTCCGGTTATAAAACTATTTTATTCAAAATACAATAGTGGAGCTCAGAAAAAATTTCCATTTATTCATTATTGGAAAAAAGTTTCATCAGCTGTAGTTTGTGAAAAATGTATTGAGACTCATTAAGTTATAATTTCTACGTGAATTTTACTATGTTATGTAGATGGATTTACCATTTTAAATGAAAATAAATATATTTACTATTTTTGTTAATTTTCATAAGCTTTGAGGTATGTACAAATGTTTACCTAGTATTTTTGGCCAGCTAAAACTTAAAAATTTGAAATTATGAAATATAGTTTTAAAAAGTTTTTAAATATATTTTTGAGAAATTTTCAAAGTTGCTGTACAAATAATCAAAAAATGGGTTAAAATAACAAAGTTGTTGTTTTAGTCCTACCAAAGTTTTTGAGTATCTACAGCGGGAATTCCAGACGTATTCGACAACTACATATTAAAATTTATGTACGCACAAATTCTAGAAATATTTTGAATGAAATGTTTACAAAAAGTCACAGATTTTGCGTAATAACAAAGAAGCTGAATGATAATTATAAAACTAAATTTAAAAATTATTAATGAATGAATGAAATATTGAAGTTACTATCACAAAAAATAGAAAAAAAAAACTGAAAACAAAAATCAAAAAATTTATGCTAAAACGAAAAGAAGAAAAAAATAACCAAAATATTCTATAAGAATAGAATTCTACAACGATTACAAAACCAACTAAAAACAACAACAGCAAAAACCAAAGCTATATCTATAACAACAAAATATAATTAATGCAAACATGTTGAGGCGTTTTTCTCACACTCACACATAATAATATACTCGTAGTAGCAGCAGCCAAATACAGTCACATAAATACACACACACACATGTGTAAATCACCTTCCATCAAAAGTAGCGACTTGTTTCACACTTCATTTACATAAATACAAACTGAACAAATGAGTGCGAGCAGAAACTCAGATATACAGACACATGCATAAACATAAATATCTAACTAAATACATACATACATACATAAATAAGAGTGTATGAGATGATGCCGATGATGTTGCAAGCATTGACATTTAATAAATAAATAAAATTGTGAATTTGTTTTTGTTGTGTTTTTGTTGCTGCCTCTGTGGCTGTATGTTAAATTTGTTAAGCTAAACAAACGTGATTTACGTGATTTTTGTTGTTGCTGTTGTTGGTTGTTGCTGTGCGATGAGCGACCACGCTGACGTTAATGATAATAATGATTAAAATTGTGTATGTGCGTTAGAAAAATACAATAATGAGAGAAAAAACAACAACATTGCAAAATATAAATTAAAAAGTTGTGTATAGAAAAACATTGTATCCACATATGTGCATTTAAATAATGAAAAGAGTTAATCGCTTGTGTGAACCAACGAGCCCCACGTCAACCTCACAGTCAGGCACTCCACCATAGGCAACGGTATTATGCTGCCTACAGCATGGACCCCTCTCCCTTCAATTGATGCCGTCATAGATATGTACACTAATGTATTGGTTGTGATCTTTGACATTGCGTACATATAATTTCGATCAATGTGGCTAGTTTTCTCATTGATAAATTTGTTTTTTGTCGCTATTGTGAGTTTTAGCACTGGCGTAAATCAATTGTTGACGCTGTTTTTGTATTGGAATATTTTCAACTCGTAATGTTTCTTTTTTCTTGCTATTGAGGCAGCGTATTTTAATTACTATATTGGAATTTTAAAAATTTATATATATTTACATACAATTGTAAGATTTTAACTTTTAACAAAAATAAAATTAAACAAGTTTCTTTTTATTTTCCTCATTTTATTTCTATATAAATTGTTGTATTTTTGTTGAATTTTTTTATTAAATTATTTCTCTGATTTTTTTTCGTGTTTTTTTCTGCCGCTACCAACAAAAGCTGACTCTATGCATATTTTTTGCCATTAGTTCATAAGCTTGTTAGAGGTCAAAGAGACGCTCACGGGGAATATTTGGTGGTGTAGCTTTTGCATTGCGGTTCATAGTTGTGTTGTTCGTTGACGGCATTGCGGCAATTAATAAATTACGATTAACTAACGACAACTGCAAACAAAAAATTAAAGTGTAGTTCGGTTAGGAACGAATATGAGATGAACTACGCAACTTTCTATCAACTCTGGAAGGTGACTTGAATTCATTAAATTTATTTATATTGCAATTCTATTTTTATTTTGGCAGAAACAACATTTCTATTGTTATTTTGTCACAGTTAAGTTTTTGCGTAATATTGATCACCTTAAAAATTCTATTTTTAAAGATAACCGTTTTACGAGCGTTAGGTAGGTACGATACAACATGTGTGCACACTTAGCATGCACAAATATGAGCAAACCTCGATATACAATTTTGCACATTTTTGTGTGCACACCAGAGATTGGGTGGGCGCAACAGCTTATACTCAATACAAATTGCAGGCAACCGCACCAAACGTGCGCACATGTTGCATCGTCTCGTTATAACATTTTTTACGCAATATTGATAAATTTCAGTTTTTTTTTCAAATCAAAGCTAAAACTTTTTGTTACTAAAACATTCAAAAAAGAAAAACCTAAAAAAAGAAAAAAATATTAGTGGTTACTACTGTTATAGCTTCTCAAAATCATTCAAGATTAGATGATAGGTATTATTTAGAGTGATCGAACTTAAAACCCTATCATAACTACATTTTTGAGAAGAGGAGGTAAGATGGTGTACACTTTTAAAAAACACCTGTCTCACATTTTGAGTTTTATAAAAATTTTGCAAACTTTTGCTTTAGCCACCTTTAGAATATTTTGTAAAACAGTTTCCTTAGCCCAAAAAACTAAATTTTTAAACAAATTTTAACAAAATCGTTCCCTTAATAGAAGACGCTCAATTATAGTGATTTTTGTTCCGGAGTTCTTTTTGGAATATTTTTTGGATTAAACTAGACCCCAAAAATGAGTTTATTGACCCAAAGGTATTTTGGTGCACAATATTTCACCACCTATGTCGATCCAGGGACGTCGCTCCGGTACACGCAAAAATTTTAGTTTTCCCAGAACTCCCTTTGAAATATTTTTTTAAATCAAACTACAGGCGACAAATTGGTTTTTTGGCTCAAAAACTCTGGGGCATCCATAGACATTTTTTTTGAATAAAAAAATTTTAAAATTTCTAAAGCCATGGAACCATGAGGTTCCAGTAAAATTAAATAATCAACTTTCCCTGAGATCTCTTTGGAATATTTTTTGGACCGAAATGGAGGCCGAAAATTGGCTGCTTAGCCCAAAAACCATAAGTGCACAAAATTTCAATAAAAACTATTTTTATAAAAAATATTTATAATTATAATTTTATAAAACTCAAATCAAACATCTTTTATTTACGCTAACTTGACGAACGACCAAGATAGTCTAGTGGGTAGTGCACTAAACTTTCATCCGGGAGGTTCGGGTTCGATATCCGTCTTCGTCTGGTGGTTAATTTTCATAACTTTCTTATATTCACTATAAATATGAAGTATTACAATGTGCCGTTCAGGTGTGTCTCTCAACAGACACTCAAACCTAACCTACCCATTGTTGTCAAAAATCACTGTCAAGTGCAAAAGTCCCATATAGGACGCTAAGAGGTACTCACAGACTCTTCCATGAAGAATAGATTATATTATATAAACTCTATAAAAAACGTATTCAAATCTATTTTACAAAGATAGCGGGCCTAAACCACGTCAATAGTCTAGTGAATGAGTGCTAGAGTGGAATACCAGTTGCCTCAGGTTCGATTTCCTGCCAGGGAATTATTTCTATGATAACCCAACTAAGCAAAGGGAAACAATTTTCAAGTCTCACTCCCAACTCATTAGTATTAAAAACTAAATTAAAACGACCGCTTGCAGGACAAACCTTTCAGCGACAAATCAAACTTCCTTTCTTGATATATTTTTATATCAAGATGATGTCAAAAAGATATCGATCAAAATACCTACTTGCATAGTCTACGTGCTCAATGTGGGTAGGGTACTTCCAAAAGTGAATTAATATGAGTTTAAAAACAAATCATGCCTAACCTAACAGCCTGCTAGTTATATGCAAACAAGCACTGTATCTTTTTAAAATTGAAATTTTATAGCTGGATTAAATACTAAAACTGCGTCATGAGAATTTATTGGAAAGCTAAAAAATACTTCAATGAGTACTGAATTAATGATTGCACATACAAAAAATAATAATAAAAATTCAAATATCATTGCAATAAATGTTTGCACACAATTTTGAAAAGATTAATGATTTTTGCATACATATGTACTATATAAAATTTTGACATTTTAAGGTGAAAAATAATAAAAAAAAATAAAATAAAATAAAATAAATAAATTTTTAGGTTAAAAAAAAAAAAACAATTACAATAAATATTATATCTACAGCATGTGCCATTTAAAGCCATCATTAGCAAAACAAAAAAAAAAAATAAAACATATACAAAAATGTTTCTTCTTTTTCATCAACATCATCATCAATTCCAAGCACGTTAAATTCAGCAGTTTTTTTGTATCAAATTAAGGTTAATTTAGGCGTTTAAAAAAAACAAAACCAAAGTAGTGTTGAACTACTGCGCATATTTTAACACATTTTCGAAGTAACTAGTTGTATTTGGTTAAATTTTTTATACCATCTGACATTAAAATGAACTACAATTTTTAGTTTTTCTGCCAAACCGAAATTTGCATTAATTTGACGTAAATTAATGTACAATTTTCTCTACTTCACATAACATTATTGTTTTGTGGTTAAGCTGCATTAGTTTAACACATAACTATTAAACAAATTAAACTGAAAATCATTAAATAAATGTTTTTTCTTTTATTTCATTTTGACGCTATTCTTATAGTTCAACTTTTTTATAAAATTAGCGCTGATTTCATTCAATAACCAACAAAAAATAAAAACAATTTATTTAAGTTTCGTCATAATTAAATGACTCTTTTTTTGTTTTTTTTTTTTTTATTTTTAAGTTAATGATATTCCTACATTTTAATTAAAATAAAATGTTTTTAATTTTTTAGTTCAAAGTTTTAATTTGTTTTTATTCATTTTTTTTTTTTTTCATTTCAGTGCATTTTTCATATACATATATAACTATAGTATATGAGATTGCGCAATATTTTTCCTAAAAACTATATATTTATTTTTATTGGAACTGCAGAATACAGCACTCAGACAAGTTGTACGTCCACTATACTATATCCTGTGTTCCTTTTTGCTCTTCTTTAAATCTACCAGATTTATTAATAAATCTAAGCAGATCCTGCGGTGTTTAAGAGCTCAGGTGCTCGTCTCTCAACACACCAGTGCCTAATATGCTTACTCTGCTCTGGCAGAAAGCGGGGCAGACACTAAGAAAGTGGTCTGCCGTCTCTTCACATTCTTTCTCCAAACCACAAGAAGCACAGAAGGCACTAGCTCCCAAGCAAATCATATTCAAATGTTTGGCCCAAAGGAAGTGACCTGTATATAATCCCATCAGCTGCCTTTTGCTCTTTCTGTAAAGTGATAACAGAAAGTCTGTTAGACGCTTCAAGATAACAGATAGCATCATCTTTGTCTGTCTAAAGCCTCTCAGTTCCTTCCATTTGCGATTGGGAGTGAAATCGTCCCACTCATTAATAGTGGTCTTGATGACTGTAGACGACAAAGAGAGTAAAGGTTCTGGGCCCAGGAAACCAGTTTCCGAACCCTTTCTGGTCAGAAGGTCAGCAGATTAATTTCCTGAAGGTTCAGGAACCCATATCAATAGCAGGCCACTGTGTTTTCCAACCCAATCAAGCCTTGATTTACAATGCATAACCAGTTTCTATGTGATTAGAGGATTAAGCAAGGATTTAAGCGCCGCTTGACTGTCACTAAATACACAGATACTCCTTTCTCTCCTTTCTATTTAGATTTAAATCTAAATTTCAGATAAAAAAACTCTTAAATCTTAAAGTAGGTATCTATTCAGTCACTTGTTTCCCTAGAAAAAATATTGTATGATAACAAAATAAACGTCGATTATTTTTACCCTCACTCTTTTACTCTGGTTCACGACCCTTGTCTGAAATATTTATTACCCTGAGACGAATATGCCAGTAATTGGCAACTTTGAAAGCAGATAAAATTAAAACATCGATCCAATTTTATCCTAGAGTGCACAATTTCAGTTTTAGGTCAAATGTGCTCTTTTTAGGCATTTTCCATTGGCGAATGATTCAGCTGATATGGCGGCTATTTCCTGGCGAATGTTAACCTTAAGTTCGTCCAAGATCCTAGGCTTGACTTCAAGTAGCCTCAGAGGAAAAAGTTCGGCGGTGTAAAATCTGGAGAACGCGGAGGCAGGTCAAAATAACAATTTTTTAAATAAGCCGACCGGGGAATAGTGGCTTCAAAAAATAGGTTGTGGCAGGAACTGAGTAAGGTGGTGCGCCGTCTTGTTAAAACCAGAAGTGCTCCATACCATTTTCATTAACATGAACGGCTTCAAAACAACAAAATAATGGGTTTGAAACAATGCAAAATTTAGAAGAATGGTATTTTTTTATGAAAAAAAAAGTTCGCGAAAATGTGATATTATTCCGAGGTTTCTAAAGTCCTTTAGATAAGGAATGATGTTAAAAATAAACTAAGAAATTTTTCGAATGTCAGTCCCTTCACCCCCCGATTGAAGATTTCTGAATACAACAATAAATTATAAAACTTTTAAGTGTTTTTGATAATTTGTTCAAGAACACAATATATTTATAAACATAAATGATTTCTTAATTTCAAATTTACTTCTACAAGTTTCTTACATAATTTTATTTAATTATAATTATTTAACCTTTTTGTGCTACAGACACAAATCAAAATTTTATTCAATATATATTGTACATACATAAATTATTATGAGCCAGCATGAGTTTTATTTATGACGTCTCTATACACAACAATTGAGATATTTATTTATGATTGAATGGTATAAACTCAAAAGAAAAAGCAAAAATAAATAAAAATTGCTAAACTATAAAAATTATGTTTTTATGTATGTTTTTTGTTGTTATGCCTAGTTGTTGTAATTAATTGTTAAAATCGCTTAAATACAAGCAGCACATGTTATCTACCAAAAAAAAAAAAAAAAACTAATAGGTATGTAGTATTAAAGATAAAACCATACAAACAGCAACAAAATTTGAGTTTATTTATTGAGTTTATGTTTTACAAGGTCAACACGAAGTTTCAAAGAAGTTCTAATATTTATTTAATCTTATTTTAAAGTTTTTAAGCTTCAAAACGAAATTGTTCAAATTATTAAAACGTGTATTTAAATAGTTAGTTAAGAGTGGTTAAGTGTGCCGACAATAGCTGAACTCAAGCATGAAGAAATAATATGAAAAAAACATTTGAGAAAAGAACAACACACATATTTTTAATTCTCCCAAACTCTAAGAAACCTAACAATATTTTTCATAAAATGTTAATGTTGAATCCGAAGAAACTGGCTATAGAATTATTCTGAAGCTAAAAAATTCGGATGCAGCGTGACTGTGTTTGGCTCAGTTATTATTGGCAGTAGTGAACTAATTCTCAAAATATGTGATTGAGCTCACACTCAAGCGGATCCAGACATATTTCCGAAAGGGGAGCGGGGGGAGGGGATGGTGCTTATAACTGAAACCCAAAACGATCATTCATCATTCGTTACTGTTTCGTTGTGTTACACATGCTGTTTCTCAATACCATATGCAATCTCTTTAAAACCAAATAGCTTTTATCTGTTTCCAGAGTGAGCGCTCGGACACAGCGAAACTGCGTATTCTGCATTAAAGTTTCTGTCCAAACTGCATTGGCATCGGTGAGGAAGAAGGTCTAGAACACTTTTTGTATGGTTGTCCGGATCTAGCAAGATATAGATCTTAATCCCAAAGTAACTCTTATTAGAATTGTACGCCTTACAGATACCAAAGTTATTACCCGATCGGACTGAACCCTTTTGTAGCATTTGCTTACCTACTTTTCCTACTGAACAATAGACTGAATTGAAATACAGGGTAACCCTCTTCAAGACAGCGATTTTAAGATCAAAATCGAAGTAATTTTTGGTTCTTTGGCCAAAAAAACGCTGGTTCATAAAATTTCAACAATGCCAGAAAAATTCCAATTTTTCTTAACTTTGGCTGCGGAGTCTTCTTTAGAATATATTTTAGGCCTAAAAAAAAACCCCTGGTGTGCAAAATTTCAACACAATCTGCCGACCCATTTATAGCGCTTTCGTACAAAGAAAAATATAAATTTTCATCAATTTTTCAATCCTTAGCTCCGGAGCCCACTTTGGAATATTTTTTTAAATGCAAATAGACTCCAAAAAAGGAGGCTCCGGAGCAAAGCTGAGATACATGGGGGAAATTTTGAGTATTATCTTGCACTCGAGCGCCATTTATGGACTAACCATTTGTGTTGAAAGTATGGTTTACCAAAACTTTGAAATTTTTGTTGAACCAAAAAATCGAGGAAACATTACGGCAATTACAGGATTTTTACAGGCTGCACCTGGCTATAAGTTAAAGCTCCCTCAGTGCTTACCAGGAAATATTTTTGAATTCTTTAATGCCATTAGCATACAATTATATAATTCAGTATAGCTCTACCTATTGAATAATATTTGCAAATTTAAGAAAATCATTATGACAAATCTTGCTTTTCAGAAAATCAATTATACTACATCAGTTACAAAAATATACAAGAAAATCAATAAAAAATTTTTTAAAAATACTCATTAACCAATTTAGAAACAATTGAAAACAACAAAAGACCCCAAATGAAATGATATCTATAACCACAAACGATTACAATACATACATATATCAAACACATTAAGGCACATGAAAACGACCCTACAGCTAATGATTTTCAATCGAGTACAAGAAGAAAATGTAATTAAGTAAATGCAGTAATGACAACAACCGACAACTGCATCAATATGCCAGCAGATTTCTGTGTACATATCAGGGATGCCAACTCATTTTTTCTGTCTCCCCGATTGCCCTCGAGGAATCCCCCGATTTTCGATCAAATTCCCCGCACCGGTATAATTTTATATTACAACAGCACGATACGCACTTTCCATATTTTAAAGCGGCCCTGAACTATCTCGGTCTAAAACTTAAACATTTTTTATAGGACTGGTAGGTTAATAGAAATATTCTTTCTGACTTCGGAGTTCTTTTGACACATGAGTGATTTCATCTCAAGGGAACCCACTCTTAAAATCTATCAGGCTCAAGCTTGCACAAAGTTTAGTCCCATTGGGTAGTAGTTACGACATCAAATGTGAACGAGATGGGGTGTTTCGAGTTACTAGACGCTGATTTTGATAGATAAACAAGCCTCAGCCTACTTTTGGACATTAAAGCTCTCAAAAGAAAAGGCATGGACTTTCTTTTTGCTGAAATAAAAAATGGCTAAAACCTTGTTTTGAGAAAAACGAGTTCCAAGTATTGACTATTGGTTTTTAACATTTAAAATATACTTAATCTTCTTTATGATGGCTGACCGTAGTTTGTAAGTTTGCAGATTAGTCAGCAAGGATTAAGAGTTATTAATCAGGAGTTGCTGGACCAAGGCATAGCTAAGCCTTTCTGAACGGCCGAAAGGGAATTCAACTGTTTTGCGTGATTAGAACTCGGCGTTATAATTGTCTATATCTACGAAAGCACTCTGAGTTTCTCACTGAAATTTTAACAAAATACTTTTGAAATGAAAGACTTTCAAATTACACACTTTCTTACAAATCGATTTCTTCAAACCAAGAAAGTACAGGGCCCACTTAAGAAAAGAAGAAGATTTTAAGACTTAAAATATGAAATATTGCAAAAGTTAAACGATTTCCATTACATAAAATTTGACAAAAAATATTCTACTGGCTTTAATTAATTATTTAAAAGCTGAACGGTTTCAAATTCCCCGATTCCCCGTACTATGTAAAATTACCCGCAAATCGGGGAATTCCCCGCAAGTTGGCATCGCTGGTACATGCATACATACGTAACAGTTGAATTTAAAAGCAGAAAAAGACAAGAAAGACAACAACGGCAGCAACTACAACAACAACCAGAACAGCAACAGCAAAAGCAACAAGAACAACAAGATGAAATAACAATAACAAATAATAATGTGGCACTGTTATGACAAGTGTCATGAAACTGTCAACGCTGTCAAGTAAATTCACGCAACGATCAATGTTCTAATTGTTGTTGTTGAAACTGTAGCATCAGCCAGCAACAGACACCAAGTTACTACAGATGTTGATGACTGCAGCAGCAGTAGCAGTAGCAGTGAAATCGTTTCGTTGTCGCCACAATGCATGACAATTGCATTCATTCATTCATTTGCCACAAACATGAGAAACTACATATTTATACGCTGCCGTAGCGAAGCAAACGATATTTATTTATAATGGCAAAGAAATCAACACATATATACATGCATGCATATGCAATATGTGTAAAAATACCGTTAAAAATATACACTATTTGCTGAAAAATTTTTACAATATCCTTTTACAAGTACCCTACGAGAAGGTCAATTCAAAGAGCCAAAGCAGCAGACAATGAAACAAATTAAAACTGTTGGCTAGCAACATTTGTGCATACATATGGTGCAATATTTATATTGGTCTGTTTGTCATGTCACTGCGCTCGTTATATATTTGCATTAATTACTTTTTTACACCTTTTTCTGAACAATAATTTGCACTTGTGTATTGTTGAAGAAATAACAACAATAAGACGTTTACACGCATTTTATTATTATTTTATTTTTTGCCTAGGTAGGTATATTCATTTTAAACTTAAATCGTAACTGAAAGTTAGCAGCAACTGGCAGGTAGCCTGCAAATGTAGTTAAAATTTCTGTTTGTTTTTATTATTTTTTCTGTCAAACGCACCCATGCTTGGCAGGTGTTTGGATTTTTTCGCGTTTATTTACGCAAAATATTTATAGACTGTTGAACAAAAACAAAAAAAAGTAACAAGGAATATACATAAAATTGATAGTATATTTAACGTATAACTTTTATTTTTATTATTTCTTGTTTTTTTTTTTTTTTTGTGTGTGTGTATATAAATATTTGCAACAAATCGACACAAACGGTGATGAAAAGGTGACCAAGTTAAAAAATAAATAGGTATTCGAAAAATAAATATTTCTTAATAAACAGAAAATGAAAGTGATTGAAGTATAAAATAAAAGCTGTGGATACAGTCTTAACCCATTTTCCACCAGTGGTCGAAAAATCTTACAGTCGCGCAAAGTGACTTTTACACAAAAAAAAAAAAAAACAAAAATTAACGTTCGGAGAGAATATTTCAAAATCTCGAAAATATTATTTCTTCGAATTTCAACTTATTTTAGAATTATAATTTTCAGCAAAAGTAATAAACGCATTCCATGGTTTGCTTGCTGAGACCAGGTGAGCGCAAAATGTACTGATAACCAGACAGTGGTCAAAAAATCGACCAAGCCCTCCTCGACTAACTAGAATCGATGAGTAGTGGCGAACGGCTAAGTAAACTCGACGTATAGGAGCATTAGACTGACTGAAGTCGATGAGTAATAAAGTACGACTAGATAAAGTCGACGATTGACGATTGGGCACACCACGTGAACACTGAACAAACCAAAAACGATAAAAATCGAACACAAACCATTGAATTTGGAAGTGCTAAGTTCCGGCAAACAGATTATCAAACCCAACACAATTGCATAACCCTGTGCCTCACTGGAAGGGAAGGACATTAGCAAGTAAATACTTAAGTAAAGAAACTTAAAATAAAAAGATCAAAGTGATATGCAAATAAAAAGAAAAGCATTTTGAACATCTGGTCACTCTTTACTCGGTTTCGTTGAGAGTAATTTTAAATTTTAATTGTAAACATTTGCTCAAGTGGCATAATTTATAAAAATATGCGCAAGGAAATGAATTATTTACAATGTGTCGAGAAAATGAGCACTAAAAATGGCAAGAGAAACGCTTAAAGTGGAACAAATACAAATGTAAATATGTCCGAATACTTACAAACATACAAACGTACATACTTATAATAAAATCAATTGCTAACGGAAATAATGTATTTAAATTAATAAAAAAAAAGAGGAAGAAGAAGAAGAAGCCGCAAAAACAACATACCAATATTGTTCAAGACAACCAACCAACAACTGAGCAGTAAAAAAAAACACCAGCAGATAACAGCAGCTACGAATATCTCACTGTCTTTCTAACTATTTATTTTCTTTATTTGTTGTATATATTTTTTAAATATTTTTTGATGTACTTGAAGATAAAGTTGATAAGAGAAATCAAATTGTGAATGAATGGAATGTCTTCTGATAAGAGATATAAAAAATTAAAAACGTATATACTTATTGTAAAATATTAACTATCACTTACCGTTTTGCAGGAACACCTTGCAATACGAGACGTTTAGCTTGCATAGGCTTTTGAACGCCACCAGCAATAGCACCATTCACACCTCCCGAGCCAGTATCCGTTGGCTGCGTAGCTGCAGAAGAAGTTGCTTTATTTGTATGTAACACTTTTGTTATACTAGGACTTCTCGATGGTCCTGTACTATTAGTAACACTTGAGGGTGAACGGCGCACTATGGGTGAGGAGTAACTGGAAGATTTAGAAACACCGCTCCCGCCTCCTCCGCCCACACTATTTGCACCACCCGCACTCATATTCACCCTTGTCGACACTTTCGATTTTACATCGCTGTAATTTTTTTTTATAAGCACTTTATTGCTAGCAATTTTATTCATAACGGCATCCCATTTATTGGGCGTGTGTGTTTTACGCACTACCGCCGGCGTCGGTGGGGTCGGCGGCGACGTATTGGAATTTGTTGAACTTGGCGACGAACGATACCTAGGACTATTGATTTTATGATACGTTAAAGTTTTATTAGCACATGTTGACGACGAGAATTTTCCCGCACCATTCACAGATTTTACACTATTGTCACCGGTTGACGAAATTTTACATTCTCCCGTCGTAATTGTTATTGTACCATCGGTTGATCGCGACGATTTTATTCCTGCACTTGTTTGTTGTGGATTATTATTACCCGGCGTATTCGTTTCCGATACAGCACCATACACGCCGTTTGTATTACACGACGTAAGCGACGTTAACGAAGCGTGTTTGCGCGCTGAATTCACTCTTTGCACTGTTGTTGACGATAGTGGTGCCGTTGATTGCTGCTGTGGCTGTTGCTCAGACACGCTATTTCCAGTTGCTGTTGAGCTAGAGCTTTTTGTACGTTTCATACTCCCCACCACATTGTTGATCATATCACCTCCAGCAGTAATTTGTTGCGAGCATTCAATGAAAGCTTCTTCCAGCGATGAAAAGCTCTTGCAATCCACATTCGCCGTACTACCATCCACACTGCAATAGGAAGTACGATTTGAGAGTGTGGCCGCAGAGAGACGATCAGTACTGGCGCTGCTTTGTATTATGGATGATGTTTGACTACAACTCAGTTGACCTTGACCGAGTACTGTTGCTGCTGGTGTTGTTGTGGTTGCCATTGTGGATGCATCCACATTAGCATTTTCACTTTCATGCTTACATTTTTTATTTTCACGATTACTTTTTACTGTTTCCGTTGAATCATCACAGTCACCATCGCCTTCAGGTGACATATCTATGGCATCTTGTGTATCTTGACGTCGCATTTGAGCCAAGTCTTCATCGCAACGATTTTCGACATCAGTGAAAATACCCGACGACTCCATGCATGAATCTTCGGGATCTTCAGAGATGAAGACCGATGCTGTTGGCTGGTGCATTGGCCCATAAAGTTGACCATCGATAACTTGCGCGCGTCGATCACCACGATGGAAAATATCATCTGCATCAGATTCAGTGAAGAAATCTGAATCGGTCATTGGATCTTGTCGTCGTATGGGTTGCATTTGTTGTTGCTGTTGATTGAAGCTCGGCTGACGTGAAACGTGACCACCTTTGCGTACTGCAGGGCCATTCGAAGGTGAATGATCGCCGGCACCACGTGATGCTGGGCGAGACATTTCGCCATCACCTTGATAGCCCGTATCCAAACTAGTGACACTTGTTACGCTTGTTATGAAACTGGTGGAGATTTTCGAGACATTCGATTTGGTCATTTGATCTGTTTTAGAGAGTTCGGTGTCGGTGTGCTGGGATACAGGTTCTGTGCTTATCGAACTGGACTGCAAATGCTGCTGTTGCATGTTCTGCTGGCGTTGCTGCATTGAACAAAATGCAGCTTGCTGTTGCTGATGCTGTGCTGAAATAATATCCGAAATATCGGTTTTCACCTCAACCGGATCGAGTGGCAACTCCTCGGGAGAAGGAGTTTGATCTATTCGCATTTGATGCATTGCTAATTTGTTATGGTTGTTGCTATGATTGGAATTTAAAGGCAAGTCTAAGTTATTTGTATTCGAATCGAGAAATTCTTTCATTTGATCGGGTGTTAGTATACCCAAACTCTCGTCTAAGTCAAAAGAACTTTGCTTTTTCAATAGCTGATGTTGTAGTTGCTGCGACGAATGTGACAGCGATAAACTATTGCCTAGCATCGTAGTTGCATTTGGCTGAGATAAAGCAGTCGACGACAAAGATATATCCACCAATTCTATGGAACAATCTAGTGTGGACTCAGTCAAGTCTAAACCAAATGAGAATCGTGATTTTTGCTTCGCATTCGGTTCGTTTACATCTTGCAGTGACATGGCAACTCCAGAGATCTGTTGTTTTTGTCCTTTTGCAAAAAATTCATCAGTGCGCGCACCCATCGCCGCCACCAATGTAGCATCCATTTGCATTGTATCGCCCATCAGATCTTCATCGGGAGTGCGGGTCGGCAAAACCAAATCACTCTGTGCACCCTTTAGCACTAACGGAGAGAGCAAATGGACAGGCGTAAATCCTGAACTAATATTGCTACTGCCCATCTTTAGATTACGATCTGGTGTCATAGTAGTCGACGTTGGCAACTGTGTCATATACAGTAGCTGGGTGTTATTTTTCGCATCATTATCTCGTGATGGTGTACCAATGAAGTCGTTGGTCAAATTTAACATGTGCATTTGATTCGCTGGTGAAAGCATATTCTGTGTGAGATCAACTAGGTTTTCAGTATTCAGCATGGTGGAGTTTAAAGGCAGTTTCATATTGGTTTTATCAGGCGCCACCGCAACCAAAGTATTATTCATTGGGCATTCTGTTGGATTCAACAAACTTTTGTTACAAGCTTTATCCAAATCCATCTGCGGTTGGAGTGTAATATCAATATCAAACCCAGAAGGTATGGATACGTCTTCGAGCATTATTAGATTATCCATTGAACCGGGATTTGAGTAAGTGGCATTCGTCGCAGGCGATAATAAATCAGCAGAATCAATGATTCTAGTATCATTTCCAGTAGATTTTGCACTCAGTAGAATCGTATCACTTGACTGCTTTTGCAGCTGTTCCACAGGTGAAGAATTCACGCACATAGTTCTGCCCAGCACTTGTGTATTGTTGAAGGTTTTCATGAGATTTGGTTTACTCAGGGTTTGCGTAGTGCTCAGCTGTTGTTGCTGTTGTTGATTTTGTTGCTGTTGCAGTAATTTTTCTGACGGCGAATTCACATTCATAGTTTGGCCAAAATTTGTAGGTGAACTCATATCTATAGTATTATCGAAACCAATGCCCAAAGTCCGACGCGTATTCTCCAAAATCACCGTACTCTGAAACTGCGGCTTTTCCTTTTCCAGCATAATAGTTTCACCCAACAGTAGTGGCGTGGCAGACACAGTACGTGTGCTGTCCAAACTTTGTGTTGTATATAAGACATGTCGCGTATTTGCGCTTAACAGCTGTGTAGTTTCACATATCGCACTCTTGCCTACACCTGTACCTAACACAGAAGTTGGAGCGGCTGTCGATTGTGTCAGAATGGCACGTGACATGCCTAGCATATCAATTGGACTATCACCGCTGCGTACAAATGTATCGGAACGTGCAAGAGGGCGTGGTGTGCTAGTTGTCATTGAAACTGCTGTTACTGTTGTTGTTTCATTAACTTTCAGATGTGATGGCTGCGGTGGTGGAGCTTTTTGGTTCTGATTCTCCAATCTCGTTTCTTTGTTGAGATTTCTTGCCAGATTTTCTAATGTTTGTTGTTGTGAATTTAATTTACTTTCTGTTTTATTCATTAACTTCTTAAATACTGTAGTAGTTTTCCGGGTCATCAAACTGACCGCATTTCCTATATGATCACCCGAGCAGCTACGTTTTAAAGGATTTCCACCGTTCTGATTCATGGATGGCCGTTGTACCGCTAGTGAATTTGGACGTTTACTTGCAAATGTTGTGGGCGGTTGCATTGCCAATGGACGTATGGTGGCTATGCTGGTGGTTTGTGTTGCTTGTCGACCCACTCCACCTCCTCCAGCAGCACTTAACACTGTAGGGCGTATGCTGCCTGGTAGTGGTATACGTGAGACACCATCTAAACGTGGTATGCGTGATGTTGTCGATTCCTGGAAATAGACAAGAAAAAAAAAAAACAAGATTATAATAAATTCATATGTACATAGAGTCAGCCTAATTAAGTAATAGCTTCTGTATGTGCGCTCTCAAAATATACTTATTTGATAATCTTTTAGCCATCATCTACTACTCTTACTACTAGCTTTCAAGCACACAAACACACAAACACACAAAACAACCAAACCAACACAAATTACTGAAATTATTGCGACTCGTTACGCTTGAATTGCTACTGCCACCTAACCAAACCATGCTTCATGCCACTCGCTGACGACAACTGACTATCATTTTGCATTAACATCACTGTTGGAGTCAGTCAGTCAGCCAGCCAGCGTAGTAATAGCGAGTTATAGTACTAGAGGCAAGTTATAAAGTCGTTCAACATTTCACCCAGTATTAGTTACAACAACAAAAAACAATAATAAATTGCTTCGTTTTGTATGCGTTCATTTATGTGGCGCCAATGGTGGGGTGGTAGGTTTTATTCTTTGTTTTGTTCGTTCTGCTGTTGTTGTTGTTGTAGTTTGGTTTGTATCATTGTATCATTCAACTTGTTAAAGTAGTTTAGTGTGTTATGTGAGGCAAGTTACGCTTCGTCTATGGTTATGGCTTGACTACAGTTCAGTGCACCATTGATGCCTACCCAGACCCAGAGTTATTACAATTCAGAATAAGCGAATATATACAAAGCAAAATCGTTATGATGTCATTTTACTGCAAAATAAATAAAAATTCTAAGAAAATTGTAACACTTTAAGGCACTAATGAATTGCACATACACAGTACGAATTACTGTAATTAAAATCAATTCAAACAAAAGAAAGCTAATTAAACATAATTTCTTCTAAAGGTAAAGCTTCAAGTTATTGGTGTTAGAAACATTGTTACTCAAACTAGTGTATAAAACTTTTATACCCTTTCATTTCTAGAGCTCCCAACACATTTATTGACCTCGTATCATTTGTGCCGCCACAGAACCTCGAGTCATGCCAAATGCGGCGAAAGAAAAACTTTTCAAATAATTATTATTGTGTGCAATAATGCAGGGAAAATATTTTATTTTCCTCTTTTCACTAGCAATTTCATTCAAGTGGAATTGTGGTAGTGTAGGTACAATGCATTCCAACATATGTTTCACCACACAACAGTTGTTATAATTATTGCTGCAATATTGCTGCTGCTGCTGTTGCTGCTGTCTACTTTTTTCCAATGGCGATTTTAATGAAATTGTTGAACAAGTTTTCACACATCACACACCAAATCTCTTGCAGGTTGAAAGAAATGAAATTTTTCAGTTTTTCTACCATATGTATAAACAAGAATTTAAAACTTTATATGAAATACCAGTGGCAAACGCAGAATTTATTATATGGTATGGCAAAAAAAAAATTGGGGGAGGAGATTTTGTAAAACTTTAAAATAGTTTTCCAGCAAGTAAAGTGCTAAAAGTTTTTAGGTTATGTATACTTTTTCTTGCTTTCGAGCTCATGGAATTTAAAAAGTTTTACATACATAATTTCAAAAATGCTAATATGAATTATATTTTCTACAAGGAAAGGTATTTCATCCATCAAATAACTTCAAACACGTAATCTTTGTTATTTGATATGTGCAAATGCCAACCAAAATTTTTGTAGCATACTTTCCGACACTGCAGTTAATTGATTTTTTATTTATTTATTATCACACACTTATGTATACTTAGCACAATAAGAAAAAAAAAATTTTTTTCCACTTCGCAGTTACTTTGCAATGTAAGCAAACCATTTTTCTTGCTATTTGCTAAACGAAAAGATAAATGCAAATTTTTGGTAACATAGTTTTAGGCAGGTATAAATTTATTTTATTCGATAGATGGTTAAAAAGAATGCTATAAAACACAAAATGCAACAAAATTTGGAAATAATGTTTTTTTACAATCAAGATTTATTTTGATCAAATCTCAATTACGTATATTTTGACTTAAACCCAAGTATCCAATAGAAATGGGCGTAAAGTTTTATATTGGATCTAAAGACAACTGAACCTCAATACATAATAGCGAAAGTCTTTGGGATTACCAATCGGACTTAAGAGGGAAGAAAATATTAATCCGTTACATAAAAACCTCGTCATATGTTATATTCAGACTCACAAAAAGTTTTTGGAATTTCGTTAGCTGGATGAACACGACAACCTCGAAGTACTAATTGCAGCTGTCGTCTAGATGTAGTCCAATCAACGTTTTAACGGAACGCCTGTGATAAAGAGCCAGACAAGCCTTTGTAGCTTGTGTATCTTGTAACAACCCCGCTTTATGTATCGTGAATTAGAAATTTACGATTTCTAGTCTTAACACAAGTTAAATAAAAACAAATTTTTGCTCTTTAATTTCTATTTATACTAATATCATCATAACCATCAAATTAAGCATTTCTTTCAATGCTTATTATAGTGTTTGTTATTATCGTCTTTATGATAACAATTTATTTTGCAAACGCGCATAAAAAATAAAATCATTTTTATTATGCCAAAAAGCATTCTATGAAAAAAATTGTGAGAAATATAATAATTCAAGCGAAAGCAGAAAATAATATTAAAATGCGTTTATTGAACTAGCGAAGCTAGTGAAACATTTAATTTTGGTTACAATTAATAAAGAATAATCTCAAATTCAACAGAGTTTTAGAAAATCTTAAGAGTATGCTATGATTTTTTCAATTTAAACGAATTTTTTATGTATGTATTTTGCGTCTCAGAGCGAGATATTAGTGGTAGTCAGTTTGGACAGAGTTTGGTTAATTTTGGAAAAATAGGCGTGGTACCTTCCAAGTAATTTTCTCTTTAAAGTAGGATGCTTTTATTTATCATTTGATATAGGTTGACTGATGTTGGAAAAATTGGAGTGACAGGAGTGGAGTCTAACAAAAAAAATTGGACGACACCTCTGATACAAGCGAGTCACCAATTACGGCATTTAATTTGTGTTCATACCAAGTTCTACAAACATCTTCTCATTCTGATTTACAAATGTTTGCCGTATCTAATTTTATCGCTAATGCATATTTATAGGCATACAATTTTATTTGATTTTCCCAAATTATTTGTCTAAACCAGAAATTGAAGCTCAAAGCTAGTGAAAAACTTATAGAAAATAGATAATCCCAAAAATTAGATAACTCTTATGCAAGTTTTTAATATATTTTAAATTATACAGATTTGAGTTTTTATTTTTTTTTTTCTAAACAGAAATAAAATAAAACATAAAAATAGGTTTACTGAACTTAAAGTCAAATGAAAACCCTAATTTTATTCAAAAAAATAATTTCACTCAATAGGATAATACCAAAAAGTTATCAGCATTTTAAAATTCTCAAAAGTAAGTATGCTAAAATTTTTCCAATTTTTAATATGAATTAAATGTATGATGTTCATCAAAACTATTAGATAGTGGATATTTGGAGGTATTGTCTTTACTTTTATCATGTTTCCAAATTTCATATATAGGGTAGTGTCGTCAGGGTTGGAGCATGCATTGACTTTTGCCCATAACTTCCGTTGAATGCCAAACTTTTATTAATGTTTCATATCATTGGAAAAATCTCATAAACTGCATTGTTTTTGCTAAACATTAAAATATAGTTAGATTAATATTTCACGAGTTATGGGCATTTACAAAAAACAAAAATTGTAGCCAAGGTTGGGACACTGCTGTTAGGGTCGGGTCACTGTAGAAAACCAATAAGAAATTAAGGAATATGATAGAAAATAGCATAAAAAATCATTGTGTGAATTTTAAGAAAAATTTTTTATACACACACGATACGATAAAAATACACGAAAAACACGCACGAGTGAAAAAATGTATTTCAGGAGTCAAAACGCAGCAAAATTTTCAGTGTTCCGACCTTGATTACAAGCACAGATCCGACCCTGACAACACACGTCATTTAGCGCCGCATCATTTGTAGCATATTCGCGTGATGCAAACTCTATGAAATGCTACATATTTCCACTTCTTAAACTTTATCGGACATTTTAAGTAAACTTACTTTGATGTTTACATGTTTTTTTTTAAATTAATCCATTTTTTCTGGCACTGTTAAAAAGTTTTTTACTCTTCTAACACGCGGTCACGTAACACTTATATACACTTCACGCTCTTTACTAGAAATTACATGAAAGGTTTGATTTCGTAGTGACAAACAATACTGTATATTAACTTGATGCACACCAGTGAGATATAACGGAGAAAAGACACTGTCCCGACCCTGACAGCGTCCCGACCCTGACAGCGCCCCGACCATGGCGACATCCCCCTAATTTTTTCTCTCAATTGTTACTAAGTACAACTAAAGCAAAATTATTATATTTATGGTTTTTGTCGTCTTTACTAAAAGTTTTGCGTGAAAAATATTATCTTAGACACATGAAAAGTAAAACGTAAAACTACATATTTTATTAAGCCGAAAAGTATACCATAAACAAATTGTGTGGAAATATTTAAGTAGGTAATAATTCAAACGAAAACAGAAAATTGCAAAAAACGAAGGCACTGGTGGGCAGTGGCGGCTCCTCTTAATTTAGTAATCTGAAGATTTGTCATTATTTTTTTAATAAATAAATAAATAAAATAACTAAGAAAATGTGTTTATTGAACTTAAAAGCTGGCGAAAATTTAATGTTATTTTGAACTTATACAGAAAAATCCTTGAATGAAACTGAAAGAAGTCATATTTTTAATATAAATTACATAAATGGCAAATATTAATTTTTTAAATATAGATAACTCTCATAAAACTTAATTTATAATCCTTTGAAACCTGAAACATTTGAACTTCAACTTTTCCGTTTATGACACATTGTCAACCTTTTTCCCCCGTACATATTTATTTATTATACTTTTATCAATTTATCAAATTATATTCACTTGCATATTTTAAAGATATCCTCTTGCTGCTGTAACATCAAGCGAATGCCAATCAAAATTGTCATATCATTGACAATCTACAATATATGTATGTATATTTGGCTCAAATTTCAGACAACCACATCACTTGACTTTTTCTGTTTTTACAAATGAGTTTTATATTGCTATAATTTTCATTTTTCAAAGAGAAAAAAATACAAGAGTGAAAAATAAAATACAGAATATAATTCAATGAAAAAAATAATGTAAGAGAAACTTTTGAATGCGTAATATATAAATATCAAGGAAACAATATCAACAACAACGTTGAACAACAGAGGAAAATGAGAAATTCACAGAGAAATAAATTCTGACAGGATATAAATAATTTATATGCATGCATACATACATACATATATGCAAGCAATAAATAAACAACAACAATATTGCGTACAATGTAAATCTCATACTAAATGCTTGCTTCTTTCTGAATGCTGAGTAGAAAAGAAAAAAAAAGATAGCAAAAAATAAAACACTGGAAAAAGTATTGATTTACGTTGTTGTTTGTAGCGTATTAATAGAGTGTAACCAATAAAC
This sequence comes from Toxonevra muliebris, assembly GCA_963691655.1. Classification (NCBI taxonomy): domain Eukaryota; kingdom Metazoa; phylum Arthropoda; class Insecta; order Diptera; family Pallopteridae; genus Toxonevra; species Toxonevra muliebris. The sequence goes on from OY829329.1 coordinate 76,283,855, forward strand.
TGGCTGACTGACTGACTAACTGACTGGCTGGTTGGGCTGGTAAGTCAAGGAAGGGCAAATATTTTTTCTAGCTATAAAATCTACTAGATTTGCTGCTTCTATGTATTATAGGTATACAAGAGACAGACAGGCAGACATACATCAAGTTTTTGAATATTTAATGCATTAATAAAAGAGAGAGAGAAAGAAGTAAGGCGCGAAATAGCAAAATAAAACAATATGAGGGATGAAAGGCAATAATAAAACGCTAGCTTTTGTTATTGATTATCGATACAAAAATGCGTTACAAAATAGAAATATGTAAACAAATTATTTCTTCTTTGAACGCACACAAATTTCAATCAACCCTCAATTGTTTATTGCTTGTTTTTATTATTATGGTAAATTTTCCATGGCAATATGATTTTAGAGGCAACAGCGTTTAAGCAAATTTATATAAAATTTACGCAGTCATTAGAGAACTCAAGTCTACAGATTTCTAATGTTTGACCCATTAGTGGCCAATGCAACATATATGTAGCGCAAAGGTTAGACTATGGAAACTTCTTTTCTTTCTATTCTTACTTCAGAATCTTTGACTTTGAATCTTTCCATTAGACTTTACCTATTTAACCCCCACTCAGCTCTACTTCTTGTTGAAGTCCACTCTACATGTATTGCTCTTGAAGAGGTTTAAATCAAAAGATTTTAAATTAAATTGATTAAGTCAAATTGATATCTCCTTGGTCGTCAATGGGTTAATTCATATTTGCCAATGGTCTTAAATAAACTAAAATTTAATTTAAAAATACAGACAAACGAGTTTGGTAGAAAATTCTATTAGATTTATGTTATATTGGTCACCAATGGGTTAAGTGTTGGGAAATTAAAGAAGAATTTTCATTCAAAAAAGCATAACCATTTTCAAAATCTCAGCTATCTATTCATTTTTAACGAAAAATAAATTTAAATGAAAAGCTTTTCTCAATTTGCACTACACAAATTCAACACAATCCATTAATTTTAATCCTACACATTATTCAACTGCATAGAAACTGCCAGCCTGCATTTCAACTCATTCTAGAATTCTCTTCGTTGGATACTTTCTTCTTCTTACATAAATACATTTCCTATTACTTTTAACTTCATGCATTGATGAATGAGCAAATATATTTGGATTATATACATATATTCGCCTTAAACTTTACCAGCTGCTTGAAAATAACTGCAGCAATTAAAACTCAATTTGCTTTTATCGTTTACATTTCAAGAAAAAAAAACAAATGCAAAAAACGAAGGCAAATAAAAAGCGATAAAGAAAAAATTAAAACTTATTTCAGATTGACGTTAACGAAGGACGATAAAGCAAATGCTTGATGAAGGATATATATTTCAAGTTTTTCTCATTCTCTTCATGGAATTCTTGTAAAATATTTGTAAAATTTTATAAAGCATAATAAAATCCCATTTATTAAAAGAATATTCATCATGGTGGTTATTAAAACGTCGAGGATAAAAAAGAAGAAAAAAAATGTGCAGCATATTTTTAGGCAGAATTTTTTTCTAAAAATATTTCTTGTAAAATTATTATTGTCAACGATTATTACATATAAATCATTGGAAAAAGAAAATGGTGGTGCTTCATCAGTCTTTACTTATGTAGTGCAAGTTCTATGAGAATTTTCTATGAGTTGTGTGAGTTCACATTTTTATTATTGCGTGCGCCTAAAAGTATATATGCTATTCTATCAAAAAAACTTGTGCAAAAGATAAATGTTTGTCATGCTTTCTCTACTTAGAATGTAGATACTGTGGGCATAGAAAAAATGTATTGTCATTGAAGTTTTCGGTAGAATTTTGCAAATACGAGCAAGTAAATACGTTTGCATGTTTCTGCCATGGTGAAATTTATGTGAAGGCTTAACACTGTGCACAAGAAAAACAGACTGCAAAATTAAAGCATACTCATGGTGATATGTAGCTACAGCTACCATTACAAGTATAACAGATTGCGTAAATACTTTGTTAAAAAAATAAAATGGAAAAAGATTTACGGAATTTTTGCAAGCAAAGGAATAACTTTTAATTTTTTGTTCGAAAAGATTTTAAGCTTAGATTTAAGAGTTAACATAGCAAGTTTTAATTGTTAGAAAAGACATATGCTGCTATAAATCAACAAAACAGTTTCTATTGGGAATGGAAACGATTCACCCAACGATGTGCAAACTCAGCTCATCATTTAACCTATGTTCAATTTTGTTTTTTTTTTTTTGAAAATGTGCCCTTAAGCTATGCACGAATAGATACAAAGATACAATTTCCTACATCAAAAAAAAATTAACAAAAACAATCCAATGTACTCGATATGTATGTAGCACCTTCATTACAACCAGCATATTGTTCACTTCACTCGTTTCCTAAATCGAAAATGAATGAAAGCAGGAAGAACTGAATACGAAAACTGTTAGAGGAAAAAGCAAAATGTTCTAGAAAATATTAGAGGAAAGTAGCAAAAAAGGAATTAAAAAATGTTTTCAGGCGTATATACTGTAAACACACTGACACACTGCCTTAACAACACAATAACAACAACAAGACTAAATGATTGAGGAAGGAATATACGCACTAACAGTTTTTAAGGCTATAATATTTTACATCACACTCATGGAAACTGAAAAATATGTGTGGAGAGGAAAGGGGGAGGGGGTGTGCGAGGAAGTGCGTGAGTTTAAGCGTAAACGTGATTTTCAAGGTTTTTCCTTAATAATCTATGTAAGTAGGTAGGTATTCAGTTTATCTATGTGGGAAGATATTTATAATTATTTTTGTTATTGTTTTTCCTTACTTCATATTATATAATTTTAGCATTTTGATTTTATTTTTGGCAATAGCTGAAAGCAAAACCATTAAAAATAAACTTTCACGACATTGCGTATTTTCATTACAATCAAAAAATTTTACGTGCGTGTTTTACAAACAACATTTAAATAACAAAAAGATTAAAAATTAATTCAGAAAATATGGTATGTTTACTTGCGCGTAAACAGTACAAAAATAATAATAGATTTATACAATAGTGAGAATTATGAATTTTTTTTCTTTTGGAGAGTATTAAGAATCGTTTCTAATGAAAGATGGAAGAAAATATTGTAAATTCTCATCAATTTTTGTAACTTGGATAGTAATTTTCTTTGTAAATGTTAGTCTCAGGCCTTAATATTTCACATAAGAATGCTGATGGGAGTTCTCCAGATATTGAGTATCATTCGGGAATACTATTCAAAGTAGAACACCACACGAATATGAACAAATTTTCTGCACGTTGTAAAATTACACATACTCATGTTTGCGTACATTTTTGTCAGCTCTATAGTTTACACGAATATTAGCAAGGCAGTTTTTGTACGCAAATCTGGGGTCGAATCGTCTGATCCGTGAACGTTATTATTTTGTAGGTGTTTTTGAGTGAATTATGTGACGAGCTGTACGTTCACGAAAATCAAACCGCACCGGACTATTTTTTTTTTTAAATATACCTATCCAATAGCAAAACCCTTGGGTTGGGTTTGTAAAAGTTAGTTCGATTTTTTTTTTTATTATTTTTTGAATTTTTCGAGCCTTAGGCCATACTGGGGGTTTTCATATACCCCAATTTTGACTTATAAATCGATTTTTTCGGATGTATCCGATGTATGTCAGAGTGATTCCTTTTAGAAATGTCGTTAATGTACAAATAAACACATTTTGTAGAGAACCTATATCCTGAAACTCAATTTTTGAGACCAAATGTTAGAAAAATGGCAATTTTTTGGAATTTTTTTAATTTATCTAGGACAAATATTTTAAATTGAGAGTTCTTAGCTTTGAAGAGCGTTTACAAAAAATTTGTTCGAATAAAAATCCCAATGGCAAATAAATTGGAATTAATTTGTGTATTTTTCAGAAATGTAGTCATCAGAATAATATGTGTCCCAATTTCAGCTTGATAGGTTGAAAAGTTCTTCAGAAAGCAATAAAAAATACGTTTAAAGTTTTGAGAAACAAGAAAATTTCTTATAAACTATCGTATCAACTCCAAAATTTTGGGAGACAATCATAAAATATTATTTTTTAATTCTAAGTCATCGCTTTCCATTAAGCCTAATCTTCAGGCGTTTGGTATGGTCCATTAAATGTATCATCGTATTCATTTCCACAATTGCAGATATAACTTAGTAAACTTCGATTTTCGAATTTAGAATTTCAATTTTATAATTTCAGTCCGTGTGTGCTACAAGAAACAAAAAGACCCAAAAAGTATAAAAAAAGAACAATATTAACAAAAATTTTACCAATTACAGTGACTGGGACTGGCATAATTACTGGAACATTTACCTCTACATTTTTTTTGTCTTTATCAATACAAAGATACTTGGAGTGGAAATCATGAGAACAGGGTCACTACAACTTTCGAGTGTTTCGAGTTACTCGACGTCCATTTTGATAGATAAACAAGTCTCAGCCCACTTTTGGACAGAAAAAATTGGTTTCATATTTCAATGAACGACTATGCAAGTGTTACATGTTTTTTTTTTAGCAAATAAGAAAAAAAAACAGTTGTGTGGAGAATTACATTTATAAAATTTGCTAAATTTAATCGGGTAATTTCAGCGTATTTTTTTTCTTTTATTCAATAGTTATTAGGAATACCGAAAAAATTTCTATTAGTGAATTATTCCGCTTTGACAAGAACATTTTTTTCACCTTCAAATTTTCCCAAAACTGACCTGACAGTCAATATGTTAAGCGAGGAGAATCTCTGATATTTTATTCCCGAATATGTGCATGAGCGAAAATGAAAATATCAATACTTTTAATTATATGAGTGTTCAAATACGAACCCTGGCAAGGAGAGAATAAGAAGATAGAGAGAGATAGCATTTTTTTAGATTACAATACTGTGGAATCGACGTCAAAAATGTTTATTGAAATTCAGCAATCCAGTTCCGACCTTTGTCTTTTAGTTTTATTTCTACTTCTTTTAAAGAATGCTATGTATCCAAGTTTTTCAAAATTGTTATAAATTTAGGCATCAGTTCCATTGACGTGGGTTTCGATTAAGGAAAAAAGGAAAATTAGTCCTTAAACTTCACAACCTTTAAATAATGCCCAGAGCAATTTTTGTACGAAAACATTGAGTTCCATGTTTACTAATCGGAAAATTTTAATTTATACTTCGAATCGAAAACATTTTTTAAAGTTTCAGCTTCTTGAAGATATCAAGATTGAACAAAGTATAAAAATTTTAATTATAATTCACCAACAAATTTCTTACAGATTTTTCATCTAAATATGAAATATCGTTGATCAAACCATTACTTATGGGATTGAGTTATATTTTCATAAATATTTTAAATGAATTAATAATATTGATGAAAGTTTATACCAATCCAATGAATTAGGATTTGATGAACGATATTTAATATCGTAAATAGAAAGTTTCAGAGAATATTTGCTTGCATACTTATATAAACTAGCAAGCAAGCACTCAATATCTATGTATGTATAAGTTCTAGGCACTTCCACATTTAATTTGTAAAAACTACAGTAAAAAGAGAAATCAATAAATACTCCAATAATAATATCAAACAACTCAACATATTTTTTCCATTTACAAAATAAAGCAAATAAATATTTCTTTTTGTCAATATTAAGTTCAATGAGAAATTTAATTTCCTGCTTAGTAAGCAAACATTTTTCCTATGGATTTCTATACTATGCACAACAAATATAAAAATGATTTCTGATGCAAACGCAAGCTACAAAAAAAAAAAACAAAAAACAAAAGTAAGCAAGTTTTTTCCAAATACACAAAAAGAAATACTATAGAAAATCTGCAGTTGCTACCTTAACTAACGAAAAACTAAAGGCATGCTGCTAAAACATGAAAAATGTTATGCAATTCAGGTACAATTCTAAAATTCTTTTTTGAACACCCAAAAGAAAAAAATCTACAAAGAAAAGAAATATTTTATAAAAAAAAAATAGAAATAAAAGAAAATTCAAGTAAGTACAAGGCACAGTAGCATGTTGAGCTGAGTTCAACAGAGCTGGACTACTAAAAGTAAGTTCGTGTAAGTAGAAAGAAATGCAATGATGCTTAGTGTGTATAAAAAAAATAAAATAAGAAAACAGAAATTGCTGCTCTTTGGAAAAAAGAAACCAACTTTTAGTTATATTTAAAAAAGAAAAAGAAAAGTAGTAGAAGTATCAGAGTAAATAGAGTAAACTTTATGTAATAAAAATTTTTTTTTTTTTTTTGTATATTAATAATATTTAACTTCTCTTTATTTAATTCAATAACTTAGCGCATAAATAAAGTTTTCTACTTTCACTATATTTTATGTAAAAAAAAAACTGTGGTGTATAGGAATCTGCTTAATTCTTAGCTTTTGGCAAAAATCATGCTCAATTTGATTGTAAATACACAGATTTTTTAAAAAAAAAGTGAAAGAAAAAAAAAACTTAAGGTTTCTATGGTAGCCAAACGTTTGAATGCTGCACTAATACATTTCGACCATCAACCGCATGCCACCAGCAACCAGCAATGCATTTTGCATGGTTGTATTTTATGTGTTTGATGATTGTTTCGCCTGAAAACAGCAAAACCAAAAACCAGAAAACCAAAAAAATCCCAAATCAATTTAAAAAATTGCGCTTTCAATTGATTTGAGTGCATGTTACTTTCGTCCTTCGTGCTTTTTTCAGTACCGCACCCACACTGGAACCTATGAGTTTAAATTTAGTTTCTTATTTTCCTTTCCTTTTTTTTTTTTTTTGTTATTGTATACATCGAGTGAGTAGCGTATAAAGTTTACACAACTGACAATGATAAATACGTTTGTAATACATGAAAAATTACAACCAAGGGAAATGAACTGCACAAGTAAGAAAAAATAGAAAAAAAAAACATTCACACACATAAGATATTAAGAAATATCATTGGCACAACCAAAAACATAAAAAAACAAATATTTTTGCTAGCATTTCAAGATTATGTAATAATTTAAGTGCACATATGCGCATGCACGAGCAACTTAACGAATTAAATATAAATCATACGACATGTAGTACCTTCAGAATATTCAAATCATTGAAATAAAAATTAAATGTTTAAACACAATGCATTTTACAACTTATTTGTTATTATAACTATTTTCTTTCAATTTCAACTTAAAATAAATAAATACTTTGTGCTAGTTTTTCAAACAAACAATAAGTATACAAACATAGCAAATCATCAACTATCAAATTCTATGTAACTAAGTAAGTAAGTAACTTACGAAGGCATTTGAATGAGTGCTTTGGCAATGTATATTTTTCATGCTCACTCATTCGGTTTTTGTTTTTTTTTTTTCTTTTTTTATTATTTTTTGTCTTGAAAAATGTCAGTCAATATTTGACCCAAATTCTAAAACAAAAAAAAAAGCACACACACACAAAAACAACACGCTAAAGTACTAAAGCCTTTTTAACAACTACATACACAGTAGAAAAAAACTAAAACACTCGCAAAAAAACGAACTATATATGTACATATGTATATATATATTTAAAAAAAAATGTCTGCAGTTAGTAACTCCTCGTATGTAGCTCGTGTATCTAATTTTTATATATTTTTCATCATATTTCATCCAGCGTCTACGGCAATGACATTTTCTCGCGCATGATAGTAAGTAATGATACCCACCAAACATTATTCTCCAGCATTTTTTTTTCTTAACCCACATCATCATTTCTAAATATATATTTCATTTTCGTTGTTGTCAGTTTACTGTCATGTTGGATTGTAGATATGTGCAAACAAGAATAGTATGTTTCCATGAGTGAGTGTATATGAGATATATGTTTATATGTTCATATGTTCATGTGTGCATTTGTGACACTACTGTTACTAAGACTATTTAATACAAACACACACTATCGCATAATGCGCAAGAAGTTGTCATATTTTTTCTTATACCATACTTTTTCTGGTCTTGAATTTTATATGGAAATGCAATAAATTGACAGATGAAAATGAAGTGATTTATAACATAAATATTAAAAAAATATAAATTGATATTATTGATTATTGAACTATATTTATTAGGAATTTTTAACTATTAAGTAAGTAGGTTAGCTTAGGTTAAAGTGTCCTTTAGTCCTCTAATGGCCGACTTAATCGGACTAATAAGGTGCATCGTACTACTAACTCTTATATAAATACTTAACGTTGACATTATCGTTAGTGTCGACTTGATTTGGCATTTTTCCCCATACAAAATTATATCAAAAACTCGATAATGTTAAAATTGTGGGCATTACCTTTAGTGTCGGCTTGAATGAACATTTATTCCACACAAAATTTTATCAAAATCACAATATTATCAAAAAAATCGACATTATTGGTAAAAGTGACTTGCCATGATAATTCTGTGGCAATAAGGAATAACAGCTAAATTCAAAAATCGAATAAAAACTTGCTGCGTATTTTATATTGTAAACCCCAAATTGTTGAAAGTTTTTGAAAATTTTTTGCAATTTAGCAGTCGCCATAGTTTTTTATTAATTAAACTCCATTAATTATTTAAGAACTTTCAATATCTTCGGTTTTATAATGAAAAATACGCAACAGGTTTTTACTTTGAGGTTAGCTGTTATTCCTTATTGCCACAGAATTATCCCACATAAAAATATGACAAAAAACTTTATATCTATCAATAATTTCGTCATTTTTGTTTCAAAAACCTGACACTATCAGTAATATCGACATAATCTTTGGTATAGAGTTCAGTTATCTCATACATTCAATTCTCATTTCAAAAACTCGATACCATTAATAACAAATTTAGTGTTGGCTGGAGTAGATAATTATCCTATACAAAATTGTATCAAAAACTCGATACTATCGGCATTACTTCGTTTATTAGTCGAGCTGTTAAATGTTAAACACACAATTGTTAAGATCAATGACAATAAACTGTGGCGAGTACTGAAACGTACTTCTAAACTGCTTCCTCTACATTATTTGTAAGGTTATAGTTCTTGTATAATGGTGAGAGAAATTTTTTGGTGTGTATTCTTTTTTTTAAAATAAAGCTCGAAGAAATTTTACTGAATCAATAAAAATTGTGTATTGGGAAGATCATTCAAAGACTTTGATCCAATAACACAGCCTCACAAAAAAATGTGTTTTCGGGTTTGGAGGCCAAACTATGTTTACTATATGTTTTTGAGATCGCTGAATCCGAGGTCCAAAAAATCCGAGCACGTCAGGTTTTTGACCTCAACCTCAAAAAAAACTCATACAAATTTTTTTCGAGCCCGGGATCAGACTCTGTTTATTAAATGTTTTTGGGGTCTCTGAATCCGAAGTCAAAAAAATACCCAAACATGTCAGGGTTTCGACATAGCCTGCAAAATACTTCGTTATCTAAGCTAAGTCGAAACCTTGGAATTTTCGGAACTAGGATTCGGATTCAGCGACCCCAAAAACATATAATAAATATGGTCTGGCCCCCGGACTCGAAAAAACTTTTTTTTGTGTGGCTGTGCTGTGATATCCCAAAATGAAAACTCAGATTATGTATATAGAAAGTGGCACAAACCCTTTTCGAATTTTACCACCACTTTTTCTTGTAGCATGGTACTATCAATACAAAATGCTTGTACGAAATTACAGAAATGTATTGTAAATGGTTCAGGAGATGTACGCTAAAAAGCATAAAGTTTGTATGAAAGGTGCCACACCCACTTGTTATTCGGAGCTCGGAGTATCACTTAAATATCAATTTCCCAAAAGTTCATCTCAATTGTATTCCGGATCATACATTCACGCACCGTTAAGTTTATTGTATACAGAAAGATAATGGCTGAAATATTTATCAGGTTTTATTCCCTTTAATATGCTAGTGTAATCAATATTGTCGGCAATATTTCATTAATTGATAGTAAGGGTTTCTTCCAGAGCATGCGGCACTAACTGCTGAGGAACTGTAGCAGGATCTGAAAAATTCATTCTATTGATACTTTATTTGCTTTCCAGGATTTTTTTTTCTGATTACACTAGTTTTATTGTATCATTATCAAGCGGCATTGGAGAAACCATTTCAAACTTTGATCCAATAATCTTCAAACATCATTTTAATATTTTAGTATAAATATTTCCTAAATTTCTTAGAAGGAATAAAAGGCCCACGGATCTGTTTAATCCCAGAATTTTTTATAATCTGGTATAAAATCGAAATCAAATTTTTAACACTAGTATGTATTACATGGAGGCCAATCAAAAATTAATATAGTTTTGAAATCATTTTCGATTTTAAACGCCTAGAACTTTTCAACTCAAAATTAAACAAAACACCAAACCAGAGAGCAAATGAGCTGTAATTTTATTACGACCTAAAACCCTAAATATAAAAGTGACAATAGACAATAATGTTGAATAGAACAATAGCATGAACAATGACAATGAAATACTCAAAAAAATACAGTTTCATTTCAGTATTTTTAAATAATTGCAAGTGTTGGAGTGGTGTATTTAAATTTTATATAATATACAATGAAAATGCATAGTGCAGTTTATAAATGGTTAATGGAACAACAACTACAGAAAACCACAATTTATTCATACACAGGCATATGCAGTGACGGATCAAAATTATAGCTACATACGTGAGCTTGGGATAAATTTACTATGAGTTTGTTTCATATTTTGGTTTAAGTTTCGACTCCTTTTGATCTGAACTTAAGTAGAAGTTTTGGCCTGATTTTTGGTCTAAAATTCAGTCTGGGTTCTGATCTGAATTTTGATTCAAATACGGACTTCTCTGGATTTGAATTTTCGTCAGAGTTACGATCTATATTTGGTATCAATTTTGGTCCGAATTTCGGCCTAATATTTGCCCTGAATTTGGTTTGAATTATGGTCTAAATTTCGGTCAAATTTCTGGTTTGAATTTTGCCCCAGTTTTAGTCTGAATTTCGGTCAGAATTTGTATTAAAATTTTAATTTGAGTTTCGGTCTGAATCTTGGTCTAAACATTGGTATTTTAGTCTGAATATTAGTAGTCTGAATTTTAGTTTGAAATTTGGTCGAAGATTTGGTCAAAATTCGGAATGGTTTTTGATCTGAATTATCAGAATTTTTGTCTGAATTTAGATCTGATTTTTTATATGAATTTGGTTTGAATTTTGGTATAATTTTCGAGTTAATTTTGATACCTTTATGTTTTGATCTCAGTATTGCCAAAAATTTGGTCTGAATTTCGTCTCCTTTTGATCCGTGTTAGTCTCAATTTCGATCCGAGTTTCAATAGGAATTTTAGTCTAATTCTTAGTTTAAGTATGGGCTCCTTTGGGCCTAAGTTTTGGTTACAATTTTGGCCCAAATTTTCATCTAATTTTTAGTCTGAGTTTTGGACTAATTCTTAGTCTAAATATGGGCTCTTTTGGGTCAGAGTTTTGGTCTCAATTTTGGCTCCAATTTTAGCCCAAATTTTGGTCTGATTTTTTGTCAGATTTTTTTTCTAAATTTGCTTTGAATTTTCGTCTGAGTTGCAGTATGAATCTTTGTCTAAATTTTAGTTTATTTTTGATCTTGATTTTTGATTTGAGTTATGAGCAATTTGTGGTTCCAATTTATTTTAAATATTGGTTTGATTTTCTGTCAGATTTTTGTCTCAGTTTTGGTCTGAATTTTGATCTGATTTGTGGTTTAATTTGTATTTTGTTCTGAATTTTGGTCGAATTTTTGGTTTGATTTTTGTCTGCTTTTGATCTAAAAAATTCAGATCTCTCCAAACCCATATCCTAGATCCAACACTGGGCATACACAAAGGAATATATGCCACTGTGCTACAAAAACTGCAATACATTTATGCAAATGTGGCATTTTGTGGTTTATTTGGTGAAAAAGATAATGAAAATTGAAAATCAGTGGAAAATTTTTGTAATAAATGCACACAATTTAAAGCATTAAAACACACATACAACTAAACATAAATACGCGCAGATTGTGTGCATGTGTATATATCATTATATGTATGTATGTGCGCATTTTATGCAATTTGTTGCCAATTTCCATTTAATTCACTGGAGGGAGAGAAAGAATTTATGCGTGCATTGAAGCTGAAAAGAGTAACTTTTATTAACGTGTCTGTGAATATGTGTGCGTATACGTGCGTCATTTTATTTTAGCAGATACATACACGTAAATATCTGCAAAATGAATGTCAATAATAAAACAATTAAAATGCACTTTAGTAATTTTATTATGGAACAAAAATTCTACAATAAAATCACTACAAAATATTACAATTTTGACTACATTTAACTGCTTGCACTTAACACGTAAATAGCTAATTAGGTATTCATTCACGTCTGAATAATATTTTTGATTTAAAATGAAAATTTCATAAATTTCTCCCGGCACGAAAAAAAATGCTGCAAAAATATTTTTATGGAATGTGTGAAATATCCTTTTTACTTGCATACACTTTTATGCACTTCAACACATGTTACATGAAACAGCGTTCAAGCGGAATTTCGTTTAAAAAATAGAAATGCAAAAAAGAACCGAACCTCAAAAGCTTTCAGCGAAAGTGCAACAACATTTTTTCATGGTAATAAGTTCAGCACACAAACACATGCATCTCAAATACAAAAATAAATAAAAATGTGTTAACATGACATTTACACATAGAAAGCAATAAAAAAAATATTAAAACGTGGATAAGCGTTTGGGTAAGGACTGCCAGAAAAGAGTGCGGGATATGGCAGTATGCTCCAAAATAAAATGCAGCAAAATAAATTTAATAATATTATGCAAAAAATTTAGAATCAAATTTTGAAATTCGTTGAAATATTTTAGCAATATTGCAAATATAATAAAATATGCAAATATATAAATCTTTCGTTCAATGAGCAACCAGCAACCAAAGCTGCACTTGAGTTACATATTACATAGTTTGAGGGGGTGAATAGCAAACGAGCGCACGCTTTCATGTCAAATTTCAAGCTTTAACTGAGCGTTTTTCTACCTTACCTCTCCCCTCAATTTTACATGCAATTTTTCTGCATTTGACGTCGTACTTTTTAAGTTATGCAGATAGAATTGTTAACTATTTATGCAAATGTATGCATGCAAAAGTACAAGAAAATGAAATGGTGGAAAAAAAAATCATTTATAGAAAAAGAAAAATGCTACTTTGTTAAAAAGTTCTTGTGATAAGCGAAAAAGAAAGAAATAGTGTGAGAAACAAAGTAGCTGGGCCCAAAGTACAAAAAATAGTTTGCAGTATTTTCTTTTAATTCTTTCCAACTACTTTTTCAATTATTCAAACAAGCGTTGATTCTCATGACCTTGTATATATATTCAAAGAAGCACTAGGCATTGGTAAGTAAGAGGGTAGTAAGAATTTTTGATACGTAAGTTTATAAGTTTTTCTTATGTGTTGGAAAGAAAAGTTTTGATTGGAAACTTTATTTTAAGCTGTAAATGGAAGAAATATATTTATTCAATTTTAATACCAGCAAGAAATTGAATAAATGCAATATTCAAATCACTGTAAATGATGCAAACGTTTAAAACGCTAAGGAAACATTTTTGAGCTTTAAATTTTAATCGGTATCTCAAGTTTAAGCTAGAGCTTTCCAATGCATGGGTACACTAATAGCACACGTGCATTTTCACCGAAAACACGTCTAGTTAGAAGTTCGTGTACCTGCGTGAATCATAATCTAGAGCTAAGTATTAAAGATTTTGAAATATGCACATGAAAACGTATTAGCATTTTTTTAAATCTCTAATAGTTAGCTCCAGATTACACAAATGTTTAACTAAACGTGCTTATCGTTCGTGTTTTTTTTTTTTTTTTTTGCATTGCAGTCAAGAAGCAGTGATAAAGCCCTTATAAAAACATTGTGTTGATTGGGGAAAGAAATTAGGTTAATGGGAGAAGAAAAGAGGGAGAAGTATCTGTGAACGTTTATTTTAAATTTGCTCATAACAATCAAGAGAAATATTTGCAAAGAGCCTTCTCCATAAACACGTGGTACGACAGAGGAAAAAACAATTTATGTAATGGAGATAGCATGTCACGTGAATTTTACGTGACACGCGTGAACATGACGTTAATTTCTACATGAGCATGAGTAAGCATGATTTAATTTCCATAATTCCCGCGTGAGTGTGATTTGATTTCCATAATTCCACGTGAGCATGCGTGAGTGTTAGGTACTTTTAACTATGATGTCATTATAATTCACATTTTTTAAAGAAGTTCATTTTGGTAGTTTAAAAAGCAACCCTGTGTTTTCCTATTTATGTAAGCACTTTATTGTTAAATGTGTGGGGTTTCATCTCACGGAAGACACTTTCAAAAACGATCAGGCGTAAAGTTTAGTCCTATTGGGTAGTAGTTATCACACCAAATTTGAAAGAAATCGGTCAAAAACTCGCCGAGTTGGAGGAGCTAGAATTTTAACATTTCGATCAAACAGCTCCTGTTTCGGATTCATGTAACTAATCACCTATTGCATTAAGAAATTTTTGTTCAGGTCGCTTTTGATAAATTTGTATTTAATCTTTTGAAAAAGGAATAAAAAATTAAAAATCCGAAATTTTCCCGTTTTTTTTTAAAATCAACTTTTTTGACTTTTTTCAAAGAGGAAAGTTTTTTTTTGGGTCGAAAAATAGCTCAAGTCTTTTCTTTTGAGAATTTTGAGATGCAAAAGTTGGCTGAGACTAGTTTATCCCAATAGGACTAAACTTCACCCAATAGGACTAAACTTAATGCAAATTTGAGTGAGCCCCATCGATTTTTAAAGTGGGTTCACTTGGGCTGAAATCCCTCATATACATATATATCTGAATTTACCTACATAATAAACAAATTTAAAAATAAAAAGACAAAGTGCGTGAGCATGCGTGAAATTTTTTGGAAAAATATCAAAGAGCGTGAACATGCGGGAAAATTTCTTTGAAAAATTTAGCGTGCGTGAACATGCGTAAGTAATATTTTCAAAGCCGTGAGCTCTCTACTCTGTAATGCGTGGTACGTAGAAATACCGTGTAGAATGCGTGGGTTCCGCTTGCGATTCGTGTAGCTCTGGAAAACACATGAAATGGTGGCATCAAATCGCATTTTTTTAAATATTTCTTACATCGCCTTAGAAATCCCTGGCTGTTTTTTTCGACTCTCCCAAAATGTGATTTTTACAACGAACGTCACATTCAATTGGCATACCTAGAACATTAAGAGCCACGGATTATTTTAAAATCACCCACCCATAACCAGGGAGTTAACTGCGGAGTTCGTTTAGAAAATAACAGACAACACTGGGTTTTACAAGAGTTGTTAAGCTAAATTTTGCGTGAGCCCACTGGGAGATTAAGTTGAGGTCACTATTTGTTTTCAATTTTCAAAGGGCTAGAGCGAATTGGCCAAGTGTATAAATGACAAATGGCTGTCATCCTCGAACGAGTAGTAGGTTATTTATCAAAGATAGAACGTCATTGATGAAGACAAGTAAAGGGATTGGGGAGAGGATCGAGCCCTGTAGTCTCTATCAAGTGAAGTTATTACCATGAGGTTGATAATTCGCGTAATTACTTTCGACACTAGTTTTTTATGCGACACTCAATGAAATCTGTTTAGTCAATTCCAAAATATTAGCGTAGGAAGTTCTTTAAAATTCACTCATTGGACAAAGCATTGCATTCATCGTTGTAATAATCATTGCTTAAGCGGGAGTAAATAACAAATGAGAGAAAGAGAAGACATGAGTAACGGCATTTCTCAGAATTATCTAACGAATTATCTGAATACACAAATAACAAAACAAACACCAACGAGTAGTTTGGTTCTCTTTTGATATTTGTTTTTTCATAAAGCGATTTCTTGAGCAAAAAAGAATAGCCCCAGTTACTAGGGCCTTACCGACTAGTCTAATTTAATGTAATGTAAATGTAATGATCGCGAGACCATCTCTCGCTTTCATTACATTTACCTGAGGCGAAAATTAATCCACTGCCAGAAAAACTAATTTTTTACTTAAAACCAATAGTTTTAAAGAAATAACAAAAAAACTATATTAAATAAAACAAGTTCATAATTAAAATTAAATTCATTTTCCCATACATTACTTAGCCACTTGTTCCAAGAATAGAATTTCCGGGGAGCACTTTCCCCTTAGCCTCAGTTACTAGTTCTTTTCAATTGGAGAAATAGATTCCTAGAAGGAATGAACTCTGGGCCATTTCTTTGCATATTTAATCTTCCTTTTTTTTTGTTTTTTTTGTGCCAGCGACTCTAGGTTACAGAAGTTAAAAAGTTGTTCAATTGAAATTCAAATTGCACATCTGCACAGAAATAGACTGCTTAGAAATTTTCTGTTGGACAAGACTAACAAAAATATACATATCTAGAGTGAATATTAACAGAAATTATGCATTAATTATTTAGAAAAAAAACTCAATAAATTCCAGTAAAATAGCAGTTTGCATTATGCATACTACCATATTTCAAAATAGCAACAGAGCTAAGTTTCTTTTTGTTGTCATCATTGTATACTAACTCATTTATTTGCCTCGCAATAACATTGGAAAAAAGTGCACATACATTTTCGACGTATATACAAATTACATACAATGAAATGTGAAAAACAACAATAACAACAACAAAAAGGACTAACTTTACTAACCCAATTTTCTATAAATGCACGCGATTTCAAAAAAAAAAATGTGAAAAAAATGAAGAGGGTGAGAAAAATAGAAAAGCTAAAACATTATTACAATTCAGCTATACATTCACAAAAAAGGAGCAGCGTTGGTTGTTGGTAGTAAACATACACACATAACTATATGTATAGGGGTGTATAAGTATGGGTGTGTGTGTGCGTTATTCTAACGTTGACTTCAATTTTTAGTGTATGCAAGTATGTAAGAAACCCTGTAGTGGTAGGTATTCAGAAAAAAATAAAAATAAAAACTGTAACACAAAGTACTAGTAGTATGTAGTAGAAATAATAATAATAGTAGTTAAGTCACATTTGTGTGTGTAGTAGTTGTTTTTGAAACGTTCATTGCTTTTTTGTTTCTTGCTCTATTACTACTTGATACTGGGACACGTACTCGGTATACACTTTAATAAATTTATGGCTTTTAAAAGTGTTGCGCTTTTGTAAATAAATAGTACGTAAAATTGTGGTTGCTTAAGAATCATCTGTGTGTGTGTGTGTGTATTTTTCTGTATGCTCTTTAGCGTTTCATTATGTTATACTAATACCTGCATCTAAATTTTAAGTTTGAAATCGCATTTCCTTGTTTCAATTTCAATTTGTTATGCACTTTTCTATTGCTCTTTTGAGTGCCATTATATTATTTCATTTAAATGTTCCTATATGTAAAATTTTTCGAAAACGTACTCTACTCTCTTTCAATACCTTTTTTTATTGTAAGTACTATTTACTTGGTAGTTTATTATTATATTTGTATGAAACTTTGGCGTTTAGTTAAACTTTCCTTTTTCGTTTTAGTATTTCACGTTGTTTGGCACATTACATTAAAAAAAAAACAATTACCTGTGACTGTTTGTCTGTCGTCTCGCTCTCATTTTGTTAATAAGGTAAGAGTGTTAAATAACTTGGCTGTTGCTTCTTGGTGTTTTTCTTTTTCTTGTTTGGCGTTGAACTGTTTTCATAGCCAGTCAGCCCTTTAATATATTGTGTCAAGTGTTGTTTTTCACATGGAAAGGTGTTGTCGTTGTTACTGTTACTTTATTCACATAACTAACTACCTTCTTTTACAGAGGTAATGTTTATTTTAGTGCAAAATATCTGGCAAAAAAATAAAAATAAAAATCTTAAATATGTATGTGGAGTATAGGAGTGCATTCAACTTTTGCATGTCTAATTTTACAATCATAACAGAAGAGTCTGTGAAAATGTAAATGAAAGTTAAAGGGGAAAGTTTTGAAAATAGGAACTTGTAGTTTTACAAACGGATGATTTTTTAGACTAGGACTTAGTCCTTTCCACAACTAGGAAATTTAACTTTACAATAAATATCGTAATAGATCCTTGTTCCTCAATCAGAAAAACTTTTTAGTCTTTCAATTTTGATCGGATAAATTGATTATGCTTAAATTGTTTGGAAAACGCTGTCAAAAAGGGGAAAAATATTTGCCAAAAATGGGGAAATGCTTGTCAAAAAGGGGAAAATGCTTGTCAAAAATGGGAAATGCTTGTCAAAAAAGGGAAAATGCTTGTCAAAAATAGGAAAGTTGTTTTTTTCAATAACAAATGAAATCTATGTCATAACCAATAAATATTATTAACCTATTTTAATGAAAATAACAACCTCAGTTGCACATTTTTTTTTTGGTTCACAGCATTGCCAACTGAATGAAAACCCTTAAATAAAATATTAAACTGTATGACTATGAGTAACTGGAAATTTTCGAGGTGGGTTAAAATATATCCGACCTTTCATAAAAAGCTAAGCAAAATAAGGTAAAACAGTTTTTAACTCACCTAACTTTTAAGAGTTAAAAAAATTATTATCATGGAATATTTGCAAAAAATAAAAGGAAATGAATTAATTTTGACAAGCTTTTTTTCACTTTTGACAAGCAGTTCCCGCTTATTATAAGCATTTTCTAATCGCAATCTAGTGTTCTCTAGCGGATCTAAGTGAATGGTTTTAGGAATAGGTAAATATTATTTTTGAAGGAATGAATTTGGATTTGCTGAGTCCCATAAGCAGGACTACTTCTACCGAATACAATTGATTCTTGAACAATGTTGATTCCACAATAAACACAATTGACAGTGTGAAAGATATTGAATACTGAGTGAAAACCATTCCATACTAACCTATCATCCTGACCAGGAAGGAAGATCGAAAGACTTTATCAAACGAGTAAGCTTGCTACTTGTTATCCATTGCATCAAGATGTAGTGGTTTAGTAAATTCTACCAACCTTGTTATACTTACCAAAAATTTGTTTCCTTTCAAGCAATATTCCGATGTGGTACACAAATTATAGTACTTCATTTTCGATGAAAAGACACAATAGTGGAAGACATGCATTAAGGCTTTCCAGTAATCATTTTAAAGAACTTCTTCTCGACCACTATGTTATAGGAGCACCAGGGATGGTCTGACAAAATGAAGGACCCTAAATCAGCTGAAACATGTTATGATTTTTCCACATTATTTTCGAGACTTTCCCCACCCGATACTCAGTAAATAAAAGCTATAAATTGAAGGCATAATATCAGAGGTCTTAAAAAAATTTTTGCTGGTTTTTCAACGATTTTCTTCCTTGTAGAGCCGTCTGAAGAGACCCATTATTCGTGGTTGACATGATATCTTGGAATATCTGACATTCGAACAAGTCTATTCTTGAAATATTGAATTCCCGATAGAATTCCCGACAGAACTAGGATTTTTGAAATTTCTGACTTGTTTTTTGCAAATTTTTTTGTTTTTTAATAGCTTTAAATATGGGTGAATAATAATAATGCTAGACATAACGAGAGACATTTTCGTGTAGAATAAGCTCACAAATTTTGACCCTGATCGACAAATCTTTTAAACCAGGTCTAAAACCGTTGTTTTGAGAAAACTTTCGTTTGAACTTTTTTTATGGAATAGATCGTTGTATGATACAACTTGTACCCATTATGAATTATTATTTTCCATTAGCCGACGGCCTTTAATATTATGTACGAAAAAAATTCAAATTCATAAAAACGAAAAAAAAAAGATCTCAAAAAAAACCTAGTTTCAGAAGACTACTCTCTTAAAATGACAAAATTCATTATTTATACTTAATTCTGGTTCTAGTTGTGGGGACAGATCTATTGCTTAATACGCTGTTTCAATTTTTGATTTTAGATAAGCAGAACAGCTGAAGTCATGGCAGCCATCGGCAAATTTTTTTGACGCTGTTTCGTTCCTTTTTTGGCACAAAAAAATTTTCATTGTTCGCCACAAAATATTCGCATGAAAGCGTTAAAAATCAGCTGTCAAACCAAACGACTCGGTTAAAGGAAATTGCAAAAAAAAATTTTGTCAGCTTCTCCGAATAGTGAAGCGAGTGAACAGTTGCTTAGAGCTACTGGTTAGCTTTTTATCATTCATGTCTTTCTGTTTATATTTGCAAATAGGTATAAAAAATTGACTTTCAGATATTTATTTTTTTATATTTTAAAAATCCATTGGTCTTCGACTTCGGCCTTGGCTGGTTGGAAAAATGGCCGAAGTTCGGCTTCGACTTCGGCCATAGCCAAAAAATTACCTTTGGGCGGACACTAATTGGTAGATCATTGAAAACTTTAAATGCCATTTTCACCAAAGAAAAAGAAGAAAAGTTTCGAGTTAAGCATGCAGAAATAACTGGTATTTAATTCATTATCTAGGGCAAAAAAATCATAATGGTATTTTAAGAAATCTTTTCGTGAAAAGAAAATATGTAGTTATTGTGTTCTACCAAGTGGTAGTTCATTGAAATCTTTAAATGCGATTTACTCGTATATTTGTTTTTTTTTTTTTTTTTTTGACTTATGACAGTCTTGCAGCAAACGAGCGATATGTTCGTGAATACTTTAAAAATATTTTCCTTATCAATATTTAAACAATACAAAACTTATGAAAGTATCACTTCCTAACTTATGACAATTGCGAAGTAGAGTAATATTTAAGTATTTTGTTCCTTCAAAAAGTCTTTTAGGAGAAACAATCGATAAAGGGCGGGTTTCATCCACAAAAGGTTCCAATGGGACTAATTAGCGTCTCTAAGAATAGATAATCTATGGTAAAAGAAATTTTATATTTATAAATTAGTGCTCCGGATTAAAGGAGGGAGAGGTGGGGAGAAGTAAGGAGTTTGGCGTCAGCCCCCCTTTTAAGTAACCCATATTTCAAACAAAAGATTAACAATAATACAATTTCTAAAAATTAAATGGAAAGTCTGAGATAACAATAATAATAATTCTACAAAAATACTAGGAAATATACTAACCAACTATCACAAAAAACACGCTCATATGAGTGTGTGTGTCTCATGCTATCCAAACAAAAACTGCTTCCTTTATGTACAGGTACTTACATGTATGAGTATGTAATTTGTATGCAATTTAAAAGCCTCATAGAAAAAAAAAGAGTTGCATATCATCTGCAACTGACCGCAAAATGTCGCTGGCAGGTATGCATTGTGTGTGCACAGTTTTTGATAAAACTAGCTACAATTGTATACAATTTCCTACATATTACGCGCGACTAAAACATCCCAGTTGATCGTAGAAGTAATCATCGAGCGCTCCAAGCGATTGCATTTTGTACTCCTTTTTAACATTGCATATCCTAGGGCATGGAGTACTCATTTTAGCCTCTAAAAAGAGTAATAAAAGAGGACACGATTACGAGCATGAGCTCACTTGCATCTCATAGAAAAACAAGTGGACTAGTTGTCTAAAACTCCAATAAGCACACACCTACTTATTGGCCAAGGTTCAAATCACCCAAAATACATTTTTCCTTTTTTTCTGTTAAATTTGTGGCCTAAGCCTAAATCCTACAAATTATTTTTTTTTTTAATTATAATAATGTTATATTCATTTGTTCATTCATTTTTATTTTTTTTTTTTTTACTACTATCGTTTTATTATTTTATTTTTTCTGAGCCACACAAGCAAATTTATTTACAGTGAATTTTTTTTTTCTTTTACTCTTGCAATGTTTCCAGCACTAGACACTGTTTTTTTATTTTTTTTAGGCACACAATTTAAAAAAATAACAACCCTAGTTCCACAAGATTTTTTTGGCTCATAGCATTGCCAACTATTTGGTTGAAACTTTAAATAAAATATTAAACTGTAGGACTATAATAAGATTTAAATAAAATGGTAAGCAAAAAGTGGGGCAGTTTTAGCCTACCTAACCCAAAAAAGTTAATTGGGCAAGAAAGAGTAAGATATACAAATTTGAGTCGTTCATATCATGTTGTCTTTATTTATCATTGTTTCTAAAAATATGCCATATAAAATTTTTGAAATTCTGTTAGTGAAAGCCAAACATTTTGTTGCTGTATTGGAGTTTCTCGTTTATCGCTCCTTTTAGAGTAATGATATCATTGCTCGCTTGAGAAGTACTCACTATTTGTGCAACTGGGTATGCTCTCCATACTCACACACATATATAAGCACACACACACATAGAATAAACGTAGTCTTCTATATAAAAACACACTCATTTGCATACATGTATACATTTTATACATTTCAAAGTGATATTTTCTCTCATTTTAGCCATCAGCAAATGTGCATGTGTGTGAGTATGCATAAGTGAATGTGGTTTTGTTTTTCTATTTTTATATAATTTTCAACCAACATTTTCACCTCATCGTCCAATGTAAATAAATGTTTCAATTTTAGTTTGAAATTCAAATTCAAATTTAATGTTCATTGTTTGCTTTTCAATTGAATTGTTTTTATGGCAGTTGGAGTTGCATGGGGTTGTATGTGTGTGTATGTCAAATACTGTACATGGGTAAGTATTTGAATAGTAGCATCCTTTTTTTTTGGGCACCGTACACTTTCTCCATATTGTGGCATTTTTAAATAAACTCAATTAATTTTAATGTCGCTAACGGCTTTAATTTAATGAATATTATAGGAAAATTCATTTTATAAATTCAATTTTTTGTAATATTTTTACATATTAATTTATGAGTAAGCTAACGATATAATATTAAAAATATGTTAACAAAAATTTTCAAAAATTATATTTTTGCCATAAACAATCAACTTCTGCAGGGTTTGTTTAATTTGATTTAAATTTTTTAACTATAAATCAAGAACCTCGTACACACAATAAAATCTTCGTCAATATGTTAAATATCGTTAACCGGACCGGTATTTTTTGGATTAATGCACATGTTTTTTCTTTATTTCCAATCGAATTTCTTTCCGTGTTTGAGTCCTCTTTTCAACATTCATTTCCTTTGATCATTTTATATTTCTAATCTCTTCGTTTTTCTTTTAAAAAATTTTATAAAATTTTAAATTGAATTCAATTGTGTTTTTTAATTCGACTTGGAATTTAACAATACAGTTTCAAGAATATAATGTTTGTATTTATCAAGATTACGAATATAATAATCAAACTAATTACGCACTGTGCACGAAGCAACCAGGGCAATGGCAGGCAATTTCAACAAAATCACTGCGGAAATGATTAAAGCCTGTCTAGCTCCTTAGTACTCTGTTTAAAATACCTGCATAGTTCGAGGAGTAAATTATAATAAGATTTAGGGAATAGGAAACATATTCAAATCCAATTTAAAATTATAAAATAAGTTTTATTTGAAGTGGAAAGAACGACCGAACCATTAGAGATATTCATAACAATATTGATGAGAAAAGATAGAGAAGATATAGAGGGTGAAAACCCTCTGTAATATACTAAACCAGGTCAAACGGGATATTCAATGGAATTTCAACGAATACCTTGACTACATACTCAGACCACGTCTACAAGCGGTTTGACATACAACACAAGCTCATCGACCAATACAGAAAGTTCAAGGTGGGGGCCTCAAAATTAATTTCAGAAAAACAAAACGAAAAAATATGGATCGACTATTTAAAACGAGCTTCAACTTCAAAATTGGCGACACAAATATCAACAAGTTTAAGGCGCAGCAAAACTTCGCCAGAAAGCGGTGGCGGATGCCTAAATACTAGGTGCCCTTGATCACCCATAGAAAATTTGGCAATCTTCATTTTCTGATTTTTTAGAAGATTATGAAAATTAAATCTAAATGTTAATTTCTCAAAGTCATGACTTCAGTTCATGGCTCGTTTTTTATTTAAGTATTATATAACAGGCTTAAATGATTATTTGTAGTCAAGCATTCACGAAACTTAAGACATTTGAAAGCATTGAGGAAACATGGACGTCCCAAAACGGCTTGGTAGCGTTCAATGGACCCAGATAAAAATCCGCAAATAGGAGAAATGTCGGAGAGAAGTGGTCATAAAATAGGGTATATGAAAGCAGAATTGACACATTGATCAGCATGACACTTTCCATACAACCAAAAGACTTAATACTAAATATCTTGGAAACTATTTGCAATACAACCATTAAATGTTGTGCATGGATGCAGGCTCGTAATATCAGTCACTGGACACAAAACGGGAATGACTAATCAGTTGGTCGTGGCACTTCCGATACAAGCAAAATACTGAAAGCTAAAAGTCTTAAAAACTATTTATGGAATGGTCAATTAATTTTAAACAAAGATGCAAATGCTAACAACAACGTGTTCCCTCTGGTCAAACCTAAATACTAATTACGGAATATCTTGGAAACTATTTAAGGAACAACCACTAAAATTGTTCAAGGGAAACAGAAATTAATCTTTCAAAACGGCTTTATTGTTTTTCAAAATATTCTCCATGAAGCTTTATACATTTTTGTATCCGTTGAAACCAAAACAGTTTTTCCTTTCCTCTTCATACACCTCCAAAACATGGTTTTTGAACGAATCAACAGCTTCTTAGAAAATTGTTGTCCACGCAGTTTATTTTTGATGTCCTAGAACAAAAAGAAGCCATTGTGTGCCAAATCAGAACTGTACGGCGGTTATTTGACAAGTTGTTTAGAAGCTCGAATTGTCGTGATGATTCAACTCGGTTTGCTTTTTTCCCGTTCTACGTTGCTCAAATGGTGCCGTGGCCACATGACCACTTTTTTCCAAGAAACCAAGCGACCATTTGCTTCGCAGTGCACCGAGCGCGAACAACTTTTGTTGGGTTTTGCTCATTTTAAAACACCCATACAGTCGACTGCTGAAAAGAAAGAGCTCTCGAGAAGTACCAGATGCAGTTTCGAACAGCTGAAATCCGGATGGAGCTGTTATCTGAACTGCTGCATGGCTAGGATCAACAAGGAGTCTGTAAATGTGGGTCCATTATATGGAAATAGTCCACACGTCATCGCGCACCTTTTTATTTGCCCACAAAACGCAATTGACTTGACAATTACATCACCCTAGACGCATCCGATAGACGTAGCTCACCTACTGAGCTCGGACATAACGAATGCGGACAGCTGACGAAAATAACCCGATGTGTATGACAAAGATTCGGAAATGGAGTTGCTACAACAACTGCTGTTTACTTTCTGGCTCATACGCATAGATTCATGATTTGTCACCTTGCACGATCTTGCGCCAACCAACACGAGTCTTTTTTTTTTTTGGTCATCGCTCAATTTATGTGGGATCCAACCAGAAAAAATTTTTTCACGGCCAAATGATTATGAAATATTTTATGTATGCTGGTGGCACTAATGCCTAAGGTTGCCTCAATCTCATGGTATATCACAGACTATCTTGCTTTATCAGTTTTCGCACAGCATCGATGTTCTCTGTCACAACAGCTGACTTTGGACGACCTTCACGGAATTAGTCGGTAAACGAACGACGACCAAAATTGAAAAACAGTGGTATTTGAAGTTCGAAGTTCAAAAAGCGAATTTAGTTTATTAATGCACTGTTGTTGAGATAGTCCATGTCGAAAATCATAATAAATAAACGCACGAAAATTTTCACGATTTAATTCCACTTTTTTGCCGAGATAAATTTTTCATTTCAATGTAAACAACACAAATGACGCTTGTATAACAAAACTTTACAAGTGCGTATATGCAAACAAATGTCAAACAAATACGTCAGATTATATCTGACAATACTCAGTGTTGTCACAGCCGAAACTTAAGTGGTGCCGTCCGTATTAACCCCAATTACTGAACAGAAAGTGTGCAAGATTGTTCGATGGGGCATCTTGTGGCACCTTCTCATTATATTTATTGAAAATAGGCTTTTTTGGGCTTTATCTACGATATAATGTTGAAATTTTGTACGAGGGCCCTTATTTTCATTCAAAATCGTCTAGTGCTAATTTCTAATATGTTGCCTTGATCAAAACACATTTCGATGGTACACCTGATATTAATTTAGTTAAAAACAACTACATTCTTCATAAAAAATGATGACAGACTGGAACAATATAATCTATGTCCATGTCCATACCTATGCTAAAGGTATGGAGAGGGAGATCCAGACAGAGAAAGTTTTTTCTGCATGGCGAATGCAAATCCATAAATCTGCAACTATTAATAATAAAAGTTTGTGTGGAAAGATGATATGTTAATAGAAGGCACCTGGGTAACACCGGGTATTTCCAGGCTAGTTTATTATAATTTGTAATTTTATTGTAACACTTTGTGATTGCTTAATTCTTCAAAGCTGTTGAGAAACAATAGAGAAAATAGAATCTTTCAAAATTTAAGTATAATTTTAAAAATGTTTCGACATTTTTTATTTTGAAAAAACACTTCATGTTTACTCTCCAATATTACCAAAGTTAACCACAAATGCCGTAATCTCTGCAAAAAATTCTACAAAAAAACCAAAACTCTCATAACGACAATATTTATGAAATATTTTTTTTTTTAAAGTAATAACCAAAGAAAAACAAATTTTCTTGACAAAATATTACGAAATTGTGTACACAATTCAAGAAATTCCATTAAAAAATAAAAACCCACACGTTACAAACCATAGTTATGAGTATATCCTGGCATCCTCTCACTACCCTCCACGTGAAGCTGTGTGCAGTATAGCAATATGATTCATTCTGACCCAAGCTATAAACAATATAAAAAGCCTGTAACGAACCGTTTTCCCGGTCTTAGGCTGGGGTAGTCTCAGCGGGCTCCAGAGGTTCTTTGCGTTACAAAATTTGTATTTTGCAGGGGACCCTCACTTTATTTAGACACACAGGTTTTTTTTTTATTATAACAATAATTCAAGTTTAATTTCATTTAATATTAATTACACTTATCAATGTTACTTCGAATAATTCAATTTAATATTTAATGGGCTGGCGTGTGACTGACGAACGCAATGGATCGCGCCGGCGTAGCGCTGCTGTGCGTAGACTAGCGTATAACTGGCGAATGCGAATGATTGCGCTGGAGTAGCGCTGCTGTGCGTAGACTGGTGTATAACTGGCGAATGCAATGGAATGGCGCTGACGTAGCGCTGCTGTGCGTAGACTGGTGTACAACGGGCGAATGCAATGGATCGTGCTGGCGTAGCGCTGCTGTGCGTAGACTGGAGTATAACTGACGAATGCAATGGAATGGTGCTGACGTAGCGCTGCTGTGAGTAGACTAGCGTATAACGGGTGAATTTGATGGGTCGCGTTGACGTAGCGCTGCTGTGCGTAGACTGGCGTGTGACTGACGAATGCAATGGATCGCACTGACGTAGCGCTGCTGTGCGTAGACTGGTGTATAACTGACGAATGCAATGGATCGCGCTGGCGTAGCGCTGCTGTGCGTAGACTAGCGTATAACGGGCGAATGCAATGGATCGCGCTGGCGTAGTGCTGCTGTGCGTAGACTGGCGTGTGACTGACGAATGCAATGGATCGCGCTGGCGTAGCGCTGCTGTGCGTAGACTGGCGTGTGACTGACGAATGCAATGGATCGCGCTGGCGTAGCGCTGCTGTGCGTAGACTGGCGTGTGACTGACGAATGCAATGGATCGCGCTGGCGTAGCGCTGCTGTGCGTAGACTGGCGTGTGACTGACGAATGCAATGGATCGCGCTGGCGTAGCGCTGCTGTGCGTAGACTAGCGTATAACGGGCGAATGCAATGGATCGCGCTGGCGTAGCGTTGCTGTGCGTAGACTGGTGTATAACGGATGAATGCAATGGATCGCGCTGGCGT
This sequence comes from Toxonevra muliebris, assembly GCA_963691655.1. Taxonomy (NCBI): domain Eukaryota; kingdom Metazoa; phylum Arthropoda; class Insecta; order Diptera; family Pallopteridae; genus Toxonevra; species Toxonevra muliebris. The sequence goes on from OY829329.1 coordinate 76,311,667, forward strand.
AGCGCTGCTGTGCGTAGACTAGCGTATAACTGACGAATGCAATGGATTGCGATGGCGTAGCGCTGCTGTGCGTAGACTGGTGTATAACTGACGAATGCAATGGAATGGTGCTGACGTGGCGCTGCTGTGAGTAGACTAGCGTGTGACTGACGAATGCAATGGATCGCGCTGGCGTAGCGCTGCTGTGCGTAGACTGGCGTGTGACTGACGAATGCAATGGATCGCACTGACGTAGCGCTGCTGTGCGTAGACTGGCGTGTGACTGACGAATGCAATGGATCGCGCTGGCGTAGCGCTGCTGTGCGTAGACTGGCGTGTGACTGACGAATGCAATGGATCGCACTGACGTAGCGCTGCTGTGCGTAGACTGGCGTGTGACTGACGAATGCAATGGATCGCGCTGGCGTAGCGCTGCTGTGCGTAGACTGGCGTGTGACTGACGAATGCAATGGATCGCGCTGGCGTAGCGCTGCTGTGCGTAGACTGGCGTGTGACTGACGAATGCAATGGATCGCGCTGGCGTAGCGCTGCTGTGCGTAGACTGGCGTATAACTGGCGAATGCGAATGATTACGCTGGCGTAGCGCTGCTGTGCGTAGACTGGCGTGTGACTGACGAATGCAATGGATCGCACTGACGTAGCGCGGCTATGGCTAGACTGGTGTACAACGGACGTACCATGCGGCGTCTTGCGTCGGTCGTGATATCTTGCCTCTTAGACCAGGTCGGCTTGTTGTTCCTCCGACGATCAACGGCAAGCCGCACACGTCTTCGCAGGTTACAAGACTTGGAGTTTTACCTGACTATTGACCAAGTCGGCTTGTTGTTCCTCCGACGATCAACGGCAAGCCGCACACGTCTTCGCAGGTTACAAGACTTGGAGTTTTCCTGACTACTGACCAAGTCGGCTTGTTGTTCCTCCGACGATCAGCGGCAAGCCGCACACGTCTTCGCAGGTTACAAGACTTGGAGTTTTTCTCTGTCCTCCCAAATTTTGTCCGTCTGGTCGAATTAAAATTTTCCTCACTAACCCACTACTTGTACTTACCAGGGTACGTGTTGCTCCGATGCCAGCTGCCAGCCAAAAAGCAAGATCTCTGTTCTGTTTGTCCTTTTATAGCTCACAGCAAGCCATACAGTTATTCCATTGTGCAGACTGTCGCCACTGGAACGCATTGTGTTGTTGTTTTGTTGCTCTCCCAATTGTAGTTTTTTTGTAGTATACACCCACACGTAGATGTTAGTATACATCTTTTGATGTTGTAGCACACTTAGTGTAGCGCATTTGTGCTTTTCCTTTTCTTTGTGCTAACTGTGTGCGTCTTTGTTGTTGTTGCGCGCTTTATTGTCCATTTCGCCTTTGCGGTGATCTTCTCCCAGCCTATGCTGGGGCAGGCTATTGTGTTTTTAATTCTTTATGCGGTGTTTGGAGGACGGTGTTATTGTGCGGCTAAAATTTGTGGTCCAAATTTTTGCTCGTCACACCCCCCCCTTACTTCGCCGAAAGAGACGGGGCCTCCTTGATTTTAAAGAGTGTGTTGATTATACCTCGCGATGATTAGTAACGAGCGTATATGACAACGTGCGTAGCATCGGGTGACAATGTAATGCGTATAATAGTATGGTGAAACTCCTGTGGCAATGTACTGTCTTGGAACCGTGTGTTTTGTATATACCTCGCGGTGCAAAGTATCGAGCGTATATGAAAACATGTGCGGAACCCTGTGACAATGTGCTTCGTTGAACCGTAGGTGAATCGTCTTGTGGCAATGCGATGTGTGGAATCGTATGTGTTGAATATACCTCGCGATGGTTACTAGCGAGCGTATATGACAAAAAGGCTTAGAATCTTGTATCAATGTGATGCGTGGAATCGTAGGTAGATTCCCTTGTGGCAATGTAATGCGTGAAACTGTGTGGCGATGTGATGCGTACAATCATATGGAGAACCTCTTGTGGCAATGTACTTGTTTGAAACCGTGTGTTTTGAATATACCTCGCGGTGCAAAGTAGCGAGCGTATATGAAAACATGAGGAGAACCCTGTGGCAATGTGATGCGTGAAAACGTATGTGAATCCTCTTGTGGCAATGTGTTGAAAATACATCGCGGTAGATAGTAGCGTGCTTTGAACTTTGAGTCCATCTGATGCGTGAACTTGTATGTGGAACCGTGCGTGTTGAGTATACCCCGCGGTGCGAAGTAGCGAGCGTATATGATAACATGCGCGGAACTCTTTGGCAGTGTGGTGCGTGGAATCGTATGGCAATGCGGTGCGTGGAACTATGTGTGGATCCCCTTGTGGCATTGTACGCCAACGGTTGTGCGTGTTGAATATACCTCGCGGTGCAAAGTAGCGAGCGTATATGAAAACATGTGCGGAACCCGGTGGCAGTGTGGTGCGTGGAATCGTATGGCAATGCGATGCGTGGAACTATGTGTGGATCCCCTTGTGGCATTGTACGCCAACGGTTTTGCGTGTTGAATATACCCCGCGGTGCAAAGTAGCGAGCGTATATGACATGCATGAAACCCTGTGGAAATGTGGTGCGTGGAACTGTATGTAGATCTCCTTGTGTCAATGTACGTGCGTGAACCCGTGCGTTGTATATACCTCGCGGTGCATAGTAGCGGGCGTATATGACATGTGAATTGCTGTAGGGCACCTAGGTCATCTGGCACCGGGTCGTTTGCTGGTGTCGGTGACGGACGCGGTGACTGCATTTTGGTGTGTTGTTCTTCCAACTCCTCCAAGCGTTCCTGGATGCCTTCGGCGAAGTTATCCCCGAGTATAAAAGCTACCAACCGCTTGCGCAATTCCTCCACGGTACCGCTGTCGTCAAGACCGAATTCGAGGGCACAAGTTGTTAGCTCCTCTTTCCTCATTGCATAGACCCACGTTAGCTTCACCATTGTCTTGGGTTGTTTGTGTTTTTTTTTTTCTTTAACCTTCTCCTTTTTTTTTTTTCTACTGAGTTTATTCACTGTGTTTAATTGATTTTATTGTCACTGTGTGTAATTTAATTCTTTGTGAGTAATAATGTTTGTTTTTTTTTTTCACTTCAGGGTCCCTGCTCGGGCGCCATGTAACGAACCGTTTTCCCGGTCTTAGGCTGGGGTAGTCTCAGCGGGCTCCAGAGGTTCTTTGCGTTACAAAATTTGTATTTTGCAGGGGACCCTCACTTTATTTAGACACACAGGTTTTTTTTTTATTATAACAATAATTCAAGTTTAATTTCATTTAATATTAATTACACTTATCAATGTTACTTCGAATAATTCAATTTAATATTTAATGGGCTGGCGTGTGACTGACGAACGCAATGGATCGCGCCGGCGTAGCGCTGCTGTGCGTAGACTAGCGTATAACTGGCGAATGCGAATGATTGCGCTGGAGTAGCGCTGCTGTGCGTAGACTGGTGTATAACTGGCGAATGCAATGGAATGGCGCTGACGTAGCGCTGCTGTGCGTAGACTGGTGTACAACGGGCGAATGCAATGGATCGTGCTGGCGTAGCGCTGCTGTGCGTAGACTGGAGTATAACTGACGAATGCAATGGAATGGTGCTGACGTAGCGCTGCTGTGAGTAGACTAGCGTATAACGGGTGAATTTGATGGGTCGCGTTGACGTAGCGCTGCTGTGCGTAGACTGGCGTGTGACTGACGAATGCAATGGATCGCACTGACGTAGCGCTGCTGTGCGTAGACTGGTGTATAACTGACGAATGCAATGGATCGCGCTGGCGTAGCGCTGCTGTGCGTAGACTAGCGTATAACGGGCGAATGCAATGGATCGCGCTGGCGTAGTGCTGCTGTGCGTAGACTGGCGTGTGACTGACGAATGCAATGGATCGCGCTGGCGTAGCGCTGCTGTGCGTAGACTGGCGTGTGACTGACGAATGCAATGGATCGCGCTGGCGTAGCGCTGCTGTGCGTAGACTGGCGTGTGACTGACGAATGCAATGGATCGCGCTGGCGTAGCGCTGCTGTGCGTAGACTGGCGTGTGACTGACGAATGCAATGGATCGCGCTGGCGTAGCGCTGCTGTGCGTAGACTAGCGTATAACGGGCGAATGCAATGGATCGCGCTGGCGTAGCGTTGCTGTGCGTAGACTGGTGTATAACGGATGAATGCAATGGATCGCGCTGGCGTAGCGCTGCTGTGCGTAGACTAGCGTATAACTGACGAATGCAATGGATTGCGATGGCGTAGCGCTGCTGTGCGTAGACTGGTGTATAACTGACGAATGCAATGGAATGGTGCTGACGTGGCGCTGCTGTGAGTAGACTAGCGTGTGACTGACGAATGCAATGGATCGCGCTGGCGTAGCGCTGCTGTGCGTAGACTGGCGTGTGACTGACGAATGCAATGGATCGCACTGACGTAGCGCTGCTGTGCGTAGACTGGCGTGTGACTGACGAATGCAATGGATCGCGCTGGCGTAGCGCTGCTGTGCGTAGACTGGCGTGTGACTGACGAATGCAATGGATCGCACTGACGTAGCGCTGCTGTGCGTAGACTGGCGTGTGACTGACGAATGCAATGGATCGCGCTGGCGTAGCGCTGCTGTGCGTAGACTGGCGTGTGACTGACGAATGCAATGGATCGCGCTGGCGTAGCGCTGCTGTGCGTAGACTGGCGTGTGACTGACGAATGCAATGGATCGCGCTGGCGTAGCGCTGCTGTGCGTAGACTGGCGTATAACTGGCGAATGCGAATGATTACGCTGGCGTAGCGCTGCTGTGCGTAGACTGGCGTGTGACTGACGAATGCAATGGATCGCACTGACGTAGCGCGGCTATGGCTAGACTGGTGTACAACGGACGTACCATGCGGCGTCTTGCGTCGGTCGTGATATCTTGCCTCTTAGACCAGGTCGGCTTGTTGTTCCTCCGACGATCAACGGCAAGCCGCACACGTCTTCGCAGGTTACAAGACTTGGAGTTTTACCTGACTATTGACCAAGTCGGCTTGTTGTTCCTCCGACGATCAACGGCAAGCCGCACACGTCTTCGCAGGTTACAAGACTTGGAGTTTTCCTGACTACTGACCAAGTCGGCTTGTTGTTCCTCCGACGATCAGCGGCAAGCCGCACACGTCTTCGCAGGTTACAAGACTTGGAGTTTTTCTCTGTCCTCCCAAATTTTGTCCGTCTGGTCGAATTAAAATTTTCCTCACTAACCCACTACTTGTACTTACCAGGGTACGTGTTGCTCCGATGCCAGCTGCCAGCCAAAAAGCAAGATCTCTGTTCTGTTTGTCCTTTTATAGCTCACAGCAAGCCATACAGTTATTCCATTGTGCAGACTGTCGCCACTGGAACGCATTGTGTTGTTGTTTTGTTGCTCTCCCAATTGTAGTTTTTTTGTAGTATACACCCACACGTAGATGTTAGTATACATCTTTTGATGTTGTAGCACACTTAGTGTAGCGCATTTGTGCTTTTCCTTTTCTTTGTGCTAACTGTGTGCGTCTTTGTTGTTGTTGCGCGCTTTATTGTCCATTTCGCCTTTGCGGTGATCTTCTCCCAGCCTATGCTGGGGCAGGCTATTGTGTTTTTAATTCTTTATGCGGTGTTTGGAGGACGGTGTTATTGTGCGGCTAAAATTTGTGGTCCAAATTTTTGCTCGTCACAAGCCCAAGAAACAAAAAAAAAAAAGAAACAACAAAAACAAAGAGAAATGCAAACAAACAAATAAACCATGAAATTCAACTTGACAGGAAAAAAAGAGACAACAAGAATAACAAAAAAAAAATGGAAAATGCTGAAAAAGAAATACAAAAAAATAGTTTTCTCAGGCATGATAGTACATATTTCCCTATTGGGATTTTTGTATAGTCATAACAACTAACTACAACAACAAAAAAAAAGAAACAATAATAATAAACGGCCAAGAAGCAAGAGCGCACAAAATGATAATACAAAAATTTATTGTAGTTGTGGGTAAAAAGTTTTCAAACAAAAAAATATATAAGAAAAAAGAAGACAAATCATGGTAAAAACTTTTATCCTCGTTACAAAATTTACACAGAAGTGTAATTAAATTAGTGAAAATAGGAAGGAAATATAAAAGCACAATATAGCAGCATCATCATCTCAAACAACTGTAAAGTAAACTATTTATGTTAAAGTGTTGTTTAGAAATGTTAAAAATTTGGAAATTGATGGCAACAATTTTGTTTTAGATTAAAGCTGCCACGCCCCAAAAACAAATATTCAAACATATTTACTTATAAATATGCATGACTACAAAACAAATATAATTTTCTGCAAAATTTAACCAAGAAGAAATGAAAACTAAAAAATGCTGTTGAGTCAATATGTTGCTCACACGCGCACATCCATACAAAGTTACACATCACACACCCATCCATATACATATATGTATGTATATATGTATGTGTGCCTAAAACAAACTTTACAGCAACTGTTTAAATTGCAAATTGAACTTGATGAGCATGGTTGGCTTCCGTTTCGCTTCAGTCTTCCTTTTTCTACTTCTAAAATTTTCTTTCTTTCAAATTTTCATCGACTTGAATGAGTTTTATATGTAGTAGTGCGCCATGTTGATCTTTCAAATAATTTTTGTTAGTTTTTAAAGCTTTTGTGTGAATGTATGGAATATAGTATAGCATATGGAACATGTGTATGTATGTATATATACTGCATGTGTATTGTATGCATAAGCAACGGCAATTTCTCGAAAATTGTACGCCAAATTCTCAATGAGTTGTGCCGAAAGATCATCCTCATTGACTTCATCATACATATACATACATTTGTAAGTGAATATGAAAATGTATTGGTGTATGAGTGTATGTGTTTATAGTAGTGCCACATTACCAAAAAAAAAATTCCGACCTCATCGCATGTTCTTCCTGCACATTTTGCATGCATAACGACTCAGCAACACGATGAATATGAAGTTGAACAGTATGCAGCCACATATTGTCACTCAATGAATATTTAATGAAATTAGTATTAGATATAAAAATATGTATGCAGAGCAGTTGCAACAGCTTCATTTTATGATACGCAAAGAAGTGAACTTTTTTTTTAATTTTTAGCAATATAAATTAAGTTTCCATAAAGTTAAGTTGCTAGAAAATCAAATTGCAGTACCTAAACTACGGTACGTGAGAGTGAAAGAAACTTTTATTGCCGACAGAAAAAAACATTCGAAGAACTTACCATACGGTGGGGTTATATAATGTCAATGGAGATAATGCCAAATGATATTATGTCTATTTCAAAGTGACATAATGTAAATTGACATTATGTTTCTTGAAAGTGGTAATAAAGTCAAGTGCGAAATAAAGTCAAATAAATTGACATAATATTCATTTTGTTTGCCTTAATTGGTCATAATGTCAACTCTTATTTTCTGAAATGGACATAATATCAAAATTGATGGCTCTGGATATTATAAATTGTCAACCATTTAAATTTTGTAACGATTGCTATAGCAAGCAAATGTCAACTCAAAATGAAAAAATTGACATAACGCCAATTTTTAAAGGGCCATAATGTCAGTTGTCTTTATTTCCACTTTCGAAACGCATAATATCAATTGACGTTATGTCACTTTAAAATGGACATAATGTAATTTGACATTATGTCACCCCACCTTTCCACACTCTATAAATGTGATAAAAAAAAATTTAATAATTTACAATATTTTAAAAATAAATGAACGATGATTTTAACTTATTTTCACTAGCAGCCATTCCGAATCTTTTCATATTTTGTTTTTTTGCAATCTGTCATGCTTTGACTATTGGAAGTTCACAATAGAATTTGATGTAGCTAAACTAGTTGTTAAGTATACATAACAACTATAATTATACTTTTTATCTCTGCCTCTTTGTTGTTTCACATACGATTATCGCTGCTAGTAAAACATAACTAGAAGCAAGTGGCGAATAAAACGCAGCTAATATTATTAAAATTCAAAAATTTAGAAAATGTGCAAAATTCTAAATTTTAAATATCCTAAATAACAATATTTTCAAAATTAACCAATTTCCAAAAATTTTAAAAAAATATAAAAATGGACAAAGTTAAATATAAAACTAGTAGAAACTAAGTAAATCAACATAATTCCAAAAAAAGCATCAACTCTTAAAATGGACAGAATTTTTAAGATAAGACAAAATTCAAAAAATGTTTAAGAAATCTAAAAATTAACAAAACTGGTACAGTGGACAAAATACAGTGTAAATGGACAACATTTCAATAATGGATATAATTCTATCTAGTGGTCGCCATAGCCTAGTGGTTAGTATGTTGCCCTGATACGTAGAGGTGCCCGGGTTCAAATTTCACCACGTTCAAAAATCAAAAAACAGTATCTTCCTTCCATTCGTGTACAAATATAACCCACATGACAAGATAAAATGCGGAAAACTCTATGGGCTGTGAAAGAAAAGAAGAAGAAGTTACCACCATATAATTGATGAAGAGGTAGAGGTGTTTATTTCTCACATACTATACTTCGGTCCAATACTTCTTCAGGCATAGGGGACCTTCTAAAATATATCATTGTTTTTAAAAGGGGCGGGGGAGTGGTACAACCAACGGGCCGACTGTCTTGGACTATTAAGACTACCTTCATACCTATTTCACATTTCTCTAATAATTATAATAATTGCACATTTCTCTTTTCATTGCGGGGAAAAAACCATTTAGATCAGTTCCTGGAAAAAACTTCTACAGCGGGTAATTCGTTCTACGACAGTGACGATTTTTTGACAAACAACTTCAAACCCCAAATTCAGGAATATTTGAAATAAATTGAATTGCCTCATTAAAGCACCCGGAAATTTTTCACTGTTTTTAATCTTTAAAATTTTCTAAAACTTCATAAAGGTTACTATTACTACTACTAATATGGCACAACAGCCTAGGACGAGGTTTTTGCATCCATTGATGTTGTGCAAGTAATATTTGTACACGAATTGAATAATAATAGAAGAAACTCTAAAATCTTTAAACATTTTTGAAATACATACAAAAAAAAAACTCTTAAATTCTTTGGAACCGTGAAAAAATCACCAAAATCTCTGGAAAATTCTCGCCAACAAAATTTCCTAGAAAGAAATATTTCAATAACATAAAAATCTCATTAAAAAATATCTACCCAGAGGCATTGGATAAGCTTCACTTATCTTCTTTGCTATCATCATATAAAATTGCGATTTGAAATAAATAATTGCACACCCATAATTGCAGAGTAGATTTTATTTTAAATTAAACTATAAATATAAAATTTATTTCCTAATTCAAGAATAAATATACAAAATTTTCCAAAACTGTGTGTATGCTTGTAAACCACAATAACTAGCCCAAAAAAATAATTCTTACATAGATATTTACAATTATACATTAAAATCAAATACTCAATTGCATTGCTTGGCAACATAGTTGTGGATTTTGGATTATGGTTATGATATTGCTTGATATTAGTCCGCCTTGCGTGAAGGAAGACTGGGCATAATGGTGATGATGGTAAGGGTGCTGGTGATTCAAAACCATTAAAATAAATTTATTATACTCTTCACATATTTAACCACAAACAAGGACATTGAGAATATTGCAATGTGCATTCTTGTGTGCATAAATAAACTCATATGCAACACTTCTATATATTTACATATGTATGCATGTATGTATACATGTGTGTATGCAACAAGGATGACACTTATGTGTATATTGCCTCATTCAATTGGAATTCGGCTTTTGGATTAAGCACGCAAATACGCAAACATGCATAAATTAACTTATACACACACAAACTAACAAACAGGCAGACAGACAAAAACCAATATTGCTTTTAGTTAGAGTGAGAGAAAGAGAGAGGAATATTGGTTAAATTTTCAAATTTTTGGTAGGTTTGTATAGATAGACACATGCATTTATGTATTTTCCTCGCAAATATTCAGAATATTTTAGTGGTATCGCCATTCCATTACAGCTTATTTATTAAATTTTGATTAAATACCAAGAAGAGAGAAAATTAAAAATATATCTCTCTTTCTGTGTATGTGTGTGTGAGTGAGTATATAGAATTTCATCTCAAAACTTAATCCTTTATTTCAGTATTAATAATTCCTTTCTTTTCTTGTACTTGTACTTGTTCTACCTTCACCTTGACATAATCTGCTTTGCTTGGAAAATAATATTACATTATTACACATTTCATTCATGAAAGATTTTCTTGGCATTAATTCTGATAGTTTTCTCTTCACCCTTCTCGTTTATGCTGCTACCAGCAGAGAATTTAATTATACTTGTAAATACTTTTAAGTTTTACTGGTTATGTGCACAGTGTTTGTGATGAAATGAAAAATTTAGCTTCATAGAATGAATTGGACATGAAAAAATGTGCATGTGGGTTACCACAGAATTCATACAACACAAGCAGCAAACAAATATCTACTTAAAAAAATAAATAAATAAAAATATACTAGTCGTAGTACAACATTGAATTTTCAAAAAGGATTTTATACTATACTACAACGGCAAGAATGTATGGCATATGTTGTCATTGTTGTCGCTCTTGTCGTCTATTTCGCACAGGGTTTTTTAAAAGCAATTCTTAGAAATGAAGTCTCATATGCATTTGTATAGATAAATGTATGAAAACTGAAAGTATCCTGTATATTTTATGTGCACATATGTGAGAATGTATTCAGAAGTGCCTATGTGTTATTGTTATTAAATAGAAAGACTATGAATGAATAAAATATTTTTTAGTTTGACAAATATGTGAAAAAGGTTAAAGAAATAAGAAAATATTACGTAATAAGTATAGAAATAGTTTATTCATTCTGAAAATTAAAACAAAATTAAGAAAAATAATAAATAATAAAATTAACACCAAAAACTAAATAGCTTGCTCAAGAGAAAATACGCCAGCTTCTAAATTATACAGGCCGTGCAGACCCAAGAACAAAAATAGCAAAGTTTTCGATGCTGAAAGCGAATCTAGAAACAGATCTCTTAAAAATTCTAGCAACCTCAAAAAAATTCAAAAACTCTTATTAAGTTGAAAATATATTTAAATGTTTCTAAAACTGTCTCCAAAAATCTTTAAAAATTAATAAAACTCTTCCTAAATGTTTCCAAAAGTAAAACTCTTCCCAAACATTTAATGCTAGAATTGCAAGTCAAAAGCAACGCTGTAAAAGAATTCAATCATTTTAAACTGCAGTCATTGAAGCCCTTGCAAATGAATTTTTATTTAGTAGAAATAAGGCACAATAATATCATGACTTCACATTGTGATTGAAATTGCAGTCATGGCTTTTTAATGAATGAAGTCATTTATTGAATTTATTACAAATTTTCATTTTTTTTAATCAAACTTAATGATTTTTTTTAAATCTAATATGCTAATGCAGTTGAAAAAATTTTGAAAAACAGATTTAGTTTATTCACACAGAGAACATACATGAATACAACACCAAAAGATACAAATTATTACATTAGCTTCAAATAAATTGCTTCAAGGAGAATCAACCACTCAACCTAAATTAACGAAAGAAAAAAAAGTTTCCGGTAAAAACCAAGAAAGAAAAGTGCAGAAATTTTCAGTATATTCTTTCTATGGGATCTAGGTGCTGACAGTAATGGGTTAACCTAACTTAACATCAAAACTATTACGAAATTATCAGTTTCTTAAAAAAGCTAGTTTTGCTACTTTCAATCCTCTATAATAGTAGTTCTCGAAGTATGATTCGTAGAAGCCTTGAAGTCACTTTGATAGATAAGCAAGGAAATGACCTGAGCTTTTTTTTGACTCAAGAAAAACAGCATTCCTTTTTGTGCAAGATTTTAAGATTGGGTTCCCTTGATTTGGAATCCCCCATATACATATGTGAACCGAAGCTTCTCGAAAAAAGGAGCTACCAATACAAAGTACAGAAAGAAGCTAAAAACTGCACCACTTATGCGAATTCAATCCAATAATTCAATTTGAAAGAAAAGTTAGTCGAAAAATATAGAAGGCTCCGTGAACTTTGGCAAATGTATTCAAGATTTCGCAACCCAAAAAGTTGGGAGCAATTGCTCTACAAAATCGATTGCGATGAATTTCTTAATTACGCACCAATTATAGAATAGAGTAGATAAGTTTATTTATCTATCAAATTGTTTTCGTTGAAAAACTGATCCGAATTTCGGAAATGCCTATTTTGGTTCTACTTCTGGTACACACCAAAACTGCACAGGACTGTTTTATTATCCATTTACTAAAAAAAAAATATTGAACTATTAAAAAAAAAAATACCCAAATATATCAGTTCCAATCAGACTGTACTTAGCTGATTCGGTTTTGATATTTTTTGGATTGAAATCTCATAAAGCAGAATCAGCACAGCTTACGAAAAAAATTACCTTCCATATTAGATTTTATGCCTAATAAAATCCGAAAATTACACATTTCACACATACCTACGCCATGTATTTATTATTTCTAAACAAGAATTCTCAATTTTATTTAAATTTTTTTATTTTTTTTTATAAGGCATAAACTAAACTACAACATCCTGTGATGACGCTAGCTTTCCTTCCCTTCCTTTCAAAATGAATTTGTGAGCAAATAAAAGAAAAACAATTCATCATATTTCACTACCAAAAAAGAAGAGAAGAGAACGAAGAAATAGTGTATTATAACAAGGACACCTGCAAAAGGGCAATGGAGTTGCGTCTATATAAGTTTGAGCTATATAGATACTATATAAATAGCTACCTATATAAATATATAAGCACTTACTACATATAGGTAGTATTAAACTGAAAATTTTATTTACAGATTCTTAGACCCACAACGAAAGCTGAGAAGGGTTTGTTCGCCAAAAACTTTTACCTTACATGTGTATGTACGTCATCGGCAGATACATACCTATGAATTTCTATGTTCTGTATTTATATATATACATCAGAGATATATACTCGCAAGTAAGTATGTGAAGCTTACATACGTTTGAATAACGACTGCCATAAAGAAAAATTGATGTTGCAATTTAGTATAATCAAATGTGAAATGAGGCTCATTTGATATATAAAAAGATGTACATGAATATATGTATGTATGTATGTAGGTAGAAAAGAAAAATTTATGAAATAACGTAAAATAAAACCACATAAAATTAAAATATATTTCCTGCCGGAAAAGGATTTCTCTGTTAAATAATAATAATATGTTCAGGAGAATAATTGAGAAATCAAATGAATGACGTTCTACCCTTCATCTATGTATTCTTTGAAAACTTACACAAATGTTTTTAATATCTCGAGCTTGAATCGGGAACGCTCCACAATGTAGATAAGCAATCCAACGAAATGCATACGACGGATTCAAATGTAAAATACGAAAAAACAAATCGTAGTCATGTGTTTTCAATCATTATTTTCTCACATTGCATATCCTAAAAGTGTCGTTCGATTCAAACTTAAGAAGAAGAGATTGGAATCTCTTAAAGCATTAAGATCAAGCACTCATACATGCAAGATAAATTGAATGAGAAACTCTGTTGTATTTAGAAATTTAGATATTTCTGGAAATAATAAAACTGTGAAAATATGTGGTTTTAAGTGCTGTTTTTTATAATTCTCACAATATATTTTTAATTCTCAAAGTATGCACACTTTTCGAAGAACGTTAAAAAAACAAAAAATTCAACAATATACAAACAACTATAGCAACTTGTCAAAAGTTATAAAAATTGTAATTTGAAGCGACATTATTATTAATTCATTCAAATTTATTTGTGTATAAAATTATATATAGAACTGATATCTCCTTTGGATTTTAACTATCCAATGTATGAGATCGAATCATTATGCAAGGAGAAGCATAATGTGGACTGTCTGTCCATGATGTCCAAAAGTGGGCTAAATCTTATATTTTAAGAATTCCGGAGTCAGAAAGTAAGTTTCTATTAATTTACCAGTCCCATAAAAAATGGTTAAGTTTTGGACCGAGAAAGTTCAGGGTCGCCTTAAAATAACACTCACTGAGGTCAATTTAGTTTTTGTAAAATTTGTATATGGAAAGTGCGTGTAGCGCTGTTTTAATATGAAATTACACCAATATAAATTCTCGAGGGTTATCGGGGAGAGAGAAAAAATTATTTGGCATCCGTGGTGGTTGGCCATCACTGATCTAATATAACAAATTTCGAAAAAGTTTCTCTTCTCCAAATCTCATCGCATTAATATTTTATTACTCCATACTTTTAGGACAAAACTAAATTGAGGTTATTACATGATTTTTGTAATGAAATAAAAAAAAAATGAATATCGATCTTTTGATGCTCTGGCTTGCTATTTGTTACTTATTATCAAATAATATTTAGGGCTTTCTTCCTTGAAATGGCTTAACTAACATCACCTCCTGATGAAAACTTAAGTTTTTGTTATTAAAACATTAAATTTGCTGAAAGATGGAAAGCTTTAACAGCTTCTAGTTGCCAAACTTTTCCTGATCCCAGCTTATTTATTTGCTAGTGAAACGTTCTTCCTGTATGCCGAATTTGAAGAAAACCGGAAAATGTCGATAGCCACACACCTTCCAAAAATAAAAATATGACATTAGTAAATAAAATAAAAATTTTCACAAGAAAACTAAGATTATGTGATGCCTAAGTAGTTTTAACCTATAATTTAATATTAATGAAATATTCATAATCTAATCATTTCTTCTTTCTTTCTTCTTTTTCTTAATAAGTTATCGTCCATTCCCCTATACTATACCTAATTTTAGCAATGGCCAAGCCAAAAACGAAAATACTAAAGTATGATGACTGACTAAAAGCCAATGAAAAACAAAGAAAATAAAGAAAAAAAATCATATTTTCAATTTACCTTTGCCATAATCACAGTTAATTCCAGAAAATTACGTTGCTGCCAAAAATATTTGGTCCTTTTCTCTTTGTTGTTGTAGGTTTTCCTGCCGTGTCTTGCCTTTTGCACTATTGAGCTTACTCACACTCGCGCTCTCTCGCACTCTCTTTTATGTTCTCGAAATAAATACAAGAAAGCTAATGAATCCCAATGCAGTAAATGTTCTTCAGTTCCTGCTTACTTTTTGTTTCTATTTTTTTGTTTTTTTTTTTTCTTTTTTTTTGGAGCAAAAGTAAATATATTTGTTTTTGTGTTGTGTGTTTCACTTCCGGTTTGCGAGGCAATAAGTTAGAAAGGGAGAAAACAAGCAAGTGAAACTGTGTATTTTTTTATTCGTGTATGAAGCTTCACGGTAAATAGCAGTAATGCAGATGACTGAGATGATGTAAATGATTATGTTTACTTTTTATTTTTTTTGAGAGAAAAAGGAAAAATCAATTTAGTTTTATTTCACTTTTGTTAAATTGTTTTTTTTTTCTTTTAAGAAAATTAGCTGGTTTTCATTTGTTTTCTTTTATCAGTGTTTTCTTAAGTAAGTTAGCCAGCCCGCCTATTATGAGCAGAATACTTCCTTTTGATTAGAGGTGACTTTGTTACGCTGTTAAAGTTTATGTTTTCACAGGTGGAAGCGCAATATTCTTCCGATTCAATGTGTTCACATAAATTTGTTGTTGCTGGTAGGGGATTTCAAAAGTTTCACTTTGATTTCATGCGTTTTGCTTTTTGTTTTTTTTTTTTCTTCTTTTATTATAACGGTAAAAAATTAAATTTAAAATTCACGACACGATATATATTCGTTAAAACGATTAAAAACGATGACGTCACTGTTTCTTTATAAATATCTTCTTTTTATTGCTGCTGTTGGTTTTCCTTTGGACACACCAAACAAACGGTAATGAAAAGCAAGAGATTCTCAAGCTAAATTGCCTGATGCTGCTGCTGCTGAGGATGACTCAAATCTATTATATTATTTTTGTTTAACTATTCACATAAATCGATTTTTTTCGCCAACACAAATCTCTTGTTTTATTTTTTATTTTTGTTTTTTTTTTTTTTGGTATTACTTTTATGTTAATTTTTTACATGAAAAATTTCTTTTAAAAAGTAATCATACGACACTGACACTCATTAACAACAACAACATATTATTATTTTTGCATTCCCTTTTACACTTCCCGTTCATTTCACTTCACTCCATTACTTTGTCACCTCACGACCTCTCTTTTATGCTGCGAATCTCATAAAATTGTAGTAGCGGCAACGCATCCCTTCCATTTTCTTTTCGCGCAAACACAAAACAACCGTAGCATTCCTTTTTAATTGTTTCTTTCATGCAACCCGAATTCCTTTACATGTGGATTCTCATTTATACAAATGTAGTGTATATCAACTTTTAAATTTTTTGGTTAATTCCTTTTATTTCTGCTTTTGCTGCTGCGAACTGCAATGGTGTTGTATCCTTCCGTTTATTATTTTTCGGATGTTCGCTCTTCCACTTCTGAAACTCAACTGGCAATATCGCTCTCCATTTGCACTAAGTTCTGCTTTTGCTAATACTGTTTTTGTTGCTGTTTTATGCTTTATGAGCACAACAACAATTGCATTTGTTTATATGAAATCAGTAACATTGTTTTTGTTTTTAAGTATGCACATGCGCATTTGCATATTTATTTAACTGAGTTGTGTTGTAAGAGCGCGAGCGAGAGAATTTTGTTACTAAAACATTGTTTTTATTTCCTGTCTCTCATTTGGCTCTCAATAGTTGCGCATATGCAATAAACGGAAACAGTTGGGAGTAAAATTTAAAACCAAAAATTTATTGAAAAAAAAAGTAAAAAAGTAATAAATAGTTCCGTGAAGTTAGTTAAAAATACTAACAGATCAAAGGTGCAAGGGGGAAGAGAATTTTTGGAGGATATCTTCTCGATAAGAATCTCAGCCATTGTTGTCAGAGATCAATGAACTGCTGCCGTCTTTTTAGAATATTTAAACGCACAAAAAAAAAAATAAGTTCCTCAGTGCTCTAGTGGATCCAAGAGAGGAAGGGATACTAAAGAAGAAGACTTAAAATACTTTTTGATGGAACAAAAGAATATATTTGCCTATTTCCTTAATCACTGGCTCTGGTAATAGTTAAGTTTACCATACTATCCCAATGTATGGTCCAATAAACGTATACAAGCTTTATGAACTGTGTGCCAACACTGACAAAGTCGTTCAGAAACGAGTTCCTTGCGACTACCAAATGTGATGGCAAGGGGGGAGATGAAAGAAGTATTTCTCCCTTTGTCGATCACCTTTGGCAGTCGCAGCTTTCATTTACCACGCAACTAAATTCCTCGTCTAGAAGACTTTGTACATAATTTTTTCTGACCAAATACGAAATGTGTGCCTCCTAGGGATGTCAATTCCGGGATCCAGAATGCAATTGAAAAAAAAAATTCAGTGATTTTCGATATTTGTATGTAACTACACCAACTAACTGGGATTCAAATTATTAGTTTTTTATAGAATCTTCCTTCTTGAGTCAAGGGAATATTTTTTTCATCAAACATTTTTATAATTCGTTAATGGTACGTCTCTCAAAAGCCAGCCAAGTGTGTAACAGTATTTTTTGTGATATATTGTTTTCTTTGTTCTACGAAATTTTAACTCAAATGTCGAAAAATTTAAATGAGCATCATATCAACTTAAAATACATAAATAAATTTACCCACTATACATAGCAAATTTCGGAATACCTCCATTTAAAAATTATTTTTGCACGTTCCTGAATATTTTCTTAAGTTTGACTTTTTCTTATATTCCTTAAATCTATACGCTTTTTTGTTCTCCATAATCAGCGCTTAGAGAGTTAAGACTACATATTATTCAGAAACATACACAAAACATATTTATGTAAATCTAAAACCAAATAAAAAAAACGATTCGGAAAAAAATGTATCTCATAGAAACTACAGCATAATCAGCAACATTGGGGCAGAGTAATTTCGGCACTCCGGTCATAGGAAAGTTTCATCGCAACAGTTAATTCATCATTCTATTTTCACGAAATTTTCATACCTGTATAAGAAAGTCACGTTTACGAAAGCTACATTTCTTTACTCTACTCCAAAATCTGAAG
Organism: Toxonevra muliebris; assembly: GCA_963691655.1. NCBI lineage: Eukaryota > Metazoa > Arthropoda > Insecta > Diptera > Pallopteridae > Toxonevra > Toxonevra muliebris. The sequence continues at coordinate 76,329,699 of OY829329.1, forward strand.
CGGAAATTGTATTATAATTTAAAGAAAGTTAGTTTTAAATTATATTTTAATTTATATGACATCATAATCTAACATAAAATGGCCACGAAATGTAATATTATTTAGAAATCAAAGTGTATTTGCATATGTATTAAATTTTTACTAAATGTTTAAACAATAACGTTTCTTGATTTTCCTCTAAAACATTTCGTAATTGGCACCAATTTAGATATAACTTAACCATTTCATATATGCATGTTTTTAACTAATACACAATAAACTTTGTGGTTTGAGCTAGAATTATTTTGCTTACAACCGAAATTTAATATTCTAACATTTGGTTAAATAAAACTGTAAACTGTCAATGCTGGCAAATAAAGAAAAACAACAAAAAATAATTGCAACATTTTGTTTTCGTATTTATTTATTTACTTTGCATTTTACTGATCCAATTAATACAAATTTTTAACAGCTTTTTTTTTTAGTAATTATTGAATTATGAATATGAATTGAACTACAACTTTGTATTATGATTTTCACGCATTTGCAGCACAAAGCGCAGCTATTTGGTAGTGACTAAACGAGCATTCTCTAGAATTAACATTAGTTTCAAATTACAATGATTGTAAATTAACGAATTGGTACCCAAGCTTCCAAGACATCACCATACTTCTTACGTTCTGTAAGACGAGTCAAAATAAATAATGTTTTTTTATTGCCACAGCTATAAATTATTTCATATTGATTTTCTTACCTTTTGGTGGAAAATCATCTGGATGAAGTTCAACATAATGCCTCAAAACAGCATCACGTTTAGCCAAATGTAAATCCCGTTTGCCATCTACCCATGCCCCAAGTGTGCCACCGGCAATCGTTAGCAAAACATGATTTTGAATTCCTGAAAGTTTGGTAAATATTTATATGCTTTACATTTTGAAGTTTTATGTGAATAAAATCATAAAAATCGAAATGAAAAACAAAAGTTACGTCACTTACCTGAGAATGGTGGCTTACGGAAACCCCAATTGAGGAATATCGCCATACCAAAACCGGCAACAGCGCATGCTGCTGGATTCCATACTTTATTTAAGAATGATGGTTGGCGCTCAGCGTTAGTGGTCAGCAATTCCAATGGATCAAGTACGTTGGACATTTTGATGGAAATCAAAGAAATTCGCAAAGAATTTTTATCAATAGAGCACAAGCAAAATACGAATATATGAAATGTCACAAATGACAGCAGAAAATGTCAGCTGTGTTTATATGTATGAAATTGTGAATGGTTAGGTTCAACGTCAACAGTTCACAATAGAGTGTTGAGGCAAAAGAGCATAAGTGCGAAATATTATTATTACTTTACTATATTGACTATAATTCTGTGGTCAAAAGCAGTAATCGCTTAAGTCTGAAAATCTCATTTCGAGTAAACACATTTTGAAGTTAATGTGATTGGTTGCCACTCCATGTAAGCGAATACTTTTCTTTTTTATAACTTTTGTTTAAAAAACATAGAGTTTCGAGGATTTTTCTATAGCATTTATAACTCAATTCTATTAAAAGCCGATTTAAGCGATTATTGCTTTTGTTCACAGAATTGAAATAACTGCAGAAGTATTGCTGCTAAAGTATAATGCAGCGCTGGAGAAATCCAGTTTAGAAGAGAATTCGATTTGCAAAACAAACATTAACATTTAGTTTTAGAATTTTCGCCACTTTGTCAAGTCTGAGGTAGAGCGGGGGTGTCTTTGAAATATATTTATCCACGCACCACCTGAAAGAAGGGGGCTAATTTCAGCACAAATGTATTTTCTCCGCGAAATGACTAAATTTCAATATTTAAAAAATTCAGTCTAAAAAAAATCAGCCAGTAGTTATACTCAATATCAATATTTACTCCAAATTTAATCAAAAACATTACAGAAGTAAGTAAAAATCGCCAGATTAGTGGTGTAAATTCTATACTACTAGTCAAGAAAGAGTAAAAGATGCCAACTTAACTTTGTAAAATTCTCTTCCCAACCTAACCTGAGATAAATACAAACTTTAATATTTTCTAATTTCCCTGCTGAAATTTACACACTACATTTACTTAACATTTTTTTAATTACTTTTATTTACCAGCAAATGCATTACATTATTTTTATTACATATTACAATTATTGAAGTATACAGTTTTAAGTTTTACTCACACTCATTTGAAGTTTCAAATATATTCATAATTAGTTTTCATTATTTAATAAAGCATCAAAAAAAGCCACAACAGCGAATCATCAATTAACAGTAGGAAATTTCGAAAGTCACTACAAACTTTTCAAAATTCTACATTAAATTTTTATGTATAATAAAAAATAGCAAAGTATATATTTTTAAGGCGCTTGTTTTTGTTAGTTACAATAATTATTTCAGTAGTAAACTTCAAGGCATATTATTTTAATTTTTTAGCTTAGTTAAAAGTTGTCAAGGCTCGGCTCAAATTTTTATTTGAATTTTCGATTTCACAATTTACGTACGTTGTTAATTTTTTAGTTATTAAACTGGAAATATTTATAGTGCAAATATTTATAGTTTTTAAATACATTTATTTGGGGGAAAAAATTGTCAAAGAAATGAGTAAAATAAAATAAATGAATAGTTCGTTTCATTTGAGTTGATATTTCTGTGGTAAAAAGGAATAAAAGCTTAAGTTTATTTTCTTGCCAGCCGAGTTTAATAGCTTAGAATAGAAATATTAAAGAAAAAGTAGCTATGTCTGAAAAAACTCATGGATAACTTATCCTCATGCCTTAAACACATTTGCGTCGTAAGGCGGAAAGCTATCCGATGGATACCCGCTGTTAAAATGTACTGTATACCATACTCATGGAATACCACAGAATTACAGCGAGAATTTTTACCATCGAGTTTTCTTCGACTGGGACTTATTTCAGCCTGTGTCTTCGCTCCGACGGAGCATATCTTGCTTGCCTTAATGCACATCTTATACATCGAATTCTTTATAGTTCAAATTTTTATTATTCGCACTAGTCCAAATCTGGTGTTAATTTTCTTTTAACAATTTACTCGCACGGACTAACCAACAAAAAGTTTTCACTTCAAAAATTATTTTCTTGTAAAACTAAATTCATTCGTCGCAATTGTGTTTACTCGAATGGACTATCCGACGGCAATGGATCAGCTGTTCACTATCCGTCAGATAATTTTCCGTCGCCCGACACAATTGTGTTTAAGGTATTACTTCAATGACAACCAAGGGCCGTGATTGGTTAGTTGATATTATACCATGATATATTTTCTCTTCTGTGATTGGTCAAATGACATTAAAGCGTGAGAAATTTTTGCATTATTATGGATATTTTACTCATTCAATGAGAACCTACGACTGTGATTGGTCAAGCCAGTCGACTTTATAGCATTTTCTCTCTGCTCATTAACTATTTTGAAACAAACTATACCGAAAATTAAATAAATAAATAAGTAAAACAATTCAAAATAAATTTGAAAAAAAAAATATTAACTTTTATTAAAATAAAAGAGAACTGATAAAAATTCAAAATTTACTTTTTAAAACTTATGTATAATAAAATTGTATTGCTTTACAAATTAAATGGTAAAACTAATACAAAAAAATTTAAATTACAATTCTTTAAGTAATATAGAATTTTTTGATGTATTAACATGTGAAAAAATAATAAACTGTGGTAAACACAAGAGTTTAAAATTTGTTAAACTTAAAAACATATGTATATCTACATAAAGTATAAAGTTAAAAATCAGCTACGAAACGCATTTCCCTCGTATAAATTTTACCTGCCAGCGGAAAACTCGACTCGTTTGCTTATTAGTTATAATGAGGCTAACGATGAGAAACACATTAAGACTGACTGTAAGGCCAAATGATATCGAAATAGTAAATAAATCAATTAAAAAAGGAATATATTACTAGGTATATATTGCATTTAGTAATAGGAAGAATACGTTCTTATTGACGCTTTTCCGTTTAAAAAAATTCATTAAAGCAATTAAATGACACATTTTAGTAAAAATTTCCTTATTTCTTGCATATTTTACGTTTTTTTAAGGAAATGAGATACATACGCCATAAAAAATAATTAAAAACAAACATTATTTAGTAGAATTTAAACGTATTTTCTGCTTAATCGCAAAATAATAATAAAACAAAAATAATAAAATTAAAAACTAAAGGAAGATCAAAATTTTTGCACATATTTTCATTGTATGTATTATTAATTTGTAAACGCTAAATTAAACTATAATTTATAATAATAGTAATAAAAATAAAAGAAAGTATTTAGGTTTCACAATTGAAATGAATATAATCAAATAAAAAAATGGTTTTTGCTTTTTTCTTTTTTTTCGCATGGCATTTTAATGTGGACTTTCAAGTCTAGCAGTATTACAAAGAAAAAAGAGCAAACTCGCATATTTGGTAGAGGTCAATTAAATAGTATAATAGTTTTTTGCTTAATTTAAAAGTACAATTATAAATTTTACAGATAAAATATCATTTTAATATTTTTCTCATTTAAATAATTTGAAAAATTTTTTGTTTTTAATTTTTTTTTTTTGTTGCTTTTTTGTCATATTACGAACCTCTACCATTAAAATTTATACTAACTCTGTATTTTTATAAGAATTATATTTATGTGTATAACTACATATGTATTTATATATATACTATATAAGAAATATTTAAAATTGAGAAGTATTTATATTTTTTTATGAAAAAAAAAAAAAACAAAACAGAAGAAACAATTACCTGTTTATGTATTTATAATTAGAGCTCAATTCTGAATAGTAATAGTCCATGAATTAAAAAGTATGAAAAGTTAATCAAAGAAATTAAATTCATTTCATTTCGTAGATAGAAATGTTTTTTCTACAGTACTCTGTAAATATTTCGATAACGAAAAAAAAAGAAAAAGTTAAGATACAATGAGCCACAAATCTATTCACAATGCACATGCACAGTGGACCACAAACATTGGAAAATCTAAAAATAATAGTTTCCTGGTCATCCAGACGAAAACAGGGGCAAACATTTTTTTTAAATCAGATAATAACTACAGGCCGGGAAGGGTGTTTGAAAATACCAAAAATTCGACTGCTATTTAATTTTTCAGTCACACGTTTTTAAATATAAAATGCAAAAATAGTTTTTCAAATTGGACATAGTTAATTGGTGCAAGAGGGCCTTAGTTGCGGTGTTTTGCGAAATCGACTGGAAGCCGTTTGGAGATTAAAATAAATTTTCAACAAAACTTTTAATATTAATTAAATTGCTTTTGCATTTGGTTTGTATTTATAAATCATAATTAAAACATACGAGAATTTCAAAAAATTTACAGTAGAAAAGTCAACTCAAAGAGGAATTTCTTTAAAAATGTTCAGTGCTCATAATTTTTCAAAGTCTTTTGTAAAATTTTTTCTTGAAACTACCATAGTCGAACAAAAGTCATGCAAATATATATAAACATATAGTATGCTTAACATATCCTTAGGTGGGAAATATATAAATGTCAAATTGGCATATAAAAACTAATGAATTTCAGCATGACACCAAAAACAAAATGATAATTAGCTCAAATTACTATTACTATTCTGAATAGAAAAAAGTATTGGAAAAAAATGGCAAAAATTAAATGAAATAAATCAAAAAGAATATGAGTTTTAGATGAGTTCAAAATAATCACACATAATGCTCTACAATCAATTCCCGGGCACCATTCACTATCTACCTTCTAGCAAGTAGTACGTTCAAAAAACAAATAAAATCAAAACAGAGAAAAAAGGATATTGCAAATTATTATAAAACGAAATTAGAATGAAAAAAAAAAAATTGGTCTTTTAGGCTGTTTAGGCTAGAGCTAAGCGATTAATTAAACTTTTTGATAAAACGTAATGTTTAAACAGATTCTTTAATTCTGTAAATTCTGTTTAAGTAGGAACCAAATTCTGATTATTATTTAATGGATTTAATAGGTTTCTGAATAATAAAATCAATTAAACGCATAGCTCTATTATTTACTGTAAAGCACAAAGATAACACATGCTCAAAACAGTGCTTTAATTCTTACCATAGTTTAATAATGAAGAATGCTTGAGGGACAAACGCACAAAAAAACCACGTAGAAAAAAAATGTTAGTCAAAAATAAAGTGTTTTTAAACTAAACTATACTTTAATGTCACTCATTACTTATATAATATTAAAGTAGAGTTTAGTTAAACTAATCTTTATTTTGGCCATAATTCTAAGCTATTAGCTTTAACCACAAACTTTTCGCTATATATTTTTTTTTTTACTAAACTATGGTTCATTAAATTAAATTTTGTTAATGTCCATAACTTTTTTTTAATATAATTTGCTTTCCTTTTTCATTATCTTTCTATAATTCCCTCACTTATTTTAAATATCTCTTAAAATTTACCTCAATTATTATAATTTTGCTTATTTCTTTTTTTGTTTTACTTGTTCTTTACGTCATTCTCAGCTTTACTAGTATATAGAGCTTATGATACCGAACTGATAGCATTATGCGGTGAACCCATTTGTGTTAGTACTTTATCTAACCACTGTAGTGGCCCGTGTAAATGTATTTCAATCCAACAGGGCGTTGATGTAACATCCTGTCGATGATATTCGGCACCCCAGCCCTTCACGAAACTCATGCGTATTGTGCACATTTTGGTTAGTTCGTAAACGGCTTCGAAACCATTATTTACAGACTGTGAGAGCAATTGAGCAAATTCTTGATTATTGAAGATTTTTAATGAACAACCTGGCGGTATCTTGCAAACAGTGCTCGGATGAAAACCATGGTGAAAATTGCAATTACGTGATTGCACAAATATTGCAGAATCCGAGAGACATTCTGCATACACTTCACCAGTAACATAATAGAGATGAACGCCTTTACCTAAAGTGAAAAGAAAAGAAAGTAAAATAAAACAGTGAGTGTGAACTTAATTAATTTCAGCAACTAAACAGCTTACCTATATGACGGCGTGTATTCTCAATGGTACTATTACGATTAACATTGCTCAGCTGACCCAAACAGCACCGATCCGAATTGTTTGAGGGATTCGTGAAACCATCAACAATTACTGAATTATTATTGCAGTGAAATACTTCACCGACACGACAATTGAGTTCATAATATGCAATGGATGCCCAAAAATCTGGTTCTTTATAACTGATCTGTGCTACATCCATTTGAGCGTCGAGCATTTGAGTGCCATCATTCGGATTATTGGAATTGCCATCCTCTGAGGGGCTATAAGCTGGTGGCGGAGTCTCTGCCATACTGCTATACGGTGAAGTTGGATTTGAATTAACCGAGCTGGGACTGCCCACAGATGTAAGCGGTGGACTATTGGGTGTTAGCTGAGAATTGAAACCGACCGTGGAATAGCTGACATTGTTTGGCATTGGTTCGGCCATTGAATGATTGAACTGCAACATCGAGTGACCAGGTGCATATTCAGAATGTCGTGGAACGAGAACTGGTGGTAGTACAGGACTTTCAACACGTTTATAATGGTATGGATTAATGCAGACCTCTTTTTGTTTGGCGCTAAATGGATACTGACAAATTTCGAGTGGTTTTAACTCGTGATGTGATTGTAAATCGGGCCAACGCCATACGCGACAATAGATAACATGTGGTAAACCTTTGCGATGGGAAACCTGAGGGAGGAGTGTAAGAAAAACAATAAAAAACAAAAACAAAGTTAGAACCATAAATAGTTTAGATAAGTAGCTATTATAACTAACCTGTAAACGGCCATCCAATGAACGTGGTATAGTTACACATTTTGATGGCTGTCCCGGGCAGGATAGTGCACGTTCTAATTCCTCAATTGCTCCCTTGCGTTTTTTCAATTTCTTCACCAAACTATCAACTGCTTTTTCAGCCCATTTCTCCTCTTCGTCACCTTGCTTCCAGCCGAGCAGTTTCTTAACTGCGGGCGATGTGAATGAAAATAGTGTTCCAAGTGTGGACATTGCACTGCTTGTGGTAGATTCAACATCATCGGTATCCATTCTGATGTTTAAAGGATTTACCCGACAATTGGGGTAACCGCTATTTGAAGGAGAGAGATCTAAAAGAAAAAGGTAGAGAAGGGATAAATTTACGATTTGGTTTGAGATAAGTTAATTTAGAAAATGAAAGTGTAGTTTAGTTTAGATTGCAAGTGTTAAGTTTTGATTAATTATATGACCATAAAACTTTGCAAATTTAATGGCTCAAAATGAATCTTTGACTGTAACCTTAAAATTGAGTTTTTTCTACAGATTGCACTTAGGTTCTGTTAGAATACATTTAAAGCCTATTGAAGCAAACACTTTATTTTTTTAGGAAAATATGAGAGTTTAGTATTAGAGTGGTATTAAAATAAATAAAAACAACAAACAATTTTGTTTAAACTTTAAACCATTTAAGGTCAACTCCTTTAATGGGTTTAACCATCATGTTAAGCGGCTTTCAGCACTCCTTTGCCCAAAAATATCAATTGACCCATTTGATGCAATGTTGAGTTGCAGAGTAAATGCCAATAAATTGGGATAAACTACAAAATATTCAAATGGTGAGTGATGGACTTTATGATGACTAGTAGTAAAGCTCGAAAAGTAGAAAAGTTGGTTTTATAAATCCAAATAAATTTAAGATTGACTTTTATATTTTAGGACAAATATTTTTCAAAATTGTAACGACGGTATAAAATAACAAAAATTGTTATTTTTAAATTTTAATTTTTGAAAATGCTGATGATTTTAACGATCTGATCCAAAACTAGTTCCAGCTTTTATAGACGATAGAAAATGGTTAAAAACCGACCATTATCGCATATTTTGTTTAAGTTTTCCTGAAATTCTGATGAAAAACAGGCCTGCCTAATTTTTGAAATAAAAATATTTTCTTCTTACGATTTTACCCCAATCTAATGGTTCTAGAGATTTTTGGCATTTTGGTTTACTTTAAATTTATGTTTCAATATCATGAACAAATTTTTCATTAATTATTCAAGATCAACGCGCACTTGCGTTCATTGCAAATACAAAAATAACAATAATTTTTGATTGCCTGTGTCCTTAATTGAAAAAAAAAAAATAACAAATTTCACATGCAGTCAAAACATGAAAAATAAAATATATTTTTATAAAAAAAAAATAGATTTTATACAAAACACTTGCCAGAAAATAAACACACATCACAAAAAAAAAAGAAAAAAAAAACAATCAGTACTCCATTTTTTTTATTATGCGCAAACAGTTTGCACAGCAGATTTAGCTTTAAGTCACTGGAACCGCCCACGTCGAGACACAACGTTAAACCGTTTCGCTTTATAGTTGGCAGTTTTCCAAGATAGTAGTTACTATTGCTCTATAACTACATATGGTTAGAGATTCATTGTGGAATATGATTTTATAACAATGCTTAAGCTCCTCCTTCTTTTTCTATTGTTTTTTTTTATGAATTTATGGGGTAGAGAGACAAGTTTTATTTATATATTTAATTAAGTCTATCGAGCATTAGCTCTGTTAGACATGATATACAAAAAACAATTAAATTGACTTAATATTTTAAAGTGATTTTCTAGTTTAAAATATTTAATAATAACTATTTGAATATTTAACAACAATGATTCAAAGCAGCCGTAACAATTCATACTTAAACTTGGTCCTACTTACAAATATATCGATCTCATTTACGAAAGAGTTAAGCTCTGCGCACGATCTGGATATTGGTTCTGATTTGGTATAGTTCGTATATATGGACGTGGAGTAATTAAAAAGGAATTTAGCCCGCACCTAAAGGCCCTGATTGAACATATTTTGGTTAAAAGGAAAAAAGTAATGGACAATTAATGCGAAAACACAGAACTTCCCTAGCTAACGTAAAGTTATAATATTTACAACTCGAATGAAGTGATTTTAAATCGATAAGCAAACACCGATATTTATATGGAGGTAAAGTACACTCAGGCCACCTCATCTTTCTTAGCTCATATCTCTTTGTATTGACTCAATTCGATTACTTCTAACCATATACGAGGTGCTCCAAATACAGCAAATATATTCCAAGATTGACCTTACTAAGGATATTTATCAAGTTTTTATAAAGTAGTAGAGTGGATCTGAGAACTATAGAAATAATATAATCTGGATGCAGGTTAAAATTGATTTTATTGTCAAAAATTACTCTTACAGCTTTTTGACTCCTTACTTGTTCAATCGTCGTGCCAAAGATAGCTGTTTTGACTAGAGTATTTTGATTTTGTAAAACGTATGCTTTTAGCGATATCTAAATGGAGATAGTTTTCAGCACACCATTTCGATGCACCATCGAGATCTTTCTGTAACATAGTCATTAGGTATAGCTACCAATCTAAATATTTTCAAATCATCCGCGTAAATAAGGCAATTAGAATAATTATAAATTTTTTTTTTGAAAATATTGATCCAAATTTTGACGCAGTTGGTTAGTTAAATAATCTTGTAACCAATTAAGAAGGTTTGAGTGGAAACCTATGGCGTTTAGTTTATTAAGCAGAATTAGATGTTGAACCCTATCGAAGGCTTTAGCGAAATCAATATAGATAGCGTCAACTTGATTACCACTCTCCATATCTTTTAAACAAAAATTAACAAAAATAGCTAAGTTAGTGTTTGTGGATCTACTACTAACAAATCCATGCTGAGCTCTCGAAACCAAATTTTTCATTTCCCAAAATAATCTCTTTTTCACAATTGACTCCAAAATTTTGGTATCAATTGCAGTTTTGAAATGGATCTGTAATTGATTACCTCATGTTCCGAGCCAGATTTGGGAATCGGAGTTATATAAAAAACTTTCCATTTATCTAAAAAATTTTCCAATAGAAAGGGAAAGATTAAAAAGTGGTTGAGCCAAGCAAAATCTTAGTCAGACAGTTAGCATTTATTATTAAATAAGATAAAAAAAAGTTTAATTGAAACAAATATTCATTTAGTGTTTGATTAGTTAGAGTATGTTAGCATAGTGTTCCTGTGAATCACTTGAAATTTTGCAATAATGCCATTTTGATGCTAGCATTTTTAATTCATTAAATTACCTATACTGTATATGTATATATATGTGTATGTATGTAATTATAAAATTACAAATATGTAATTAGAGTTAATGAGTTGGACAACACATTCCCGGGGTTGCAAGTCAAGTCAGTCTCAGGTACTCGACACTAATTAACAGCCCACTTGAGAAAATTGTACATAAAAGAATGTAATAACTACATGCAAATTACATTGAAATAATCAGCAGCGAAAATTGGTGGTGTTAACAAGAGCAATAACAACAACAAAAGCCACAACATTATTAGATGACAACATTGTAGCAATGAATGTCAGCAATGACAACAACAAATGGACTTATCAAATTACAACAATTCATTTTAATTATGACATTTCAATGTTAACCAGATTCAAGAATCATTCTGCAAATATTTCATATTTTTATTTATTTTTCTTACAAAGGAGAAACAATTTCATTTAAAAAAAAATTTTTTTTTTCTTTAAAAAATAGAACTTATTTATGTGTGTAGCAATTAATTAATTAAACACTCAAGTTTATTAACATAGACAAGGCGGCATTTCCGTTTGTTGTTGTTGGTGCTGGTTGTTAAAACAAAATGTTGTATGCGCATGCGTAGCAACAACAGCAAAGGCTACAACAAATTTTGTCACCAACAACCGCCATAGAAAAAAAATCTATTCAACAACAACTACAACAATATTAAATGAAAAATGCAATATTGTTGGCAAAAATGTCAACAAATTGACAGCAGCAGCATGTACTGCATATGTATAAAGACTTAAAGAGTTTGAAGAGAAGGAAATAAATAGCTGTAGACTTTGGTGGCCTGCCACCAACAAAGTGTTTTAATAGAAAAACATAAAAATTACATGACATGCAACAAATGTTGCGCATTCTTGTAGCAATTAATTTAAAGGTAAAAAGAAAAACTAAACTTAGAAAAAAACCCAAAAAATAAAAAAAATGGATATCTTGTCGCACACGAAAATTCGATTTCAAATCCAATTAAACACACTAAATAAATCAAATAAATATAAAAGAAAATCCAAAACTTGTAATGTGTAAATTTTTGACGCACATGGCTGCTGTTAAGACACTGCTGAGCTGAAACTACTTACAAATATTTTATAGTTTTGGTGACATTTTTGGTGCAGAAAGAAATACACAATTTGCAGCAGCAAAATGCGAGCTCACATATGTTGCAAGCAAATACGCATAGCTATTTATACATATACATATACTCTACGCTACGCACGCTCAGTAGCTGCTGTCACGAAATATTTTTATTTAATTTTTTGCCTTTACATGTTTTTTTTTTCTTTGCATAGTTTTTTTTAATTACCACTAACCACCCGGGGGATATTAATTTACAATTTGCTTATAATCACTTATTTTACTCTATTGATTAATCATAAATTATTGGACCATATTTTTCATTTATTTATTATTGCATATAACTAACAACTAGTAGCGAATTGAGTTTATAATTAACAATGTGACAACGACTACTTTATGTCGTTCGAATGTTTAATGTGTGCGAGCATGCAATGGGCAGCAACTGGAGTTACGCTATTTTTATTTGATTCATTCAACTATAATTTTTGTGTTGCAGAATTAAAAAAAAAAAAAAAATCGTAATTAAAAAGCCTATGAATTTAGATTAATAGTTAATAAAAATTTTAAAAATATTAATTCCATAACACTTTAAGAGGCAATATAAAATTGACAAAATTGCATAGTGATATTGCTGCTGCTCCAGTTTATTGTATACGAAAAGTATAAGAATTTATGTATCATTTAGGTATTAAAATAAAAATAGAGTTTAAAATAAATTTTAAAGCAGAATTGTTAAAAAGGTGGTCATAAAACAATTTTAGAAGTATCAATAAATTTATATATCAACGATTATGCGACAGTTTTGATTTTAACTGAGCCACAAAGTATTAATTTGATAGCCATAGCAATAACTGTGGAAAAATGTAAAATAACATAACTTGGGTTGTGCTGGCACCATATAATATATTTTATTTTGAAATAGTTATTGAAACAATACTGGATGATTTTCGTTCCGATGGTCAACACGAAAGAATCCGATAGGAGAGATTAAGGCAAACAAAAACAATGGGCCTATTTTCACCCGTTTTCGAGCAATAGAATTACTACTACTAATATTATGGAACAACACCCGATGGAGAGCATAGACCAAGCTTTTCGCATCCATTTGTATTGTGTAAATTATATTTGTACACAAATGGAAGGGACCTACAGTTTTATGCAAAGTTCAAACGGCGAGATGAATAGCTTTCCTCATGCAAATTTTACTCTTGGAGGTTTGCCGTTGGCAAGAAAAGGGTTCAAGTGATAAACACTAACTTTTTTTTTGCTATTTTATTCTAAGGGCTCCATGGCCGAAAAAGATTGCAGTTCACTGCTATAGGCAAACAAACTTTAAAATTTGATTTTAAAACTGAAAATATGAACCATGAAGCTATTTGATTATAATAATTTATACGCCTTGGTTTTTATATATAAAAAAAAAACAATATAATAACCCCTCTATAGCCCCCTGCTTAGGGGAGCTAGCATCGGGACGGAATAACCCTGTATACACCCCTATTCCAGAATCCGCGTGATAGTTACAAGTTCATGATCGTGATATTTTGAATTTTTAATTGCAGTTACTACACTAAAAATCACACCCATAGTATTTTGTTAGGACATAGCCAAAGGTCAAAGTATCTTATAAACATTAACAATTTCGATTATGGCTTCATAAAAATAAACCCAGAAAGTCTTTGCTGTCATTCAATAACGTGCTTTGCTGAATTTAACATGTTAAAATCTGTTCTTGATTTATGGACAGTCAAGAGTTGTCAAGTTCAACAGACTCTAAAGTTAAAATTAAAAAACTCTAGTATATGTACCTGACCATACAGGCATCCTACTTAAGTAATAAAATTCTGAATATATTATCGAGCAAATGATCACAATGCCCTGCGAATTTCAACTTTTGTTGTGCGAAAAAGATGGCTCCTAGTATTACGTCACGTTTTCGAACGGGCTCAAACGTCAAAAATTAGCGTTTTTGGTAATTTTTTAAATATTATAGAGCTGAACTCTGACGTGCTAACTTCGCTAATATCGGAAATTAAAGGCTGAACCAAGCCATTTCAAATGAGCTCTAACTTGATATCCATTACAGAGATTGTTACAGATTTTATGACAATAGTAAATTCGAAATCAGAGAATTGAGCATACGTGACGCATGCTTACATATCAGAGCTGTAAAATAATGCAATCAATTTAATTGCAATACCTTGAAGTCACAGTTAATAACCGACAATTCATGATTGCAGGTACTGAATAACATATTTGACTCCAGAATAAAAAATGCAGTTGGAAGCCTTTTTTGGAGTCGCCGATTGGTTATTCATTTAGAAAAGTATTTTTTAGAGTCAAGGGAATGCAATATTTTTTTGAAATCATGAGACTCCAAATCTTATGACTCCAAAATCATGACTGCTTTAAAGTCACTTGGAGTCACTTAAATAACCTTGAACTCAAATGCAGTCATTTGGAGTCAATTGGAGTCACTTGAAGTCTTTTGGAGTCAATTGGGATTTTGAAGTCAATTGGAGTCAGTTGAAGTCTTTTGGAGTCAATCGGGAATTGGAAGTCAATTGGAGTCATTTGGAGTCAATTGGGGATTTGAAGTCAACCGTTTCCATTAAATTTTTACTTTTATACTTTTAATCAATCAAAAATTTAGGAACTAAAGGATTAATTGGTTAAAGGTGCAACTTGAAATTTGAGACGAAGCAAATCGAGATTTTAGGATTTTAATTTCTGTGAAACTGAAGAATCTACAGGAGAAACTAAGTTTACAGTTTCATAAACAATGACTCTTCATTTATAAAAAACATAACAATTAATTCACAATCATAACAAAAGAATTAACATGGCAAGAGTTAAAGTACGAACTATCTAAAAACTAACTATTTGGCATGAGCAATAACATTTTATGCTACTTTCAATATTTAGTGGGTCCTCCTTGGGAGTCAATAGCTTGCATTGAAGCAATTAAGTTTTGCGGTCTCTTCAAGAGCTATTATGCTATTGAAGTATTTTTGTTTTCTTTCTTTATGAATAAATAATTATCGTTTATAAAACTGCAAGCTTAATTTTTTTTTTAGATTTTTTGGTTTAGAGAAACTGAAAATCTGGTGGTGTATAAAGACTTTTGTCCTCCATATTCATAAAAACTACAAGTGAGCTGAATAATGTGACTGCCGTTGGCCGTAGTTGGTTAGTGTGCTGTGGAGGGTGCCCGGGTTTATGGCTTGGTATGGTCAAAAATAGAAAAACAAATTTAATAATGAGAAATGTAAATTTTTCTCACGTGGTTTCTATGAAGCCACTACCAACAACTGTAAAATTACGTTTTGTTCTACTGTGCAACTTTATACGAATAACTGATAAAAAACCGGCAACTGTTCTGAATTAGATCTTACAAAGAACTTAACTGCATAACTTATAAATGAAACTATAAATTATTTTAATCTATAAATTAAATTATAACAACGAATAGAACATGATGCCAATATGAATTCCCAAACTTTTATATCTCTTAAGTATGAGATATGCATAAAAGAACTATCTTAATATTCAGAAAATTTACTAGTAATTTATGCCTTAAACAGCTATTAAAATATACGATTAATAAAATATAAAAATTTTTATTTGTAAGTAAATAGGTTTGTAAAGATGTGAAATATGCTAAATCTAAACGAAGTGTTTTTAAAAATATATACTCGTGTATACATATGTACATTTTTATGTATATATATATTTATAATTCACGCACGCATGCGCATTACTAATCAATCATAAATACGACAATATGCGTAAATCTCCAATCAAAAAAATATAAAAAAAAATAATAAAAACTTATCGCACTTCCGTCGTAGGTCGTTGTCGAATGCAAAGAAGTCGTAGAAATATGTAAAGAAGATATGGCTAGGAATAGGATAGAAGGGAAGAGCAGGCTGAAGGAAGGGAAAATTCACCAAAAGGTTTTATACAAATAAAGAAAATATAAACGAAATTATGATACAATCGTATAAATAAAATGATAAAATTGAAGGAAATAAACGTACACATATTTTGAATTATATATATGTATTTATAATTGCAGATGCAAGATTTTTTAATATCACGACCCTCCGCGAAGTTACAATTTGCATTAAAAACGAGTATTTACTCTTTTTTTTTCTTTAATAAAAATCACTTTTGTTATTAAAAGCACAAATTAATTTTATCAAATATGCACAAACATTACAAAATGTTGCCTTTGTTTCACAGTTTTAGCACACAGTATCACCGCGTTGTTCGATTCGGCTCGACTTAATATTATTTTTCTTATTTTGATTATTTAACATAACAGCACTACAAAAATGATGAACAGAAATGCAACAATAATAACAAAAACTACGATGACAACGAAAGAAGCTAACTACAAATGTAATCGAAACTATCGCGTTTCTTTTATGTCGTCTGCTGTAGATATATGTTCTCAGTCTCGACTGACTCGATTCGATTCGACTGACTGTAAGTGACTTCACGGAGTGAGTGAATGAGTGACGTGTTGTCACTTGAATTACAAATCAACAAATGTTGCACACTATTCGACGCTGCTTGGTATTGTCGTCGTCGTTGTTGCATTCATTCAGCAGCAATAGCAGCAGCAGCGGCAATGATTATGCGCGCATTCAGTTCAATTCGAAATTCGACTTTTTAGTTTCGTTTGTTCTTTCATTCTCTGTTTCAGTTTATAGTTGAAGCTCAATTTAATAATAATAATAATAACAACAAAAACAAGAGCAAACAACACAGCTCAACATAATAGGTATTAAAATACAACACCAATAGCAACAACAACAACCAGAACAACTACAAATGACAGTGAAACGAACATCAACGTCGTCGTTGCTGTTGTCGTCGTGTATGTTTACCACACATTTGAAAAGGAAAACAATAAACAAACAAATAAACAACAGAAGAAACTGGAAACGAAAAACCTAAACATTAAATGATAAATAAATGAAGAAGTACAAAAAAAGCGCTACAAAAACAAAACTGCAAACGGTTAAGTAAACCAGAGAGAGAGTAAAAGAGAAAAGAGAGAGTGAGCGAGAAAAGAGAGCATTGGAAATAAGAAGCAGAGCATGCAAAAATTAAACCAAAATCAAAGTGTTTTGAATGTTAGACATTAATGAAGCTGTTGCATGATTGATTTAAATAAAAATATTGTTGAGGTCGGTCTAGAACTTAAAGCTTTGACGCTGAATTCCATACGACATTCTTTTTTTCTAGGAATTAGAAATGCTTCTAAAGATTACGCCTCAAATTAGGGTTCAATTCATCGATCAGGCACAAATTAAAAAAAATAACCGAGTTGAGGCTCAATACTAGATAAAGGATACCGAAGGATTGATTTAATTTTCTGATGTGGCTATATATATATATATGTTTATATCCTTCCTTGATCCATCGGATCTAGCAATTTTGTACAATCATAAAAGAAACAAAAATTGTCGAGAAAATATTGGCGTGCATTAATATTAATGAAAATCACAAGGAAGATTTGAAAATATCTACTTGGAAATCTCAGTCTAAGTTCAGACATATTTATTCCTCTAAGCCCTTGTGAAGGCATAAGGCAACGATTAACATTTTCCACTTCCTATTATCTGCTCTGTTTCGCAGGACCTGAAATATACCCTGTGACGCTGTTTCTGTCAATGTTTTTTACTTCCAGGCTGTTGTTGGTCTTCTTTGAACGGAGTGAAAAGATTCCATTCGAATTATCTCTCAGTTTCTTCATTGTATGGCCTATCTACCGCCATTTTCAATTTCAAACTTTGTCCCTAATTAATATTTGAGCCATTTTTTTATCATAGATCATATAGTATAGATTGCTCGTTGCCTGAGAATTGATTTGGCGCATGTGTATAAGTATTCGTATACCTATACGCCAAATCAATTCTCAGGCGAGGAGCTATCTTGACACACCCGGTCTGATGTAGCCAGATTGACTGCAGTATTGACGGGGCATTGGGCAGTAGGGGACCATGTGCATCCCACACAACACACACTGCAGAAACTGCAACAACCTTGAAGAAAGAGAAACTCTAACCCACTTTATTTGTCATTGCCCGGCTCTTGCTAGGACCAGACTAAAATTATTCCACGAACCTTTTCTATACGACATAACTAAGATCTCCAAACTCGAAATTGGAAAACTTCTCCAGCGTAGGCCAAGGATTACACGCCGAGAGTGTAAGAACTTTCACTTTGTGAAATGTATAAGTGGCCACCGCTGCTCTAGACAACAAAGAGCAAACACCCATTAACAAATGAGGTTGTGGTATCCAAACAGCGCTCTAGCGCTAATTGTGTTCCCTCTGTTAGAGGGAGTGGCCACTTTACCTACCTATAGACAGTTATCTGTAGATGTAACTTTCTGGTGAGGGTAATTTCTCACGTTTTGCATACAAATTTTTAATTCTGAGTCTCAGTTTGATGCGCAAGGGTATTTAATTTGAGCTCCACACCGTTGAAAGCAATACAAAAGAGTTAAGGTCTTTGCTAGTCTTATTTCCTCGTATCCAACTTAGTGCCCGATTTTTGCTTTTACCTCAGAAAAATTTGCTAAATTGTGTGGCATGCGTGCATGATTTTAGTTTTGTTTCAGTTAGTCAGTCATAAGTCTGCATTTTTTTGATAAGACTTTCCACCTCAGTGAGTCTGATACTGGTATTTGAGAAGAGCAGACGTTATCGGTATAATCAAGGCGAGACTAAGTCGTTCCAAGGGTTTTTATTGAATTCAATTGCGTTCTTTTGAGCTAACAGTAAGGCACTGTGACTCTAGATTATCTGAAAATGGGCGTGGTCGTGAATTAACCCTGCCCCTCACCCTAATTATGGGGCATATGACCTGTTTAGTAGGCAAAAATTAATACAAGTATAGAAAATGAGTTTTTTTTAGTAAAACTATGTTTTGCCAACTTAAATTTATAAAACCAAAATTAAAATCATTTGAGGCCTTAAGGGGTTATATACACTTATCGATAAAAATGGTATTTTTTTTTTTTGGCAAGGCGATACAGTTTTATTAGAATAATTCACCGTATATACCAAATAGATATACGGTGAATCATGAATTTTTCAACAAAAAATGCTGAAAACTGGAGACGATACGGCCGTTGTGCCAAAACACCTTTTTTCGTCACCTTTCGCGTCCACTTTCGGCACCATGTTCAGGTAGTTGGAGGTAGCGCGTTTTTGACAGCTGTAACTTTGGCTCTAGTGCTCAGATCTTTATGAAATTTGGATTATATTTTCTCAAGAAGATGTACTTTGAGAAAATGCAATAAAAAAATGTTCGATGTTTTTCGGCCAACACAAGTGTATATAACCCCTTAACCCTTAATCTTACACATTTCCCTTTTTATACTTTTGTAGCCAGATTTGAAATAATTCTGAGTTTTCGAAGCAAAAGTTGTAATTCAACTGCTCAGAAAAATTCCAAAACGAAATTAGGTGTAATAAACGCATTGTTTTTGTTGACATGCAGTTGCAAAAAAAAATTTTTTGTAAGTTACGTTAAAAGCATGATTTTTTCACCTTAAACGAAATATTTATTATGATCAATTTTTTAACACTTACTATATACTTTCTTTCTCATGTTTCACTTTTACAATTTTTCAAATAATTATTTTTTAAATTTAATAAAAACCACTTTAAATTTGCACTGAAAATTTTTGAGCACAAATGTTTTCACAATTATACATAAATAAGTGGATTTTGACATGAACAAAAAAGCTATAGCAGCATATGCAGAATTTGAATTTTAGCCAGAAACAAGCGATGTCATAAGATCCTTTTATAACTACAGTAATTTTCGTCTCTAGCAGACCAAACTTTACAGCTGTATTCGAGATTTAACTATTATTATGATAAGATTTAATAGGAAATAACAATAACCGACTAGGTATTTTTTTTTTTGCTCAAGAAATCTCTTTATGAAAAACAAATATCAAAAGAGAACCAAACTACTCGTTGGTGTTTGTTTTGTTATTTGTGTAGGCAGATAATTCGTTAGATAATTCTGAGAGATGCCGTTACTCATGTCTTTTCTCTTTCTCATATTTATTATTTACTCCCGCTTAAGCAACGATTTAATTAATGCTTTGTTCAATGAGCGAATTTTGAAAAATTTCCGACGCTAATATTTTGGAGTTGGCTTAACCGATTTTAAATCAGATAATTTTTGGCTAACCTACTCGTCAATTGATATATAATATGATATTGTAGCACTTCTGGATCTTCTGGAATAAAATTGTAGTTACACTAAAAAATGTATAGATTGAGAACAAATTTCTGTTATGTGCTCCTTTCAAACGAATTATGAAAGCGTATACACTCTCTTGATATGTGGACATTCAGGCGAGCTATGTACTTTATGATTGGTTTTCACTGTGTCATATTCTATGCCAAAGAGAGAATTTTCTAACGTGCTGGCAAATTTGATTGAATTTGACATAGTGAAAATCAGGCATTACAAACTATTGCAGGTGTTTTTATAGTACTTTTCATATAGAACAAAGTAAAAAAAATTAAAACCATAGGTGAATCCCGGAAACTTGTAAATTTCTCTCTATTGCAAAACAAGCAACATTTACCATTAAAATGGCAATTGTAACTCTGTATGTGGTACTTAAACGTTTCAACTTCACTCTTAGGTACTGTGTATATTTCATAATATACATATGCCTACTAAAAAGAATATTGCAGCAACGGCAGCCAGCCTGCTATTGCTGTTGACTGACTGGCAAACCAATAATATTGCAGCGTTGCAGCGTCACACTAAATTGTGTTCAAAGTGCAAAATCACAGTTGGGAAAATTATGTATATTTCGGACTACACATTACAAATTTATGCTTAAAAAAAAGCCTCAAGCATTAATATATTTAAAAATAGCAGCAACAAACAGAAAAACAAAATAAGAAAATCATTTAAGAGCATATGATCTACAAGTACCTACATACATACATATGTAGATATGTGAAACACATAACCATGTATGTGCAAACAAACGTGCATGAAAGAGACAAAAGACATTTTTGTAAAGATTTATGTGCAAATTACATATGTATATGCAAAAATATAATAAAATATCAACACTATCGAATTACCAAACCATAGCAAGTCAAAAGCTAAGCCAGGCGATGTCAAAGATTTTACAAGACTTGTGCACACATACACACACATACTTAATAAACTGTGAAGTATCTAACTATTGCTGCTGTTGGACGACTATGATGACAATGAACAGCAGTATGACTGGCGTGTAGGTGGTAATGAATATAAATGTATTTAGTAATAAATAAATGCAAGTATTTATCTGGTGCTAGCTGAATGGAGGGGCGTATGATAAAATTAGAGTAAGCATTTATAACTTTTGACCATTAAAATTAGTTTGCACTTATTTTGCAAGTTACTAAAAAGAAGCTTCAATTCAACTATTTTTAACTATCCACAAAAGAATTCAAATAAAATTTATACATATTGCTTATCGATACCAAAAAGTGAGCTATGGCAATAAATCTTGGCAGCACACACACAATAATTGCCACAAAAAAAAAGAAACAGCCTATGTACTACAAATGGGGGAGTTCTTTTTTTACTTTTTTTCTATAAGGTTTCCTATTTTGCATATTATTTTAATTTGCATGTCAACAATCGACAATATGGCACGTACAACAACTGCCAACAACAATAACAACTAAGCAACAAATTGCAATTGGAGTTGAAGTTGGGCGCCGCCTTGTGTACAAAAAATAACAGCAACAGAAAGAACTACGCTGCTTTATGCCTAATAAAAATGCAGCAAAATAGAAAAATCACTCAATCGTTTAGGTTTTTTGTGTGTGTCGATTCGATGTCGAATACAAGTGTTTATTGCATGTATACAACTACTAAATGAAATTAAAAAGACCTCAAAGAATAAAAAAAAAAAACCAAAACAAAAATGTACATGGGTAATTCCTTCTTTTCATCAACAGATTCTAATCGAATTGTTGTGAATGATCTTAGCGCCCCCATAGTTCTACATGTTCATAATAATAATTAAAGTTCCTTAAAAATATACACACTACATTTTTACATACGAGTACATGCAAAACCAAGCAAAAAATCGAAAAAAGGAGTGAAAATCATACATAAATCATGCATTGGAAATGTTGTGGCAATGTTATGTTATTACATACATATGGGAAAGAGGGAGCTTATCTTTCCCCCTGGGGTAGGAAAATTGCTACAATTTAATGTAGTTGTTGTTTTTTTTGTTGTTGAAGCGTGCGGCCATCGTTTCTATTTGTACTAAACACGAATAACAGGAATGCATCAGTGGCTATTATTGGGAGAATGAGAGAGAGTAATCGAGTGACTGTGGGAGAGGAGCATGCTAAAAAAAAAATGAGCTATTTTTAGGGATGTCAATTAACCCACGATATTTGAATAAAATTTGTGAAAATTACAAATAATTACTGTGATAATTACAAGCAATAAAAGTTTGGTATTGTAATTGAGGGTTGCAACAGAAGCAGTGGTAGTATCTTTTAACTACATATTTTTGGTAAGGCTGTGGTTATATTGCGAGTATGCTCGACGAACACCATGAAATTGTTATTGCACCGAACACAAAGAGAGAGTCTATACCGAGCACGCCGAGTATTCAGGGTGGCAATGAGTTATTTTACAAAACAGTATCATTACATATAAAATAGTATTAAACAAACGAGTATATTTTGACAAAAAAACAGCTCTGCAACGAGCTGAATGTAACCACCTTGACCAAGCACGGGAGAAAATGTTTTGTGTTCGTCGAACACCGAGCACCAATATAACCAGGCGCTGAGAAAATAACGGCATCCGAAAAGGGTTGTTGATGTTGCGAAAGAAAATGAGTTTATAAAAAGTTTTTGTGTAAATTGTTTACTTCAATAAAATTTTTTCAACTTATAAATGTAACCCCACACCGACTGATTGGACAAATGACAAATGAACATGCAATGCATTTATACGCTAAGATTGATCAAAAGAAACCATTTTCAATTTTCGAGAACGTCTGCACGATAAAAGGTTGAACAAGTTGAAAGCTGACGATTTCAGTTTGATTAGACCTTGTTTATTGATTTAAGACTTAAATATAGATATCGCAAGCAAACGGAAATTAAGAATACAAACTCATATAGGACATCAATATGCCTTGAAACAAAAAATATTTTATTTCCACAAAAGGGACAAACACTATAAATGCGGAGAATGGTGCTGATTATGAAAATTAACCTGCCGGAAATCGAACCCGGGACCGGGAGATAACAGACCACCAAAGCGCCCAATGTCATATTTCAAGCTTTAATCTAAGATATGAAAAACGCAAAAATTCGATTTTGGATACTTTCAATTTAATTTATCTCAAAAATATGAGTCAGCAATCACAAATCTATAGAAAAAAGAAAACAGTCAAATACCTCTCGTCCTGAAAATATCAGGGAAAAAATTGTAACCTCAATTTATTATTGCTTGCGATATCAATATTTAAGACTTAACCCTTTCAGTCCATCTTTTTAATTGTGATCGATAAATAGCTTTTGCGTGGAATTTATGATTGCTTACGACTTCCACAACTAACATAAACAAGTTCAACGCCTCTGCATATCCTTGTTTATCCTTTATTAATGGTTGAACAAGTATACTTCTGTAGTTATAGACAAAAATCCGTTAACGCGATCCCGAGGAATTCAATTTCGGGATAAGCGAAATTTTGCTATTGATTTGGATCGATAAACTAAGAGAAAGAATAGACTTGTTGGACTATTCACCTTCTCTGACAAAAGTTTTGAGAATAATTTCCGCAAAGATCGACAAATAAATGAAATCTAAAGGAATATGTCTGTTGTGAGACTAAGACATTTTAAAACAGACTGAATACTCACCATATTTGAGGAAGTAAAGTACGTTTAATCTGTTTAAGGTACAACAAAATACAACGCATTTATATGTGACCAATATTTGCTACACCACACACCATCATATGGGCAATTGTTATAATCTAGAAAGCTTTCTATATATAATTTGCAATGACTGGTCCAATTTCAACGAAACTAACTACAATTCACAATCTTGAGGACAATTCCAACTAAAGATCGGTGAACTATGAAGAAGGCTTGTTATAGCATTTAGGACTAAATGCTTTTAAAATCTATTAGTAAATTAACCATCTTTGATGAAGTAATTAAATATTATCTTTATTATAATAGTATTTATTGCAAATTGATTTGGCAAAAGTTTTGAGAATAACTCATACAAAATATCCACAGATGGATGACTTGTTATACTAGTGAGGACTACGGCATTCAAAATCAGTCTACGTAATCACCATCTCTATGGAAACATACAACATTTTTTCTACAGCACATTTAAATCTGACCTATAATTGTTAAACCACACATACACATACACAAGCAATGATAGATGCTATAAAAATGTCATAAACTTTAAAAACTATTTACCACCTTAATTGAAATATCACACAAAGTAAAATTATTAGTGCAGCCTATATGAATATTTTGTGTTTTGCACATAAAAATATTTAAATATCTAAATATCAAGATATTTCAGCTTTCAAAAATATCACACAAAAAAAATTAAAAAATAAAAACAAAAAAAAAAAAAACCCGTGTGAATAAGTTAATAAAATTTATATTGAAACAATAAAATAGTTTAAGTGCCGTGAAGATATTTCAAGAAAGAAATTACAACAACAAAAATAATGAAGAAACCCCAAGACTATAAAGCTAACAACAACGACAACGTCGACGACTACGACAATTTTTATAGTTTTTAATACAAATGACCAAGTTTAAGCATAACATCCGGTAGTGTGGTACCATAATTAAATTATGGCGAATTACAATCATAAAATACAACAGAAATCAGGAACGGTCGAACGAATGATTCTGATGAATTTGGCGACAATTCAATGAATGCTTCAATTGAAGCAGAAAGACGAAATTGTGAGCAAATAATGGAAGAGAGGCGAAGACGAACAAACGAATAGGGAATAAAATATTGCAAAAAGGGAAAAATCATGAATACCTACTTAATTAATATAGTGGAAAAAAATCACCTGGACGTTAAAAAAATAAACGAATTTCTAAAAATACAAAGGCTCAATATTTCATAGGAATAGTCCATGAACTACGGACTTTAGCTAATAATGGCAATTATTATTCTCGGCTTTACAATATTTCAATTCACTGAAAATTTTCTGATTGCAAACATTTATAGAAA
This sequence comes from Toxonevra muliebris, assembly GCA_963691655.1. Classification (NCBI taxonomy): domain Eukaryota; kingdom Metazoa; phylum Arthropoda; class Insecta; order Diptera; family Pallopteridae; genus Toxonevra; species Toxonevra muliebris. Next base: position 76,355,193 of record OY829329.1, read on the forward strand.
CCTCAAAGTTTTTTAGATTTATTGGCAGCGCTAATTTCAACTGAGTTGATATTTCTTCCGAGTATATTGAGCGAACCATACTTCAAAAAACAAAAAAAAAAATTGAGAGCATAGGATGGGATATTCTCTCTCTCTCTCTTTCTCTGTCCCCACATTTAGAAATATCAACTCTGTTGAAGGTTCGTTCAATTCGTAAAGGATTCAGATATATAAATCTCACTTACCAAGTGAAAAATTATGCAAAAAATCTTTCACTCACGAAGCATTCGCCATAGCGCATATATTTAGCGGGAAATTGTATGCTCCTTTTTGTATACAAAATTCATGTATATATGTGTTTGTGTGTGTGTGTGTGTGTAATTCAATTCCCTAAACAAAAACGTTTTCAATTTCATGGCTAAAATAGCAATAAATATGATGAGAATGCGTCTCATAAGCGCAACGCAAATACGGCAAACATGACGGCGCCTTCCTTGGACGTCATCGTCGTTGTTGTTATCGTCGCCGTCAAAAGCGAAGAAAATTTATAAAATTTTCTAAGAATTTAACGCAATCGCATTTAGATTGAAAACTGCTAAGCGCAAAAGCAAATATGTTTGTATGTAATACATAGACTAGAATGTCTTGGAAAATCCATGTCCAAAGAAGAATGAAAATAGACAAAGCATTACTCGTATATTTACTACAAGTAGATACTATATATAAAAAAACAACAACAAAACCAAACAACTTTAAAAGTAAAGTTCCAACGTATAATAGCATAAAATGCGTAAAATGCAATCAACAACAACGGGCATCAGCACTGGATTAAATGGAATAACATGGCTAATTACAAAACAGTAGCATGTAGGTATTATAAGTTGAATACTACAAATAAACAACAAGAATAAGAGTCAATTCAGTCGGCATACAATAGCATAATTTTACGCTACAGTGGAAATGTTTGAAGGTTTGGAGGGAGAATTTAGTTTTGATTTTCTTGGAGTTTTACAGTAATTGCCCAAGCTGTAGCATTTTCCCAAAACTGTGCATCCAAGAGGCAAGAGCTGATGCTGCTACCAAAACCCAAAAAAGCCATTAGACCGAATCGTAAACTATGTTTCAAATCATAAGGAATAATCTGGAGAAACATGTTGACGAAGACCACGGTTTGCTAAAAAACCGATTTTATTATCTGAAGATGGATGCCATAAATGATGCCCCCTTTTTTCTATCACTAAGAGCAGTAAACATTATTGGATATGTGATAGATATATGCAGCAAGGAAAATTGTAGGAAATAACTTTACCAAACTACAAGCGATGACCGCGGTGGTGAAGTGAAAAATTAAATAAAACGAAATAGATTTCAACTTCCAAAACAGAAGACTGAGACGGTTTTAATTACCAGTAGGATGAAAAGAGAGCAGCTGGAGCTGATTATAGATAGTCATAACACAAAAATATACTAAATTGCTCATGAAATTTGATGAGAATGATTTAAGCGTCTGTTTCGCCTGGGAGTGATGAGAATTTCCAGCGGTTTTCGCAAATCGTTATACAGGAACTCAGAAGAGTAGAAAGAGTCCGCAAGAAAATGGAGCAAGATGAAAATGACAATTCTGCATTGGAGGAAGAAGCCAATCATTAAGGGAGACCTCCAATTGATATTGGGGTGCCAAGTGATTTGATCTTATACAAGCGCTCTAATTTTGAACTCAAATCTGAGTTTATTTCGCCACAAACTAAGCTTGAAGTAATAATTGGAGAAATCGGTTTAATCTTCAAGAAATTTATTTTATTTAATCGGTTTGATATTGAACTTTTCAGAAATTTAAACAATTTTTATTGAAATCCTTTTATGTTGGAATCAAAATGATATTAATGAATGCAACTTTTGAACTTTTGCATACATTTTCACATATTTTCTAGATTTTCTCACCCAAAATTCCTCAATTTTCAGTTTTCGTATTTCCAAAAATACTTAACGTTAGAAGCAATGCAAAATTTTTAGCTTTTCAAATCATTCCAAAATAACATCAAAAATTTCCTTGATAAATTGCGATTACTGGAACTTTTGGCGATATATCATTAAAAACTTAAGTTTCAGATGTTTTTTACTCAACGGACTAAAAAACTAAAATCGAACGATCCAACATTTTTGTGAAAAATTTCTCGACTTTGAGCTGCTCTTATATCAACACCAAGATTTTTGAAGTGTTCTTAGTTGGGGTATTATCTTTGAAATGACACCAAATTTGTTTGGTTTTGATATGAATTTTTTGAATTTTGACTATGGGCCGAATCACTGTGGGTTGAGGCAAACAACCATAGTATCCTATATATGTATATATGAAAAAGTGATAACGCTTAAATGATAAACATGATGAGTATCTACGTTTTGAAAATGCCCACCAGATATTATTTATATCGACACAAAATTAATATACCTCAACGCTTGATTGCAGTGTGCACATACAATGTTGAAGATCATGATGGCTGGTTGGCTGACTGGCTACAACAACAGCAATCATGATTATGGCAATTATTGAAGGATTGTCAATTCTGTCTAGTAGCAAAATCGCTTGCAAAAGGACAAAAAGAAGAAGAATAGTGCGAAAAAGAAAAGAAGTTAAGCGCGTTAACTTTGGTGGCTATAATTTGATGCCAAATGCAATATAATGTGCAATGATGACAGCAGCAAACGATAGACATCAAGTTTAAAACAAAAGAGGGGAAAAAGAAAAGAAAAACAAAAACGCTTCTACAATCTACAATGAAGACTACGAAGACAACGTGCAGCAGTAGAATGATATTAAAGAAGAGCACGAGACATGCGGCAATGTTCTACTATAACTACAACTAGTACGACTGCTAAAGCTGCACATGCGCATGCCTACCGAGCCATTGATGATGACCATTAAAATAGGAGCGGTTGGTTGCAACTGCTGCTGCTAAGGTAGGTAGTGTTGTTGTTATTATTATTGATATTTTTCTGTTGTTACTTTTAGTTTTCAAATTTATTAGATTTTAAATGCAATAATTATTAGTTTATAAACTTGATGATAGTTGAATGTGGAATGCAAGTTGTGAGTTCTTTTCTTTTATGCTTGAATATTTGGAAATAAAGACATCTTGGGTGGTGGCGATGGTAGCAAAGGAAAAGAGTAGGAAAGTAAATACAATAAAGTGTTAAATGGAAATCACTGACTAGCTACAAAAAAAAAAAAACTAAAGCAATTCACTCTACCATAAATTGTACAATAATATGTTCTATTTTAATGATGCTATCTTAAATTGCATATGTCAAAATATTTAAATATATTTTAAAAGTTCAACACACTCACATATGCACTCAGACAGTAAGTTAAACACTTCCATAGCAAAATATCAAATCAAGATTTTGATTTGTAAATGACTTTTGAAATACGACTTGTGGTTTAAAGTAGTGCATAAGTACCTAACTCGTACTTTAGTATAGTTTTAACTTTAAAATAAAAAACTAAACTACCAATAAGTTCAGGCAATAAGTGTTGTATGTGTGTGGGGGTATATTCTATGAGTGTGACAGTTTTCTGACAATGATTTATGCACTGTAAATTTCTATTTTATTGTCATTTTGTTTGCAATATTTTATTCTTAGTTTAGCTTATTCTAATTTCATTGCAAGTAGTTTTTTGTATAGGAAAAAAAAAAAACGATTTCATTGTGTCCATTGTGATTGAACAGAAAATTTAGGTGACAATGATTTGTGAATGGGTTTCAAAAGGTTGTGAGTTCAATATTGCATAATGAATAACCAATAAATAAAACGACAATGATTTTCATAGCAAAAAATGCGATTTACATAATTCGAATAATAATTTAATAATCTATTAAGTGAAGTTCTTCGTTTCAGAAAGAGTCTTCGAATGTGTAAGGATAATTGAAAACATTGAGCAAAAAACGAGTCTTTCTAAAAATTTATCCAATTCAAGCAATATATAAGAAAGCAGAATTAGCAGTATTGCATAAGGGCAGTAAAAACGATCCATTTACCATCGGGAATAATAGCATATTTAAAAGTCTTCAATAAGGGACTGACGTTCAAAGTTTAATTTTTTAAATTTTGGGAAAAAATATTTGTTGCCTTAGTCGTAGTGCCTAGTTCTTTTCTCCCCGACTTTTGAATTAAAATATAAATAAGCTCAACAGAAAAATTTGGAAAAGCATTTTTAAAAAGTAAACTGAATGTCATGGGACACACTGTAAAAGTGAAACTATGTAAATATTTATTTTCTGTAGATGTCTGGTAAATACAGTATCTATTGTAGTTTCGCATGTGATTGTAGCTTTGCTTTTATGTAACTCTTTTAGTTTTTTATACACATGAGAGCAACAGAGTATCATAGAATACATGACCAGACTTTCTCAAACTGAGAGAGCCGACATCGTGATCGGATTTTTTTTTCAAATGAATAAATTTTTTGTAAAAGAACCTGGACCATGCAATATAAACAGAGACGTTGGCTCTCTCAATGTCATTTCAAATTAGAGAGATTTTCTGTTATTGTTAGTAGTGTTGTTTTTTCATGCGATTTCTCTCTATGATTTTCTTTTTTACCACTGTAATATCGCCAGTAACTTTTAGTCTCAGCGATTTTGACTAGGAGATTATTTCTATCTGTTTGCTTCTTTTGCATTCGTTTTACATAAGGGCAACAAAGATGCAAAAGGTAAACGTCAAAAAATCGCAGAGAGAAATCGCATGAAAAAGCAACATACCTAAATATATAAGAGAGTGCTTTTCTTTTTGTTGTTCTTGCAAAAGTTGACTTTGTTTTTACTCGCTCTTTTGATTATTTACAAATGCGCAACGAACGGTAAAAATTTTTCTGTTTCCATCGTTTTCACCATGCGCCTATAAAAGTTTCACTTTAAAAACATTTTTCATAATTCCACCATCTGACATTGACCTGAACCATGGCATAAAAACATAAAATTATTATTATTTTTAATACAATTTTTTGTTTTCAGTATATGTATTATTTTACGTATATTTTCTAGGTTTAGTTATTTATTTTCTAGTCTGTGAGCTTGTTGTAAATTCCATAGACTAAAGAAATGAAATGGAATATGCAAATATAAATTGGAACCCAATTACCTTGCGATCGAATACAACTCCAATAGTTGAGCAATAGTATTCTACACTACACCAAACACCTCTTCAACTATCCGGTGGCGCAACATTTTCTCATGCTATGAAACCTTTTTAAAGTTTTGAATTTAATGCATTTAAGTAACAGAGTTATTTTTATTATTTTCGTATTTATTGAATAAAACTTCATACTTGCTAATTATTATAAAATAAATTCGGAATAAATAAAAATCTTACAAATAAATCGCATTTTGTGACTGGAAGTATACTTATTTCCATGAGTGTATTTAAGAAGAAACCAAAGATATCAAGATTTATTTCAACACATGACAATTTTAGACCTACAAGATACGATGCGATTTGGAGCTCTTACAATAATCTATTTGCCACCTATGCTGGACTCAAACAAGGATTTACACTCTCACGATTACTCCTACCCTTCGATTGTGATGGACAAAGTAACGAAAAATATATCCTCCATTGAAAGTGGTATTAAATAAAACTTCTCCAGACACATTGAATACCTAGACAGGCAAAAATTAACCGCCTTCCCACACAGGCACGAGAGTTGGGCTAGAAATAAGTGTCAAGAAAAAGTTATTGTTTGTCACCAAACAATAGCTCCGACAAAATAACATGGAAATTCTTATTATCCTAAGGAAAAACTAAGGAAAAAAGAGCCGCAACAAATTGATTCCATTTGATTTATCTTGTGTCAATCTCTTAACTTCAACGTCATTTTAGATTCATTGAATACGATTCAAGTTTCTAAGAATCGTCTCCAGGTATTCGTTGTCTCCTTCAAATTCTTTGAGGATTCTAGTCAATAGCAGTACTAGAATTTTTATCACGATATCTGCATAAAACGTGGCTATCAAAACCCACTTCCTACTTCATTCAGTGCCACTGCATTTTGCAGTGTTCTATTCAACAAATCAGAATTTGGCTTAATTAATGTTGACTTAATATTGAAGTTGAAGATTCTTTGTTTGGAGCGCTTTGAAATGAATGACAAATCGGCATGCCAAACGCAGATTTTGATTTATTTATACTTATATCATCCAGTTAGTGACAGTGTCTGATATTTAAGTAGTGTATTGACAATATACGACGGCCACATTGGAATGCATAAAACGTGGCTGATGCCTCTCATATTAAGGGGCAATTTTACCTATGAACTCCAATGTTTTTCTTTCCATTTGTCGACAATATACATACCATATTATAGTAGGTCCATTACCATACTATACATATATAAATATATACAATGATCGACTAAGTTCTTTTTCTATGAAAATATGCCCTGTACGTGTAAAATTGCGTTACACTCTGACTGTTAGAAAAAAACACGCCAGTGTGATTCTCACAAATGGTGTAAATGAAATTTTCTCCAAAGGATTTCTGAATCTAAAAAGTATCAGGAATATCTAGTTTTTGATTCATTTATTCATTAATTAAGGCTTGCACATAGCATTCAAATTTAGATACAACTGCTTAGTTTTAATTAAAAACTTTCGCAATACGAACCTTAAAATAATGAATGGGGTGGTAACCAAAAAACAAACCCGTAAACGAAAATATTAAAAATTCATAAGGCAAACCTTGAAACAAAACCGATCTTTTTGTATCCCAATCAATTTATTTATTAATTTTTAATTCAAATTCATAGGACAACGACAACTACAACTTTATGTTGACATTTTCAAGTCAACTTTAAACAAAAAGCACAAAAACAACAATTTAGTTAAGCTTATCTCACACAAGAAGATCAATAAACATAAAAGACAATGTAAAAAAAAAAAGAAAACAAAACACCAAATCGCCCACTTTTGAATTGGCAACTGCTAAAGGCATAAATCACGCTTCCGAGCTTTAACTTCAATAATAATAATAAATTGAATTGTAACAAAACGTTTGAATGCAATAATTGTGATTGTAATCTAGCGATTAGTTCAATTGAACTAACTACAATTAAAAAAAAAGAAGGAAAAATTGAAATCTAAATCGAACCAATTTCGGTCACACGCTTCCACAATTTATGCTCAATTTCTAAAGTGAATGAAAAATGAAAAACTACAAAAGCAAATCTCAAATCTCGATTTAATTGCAATCATTAAGACACCTCGATACTGTAGATGTTGTATTTGTAGTTCGAATAGTAAGTAATTTAAATTTAACAGTGACATTCTCTTAAACAGAATAATACAAGGCTAGCTAAAAAATTTATAGATTAAAAGTCTAGTTAATAGGATAATTATAAAATGCGCTCTACAAATCGAGCTTAACTAGTAAGCAAAGAAAAAAAACTACATACAAATATAAGAATATAAGAATTATAAAAAACATAATAATAATGCGTAGGACGACAAAGTTGTGGTAGAAATGATGAAGTGGAAGGAATACAAAACTTGAAAATATAAAATGCAAAACTAAATTGAAGCTTAGAAGTAATTGAAGTGGTGGTGCCCTTACTTGAGTTTTGAGTTTAAGACTTTGCAAATTGCCATTTGGCATTTCGTATGTATGCAAATTTTAATTTATGACCAAAGTAAATTGAAATATTGAGCTTGTGTATCTTAATTTTCGCATATGAAAAATGGCAACAATAACACAAAAAAAGAAGAATTATAATAACAACAAGGGAAATCGCAAGCCATGCCATTGATAGATGATTCTATAAAAGAACAAACAAGCGTAGGTGGGTGAAGGCGTACAGCTTGAATGAATCTAACATGCATAAATTTTACACGTAGTGAGGAAATAGAGGGTGGGAATATAAACGCTGGTAGCAAGGGAAGTGGACTTCACGAACTTACCAGCATTTCTTCCATTATATAAAAATCTCTGGTTTTATCAAATGAAATGATTAATACTAAATACAAAAAATAAATAAAAGAAGCAAAAAATAATAAAATATTAATAAAAATATAAATACATAGTAAGTTATCTGTTTTGAGAAAATATTAGAGAACATAGAAAAAAACGAAAATCTACTAAAAACTTTATAAATCACTTACTTTATTAAGCCAGTAATTTTTCTAAGGAACACTGAACGTAACACTCAATCTCGTGTCTTTTAAAGGACATAAAGAAAGTTTTTAAATTCCGAAAAACAATTGAAATACACACTGGTATACAGACAAAAGTTTAACGCTCAAACACTTCGAGAACTATCTCTCGTTCTCAGCAAATGTTTTCCCTTTTTACAACAAGAATGTAATTTTTTTCTTCTGTGTACATTGAGAGGATTTTACTGTGACGAATTTTTAATGAAAACCAATAGGACAGGAGAGCTTGCTGTGAGATATAATCTCTCTGTGCATGACAATACTATTTTTATGTACAAGGTAGAGACAAAAATACTTTTCTTATATAGAGGATATAACCAACTAAATTCAAACGAACTAAATCCGGTTTACCTGACAGAAATTTTTAAAGCATGTTGTTCACACGTGTCAAGAAAGTCCCGCATGAAATTGCTTTCATTGTACCTTTTTCATTTGTACCTTTAAATCGTACATGAAGAATCAGCATGAAAATACATTTTTTTTTTTAATTTCCCTTTAGTGCAGGATCTTCAAAATATCTCTTTTAAACTATTTTGTTTTATTCTGTGCATTTTCGTCACACATATGACCATATTAATAGCGATTAAAAAATTATACATTACCTACAAATTAATCTTTATTTTACTACAAGCATATGTATATATTTAGATGTCAAGGAATTTCCAACAATGTGCTGGGCAAGTATCTTGAACTGAAATCGACAACAGATTAAACGATGATATGCTAAATTGCTTTCATTTTGTTTACAACCAAATCACATCAATTTAAAATATTGAAACAAAAATATGTAAATATGCATTTAGTTTTAAACAAAGATTTTAAGGATTTTCTATATAGTCAGCACAAACTCATGACAGCTCATCATGGGATAATGCTAAGCAATAATAGCAATAGCTACAACAGCAAGAAGCACCACCTTTTGGAGTCAACGATATTTTCAATCAAAATTATAAATATTTCTTATATACCCAGCAAAAAGTATAATGTAGAGCTTAACTAAAACAAGTTTTAAAAGACATATCCAGTTAAGTATACTGTTAACTTTATCTTGTGCGAAAAATCATAACGATATTTTATAGACCCTGCTGGCGAGAAGATTATGTGTCGTTATCTACATTTTTATGGAGCGGTAACACATAGAAAACTTAAAACGCGATTTTCTCTAATAGTTCACCTCTCTGCAATTGCCTTAAATGTACTAACATTAGAGACTCAAGTTTCTGAATTGCCATATATAGTACCTCGTTAAAACTTGTGTAAATCCAAAAAAGTAAAGCAACTAATTAAACTATGCGACAATAGGTTATTCGAAATCACTGGTTCCTAACCTGTACTGTTTTTTCTATTAAGTCTGCGAATTCAGCGAAACGTTGAGGTCACTGAAGGTCAAATATGCAAGACTCACATTTTCTTAATTTATAAAGTAGATAAATGTTATTTTACTCAAACGAATTTGCTCCTTGCAAATAACAATAAAAAATTTCCATCTATTTTTAACTCGTTTTGGACTTAAAACATAAGAATTTGATTCTAATGAAAAATTATCATCACTCAAATGGAACTTAGGCCAAAAACAGTCAAAATTGACTTTTAAATTTATGGTGATGCAATTTCCATTATCGCGACTGTAGCGGCATTTCAGTTTTAAGTGCATATGTACTGACGAAAAGACGGAATCAATTGTTATTGCTGTATTTAAGCAGTGTATCAACGCAGAGTACTAAATCATTTGCTGGGTATTTCAAATTACTCTTTTTGAGTTTTTTTTCCCCTTTTTTTTTTTTGTTTACATTTGTTTTGAGTGTAAGTATAAAGGTGTTTCGCTGATAAGGCATAAAACTAAAAAAAGATAACTGTGGTTTTGTTTTGTTAGGTATGAAACGAAACGTTTGTTTGTAGCTTCTTTGCCTACTCTTTTAGAGAAGGATTTTGTGAATGTATGAAAAAAATATTTTGATAATTTGTAAATGAAGAGAAAACTAGCAACAACAGCAATACATTTTTACATAGTCTTACTCTATGCTAATATTTGAATATTATGAAAATGATAAAACCAAAAAGGTTTAGCAAGAAAAGTTGTAAACAAAATTAAAAAAAATAACACATTAAAGTGAATGAGTCACACGTACCCTGTAGTAGATTATTGAAAATTCTTCTTAAAAAAGTATTATTCATCGAATCAATAAATTATTTACTAGATGCAACAAAAAATGTGAAATTGAAGAAATTATATTAAAAATAAAATTTTTAATTACAAAATTTAATTCAAGTGGTTTTTAAATTGCATTATCCACTGACGATGTCAAGTATTTTATAAACATTAAAAAGCAACTACATATAACTAATAAATTTATAGTTTTATGGATTTGTTAAAAGAATATGAAGCTGTTTATAAACAATCTGTACAATGCTTACGCAGTTTCCTTGCCTTTTTGTTTTTATTTTTAGGTTTCCTCAAATAAAAAAAACATAAATAATGCACAGTATTGTCACTAGGAACAATTCTAAGAACTATCTATACCTACTGTGTACAATATGTCTATCATGTAGTTACTGCTGTTTATTTACTACATTAGCCCCGCTTTTATGGCTGCATTAGGGTCCTTGAATTTCTGGGTTACAACGTACACACACACAAACACACATAATCGCCTCTATGAAGAAGGTACACAAAATCTTCAACTACTGCAAAACATATGGAATTTTAAAATTCCACGAAAAATCCGCAGTTGAAAAGAAATTACTGCAATCAAATTTTACCGAAAACAAAGGAAACTTTACAAAAGGCGCAATCTCCAGGTTAGAGTCTCTTCTGCCTCAGCAGCAGCAGATATAGGAAAGGCAAGAGACTTTGCCTGTGATGGCAACAATGAGGAATGAATGCCGAATATATCAAGTAAAGTAAAAAAAATTATCACTTTACATACACCAAAAAAAATTTCACTTTAGTGTTTTTATTATAAAACTTTGTAGAATTGTAGCTGATTTACTCACTTATTTAGTAGATTATTTAAACTTTTAGCGTGTAGTAAAATTTTTTGGAAATTTTCAACGCAAATTGTTAAAATTTAATAATTTTTATTGTTTATCACAACACACAAAAGCAAGAAGCAAAGCAACACGAAGCGAACAACCACACGAAAGAAAACGAAGACAAACCAACGTTTTGTGAAAAGAAGAAAATTCCATGGGTGATTTTCGTAGTACTATGTTACCATATTTGAATACTTTTTGGAAAAAGAAAAGTTCTCAATAGAGAATTGTATTTAAATTTTATACAAAAATTGTTCAGATGAATAATAGTACTATTTTAAAATATCATAGTGCTTTCTAATATTAAAAAAGCTTAAATGAAGAGTGCACACTATCATTAATACATTATCTTTTTGTTTCCTAATACTAAACAATGCAACCTTACGAACTCCACTTTATTTGATTGTTAATCAATAATGAACGGCACGCTAATACATGCCGCTCGTAAGGTTATCATGTGTGCAACAGAGATAACTAGTACGTGTTTGATAATTACTTTTGCGTTGCCAACTGTTTATTCGATAAAAGCATGTCCATGATAGAATGTTTTGTTGTTATTATATTTTTGTTTACAATCAAATATTAGTTTATATTAATTTGTACATCTGTTTTAATGTGAAATACAACCATTTAAATTCATTGAATACACACTCTACTGTTAGCTAAGTTTCTAAAATGGAATATCGCTGCAAAGATCCTGGAGCAGTTCAATTTGGCAATTTCATCAATTACTACAACTTTTACCCAGCTGAGGAACGTATGAAATTACTACCACATGACGTCTGGCTGCCAACAGTTGAAGCTAGTAATACCTCTATAGAGAAACCATACTTAGTACTGGATGTTGGTTGCAATTGCGGTGCACTTACTCAACTGCTTTATACATTTCTCTCCAAATGCACGGGTAAACCAATACAAATGCTTGGAGTAGACTTAGATGGAATACTGGTAGAACGTGCACAAGAGAATAATCAGCATGTGGCAAATATCACTTATGCTGACGTAGATGTTATGGATGACGCCGCATTCGAGCAGCAGGTTTGTAGTTTTTTACGAGTGCACCAACGTCAAAAATTCGATGCTGTTTGCTGTTTTTCCATAACCATGTGGATTCATTTAAATCATCGTGAAACAGGTCTGCAGCAGTTTTTGAAAAAGTTATCTGATTTAGCAGAGCTTTTTGTAGTAGAGCCTCAACCATGGCGTTGCTATAAAGCTGCAGAGAAAAGGATGAAAAAAGTAGGCGATGAATTCCCATTGTTCCGTGAGCTTACTTGGCGTTCGCATGTAGAGCAAGAAATTCAAACGTTTTTGGAAGAGCAGCTGGCAAAGCAAAAAGTCTACGAATGCTGCCCGTCAAAATGGAAACGCAGAATATGTTTTTATCGGTAGAGTATATGTATATTAGATCTGGAATACATAGTTTATATAATTTTATTTAATTACTACATAAGATTCGTGAATTTTTAATTAAATTTATATGGCAGTACCATAAATAGAAAAATAATTGTGTACATCTTAACTTGCATACATAAAGGTAAAATAAATTAATTTTGAATTGTAAATTCAAGTTTTAAAATTAATCAATTTGTGCGATCCCAGCGCCAAATGGTGCCATCATCACAAACACATATCAAAACCGAACCATCCTTTGAGAATGACGTCTGCCTAATAGCTGACGTGCACTTGGGATGAACTAGCGTGCTGCATTTAGTCAAATTGGGATCACTAGTATCCAATTCCCAAACATACACCTTACCATGTTGGTTACCCAAGGCAATCACCTTCTGCCATGGATTAAAACCGAAACGTACAAACCAAATTTCGCATTCCTTATAATCGAAATGATGTATAATGGTCGTTGTTGAGTCTTGCGGCTTAATATCACTCTATTCGAGTTTTCCTGGCTTCCAGCAAACAATTGAATTCTCACATGATTTGGATAGCACAAAGTCACCAAACCACTGTACACAATCGACGTAGTTGCGATGTATATCACGTGTAGAGAAATCTGGGAAATGCTCTTTAATTGTGGGAAATGGTGTTGCATTTTTACTTGCATTAAAAGTACAACTACTTTCTATAGCCTCCTTGATGGCTGGCTTATCTAAACGCCAAAGTTTCAGCGAGTGATCCATACCACTGGACATAATACGATCACCACGTAAATCGAAATCGATAGAGAGCACTTCATCACGATGACCCTCAACTCCACCGAAAATAGCTACACATACATCTGTTTGTATATTCCACAAACGGAGCGAATGATCTTTACTGCCAGAGAGTAGAATTTCTGGTAATTTTGGATGGAATTTCAACTCATTTATGGCGTGGCCATGCCCAATGTAATGTTTGGTGCAGATATGTTTGGAGGGATTAAAAATGCGAATTACACCGCGATAGCCTGCAGCAGCTAATATAGGATCACCAGATTCACCATCGTATGACCAAGCACAGGTGTAGAAGTTTTCATCAGGCTGTGGGGAAGAGAGAAATTAAAACAGGTAAATCACAATAAAAAACAATGTTTGGGCAAGGACAAAACTTAAATAGTAGTTATTCTAAAATGAATTATCCCAAATTTGGTTTAATTTCATTCAGTATTTCTTTAATATAATTTTTTGAACATTTAACTTGTATGGCATTGCATCTACGCCTGCTTGATTTATGTCTTGCTACAAGAAATGTTAGTACTAAGTTGGGTTCAGATTTTTCAAGTTTTGCTCTAGTTATTGTGGTTACAGATAAATGTACAGATGGGCTAAATGGGGTAAATGGGCTATGCCCGCTGATTATAACCATGAACTTTACAAACAACTTACTCTATTAAAATCTATACACCCTTTACAGTCTCTAAAATATAAATACTTACATCTGGATCAGCATAACACTGCAAAAGCTTAATGCCACCGCCTCCACCTTCAGCACAATCCAAAGGGCATTCATAAATGGAAATCCGATCCTTGCCGACAGAGGCAAATATAGCCTGCTGCTTACGCAAAAAATGATTAAATTGTGCACCAAACAACGGTTGGCCATGATCCTCACGCAGGTGACAACTATGGGATGAAAGAAATCTTAATATAAATGCACAATTAACAGTTAAGCTTGACAGTAATACTTGTATTTATATAGAGGCTTCACTATTTTTTTTGCTTTGCGGCGCGATTTTAATAATTTACGTGCTCCTGGAGATTTGCTGCGTGACGTTGTTGTTGTTGCTGTACTAACAACACTAGCCGTGTCGTCTTTATCATCTATGTCCAAATCAGAATCATCGCTGGCTGCTACAACCGCTGTAGTGATAATTGTATTTGAAATGGGAGTAGCTTCAACCATTTCCACAGGATCATTTTCGGGTTCTGGATTTATAGCTGTTGTTGCAAGAGTTTCCGTTGACGCTTCTACTACAACCACTGGATTTGCGTCTATGGATTCTAGCGGCATCGATTCATCTTTTGGAATTTCCAATGCCATTATTAATAATTTTTTCACTTTATTAAATTCGCGCACAAAATTAGCAAAACCAGAAATTTGCGCGTCAATCTGACATTTTCAAGTTTATTTTTGTTGGTGCAGGTTATTTGAAAGAAAGAGTGGGGGAGGGGTACTGCTTTACAAGTGTTGCCAATTGTTGAAATTACGTTACATCTAGCACAAAGTGTTATTTAATAATATTTATTCAAATGTAATTTTAAAGACCAGCCAATTTTTTCATATAAACAATAAACAACTAAAAGTAAATTAACTCGAAATATCAAGCTACTCCTCCTCTGTTTGTTCCAACGCTTTATCAATATATCCTTCCACCTCTTTTATTGCCTTGAGACTGTGATCGGTGCGCGTGCACAGTTCATTGACCATAAAACCCCGTAAAACATTTGCTTTTATCTGGTACAGTTTAGAATGTGTGTATAAAAGTTCCAATTCATGCGCCAGATATGGTCCTAATTTCAATTCAGCCGCTGCTTTAAGATAGGCGCACTTGCGATTGCGTAGTTTTACCAATTTTTCTAAATTCAATCGACGTTCTGCTTCTAAAGTTAGTATTTGTGCTAAAGCTGGTTGCGCATCTTGAGTACTGTTCAGTGTTTGAGATGTGTTGGCAAATATTTCAGGTAATTCCATACGAATTTTTTGACCAAAATCAGCAATTGGCTTTAAAATTGTGTGTAATTTTGTTGCCAAATGCTGACGCACTGCTTTACGTTCGGTGTAGGAAAGATTGATTGCCGTACACTCACGTAAATCTAAGAGTAATCAAAACTTTCTGGTTAATGCTTACGGGCAGTATTTCCAAACAAATAACTTACTTAGTAGACAACCATCATTTTGTCCATTTAACCGTAAATATCCACTTACATTTAACACCTTCAATGCACGTTCTACTTGCTCAGTTTCAGTAAGATCCATCTTGGAAACATTAATTCTTTGTAAATTCTTTAAAACCAAACGGAGCTTCATAATTTTCGCAATTTCCCTATCCCTGCTTTTAATCAATTGCTCCTGCGTTTCCACACTCAATATACGTTCAGCTGTTTCAGTGCAATCGTTGCTCATGGTTTTATTTTTGAAATACTTTGAAACAAAAATAAAGTACTGACAAATTCTCTTCCGCCTTTTCTTGCTTTTCAAACTGAACTTTTGTTGACAGAAGCGATACAAATTCTTCCTTTGAAATAGTTGGCAAGTCTATTAAATGAAAGCATGGTTGCACTATCACGCACCCCTGTACTTTTCATACGGTTTAAGTACCCGTTTATACGGTCTGTCTGAAAAAAAGAGGTAGAAAAAATAAGTAGTAAGTATAAGTGTCTTTCAAACTACCTATTTCTTCTACCTCTCTTTTTCAGATAGGCGTTCATGTTTGCGCCCGTGTGAACAGCCAGTAATAGCATATTCTATTCTGTTCAGAAAAAGTTCAGGACTACTAATTTTACATGTTTTATACTTTTTTTTTAAATAGAAGACCATTTCATCGTCTGAATAACAATTTATTTTACTTACTTTTGTTATTAATCATTTTTGGAAACTTTTCTAGAATATTTACTTCCATACTTGTAAAATGAGATTAATATAACAGATTTGTATATTTGATAAAGAACATTTGGTCATTTTAATCAATATTATAAGCAATTATTTTCTCTTTAAAAACTAAAAACCAAACTCCATAACAAGCGTTTGCGGATTTAGCGTATTCACGACTAAGAAAACTCGTAGCAAAAAAAAAAACAAAAATAGTTTGTATGTAGAGATAATTTTAAACGTAGTTATTATATCAATATGTATAAATCGAGTATAAAGTTGAAATTCTCGTGGTCGAGGCATATAATTGTTGAAGTTCATCATATCTTCCCCAATTGCTTTCAATCTATATTGCTCTTATTATTATCCACCCAAATTATTAAAAGCGAATCCAAATGAAAATCATTGTTTTTATCAATTTTAAATATATGCTCTGGCATAAAACATAAAAAAAAAAAAAAAAAAAACAATACTATTCAACAGATTGATGCTTTAAAATTTCATAACTAATTCTTTCAACCATCTGAAATTATGATTTAAGCAATTTAGTAAATACAATATTAAGAAAAAACGTAAATTAATCCTTTGTTAACGAATGAATATATGCTGAGTTAATTTGTCATAAGAACTTTTAAAAGTGGTGTTAGTGTCTGTTTTTTAATATTTAAAATAAATCAAATTGTTTAATTTATCATTTTTAATCAAATTATATATGGAACTAAATTTTTGTTACAGTTCACACTGTATTCAAGAAAATAAATGCTTGATAGTTCAGGGTTAATAGCTATATCAGTATTTTTTGCTTAGTTGGCAACGCCTTACGAAGTTTGCATAGTTGGCAAGCTACCTAATACAACTGTCATATATCATTGACAGGCAATAAACAACAACATGGCCAAAACAAAAAAGGTGGAGAATTAAAATATATTTATTATTATTTAGTTATAAAACTAAAGATTAAATATTTTTTACAGCAACAAGATGAAACACCACGTAAATCAGTTAAAATAAAGAAAGCAAAGTCGCCAAAAGATGTGTCCAATGAAGAGCATGTTTCGAAAGGCAAACTAAAAAGCGGTATGCAGAGAAAATATACAGAATTGGCTCGTGTACTACAAATTAAACAATCCATGCTTTTGCAAGGAAATGTATCTTACTTGGACTTTATTGAATTACGAGAGGAGATATGTCGTTTGAATGCACTGAAAGAAACATTTTTTAAGAAATCAATGCGTTAAAAAACTAGTAGAACGTTGATGTTTACATGTTAAGTAATTAACATAGAAATTAATAATTATTTAGTAACTATGTGTATAAATAGTATAAAAACTTTAAATAAAACATTAGTTAAATAAAACAAAGTTGTAACTGAGATCAGTTTTCAAGTAGGAGTTAGAAACGATAAACATCGATGTTCTCAATAGAAAAAATATTGCTTCATCGATATTCTAAAAACCGATGTTTATGTTTTGACATGATTGTTTAAAAGTCTAAATTTAATTTTTTTCTGAATTTCAGAGGTAATAGCTTCTGGCTTACCCCAAGAAAATAAAGTGATCAGGTGTAAAAAAAATTTCAAATATTTGTACGCCACATCAGGAACAATATTCCCTGAGTTTAAATTTATTTAACACAGTATTTTAGAAGTCGGTATAAGTTAAAGATAGCGAAATGTGGAAAATACTCATTTGTGTTGAATTTTGCTTATTTCTCCATGTTTTTTTACAAAAGTTTGATCAGCTGTACGTAAAAATACATAATAAAAAGGCTTTGAAAACTTTTATTTTTAAACTCAATTGGTTCATGTCTAAAAGATTATCATTTGAAGACGGCTCGACCGATTTAACTGATTTTGCTGTGTTCACAATTGTCAGGACAAGGTTTGTATGAAAGAAAATTTTTGGAAAATCCTACGGAAAACTCGAAAATCCTGATGGTATTTTGGTACGAAAATCTCAATAAATAAAAATTTATTATTTATTTATTTAATATTATTAATTACAACAATGAATTATCATAACTAATAAAAGGAAAGAGTACTAGCGACCAGGGCTTTCGACTCGACTAGAAACTAAAAACAAAATGTATATTATTATATTTTGTCAGATAAATTGCATTGTTTGATAAATTTTACGATTTTCGATATGTTTGTGGATGATACTTCTTTTAGAAGAGTACTTGGCATAACTTGTCCAAATAGGTTTGACCTAATGTTACTAAATGATGAGCATTCGTCAAGTATGTGACGAACGGAAGAAGTACCGTGACAGAATGGACAACTGTTTGGGTTATGCCCACATAGTAGATGTTCATGCGTAAGTTTTGTGTGCCCTATTCGGAGTCGTATAAAAATTGAAGCATGTTTTCTCGAGCAGGAGTTAGGATATCTCGGCTTTATACCGTCAGGGTTTGATTTGGTGTACCAATGTTGATATTGTAACCATGTATCATATTTCTGTTGATCAAGTGCTTTACATATGACATTACATAAATCTAGTGTTGTTGCTGTATAAAAAATTGGAGTTGGTTTTTTAGTAGCTTCGTTTGCAGCTTTGTCAGCTAGTTCATTTCCCGGTATACCAGAGTGTCCTGGCACCCACATTAATTTTATTTTGTTGGGATTTTGGATGCAGGAGTTTCGAATTTTTGAAATGATGTTGTTAGTGTTGTTAATATTTCTAACAGCGTTGATAGTTGATTTGCTATCAGAACAAATAATGAACTTGCCTTTGTTTTTATGAGCAAATTCTGTTGCGTGTAAAACGGCGAGTGCTTCAGCTGTAAAGATAGAGCAGTGTGGAGCGACACATCCTGATAAAATTACGGAACCATTGCTGTTTACTATTGCAAAGCTAGTTGATTCTTCAGACTTCGAACCGTCTGTGTAAAGGAAATTCCAATTTTTTACTTTGTACCGATGCTCTATTTCATAAAATTTTTGTTGGTAGACGGAGGTGTTAGTTGATGATTTGGAAAACGCCATAAGGTGTATGTTGAAGGATGTCTTTTTCAGGTTCCAAGGAGGTTCATTGCTTGGTTTGATCTTATTAGGTTTTAAGTCTATTTGCAAGGATTTCGCGAAATCTACACAACGTCTAATTGTGGATATCGTTTTGGGAATGCGTTTTTGGTTCAGGACTGAAGTCACATCTTTATGCAGGATGGTGTTATTTGCATTGAAGAGCTTTGGTATAAGTTTATACGTTGTATTTTTTACATGTTCTGGTATCGATGGAAGGCCTGCCTCTGCTAGTATATTTTTTTGTGGTGATGTTGGAAATGCGTTGATGCTTCTACGAACAGCTGTATGGTAAGGTGCATATAACAGACGCAAGTTACTTATAGCACACCATCCATATATTGGGAGGGCGTACTCTATTTTTGATAAGATTAGGGATCTACATATGTTTATAAGTGTAGTAGGATGAATATAGCTATGTCTTGTAGATAGATATTTAATAATATTTAGTCTGGTCACTAGACTCTTTCTCAATGAAGTACAATGATTTTTAAAGCTAAACTTTTCATCAAATACAACTCCAAGAATTTTAATGCTATTTACAAAATTAATATTTTTACTATCATAATTTAAAATAAATTTTTTACAATTTCTCTTTCTACAGATGTGCAATAATTTACATTTTTCTATGCAAAGTTTGGCACCTGAGTAATTTCCCCAGATGCTAATATCTTCTAATATGTTAACAAAAGTACTTTCAATTACTGACATATCTGATTTCTTAGAAAAGATTATTACATCATCAGCATATAAAGAATGTTCAATGTTTTTGTAGTTTGTAAAAATTTTGCTAATTTGATTAAACGCAATGATAAAGATGACAACTGATAATGGAGAACCCTGTGGGATTCCGTTATGTAGTGGGAAGGTTTTCGAGTGTTCACAATTGATTCTAACCCGTAGTTGACGGTTCGTCAAAAAGGCTTTAACGAAGTTAAAAACCTTCCGACCAACTCTCCAAACCATGAGTTGTTCAAGAACAACATGCACTCCGATGCGATCGAATGCTTTTTCAAAATCAGTCACCAGCAGAGTGACATGATTTTTACAAGAAAGAGCATTCGACACAAAGTGTTGGAGATGCAGTAGGACATCGCTTGTACCTTGCTTTGTTTTAAAAGCAACTTGGTTATTACTGATAAAGTTGTTTGAAGTCACAAACCACATTAATCTCTTAGCAACAATTTTTTCTAGTAGTTTAGCTGAGCAAGAAAGAAGAGATATGGGTCTATACCCACTAATTTCTGAACTTAACTTGTTTGGTTTCGGTATTGGAATGATTTCGGCGGAGCGCCATGCTTGTGGGTAAACCCCAAGAGTAAAAATCTTGTTATATAAATCAAGCAGTCTATCTTTCGCGACCAATGGGAGCTCATTAAGCATAGGATAGGAGATACGGTCAAAACCCGGAGTTTTTCCTTTTGCTGTATGTAAAGCGTTTTGAAGTTCAACTAAAGTCAGTTTGCTTTCAATTTTTTTTGCACCAGTAGATAGACTGCTTGGTTCATATGAACAGTTTAAAACCGAAGCTTTTTTGCTTATAAATTCAGGAGAGAAATTTGTGTCATTAGAGTATTGAGACCATGTTGTTGCAAAGAGATCTGCAATTTCAGACGGGATTGTTAGAATAGATGTGCCGTGTTTTACGAATTTGTAATGATCTGTGATTCTATTGCCAGTCAATCTTTTAATATCAGCCCAAATTTTCTGTGGGTTGGACTCAGGTGTTATTTTTGAAGTTAAATTTTTGAAACAATCACGTTTTGCTATTTTAACACTTTTTCTAAACTGAGCGTTGGCTTTTTTGTATTCAATTAAGTTAAAATCGTTTCTGCAGCGTTTGTAATTATGCCATGAAGATTGTTTGCTTTTCCTTAAATCGTTTAAATTTTTGTTCCACCAGGGGATTGTAGATTTAACCAAAAATGATTTTGTTTGTGGAATAGAAACATTGGCTGCAGAACGAATTGCTTTAGCTAGTTTAGCGGCGTTTTGGTTTATATTGTTTGAGAATTCAAGGTCTTTAAAGTTATTTTCGCATTTATGTCGAAATAAGTCCCAATTGGCTAAGTTGGTTTTAAATTTTTGTCTCGGTTTTATTATGACAGGATCAGAATTAGACTGTATTTCACTGACTATAGGGAAATGATCACTACCATGTAGGTTATCAAGTCTGTTCCATGAGCATTTTGGTAACAGCTGAGCTGAGCATATAGTGAGATCTACATGTGTAAATGTTTTGTGTGTCGAGAAATGTGTTGGTGATCCGTCATTTAAAAGGACAAGATTTTCGGCTAAAATAACATCTTCAATAGCTTTTCCACGATTATTTGTAGAAACAGATCCCCACAGAGCACTCCAAGAATTGAAGTCACCGGATAGAATGTAAGGAGTTTCGATGTTAGACATATACTTTAATATGTCCTGGGAAGAGAAATGTTGGTGTGGAGGAATGTATGCATTTATTATTGTGAAATTGAAGTTTAAATCAATTTCTACAGCAATAAAAGCAAGTAAAGAGGGAATTTGTATAATTTTATGTGGAATAAAACTTTTAATTAGAAATCCAATGCCTTGCTTTGAGGTTTTATTGACTGAAAGATTATGAAAGTACCCAATATAATTCTTGGGTGTGATAAAATTATATGTATTAGAAGGAAAGTGGGTCTCCTGAATGCAGATTATGTCAGGATTTAGATCTTCAATGAGTAACTGGAGCTCATGGTAGTTATTGACGTAACCTTTCATGTTCCACTGAAGTAGTTTAAGAACCATATGGTAAAAAAAAAATAAATAAATAAATAAAAAATAGAGAAAAATTATATGTTGTTAGTTAAAATATTGCTGAATGCTGTCTTTTATATATATTTTTTTAAGGTTATTGTTCGTATTGGCTTGAAATTAACTCTGATAAATTTTCAGGTTGTGGTGAAGTGTGGATTTCTTCGTTATCAGTTTCATATGTTGAGAGAAATGAGTTATTAAGAGAAAAATTTTTATTTGGTGAGTTTGGATTGGTTGTATAAGTTTGAAAGAGTGATGTTTTTTGATCTTTTTTTGATATTAAAGAGGAGTTGTTATTAGTATTACTTGTGTGTATTGAGAGAGAGGATTGCTTAGGTGCGGGATTTAGAGGGCTATTGTTGTTTTTATTTTGTATTGTGAGTGAAGAGTTTTTGCTGATTGCTGGTACAGTTTTGTTTTTGCTTTGATTTTTTTGAACAGAGTGAGGGAGAGGAGTAGAAGTTTGGCTAGGTTGTGAGGTTAAGGAGATTGTGGGAACACTTTGAATCTGGGTTGGACTTATGTGATTAGCTGCGACGGAAGAATAGCTTTGAAGGCTTGTAGGTGAAGGGTTTTGAGCTTTGTGTATTTGTTTCGCTTCACGCATTGTGCACTTCTTCTTTGTTTTTATTTTCAAAATTTCCTTTTGTTGCTGGAACTTTTTACATTCTTTAGAAGAAGCTGCGTGCTTCTCACCACAGTTAGCACAAAGCAAACGTGTGCATTCGCTAGGATCGTGTGGGGGAAGGTTGCAGCTGGCACAAGCCGGTGGGTTAGTGCAACGTTTCGCTGTGTGCCCGAACAATTGACAAGATTTACAGCGCATGGGAGTTGGTATGTATTCTCTGACCTTCACCGAATGCCAAGAGATATCAATTTTTTCAGGAAGATGATATAAATCAAAGGTCAGCAGTAATACTCCACTTGGTACAGATTTACCGTCAATGAATTTATTGAATTTGTATACCGAGACCACACTTTGCAGACTTAGTTCCTTTATTATTTCTTCTTCTGAGATTTTATTTAAATATGGCGCATATACTGTTCCTTTTGTGAAGTTCAGTGAGTTGTGTAGCGAGCATTTGATAGGACAAATACCATGAAGTTCCTTTGCAGATATCAATCTGTTTGCGGCTGTGGAGTTTTTGACAAGCACTAACAAATTACCGTCGCGTAAGTCCGATATGGATGTTATATCTTTGCAGATAAGAAGCAATGATCTATGAACTGCGAATGTGGAAAATTCTGAGAGTGGTTTTGCATCGTCAGTACTGGAAACGACAACAAATTTGGGGTTAGGTTGTTCGATGGTGGGCAATTCTGGAAAAGCCTCGAGAGATTTATTATAAAAACGTTTCTTTTTTGCTTGGGGACTGGTCGCCAGAGCAGCAAACCTATTGTCCCCTAAATTAGGCCCCCCGGGGGGCATTTTCAATAGCACTTATATAAACTTTTTTATTTTTTATTATGTTTTGTGCACAATACGAAAATGTTTTTGTTTTTTTACTATAAGCAAAGCAAACTGCTAAATCAGAAAGCAAAAAGTACCGGTTACTATCACCGTTAGAAACAAAAGATACGCAAATCGAAAAGAGTGTCCGAACTAGATAAAACTGTCTGCTCACAAAGAGAGATCGTCGAAGACTGAAATAAAAATATTAATATCGATATGTTGTGAAAAAGAATTAAATTTACTGTCACGTGTTTTCATAACAACAACATAAAAATCTCAACAAAAAAATGTAAATATTGATATTTAGTGGCAATCATATTTTTGGTGCTGATTAAGTTTGCGGTATTTGGTGTGCTGCAAACATTCAACTGATTTCAGTTCGTGGTTTATTATTTTTTTTTTTTGAAAAAATTGCCACCATCGGGGATTGCGATGAACGCATTAAAAACACCAACAAATACTTTTTAAAGCAATGAATTTATTTAATTTCAATAAATTTATGTTCATACTGAAATTGTTTTGCATCAATTCACACAAATTCAATGAAAGATTGTTGTTGTAATTTTTGTATTACCTAAATTTTGCAGGGCCGTACAACGAAACGAATTAATAAACAAAGAAAAGAAAAAGGGAGATCTTTATAATCATACACTTTTTATAAGCATTGTTATGTTATTTAGTAGTTATACAGAAAATAAATTTATGTTTTTAGGCAATATTCTATATTTGTCAGTAGACTTTAAAGAGGAGACTTAAAAAATTTTGTTTCCTCTATGAGCCTGTCTTTCCAGTAGCTGTTATTGTTTGAAAACTTTGTTGGTTTTAATTCTATAAAGACAACAGTTTGTAATGGGCAAAGCTTTTTACATCAATAACACATTGTGGAAAGATTTAATGGTACGAATAAAATAATGGGGCAATTTATAAGGGGCAGAAAGCTGCCACTCCAACCTATTAATGGCCGTCATCAAAACGCCCTTATTATTATTAGTCAGTTTTGCTATATAAAAATTACTAAATGGTTGCAATTTTAATTTGATTGCTGTATGATTAAGGAATCAGCCAATTTTTTTCAGTATTGTATATTAAATATGTATTAAAATGAAGAGCGAAAGTTCCCCTAAACTATCGCAAAAGGGCTCAGAAACGAACGTTTTGCGGGTAAACATCTTTTGCGAGTGTCGTAAACGAAACTTTTGCTTCCTCAAACTGAGCGACATATGATTCATTTTCGGATCCGGTCATGATAGTCTTGTCCGCAAAAGTTTCGCAAAACTCCCGTACACGATATCGTTTACGAAGATTTTGTTCACTGGGATGCTACACTGAAACCCTAAAAGCTCCAAAATTATGAAATTAAACAGAAATCACAAAATTGGTGGCATAACTAACTACCATTCAAAGAGAGTAAAAATTAAAAATTTGCAAGTCTAACCATGCCGTAAGCGGCTTTTCATTCAAATAATCTGCAAATATAATTTTTCTTTATAACCATTAATAAATTGCTCTGGCAGCATTGTTTTCTAGATAATTGTAATGGAAGTAGTTGGCAATACTATTAGCGTCGCCAATCTCATTATGCTCGATAACTAACCTTCGCTGGTATCTGTCAGAAGTACTTTTTCGCAGCAGTAAAACGTTTAGGGAAAATTGTGAAAAAATTTTAATTTTGGAAAAAGTAATCTTGAACTAAAGTTTCTTAGAATTTAATAAAATAACAAAATGGGTTCATCTACTACTGGCAAAAAGCATAAAAAAGAAAAGAAGCATAAACATCGTTCGATTGAAGAAGATGTAACCTATGATCTCACTAGAGATGAAGAGTCGAGTGTTCGACGCCACCACAAACATAAAAAACATAAGGAGCACAGCAAGGAGCGCCGTAGACATAAACATCGGGAGCGTGACCGCCAAACCGAAGTGATTGCTGTACAAGAATCGGAATCAGATGATAGTAAGTACTGTGAAGAGTGCAACAGGGCTAGGGTAAAAAAAGTACATTTCGTAGTTGTAAGAAGTGTGCAGTTCCAGCAGCAGCGACCCACTCCGTGAATATTATGCAGTAGTTAGAGGAAGCAAGATAAGAAAAAAGAAACGAAACGATTGTGGTGTGGTGGCACTGCTGCATTATTTGTGAGAATACGCAATAGAAAAACAAAATAAAAAGCGATTTTTTGATTTCAGTTTATGCGAATAGCCAAATATTGCGTACTTTCACAAGGAGCTGCACAGATTTTCTCAGAATGTTTGATAAATTATCGCGTTTTTTCTCTTTCTCTTCTTTTTACAGGCGTCGCAAGAATGTGAGCTTAAGAGAGTGAATGTAAGCACAAATATCACAGATTAAATTTGAGAGTTGTGCCATAAGTTGATACACATAAATGAGAAATTTGGGGAATCCTTCCTGCTTTGCTACTAATTTCCATTTCTAAATATAATTTCTTTTATTTTAGGTTCTGATTGTGTGGAAGTGCCAGTGGATTTACCAGCTAGCACACATAGCCACTCCAGTAGTGAAAGAGAAAATGAGCGGACAGCACCACCTCCACCACAACTCTCTTCTAAGTATACGGAACGTGAGAAAGAACGTGGACGAGAGCGCGAATATGAACGTGCACGAGAAAAAGAACGGGAACGCGAAAGGGAAAAAGAAAGAGACCGTGAGCGTGAAAGAGAACGCTATGAGCGTGAACGCGAAATGGAGCGTAGACGAGAACGAGAAATGATAGAAAGAGAACGATATGAAAGAGAGCGTGAACGCGAGCGTAACGAACGTGGGGAACGTGACCGTGTTGAGCGAGGCGAACGTGCTGAGCGAGGCGAACGTGGTGAGCGTGGAGAACGTAACGAACGTGAGAGACATCATCAATATCGTGATCGCTCTGAACAGCGTAATGAAAGAGAACAAAACAAACGTGAGCGAGAGCGTGAACGTGACACATCAAATTCGCCCATACCAGAAAATGGTGCCGGTGATAGTCTCTCAATTGAAGAAACTAATAAACTGCGTGCAAAATTAGGTTTGAAACCTCTGGAAGTAGATTCAGGACCCTCAACTTCGAGTGCTGCCGTGCATAGCGGTGAAGCAATGAAGAGAGCGCCCGGCGAAAAAGATCTCTCCGCTTACAAAGATGAGTGGGGTGAGTTTTTACATAAACCAGCAGATAATTTGAAAGAAAAAGCGAAAGCGGAGAAAATTCGTGAAAAGCTAAAGCAATGCAAAGAGAAACGTTTTCTGGAGGAACGTTTGGCTCACATACGCACCTTGGGCGAATCCGATGACGAAGCGGACGATGTCTCGAAATGGGTGGAACGGAATAAGCGTGCGGTGGATATGAAGAAGGAGGCAGCAAAGAGAGTTAGTATAAATTTGAAATGTTAAAATTTTCAGGTATTAATTTGTTTTTTATTTTCAGGAAAAAGCTCTCGAAGAAATGGATGCTGAATTCGGTGTAGACGATTTGGTTGAGCAGGAAAAAGCAGATGCGCGTCGTAAAGCCTATAGCGATAAACATTTGAGGGGCTTGCGTGTAGATCATGATATGGAGGACTTCAGTGAAGGCAAAACTATTATACTTACGCTCAAAGATAAGGGTGTGCTAGACGAAGCGGAAGGCGATGCACTTGTCAATGTTAATATGATTGATGATGAACGTTATAAACGCAACGTGGTGAATAGAAAGCAGAATCCATTGAGTTATGGTTATAATGTATATGAAGAGCAATACGATGAGCTTGGTAATCCTATTGAACGCAGCATATTGGAAAAATATGATGAAGATTTGGATGGCAAGAAAATCAAACAAAAGAATTTTGTTATTGGTGAGAACATGGAAGAACAGCGTGAACATCGACGAAAAATACTGGAAGTGAGTACATATAATTATTTTTTTATTCTCGTCATTTCTCTTCTATATCTAGACTTGACCTAGATTATTTTATATAGTCTCATCTCCCGTAAAGAATTTGAATATTGCAGTCGGGTCTATGAATGCTCGTTCCGTTCTATGAACTTAGTATATGCCAGGCATATTACTTTTTTTTTTTTTAGATAAGGTTTTTATGATTTTTTCCCTCATTAAACCTCCGTTCGAAATCTATTCTGAAACCTTCGGACCGACAAGCATAGGAACAAGCTAAGGAAGAACCAACTTTGAATAGTCATTGGCATTCTCTCAGGACACTGTAAACTGGGAGAGCACATCAAGAACTGAGGAGTAACTCAGGATAACACTTGTAGGTTCTGCCAAAAAGACAAGGAAACATCAGAACATATCCTAATACACTGCGAGGCACTTACTCGCAGGAGGAAAAGCTACCTGGGGCAATATTACCCGTAATGCAAGGACATCATAGCCTTGAAGCCACATCAATTGCTGAGATTCATCAGCAAGATTGGCTTATAATTAAGCTACTATCGGGGGTACAATTAATCTTCTAGGTCGAAGTACATGTTACCCATAATAATCAATCAATCAGCCATGTACCATGTGTCGGCCCGAAGTTATACTTGATCTCCATATAACACCCTTTTCTAAGAATTTTTCGTCATGATTTTTTTTATAGATCAATAGCCAATAATATTTTATGAACCAAAAGTCGCATTTACTGAAGTAAATTTGGAATTTTAAAATGCATTTGGTTATTTTGTAGTACAATAAAAATATTCTGAAATTCTTTAATCGAATTGAAATTTTTCGATTGAATTGGTTAATCTGAAATTTAAATGGAATATTGTGGAATCAATTTGAAACATTACGAAGCACACTCGAATTTTCTGATGAAAAAGATGTGTTTCTAAGGTATTTGAGATTTTTCAAAATACAAACTCAATTTTGTGAATGCATTTGAAATTTTCTAAAGTACAAATAAAATATTCTGGAATACATTTGGAATAATCTGAAATTAATTTAGAGCTTTCTGTAGTACAATTGATATATTCATTCTGAAATCAATTTGGAATAATTTGAAATTAAATCGAAATATTTTTTTCTAAAGTATAAATAGAATATTCTGAAATCAATTTGGAATTTTCTAAAATACTATTGAATGGTATAGAGATTCTTTGCCTTCTTTGTATAGTGTGACCGTGAGTTTCATAAAATTTATCTTTGTCTATGAAAACAATACCAGTCTATGTTTTCCTCTAACTAATACTTTTCTCTATAGGTATCCTCTAGTTGTACTGACTTATGCACTTAAAGTATTTGATAAATTATTTTAACAATTACCTTAACTTTTCACAGATTAAAACGAAATTGGCTGGAAAACGTTTAGAAACACTGGCGGACACAAGAATACAATTAGCTTCGGATACATATTCAGAAGTTGAATTAACAAAGTATGTTTTAAATTTCGGTTTTAAAAGAAAATGTAAGTACTAACATTTTTTCTCTTTAACTCCAAATAGATTCAAAAAACCAAAGAAAAAGGTAAAGAAAATTCGACAAAAATTAAAAGCTGGAGATTTGTTGCCACTCAATGATGAACCAATGCAACAAAATTTTGGCAGTCGACGTGGACGTCAACGTGTGCCCGATGGCGACAATGATGATGAACAAGAAGAAAACACTGAACAAATGAAATACGAAGAAGAAGATGAAGATTTAGAGCGTGTTCTCTCGAAAGCACGTAAATTGAAACAGAAAGAAAATATTATCAAAAAACCATTACCTGCCGATATAGAAGTAATGATAAAACAAGAAGTTAAAACTGAACCAAGTAGCAACGATGCACAAAATGGAGCTGATGATAGTGACACGACGCGTGGTGCTGATGGTAATATTATCTTGAATGCTACAGCAGAATTTTGTCGTACACTCGGTGATATACCCACATATGGTATGGCTGGTAATCGTGATGAGGATTCTAATGATATGATGGATTATGAAGTAAATGATACTACGGATGAACGTACTGGCAATCAATTTGAAGAACCTGAGCTAAATCATGGTACATGGAATTCAGTGAATCCCGATGAAGTAATGCGCCCTGCAGATTTGGATGATATTGTTGAGAATGTCGAAGAAGTAGCCATTCTCGATGAGGAACCTGATGTCGGAGCGGGCGTAGCAAATGCATTACGTTTGGCGCTGTCTAAGGGTTACCTGGAGAAGGAGGAACACAATCGGCCGAGCAATTCGAAAATGGCACATTTGCAGGCTAAAAACTATTCAATTGAAGATAAAGCAGCAGGGTATTTATTTTTACATTTGAAGTTATAAAAACATTGGTTACTATAATTTTTTAATTTATATTTTATTTATGTTTACAGTGAGGATGACAAATTCGGCAGACGTGATCGCTTTCATGCTGGCCCCATCATGGACTTTAAAGACAAAGACACTTTCAAGCCTAACGTAAAATTGGAATATATTGATGACAATGGTCGCATATTGAATTTAAAAGAAGCTTTTCGTTATTTATCACATAAATTTCATGGTAAAGGACCGGGTAAAAATAAGATCGAGAAACGTTTAAAGAAAATGGAACAAGATGGTGTAAGTATTTAAACAAATATTTAAATAAAAAGTCTTTTCTAATAATACAATTTGTGTTTCCTTTTTTTCTAGTTAATGAAAACCATGAGCTCTACAGATACCCCACTTGGCACACTAACAATGCTGCAGCAAAAGCAAAAAGAAACCAAAACGCCATATGTTGTGCTTAGCGGTGGCAAGCAATCAACAGCGAGCGTTACTAATACAACAATATCTAAGTACAAATAATAACAGTATGATGGGGTTTCAAAGATGAATATATTTTTCCTTGGGGATTTACTTACAATTAATAATATTTACTTGCTCAACTATTTAGTACAGTTCAATCATTTTTACAATATTAATAACCATAGCCCCTATCTTCATTAAAAATAACAAACCAAAAATATTATGCAATAGCCCTACAATACACCTACACTTATAATCTCTATTCAACACTATTCATTAATTTAACTAAATAATTCGCAATTGACTTATATGACATATTTGATGTGTCTCTATTTTTCGCTCTTTCTCTTTGTGCAGAGAAATATACATATACCCAAATATAACTATGAATTAAATGGTAAATAAATATTTCTTGAATAAAATTAACTACGTATACATATTTTTAAATTAATTAAATTTTTTTTGTTTTATTTTTTGTTTTTTTGTTTTACCTTTGCAAAACTCCTTTATTCAAACAGTTTTGATGTAAATTGTTTCATCATTTAGATTAACTGCAATTTTTAGTATTTTTTTTAATGAAATTAATTAATTTTTCTATCAAACTTACTTATAAATCCTTTGAATATTTGATATTTATCTTGATCTTTCACCAATTCTAGTTTATTGCGTCCCACATTTATACATTCCAAAGTTGCACTTTGATTGCCTGCTATTTTAAGCGCAAATTTAGCATTAGCGAATTTAATACCTTGTTAAATTGTTAAATTGTTTAGTTTATAACTGAGGACAGATAAAGATGTAAGCACATACCTTTTATTGTTACTGTTTTAGTTGTAGGGAGTAAATGCCTATTTCTGATTTGCATTATCATTTTGTCTTCAACATTGTCTCTATAAAATCGTATGCCCACATAACCGTTAATGATGGCCTGGAGAAAGCCACCAATACCGGTCAAAAAATTTGCTGAACCTTTATATCCTATTTTCGTTTCACTCCAAACCTGCCATGAAAATATAAATTCATTTAATAGATGAGGTAAATTTAGATTTAACTGACAAATATGCGTCACCAAAAATATGATTCCAAATCTCTCAACGATTTCCATAGCACTAGACCCGCTAAATAATACTACTAAAGGGTTTCGCCACTTAAGGTAAAGAAAGCGGATGTTTTTCAAGGTCAAAGTCTGCAATAGTGTTCACTAATACAAGATGTGGAATTTGAGACTAAACGCATGATACTATATGATTTATTTTAACATTTATTTTACACCGTAAGAAATTCGTTTAAGTATAAACGCTGGAAATGTTCTATTATGACCTGGGGTCGAATCGTCGGAATCGTGAACGTACAGCTCGTCACGTAAAAGCGAGTATTTTACATGTATTTTTGGGTGAATTACGTGACGAACACAACGTTCACGGATCAGATTCGGCCCCTGGCTACAATTTTGCTGAAAAAATTAAATCCGAAAAATCAACTTAAACAGGTAAACTTTGACCCCAAAAGTGTAAAATAAAGTAGTATTGACCATGCGTGTCCTTTAGATATTATTTGCTTTCGAAAATCCCCTATGCTGTTTTTTTGAAGCCATTCTTGGGTATTTATCTTGTTCCTTTTTGTGAGTCACTGTAAGTGTGAATCAATAAATGCGACATTAGTTGGCAATGCCATTTCTCCACAAACGTTAATTTTACCATTGCCATTTGGATTCATTTTCAAAACTTGACTTTATTTTTGTCAGAATATGTCCTCTACTACAGACTTTAACCTTAAAAAAATCGCTTATTCTTAATTTGGTTTAATGCTATTGGAAACCGTTGAGAGATTTGGATTCATAAAAATCAATCAGAAATTTCGATTCTATCATTGATCAGAAAATGCAATCTGATTGTTGATAGTTGATAGCAATATTAGATCCGGCCATAGATAAGTGATCACAAGCTTAGATTCGATCGTCGGTCGTTTATCACAATTTTTGATTCTATCGCTATTAATCAGTGGCCAGTGATTCGACTGTGGATCACTGACCACAGGCTCGGCTAATGTTGTGGATCACTGACCACTTGCATATTCAAGAGGGGTTTAAGTGTACACCTTACCTTAAATTCTGGATGCACATATTGTTTATAGCCCTTTTCAAAATATAAATTTGCTTTATCAACTTCGTTCACATCCAAAAAGTTAATAGCAAACATTGACCAAGTCATAGCTGGACCTGTTGATCTCGTAACATGCTCATATACATTCAAATCATTCAAACGTGTGGAGCTGTAAGAATATGAAATTTATGTAAAGAAGGTAAGTTCATAGTTTTTTTTCTAACTTAAGCTCGTACATATTCATTGTATATTGCAGAGGATAACCAAGCAAAATAACATCAGCCTGCTTCACTTGTGTACCTTGTGTGTAGCCCATATATTCCGGATGATAATCCTGAGTGGTGTCATACAAAATGAACATATTTTTTGCAATTTTTAACCAATTTTCACTGGTGTTGGCGTTGGCAGCACATTTTTCTTGTGTGTAACTTAAATTGAAGAATGTAACATTTAAGGTAAACATATTTTCTAGAATCCATGTACACGAAAGTTTTTTCGCACTTAACCGCCAGGAGATACAACCGAACGTACGATTAAATATTCTAAGACTGTTGTAAACATGTTCACAACACTAACCGGCACAGAAAAGGGTACTACAAAACGGTATGTGTGTACGGTGTCGGTATCAATGAAATCGTGTCAGTAAAAGTATTGCGTCTCTACCAATTCGCGGTTCACATCGTTCCGATTAAGGTAAAATCACGCCGTTTTTAGTATTGAGTCTTCTCCGATTTGTTTCAACTATGGTCGTTCCGTGCCGGTTAAATGTGAAACCACTTTCCAGTATTTAGATTAATTTAAATCAGATTACAGATTAATCAAAATTCACAATCAATTGCTTAACAAATTTTTAAGCACCTTGCAAATTCCAATGCGTTTTTAAAAACCACATTCGTATAAACATTATCGCTAACATTCTTGTGGTCTTCATCAGGCCCTATGATATCTTAAATGCAGCAAAGCGAAAAAAAATATTTTTTTAAAAATTAAAACTTTTTTAATTGCCTTTCCTCTTTTAATCACCTTTGACATGACAACTTTGCTTCTGCGACAGCGACTGCTTCTCATATTCATCAACGCATTCAACACGACTCTCCAGAAATACAGCAATTTCCCGCACAATTGGCCAAGCTATGTGACAAAGCCATGCACGTTCATTGCTTGTTTTGCTAGTAGCATAAAAATGTTGCAATGCAAATGCAATATCCGCAGAAATGTGTACTTGTTGTGCAGCCACCTCGGGGCAACATGGATTGGTAACTTCGCTGCCTGTGTAAGCGCTTTCCCATGGGAATCTTTAGTGAATAAAAAAGTACAACATTTCAACATAGTTATCATTATCATCATAATTATTATCATTGCCATTATTTACCTAGCGCCCTTATAACCTGTAAAATTTGCATTGTATTGTGCGCCACTTAAATGTTGTGTGCGATATTCCAATAAAGCTTCAGCCCATTGTGTTGAAAATTGTGTTACCACTGGTAGCATCCATATTTCTGTATCCCAAAAATTATGACCCTCATAGTCATCATCAAGCTGGCCACGTCCCAGGCCAGTGGGGCTTAAACCGTAGTAAGCCATGTTTGGTTGATTTGTGTTCAGGCTGGGCAAAGAGTTGGCCAAGTAGAATATACCAGCGTTAATAGTTTGCGACTAAAAAGGTTATACAAATTAGAATTGATTCACACTTAACTGGGACGATGATACAATCGAAAAGGCAACGAATTTATAAAGGTTTGGTGGGATTCGCTTTGCCTGTTCGATAAGTCCTAAAATAAATTCTTCAACGGTTGCTACTAAATTTCTAGTACTGGCAACAATTACTGACATTTTTCCTTTCCCTTTTGCTTCTCATCAGCGAACTCAAAAGGTGAACAATCTTAATAGGGACTTGATTAAGATGGAACTCTACGTTGCGTTATGATTTCGGTAATGGCTTATACGCACTGCATATATAACAAAATATAAGTGACAGTAGACAACGTTGCGAGAAGCTACGATACGTTTACATAATTAAGCCTCAATGTGAGCGTTTCAATCTTCTCGCAGTTTCAATAGCTTATTTTTATTAAGAAAACAGCCACTTTTTCTCCCTGAGACTACAACTTACGTCAAGCGTATTAAAAAGGGATTCTGGTCATCTGACCGTTCTTGAAGAAATTTCTAAATTTCTGTTTTGTATTGGATTATATGATTGTGAATCTATGTTAGTGCTCTTGATACCGGATTACCCAGGTAGCACCCGGTTTTTTCGGATATTATTATGGTGGGTACTCGCAATGCTCCGGGTACTTTTTTCCGCAAGTACCCGCGAACTTTCGAATACTTGAGAGTTTTCGATTTAACTACAAAATCGACAATGTTCACAATGTTCATATATATTTGTTGAGGATATGTATCGAGCAATCAAATAAAATTTTAAACCAAACGATTCTCGGGTACCCGATTTTAGGTATTAGTTGGAAATTTTTGGGTACCCGATTCCAGGTATTACTTGCAAGTTTTCGGATACCCACGAATTTTCGGATACACGTTGGCCGAAGTGACCGGGTACCCGTGAGATCGAATAACACCCGTACTTTCGGGTACCCGAGTACCTCGGAATACGTGTGTATGGGTATTACCCGATGAGTATCAAGAGCACTAAGCTTAGGTAGGAAATTCAATATTGTGTTTCTGGGCTGGCCAACGCGCTAACTTCGGTTCCTTCACCCTTAACTGGTATACAGATGGCACGAAGATAAATTGTGTTTCTGGTGCCGGCGTTTTTGGGACCACCACTTGAATCTCAATCCCACTGGGTATTTGGCATAGTGTTTTTCAAACAGAAATATATTTAATTGAGACCTGTGGAAATATAAATCTTAACCCTCTGAGCGGCAAGACCGCCTGAAAGTGGAATTAAAATAAAACGTTATAAAGCCTCCACGTAAAAATTGTTTGCCATCGATCAGCTTTTGTGCTTTTCGTAATAATTTATTCAAGGCAACAATATTGTTATTGCTGTTAACTCATTCATTTGTCTACTAGCATCTGTCAAAGTCGATTTTTCATGATACTTGGCCAATGTGACAGTGCTAGAAATGAGTCCGCCGATGAACTACCTACAAAAGGTAAATCGAATATTTTCATTGTCCCCAATACTTTCTGCGGATTCGGAAGCTCTGTGAAAGCGTTTGTAGTTCTTTTCGCTCATAATTGATCCACCTCTGGCATCTAATCCGATGTTAGATTACTAATGGGTTACATGTCTGGGCATCATGTGCTCAGATATCACCTAAATAAGATAGGATTGTCCAGTGAGACAGAGACACGGGTTGGCCTTTGTCAAGTCAGTTGAACATCTTTTGTCACAAAAGATATTTCGAGTTGCAGTGCCTGCCACTTTAGGCTCCTTATGTTACTCTAATTATTCGTAAGTTCGGATGAAGCGCTCGAGTCACAACAAATCAATCGCTGGTGCCGTTACGGTCGTGTCGTGCCGGTTTAGTGTACATCTATCGTTTGTTAGTGATCACAAATCAACAAACCAATTCTAAATTCTGCTGCACTTCAATGCTAAAGTCATTCCAGAAGTTATTCCATTCAATTGCATGTTTTTTCAGCATTTCCTCTGGATCAAGTTGTAAAACTACAAATATTTTTAAAAGAATAAGTAATCGGATAATTTTTTTTTAACTCTCAAAATAATCAAATTACTATTATGCATTTCCTGTACCGCTACAATATCCGCTTCATCTACTGTTATCACATAACGGTAATACAAAGTTTTTTCTCCCACATTCATATTTAAGATCTTTTCCGTTTCCAAATTATCGCTAAATGCAATGTAAATTACTTTAGCTTCTTTCTGAAAATGTTCATGTTCTACAATTTTGGTTGTGCCTTTCAGCAAATTAAAGTTGCTATTTCCTTTGCTAGTCTTGTTAGATTCATTACTAATGTCAGCAACTTTTAAGTGCGTAAAATCGAAAGCATCTGTAGCAGAACCAGCTTTTTGTGTTAATTTAAAAACTAACGGCTCTGGCGAAGAGATAGTAAAATAAATGTTAAAAAAATATAAAAATTGTTAAAAAAAAACTAAATTTTCATCATCGGAAATGCATTGCGTGCCTACCAGACAACGAAAATGCGCACATTTTACGCTTTTTTTTTCCTAACACAAATTAAATTAAACTTAATTTTCAAAAAACAAAAGATTCCCACTACCTACCATTAGCCTCGCCTTCACGTTTTACTAGCAGCTCATAAACTAAAGCGCGATTATAAAAACGATGCGCATAGGTACGCTGTTCCAGCATTAGCTGTTGTTGCTGCTGCGCTCTGTCGGAAGTATTTCCCTGCTGTTTTTGCTCTTGCCACCAACGGAAGTAACCATCTTTCAAATTTAATTCATATTTAGTTGAATAAGAAAAGAATTCACTTTGATTCCAGCTGACACTCAAATTGAGCCAATTCGGTATGCGTGCACGGCGACTTTCTCCCTGGTGTCCATTATAGATGCCATTCATGTAGATTGCATCACCAAATACTGTGTAACCAAGGTGTCCATTCGAGAGGCTGGGCAGAAAGTTGAGATCATCGGGTAGGCTGAGGTGAATGGATTTTAATTAACAAATTTATTTTCTTTATTCTTTCTTATATTTGTAATACGATTACTTTTCACTTTGTATCAAATATTCATTATTATTATCAGCTAAATTTTTGGTGCTGAACAGCAATAATAATAAAATTTGTAAGCGCATCTTTTATTTAATTGTTCCTTATTATTGCAAAGCAGGCGTTGAACTGTGTTCAAAATTGTTTGAGTTCATTTTGAGATGCTTTGTTATTTCATAAAAAATGCTAGCATTTTTTAGTGATAAGAATTTACATACAAGTGAGAGAAAATTTCTTTTACACTCTAATAAAAATATTAATTAACTGACTGACGATTTCTATGTTTGACAGTAAAAAGCTTTTAAACTTCGT
The DNA here is from genome assembly GCA_963691655.1 of Toxonevra muliebris. NCBI lineage: Eukaryota > Metazoa > Arthropoda > Insecta > Diptera > Pallopteridae > Toxonevra > Toxonevra muliebris. The sequence goes on from OY829329.1 coordinate 76,392,434, forward strand.
AATCAGATTTCATTTCTTCCAGAGGAAAACTTTATAAGCTGAAATCAACAAGAAATTTTCAATGAAGTCCGACTAAGTTAGATAATAGGCTCACTTTTTTCTTGGCGTGAGATACAATTTCAATGTTACTCCACCTCTAGATTGAATACAGAAAGTGTTAAATTACTTACCTCAAACTGTTCCTTCCTGACTTTCAAATTCAAATTGACGCTATCTGAAATCAATTTCCAGAGTTCAAAATGCTATCGTTTGTATTCAATTTGGGAACAATTTAGAATCCTCCTCCTAGCAAGAACATAAATTTTTTGCTTTATATTTGGCTGAATCCGGTTTCAAACTAAATTTTGTTATTTAACTCAATTTGTCATAGAAAATTGTGATCGATCTAATTTTTCCACTTTTTAGTTACACTGCACCCGAATAGATGTTGAAAAACTGTTTTTGTTATTTAATTTTACATCCAAACCATAAACATAAAGTACGACCGTACTTTTTCGAATTGCAAAATCGTAGCTAAATTCCACATTGGGTTTTTGTGATAAAAACAATTGAATAACTTAAGTGAAAAAAAAATTATTATATGATACGTAAAGTATAAAGTGACAATTTGGAAAAAATCAGATCCAGTCAAAAAAATTCCACACCAAAATTTAGACTCAAATTTCGCCAAAAACTCAGATCATTAGCAAACCAAAATGCGGACCAAATTCAGACTAAAACTCAGACAAGAATTCAAACTAAATCCAGACCGAAACTTCCATCAAAAATCTAATCGAAATAGAAACCAAAACTCAGATGAAAAATCATACCATAAAATCACACATAAAACCAGATCAAAAAGCAGAAGCCAAAAAACATTATCAAGCTCTCCAAAAGTAGGACATCTATAAACTGGCCCTGAAATTTTAAGTAGTCCAAGAGTATGTAATAAATAATTGTACTGTATCAATATTTTTAAAGATTATAAGCATTTACATTTATCGGAGGCCCACCCTGGATCCGTTTGGGAGTCTTACTAAGGACTGCGGCTTTAAGAACATGGTGTCCCAATTAACTGGCCTGTAATGTACCAGATATCCTTTCATCTTGTGAGTGATTACATCGTAGTGTAGAAGGATGGGTTTGCTATTGAGGCTTATTTTCTATCAGAAAAAAGCGACAGGATATTGTTCTCTTTTTCATAAAGTTCTTCAGTTTGCAATGCTCTGAAGAGAATGCTGTAATATTTTAATAGTGCCCCCGAAACTGCTTTAGGACTACTGCTTTAGAAACTACGACGTAACTGAAAATTGTAGTTTTGCTTAGTTTTTTTTTTTCCAGATACGCTTAAAACTAGTATTAAAGGGTGATTTTATTGCTGTTTGGTTTTTAGTGTAGAATTATTGACAGTTCCTTTGTGATTCGTGGCATGTGGCAAAGTTTAACATGCTCAGTTGGCATTGCCATGCCATCATGAAAAGACCTACACCCGAGAAACGCTTACAAATTAATGAATTTTATTATCATAATTCGTGCTCTGTGAGAAATGTTTTTTGCACACTTCGACCATTTTATGGCCGTCATAATCGACCTACTAAGCAAGCAATTCAAGCTGTAGTAATTAAATTTCGCATCAATTTTACGTTTTTGGATATCAATTCACCAACCCATGTGCGTAAAGTGCTTACGGAGGGAAATATTGCTGTCAGTGTTGATGAAGGCAGCAATTGGGATTGTGTTACTCGACTACATGGACGATTTTACGCAAAGATTTTGCGTATAAAATAACGCTTGTTCAAGAACTGAAGCCGGGCGACCTCCTACAGCGTTAAAACAATGGATCCATTGAGACATGAGTTCGGTGAGTTATTTATCTCTCGTTTCGGATCAATAAGTTAGCCACTAGGATCGTGCGATTTGATGCCTGGTGACTATTTTTTGTGGGGTTACGTGAAGTCAGCAACCTTGAAAAAAAAACATTACACGTGTCATTGGCGAGATACCAGCTGCTATGCTCGAAAAAGTGGTTCAAAATTGGACTTCTCGCATGGATCACTTACAACATAGTAGATTTATCGACTCAAATAAAAATTTCCTACACTTTCTTTAGGTGTTTTTGAAAAATCACGTTTTAGTTATTATAAGATATTTGACTTTCTGTCCAACACCAATTCACGTATCACCCAGCTTTATAGGGTTTATAAGAGAAAGTATTCTATTCCTGGTTAGTTGTTTTGGTATTTGCTAGATCATTGTTCTAAAATATGTATAAGAAAAATATGAAATCAATGGCGCGAAAATAAACGTGACATTAGCTATACAGGTTTTAGATGATGAAAAACAAGCGTAGTTTCGAATGTATATTTGTAGGTTAAATTCGTATTGATAAACAAAATTTTTCTATCATATCAAGATTCCGAGAAATCTCAACCCAAATATGCGATAAAGGTCAACTTTAGCTATTTTCTAAAACCAATTTTTGCCTACTGGTTTAAAGAGAAATTTATAATATTTTCTTTTCGGCCCATACCAGGTTAGTTTCTTATCCGATCCTTAAAATCAATAATCAGAATTTGGAAAAATTATATTTTAAAAATGTCAATTCTGATCATTTCCATCACGTAACTATAGAATATGAAAATCAATATTTTTTATTAGTTTAGTTTTAGGAAAGTTTTTGATCCGATCTTGAAATTTATTACAATTTTGAAAACCTCAAACCTTATCATGTAAAATGCTGATTTTGGATTGCTCAAACCTATTTTTCTGGCAAATTGGATTTTAAAATTAAATTTTTACGTTTTTGAGTAAAATTTCTCAAAATTCTGAATTTGATTAAAATTTGATTCAGTAAAAATTTTAGTAGTGTCTGGGGTAAATAGTAAAAATATGTTTTCCAGATTTTATAAACGGTAAAAAATGGCCAAAACCGACATTTTCCGAACCGAAAATGCATGGCTCTTTAGGTAAATTATGATTTTTTCATACAACTAAATAAAAGTGCCTTTAAATTAAGCCCCTAAAATGACAAAGTTCCGGGTAATAACTGGCCATCTTGCCTTTCGGTGCGATAGTTTCTCCATACCTATATTTATGAATGAATATCTATTACAAAACCTTGGTGAGATATACTTTTTACTTACTGTACTCGTAGTAGACAACCATTCAAGTGAAGTATCTAAGAAAAAACTATGATTTGTTTTGTTCAAGGACTTGTAGAAAAAAAATATAATATACTTGTAGTTCTCGTAGTTTATCAAATGAATCATTAAAGTAATTACAGCCGACACATATGTATGACTGCATGTAGTCTGTATGAAAGTATAAAAAATGGGTGTAAATGTTGATTCTCTATGTTTTTTTTGTACATTTAATGACTGCTTTCATATAGCTATGAAAAATTCTATGAATTAATGTCGTGGAACATTAAGTCAGCAAAAAAATGAAAGAAATAAAAAGTAGACACATTCATTGTTACTTTTGTTCTATCTATATCTCTAATACATAAGTAAGTTGGGCTTTTTCGCATTTAAGCTAGTCCGATTTAGTTTTAATCTTCGCTGTTGATCTATCTTTGTGTAGTGAATTTAAAATAGAGTTGGGTGGTATTTTTTTTTAAACTGGTTTCAGTTGAGCTTCTTTCTTTTTTGTTTTGCTTGTAAGTAGAGTTTTATGCTTCATAATTTCTTTTATTAGTTTTACTAATTATGAGAGATTTTCTTGTTTTTTTTTGAGACAGAGATTACTATAGAACATTATACTTAAATTGTAGATATTAAACAAATTCTAGTTCACATCATTTGTTATTATTGTATTTGAAAGAATCATTTGTAAATTAGTTTTAAAAAAAGATACAAAATATAAATGGAAACTTTACATAAAGTCGTAGTTAGTAGAGTGCTTAGAATGTTGGATTTCTTGTATGTGAAAGGTCTCAGTTTAATTGCTGGTATTAGAAACACAAATCAGTAATAGCTGGTTCTTGGTTAACAATTTCAAGAAAATATTGCTAAGAAAAAAAGGCTTTTCAAACCAACCCCTTAATTAAGATAAAAGTCGCTCTTCCAATGAAGGATATAATGTATTTTGTTAAATAGGATCTGATTGTGATAACCCTTCTGTGCTGAGCCAAGACTTGATATTCACATAGAATGTGAGTTGTCGCTTGTCATTCTCTTGACACAGGCGAACTACTGTTTCATTGGGCAGATCTAATTTATTTAGGTGATATTTGAGTATATAATGTCCAGATATATATTTCACAAGCAGTCTCAGGTCCGCTTTGGTTGCAAGCGATAGATCTATTATGGATAGGGGGAACACAATCTTTTTTAAGACCACAAATAAGGTTCCAATATGTGAGCCATTGTTTCTGTGCCGATAAATTTCGAAATCTTCAGCTGAGTCCGAAAAAACGAACAAGCCAATGTGCAGAGTCGATAAAAATTTTCTGGCTATAAAGCGTGACTTTTTTATAGACGGGCAAGCGCTAGAGACAATCAAAACACATTTACACACATTTTTTTTCTTCTTTACAACGTAAGTCATGGAACTGCCTGCCAAGGAGATTCTGTCGAGAGGCTTGAAAAATACATAGACTTCGAGAATTCTTTTGGAATATAAAAGAAATACTTTTGGTAGTGATTTTTTACGTATTTTATTCTTTTGTCAGTGGAGAGTAAATTTTAGTTTTACTTATTAAAAAAAAAATAAGAATGGCGGTTCCAGTTCCATGGCATGTTTTGGTCTGCCTCACAGGCTTGCCAGTTAATCTGAAACAAATCGGGCTAAAAATTATTAAACTAAACTAAATTTTCAGGGCTTTATCGTTTTTTTAAAACAAAATGTGAGGCGTTTGAAAAAAACCCAAATTTTTTGTCTTGTTGTTTTTTTTTGTTTTTTGTGCTAGCAAAAAAATAGTTCTTAATCAATTTTTGTCAAAAATCGCTTCCTGACGGTCCCAAAACCTGAATTTCCTTTCAATTGCGCAAAGATTCATGTGAATCTTTTGGTTTATCGATTCAAATAAAAAGTTCATACATAATTTTTTCCTAATAAGTAGTGAGAAAGGTTGTATTACCCCGACAAAAATCAAATTTTTCAAAAATGAAAAGGTTTTGTAAATTACTAATTTGTATCTGATTTGTATGTTACACGGGGTAAAAGTTTGCCAAAAAAAGTTTTTCCATAAAATATTTTTCTGGAATATATTAACCCTTTATATCCCTTCGTTATGCGTCCTTTTTACTAATAGGGTTCAACGAAATGTTGCACGTAGAATTTTATGACCTAAAACACTAGATAACCATAACTATTTTTTTTAAAGAAAGTTTTTGGTACAAGATGAATAGTTTATAATGTTGACAAATTGAAAAGTAACAGCGTAGTTAAGTTTCTATTTATCTAGATGAACAGAAGCGGAATATAAAAAGAACTTTTTAAATCTGATAATTTGATTTTGGCGCCTTAAGAGGCTCTAAGTTCTGAGTTTGTGACGCACAAATATAGTCTAATTGATAAGCTGATTTCATTAATTTCTATTACCTCTGTAATAGTCGAAACAAGAACGATACTCTAAATGCAGTTAAAATGGTTCCGAGAAGCTTACTGCTCAATCCGCAGACCTGAACTTGATTGAAACCAAATAGAATGACTGAAAAAAAGTTGTTTTCATAATCATTTCCACAACTTTAAACCCAAACTTTCCACAACTTCAAAAACTGTTGCACCGATTTTAGTAAGTTTATATACATTTTTAAAGAGAAATCTTGAAATTTTTATTTAATTGGTGGCACCAAAGGTACCTAAACTAAAAAATTTTTTTTTTTACCAAATACACCCAATTTTAAATATGTTATCCGGATTCGGTTTTGCGGTATCTCCTCTGGTCCTCCAAGAATCAGGGGTTTCAAGGGGTTTCTCCAAAAGTTAAAATTTTCATTTAGAAAAAATAATCAAAAATCATTGGTAATAAAAATAATTAAAAAAAAAAGAACTCGAATAAAATAATCAGTTAAAAGCTTGACTTACATTGCATTCGAAGTTTAATCCATACATATACGATCAACTAGCTACTTCAAAGCTTACAAAAATCCCCTCAAGAATGAGAATTTAAATTTTAAGTTTAATTTAACCCAAAAGCAGCAAAAATTAAGAATAATCATTTTGATTATCATAATTTTATAATTTATATTTTTCTGTAATTAAAACGTTTAAATTTTAATGTTATTTAAATTGTGCGGCAGTCAAAATGTCAGTCAGTTTAAAGATTAATATCAAATTTTGAGCTACCTAACTAAAAAAAAAAACTAAATTACCCTATTAAACATTTTAAGTAGTTAGGCAAGTTAAATGAGCGAGCATTGTCCTACTACTCCCTACTCCCGCATGATTTCAACGCCAATAGCCACAAACATAAATTATGAGAAAAATTGAAATTTATGAAAATTTTCACACAGTTTTCCAATTTTTTCTTTTCACATTTGGTTTTTTACGAGTATTTTGGTTATAAATAATAATTTTTTAAAAATTTTTTTTAAATTAACCAAACAAACCACAAAGATCGAGACATGCAATTAAAATCACCACAACAACAATGAAAAAGTATGAAAAAATTTAACTCATTATAAATGTACACTGAAAAAATAAAACAAACATTTTTAAAAAATAAAATAATTTTTACGTTATTTTTCAACAAAATGAAAAATTCTAAAAGAGAAGCTTCATCAACGGAAACTCATTGGTAACGCTTCGTTGCCTTTTGGTTAACTTTAATTTTTATTTGTAGTTGTAATTTTTAACATGCATACTAAAACACAAAATAAAAATACAAGAACCTATCAAAAACAAAAAAAAAAAAAATCTGAATCTGACCCTAAACAATTGCAAAAGCCTAAATTTTTCTGGTTTTTATTTTTTGTTTTTTTAAATATTTCGGTTTCGCTTGGTAAATTCGCGGCATCGTGATAAGTTAATTTCTTCATACATTCATACATATGTACGAGAGTGGTCGAGAATATACTGCGATTTGATTTGTTACCTTTCTTCCGTTGAGTAGCAGCAACTACAACATTAAAATAGGGTAAATCACCTCAAGTGCACAAAACTTATAGTAGCTCGTTTACCATATGAGATATGTACATACTATACGAAACACATTAGTTAGCTGGAAATATGAAAACACCTGAGCATGATGTATAAAGTTTCACAAGAAATAAATATCTATGCGCGTAATTTCATTAAAATTAATTCAAGATATTCTTCTTTTAAGAGAAATAAGGAATACATACATACATACATACATACATACATACATACATACATACATAGATAGGTAGTCGAGAGTAAACGAGTAATGAGCTCATAAGGTTCATTAAAATAATAAAGAATTTTTTTTTTAATAGTGAATGAGAATAGCTGTTGTAGATTTATTATATCATGTTGAAAATATTGTTACGCTTGGTTTACGAGATATTCAAAAGGGTAATCGGCAATGATGAATGTTGGTTCTTTATGCGGTATAGTCACGATATTGAGGCAAATGTATTTAATTTCTTAGTAATACAACTCTGTTTTATTCAATATGGTTTGTGTATAGACTAATGAATGAAAATATTAGAACGTCAGGTTTTCAAAATTGTGATGAAAGGAATGTATTAAAATAAAAATTTATGAAAATTTCAATTAGATTACGAAAATACTATACACATCACTAGGGCTCTAGGATTAGTAAAGTAGGTAGGTAGGTAGGTTTAAGATCTCATTTAAGTTATTCAGATAAAAACCCTGGTTTCTTCCTCGTCCAAGCCTTTGCAACTGAGGTAGTGGAAATTATGGGGAGCTTTCAATATTTAAATTTCATGGTAAGTAACGTTTTCACTCAAGTCAGAGTAAGAGGCGTTTGTAAATCGTTGCCTGCATTATATTACCGAAGTTTGATAGCCAGATAACTGGATGTACAACGCCCTATTCTCATAGATATGCTTTCAAACCTCTGATGCATAGGAGACGAAGGAATGAAAATGTTTTGGACATACGGATTTGTAAAAATCTTTCACTAAAATGCGAGATCTGTAAACAAATGTTTGATTGAAACCCTCAAAGACAGTGTAGTTGGGGAAGGCTAAAATGTACGTAGAGGTTGCCAACCGACAAACTGGAAATATTTCACTTCTGCATTTTTTTTTAAACACCCATGAATGAAAGAAAAGGAATAGAATGTACTATATATACTTATAGATGACGTTATTCGTCTAACTGAAGATAGGCAACTGCCAACAATCTAAAGACAGAACTGAAAGTTTTGAACATTTTAGAGTTTTTGCCATAAGAAAAATATTACACATACTGGGTTCTATTGTTGAATCCGCACCGCAGTCTTTTCGCAGCTTTACCGCGCTGTCACCATTGTTGATTCCTACTGCATAACCAGCTCTCTCACTGGGTAATTGCTGTTTTCTGGTGCCGATAAGTGCATTGTGATTTCGCTCTATCGATTTTTTTTGCCGTATTCCTTCCGTTTGTTGTTCTTTGTAGTGGTCAAATTTCAAACCGGTCAAGGATGTAAGTAAAAAGTTGTAAAGGATTAAAAGAAAAAATTACAAATAAACAATTTTAATTTATTTTAGGAACAAAGGAAAAAAGTATCGGACCACACCACAAGTAGATATGACTTAAAGGTCTGAAGAACATTTGGATTTGAGCGACGGAGTGGAAATTCTATACCAAAGCCTTCTGCTAATAATTTTATAGAAGCAGCTTAGCTTTTGCTGAGAGTGCAACGGCGGTTGGCTTTGATTTAACAGCAGTTGTCTCAGATTTCAATCCATCAGAAGGTTTTGGTACGAAACTTTGTTAAGACGAAAATTCCAATTATAACAAAACAAATTGAAGCAAACAAATAACATTCTTTTCGCACAACTCTTTATCGCTCATTTGCAGAACATCTCCTGCATTACTTCTTAAAATCCTTTTCTCATAAGACAAATCTATACCATCACTATCGCAGTTGTCTTCAAAAAATGGAATTGAATCAACTAGAACTGGAATTTGAGGGAATAAAGACTATATTAATGTTGAACTTGATTTCCTAGTATTGACTGTCTATAATAAAGTTTCCTGAAAGTTTCTTTTTTTTCTGTTTTAGAAATTTTTTCAGGGAGCCGGTATTTGGAAATTTCTGACTTGGCAGCCCCAGCCTGGAAATAATTTTCATATATGTACATGTTTTGTACTAAGCTAGTCGATTGTTACAAGAACAGATGCCCGTTTAAAGTCGCACCTAATTTGGTGAACAAACACTGCATATTTCCGAGTTACCTACACTAACTGAGCTTTTGGACGCCAAGGTTGAACAAAAGATTTCTTACTTCCAAGCAACCTCTTTCAGTTGTTACAACTGAGACTAATACGATTCGCTTCTCCATCCTCATGAGATACGAGACTTGCAAATTTGTAAGAGAGTAACCCAGTAATCGGGTTTGGTATATAGAAATTCCCTTCATTCAAATCTCAAAGAAATTTCCACCTATCAGAAGAGAAAGCTTCCTGAGAGTCTTTCTTTTTTTAATTTATACAAAATTGTTGCCTCTAGAATTTTGCTTTAGTAAACATTTATAAAGTCATTTAATGCTTAAAAACTTTAGTATCTTTATAATTTTTTTATCTTCAAGGGGCGACTACCGACTAACGACCTTTATCTATTTGAACTCAACAATTCTTCATTTCTTTTTTTTTTTTAATAATATATACAAGAAAGCAAAAAGAGAATATGAATAATAAAGCGAAAATTTGCATCTCAATTATAAGAAAAATAACAATTTTCCATTATTTTTCACTTTTGTGTATTTGTAGCAGCAACAATTGTACACAGGTGTGTCTTACAGCTGCAACAAATAAGACTCAAGTTACTGAGCTATGAATGATCTCACGCGCTTTAATTCAAATATGCATTTGAATAAGGAAAATGGGAGAGAAAAAAAGAAAAATGTTTTACAAAACTACTGCAGACAAGTGCTCGCGTTAATTACCAAAGAAATTAGTGGTGCGGATTCAGAGGGGGGCTATGAGGGCTGCAGCCCTTATCAAAATTTGAGTGATTATAACCTTTAATAACACTAGTTTACAAAATGTTTGCTAATATAATTTTCTTAAAAAATTCTAGGTCAGATCGCTTCTTCTGAGATCTTGATCTATCCTCTATTTCCTTCAAATCATGATTTTTTATAGATGTCTTAGATAATGGTTTTTATTCTGGGATCGAATCGTCTATTCCGTGAACTTATTAATTGTTACGTACTTCACACAAAAATATACACAAAATACTCACTTTTGCTTAACGAATAGTTCGTTCACGGATCAGAAGATTCGACCATTGTTTTTTAGTTTTATTTGAGTCCTGATTTTAGCCCGAATTTGGTTCTGAACTCTGATTTATTTTTCATCTGAATTTGGGTTTGAATTTTGTCTGAATTAAGACTGCGTTTTGTTCAGGTTTTCTTTTGATCTGAGCTTTGGTTTGACTTTGGTTTGAATTTTCGATGGATTTTTAGAGTGCATTTTGTTTTCTTTTGGTCTAAGTTCTGGTGCGAATTTTGCCTAACTTTTGTACTCAATTTTTGACTGAATTTGTATTGAATTTTGCTCTGAATTTTGGCTTGAATTTTGGTTTGACTTATAGCCTGAGTTTTGGTTTGAGCTTTAATGTGAGTTTTGGTGCAAATTTTGGTGTTACATTTGGTTGGATTTCTAGTCTGAGTTCCTGTCTGATTTTTTATCTAAATTTTGTTTTGAACTTTGGTTTGAATTTTGGTTTAATTTTTGGTTTAACTTTTGGTTGCAAATTTTGCTCTGAATTTCGGTTTGAATTTTGGTTTAATTTTTGGTTTGATTAAAATTTTGTTCTGAATTCGGTTTGAATTTTGGTTTGTTTTAGGTCTCAGTTTTTATGTGATTTTTGGTCTGGTTTTTGTTCCGGGCTTGCGGTGTTATATTGTTTTAGATAAGATATTTATTTGTTTTCATTTTTGAATTTTCGTTTCCCTTCTAGTCGGAATTTCGTCTTTTTTTGACCTAAGTTTTAGGCTGAATTTTGATTTGATTTTTTGTCAGAATTTCGGTTTGATTTTTGGGCTGGATTTGTTTCGAATACGATTTTGAAATTTGACTTTCCACTAAATTTTGATATACTTTTGGTCTGAGTTTTTGTTTGAATTTTGATGTGAATTTTGTTTATTTTGGTCTAACTTTTGGTCTGATTTTTGGTGAGAGTTTTGGTCTGAATTTATTTTGAATTTCGATCCGAATTTGTTCTGATTTTTTGTTTGATTTTAGTCTGATTTGGTTTGAACTCGGATCTGATTTTTCGACTAGTTTTTTGGTCTGGTTTTTGATCCAACTTTTGGTCTAGATACTTGTCTGTTAGTTATCCTATAATTTAGCATAGTCAGCTCTCCCCAAACACAAATCATAGAACCGCCACTGAAATAAATGGTAGTAGCAGAAAAAAGGCAATAGGGTTACAGTATTATGCATTGTTTGTTGCTTGCAACTTCTTCATGTGCAACACAGAATGGGCATCCAAGAGCAACATGCTTTACTGATGCGCAGACATACATACTTCTAATTTTATGCAAAATTACATTTATTGCGCGCAGGTATTTACTGATTACATTTTAGTTAGTATTTTATTCAAGTATATTTCTGGTTTAAATTTTTCAAGAGGGTCTTCATTTCTATGCACTTATGTATGTCTGTAAATATTTTTCAATTATTTTGAAACTATTATAAAAATATTGCAACTTGTTATGTTGCGTTTTGTGATATGTAAATGTATAGCATTTTAAAGTTGATGATATGCAAGAATGATATATAAACGTATATAATTAAAAAAATTCTTTGAAAAGATAACAATTATTTGAATGCCATTGCATTTTACTCTGCTGCTCTGTGCCAGTTAGTGCCACAATGATAAAACAAAATATTTTTTGTATAGTTGTAGAAGTTCAGGAAGTCAACCCCTATTTTTTTTGTAAAATTGCTATCATTGTATAATTTTCCAATATCATTGAGAGTGACAAATTGTTGTCGCAGTTTATGTGGAAGTTTAAAAACTGCTCTTTAATTAAAGGTATGTATACAACAAGGGTGCTTTGTTGTGGTAAACCTATATTTGTGTACGTCTGTGAAAAACTAAGAAGCGTGGGAAATATTTCGGTTTTTTAGAATCATTCAAAACTTCTTACTATACAATTAAAGCTACAAAAAAGTATTTTTCAAAATTATTTTAATTAATGCATTTGAACCGCATTTTTTGAGCAACACATCATAATATCATTCATCATTTTATACACCACCAAGAAAAATTTAGCACTATTCTTTTTTTTCATTGCGCATGCGCAACGGGAGCAATCGACGATTAAATAATGCATCACCAGCAGCGTATGTCAAAACAAGCTCCACATGTAGCAGCAGCAGCAGTACATGGAGATTATTGCACTTGTTAGTTGTTGTTGGTGCTTTTGCTGCTTACTTGGAAGTTGTAGATTTTCGCACAAACTTTTCATTCTTATTAGTAGGTATACACTAACAAAACCTTTCTTCCTTACTCTTCTATAATAAAGAGAATGTTTCTGTTGTTGTTGATGTTGATAATGAAGTTATGTTACTGTTGTTTTTGCTTGTTACTACTGATGATGCTGCTGCCGCTGGGTGCTGGTGATGATGGGCACTTGCTGTTTTGTGTAGCATGTTATTCTGTTGCTTCTGCTTATGTAACAAGTCACATTTGGTTTATAATGATTTATGAGTTCCAGACTCCTTTTTTGTGAAACAGGAGCAAGGTAGTAAAGCAAGATATTTGTAGTGTAGAATGATGAAAGATGAAGTGATTTTTATGAATGAATTAAGCTTTCATTAATATCAAATTGAATAAACTATATATAAAACTAGTTGGCATTGGACCAGGCTACTAATGATTCTATGTAGAAAATTTTGAAGAAAAGCGTAGGGTTAGTTTTTGTATGATGTTTAGGAATCGAGGTCTCTGGTTCAGTTGAGGGTTCAGTTTTCACAAAAGCTCATTGAACTAAGCTATTGAATATTCTACGTTATTAGTACTGAGTGATATTTGGAGATCTATGATTTTTAATTGGCATCTAATTTGTAGTACTCAAGTCTTATAGGTTTCTTAAAAGTTCTGGAAGAGGCTTAGAATAATAGGTGTTCATGTATTATAAATTTCTTCTGCATTGAGTTTGAATTTTATTAACAAATGCAATTTAAATTTAACATTTATGCTTGCATTTAAACTTGCTATAGAGTATGTATATGTATGTATCTTTTTTAACCTGTCATAAGTCACCAGTTTGGTTTCATTTTGTTACTAACGCCCTCCAAATGAAAGCGTTCATTATTATTTGTATAACTATATAGTATACGAATGCCACATGCCACATCGAAAATGATCTTCATAATTTTACACCATTTGAACACGTTAATTTTAGACAAAAGCTAAGAATATACATACATACGTACCAATATTTGTACCTAATAGAATATGTTAACTTTTCAAATTACCATGCAGAACCAACCGTAGCAAAGAAACACTGTGTAACAACATTTTTTCATTTTTTTTAAAGACTTAATTGATTTAGCATTTACGAACTATTGATAACGAATTGGATTGGAAATAACAGAAACGAGCAAAAATCAAACGAATCAACATCACTTAATTGACTCTTGTTTTAGCTATTATAACAACAACAAAAAAGTTCTGAAGATTTTACTAAAATTTTCTCTTATCTTTACTATGACGTCAATGTGTTCTGTATGAAGCAAATTGCCGTCATTATAACTTATGCACTCTGAAATTTCAAGTAAAAACTCCTTAACATCGGAATGGGTGAAAATTAACCGCTAATATAAGAGTAGAGGAGATGATAGAGTACAAAACTCACCCAACATTTTTTTTACTTCCTGGTGAGTATAAGGGGAGTGAGGATGAGCTGGGCTGAAATTCTTCCAAAATATCTTCTGCATTCAGATCAGGAAAAAGCACCGGATGGGGCTGAGGAGGGCTAATTTTTCCAGCACAGGTCAATCCTTTTTTTAATTCGATTTTCGTTTTTTGTGATTTATGAGCACAAAGAGGTTTATTTGATTACTTGATTTAACTGAAATAAAAATTAAGCTTAGCTTTTTGAGATACTTACATATCCATGAAAACTTTATTGTCCAATAAAAAATTTAGTTTCCATAGATGCGTTTTCGATATTTTTTCTTTATGAAATTCTTTTTTAGAGTTAAGGCCTAGAAAAGACAAGAATTCGAGTGTTGGATCTCTTGCGTATGTACGGGTGCTGAAGTTCACTAACAAAAAAGATTGATAGAATGTTATGAATATTTGAAATCGAGACCTTAGCGCATAATTTTCAAAAAGTTTCAGTGATCGGTATTTGTGATCTCAATGTTAGCAAGTATACTTAACCCTCTCACGGATTTTGTTTTCATATGACGACAATAGTTTCAAAATTCGTGAAAAAACGACTTTACATCGTGTTTGGATTAAAAGTATTTCGATTAAAAGCTTCAAAATGTTTCTGTATTCTTTAGAGTGATTGAAATTTCATATTAATTCCTTTATATAACATTTATTGTCATAGTAATTTATAGCTAAAAAAAAGTTTTTGTCTTAGTTCAAGTCCTTATGCTTTCAACATGCTAACAACCACTTATCACTGAGTAGAATAAAACTATAGGTAAACTTCTGTGCTCCATAGTGTATTTGCTGACTTACGAGCAACTTATAATTCTTTTGAATTTCTTATACCAAACGACGCTCTTAGACATAAATACATAATTTTGTGCTTGAGCATTGAACGTAAATATATTGTACAAAAAAGAAAAAAAAGACAAAGGAAAGGAAGAAACAGAACTACGAACGAGCTTCATAAACTTCCTAAAGCTGACAAGCGTACAAACAGCAAAAACAAATGATTAGCATTTTATATGGAGTGATTTCAATTATTACACCTGCTTGCGCGCGCCAACTTTTATTATATTTTATTAATATATAATTTTGTATTTATCTACGATTTTGCTGCTGTTTGTTCATTATAATTTTGACATAAAAAACGAGGCGGGAAGAGAGAGCAGAGGAAAAAGGAAACATACTATTTTTGTGTGATGTTGGTCACTCATAAAAAAAAAACCAAAGTTAATTTCCAAAGAAAACGCAACAAAGCGAAGATCCTGTGCAGATCAGTGAACTTCAGTATTGTGTAAACTGAGTTATTCTTTTTTTTTAATATATATATTTTTTTTTTGCACAAATCGCATTAGGTTTTTATGCTACTCTAGATCACCGGCAGATATAAATCTTTCAATAATTCTACCAACAATAACAACAACCACTATGCAGCAAGTAAGCAATCAGCGAAACAAAGTGCGTGCTTATGATTTCTTGGTTGCTGCTTCCTTTCAACAAAACTTATTTTGCTATTTTTCATTTTTTCCTCAATGATTTACTTTGTTAAATTGAAAAAAAAGAAAAGAAAAGGAAAAAGAGTTATCAATAAAGCGATCATAGAATATGATTGTTCTACAGCTTTTTGTGATTATTAGCTTCCATTCAGTAGTTCGTTCTTTCATCTGCTCTTGCATCAAAAGTATTTACCACACTTTATTGTTGTTGCTGTTAATGTTGCATTGAATGAATGCAGCTGTAGCAGCAAGAACTTCCTAGCTGTTATTGTTGCTGCTGTTCCTGTGGTTGCTGTAATTGCTACTTGCAATTGCAATTCAATTTAGACGCCGGCTGCCATTCATATTTATTGCCGCACTTGAGATAAGATCACTAGCGATCGATCGGACTATCATCATTCAGCAGTAGCAACAGTAAGAAACTTTTAGAATGATCAGTGATCATGTGATCAGTGATGATCTTCGATTCATCGTTCGATTGATCGCGCAGCAGCTGTTCTACTTTTTTTTTCATCTATCTACTATCGATACTACTTACTATTCTTTTCAACTCAATCATAATCATAGTTTTTAAGGTCTTTGTTCTTAAGTTCCTCTTCTCGACTTCTTTTGCTTTTATTAAAAAAAAGGTGTGAGTTTGTTCACTTCACCGTTTTTCTTCTTTCATTCCTTTTTTTTCTTGCTTTTTTTTTTGTAACCATGATGCTCTGCAAGATCAGTTCAGCTCAGTTCATTTGAGATCAGATCAAGTTGAATTGTTGCCTATTTTGTAAAACATGTTTACGCATCATTTTGCAGTTA
Source organism: Toxonevra muliebris (assembly GCA_963691655.1). Classification (NCBI taxonomy): domain Eukaryota; kingdom Metazoa; phylum Arthropoda; class Insecta; order Diptera; family Pallopteridae; genus Toxonevra; species Toxonevra muliebris. Next base: position 76,408,694 of record OY829329.1, read on the forward strand.
CACACAGTAACTACTCGTATTTCTATGATTGGAAATTGATTTATTTATTGCTCTTTTTCAATGCCGCATAGACAGACAGACCCAGCCAGCATTTATACATATATGCAGACAGACATATCTCACATAATTTTTCCTATAGTTGGAATTTTTGCTGTTACAGTTGTTAAAGAAATACTTTGGTAATAGAGTTGTTATTGCATTTTAATTGAGTAACAGCTTTCGATCGTTGCAATAAGTATAATAGAATATTTTTTTTCTCTTCAAAAAGGGAACTAGCTCTGCATTAAGATCAATCAATTTTTGTTGCAGTCGTTGTATAAGCGCCATTTAGTTTAGAGATATGTAACATGTTTTCCAACAATGTAATGAGTTCGTCATGAATTCTGTATGCTGCTCTGCTAATATAATTTTACTGTATGTAAAAGTAGACTTGTTCATCCTTATGCTGCTATTTTTATATGAAAGTATACAGGTATGTATTTTAATGTATTAAATTGGCAACGCTTCGTTTCGCACCCTTTTCATTTTTTGCTTTTTTCTATTCTCCATTCAAATTTCTTGTAATTTGTAAAGGTATATGCATTTGTAAGGTAATTGATATAAATCTTTCTTGGTGTTTTGCGCAAAATATGAAAATTTTATAGGCATTCCTAAAAGCACATACGATACATAGTTTGGTTTAGAAAAAAGTCTCGGTATAATTTTTTAAAATTCAAAGAGGAAATGTGGCTTCCTTCTAAAAATATAAAAATTTACAATATGTAAAATTTATGGTCGCCGTCTCATAGTGGTTTGTGTGTCTGGGTTCAATGCTCGGCACGGTCAAATATCAAAAATAGAAAATAAAAATCTGGGAATAGCAAACCTTCAAGAGCAAAAATTGCCTAAAAAACTAAAAGCGTTTCTCTTCATATTTTGGATTCGTCATAATACTCTTGATCCCTTCCACTTGTGTATAAATATAACTTACACAGAACAGTGACTTTCTTGAACTTTTTTTTTAATATATGCTTAACACTAATGAAATTACACTAATTGATCCGACTCATAGCCTCTGCCTAAGATGCCGCATATGCTCATGTCAGTAACTATTCGTTTTGCCATCCTTGAGTGGCCCGAACCCATTATTAATTACAATTATTCTAGTCTTTTTGACGACGAAGTTAGGTCTGAACTTATAGAGCTGCCTAGAAATATTTAGGAGTGTTAAGACGGTAAATTACAACGCAACTTTGAATATGGATTTTTGGAAAGAACGGGGTAGACCGATTGCGGTAAAAATGTTATTGCCGGGTTTTTCGGAATAAGGAACCAATTTTTGATTACAAATCTGTTAAACGCTAGAGCGAAATTTGGATAAAACTCGATGGCCAATTCTTTTATTTAAATGACTGAAGCATTCTTCTGAAATGAGAAATGATTCAACAAATCCACCATTGAAACCTATATATGAAAACGCGCTGGCAACCCAGCTCTGGCTCTAACTTGGAACTCCATATCGTTTCCTCAAAAAGAGAACAGTTGTCATGAGACCTAAAAATGATATTTCAAGCAACATCAGTGCTACCTACAAGTTCTCGATGCCTCAATGAGTTTTATACCAGCATCCATTACGTTTCAACCTATAGATGGCCTATCCTTAGATAAATATGTACCTATGTCAAATGATGGACGATTTAAAATGCATCCAGCGCTGATTTAGCTTTTGTAGGAAAATCCCATGTAACGAATCAAAGGAAAACGTCAATTCTATGAGTTCTTCATAGAAATTTATTATCTAAGGTTTCTTTTCTCGATATAATAGTGACTCCATTAAGTGCAATCTTCCATTATTTTGATATATGTATTTAATAATTTGGTGTATGGAAACCCTAGAGTTCTCGATTCAGGAAAACAACTACCAATTTGAAATCCTAAACAGATTTACAATCACATCTTCAAGGCAAACTACAAAAAAGGTTCCACAGGTCCGTTCTAGGCCAAACAGTTTAGGATTCGTATACCCAAGTTTTCGTTACCTGTGAAAGAGATCATCGGACTGTACTTCTTCAAAGACGAGGCCGGTGCCAACATTACGGTCAATGGAGGGAGCTATCGTGAAATATTGGTAGGTTGGTTTCTGCCTAACGTCGCTACTTATAATATGTAGAACTATTGGTTTCAACAAGGCGGATCTACGTGCCACACGACATCTCAAACAATCGACGTATTAAAGGAAATGTTCGATGGTCGCATTTTGTCACCAAATAGAAACTTCTACTGGCGGCCCGCTTATGCGATGTGACTCCACTGAATTATTTCCTTTGAGGCCACGTAAAGGGACTGAGTGCTGAAAAGCTAATAACAATTGACTATCAGGAGCACAACATTACAAGCGTTATTGTCCTCGGCAGTCCTTGAAACGTAACCACCGTAGCCATACGCTAGGAACCATTTTTAAACATTATTTTTTTTTTTAATTAAATTTTTGAGTCAATAAAACCGTTTTTACTTATGGTGATTTGATCAAATTTTATATATTTTATTAAAAAAAAGTGCTATCCCTAATGGAATGCAGAGCACAGTCAGAGTAAAGCATTTCGTTATTGGTTTGTGTTGATGGGCCATCAGAACTCCAGTCGAGCTCAGGAAGCTCTTGTCTATCGAAGTGAATTAAGTTCAACTTTCCGTTTTATATTTTAGTGTAGATTATTCAGTGATCAGTCGGAGTGAAGTAATTCTTACGCCCCTTTAGATAGTCGGAACATTTTGTTGCTTTTTTGAACACGCCAAGAAATCTAATGGATAAAATAAGATTGAGATTGTTTTTCAGTTTTTTTTCTGATAAAATTTAAAGATAATTTATCTCTGAGTATTCTACGAAAATTCTGTCGATTGAATCCGAAATAAAGAAATAAGAGCGAATGTAGGCATACAAGTCACTAGCTACCGAAGACGATTCGAAGTTCTCTTTCTCCGCTCATCTTTTAATTTATACCCCTCGCCGAGCACTTTCTTGCCACTCAGTTGCTTGTAGCATAGTGAACATGAGTAGATATTGCCAGAAACAAGGCCGGGATTTGACTTTTTTTTATATGAACGTATGGGAATCAGCCATATTCAGTAGCAATACTGCAAGCTAAGATGTTTTTCCATCATTTGTATTCTGGAGACGATTTCGAATAGAAAATCCGAGTACCTAATTTTTCTTTATAATTTTTCGCTCTTCAGGCTGAAAGAATTAATAGAAAATGTTATCCAATTGGAAAAAAATTTAGCATTTGGAGAGCTGTTACCTGTAATCGATTAGCTCTTTAGTATTTCAAATATCTTACTGTATCTGTGCTTTAAGGGTTTTCAATTTAGTATGCAGGAACTTACTTGCTAGCAAACTTTCAACTAATTACAAATTACAAGGCAATATTTTCCACTTTGATAGTTATTTTGAGAGCTAGGGGGACTAAAATTTAATATTAGCACGTAATTTAATTTTTCTGCAACATATTCGCTAAAAAATAAAATGTATATCGGTATAGTACCAACCTAACAACAAGTGTACAACCAGCAACGGCAATGATCGCAATTCATCCGATTTTCAGATAAGCGATGAATAAAAGAAAGAAAAACTATATAAAAAGAAAGGGTTGACTTTACCGCGCCACGCCACGCCACATAGAGATTCTACAAGATAAGTGTATAAAGATGAAGATGGTTAAAGTTTTTCGTTTTTTTTTTGCGATCTGATTTTCTGCTCCGTTGAATTTTCTGCGCTCTGCTTTTGTGTGTTTCATCAAGCGATGAAATTTTCGTTGCTAGTTATTGTTGTTGATTTCTTCTTTTTTTTTTTGTTGTATTTCATAGAATGAATTTATTGTGGCACGTAAGACAATATGCCACGTTGGCATAACATCAGCAAACAAAAAAGCAACAACTAATAAAGAACCCCAAAAACAAGTAAAACATAAAAAGAAATTATACTACACATTATAGTATAGTATAAAAGCGCGCATTTTGCCGATACTGTACTTCGTACTTTACAATTAGAAAAAAGGTTAGAAAAAAAATATGAAATGAAGAACAAGACTTACATAAGTTTGCGTTATTTGTAATAACCACGGCGGTAATGGTAGCGGCATCGGCGGCGTTGCGCATCAGGTGCTTTACCGCCTTATTGCGGCAGCTTCTTTTAATGCTTTCTATATATGTGTATGTGTGTGTGTGTGTGTGTGTGCATGTAAACGTAGCATTAACGCGCGCACTGGCGGAAACGATCAACACGATGTTACTTTTTTTTTTTTTTTTGCTTTTTTGGAACCTTCTCGCAAGATTTTGCTGTTGGTGATTTGTGCCTGTAGTTGGTAACACAACAATTGCAACTGTTGGCCACGGAAGACAGATTTCAGTCTAACTCTAAGATATATGCATGTAGTTTGTTATATTTCCAATGATGAAATAATTTTTATCATAGTCATCTGAGCATAGCGTCGATCGTTATAAAATATTGTTGATTTTTTTTTTTTTTTGGTTGGGAAGCAATTTTTTTTTTATTATTTTGCTAAAAGAACATTGAAAATAACTTGAATATAGAGCACAAAGTATAGAAATTACCAAAAGGAGGGAAAATTTTCTTGAACTTAATAATTTCTTGTTGCGGAAATCTTATAAAAAAATGGCACGAGGCAATTTGCTAAACACATACTTAGCTTTGTCATTATAATGCGTGCTATGGTACGCATTTCTTTAAATTGAAGGGTTATCGCTTAGGTAGCGAAGCATATTTTCCGCAGCTTAAACGGTAGAGTTAGTTATTAAATCAATTTCGGTAAAATTATATTTCATTTTCCCTACTTAAAATTTCTTCGAAAAAAGTCTTCTATATGAGAAAAACTTTCCATGGATTGGTAAATCGTAATTTTGAGATTCTGGTTCCAGGGGTTATAGTAATCTAATTTATGACAAATATTTTGCAATTTTTCGAATATTATTAGTCCGATAATTTTCTTCCGTTTTCTCTCCAGCCTAAGAATAAAGTTGGAGGAAGGAAATGGAATCAATCTTAGTTTTACTGATACAGAATTATTTTCTAGATCTGACTTTTACTCCCCCAAATTTCAATGCAATTTAAATTATTTATTTATTGAAACATTCTATATGAATAAATTTGAAAGGAACCTTAATAATTTCAGTGGAATTCGCTGGCAGTATTCTAAAGACTTTAAAGTTTGGTACTCTAAACTAACTCACCTTATTTATCTCTATAAAATTTTAAATTTAATTTAATTAAAAGATCATAGAAAAATATTAGATAACTGGAAAACTCTAATAGCAATTAAAGTATGTAGCCATAAAAATATCATTAAAAAATAATTCACCCGAATTCTCACAATTCATCATAAAAAATATTTAAAAGAAAAACACCTGCACTACAAAACGAAAGGATATCATCAAATAGATGATGGTGGTTTATCATTTCATATATATCACATCATATACTTTGTCTAACATGCTAACTTCCAGAAATTGTTATACATAGTTACATAAAAATATACATTAGAACATTAGAAATGGGGTAGCAATAAAAATTAAACGCACACCGGTTTGTTAAGATCGTGGCAAGCTATATAGACAAAGCAAAAAAAAAAAAAAAAAAGCGCAACGATTAAAATTATCACAGATCTTGAAAGGCAGCCGCATGGAACAATTTCAAATTACTTTGACATAAAACTAACAAATGCCAAAAAAAATGAATTAAAAAAATTACAAAAACAAAGAGGACAACAAAAACAAAAAAAAAAAAACAAAAATAAAAAAAAGAATGTCCATTTGGTGTAGGTACCCAACTGAAATAGTTTTCTGTTATTGTCATTTTGGTGGGCTAATGTTGGTTTTTTTAATTTTGTTTTTGTTTTGGTAGTTGCTGTTCATGTTATTCAGTTAGGTCATAAAATTATTGTTAGGCCACATAATTGTGATACGCACTCACAGCTAGCCAGTCAGCAACAGCAAAGCAGCAGCATATCACCATTATCATTAGAGTGAAAAAAAGTTAAAGTTACAAGAAGCAACAGCAAAAGTAGCAGAATAAGTAGCAGCTATTGAGAAAGAGTTGAAGGTGAAGTACGGCAGAAGCAAATAGCGAATAGCGACACATCATCATAATCAGTAAAATAAACGTAATTATAAGAAGCCGCCACCAGAGAATATGACAGCAATGAGCTAGATACAGATACAGCGACCCATTGGTGTATTTTACTGTACTGAACTGAGATTTATTTTTCGCCATGTGTGCTCCGTTTAGCCTGAGTAATTAAGAAATCCTACTTAAGAAGTTCTTTTTTCTTTTTTTTTGTTGATTTAATTTAGTTGAAAAAGAATTCACAGAATTTTCTTGTAGGTACCAAAGAAATTTTATTTATGCTTTAAAAATATGATGATGTTCTGTGATGACTTCACTTAAGCCTAACAAAAAAAAAAAAAATAAAAAACTACAATAAAATTTAAAAATATGTTGACTACTTGTTGTTGTTTGTGTTCTTGGTTAACTTATGACATGTTATTTAGTTTTATATTTATTTTTAGTTAGTATTATATGCTTACAACTACACCAAAGAGTATATCTATTGCTAAAAGAAATTAGTCATAGTTGGGAACAAAAAAGCTGAAAAATTAAGTTTAAATAAAAAGAAGAAGAAAAAGATGGAGAGCAAGCAGGGGCTCAACTAATATTAGGGAGCTAACGTACTTTAGGTTTTTGTTTTTGTTTCTGCCTTTAACATTTTGTACTAAGTATTTTTGCTGGCGTGCTTAAACACAGTGGGAGGTCAATTGCTTTTGAACCTTGGAATTCATATACAAATGTAGCTACATAGGCTTGAAGCTCTCGTATACTAAAGTTTGGTTGTGCTTTGCTTGATTTGTACTTTGTGTTTGAATGCAAAGTGTTTCTTGTTTTTTGTTTGTTTTTTTTTTTGGTGGTGGTATCTTCCAAAAAGTGGTGTAGCCATCCTTTCTTTTAATTTGATACGTTGTTGTTGTTTTTGTTATTCTTATGGTATGTATGTTTTGTTGTTTTTGGGAAGCTTCTGGTTATGCTTATATTTATGTATATAAGTAGTATACTAACTAATGGTGAAAGTTCATCATGTTTGTTAGTTTGTTGGCATCTCATAAATTATTTCCGTAATTTTTATGAAAATTATGGCAATTAGGAAATGGGTTGAAAGTTTTATGAGCATTTTATGAACGAAATATCATCATTATGATTTTTTTTTTTTTATAAAAGTGTTTGGTGAATTTCGTAGAAAAATGTCGGCAGTTTTTTTTTTATTACTCACTAATGGGTTTAATGTGTAATATATGAAATTACTAGAAAGGGATAAGATATTCTTTCGTTGACCCACGCTAATGGTGAAATAGTTCATTTCAAAGGAATTGACATTTGCAGTCACGAACAGAGAGAAAATATCCCACGCTATAATGTCAACTGACCAATCACAATCGTTGGTTTTCATTGGGTGAGAGTAAAATTCAATACGCTTACTTAACTAACACAGTCCAATAAAGTTTTTTGCTTGCAGCAGAGTAAGAGTAGAATTTGTATTGAAGAAAGTTATGTATAATCCAGCAACTTTTTTTTTACCTGTATTTCAAGGCCAAGAAATCTATGTTAATACAATTAAGGGGTATGTATATGAACTTCAAGACCTAACACTTTGATGTCATAATGCTCAAAGATATTTCTCAATATACTTCTTATGGAGTTTTTTTTAAAAAACTAAGAATCTTCAAAAATGAGGGTGAGGAGGTGAGGGCAGACTTAAAGACAAGAAAATACTTTATTGAAACAACTTTGTTTCAGGCATCAAACCTCTATGTCTTAACCCTCTAGTTCCTAAGTCCGTCTCTAGACGGCCTTCATCAAAATGGGTGGATTTGCCACCATAGCAGTTTTCTGTTACTACATTTTATCACATTGTTTAGGGAATTCCCCAAGCTTTAAAAAACGCTTCGGTTATGAGTTGTGATGGTTTCACAGACGTTAGCAGCAGTCAAAGTAAACAATTTGTGAAAACAGAAAAAATAACTATTTTGGTTTGAGAATTTGAGTTAAGAATAAAAAAGAAATAAATAAAATACTAGCCAGATAAAAAGCTATCTGTGAGTAGTTGGGAATTTCGGTTCATTCAAACACGTTCAATAATTTTTTTGGGCCTTAAGACCGGATTTATGCTTTCTAATTAACCAATTGCAATTTATTTTAAGTGAATTAAAAATTTAGGAACTCGAGGGTTAAAGTTTGTATACTTATCATGGTTCCATCTTATTCCATAAGATGGACTACAGATCTTGCTATGTTATACTTGGTCGTCATTAGGACCGGGCCGTTTTTACACTTTTTGCTGACACTTTAAATTAGTTCCATTTATGGGGGTGGTTTACATACGTAATTTCAGTCCAATCTAAAAAATTGATTTTTTTTATTTGATGGGTGATAGTCGAGGCCTCACTCTTCAACATAAGAGGGGTAAAGGAAAGAGTGAAAAAAAGGCGGGAAAATGAGCAATTTCAATGCAGAAAAGCAAAAGCTAAGCCCACGTCCAACGAAATTGGCGTCGTGCGGTCTCTCTCCACTTCCCCAATTGCCGACATCTCTCCTCTAACGCTTTACCATATCGCATTTTGGAAAACAGATATTATTCCCATTTTTTTTGGTTGCAGAAAGCAAGGTTGAAACAATGTATGCAGTGGTTCTATCAACTACTTTATACCATTGAGCAAACATCACAGTTTTAAAAGTCAAGGCGCGCTCTCCTGATACTGAGAAACAGCCATTTCATTGTCATGGGCTGTAGGGCTTAGGTTAACCGAATCCAGACGTTTGAAGAGTTGATAGACGGGAAGAACGACTGTGGCAAGCAAATGTTCCAAGCTCTGTTGCACCTATGTCCACTTTAAGGACTGGAATTTTCTGATCCTTAGGATATGGGCATTTATGGCTCATTTGTAATACACCACATTGAACAACATGCCAGCTTCTTTCAGGTAAGTGGATGCAATCTCAGGCTTCTCTAAAAGAGCTCTGTTTTGCAACAACACATATGCTTTTAAGTTGCAACAATTTTCGAAGGCGTTCATTCTCATAATTTAAAAAAACGTGTACAAATTTGAATAAAATTGCTAGAATAATTTTTAAAATTGGTTATTTTATAAATATTTGTATTTTACTTTAACTTTCTGGAAATATATGAAGATTCGTTAGAAATTTAGACTCAAGTTTAATAAGTTTTACCTTCTAAAACTACAAAGAATTTTTAATTAACCTTTGTACATCATCTAATTTTCTGGTACACTCAAATAAATTCAACGAAATACATATAGCAAATATCAAAAAAAAAAAAAAACATTTCAATGACCACTGCAATTAGCTAAATTGACAAAAATTATAAAAATGATACAATATTAAAACGAAGTCCCACAAGCAGAAAGAGAAAAAAAAATGAATCATCACATCATTAGTTGTAGGTAATACGGAGGGACTAAAAAAATTTTCCTAAGTTGGTGGTATTTTATTAGTTTTTGAACGTTTTTCAAAGTTGATAGAGGATTTGTAACAATATTACAATATTTCATATAAAAGTTTAGGTAAGAATGGAGACAAGGAAAATTAATATTACTGATGTGAGTGAGATTGACAGAAGTACCACTGCTAGTACAGCAAAAAATTTTCTACTATTGCAAAAGTGCAGATGGAGTGGATGCGCCATCTCTAGTGGCTGTTTCTTAGTATTTAGTTTCAAAGATTTTAGAAAGGACTTTTTTTGTGAAGGATGATCTTAGTGAAGGTCGCCTCCTCAAATTTTCTACCGATGATACAAATGTGACTGTGGTGTTGACAAAAATTAACGACGATCCAATATTAATATAAGAAATGATAGATGATGAACTGGGTGTAAATGCTGTTGCTACTATGGAGTTCAAAGGGTATTAATGTACCCATTAAAATAAGACAACAAAGCACCGCCATAAAAGTAACGATGTTGATTTACTTTACTAGGGCAAAAATTGAAGCTGGCAAGTATTCGCCTTAACACTTGCCAGGCGGTAATTTATAAATTGTGTACAGAAAATTGCTTACTACAAATTTCAAAAATTAGTTGGAAAACTAGAAAAAAGTGGGACTGCTCAAATGTTAAAATAACCAACAAGTTTATTGCGCTTTGGTATGGCGAAATTCGGCCATTCTGGTTGTTTTCAAAAATAAAAAAAATTATGGGGAATAGTTTTCAGTATCAATGTATATCATAGTATAAAAAGACAATTTTGTGGATTGTTTTAAAAGATGAATTTTTCAGAAATGTATTGAAATTATTATATGAAATAAATTTTTATAGGTTTTTCCCCAATCAACTTAACAAACTTTTGCTAGCCTCCTCGTAGCTGTAGTCAATTGTAGTCAAATTCAATTGAACGACATTGTTTTTTGTGGGTATTGCTAATGACAAAGAAGTTAATTTGGTAATAAATAAAATTTGAGCAGCAACATTAGCAAAAAAGTATTAAGTTACAATACTAGCAGTTGAAAGTATAACAAAAAAAATATAAAAATAGAAAAAAAAATGAAAGCAAAGCGATAAAAGTGTCAACACTTTTTGGCTTGAAAAAAAAAAACAAATAAAATATCAGTTTTGATTTTCATCGGAAGTGCTTAGGCAATTGGAGGTTGTTGTTTCCATTTCCGTCTTTGTTGCTACGTAGCAAGTTACACCAATAGTGGAAAAAATAGTTACTAAATGATGAAATTTTTTATTTGTTTGAAATTCTATTCCATGTAGAAGAAATGATTGGCTATAACTATAGAGTTTATGACTTTTAAATACCAGAAGCATTTTCTTTATTATTTTATTTTTTGCATAGTCATTTCCTTATCGAAGAAAATTATAAAAAAAAAAAAATGTCATTTCAAAATTTTTCTTATGTCAAAAATAAATAAATAAAATTACGTTCACCACAGGTAGCAATTTTCTGTTTAGCTAACACTACCAACAATAAATAATCGTAATAATTAATTACCCTCTCTTTTATTTTTACCCTTTTGCGCCATTTTCAATTTAAATTAGTTATGCATTTTATTTGTAAATTATTTTTATTTAGTTTTGCTGTTATCTAAACACCCCTATATATATCTAAAACTTTTTCATTTAAAATTCGATTTTAGTTAAAATTGTCGCATGACTATAAAATATTCACACACATGCAAGTATCTACAAAAAAAAATTAAACAAAAACACGAAAAAAATAAAAAAATTCATTTGGATCATACGCTGGCAATAGCAGCTATAACATTTTGTAGTTTGGTAAGTTTACTGGGTGTACACTGTAAAGTTTATACTCTGTATTAGGTACATCACAATTACACTAACGTCACTCTGTGTCGCCCTGTCATTTCTGTCACGGTTCGTTGACGCAGCACAGGTGAATATGCACCATCATCATTATTATCACCAATACCAAAGCACAAAAGAATAGGAAAACAACATACAACAATAACATCAACAGCAATAACACTAATACTAATAGCTAAATAAACAACAACTACATACCTACAACACCAATACCCGCCGATAACACTAACAATTCTAGAAAGTGATCAGTTTTGTATAATTTTCTGAGTTCACACACGAATTAGTTTTTGCTGTTTTTTATGTTTTTCCTATACTGATGTCAGAATTTATCAGGGTATTTAAAATATTAATGATACGAATATTTACACGTTGTTGTTTCTTAAAACGTTTCATTAAAAGTTAGATAAAAACAAAAAAAGTTCAGCTGGTAAGTTCATTCAGGGTATTTATTTCGTATATTTATATGATCATACTCCTACTGGGTAAGGTTTTCAGGAAAAATACTCCTCATCGAAATGAAGATGGGGTCATCTGAACTTTTTTTTAAATGATTAACCCTTGAAAGACAAACATTTTGATATTTCTAATAATCTCTTTATACTGAATTGATTGTTAAATAAAGAACAATGAACTTTCGCAGAAAATATTCCCACAGGCAGAACTGGGTAAATTCAATTACATTACAATACCAATTCCAGGGAATTTGTAATTGGTACTTTTTGTTTTCAATTCCTTAGTAATGGGATTGATAAAAGTTTCAATTACATTGCAAGGAATTGTAATCAGTAATTAAAATGCTTAAGGAATTGATATATTTTTAATTACAAAATACAATTCCTGGTAATGGAATCGAAAATTTTTTCAATTCCATTACCTTGGGATTTAAAAATGTTAGTTACCGACTACAATTCGGTATAATGGAATTGAAACTTTTATCAATTACATTACTAAGGAATTGAAAACATTAAAGTACCAATTACAATTCGTTGTAATTGGAATGGAGATGGAATTTAATTCCTAATGTATTCATTACTACCCAACTCTGCAAACAGGATAGTACTCGAAAGGGCAGAGATTTATCGATCATCACTTGCGTCAGTTGAAGTATAAATATCTTCGTTCCCTGTTGACGATCCTTGATAATGAAGTTTTGGTTGCAAGGTGGGCAAGAATAAAATATTTGATTTTCAAGCATTCTCTTTTTAACATATATCAAGATGAAATCTTTTTATTTGAAAGGATTTATTAAAAATAGAAAACTAGTTTCTCTGTTTTCTTCATTCTCATATATTTTGCAAGTTATCTAAACCTAAAAATGTGAAAAGGAAGATAGGCAGGCTATTGAATGAATGCTAGACTGGCATCCCCATTGCTTCAGGTTCGATTCTAAGATAGGAAATGATACTACTATTATGCCTCAACAGCCCCTGTAGGGTCTAGATCTAGCTTTTCGCAGGAAATAATTACTATCATAAATAAATCAGGAAAATCTTGGTGACCCCAGAAAGAAGCTTTATTTGCTCAAGCGTTAATCCAGAGGTGGCCTTAGATAAATAGTTATTCATTCGTTAATTCACTTTGTAATGTGTCAAATTGTAGTACAGTGTTATTAGGAACCATTGTTATTTATTCTTGAAAAAGAAAAATCAAAATTTTTCCTGAATCAAAATATTTCAAGTTTTCCACTTATTACCATTTATTCCTTTGTTCCTATGCGGAGCACAGTTCTCCAGTTCTGATCAACTTCATCCGAGTGATCGCACTTCAGTCTCCAAATTCTGTGTGTCTCGTTTGATAGACTTAATTTGTATTGGTGATATCTGACCATATAATGTGTGAAAGAGAGAGAGAGGGACAAGCTATTTGGTCTCTCTAAGATCTGGAACAAGATGTCAATAACATAGCTGGTCCTCCCTCGCCCACGCCTCTACGATTGGTTTGAAACTAGTTGAACTGGTTGCAGAGAAGTAGTGATGTCGAGTTTTTTGAGACTGTTTCTAATACACCGACACTTTCGTCTTCCATCAGAGTGCCTAATTATGATGTTGTTCTGTTTTCATCTACAACTTCTCATTTAATATTAAACACGGCTAGTAAATTCGGAATATACTGCATAGGTGAAGTGATGTACTCTAAGCATAATCAATAGAACAATTCAGAGATCATCCTTTGTGGTTTTACATATGTATTAAATACAGACGGCTCCGAAACAATACTTAAAACCGTTTCTGGTTCTTGATACGTGGGCGATGAAAACAGCTGTTTCAACGCTACAGAAGTAGATGCGAAGATGACAGTTTTATCACACTAAACGCCCTAGAAAACCCGCTAATTTTTCAAAAAGTTTGTAAGCGATTGTTGGCAAAAATTTAATAATGTCTCAAAAATAAAAAAAATTTTCTTATATAAGTTTCCTGATGCTCAGTTGTGCCTAGTAACGAAAGGGTTGAAGAATTGGCTAACTCCGTCTCTGAGGCTAATTCATTGAGGCGGAGCCAATCATTTACGTCAATGACATGCCATATATCACGTGAAACAATGAACTTGTTGAGAGATGAGTTCGATGAGCTATTCACCTTAAGTTTCAGATAAGTGTTAGTTAGTTAAAAAGTAAATGGCATGCATTTATCGACTGTAATACAAATTTTATACACTTTCGTACTTTTTCTGTGTTTTTTATTTTACTAAAAGTTTCACAATTTGCAAGGAAATATTCGGAAAAACGAAAATGTGCCCATTTTTGATCGTCATCCAAAATTCGTGGAACTCATCGAGCAGATTTCTTCATGTATCCTCGGCGATTTCCTAATATTCGCTCACAGCCGTGCCATTCAAAACGAGTTCATTAGCCACAATTTCTTGGATTAATCTTCGATCTCTGCCAACTTAAGCCTTCATCAGGGTCACATTTATATCGATGACCAAAGATTTCGGGCAGTATTCATTTAGAAGGGCCATTCTCTACAGAAAACTTGCTCTGTTTAGAACCTTTGAAATTTGCTGGAAAGAGTTACAAGGGATGACGAAACCACCACATATGCATTTTGGAATTCGTGGAAAATTTGCAGTGGCTTGAGTTAATATCAAAGTCCGTAGAGAATGATGAACCGGATTACTTATTGTGTTGGCGTTAGGATTTCTGCCGAACTTACATCAGCAATTTAAATTTTGTTTGTCCTTACCGATCTTCTTGAAATTTTGAATGAAATATCGTAATATCATCATAAATCATTTATCAATTTTGGATTTTTCAAAAACTAATAAAATAAAAGTTAGAAAAATGCATAATAATACTGGATCTTGCTTTTTCTATGCCGTATTTATACTGTATGTAACTCTATGGACCTTTCTAAGTTTCTGAGCTTCAAACTTTTGAGAACCTTACCTTTTCTTTCTAACTTATCATAAAACTACCATATCCTTCCCCATTTAAATTGTAATACAACGGATATATAATATTTAATTATTTTTCATTTAATTATTGTAGAAAATTATGCATGCAATAAACGCATTCAAAGTCACTTCCACTTCTCAAATTGGAACTAAGTATGCTGTAAATGTATATTATGTTGCATGCCACATATAGCATTCAAGAAAGAATATATAGGTGCATATAATCTGTCTGCGTAAGAACAGTGGCCATGGCCATTGCGGCTGCCATACATGCTAATAGGATAATTGGAAACTAATCAATCAGCATTTTACATAAATTTCATAATTTCAGCAGCTTAAGTAAGCGACGAGTGTATACGATTGTGGCAAGCACCGTTGGCAATCAATTATAAATAATAAAAATAAAAACATTAAATAAAGTAAGAGAAAAATAATCGTATAACTCAGTTCTAATAAGCTGTAGAAGTGACAGGAGTAGTAGCAGAAGCAATATTGCAACTTCTGAATGCTTGCATCCGTCGGCATGCTCATGCGCATGCGCACACTGTTGCGTCGCTTTCCACTCAACAGCTGTCGCTGTCTGTTATTGCTGTGTAATATTTCTGGAGGAAAAAATTCATAATTTTTTTCAGCATGACACATAAATGTTGCAATTTTTCATTCATTTTTCAATTTTCACGAATTTTTTTTTTTTATTTTTATTTTACTACAGCAGCAGTAGCAACAATTGCCGCAGTGGTTCTTCTCTTGTATTTTGTTTATTTGAATGCATTCGTGTGGAACTTTTACTGTTGCGGTGCTGTTGCATTCACTGACCACTCATTCACTATTTTGCTTACCTTTTTTTTTAAGTTCTGGTGCTATATTTTTTTTTTTTGTTTTTTGCGAAAAATAAAATAAAATTTTACTGTTACTTTGTTTTTATTTTTTTATTTTAAAGGAAAAGTCTAGACTAGTAAGCATCGAGTTACACTTACAAAGCGAGATAAGCAGCTTGCTGCTGCCGCACTTGTTACTGCTACAAATAAAGTTTTCATCTTTGAAAGATTTGCTGTTGCTATTGTTACTGTTACTGCTGCTGGTGATGTTGATGTGTGCGGAAACAATTGTTAACAGTTTGTATGGCCTCAAGTATTGTGAATGATGAAAAATTGCTGTAAGTTGCAGCATTATTTTTATTTTATTATTGTTATTTTTTATTTTTATTTAGAGATACTTTAAAAGGAACTGTATTGAAATTACCAGTAGAAAGAAAACACAAGTTCTCATAATTTTAAATAAGATGTTTCGTGAGATAAATTAGTAACAGTTTATAATCCAATGAGAATTAGTATCATAACGTCATCCAGTAATCAATGAAATAAATACGGATGAAAACATAGTAGTTCGTATTACTAACTAAAGTCTTTTTCTATATATTTGTGCAACAGCTTCAAGGTTATATTCTCGAATAGACCCAAGTTTACAGACGGCTCTCATGTATAGTATGGTATCCAGATGGCTCCAAGGCAGTCGACAGGATTGGGGCGGGAGTTTATGAGAGGAAAAACAAGGGAAATTCTATGCTATTGAACTTGAGGGAATATAGAAACTGATTTGTGTTAAATAAGTACATATACTCTGACAGCAGAGTTGCTCCAATTGCATTTACTGCTTATGAAATAATATTCAAACTAGTTTGGGATCGCCTTAAGATACGAATAAAACTAACATCTCTAAACAATGTACAAAGAAAACGCGCCTTGGGGGTAAACCCGGTTAAAAACGAACTGGTCCTATTTACTAATAAACTTATTATCCCCATCTTTAGTACACCGACTCTAAAGTTAGTGGCACAAGCGAAATATCTGGGGCACATTCTAGATAGAAATTAATGTCTGTTAGTTCGTCAAAGAACCTTGCCCCGAGACTTTGGACCGTCCTCGTCTCCACAGCCTCTGTATATATCGTTGGTCGATAGCCGCCATTTGCATAACATTACGCCCACAGCGCACTGACCGGTGATAACACCCGACACCATGTGCACAGCATGTTTGTCGACCCGCAAGATACTTTTAGTCCTTTTAATGTTTAGTCGTGGCCAAAGAGTACGTGCAATCCTTCAATCACCCCTGGCGGGCCAAGCTGTTTGTGTGTTTGGGTAACCACTCTCTTATTGTCCCTGATATAACACAAAACGGCGGAAGTAGCGTGTTGATTGTGTCACTGGCAGACATTGATGACCCTGCTAGATCATGTTTGTCGCCCTTCAATATAGCTATGTCCGGAAACTCAACGTAAACTTACCTAACAGTGTCTCATGCTGCTCAAAACGTTACGACAATTTTGTACTACCTTTGATTTTATGAGAGTGAATCCAATAGCATTCAAGGCAGCTTGGCTATCCACACAGGTTGTAGCTTCCTTAAGGAAGGTGTTTTTATGTGTTCCGCTACCTTCATGATGAAAAAAACCTTTGATTGAAATACGCTACAGTAATCCGGTAGTTTATATGACCTTCAGATTTATTGCGTTTCATAAAAAATTCCCTCACCAGTTTCTCCATCTGTTTTTGAGCCATCAGCCAGCTGTCTCCGGAAGATAGTCGATTGGAATTTTCCAGTTAAAATCACTGCGTTTTACCAGGTAATCAGTTGCTTTTCCTATACCGCTTTGCATGGTATTACCTCTCATCAAGTTGTCCCGTATATTTAAGTGCTAGCAGTTGGCTGATGTCAGCTGATTAGACTTTCTCAATCTGAGAATAGTCTTTGCTGCATTTGTCTTTACAAATATGTCCAGGGGGGAAGGTGTAGAATCATTTCCAGAGCCATTTGTGTAGCGCTTCTTACAGCTCCTGTATTGCCCAGAATGGCGAGTCTTTGCATCTTCTACAGTTTGCATCGGTTGCTCTTTTTGGCCATTGCCGGCCACAATACAGGTAGCGGCAAACTGGTTGAGATATAGCCAACCTGCTATCAAGTCCCTAGCCAGTATATCACTGATCTCCAAGGTGTCTTTTTATAGTCGGCGTCTGCTCAACAAAGTAGTCCATAAACTCAGCGTACACCTTGTGTGGGTTTCAGGCCACAGTGATATACCAGGAAATAACAAAACTGATGAGTTTTTCAAATTGCAACTCTAGATTGGGTGCGCCCTCAAACGACTATTGCAGAAGTTGTAAAGATGAAAATGTGAAGAAATCCATTTCTGCCTATCTGTTCTTCAGCCCAGCCCTGATTATGTGTAGGAAAAATGCCCTAGGTTTCTTATTTTCTAGACGACCAGTCCGACGTGGTATCAACTGATTTAGGGACTTACTTAAATATTTATCAAAGCCTAATTAGTTCGACTAATCTAGTCCTTGTTCTAAAGGCGGTGGTTGGACATCTTCGTGGTAATACAACGGGCCGTATTTGGCCTAAATGTGTCCTGATGGAAAGCGACTTAACCTAACCTTACCTAAACAAGGTACATTTTATTTTGGGCGGCAGGACATAGCGATCGCTTAAGCAACAAAATAGCAAAACGTACTAAGATGCTCATATCTTCTAGATTGTATTCTTAAGACAGTTATCGGGAGTTTTCTCCCGAAAATGCTAAGAAGATGTTTTATATTCTACAGACTCGGTTGGGCCTTTTCCAAATCATTTATTGAAGAATGGGTAAAGAAGAAATGTCTATTAAGAACATGTAACTGGCCTTAGAAAAAAATCGAGGACATAACAAGAAAATCGGAGACATTTCGGGGACGATTTTAAATCAGGGATTGTCTCTAGAAATTGAGGGTGTCTGGCCACCCTATTCTAGACTAATTTTTGTTTGCTGATAAGGAGTCTGTGCCTGATTTTTTTAATTTTCTGCGTTTTTAAACATGATGGGGCTTAATAACTGCAAAACTCAATATTTTCATATATGAATTTAAAAATATGGGGGTAAATTGTCCGCAAACAACAGAAATATCTCAGTTCCGCTTTTCATAAAAGTAAAAATTTGCCCTTTTTTCTTTAAAAATTTCATAAATCTTAGGCAATAATCTTTTCGTAGTTTTATTCTCCCCTCATACAAAACAGATTGCCAGAGTCTTGAGAGTCGCTGAGGATTTAATATACTTATAATTGTATCTATGTATTTCATGTGAGAAGTAAGAAATTATATAAACTTATGAATATTCTTCTCTTCTTCTTAACAAACATATTGTATACAGTCTAGGTATTTATTCTTAACAATTATAGAAAATTTCATAATTAAATTAAAATTACTGCGTACTTTCTAATTAAAGCGTCAATGTGCATTTATACGAACCTCATATGTATTAAAGTAAAAATTTCACAATTAAAAAAAGAAAAGAAAATAAATGTAAATTTTTAAAACATGTTACAATTAAAATTATACAAGTGCTAACAAAAAACAGAAAGAATACAAAAAAATTAACAGCAACAGCAAAAAAAAAAAAACATGGCAACAGGAAATAAAGGCCTCTGACCAACAAATAACAAAAATAACAACACCAACCTGAAAAAAATAATAATAAAAAACATAAAATAAATAAAGAACAGAGAAATTATAATAAAAACTCACACTAAATTCAAATTTTCTACAAAATAATAAAAAAGAAACAGAATTTTGTACAAAACGGAAGTGAAACGAACAAAAAATAAAAAAGATAAAAAAAAACAAAAACATACAATAAAACATGATAAAACGATAAAAGGAACAAAGAAGCACGAAAATTAAGGTAAGTGAAGGGAAAACAGAATATGAAGTTTGAACATTTTGATGAACTCAAAAAAATAAAAAATAGGAAAAATATTTTTTTTTTTTGTAATCTTAACTACTTTTATTATTACTAACTAAAATATCTGTTTGGAGAGAAAGAAGCTCAGTAAAAAATACAGTTTATGAAATTAGAGTTAATTGTAGTTAAAAAGTATTATGACATAAGAACAGTTCAATAATTTCACAAAGCTACAAGCGGTAGAGAAAATGTTAATGATCATTTGAGCAAAGGGGGCAATTTAGAGAATATGATGATTCCGTAGTTTTTTTTTTCGTTTGAAAGAAATAGCGTAAAATTGAGCAACTGATCGTAAATGTTCTTAGCGCTTATCATATGTAGTCAGCTCTTTCTTGCTTTATTTTAATCATCGTAAAAGTGAGTACACTATAGTTTTGAGAACAAATTACACCTGTATTTTGTGTTTAATATGCTTCAGTGAACTCAGATTCATTTTAGCTAAAAAAAAGAAGTAATATATTAATGCGACAACAGGTGTTCAGAGCATGTGGTAGAATAAGCTGACTATACAGTCACGATCACGCTCATACACACATATACGCAGAGAAAATTGGCTAAAAGAGCGCCAACAAACTAACTGTGTTTTCTCTGACTGACTATCATCGTTCGTTGGGAAGAAAAAGGTTACAAAAGGCCCGAGTTTTAGTATTTCTGCGCAAGTCATAAAACGAAACGCATGCGAAACGGACACATACATATTGCTCGTACTTATGTACGTTCGCTCGCTCGATCGATCGAGATCGCTTCTGCTATCTCAACGCTTGACTCTCGTTTAACTATTATACGTATACGATCGTTGTACTATTGCTGCTTACGACTTTCGTCGATTGTTGTTCATTCTTGAGGTTTTTTTTTTTGTGAGTGTGTGTTTTTTTTTATTTTTGCTTACCTGTCGTGTTGGCCACGTTTGTTGCGATCAGTTTACTGTCAGCGATCGACGAGTGCAGTTGGAAGTGATCCGGAAAGCTGTTAAACTATACCCAACTGCTACTAAGTATAACTACTGAAAACTTATTTGAAATATAAATAAGAAAAAAAATAAAGTAAATTGAACAAAAAATTACAAAAACAATATTAAAGTTGAAAAGCACAATTCGAGACTCAAGTGTCAATATGAAATTGTTAAGATAACAAAAAACACAGAAAAAAATATTTCACAAAAAAAAAATGTACTTTGTTAGCATGCAGGTGCAAATTGTCGATAGACATTTAAACTATTCAAATATACGAACTCATACGTAAACGTATGTATGTATTTAAAACCAACAACAACAACAAAAATATTTTTTTTTCTATTTTGTTGTTTAAAACATTTGTCAAATTTTAACTTCATTTCACATAAACTTGAATAAAAAAATCAAATTTAAATAGTCAAAGTAAATAAAGTTACCGGCATTTTTTTTCTGCTGTCCCAACTGCTGTCAACTGGACCAACAACAACAAAAGCAAACAATTGTATACACTTGTGAAAAATTTTTTATTTAAATGAAATTTTTCTATATTTTACTAACGAAGTATGAAAATCTGAACATGACTCATAAATTAACAATTTAAAATATTTTAAAATTGTGTGTTGAAAATTGCCAACGCTGCCAGAAAATAGAACATATTTTTTTTTGTTGCTGAGCTGTAAGCTAAAACAGACTTATTAATTTTTTTGTTGTTGTAATTGGATACATTTTTCATATGTTTCAACCACACAAAAAAAAAAGAAAAAAACTTAAAAAAAAACAATGTTGTCACATTTAAAATTGTCAAACAAATGTCGAAAATTTATTATCAACATACGGAAGATTGGAAGATTGTCGTCCTTGATGTCGGTCATGCGTGTCATTCGAAATGTGAGACTTTTTAGTTGAGCATGAACATGACATGTGAAGTAATAAAGATGATGATGATGATGAAAGAAATAGAAGAAGCATGTCATGAAGAAGTTGAAGACAATCTTGAAGGAAGCTTGAACTGTTGTGGTAAGTTATCAAGGCTATTTTTGTATGGGATTTTTTAATTTTTTTTTAAGTACTTCATAAACATTTCATGATCCTTTGGTTTTGTTTACAATATTTCATTATTTTAATGTATCTAAAGTTATCAACACTAATGTTGGGTTTAATTCGGAGTTTCAACGGCTTTTTTAAAGGATTTTATAAACTTTACATAAACTTTTCTTTAATAGAATATTTTAAAATTTTGATGTATCTAAATTCGTTTTTTTGCGCTTTTTTCTGATTTAAAGTGTGGGTGGTACTAAAACTGTGAACGATTTCGACCTCATTAGCCTCTGCCTTACGTGAAAACAATAAATACCTGATGATGTCATGGACCTTTACTTATCTTAAGTTCAGCAAAATATCAAACTTATACCATGTAAAAATACTAATTGTTGCCAAAGTGTTAAAAATCTGATCTTCCTATAGGCAAATCATGAAAATTTTGAAAATTTTATGTCCCTTTTTCCACTGAAGGCGAAGCAAATACGATCCCATACAATACCTTTGACAACTTTGACAATGATAATCGTTGTGGTTGTTTGAGAGGGACTAGCATTTCCTGCCGCCGCTTTGTACCGAATCTCAGTTGCGTTGCGTTAGTAAAAGAACGGCCTAAGTTTTATCGGAATATTTAATATTTGGTTCTTGCACAGCTTCGTTTTAGGTTGAATTTTAAAAAATGCGACTGAAATTTAAATCTTTGTCCTTAGCTAAGGAGCCTTTTGAGCTTGAAAGATCTTCAAAACTAGAATTTTTAACGAAAATTTACTTTAATCGTGATTAAGAGTCTAACCAGCTGACGGCTTCCCATATTTCAAGCTTCGAACTCTAAATTTAGGGCTCTTGCCGGAAGTTTTGCTTAAGTAAAAAAAAAGAAAGTAAAATACCCTCTGAACCTGATTTTTTACTGCTCCACTTTGAACTTATATTTTTGATATTTAAAATATAAATTTTTTATTTACTTACACATTGAAGGCTGGCTTTGAAATGATATTTTAGTCGTTAAGGACATTTATGCCAGTAGCTTTACTTTAAATCGGCTCTTTAGACATTAATGTTACTCGTACATAGGTTAAGAATAAATTGGGTCTGTGATATGACATTTTTAAGCTTGAGTTTGGGATGTTTGGATGGTCATTACATTCTCATGCTTAGGATTCTAAATTTTGGACCCCATATTAAACGTTATTTCATCAGATCTCGTTATTCAATGTAATTCGGATCTATTAGCCATTTAACATTCCCATTTATTAATTGGTTTTAGTTTGTAAATCATAAAACTTTTAATCAGCATTTTTGAAAAACCATTTACTTCTCAAGCTCAGAATTCTGAACTTAGAACCAATCCGTATTACACGCCATTTATTCAGATCTTAGTTCTCTGGACAATTCAGGACTAAACGGAATCGGGCTAAACGGTGTAACTTTGAAGATCATACAATTTTCAATTCAGGATTTTGAAATTATAAAAGCTTAGGATTATGAATAGTGTCTAATGTTGGGCCTAATATCAGACGCTAGTTTCTATATATCTTGGTTGTCTCAGTAATTCAGAATTATAATCGGTTTTAGTTGATAGATCATAAAATTCTAAATTCAGTATTTCTGAGTCTAGTTAACTTGCCAAACCATTACGTTCTCAAGATTTCCCCTTATAATTTGGAACCCCTTTGAGATGCCATTTCTTCTGTTCGGTTGTCTGGGTAATAAAGAACTGCTAGTCATTTGCCATTTTTAATTATATATCGGTTAAAGTTTTCAATTCAGGATTTTTGAGGCTAGTTGACTTGTCTAGTCTATAAATTCTCAAGCTTGAGATTCCGAATATTGACTCGTTTGTTCAGTTCTTGGGATCCACAGTTATTCGGAACTTATAGTCATTTTTGTTCGTCATTTATTGATCGATTTAAGTTTGTACATTGATCATGAAATTCTTAATTTAAGATTTTTTGGATTAATTGATTTGCCAAATCTGTGAATTACTTTTTGGAAGGAAGTTATTTGTCACTCCTATTTTGTGAGTTTAAGCGTTGCGTTGTTCACTACAATCTCTATTAGGGACCATATTACCAAAACCAGTTTGGCTTAACCCTTTCGGTACCGTAAGGAAACCAGCGGAGATAGCGCAAAGCTAAATCCGGATTCGTATTGTCTGACCACAATTTCTTGTTACAATTTTTGATCAAAACATACATTTTGTGCCTAAAGGTCTGTTATGGGTCTTATGTGACTTTCAATGGTGTTTTTTTTATTCATTTTGTCTGTAAATTTTTATTAGATACTTTTTTTTTAAAGATAGACAAAGTAACTATTAAGTAAGTAAGGATTAGTTTTTCACTTAACTCTTTCTTGACCGTAAAGAAATTAGAGCCGATAGAGTAAAACGGAGTCCCCTATTTCATGGCTAAAAATTCTTAAAAAGTTTCCATTGAAGACGTTGGGGTCACCCAGTGACCCATAGCTAAGCTTGTATTTCCAAAAAAATAAAGAAAAATTTAAAAATACAGGAAATCATGTTTGAGTAAATAGTTTTTCCTACAACATATTTAAAATTTTGTGTATTTAGACAAATTTTGTAAAAATTGTGAGCGATTGAAAATTAATACAAATAAAAAAAAAAACAAACATTTTTTTTTAATTTGATCAGCGTTATCAAAAAAATATTTGCAAATTTTTTAATTAAAATTAAAGAACCGTCAATTCTCTTTCCAAAAACCCTAGGTTTATAAAATTTTATTGGATAATTTTTAAAAAATCGCAAAAATTTATTTTGTGCCACCGGTGCCACCATGGTACTGCAAGGGTTAAAAAATCATCTTTTTTATTTCAATCCTCAATTAGGTGCAAGAATAGATAACTATAACCTGTGGTAATGTAAGAGAATGCAATTGTTTAAGCTTGGACGGCCTTTTTCTATCATCAAATTTTATATTCTTCGATGTAGAATTTATAGCTTTAATCCAGACACTAAGGAAATTATCATTATCTTGATATACTGTTTCTGCCACTAGAAAATAAGGGTTCTTCCTATAGAGCATTTTTCTTTGGTACTTTGTTGTTTGCTTACAGTTTCAATTCATTTCACGTCTTTCCACAGTAGTCAATTTTTTTTTTTGGAGCATTTGCTTCCACGTGACCTTAGGTCACCTCTTTTCGTACCCTCTTTCAGCTTCTCTGCGGATTCCAGTTACAGGTTTGACGTCAAATTTGATTACGGCCTAACTATATGTACTTAATTTAATTTTAACGTAGTGTAGCTGGCCACGTTTTTGTTATATAATAAAGTTGTAGCATGAAAGAAAGAACTTTTGTTCAAACCTGAGCGGTTCATGAGCTTTAAATTGCGCGCATGTGCTCTAAATAATGTAAAAAAGAAATAAAATATTATTTAAAATATTTAAAAGTAACGAAAATCGCGCTTGTGTGTGTGAACGGAAACTGCTCATAGTTTTTATATTATTATTTTGTATAAATATAATAGCTCAAAGGCTTAAAAATCTAGCTGTAGTCAAGCGGCAATAGCAGCAGCAGCAGCAACACTAAAAGTATATATGGAGTGAAAAAAGCAATTAAAAAGTAGCAACAGCATATAACTATAAAGTACAAAAAAAGAAGTAGTATAGTACCATACTACAAAATACATAGGTACATTCAGAAATATATACATATGTATACACACTTGCACATATGTATGAGTCCTCTTACCTTAACATTACGATTACTACACACATAAATTTTTCTATATGTTTTTTTTTTTTGTGAGCTGTGTACCTGGTTGTTCTTTTTTTTGTAAATTTTTTTTTTTTGCAGCATCATTAAAAATAATTTGTACCACAGACAGAAACGTAGAGATGAAGAAGAATAATCATGCTTTTGCGGGGATAAACAAGTCAATAAACGATTAAAAAACATTTTCTCTTCAAAAATTCAATTTCTTATTCTTTGAGTTTGAGTTTGACTTCATCTTCATTTGCTTGGTGTTTTTTTTTTTTTTTTTGGGAAGCAACTTCCAGCATTCATACAAATATGTACCTACTTTATCTGTTTGTGCGCTCTTTCTGAAGAAATTACACGAAAAAGTTACCATATTATGGTGCGCATTAGTTTGGTAGTGACATCATTAATTGTAGCAAAAGCAAAATGTATTTGGTCGATAGGCATTCCAAAAATGATCATGGTATTGAAAGTAAATAGTACAGAAAAAAAAAATAATTGTGTTTTTTCTTCCTCGCTTTTGTTGCTTTTTTAAAGTTTTTTTTGTTTTTGGTTTCTGTTGCACACTTCTCGAGAAAAAAACAAACTGAAAACCTGAATAGAAGGTGAAATAATCTATTTGAGAAATGATCGAATGTAGAAATTTTGATGGGAAATAATCGTTTATTGTTTGTATGTAGAATTGCGTGGTTTCTTCCATTTCTAGTAGTAGCTATAAAGGTAAATCTTTTAATGCATTTATTTTCTTCAATTAGTAGTTTCCTGTATTAGTTTTAAAAACCAGCAGAGACTTCTATGATGATTTGTAAGGTGCAAGAAATTGTATGATTTCATATGTTATTGCGGCAATTAATGCCTTTTTATGCCCCACAGTAGGTGCTATAATATGGTTCTAAACATTTTCAAGCTGGAAATCTTCATATTGAAAAAGGCTTTGCTTTTATCTTATTTGTAAAGTACCAACTAAAAAATATAACTTTAACGCCCAACATAGGGCTGGAATCTTTGTTTCCGAAACCAACAAAATTTTGCTTTTTTAAAAGCGCAAGTTGACGTTTATTAATATTTTTCAATTTCCAAAACTTCCAGTTGTAAAAGTTTTCTCCAAAATATTAAAAAATTAAGTTTGAAACTTAAGTTGGTTAAAGTCTCTAGTAAATAGACTATAACATTGCCACTGCATGTAAATGATTTTAGTTACTTTTGCTTCGGGAAATATAGTAACATATGGCAATAAGCTTTGCTTTCATTTTTAAAACATAAATTGGCTAGAATTTTTGTTTCCGAAATTAAACATGTTATGTTATTTTAATAGTATTATAATAAGAGACATTATCATCCAAATTTAATTTAGTTTCTGTCGTGAAAATACCCTATAAAATATATAAAAATTAATACAGTAGTTTTCGCATATGACGTATTTGCTTATAACGATCTTTCGGTTACCGAAAAGCAATTGAAAGAAGTGCTAACCTAGTTCTCTATAATTTCATATCAGTAGCAAACTTTAATCCCTTGAAATTGTTTTCTTGATACATGATTTGGATCCCCGTTGACGAAATCACATAAACAATTCAACAAAATTTTCCCAGGTTGAATTTTATTCATTATTTTCACTTTATTTTCATTAAATTTATAGGGCTTGGTATATTTTTAAAACATAT
This sequence comes from Toxonevra muliebris, assembly GCA_963691655.1. Classification (NCBI taxonomy): domain Eukaryota; kingdom Metazoa; phylum Arthropoda; class Insecta; order Diptera; family Pallopteridae; genus Toxonevra; species Toxonevra muliebris. The sequence continues at coordinate 76,435,614 of OY829329.1, forward strand.
TTGTTAGAACCGCTGGTTGAGAAGTGATTGAAGTGGTTCAGAATAGCTGGTAAACTGAAAAATACTGTATTTTATATGAAACCAGATTAAAGTTCCAAGCAGTCGTAATTTCTTAAACTAAAATTAGTTCCCTCACTCAATTGAGTAAGTATTTTTTCTATAAACTTCTTATTACCATTTTAAATTCACTTGAAATACATAATTTCAACATCACTTGATGCCGGGCTGGTAGGTATATCTCACGTGACTTATTTTCGAGGCAGCCAAAAATTTTACAACTTCAAAGAAATCAAATAAAAAAAAAAATGAACAAAAAAAATAAGAAATTTCAGCATTAAAAAAAGAAGAAGGTTAACAAATTCAAATATGCTACTGTAAGCATATGTACTAGTATAAAAAAATAAATATAAATAAAACAAATTCTTAGAATTATCAACACTTTGAAAAAATAATCAAAAAAAAATAAAATAAAAAAAACAGTAACAAAAACAGTGAGAAACACAATAAGTCATAAAACCAAAGCAGAAAAAGAAGCTGTCTGTGAATATTTTACATATTCTTTAGAGAGAGTACAGAGCTAAAGTTGAATGAAAAAATCAGAACCAGTGAACATTGAACATATAAAATCAGAAGCAGTAGATACAAAAACAAATATAGAGACAAAGCAATAATAAGAAATAAAACAGGGTAATTAAGGTGCAAACAAGTGGTGTGATTGCAACAGTAGTTGGCTAGAATTGGTTAGATATAAAAATAAAAACAAAAAAAAAAGAAAACAAATAAATAAATAAAAGAAGCAAAGTTCACATGGCAACACTTAGACATAACAAAAACATATACATATATACATATCTACATAGTGTAGTTGGATAAAAAAAAATGTTACCACAGTGATATAAAAGTAATTAGGTATGCGCATGTGCAACCACCAAACCAACGCCGATAGCGAAACATGCCGCTGCAGGCAAATAACCTGAGCAATTGGTTAAGCAAAAAAAAACAACAACAAAAATGAGGGCAACGAAATATGCGACAACGTGGGAAACTCTAGGTAATTTTTTTTGTTTTTTTTTTTTTATTATTTATAGCTTTTGTTTGTAATGCAATGCAATTAAAAGAAGCCAAGAGTTTTTAGTTCTAGTTTAATTTTTGATAAAAAAAATATAATAATTTTTCTTTAAAATTTTGGCTAAAGTTTAAGTTAAAATATAAATTATTTGTGGCATGTGTGTTTAGTAGCAGTTTTCAGTACGTTAGTAGTTTGTTTTCATAGCTGCTCGTTTTTACAAAAAAGAGGGTCATAAAATTGTACATTGCAACACTGATATTTATTGAAATTCCACACAACACAACGAACAGACAAAAGTCAAAAAGCAACAAAAACTCAAGTTGAAGAAGAGGGTCTTAAAAAAATGACATACACACTCAGACACACAGAGGCACATTCACCGATTTAGATAAAGCAAAAGAGACGACCGTGTGACCTCTGCCTGAACTGCCTTTTTGCCTACCTGACTGCAAAACCAACTTTTCTCATTCGTTTCTCAGAAGAATTGCTGGGCTGATGGATTGCTGCCACAAAAAAACACAACACAAAGTAGCAACATATTCAAGAATTATAGTACAGTGAAGCACGCACTTTTTTGTAGTTTTGCTCGTGCTTTGTTTTTGCACTGTTTTTTTATGTGAATTTTTGTTGTTGTATGGTTGTTGTTTTATTATTGCTGCTATTTTGTGTGTATGTGTGTTTGTGTTGGATGCTTCTTATATGCAATGTATGTAAAAAACTGCCACTTGTTTGTAAAAATTCAAACTAAATAAGTTTTACATAAATACAGCAAGAACAAAAAATTAAAAATAAACTGAGTAACAAATTGTATCTAGAAACTGAAGATGTATGCACCAACGAACTGCAGCAATTGCTGTTCACTACACTATGGTTGCTTCATAAATAGCAAAAGTTCAATGTTGTTTTTATTGCCATAGCGGATGTGGAATTTCTTTTTTTTCTACCATTCTACTTCCCTTTTGCTTCACCCCAAAACGCATTCAAAGACACATATTTCCCTTCAGTGCCTTTCCAGCTTCTTGTTTTTGTTGTATTTTTCATATTATTGGTTTTTATGTTCCGCTCATGTTTTTGGCTTTAGGTCATTTCAACATTAAAGTACATTCTCGCACTCATATTCGTACCTATATACAATAAAAAAAAAATGAAGTTACCAACACTTGTGGCAAGCGGCTTGAAGTAAATATTATGTATGTATGTAGTACAAGTCAAGCCAAGGTAATATGCAACACACGAAACCGTAGAATTGCTATACAAAAATGTATACAAAATACAAAAAAAAAAAAAAAATGAAATGAAATTGCTATCGAAATTAATAAGGAAAAATAAAACCAGTTGAAATGGAATTTTGTAATTGATATTGCATTTTTGTAGCATACATAATAATAATTGTGCACCTAACTACAATGTATTGAGGGGAATTGGAAAATGTGGAAAAAAGAAGAAGAAAAAAAATTGTAAAAAAAAGATGAAAGAAAATCAATTTCAGAAGTGAAATATTGAAAAGTTTTATTTTTTACACTTTATTACTTTCGGGGCTGAGGTGGGGCCTGTATCTTCAACTAAGAGTTTATTGGCCATTTTGTACCTATAGTATTTAGTTTTGTTTGAACTCTTTTTGTATGTCTTAATTTCTTTCATAATTGCGAACATTTTTGTATTAACTATGGCACCCATTATGAGGTCTATGAATATTAAAATGATTTAAAAAAAAAAAATTTAAAATCATTATTTAAAAGTTCTGTTGATTATTATACTTTTGACATGCGAAAGGCGTCTAAGTCAAGAAAATAAAGCCACTAAAATATTTTTATTGATTTCTCCGTGGTGCTTTGGTTTTATATAATAATAATATTAGTATCGTGAATTTTCATAGTATTATAAAAAATGACGCCCAGCGTGGGGTGTATGAATTCTAAAGAAATTGGTCTCTTATTTTAAATTATGATCAAAGAACTTATGCTACTGTTATATTTTTATATGCAAAGGTTGTCATAAAAAACTACCAAGTCAGGAAAATAAAATTAGTAAATAATTTTCTATTGACTTTTTTATGGTGACTTAATTCTACTTTTACAAATGGAAAATATTAATATTATCAAACTTTTGTCATCTGAAAGTGGTTGAAATCGAAGCACAAAATGAAAGCTAGACATATTCTGTGAATGAAAAGTGAGTTATTTTCAATTTATGAAGCATTAATATAGACCCCACCGTAGGCGCTCTAGTTCAACTTTTATTTAGCAAATGAAAAATATCATTTTAATTCAATTTTGCTACTTGAGTTCGTTCTATTGAAGGCTCTGAAACAAAGTAACATGCCCCACTTTAGGCGTCTATTTATGTTTTTTTTTAATTTTTATTTTTGTAAATTGCAAATATCATTTCAATTGAATTTTTTCAATCGAAAGTGACTGAGTTCGAAGCATGAAATTAGAGCTTAACTAGTGCTATTGCTCTTTTTCTTTTCCTGAGGTAAAGGTACAGACCCCACTTTAGGCGCTCTATTTAATTTAATTTTAATTTATGTTTTACAAATTGAAATTGATATTTTTGTAATTGAATCTAATGAAATCGATGGAATATCATTTCCAGCAAACTTCTGAATTTAAAATAGAAACATCAGGCTAGGTGCTCTGGTTAAACTTTTGTGGATTTTGGTTACAATGTCAATTCTATTCGGGGTTTGCAACTGAAACTGACTAAAATCGAGACAGGAAACTAATGAATTCATTAACGCTGCCATGCAAAATAATGTTCCCAATTTCCGAAACAAAGATACATACCCTACGTTAGGCGCTCTAGTTAAAATTTTGTTAATTTTGGATTTGAAAGTTGAAAATATCATTCCAATTTAAATTTTCCAAGAGAAAGTGATAGAAATCACGTGAAAAATTCTGAGCTTGACTGCAGCTGTTAGCGTTACGTAAAGATATATACCCCACGTTAGGCGCTCAACTTTAAGTTTTGTTAAGTTTTTGATTAACGAATTGAAAATATTATTTTCATCCATCTTCAAGAGCAAGTGATTGAAAAGTCTTGATTTGAAAGCTTTCTGGGACAAAAATATAGACCCCACGTTAGGCGCTCTAGCTTAGCAATTGAATTTAGTACTAAGTATGAAATCAGTTTTATTAAAAGATAAAGAAAAAGTACAAAAAATTTCAATATGCCGCAAAGCAAAATACTAGTATTTTTCACATATGTAACCACATTAAAACGTACAGGGACATTCTAATTTTTCTTTCTCAGAATAATTAACGTTGATTTCCTTTAATTATACACTCGCATAAAAGTGCAAAAGTGTGGCCATCTGCATAAATCAAATAAAAACTGAAATATTTTAATACCTTAAGCCCAAACGGATTACAAGCAAATCCACTAACAACATTTGTATATAAGCTGTGGACTACTGTTTTACTAAACATACAGTGAGCACACGTTAAAAATGACCACAGCTGAAAAATAGACAACAATTTTTACAAATGTGAACATTTAAAAAGTCATTAAGAAAAAAATTTCAAACAAAAAAGAAAAAAAACACGCATACAGGTGCATAAATAAATAAACAAACAAACAAAAAAGGGGGAAAAACAAACACACAAACATTGTGGCAAAAAAAAACTGCAACAACTGAATCAAATTAAAACAGTACAAAAAAAAAAAAAAAAAAAAAAAACATATGAACGAAAAAAGGAACTAAAATAAAAGTAATGATGACAGCGAATGAAAGGTTTCAATAACAGCAACATATACTCAATGCAATGAAAGCAACAACAAAAGCAACAACAACTACTACATTTATCTCTATTCGCTGCTACAACCGGCACATTTTGGTAGAATTTGCTCAATTGCATTGAAATGAAAGAAAGAACATAAAAAATTACAAGGAAACAGCAACAGCCGCAGAAATTCAAAAACTCTGAAACTTCAAAACAGATGTGCGTTTTGTTGTTCTGTTGCTGTTGCAGCTCCTGCTGTTATCCACTGCCTGCTGTTGCTTGCTGCCTCTTCTTTTTCCTCTTTTATTTAGCAGTTTTACTTCAATATCTGTCGGTGTGTCTGTCTGTATTCCTGCTCGTATATGCTGTTGCTGCAATTACCGGTTTCTTGTATCTTAAAACATAACAAAACTTAAGTTGCAAGATCAATTCTAGCAGATTTCACTTTTTTTCTTACCTCGCTCTTTACTTGTTGTTTGCAACTTTCTGCCAGCTAAAAACCAATGAACGACAGATTTCTGTTGACTGTGCAACATCATCTTCCTCACTCAAAATCACTCGACCTGTGGAAGACTTTGTCAGTGTTTTTTTTTTTAAGGTGCAACAGCAGCGCGTATGTGCAGCGCTGAATATTAGCAACAGTTGCAACTGTTGTTCTTGTCGTCATCATCTTTTTGTTGCTGATGTTGTTGTTGTTGTTTTTATCAAGGATTGTCAATTCTTGTGTTTTTGTGAGTGAGGAAAAGGTAAAGAAAACAAAAAAAAAAAAAAGAAGCTAGTAAGAAGATTTTCGTATATGCGCGAGCGCGCTTAACTCTTTGCTTTTGGTGTTCTTCCTTTTTTTTTCTTGCTACAGCCTTTACTTTTTCTTCTTCTTCTTCTTCTTCGAAAAAAAGAAGCAGAACAAGCACCCATAGCATGTAATCAGTTAAGCACGCAGTAAATGCGCGATTGGTATGTCATAAACATTGAAGCATTGATTTTTGATTTCTACTGAAATGTCATGAAATTGTTCGTTATTTGGCAGGCAGTTAGGCAGGCAGGCAGGTAGGCAGGCAGGCAGGCAGGCAGGCAAGCAGCAAATGGTAAGGAAATGAAAATACGTTGTTGGTTTTTAGTTTTGTTTTATAGAGTATGCCAGGAGTTAAGGATATGATGTAAAATTTAAATAAATTTTAAGCAGCTTTAGCATAACAAATTAACCTATTAACTTTTGTAACGAAAGAGAAAAATTCACAAATATAAAACCCACAAAATTACACCCACATCTCAGCAGGTAGTTTACATAAATGTAAATATAATATATGAGCTGACATTTAAACCAACAGCATTTATTTCTAGACAAGTGTTAAGCCCCATTATAGAGAAAGATTAAAGACTACAAGACTTAAAAACAAATTAACCTACAGCAAAAACAAAAAACTACAAACTGCATACAGCAAAATCAACAACAAAACTCCTTTTGAAATGAGGTTTCCTTATGGTAAGAAGTAAGCAAACTTGTTAAGTTAAATGTTGTTGCTGCTGCTGATGTAGTTGTTGTTATTTTTGCGGTGGTTTTTATTGTTGCAAGGCAGTTCAAATGTAACATAAAATATTAAGCTGGCTGTTATTTAGAAGTAAAATGAAAATGAGTCAAAACGTAAAATGGAAAAAAAAAACACAAACAAATTTTTATAATTTTTCAATAAGAAAATGTTTCAATAGGTCTAGGTTGGCTTAGTCATAGCCTACACATAAAATATCTAGTCTTAGGAATTCTTAAAGAATTTAAATAATTTTTTTTGCCAATGATTTGATAGTGGGTTGTAACTCACCATGGGCGCTATCAAATCTAGTTTGCTTCTGCCAGATCTAAGTTATACAGACAAGAGTTCTATGGAACTAGAAATACCAAACATATTTGTGAAAAATTTTAGTCATGTTGAAAAAATATTTTACTGTATATCGGTTGGGACCCCACCATGGGCTCAATCAAATCAAGATTACCTTAATAAGTACTTAATAGTACTTTAGTAATGCAAATGAGGCTAGAAATACTCAAGCTATTTGTGGAAAATTCAGAAAATGCGAAAAAGAGTTTACTGTACACCAATTTACACACCACTATGGGCGCTATTAGGTCAAGAGCGCCTTCAGACGAAGTTCAAAATAGTACTAGGAATATGTAAAATATTTGAGATAAAGTCCAAACATGTTAAAAAGAGTTTGTGGTGCTTCGATATAGGCCCCACCGTGGGTGCTATTAGTTTTTGAAAATCTATCGATAAGTCACAGACAAGTGTCTATGGCATTGCGAATGGTTTCCAAAAATATTTGTGAAAGAACTCGAATCATGTTAAATAGAGTTGTTATACCCTAGTACGAGCCGTTATTTAGTCCAGATTTCCTTAGACACACCTCAGCCATACAGATGAGTGCTCAAAAAATGCTCAAAAATGAGTATAGTATGCATTAATTGAGGCCCCACTTTGGGCGTTAGTAGGTCTAGATTGACTTAGTTATACTCAATACTACCGATACGAGTGTTTAATGATACTAGTAATATTAAAAAATATTTGAGAAAAATTTCAATTATGTTGAAAAAAGTTTACAGTGATTCGTTTGAGGCCCGACCTTGGGAGCTATTAGTTCTAGACTGAGTTAGACGAGTCTAGAAACACTAGAAATATTTAAATACTTTTAAGAAAACTCTAAAAAAAATTGATTGAGGACCCACTATGTGCGCTATTATTACTTAAGCCGCACAGACGAAGTTTTAATTGCATTTAAGAAAAATTCCAATCGTTTTAAAAACTTCTTTAAATTCTATAATCAGTTGAAAAATTACGTCAGTTTTTTCAATATCGTAAGAGATTTTGGGCCGCGCAAAGGGCGCCATATCTATAAGTGTACGATGCCAGTGACCTAAAGCAACGAAAAATTATTGAAAACAAAAAATTTAAAAAAAGTAGTAAATTTACAACATTTTCACTATTTCGTAAGAGACTTCAGGCCCTGCAAAGGGCGCCATATATGTTTTTTACCATTACTCTAACCAAGAGCGATTGAAAATGATTGAAATCAAGGTATATAAATTTGTGTAAGATCCAATAAAAAATGTGCAAATGCAAGCCACATATTTGGCGCCATAGTTACGAAATGAAATTTAATCGAAATGATATTATATGTACATAACAATATGTACATAACAAATGATCTTTCAATCTTAGAATATTTCAAAACACTTGCAGTTATTTGGTTTCATGTCATATCTATTCACATTTAATTGTGTACACCTTAAGCATTTAAATGTAGCGCATAACAAAAAAAGAAAAAAATAGATCTATAAGGAGCTGAAGAGCAGTTACTGAGTAAACGACACACATACCTGAATACAAAAATGATATTTAAACATTTTGACAGCAACATTTGTCGTTTATTGACAGCGTTTAATTAGCGCATTTAAATACAATAAATAAAGATTAATTGATTAAAAGTTTCGAATGATCTATACTAAATATGACACTATCTCATAGAAAGAAATACAAAAAATAAGTTCGGAATTTAAGTTTAAGTATCTACATTGAAGTACCTAACAAAATACAAATTTCTATTGCTGCTGTTGTTGCTTGCTTACCCAACAACAACAACAACCGGTTCATTTCAATTGCTCGTCTGTCGTTTTTTTATTGATAGGTACCTACCACAAAAATTCTTGTTTTTTTTTGTTACTTTTGTACATACAAAATATTCTCCTTTCAATATTTGAAATTTCTAGTCATATCAGGTGGTGGTAGTGATGTTGTTGGTTCAAGTACCTTTATTTTTTGTGGTACCTAGCCTTAAATATAAATAAAAAAGAAGTCAAATAACAAACCTGTACGTACTTACACACACAAACAGCATCTGAAAAGAATATGTTGTTGGTTGTTGCTGTTGCTCCCACACATACTCACATTTAGACAGAGAGACAGTAAGGCATATACAGGCACATACTTACACAAAAAGCAACAACCACAAAAAGTAAAAGATAACTACTTTTGTTTTTGGTTGATTTTGGTTTTTCTAGAAGACTTTTCTGCTATGAAAGGAAGCTTCAATAAACAAAAAAAAAAAAAAAACAAAAAAAAGTAGTAGGTACCTCTATTTTTGTTATGTTTAATTTTTGGCGCGTTGCTATTCAATATTTGGTAAGTTGTTTTGTTGAATTTTTTTGGGTCCAATTTTTGGTTTTAACAGCAACCACAATAAAAAGGAAAAAAACACCAACATCAGTAACAAATACACCAAACATTACATTGCAGATACAGTAAAGTAGAAGCTTTCATTATTTGTAGTTAGTTAGATACAATGAAATTCTTTAGCTTTTACCTTTTACGTTGAGAGGATTGAGGGTTTTTTTTAGTTGTTTTTTTTTTCTGCCAATATGATCACGATCTTTATGATTTTTCTTGTTACCACTCATTGTTGATTTTCATGGTTCAAGTGCGCTTATATGTATTTACTATTATTTGTTGTTTTATTTATAGAAGTTCCTTCAATATTGACTATTTCGCAAAGGGTTTTTTTTGGGTGATTCTTTTCATTTCTAGTAGCTGGAAAAGAATTGTGTTAACATTTGTAAGGTTCTTATCGGATTAATGAATATAAAAGATTTATGCTCAATCCTTGTTAGGATGAAAATTTCTAGCTCAAGTCAGTGATTTCTTAGCTGTAAAAAAAGGTTAGGCTTTGAACAAGCCTTAAAATGAAGATTTTGGATTTTAAATATGAACTGAACCGAAGACTTTATTATTATTATTATTATTATTATTATTTGAAGGAAGGACGACTCGAAAGTCAGGCACTGCGACCTATAAGATCTTTTGTACCAAAGCCCCAAGAAAGAAAGAAAGAAAGAAAGGAAAGGAAAGGAAAGGAAAGGAAAGGAAAGGAAAGGAAAGGAGAAAGAAAGATAGATAAGAAACATACCCAAGCCGAGAATCGAACTCGGGTCTCCAGAAACAAGAGTCTGGCACTCTTCCACTAGACCACAGTGGCGATGGTAGGACCTACAGTTTAACGCCGATTCCGAACGGCTATGTGGCAATTTTTTATCAGCTCGGTGGTTTTGCCATTACCAACCAAGGTGTGTACTTGTACACATTCTTATAATTCTCATCCACTTCATATCGATAGTGAATATAAGAAGTTTATGAGAATTAACCACCAGACCAAGACGGGAATCGAACCCGCAACCTTCTGGATGAAAGTCTAGTGCACTATCCACTAGATTATCGAGGTCGTCAACCGAAGACTTAGTATTGTGAAAAAGAACTGAACTAAAGACTTTGAGTTTTGAATATGAAAAGAATTGAGGCTTTCGGTTTTGAACAAAAAGTGTTGAGTTTTTCAAAAGAGCCCAACTAGAAAGTTTAAGCGTTGAACCGGATCTGAACTGTAGACTTTGAATAAAAACTGAATTGAGGACAAAAGTAAAATTGAAGAGATTAAGGCTTGAAATAAGAAATGAATTAAAGAAGGCATGCTTTAAACCAGAACAGAAGACTTTGGGTTTTGAATAAGAACTGAACTGAAGACTATGAGTTTTAAAGAAGAGCTAAATTGAAGACTTGGGATTTTGAAGAAGAACTAAGTTAAAGACTATGGGTTTCAAACATGAATTAATTTGAAGACTTTGGGCTTTAAAGAAGAGCTGGATTTGAACAAAACTGAATTGAAAAATTTGGACTTTGGATTTAAAAAAAAAAAAAAAAATCGAATTGAAGAGTTAGGACTTTGAACAAGAACTGAACTGAAGACTGTGAACTTTGAATGATAAAAAAATTGAAGACTCAAAGTTTTGAAAAAAAAAAAAAAAAAAAACTGAAGTGAAGACTGTGGACTTGAATTTTGAGCTTCGAACAAGAAGTGAACAGAAACCTTTGAGTGAGCGAGAACTGAACTGAACATTTCAAGTTTTGAATTAAAAGTGAACCGAAAACGGTGGGTATTAAACAAGAATTGAACTGAAGGCTTTGGTTTTTAAAGGAGTGCTGAACTAATGTCTTTAGAATTTGAAGAAAAACTGAACTGAAGGCTCTGGACTTTGAACAAGAACTGAACTGAAGACTTTAGTCTTTGAATAAGAGCTAACTTGAAAGCTTAGGGTTTTTGAATAAAAACTCCACTGAAACTTTTAGCTTTTCCCAATAACTTAACTGAAGACTGTGGATTTTGAAAAAAACTGAACTAAAAAGATTGGGGTTTGCGCAAGAGCCGAAAGCTTCACTAAAAACAAAAAGTCTGACTTAAAAAGAAAACTCTGTTGGTGTCAAAAACCCACTTCTTCTATATCTTGGAAATATAGACTTTTTTTAATAAAACTAACTTGATTCTAACTAACTGGAAATAAGATTGGAACAGGAAATAGTTAAAGCGTTTGGACCATGCTGGTGCATAAATAGAATTGTGTGCGAGTGTGTATCCTAGAATTAATCTTTCCGTTTCATTGCCGCTCCGGTTGTGTGTTGAGTTGCCCGACAAGTCCAAACCAACTGGAAATGAAACTGTAACAAAAACAAGTTGTCGTGCCGAGAACCATGGCAGCACACTCGTATAGAAATGTGCCAATATACCTAAGTGTGTGCCTCGAATTTATCTTTGCCATTACGATCGTCTACTGTCGTGCCGGCCAAATGCGAATCAAATTGTATTTACTCTTTTATGTCTGGAAAGCTTTCCTTTCTTTATGACAATCAAATAAAATGGTAGTAGTCGCTTTATATAGACTGAGTCTTCTACTCAGCATTGTTCCAACTTACATTATATTTTTCTTAATTTTCAAACTCCTAACAAAGTAACAAACTTCACATTAATGTCATGACAACTCTAAAAGGGGAAACATTTGAGATTAAAGAACAAAAACAGTTCAATAAAAAGTAAAGTTTTCAACTATTACGCTGTATATGCTGCCATTGACATTGAGTGATCTTGAGCGATTAGTAGATGCGCCATTTAGAAATGCATTTCAACGGTTAGTGTTCTCCTTATTTTATTGACCTTTTTTCATAGAAATGCTATATACTGTTCATTTGGTTGTTCAGTTGGTCTCTGTATTTAGCCTAGAAGCACTGGCTTAATTATACATTTCAAGCTCACGATCAGTAGCAATTATTACATGTAACACTCAGCAGTACACAAGCATACATACACACACACATACAAACACATATAAAGCGATTACGAAAATGCTGAGTCTCAGCGGATGATCATCACCATCATCATAGTCGGAGCAATGATGAGCAGTTTTTATTTAGTTCTTCTAGATGGTGTTGTATTTCGGTACAATATTTGCTGCTTGATTTTGAAACCTCTTCGCATTTATTTTATGTATGTATGTATGTATGCATGTAGTCGGTCCAAAGATGAAGTTGAAAATGTAGACGTATGTTGTTACTGTTACTGGTTGTTTTTGGTTGTTGTTGGTTACTGAATGCCTTCAAGGCAGATATTACATGCGCTAACTTAACTAATTGCTTAACTTAACTTGGCTACGTTTCAATGTACTACATATATGTATTTTTAAGCTGTCATTACATGAACGCGTCGTCTTCATCTCCGAACTCGAGATGAAGAAACTCTAGCAACGGGCAAACAGTCGGCAGCTGCGTTTGGCAAAATAGCAAATACTAAAACGTCAACACTTTTTTGTTTTAAAGAGCTTAAGAACAACAGCAGCAGCAGGTAGGCGAGCAAGAGAACAGCCAAGATGGACAGTTGGACAGTCTAGAGTCACAACAGCCTCTTGAAGAGAAAAATGAAAAGCAAAATCAATGTGAACATCATAATCCAAAAAGTAGCTATAGTTTGTGTTGTTGAGTTTGATGTTGCTGTTGGTGATTGGTGTGATGATGACAATGACTGTGTTTGCTGATGATGACTCTGCTGATGATGGCGATGATGATGACTGTCTTCATGACACTGACGATGATGAGGTCGTCAACGTTTTGAAATAATGAGAAAAAATATGAAAAAGAAAAAATTGTGCTGATTGCTGATTGGAAATGATACTTAAGCTTAGGCTTAGAAATGCTTAAAAATAATCAGATTTTGAGATTTCAATTTGTTGCAGAACAACAAGCGAAAATCGCTAGCCCGCTAACGTGATGTTAACTTTATTCGTGAACTGAACAAAAATTGAGCTGAATTGAACAAACTAGAAACAAATGTAAAATCATCTTCAACATCGACATCATACTTAGGATTATTATTGGTGAGTGTTTGTCCGTCTTCAAATCTGTCTGTCTCTCTCTGTCTATTTTCTAACTTACATCAATATGGGTGTAGTACATAGAGTTGCAAACGTGACTGTGTCAAGAAATCGTGAACATTTGACAACACAGCAACAATAGCGGAACTACAAAAACAAAACAACTAACAATCAACAATGGCAATTTACAAAAAAAAAAAGAAAAAACAAAATTAAATCTGAATCTGAATCCAAAACCAAACTTAAACTATAAAATCGCATAAATCTGATGATGTTGTTGATAATTCCTAGTTCAATTGTTTTTGTTAGAGAGGTTTTTTGTTTTCCTATTTGCTGTATTTATTAATGTTGTTCTATGTAGCCAGCTTATTTTTGAACTCATCATTATTGTTTTTTACGTACTTTTTTTGTTGTTGCTGCCTGCTAGATATTGCTAAACATCATTGTTAAAAAGTTAAACCCATTATTTCGCTTATAGTTACTTGATTATATTATATCATTAATGTGACATCGTCGTGTCATTTCATGAAATTATATTAATTACAAATAACAACAACTTCTATTGTAGAAAAAAGATTGCAAAAAAAAAAAAAAAAAAAAAAATAATATCAACGTCGTCTTTTTTTTTTAAGTACAACAATGACAAATAATAATAATTTACTTGTTCGCATGACATCAGAAAATTGCGAAATTATTCGCTAACAGGCATGAAAAAAAAACAAAAATATATACCTATAAATCTTTTTTTAAATTATGCCGAAAATGTACTTTAAGCTGATTTTTAAATGTTCTAGAATGATTTCATATTAGTGTGTATGATTTATATGATTTCATACGCATTTATAAGGTTTCCGAACATACCATATACATAAATTCCAAGTATGTTCATTTAGTTTCTATGTAACACAAACCAGAAGGCGTAATTCATTGTTTAGATAAGTTTTAAATTTAGCGAGTGTAGAATAAATGAGCTAAATTGAAGTAAACACTAAAATTAAAACCAAAAAATTTATAGAGTTCTGGATTGTAATTGATGTATGCGAAAATTTTCATGCCAAATATTGTAATCAGATAAATTGGTGAAAATGGGAAATTATATATATGAAGAGTGTAAAATACTTTAATATTTAATTAAGTACTAAAATTTTAAAATGTTTGTAAGGTTTGATGTAGAAATTTCAATTATTACGATATCTTCCAATTATAATAATATGATCAAATAAACCAGGTCTGAAAGCATTTTTTCAATTTAGAAAATTTAAAAGCCAAAGGTTCAGGATTGAAATTCCTATTTATATGTGAGAAGACACTGAAGAATTATATTACATTCAGATAAGTTTGGCATTGGGTATAATGAATCTATAGATATGAAATATAGAGTGTTCAGTATAGAATAACACTTAAATTTATTCGAATTAATTGACACATTTGTAGGGTTTTACTATAATTTGAAATTTATTTTAGTGAAAACTCTCAAGTTTAATATTGAGATGAATGAATTATTAAAATTCAAATGGAAAACTTAGAATTTTGGAATACTTGTTAAATATTAAATGTTACCCGAATTTGTGAGGTTTTGTATATAAATTTCTATATGTGTGAAAGTAACTAAGTTTAGCATTGTGATAAGATAATATGGGCGCAGTATTAATGATTAAATATATTTAAATATTAAAGAGTTTAGAATATGTAAACAGTTAAATACATTTTTTATATAATAATTTGAAAACATTTTTAGGTTTTTGGATTAAAATTTTTATTCATATGCGAGGCTGAAAGTAATCAAGTTTTCTATTCCGATCAGATAATTTAAGAATTGTATATAATGGTGTAATAAACAGATATAAAATTCGCAACACTGCGAATGGTTGAAGACTTAAGAATATAATAATATTTAGTCACATTTGATTGTAAATTTTTTCCAGCATTTAATATTGCAATCAGATAAATTAAAAATTGGGAATGGTTTAATGATTCAATAAATAAAAACTACATGAAAAGTATAGACTATACGAATAACTACTTAAGTAAATTTCGAATTTTGAAGAGTATATTCGAATTTAGAGGCATTTGTAGGGTTTTTGATTGCATATATTTGTCAAAGATAATCATCTCAATTTGCGATCAAAACATTTACAGAGTTGAAATTTATTTAGGTGAAAGCTCTAAATTTTAGTTCTATGGTCAACAAAGGAATATTGAACATAATTTAGCAATTGAATAAATATAAATTAAGTGTAGAGTAGTTTAGTATTTGAGCACACGTTTAAGTTTAATGACATTTGAAAGGTTTTTTATTTAAACTTATATATGTAAACATTCTCATTATGGCTATAATTCCGAGTAAGAAGGAAACCATGGAATAATGATTGTTAAAGCTCTTCTCCAGTTAGAGTTTCATATCACTAACTTAGTTTGCTAAAATCTTATAATCAAATTTTTCAATGTCGAGTTTCTGATGGATTATAATAAAGTGTACCGAAACTTTTAGTGCTTTAACAAATGAAGATAGCGATAAACATATCGAGCTAGGAAAATTATGTTTAGAGAAATATTTTGTGAGCGTGCTAACTCGAATAAAACTTAAGCAAGTTGTCTTTCCACCCTGAAACACCTTTCTGTTCCAGCCATGATCGATCATCAGTTGTAGTACCATTGAAGTACTTAAGTGAAAAAGTTTTAAGATTTTTCAAAAAGAGTATTATGATAAGATTCTAACTTTTTCAAAACATTTTTATGAATGTGAATGTTCTCTTGCTATAAAAAGTAAGCAATCGCTTCAGCGCATTCGCTCTAATTTCAAGCAAGTAATTTACTACTTAAATGACAAGAACAAAAAAAGAGAATAAAAAACTAAACCAAAAAATGTAATAAAAGCTAAGGAAAAGAAAAAAAAGTACCAAAACAAAGCGCAAAATAATTTAAAAAAGGAAAAGAAAACACTAAAAGAAAAAAAAAGAGAAGCACAAGGAATGTGCTTATACAAAAAACAAAAAAAAAAAAAAAAACGTTTAAAATGCAATAATTTACTAAAAAAGGCAGCGCAAAAGGGCATAAAATAACTTGGCACAATTATGAAATTTCAATAAACCAGTTTCGGTTTCGTTAGTAACACCAAAACATCAACATCAACAACAAATAACAACAAAAGAAAAGTGCGCCTATATATGCGTGTATATGAGAAAATATGCAACCATACACTAAAAGAAGAGAGAAAAGGAAGAAGAAGTGCATGTAGAAAAAGAGGCAGAAAACGAAAAAAAGAAAAAAGCGTGTACTGACAATTATTGTGAACAACACAGAAACATCATTGCCACCAGCACATACAACACCAACAAACAGCGAACAACAACTTCAAGACCAATAACAGCAACTGCAACTGCAACAATATTAATAATAATGAAAGATAATGATGAGCCGAGATGAGCTAACAACCGACAGATAGACAGAAAAACGCAAGAACTTGGACAGTGTTAATAAAAAGTGAGTGTGGGGATTGAGAAAAGTAATATTTGTTTGTTTGGAAAAATTTAAATAGTTAAAAAATAAATGTATTCTAATTAGTTGCCACTGCAACTTTTCTGTACTTAAAAAAATTTGTATTAATTTATTACTTAATTTTTTTTTTGTTAAATTCTTAATATTTTTTACTACAATATTTATTGCCAACACTTAAAATACAAAATTTTTGTTAGCATACATCTATGCATTAAATCATATTTATTACTTACAGAATTTAATGCATTTCCTTTTTCCATAATTTTGTATATACAAATTTCATTATCTCAACATAGCAATTTAGCTTATGTCATAAGCAGCAGATGCTGCTTGCATATACTCATATACATTAGGGCGTACCATTTTTTGTGAAAAGTGCTCTGAAAAAAATTCTATATTTGATCCTGATTAACTTAGCCGAAGAAAGTATGGAAAAAAATTAATCCTATCTTCCAGTAAAATTCGTAGAAGTTTCAAAATCACAGAATATTTTGAAGCTAATAACAAATTTAAATCTAATCTAATTTTCCGCAAAATACTTATCTATCTAGAGGTTTTCTGGGTTGAGAAATTCATTTTTGACTTTCATTTTGGCTTACGACTTTGCCTATGTTGAATAGGTATTTCTGAAAGTGACCGTGTCTAGATAGCATCTGCGTTATGTAGTAGTTTATATCCTCGAAGGGTCGATTGCACCATTTGTTCACGCTTGGTATTATCCTTATTGTTCATCTTTCTTTTGTTTCTGCTGACCAGCGATCCTGCCATAATCGCATTGTATGGGCTCTAGCTGTGTGTTGATTCCAGTGTCGTCTTTTTTCTTCACCTAAAGTTGTCTTCTTTATCTTGCAAGTAGATCTATTAGTATTGTTTCGGACACTGTGTGGTACGCCGAAGCCACTCGGAGTGCTGCTGTCCTCTGCATCTTAGCTAAAATCATCCCTCGGAGTTCGACCTTCAAGGTATCTGCCAACACTTCGCTCCCATACAGTAGTATCGAGTTCGTCGTGTCCATGAGCAATTTTCTTGTGCTGGCAAGTGGACCTCCAAAGGTAGATTTTTTGTCATACTTTCTTCGGCAAGTTGATCGGGATCGAATATAAATACTTTCTATCAGAGTTCTTAAAAAAAAATATTCATCTATACAAATTGGCACGCCCTAATAAACATATATATATATATGTATATTACCCACGCCTTAACTATTCATAAATATCTGTTGTATGTTGCTGTAATATTTTTACCAACAACAAAAACGAAAAGTGGATGAAAACCAAAACGTAGCCAGCTTTTGACATTTATGATGTGGCAAAATATGAAATGTGACTGCGTTCGCGGATTTGTAAAAAAAAATGATTACTATTGATAATAATTTGTTGTAGTTGCTGTTATTGGGATGCTATGTTGTTGAGTTGCTGCTGCTGTTGTTGCTTAATGGTGTTGCATTGATTTATTATATTTGTGTATAGCGATTCTGTGAGCTTTCTAGGAAGGTAAGGGAAATGTTGTTGTTGTTGTACGTGTGATATATAAGTTTGTTGTATGTAAGATTAATAAGCATTTTAGTATTTGCAATTATTACTTGTCAATAAAAATATCTTATGTAGAAAAAAGTTTTTCCAGCTTCTCATACAATATTTTGTTTACTTGCATATATACTTAATAATCAGAACTATGAGAAATATAAATTAGAGGGAATTGTTTGGAAGTCAGAAAACAATTCCCTCTCCCAGAAAACAATTCCCTCTTTGAATATATTGTGAAAAAAAAAAACAAACAAAAAAACAGTTATTCAGAGAATTTTTTCGAGTAGGAGAGCTATGATGGTTTGACTGTATTTAAATGAGACTGCAGGAGTGATAAATTTCAATTGAATAATAAATAGTATTCGAATTTCCAACTAAAATAAGCATTGAAATTTTCAGTGACTTTCATTAGCTTTGCGATTTTTAATGGCATTACATTTTTCAATGGTGAATAAAGTTTCGAACTTTATCGAGAAAGTAAAAATTATGTCCAAAATAAAAAAAAGTTTTACCAGAAAATTTCTCTTTTCAAGATCTTTCAGAAAATACGTGACTGATCTGCCGTTAAAAATCGACCATTCAAATCGCTCCGCCCTAATGTATTGTTCATTAGTAAGAGGCTTATAGACCCAGAAATTACTAAACTGATTGTGCTTAAACTTACAGGATATATTTGTTTTGATGTCAGAAAGGCCAAGTCGCTAATTACAAGTGGTCATGGCACTCCCTATTCAAACCTTACACTTTTTTGGATATATTGAAACTATTTTCAGTACAGTATTGCAGTTTGTTAACAAGGGCGTTTGCTGGCAATGTCATGATACAGGAAAAATGTGGGTAGAACTGAAAAAATTAAAAAATAAAATAAAAGAAAAATAATGTAAAAAGAGGGTATGGCGTTTCCTACATAATCTGAATATTCATTATGGGATATCTGAAGAACTATTTGTAGTAAGGGTACCAAAATTTGGTATAGCAGTATAATTTTTCAATACTAAAGTTATTGTGGACTTAGTTTCAAGTGGGCATGGTACCCCATACAACCCTAATGCGATTTTGAGTATACCTCCAGAACTATTCACAGTGAAATTATGAGATTCGGCTCAAAAATATTAGTTGATAATGAAATGTAATAAAAAAATTGTGGATGAATTTGGAAAGGGGGCGTGGCACCTCCCATACAATCTGGATTTTATTACGGGATATCTCAGAAACAGTTTCTTACTAGCCAAAATTATTCAGTGACAAAAATATGAAATGGAATTATCATTAGCTTTTCATTATTCGAAGAATAATGAAATTTACATTATATTAACATTACATATTTAAATTGTAAAAAAGTGATCAATGATAATGTTTCTAGAAAGCATTATTCACTACTTATAAACATGTATGCGCACTAATATTTTATCCAATTACTAAATTTTCTTTTTAATTTTTACAGAATTTCAAATCAATCTCTAATATCTACTAAATGGACATGCGAGAAAGGTGAGTTATTTATGTTAATTAAATTTTTTTCATAATACATATTGCAACTAGAAATCTACAAGTATAGCTACGACTACAACAACAACGGCTTAAAATGATTAACCGATTTCGATCGAAATCGTTTCAACAATAATTTAAAAAATTAAAAAACAAAAAAAAATAATAATAATAAATGCTATGCTGCATTTAACAATTCGTGAGATAAAATATACTTACATATACATATATATACGAGTATATTACGATCAAGAGATAATGAAAAAGTCATGAACTAATCTGAAAAAAAAAAAATTCAAATACGTACATACAAATTAATCACATGCATGCTTCAAAAGTGTATGAGTTTATGCGCGAAAGACAGTGGTGGAGTTAGAGTTTTCTCTATTTGTAAAATAAACAAAACAAAAGTTTTCAAACTGGTTCCAGTTTTTTTTAAATTTTTAAATGAATAAAAAATGGCTTTTTCCTTAAAATTAATCAAAGATATGAGTAGATTAAAAGCAAATGGCAAGTTACATTCGGAAGAGTTTTTACATGCAATGGTATAAATATACCAACCGGTAGAGAGATGTTATTTTTCCCTGAAATTCTGATGAGAGAGAAAATATTTAAAGTTTTGCTTTCAATTGTTCAATTTTAAACTTTGTCAAAGATTTTGATTATAACTTAAGGTTGTTTTGTAATCAAATATGTAGATAAAAAAATGAATAGTTTGTTTTCATTAGAATTTTAGGTTGTTATGCAATCAAAAATGCAGATAAGAAACAAATGAATATTTCTTTTAAAACAGTTGGTATCTAGATATGTGCGCGCAATGGCAGAAAGTGCTCTCCATAGACAAATCATAGTCATTGCTACTTATTAAGTAAGAGTAAAAAATGCAAATTCATAAGCAGAAAATATTTCACAAACTGCTCTCCACTGACCAATCACAGTCGTTGTTTCTCATTCACTGAGAGTAAAATTCTGGTGAGAAGATGAAGAGAGAAACTATTTCATACTATGCTTTTGATTGACCAATGACAATCATTGTTTTCCCAATTAAATGAGTGAACAATTATTTCAATAAACGCAGTAGAAATTGAAAGTCAGCTGTAATGAACTACAAATACTTTTTCTTTTCAAAAGAATTCAAATATGTAGATTAGAATTTAGGTTTTGTTGTGTGCTCTTGATTTTCTTGTTCTTCTCTGTAAAATTAATCAAAAATGTAGATAAAAACCTATTGTGCTTGCACATTATCTACAACTAAAATCTTCTTCTTTTTATTATTACCCAAACACAATTACCTGCACTGTTTCATCAAGCATGTATATGCGATTGAACTCACCTACTTTTTGTTGGTTTCTTACTGGCATTGTCCTCCTATACATACGTATAACTAAACATTTCTACAATACAGTAAATCAAAGTATAAATTAAAATACGTGTGCAGAGAAAAAAAAAGTAGAAAAGCAAATCAGTGAAAGCGTGTGAACTGAACTTGAGCTCTAATTTTTTATTTCTTTATTTTTTTTTTTTCGTATTTGCCTCCAACTTCAAACAACAGACATTAACATTTTAATTCATGCTTTACAAAAATTCCATTCAAAGTAAACAATCAAAACTGTATCTCGATATTATGTATGTATCTGCATATGATGAAAGAAAAAGAAAAAGAAGAAAAAACAAAGAAGATATCTTTATCCCATAGCGATATCAGTTAACAATAATGTCTAGATTGTCAACTGTCAAACAATAAAGTAAAATTACAGACTATATACAGACATTTGCGGTAAAGAAAATAAACTACTAACTACAGCAAGTAGTGGAAGGAGTAGAAAAAGTAGTAGTAGTAGTGGTAGCAGTAATAATAAGAGTAGTAGCCGTACTTGTAGTGAATGGAAAGTGTTGATACCTCTTCACTTTACAATGAATTAATTCATAAAATACACAATTGTGTGATGGACTACTTGTAGCTTTCACCCGTCATAAATTTTTCTATATGCATACATATATTTTTGAAAATTTTCAATTGCGACATCAACTTAATATAAGGCATAAAGTACACTGGGTTGGTTTAAGTAAAAATTCGATTAACTCCGAATACCGGTAATGTCTTATACGCCTCATAAAGTAAATATGTATACTGCATTAGCGGACCCCTATTAGATCCATCTTGTTAAAAATTATTTCTTTTTGCTGTAGTCGTCAAGTGGAATAGTACATATCAATAGTACATAGTGAATTATATAAAGTTAAAAATTTGTTTGAAGAGCCAAACCGCATGGTTAAGAATAACCTAAGTTTTACTTAACCTAAGTTTATATTATATTTTTTTTTCTCTACAACTTAAAATAAAAGGTATACCAAATTTTTGATTTGAGACTCACAATGATTCTAAAGAAATTTTATTTAAGATTTTTGCCTGCATTTGGATAAGTAATTTTTCGCGGATCTTTGGAGCCTTAGTGGACAAGATCCGCCCGAGTCAATACTGCGTAGCAGGGCAACTACTTCGAACGCCTTGGTAGGCGTCACTCAGCAACGTTTACAACCTAACTTCTTGGATACTTTGTCACCAATTCACACGAAAAACTCACGTACGATTAAAGTTTTTAGTTTTGTCGTTAATTTACCTGACAATCAGGTCCTCCACCACCATCATCGGTGCTCATTGTGTTTAAGATTTACTAATTTCTAATTTTCTAATTTTTAATTTCTAATTTAGTATTACTTAAAATATAGTTTTATGATATAAAAAGTGCTTATTTTTCCATGAAAGTTTAAAGTTAAAAGTTAAAATGAAGTTTGTTTAAAAATAATCTGTAAAAGAATAAGAAATTAATCGTAAAAATGCATCTGGGTTAATATGAATTTTCAACCTGTGCCATCATAAATTTCATTTATGCCACTAATATTAAAAGTACTTGTTTAGATATATAAATACACATTCTATAAAAACCTTCGTGACCAGGCCTGTTAGCGCTAACAACGATGGATACACGCTGGTACTCATGTAAGTTCAAGTAAAAACTTTCTTTTTGATATATATATATAGTAAATAGTTTTAATAATTAGTTGGTAAAAATATTATTGAATTTTGTATAAATATGAACCTATAAGACGTAATTACTTATTCTTAAAACTAAGCTTAACGTAAACTTTAAATTAAACATCGAATCGATCGCGCTTTTGATTATTATTTTTATACGTGGGTATAAATTATTGAAATATCGTAAATTTTTCTTAAATTGAATAATGTTAAAATGTATTATGTCGTACAATTTTAGTCTCTCTTAAATAATGTTTAAGATCATGCGAATTACTGTAACATAATCTCATAATGAATAAAGAGTAGTTACGCCAATATAGCGAATTTGTTGTTGGACCGTTAGATGGAAATGGTTGGGCTGGAGAGAGTAACTCTGCTCTGATGGTTGGGAAAGGGAGAGTAGACGAAGCAATGACAGCTGCGCTTCTACTTTTAGTATACTTGGACTTATTCATTTGCTACATTATTTATATCTAAATACCTAAGTTGACTATATTTTTCTTCTTTTAGTTTCCTCTCTTATTTTCTGGCAAAACCTATAGTGCATGAAAACTTTGTGTAGATAGCTCTTATGTGCAATAGTTGGCTAACAAGAATCCACCCTCCGGCGAGTACAGTCCAGGTTAAAGCAAGCATGCACGCACGTTACGTCAACCAGCATAAGGCAAGGTCTATTACATAAAAATGGCGCCCAACGTGGGGCCCTAGCGATTAAGTTCGTATGGTTCCACATCTCTTAAGTTTTTTATAATCTTTTGTTGGTTTTGGAATTAGTGATTTGTGAATGCGATGTCGTTCAGCTAACCAGCTAACAAAATATTGTGATACAATGTCAACAAGAATCTGCTAGACGCAGTAAATTTTCATATGAATGATTAGCTTTACTTGGAATAAGAATAACTTAGTTTACTGGGTTATCTTACCGTTTAGTTTTATCATTTTGTTTTTTTCCCCCTTTAAAATATTTAGTTTTTTTGCGTGATTGAAAAGCACTAACATATATATGCAGTATCTGCAAATAATTTTATTTTTTTTGTAAGACCAGTTTATTTTTCGTAGCAATATCGAATACACAAGTTGTGCTAGGAGCAAATATAGAAATCTCTTTTATTCCTCTAACGGTACCCAATCAACACTTTCGCACAATAAGACTTTACAGATTTTGGAAAAATAAGATCATAATTTTTTTTTACTCATAGTTTATATAAATTGTAATTATGCCTGTGACTCATAGTATGGAAAATTTAAATCAAGGGATCGAGCCTAATGGCGTTTGCTCGATTTGCAATGATCCCATATCGCCAGAAGACTTTAGATTAACTCCTTGCCAGCACGGTTTCCACCTAAATTGTATATCGGCTTGGTTAAAGGAACATGAATCATGCCCATTATGTAGGTCGTCATGCGATGCGCTTTCATTAAAAAGTTTTGAAATGGAAGGTGCACGTG
This sequence comes from Toxonevra muliebris, assembly GCA_963691655.1. Taxonomy (NCBI): domain Eukaryota; kingdom Metazoa; phylum Arthropoda; class Insecta; order Diptera; family Pallopteridae; genus Toxonevra; species Toxonevra muliebris. The sequence continues at coordinate 76,459,636 of OY829329.1, forward strand.
CTGCTATGGCAGTGGACGTTCCTCAAGGTGCTATACCTAAATCAAATTTACGGAATCGTCCACAAACACGATCTATGAATTTAAATCCCGACTGGGGATCACAACCAAATATTCAATCACCTCACCGTCGCGGAAGACCGCCAAGACAACACAACTCACCTCGCCTGAACTTTGATGCAAATCAGGTGCAGGGTTTAATAGACGCATCAATTAGAAATTTACAAAGTAGTAATGCGCGAGAAATTCGTAGCATAGTAAACCAAGTGGTTTCAGAATCTCTCGAAGCATATTTTGGAAATATGAATTTAAATAACGTTGCGAATCGCAATGATGCGAGACCAAATAATACGCGTCGTAACTCACCCAACGATCCATGCCCGTCTGCTACTAGTCGGCAAAATAGGGAAACACATCAAGTTGATGATGATAATATATACCCCAACCAAAATGTTCGTAATCGACCCGATAATAATTTGCCATCACCAGAAGTAGTTGCAAAAATTATGCTTAATTGGAAACTCACTTTCGATGGGTCATTAGAAAAAGTAACTGTAGACGAATTTATTTACCGTGTTAATGCGCTCACAGTGTCGTCATTGCGAGGAAACTTCGCTGCTCTGTGTCAAAACGCTCATGTACTATTCGAAGGTAGAGCAAAGAGTTGGTTTTGGCGTTATCACCATTCAGTGAATGCTCTAGACTGGTTCGATATTTGTGATGACCTTCGACGACATTTTAAAGGCTATCGTAGTGATTTTGAAATCAAAGAAAGTATACGCAATAAGAAGCAAAAATCTGGTGAGACGTTTGAAAAATATCTTGATGGAATATTATCTCTTGCTGATAGTTTGAAAACACCCATTGTAGAGAAAGAGCTCGTTGAAATCCTAACTCGAAATCTGCATCCAGAAATAAGACTAGAATTATTACACCTAGAAATAAAAACTATTTCAGAACTTCGACGTTGTTGCCGTAGAAGAGAAAATCTCTTTTCAGAAATGCATACCTCTTCTTATCCCACAAGACCACATTTTTCTGCTAAAAGGCAGGTAGTAGAATTAGACAATGGCGATAGCATTCCCTCGGATAATGAAAATATAGAAGTAATTTCAAAAACCAATGATGTGAACGGTATTAAATGCTGGAATTGCGATGAAACGGGTCATGCATACAAACAGTGTCTAAAACCTCGTAGAGTATTTTGCTATGGTTGCGGCCTAATTGCTTTCTTCTTTCCTAACTGTCCTAATTGCAGTAAACCGGAAAACCGAAGAATGGGTGTCGGCAAGCTCAACAACCGGCATCCACAGTCAATGTAGAGAAAACAAATCAGCCAGCTTTAACAATTCTCAAAAATAACATTAGTAATCGAACACAAAAACCTAAACTAAAACCACTCAAACCTTTTCACCAACGTCTCATGGAATACAATAAAATACGTTCTAAAATACTTAAACAAAATCGTTCGATTTTACGTGCACGGAAATTTTGGAAAAATATCGCTACTAAACATGACAATATTCTTTCCGCTATTGTAAACAAACCAGGAGACTTACGACCTTATGCTTCAATTACGATATTAAAAAAGTCATTATTAGGGTTGTTAGATTCTGGAGCGTCTGTTAGTTGCATAGGTGGAAAACTTGCTCAGGAATTAGTTGATAGTGATGTAAAAATTAAGAAAATCAAACAGTCGTTGCGTACAGCAGATGGGTCTGCACAAGATATATGTGGCGTAATTTTGCTTGATGTTACGTATAAAAATTTAATAAAACAAATTGAATTTTACATAGTTCCGTCTTTGACGCAAGATGTTTATTTAGGAATTAATTTCTGGAAGAGTTTTCAGATTGCCACAAAATTAGTTAGTGAATTGTCTGTCCCAGAAGCAGCCTCGGATAGGCATGATTTAACAGATGAGCAGCTGTGTAAGTTAGATGTCGCCATCAAAAGTTTTCCTTCGTTTGAAGAGAATGGACTAGGTAAAACAACGTTGTTAGAACACCACATCGACGTAGGTGATGCGACCCCCATTAAACAACGGCACTACCCGATTTCTCCAGCGATCGAAAAACTAATGGGCGTAGAGATTGATAGAATGTTATCTATGGGTGTTATAGAAGAGTCAAATAGCGCATGGTCTTCTCCTGTTATATTGGTTAGGAAACCTGGAAAGATCAGATTTTGCTTAGACAGTAGAAAAGTCAATTCCGTCACAGTAAAAGACGCATATCCACTACCACATATAGAAGGCATTTTGAGTCGGCTACCAAAAGCAGAGTTCATCTCGAGCTTAGATCTGAAAGATGCATTTTGGCAAATTGGTTTGAATAAAGATTCTCGTGATAAAACCGCTTTCACCGTACCAAACAGGCCTCTGTATCATTATACCGTGATGCCATTTGGGCTTTGCAATGCACCGCAAACCATGTGTAGATTAATGGACAAAGTTATCCCCTACAATCTAAAAGAAAGAGTTTTCGTCTACTTGGATGACCTTCTCCTCGTTTCAGAAGATTTCCCAAGCCATATCAGTCTCCTACAAGAAGTAGCATACCACATACGTAAAGCAGGACTGACCATAAATATAGATAAAAGCAAATTTTGCTTAAAACAAGTTCGCTACTTAGGGTACGTCGTCGGTTATGGAACTTTGAAAACAGACCCTGGTAAAGTATCTGCTATTGTGGACTATCCACAACCAAAATCAGTTCGGCAATTACGCAGGTTTCTAGGAATGACCGGATGGTACCGGCGATTTATAGCCAACTTTGCAGAAATAACTCACCCCTTAACTGAATTGCTCAAGAAAAATCGGACTTTCGAATGGTCATCTGAAGCTCAAATATCGTTTGATCTTTTGAAAACAAAGCTGACTACAGCGCCACTTCTCAACAATCCAGATTTTTCAAAACAATTCATTATGCAATGTGATGCGAGTCAAAATGGAGTTGGTGCAGTACTAGCACAAGTAACAGAAGACGGAAGCGAAGCTCCGGTAGCATTTATGTCACAAAAATTAAACAAAGCGCAAAGAAATTATTCCGTAACAGAACAAGAATGCTTGGCAGCTGTTATAGCAATTAAAAAGTTTAGACCGTATATAGAAGGACAGGATTTCGTTGTAATTACTGACCATGCGAGTCTACAGTGGCTTATGAAACAGACTGATTTGAGCGGACGTCTTGCAAGATGGGCACTCAAATTACAAGGATATGATTTTAAGATTCAGCACCGAAAAGGTAGTTGCAACGTTGTTCCAGACGCGTTATCTCGAACCCATTCCGACAATGCTGATGCCATATGTGACATTCAGATAGAACCAGCCGCTGACATTGATTTATTTTCTCCAGCATTTGATAGTGTAGAATATATTGCTTTGAAAGAAAAAATCCAAGGTAACCCTTCCAAATACCCTGACCTTGCAGTTAATAGTAAATATATTTACCACAGAACAGAATATTATGATGGAGATGAAGCTAGAGAAAGTGAAGCATGGAAACTCTTAGTTCCCTTAGAGTTACGCAAACCAGTTATGGAACGTGCTCATGATGATCCTTCCAGTGCTCATGGTGGTATTGGAAAAACATGTGAAAGGATACGCAGGTTTTTCTATTGGCCAGGACTTTTTCGTTCGGTACGCGAATATATTTCAAATTGCATAGTTTGCAAGACCACCAAACATCCTACAAAAGTATTGCGACCACCAATGGGAAAGATTAAATTTTCCGATAGAATATTTCAACACCTGTACGTAGATCTTATAGGACCATTTCCGCGATCCAAAAATGGCAATATTGGCATCTTAATCGCTGTAGATCAAGTATCAAAATTTACTTTTCTGTTTGCTTTAAAAAAATTTACCTCAATAGTCATAATAAATTTACTAAAAACTAACATTTTTGACGTTTTTGGCGTTCCTGAGCTTTTAACAAGTGACAATGGCAGTCAATTTAAATCGACTGAATTTGAAGGATTTCTTAACAAATTTGGTATCCAACATATTTGCACCGCAATTTACTCTCCACAGAGCAATGCGTCGGAACGTGTAAACCGCTCAATTAATGCTGCCTTAAGAGCGTATATAAAGAAAGATCAGCGTGACTGGGACAAACATCTTAGTAGCATTAATTGTGCACTTCGTAACTCCATTCACCAAACAATTGGTTACAGTCCTTATTACGTAGTTTTCGGTCAGTACATGATGACGCATGGTAATAGTTATGAGCTTTTGCGTAATATTAATATGTTGAGCGAAGGACGAATAGAAAATGAGCAAATGCGACATGATAGATTACTCCAATTACGTGAAAATATTAAGGTTAACTTACGGAAAGCCTACGAGAAGAATATGCATGTTTATAATTTGCGATCACGACCCATTGAGTATACTGTAGGGCAAGAAGTTTTAAGAAGGAATTTCGCGCAAAGCAAAAAGAGTGAACGATTTAATGCTAAATTGGCTAAAACTTTTCTCTGGGCGCGGGTTCGAAAGAAAGTGGGTTCAGCCTATTATCAACTAGAAGATCGAGACGGCAAACTTTTGGGAATCTATCATGCTAAGGACATGCAAACTATGTGATTTCATACTTGATTAATTATTGGAAAAAAAAGTCCATTTTTCAGATCTTTCGACTCCTTATCCTATAATTAGCCTCAAAATCTGTGTTGTGATGGACTACTTGTAGCTTTCACCCGTCATAAATTTTTCTATATGCATACATATATTTTTGAAAATTTTCAATTGCGACATCAACTTAATATAAGGCATAAAGTACACTGGGTTGGTTTAAGTAAAAATTCGATTAACTCCGAATACCGGTAATGTCTTATACGCCTCATAAAGTAAATATGTATACTGCATTAGCGGACCCCTATTAGATCCATCTTGTTAAAAATTATTTCTTTTTGCTGTAGTCGTCAAGTGGAATAGTACATATCAATAGTACATAGTGAATTATATAAAGTTAAAAATTTGTTTGAAGAGCCAAACCGCATGGTTAAGAATAACCTAAGTTTTACTTAACCTAAGTTTATATTATATTTTTTTTTCTCTACAACTTAAAATAAAAGGTATACCAAATTTTTGATTTGAGACTCACAATGATTCTAAAGAAATTTTATTTAAGATTTTTGCCTGCATTTGGATAAGTAATTTTTCGCGGATCTTTGGAGCCTTAGTGGACAAGATCCGCCCGAGTCAATACTGCGTAGCAGGGCAACTACTTCGAACGCCTTGGTAGGCGTCACTCAGCAACGTTTACAACCTAACTTCTTGGATACTTTGTCACCAATTCACACGAAAAACTCACGTACGATTAAAGTTTTTAGTTTTGTCGTTAATTTACCTGACAATCAGGTCCTCCACCACCATCATCGGTGCTCATTGTGTTTAAGATTTACTAATTTCTAATTTTCTAATTTTTAATTTCTAATTTAGTATTACTTAAAATATAGTTTTATGATATAAAAAGTGCTTATTTTTCCATGAAAGTTTAAAGTTAAAAGTTAAAATGAAGTTTGTTTAAAAATAATCTGTAAAAGAATAAGAAATTAATCGTAAAAATGCATCTGGGTTAATATGAATTTTCAACCTGTGCCATCATAAATTTCATTTATGCCACTAATATTAAAAGTACTTGTTTAGATATATAAATACACATTCTATAAAAACCTTCGTGACCAGGCCTGTTAGCGCTAACAACGATGGATACACGCTGGTACTCATGTAAGTTCAAGTAAAAACTTTCTTTTTGATATATATATATAGTAAATAGTTTTAATAATTAGTTGGTAAAAATATTATTGAATTTTGTATAAATATGAACCTATAAGACGTAATTACTTATTCTTAAAACTAAGCTTAACGTAAACTTTAAATTAAACATCGAATCGATCGCGCTTTTGATTATTATTTTTATACGTGGGTATAAATTATTGAAATATCGTAAATTTTTCTTAAATTGAATAATGTTAAAATGTATTATGTCGTACAATTTTAGTCTCTCTTAAATAATGTTTAAGATCATGCGAATTACTGTAACATAATCTCATAATGAATAAAGAGTAGTTACGCCAATATAGCGAATTTGTTGTTGGACCGTTAGATGGAAATGGTTGGGCTGGAGAGAGTAACTCTGCTCTGATGGTTGGGAAAGGGAGAGTAGACGAAGCAATGACAGCTGCGCTTCTACTTTTAGTATACTTGGACTTATTCATTTGCTACATTATTTATATCTAAATACCTAAGTTGACTATATTTTTCTTCTTTTAGTTTCCTCTCTTATTTTCTGGCAAAACCTATAGTGCATGAAAACTTTGTGTAGATAGCTCTTATGTGCAATAGTTGGCTAACAAGAATCCACCCTCCGGCGAGTACAGTCCAGGTTAAAGCAAGCATGCACGCACGTTACGTCAACCAGCATAAGGCAAGGTCTATTACAATTGTTGTCTGATAAATTGAAATATGATATTTGTCAATACATAACAAAACAAATAGTATGTAAAAGAAGTGATGAGATATGTGTATAAAATAAGTAGGCATTTAAATTAACAGACTGTAAAGTTATTTCGTCTAACGGGTGCTATTTAATAGTAGAAATGTTTTGTTCCAAATATATATAAATTAGCATACAAATTGATTCGTAAATTCATATAAAAAAAATACCAATAAACTTTGACTCAATGCTGCTTTATGCATGCAAAGTAAAGTCTTTATTGCCAAATTGGGTGTAAAATCTACTTTGTATAAGTTATTAAAATTATAACACCAAAATTCTCCTTGCCTTTGTTTTAAATTGACCAATCACAATGGTTGCTCTTCACTTACAGAGTGTAAAATCCTCATGAGAGAATAGAAAGAGTTAATATTCCACGCTATGTTTTCAATTAACCTATCACAGTGATAGTTTTTCAATTGAGTTAGAGCGAAATCATCTCAATATGCTTTGTAAAAATAACAATCCCGTGATCTTTGGCTTAAAATTTTATTAAAATTAAAACGCCAAAAATTTCCATAGCTTTTTTATTTTTTGCTTGTTTTTTTATGTCTAAACTACTACTGTTTTACGCTTAGTAGCTCTTAAATTTATTATTATTATATTCATTTAACTTGGATATATTTTTTTAGTATTAATTTTAATGCGTTCTCTTTATAAAATGGTGTCAAATGTCATTGTAATTATTGTGTTTTTTGTTGTCGTTGTTTTTGTTGCATTGTATGTTAAAAAAAAACTTGTTTTTTATCTTGGCTTTCAATAAGCGACATTCTTTTTTGTTCTTAATTTTTATGCACTTTGAGCGAGTTAAATTGTTTCTTTTGAATAGATTTTTGTGCGTATTTCTTATCAGTAATTCACTGATATGTAAAATTAAGCAAGGTCAGTGTTGCATGCTTTTGTTTCTCAAGCATGCTTCTGTTTTTCAAGCAAAAGTCAAAATGGCAATGAACCATGTTGTTGTTAGCGATTGAAGGGAAAAGAACATTTGTTTATTTAGGATGCGCTTGCTTAATCAAACCTTGATTCATCGGATTGACGTACATTTTCATCAAAATTATGTTTGAATTCATCAATTTTACGAACACGTTCGCTCACCAAACCTCGATTGTTTGGATTGATGTACACTTTCTTCAATATTCGTTCATCAAACCTCGATTCTTTGAATTAGAATTAATAACATGGACATTCGTCCACAAAACCTGAATTCATTGAATTCATGTACATTTTCATATATTTATTTTTTACATTCGTCAATTTTACTTACACATTTATACAACAATCAATATCGAAAATCTAACTAATCCTAAGTTATCTTTTTTAAATGGAATATAAAAATCTATAATTTATTTAATAACTTTTACTACACCATAATTCATTAATTTCAATGACAATTTCACATGTCAATAAACTGCTGCATAACAACTTAAAAACCAAATTATTAATTGTGCATCCTACCGCGGCAAAGATTATCTCCAGGTATGCCAAATGAGAAAAAGAAGAAATAAAACTTCATACGTATACAAGCGATTAACTCAACAATTTATTGCAAACGCATTGAATGAACGTACATAAGTCAAAGAAAAGCAAAAGAAAAAAAACTTGCTATGAATGTTCTAATAAATCTTATTAAATGTACACGCCTAAAACAGGAGAAAACTGTAACCAGCAACAGGCAACTTTAGCACAACAAAATCATGTTGCATCATTAATTTAACACAAGTGGCAGCAGAAAGTACGACGTAGCAGCAGCAGCAAATGATAACTGATTAAAACATCAGGAAGTGCTTAAGAAGTTAAGGTGCAAGAAGATTGTAACTAGTGAGATCCACACACAGACACACACACTCTAGCAAAAATGTTGCAGACGCAATCTAATCGATATGTTTAGGTTGCCAGAGGACAAGTTGGACAGACAACCTGGGTAGGCATGCGCAACAGCAATGACACTCGCAAAAGATGCAGATATTTAGATAGAGTTAGATTGTGTGAGTCTATGTCTGTACTGCATTACTTATTTTTGTAAAAATATTTAAAGCTATTACAAAACTCACACCTTTTTCATGTGTAGAAAAAAAAATTCAAGTTTTTTTTAAAGAAAAAAAAAAAAAAAATTAAAAAGCTGAAGAGCTGGCAAATGTGAGCATGCGTTTAATTATGCGTGTGTATAAAAGTTTAATGCGCATATGTCGTACATTTGTTATGGATTTGTTGGTATACATACGTTATTTAATGTAACTAAATTGAAAATAAAATTAAATGCGGCGTCTTTTTAAATTACAGTCATTGGCAAAAATAGTGTCACAAGCATCATAATCGCGCCGAATCTTAAAAACTGCGGGTTTTATTTCCAGAGTCGATTCTAAAGGGGTCTGGTCGTATAAGCTACTGAGACAGTGCCCTAGGTGTAAAAATAATTATATTTTGCCACTAGCGAGTCCAAAGATTGCGGTCGTTTTTTTATTCAAGCACAGTATGAAATATTCATCGGGAAGGTGAGGTTTTTATCCCCATATCTCTCCTTCCCCTCTTGGGCCTGCTGGCATTATTAACACTTAGCCCAATAGTCTTAGATTAAGGTTAATTTTTCTGATAAATTTTTAACTTTAATATTTAAAAAAAAAAGTGGAAATTTCAGCTGCATTCACTTTTCTACTGATTTCCAAAACTTTAAACTTTTGACCATTAATAACTTAGCTAAGGTTGATTCTGAATTGAAAGACATTTTAAAGGAATAAGAAGATTGACAACTCCTTCGACAAATTTTGGATCCGCTCGTAAAATTCGTAAAATAAAAAATGTACTGCAATTATCTCGAAAGCCAATATTTTTTTGACTAACGCAAACTAACTAAAAATATTTTTTAAACATTTTTTCCTACAACATCGACTTCAATCAAGTAAATTTTTAGCTGTCTCGTCAGTGCTACTCATATGCGTATGTCTTATGCCCGCCAACACGGACCACTATGTCTTCACATAGTACGAACTATTTCATAAAAATTATGCCAATACAATAAGAAATGATACTCTTCATTAGCTCTGTAGGTAAATATGCAACATGCATGCATATTCTTACAATGAATGTTGAATGAATCGCGTGGTCCATACCTTACCGCGCATCGAGCTCGCGCTGTTTCTTTCACTCCTCTCCACTCCACGTCAAATGAAATGCATACCCTATTATCATTTAATGCCACAAATACTTATTAAATGTATGTATGAAGATGTATAGAATGCGAATTCAATGAGCGAGTTTGTCCATCTTCAGAGGCTCTGGTGCTCTAAAGACTTGAAGTACATACTATAAAAATTATATGAATTTTTATGCATACGAGCCATGTCTGTATGTAGGTAGGTAGGTATGACGCACCGCACACACTAATGTCGTCTGCCTTTAGTCTTTAACGTTTTTAAAAGAAATTCAATTTACGCGTTATTTTTTTTTTTTTGTTGCTTCTATTTTGTTTTGGTTGTGTTGTGTTTTTGTGATATGAAGGCGCTTCAGGTGACATTTGATGACACTTAATAAAGGCATCAAGATTTGCTAATAGGCATAGTTGTAATTTCTTTGCAACGCTTATTTGTTATACATGGCTATGAGTGCACATAAAAATTATAGTTTTTCTCGTTTTGTTTTTGTTTTTGCATTAATAATTCCAAGAAATAAAAATTATGCATTTGTAGTTTTAAAGTTGGCAGCGTTACTTTTAAACGATTTTTATATTTTTATGTGGCAGTTTTTGATTACATACGATGTAGGTTCACCTGTGGTTCTGTAATTCTAGAGAAAAAATGACGCAACGTTTTGCGGGCATATAAAATCTATAGAATGAATTAATCTTTACCATTCTCACTCCAAACTTTCACCTCCGGAGGATGAGAGTTGGCTTGATATATGACTTATATTATTTAGAACATAAAATATTTGATTTAGAACATGGCTGAGTTGGGGTTAGAACATAATTGAGTTATATTAGACCATGATTGCATTGATTTAGAACTAGAGAATTGATTGGAAACATGAATAAGTTAACTCAAAGCCAAATTGAAATCATATAGAACATGATTCAGCATGATTGCATTCAAGCATTATTGAGTTAAATTAGGACATAATTGATTTGATTTACAACATGACTAAGTTGATTTAAAATATGATTGGGTTGATTTAGAACATCATTAAATTGGTTTAAAACATGGAAGTTGATTTGAAACAAGAATGAGCTATTTTAGAACATGACTGGGTTGGTTTAAAACATGATTAAGTTGATTTAAAACATAACTGATATGATTTAGAATACTATTGAATTGATTTAGGACATATAAATTGATTTGAACCATGGACGAGTTAATTCATAACATAATTAAAATTATTTAGAACATGATTGAGTTGATTTAAAACATGATTGAATTGATTTAGAACATGATTGAGCAGATTTAGAATATGATTGAGTTGATTTAGAACATGATTGGGTTGATTTACAACACGATTGAGTTGACTTAGAACATGTAAGTAGATTTGAAACATGAATAAGCTATTTTAGGCTATGATTAAATTTATTTAAAACATGACTGAGTTGATTTAGAATATAATTAAATTGATTTAGAACCTTAAAGTTGGTTTGAGACATAAATGAGTTAATTTAAAACATGATTGAGTTGATTTGATTGAATTGATTTAAAAGTTGATTCAAAGCATACTTGAATTGATTTGAAACATAATTGAATTAATTTAGAATATGATTTTAGAAACTGATTGCATTTATTTAAAAAATGATTGCATTCATTTGAACCAAGCCATGAGAATTGATTTCAAATATGATAAATTTGAGTAAAAGCATGATTGAGTTGGTTTAGTGCATGACTGATTTAATTTAGAACATGATTTCTCAAAGTTTCTGAATAAATTTTCACAATTATGTTTCAAACAAACCAAAACTATATATATAAATAGTTCAAAATAAGTGGTAGAACTGCTGGTTGAAAAGGCTTAAACATTTATTACCGTATCTGTGAAGTTAATAAATTTTCCTTTTTCCACACAATTGCAGCTGTTATTGCTGTTGGTAAATTGTTGCAAGCAAATAAATGATGCCTCGTGGCAAATGTAGTTCTTTTCCCAGATTTTTATTTTTAATTTTTTGTAATGCAATTAAATACCTTTCAAAGCTACTGTTCAAATGTTGCCTTGAGTACTTTCAAAAGAAATTTTTTGATTGATTAAATGTCTTGGCACAAGACAAGTACAGGTAGAGCAACCAGCAAAAAAAGAAAGAACTTTGGAAAAACAGGAACAGGTTCTCGATTTTATAAGCAGCACCGAAAGGAAACAGCTGTAACTAGTTACCAGCTCTAGTATTTGGTAGCAATTATTGCAAAAAAGAAAATACTTAAACAAAACTTAAGCAGTTAGAAGTGAATTTGAAAGCTTGTCAAATGTGATTGGTTGCAGCAGATGCATTCTAATTACATGCTTAAGTTTACACGAGTGTTATAGAAGAGTTTCGTGAATTGAAATCAAAACAAGAAAAATAATTTAAAAGAAAATTTAATTGAATTAAATATGGAAGTTAAAAGTTATAATTTAATTCTATTCTACCTACTTGAAATTAAAACTAATAATATTTCTTTAAAGAGTTTATAATGATTGATTGATATCAACTTTTTTTTAAATTCATCATTGTATGTAAGTATATTCAAGTTCCAAGAAATGTTTGTTATTATATGCCACCCACATGCTTTTGTAAGTTTTTTATTGTTTACTGTTTGCTGCTTTAAAGTTCATTAAACTTTTATATACTGTTTTGTAATGCGAGTAATATATCTCAATCTTCTATGAACACTGAATACACAAAAAATTAGCGTAATGTTGAAAAGCAGCAACACCTGTCAGCTGCTTTGTTTCATTTTTGTGTTACAGTAAACGTTAAACTGTGAAAAAAACTAAGTAAAAATTAAATGTCAATATTTTGTCTTATAAAAAAGGCGTTTAATTGTTTTCTTTATGAAAAAAATTTTATTGATACAATTAAAATAAAAAACAACAAAAGCAGTTAATTGATTTGAAAATACTGACAGATTTATACTTAAACGATATTACCCCATAGGATACAGTCAAAAAGGCAAACGCCAAACCGATATCCGTAAGTCGCTTAGGTGTAGAGTTTCTAGTACTGCTTCAACTTTTGCCTTTCAGCTCATCTTGAGCTGATTTAGAACATGATTGGGTTGATTAAGAACACGATCGGGTTGATTTAGAGCACGATTGGGTTGATTTAGAAGACGATTAAGTTTATTTCGAACATGACTGGGTAAACCTAAAACGTGATTGAACTGATTTGGAACATAATTGAACTACAGAGTTGATATTTTAAATTTGATTTTTTTGATTTAGAACATGATTAACTTGGTTAAGAACACGACTGAGTTTATCAAGAACATAGCTGGCTTGATATTCAACATGATTGAGCAGATTGATGATTGGTTTGATTTTGAACACAACTGAATTAGTTTAGTTGATTTAGAGCATGATGCAGTTTATTTATAACATGATTGACTTGATTTTGAGCATGATTGAGCAGATTTGGAGCATGATTGGGCTAAGCTTGAACACAATTGAATTGATTTTGTTGATTCGGAACATGATTGGGTTGATTAAGAACATCACTTTGTTATTGAACATAATATAATCGAACATGACTCAGAAATCTCGAATAAGAAATGGATTTCTCAAAATGAGGGAGTGACAGAGTTTTGTGAAAACTTTTTTTTCTGAAATTTGATGTGAATTTAGTTCAGAATTTTAGTCTCAATTTTGATTTGCATTTTAATTCGAATTCGTTTTGGATTTTGTTTGAATTTTTGTTAAACTTCTGGTTTAAATCTTGAATTGAGTTCAGTTCTAAATTTTCATCTGTTTTTTTCTTAATTTTATTTTAATTTTGCCCTGAATTTCGCCTCCTTTTGGCCTGAGTTTTGGTCTATTTTTTCGTCTGAATTTCTTCAAATTTTTTTTTTTGATTCTTCAGCTAAGTTTGGATTTTAACTTTGATCGGCTTTTTCGTCTGAATTCGATGTGTGCTTGGGTTGAAGTGGGGAACGATTTTGGATCAGAATTTTTATCAGAAGGTTCAACGCTTGATCTGAACTTTGGTTTAATTTTTGTGTGGTTTATAATCTGGCGTCTGATCTAATTTCTTTTCTGGTCTACCCTACTTCCATACACCTTTCTCCAAATCCAATACTAGTTCTTCATGGTTCTTCAGTCGTTGTTTATCAAATTTTGGGTACTACAGCCTTTTTTTTTAAACACATATACAGATTTATAAAAAATGTATGTAGACTTCCTTGTCAAGTTGGATATCGAAATCAGTTCATTCGGCAAGATTTAGTTGGCCTGGTGTAATTTTTAATAGGAGCTTGACACCTTTGCGGGATCGATTTTACTCACGATTTTACTTCTGCCGACACGGTTTAGATACATGCATATCATTTACTGTTATAATTTTGTTGCTGATTAATGAGAATCAACATAATCCTTGCTTTCTTCGAATATTTGAACGATTATTCAGGAAACTATATCTGTGATGGAGTTCACTGTTCTACGAGTAATCACGGTTTTTATATACTAATACAGCGTTTTCTATTACAGTTTCCTTGCTGGTTATTCGTAATCACCACATTCCTTCCTTTTTTTTTTTTGAATATTTTAACGTTCACTGTCGTTTCGATTGCATGATACTGCTTAAGTGTGCATCAACCTTAAGACATTCTTTTATATATATAGTAAAAAATTTATGATTATATTATATAAAATACGGCTATCTCTCAGAGCCTTTCATCGTCTTATTACTATTGCAAATAACTCAATTAAAACTATGTAATGCATACTATAAATTACTTGTTAAACTATTTCTAAAGTAAGTATTTGTGCTTCCTCAATGTAGAGCTTCCTTTATAGCTAGCAAATAGCTTCAGTTGCATGCATTTAATGTACAAACATGATATGATAAAATACTTTTTTATACCTATGTGCATATATAAAATATCATGTATTGCAACTAACTACAAGCAATTTTCATTTAATTATGAAATTTAAGATTAATATAAGTGACGCCTTGACGACACATACCTAACAACGCGATATAAACTCATTGATAATATAGAATAGAAAAAATAGTTATGGTAGTTAGAAGTAAGCGACAATGATGGTAACGACGATAACGATGACAACAACAATGAATGCCAACAACGTACTTCATTCATTCGTTTAGATAAAAAATTGGCAAGCTGCAAAATAAGAAAAAAATGTGATATCAATGTTGTTTGGAAATGTATGTAGCTGTACCTAAGTATAATTAAAAGTAGTAGATTGTAGTATGTAATAGTAGTAGTAGCAGTAAATAGTTAAAAAGTATTAGTAGATTTATGCAACATTATACTGTAACAAATGAATAAATGGTTTCCTTTATGTTTTTTCTTCTCTTTTTCTAGATTCTACATAGATTTTGTTGGAGCTGATATTGCGTAGAAAATTGTTGCCTGCACTAGCGCCAGCTAAAACAACAGCTGCTGGTGCTTAAACTATTGCATGCCATTGACAACAAACTATTTTTGCTTGAGCCTAACTAACTATATGCTCTGCTTGTCAATCAAACATTATGTTTAGAATGACATAAAAAAAAAAAATACGATGGATTTCTGTCAATGTGCGTTTGTTTAACTTGAAGCTTCCTGTGTGATGGTGGTAATAGCAATTTATTTCTGCTGTTAAATGATTGGGGTTACAAAACAATAGCAACAAATAAAAAACCTGTTATTGGTAAGTATACGAACACATTTGAAATTTATCATAATGTCACGTGTTAGCAACACAAGCGTAAAACTTATTCATTTGCTAGAAAATGAGGTTGATATATATTTGAAATGGTGTGACGCGTGCTACGACACAAAACGATAAAGAACGATAAAATATTTTAACAAAGAATTGAACAAGATTTTTCAGAAGACAAAACTAGAACGTACTGGTAATTGCGAAAAGAATCATGCCAGGAAGTGGGAATAAAATTGTATCCTTGCCGTTTCGGTCGTTCCGGCAAACTGTATAATAACTTTGACTCAAATTTGATTCAAAACTATTTTTGCTTTTATACTTTAACTTTATAAAAAGAATCGGAAAAACAATTTTTGTTTTCATACTTTAACTTTATAAGAAGAATCGTTTCCATATCGTCTCGATTGTTTCCTGCCGTTCCAGTTCTGTGTGCATGAATTTGAATTAAAATTTTGTTTCAAAAACATATCTCTGCTTATATATTTTTTATTTCAAAAAAGAAACCTCAAACTTGACCTTTTATTTAGCTAACCCTGACCTCAAACAAAATAACTAACTGACTGATTGACTTGCTGTTGAAGAAATATTGCTTTTGGCAACTTTTATGTAAAAAATAAAAAATAATTTTAATAAATTAACATTTGCGCATATTTCAAAATTTGCTTTTATTTGTTCCCATCTTTCATTTTACTTTATCACAAAAGCGACTCACTTATTGTCTTAAATGCGTTTTTAAAAACGCTTAGCAACGCCTTTTTCTAACAGTTTACAGTTAATGTTTTTTTTTTTTTTGTTATTTAATTTCTATTATAAATTGTTAAAAGTTAAATTTTGTTTAACTTTGTTAATTGTTAATTATTAATCTTTATTTTCTTTCTTTTTTTTTGGATTTATTTTATTTTTGAAATGGAGAAACTACTCGCATACAATAGCCGCATTTAACTGACTATTAAGTTAAGGCGATAGGCTAAGCTAGGTTAATGATATCACAAATCGATTTTTGTTATTTTTTTTACAATAGCTCAAACAAAATACTTCAAAGTGAAAAATAAAATGATAAAAAAAATATTACAAAACAAAATATGTAGAAGAAAAATAACTTTAAAAAATCTTCAAACATTTAAAACTTCTCTCAAGAATTCAAGAAACGGCAACCAAACAGTCTAAATAAATTCTAATTAATGAAATATTCCACCAAAAAAAAAAAAAGAAAAGAATAAGAAGAAGAAATAGACATTTGTTTTTGACTACTATTCGTATTCATAATAATTAATCATCATTTAAAACAACAACAACAACAAGAAATTTTTAGGCACTTTTTTTTTTTTTTGGTTTTTTTGTTAAAGGAATTCTTTGACTTTTGATATTCTTTTTCTTGATCGCAAGTTTATCTAGTTTTTTTTTTGAAGTAACATAGATTCTCAAATATCTTCCCGGCGTTTTTTATACAGCAAAGACGACATCATTGTTTATTTTTAACAAATTTTTTTGTTGATATATGCACGAATAAAATTAGTGCGTTCTGATGTGAATTTTTTGATGGATAGATGAAGTTATGCTGAAATAAAAGATATTGAAATTTAAATAAAATAAAAGAAAAAAAGAGATAAAATTAGGAATATTAAAAAGGAAATAAATGAAACTTAATTAAAAATATAGAAATAGTAGTAGTGAATTCTTCAAATCTCACGTAACTGAATAAAAAAAAGAATAATAATAAAGTAATAAGAGTTTAAATTATGTTCTAGCCCATACCAATGGAATGGTGAAAATTCGACCTGTGTAGATCTGTGCCCACTTACTCTTCACTTGGCGGTCTCTGACGCATACCACTGAGAGAATTTGAACTGTTCTCTCATTTAAAGACAATCTATTGTAGGATTGCTGAATTGCTAATAAAAAACGACAA
The DNA here is from genome assembly GCA_963691655.1 of Toxonevra muliebris. Taxonomy (NCBI): domain Eukaryota; kingdom Metazoa; phylum Arthropoda; class Insecta; order Diptera; family Pallopteridae; genus Toxonevra; species Toxonevra muliebris. Next base: position 76,476,874 of record OY829329.1, read on the forward strand.
CATGATTGGTCAATTAAAATCTCAATGTTGTATATTCTTTTTCTTTCTGCACACGTTATTTGAATTGTATTTTATATTAAGAGGTTTATATTTCCTTCTTCTTTTTCTTTTAGGATGCAACAGCTTAAGGACGGCCTAGATCAAGCTTTTCGCATCTATTCATGTTATTATTATTATTATTTGAAGGAAGGACGACTCGAAAGTCAGGCACTGCGACCTATAAGATCTTTTGTACCAAAGCCCCAAGAAAGAAAGAAAGAAAGGAAGAGAGAAAGAAAGATAGATAAGAAACATACCCAAGCCGAGAATTGAACTCGGGTCTCCTGAAACAAGAGTCTGGCACTCTGCCACTAGACCACAGTGACGATGGTAGGACCTACAGTTTAACGCCGATTCCGAACGGCTATGTGGCAATTTTTTATCAGCTCGGTGGTCTTGCCATTACCAACCAAGGTGTGTACTTGTACACATTCTTATAATTCTCATCCACTTCATATCGATAGTGAATATAAGAAGTTTATGAGAATTAACCACCAGACCAAGACGGGAATCGAACCCGCAACCTTCTCGATGAAAGTCTAGTGCACTATCCACTAGACTATCGAGGTCGTCATCTCTCATCTATTCATGTTGTACGAGTTATATTTATACACGAATAGATGAAGAACCCCACAGTTTTGAGCTAAATCTAAACAGAAAGGTGAAAAGAGGCAGTGTAGAGAAAATTTATTTTTGTATTCTTAATGCTGATTTTTGAACCCGGGTATCTGCATGTGAAAGGCTGCCATGTACATAACTTACACTACGGCAACCGCTATATTCTTTTTTAGCATAAAACAACATCTATTATTGGCTAATTATGAACATGGCGTTAGATATTCTCTCTATCTCTCTCTCTGTCTTTCTCTGTGGGTCATTCATCATTTGAATTCTACTTCATATTAAGAGGTTTCTAATCTCACTCACTACAAACCGTCATTTATAATTCGTCAATTCAAACGCAAGCGTTGGATATGCTCTATCTCTCACTGAGGCCAGTATTTGAACTCTAGCTCATATTGAGAGGTTTTTTATCTTGCTTAATGTATACTAAAATTATCTGATTTGCTGAGTAAAAACCGAAGTTCATAATTAGCCAATCCAAAGAATAACGTTAGGGATTTTTATTTTCTGAGCACTCTTTCTCAGAACAATCCAGCGTCTATGATTAGTTAATTGAAAGTAATATATGATATGATCAATTAATTCAAATTGAAAGTTTTTTGTTTTCACTCAGTAGAGACAAAGATTTATGATTTGCCACCTATGAGCACGATATCTGAAATTGACGATATTGACGGGCTTTCAGGGTCATTCAGATGGTTCAGTATTATTTATCTCTGAGCATTTGAAATCTATTTCATACTGAAGGTTTTCTATTCCAATTTGTACATTATTTTATATTGATAGAAACCCACATTTACGATTGAAAACAAAGCCAAAGAAAACAAGTAAAAATATCTTATCCTTTTTAAGAAATTTTAAATATATGGATATATAGTTATAGTTTTTTTTCGAAAAAGCTGATATTGTGCATATTGAGAGGAATGATTGGTCAACGAAAAAAACATAATGTTGTCTCTCTGACCATCTCATTTTCTTTTTATTTGTTTCACTAGCATTTTGATTAAGTATCACAAGCCAGCAAAAGAAACCGCACGGAAATAGTAAACTCTATCAGCGTAGCAATTTTGTCATTAGAAACAGGAAGTTTCTCCCCAACTCGAAATAACCAAACTAAGGAAAATATGCGAGCTAAGATCACATACCAATAAATATATTTTTAAATTGGTTTTGTCTATATTCAATTTGCTGTATGCATCTCTCAAAAAAAAAAACGAAAAGAAAAAAATACAAAATACATATTTATATTTTGACAAATGAAACTCAGTATTTTCTTTAAGTATCTTCTTTAGGTATTTTTTATATATGTATGTATGAGAGTTAATCATTAATCATTTTTGTTTGCGCTATATAGCATGAAATTAATCTCATTTGTGACTATATACACAAAAACTTTTACATACTTACGTACATATATACAAATCTTTGGTTCAAAAAAAAAAAACTAAAAGAAAAAAGGGCAACAACAAAAAAGGTAGAAAAAACAAAAATTCAGTTCCACTTACAGTAAGAGTATATAATGTTAGTAGTCTAGACTCTAGTAGATAATATATGCTGATTTACATATAAATCGGTATAGGGTTAGTTGAACAAATAAACAATATATGCTGCTCATAAATAAATAAATATAAATACAAAAATTCAATAGCTAGAAAAAATACTGAAAGAAAGAAAGCGAGATAATTGTAATAAGTCGCACAATACACAACTTGAAATTCATTGTTTATTGTATATTTGCAGTTAACAATAACACGTGATTGCAATTAGCTTGAGTTATTTCGAGTTAACTCAACTATTTTTGTACTGAGTATTAATTAGAACTAATGTATAAACACTTTAGTTAAATCGTTTTTTAAATTTTATTAAATCTATTTTGAAGAAAGTAACAATAATTTTTTTTTACGTTTTCTTACTACAAAAATTAGTTGGATTTATGAAAGGTTTCAAATAAAGTACAGACATACATACATAAGTGTGTGAAAAGCTAAAATGTATTGAATTTTTTTCTCTTACATTCACTTTTGACCGCATACATACATACATATGTATGTTTTGTAAGTGTATTGCACAGTCAGTAGAAATATATATGGATACGGTATATAAAGTTTTTATATACTCGTACTCATATTTAAAAAAAAAAACTCCCCTTCTCATACCAACAAGTTTCGTTCATTTTTTTTTCTATGCTTGCTTTTATTTCTATAAAGTTTTCATATGTAGAAGTATATACCCGTAAATATGTTTCACGTTCACAGTGATTCGCATGCGATTTAAATGCAAAAAAAAAAAAAACGTATATAAAATTACATTAAATTACCGGATGTAATTGTGGTGGTCGTGCCAGTTGATATTTGTAAGTTTCGCATGTATATATGTATATAGGTGTGCGTTTTGTTTGTTTGTATGCATGTAATTGGATGAATCATTCAATGAAATACTTATTCATATAGTCTACAAATAGACTGTGCCTCTAACATATCCGTAAATGTGAGAATTTTTGCAGCAATAGCAAAGAGCTATACTAAAAAAAAATTTTAAAAATGACTAAATCAATACTGCACTAATTTGTAAAATTTTACTTATTTGCCAGTTTTAAAATTTTTAAAATTTCTAATATTCAGTAAAGAAATTTTTAAACAGCAGAATCAATTTCTGCATAAAATTTGCCTACAATTTTAGAAAAGTTTTCACATCACATTTGAATATGAAAGATTAGAAGGTTCAAACTTATTTTTGGTTTCCAAATTAATAATAATTTTGAAAGGTTTTGCAAATAATGTATAAAATATTATTTAAAAAAAACTATGAAAATTAAATCTAAATGTTAATTTTTTCATAGTCATGACTTGGAATATAGTTAAAATTTTCAATATTCAAAGTATAAAGATTTAAATAAAAAATTGAATTTCAATGTAAATTTGTTCACAATTGAAAATAATTTTAAGTTCATATTCGAAAACAAAAGATTTAAGCAACAAACTTGTTTTTGTTATGTAAATTATTGCGTCTAGTTATTGAAAAATTTTCGCGTGCCTTTTATTAGGCGCCATATGTATAAATATAAAGGTTTATTTATTTATGATAACATACTTTACACATTGTTGTTTCATTCATTGTAAAACTTTTCGCTTTTATGTTCCAAAGAGCGCAACCATGGGTTTTTAAATTTTTCAATCTCCCTTTGAATGTACTTTCTTCGCTTTTTTACGCCTACATCGCCTAATGATTATATAATTTTACAATTTCAATTAGGAAAAAATAAACTATAAACAAAAATAAACTATGCAATAATACAATAAATAAAAACAATTTTTAATATGTTCCACTATTCCATTGATATATAAGCATATTCCACAACCGTTATTGATATAGAAATTAAGTGTTGCATACTTTTGCGCTTAAAGTAACATAAATGATAAAACACACACTTATTAACTCATACATACTATGAAACTTCACACGACACCGACGTGGCATTTGATTTTAATTTCTTTCAATTCACTCCACTATAACTTTTAGCTCAGTTCCGAGTAAAAAATAATAAAATTTGCTTTGCATTTAATTTCCGAAAACGAAAAATTTATTCAACATACTTTATGTCAATATAAATTGATAAATTACATAGTATGTAAAAATTGTCTAAAATCTAAGAAAATTGTGACTTAAAATAAAAAAAATATGTATGAATAAATACATACAAACTATTCAGGTATTCTGAAAAATTCTCCAAACAACCTTATAATTTTCTGAATATTCTCTTCATTTTCATTTTAAAACTTAAGGTTATCATTTTCTTTCTACATTTCTTTATTAAAGATAGTTTTAAAAAGTGTGCATTGTAGTGGTTTACTTTCAAGTTAGAGATTAATAGTGCATCTGCATTATATTTCCCAAATAATCAAACAAAAGATTTAAATAACAAACTTCAACACAAAATATGGTATGTATAAAGCATCCACACTTCATGTGAATTTACAACAGTTATCATTAATTTTATCATCAATTTCTGTCAAGCATTTCATTTATAGAAAATTGTCATATTTAAACTAAATGTTGCCACTTAAAAACTGACACTTTTGCTGTTAATAGTAAGCGATAAGCGACCAACTCAATATCGAGTAAAAAATTTGATGACAGTTGAAAAATAAATAGGGAGAAAAAAGAAAAAAAAATACTGAGAAAAAGAAAAACAGAGAAAAAAGATAATGCCAATATGGAAGCAAATGATGACAATTTTTAGCTATTTTCGCGCAACAGAAAATAACAGTTAAAAGCGAAAACTGATAAGATTTATTTTATGCTACAAATATAGTATATAGGGGTACATGTATACACTTATATAGATGAGCCTGTATAGCTATATGTAATGAAGATACCAATTTTCCACACAGCTGTAGACAATTACAAAAAAAAAAAAAAAAAAACGAAAACAAGAGAGAGAATGAAATTCAATAGATTCAAAAAGCGTAGCAGTGGAAAAAAGTATGTGTGTGGCATTTACAAAATAATGTAGGTAGGTAGTACTAACAGCAGAAGCAGCAAAAATATCAACAGAAACTGTAGCAGCAACTGCAACATTGAAAGCAAAAATTCCTAGTATATACAGCATGCAAGTGATGGAAGTTAATACCAAAAGTAGAAACTAAAAGCATAAGAAGCATGTGCTTGTATACAACAACAAAAAAAAAAAAAAGAAAAAAATTACTGAAGATCAATACCTACATTGTAAACTGTGTTTGGAGAGGCAGTGATTTAAGATTGCTGCCTTATTTTAGCATGCACTTTTATTTTTATTTTTTATATTTTTTCTTTGGCATGCCATTAAGAAGACGTTGCCTATAAAAGTGTATACTATGGAGCAGCAGTATCATCAACAACAGCAATATATTTACATACTATGTGCAATTTTGACCACACTAATGGAAGTTATGGGCAACATAAGATTTTAAGAGCTTAGATGCTTAGTTTTTTTGTTTTGAATTTACCATTTTTAGAGTTGAATTGATAGTTGATCGTTTTTTTTCGCAGACTTTTTAAAAAGACAAAATATTTCGGTTTTTTAAAAGTAGCTAAGCATTTAATAAATTTTTTTTTCCAGTATTCGAAAGAAAACATTAGCAAATTTTGCTTAAATATCTAAGTTTAAAAAAAATATTGCATAAAAAATACGAAAACAAAACTTACAAAGGAAAACAAATTTTTGCTACAAATCATTATAGTTAAAAAAAAAAAAAAAATATAATTTCGCATCATGATTTCTCAATTAAATTGAAATATATTTGCATTCGTGCATTTTCACTACTGCTGCTGTGTTGCAATTATTATTATTTTTCTTTTGATTTGTATGAGGGGGGTCAATTTTACAATAGTTCGTTTTACAGTCAGCAGGAACTACAACAACATGCAACAACAAATCGCATGAATTCGCTTGACAAGACAACAACTTAAGTGACTTGCTCGTTTGACTTTGGGTTTTTTTTGTTGGTTGGTGACTGTCTACTGACTGTATATACATACATAAAAACAATAGCAACAAGCTGCCAGGCAGGCAGGCAAATTGAGTTGTCTCCTCCCTTTCTCTCTCTCTCTCCAGGTTTTTTTCTTGGTTGTTATTGTTGAATTGAGGGTGGCTGTTTGAAAAATTTCATTTTAATTTAATTGTGTAGTGAAACAATCACTACTACAACAAGAGGCATGCACAAACAAACAAAAATTGGTAACACAGCAAAAGTAACAACAAATTACTTTAGACAGCATAAATTTAAATTGACCTCTTGTTATGTTGCTGTATTCTGGTTGAAAAAAAAACTGTTGGCAAATGAAGTGGCATGAATAAGTGAAATGAAAAGAGAAAAAAATTGATTGCAAAAAAAAGTAAGCAGTTTTTTGCCACAGTATGACAAAAATGCACTAACAATTTGGTAAACTTGAAGGTGCTTCAACATACTCAAATTGAACTCTCTTCGGTTTCTTCAAGACATACTTAGCCATAATGAAGGGAACTATAAAGCAATTGAACTATCTTGAATTGGAATAGACTTTCGTCCTAAAAATGAACTGTTATCGAAAAAGATGCCCATAAGTGAACTACAATGAATTCAAATTTGAACCAGAGAGCAAAGGCAGTAGTCCTCAGATTTTGGAAAACCAAAAATGCCTGTACAGAATGCTTTGAATAGTTTATGACCGAGTTTTTTTTTACAAGAAAAGTACAAAACTCTTCCTCTTAATCTGTACCTCTCATTTTACCGATTAACCACCCATTGTCGCAAGAAGCCTGCCTAATTTATAAAAATTGGGCTGACTTCCTGTTCATTGGGCATATTTGGGTTGAGCTGACTGGTCTGAAAGCCTTCACCTCGGTATAATTCATTTTTCCGGTTTTGTAGCCAGCCAGAATTACAACTATTTTCTTAATTCTTCATAGCACCATTGTTATAGGACCGGAGAATATTTCATCCAGTTCGGATATCTTGAAAGGTGTGAATTACGTGATGTCACTTCCATTCAATATCATTAACATTTTTGCTTTAAATTTTTCAATGTTGTACATCTCTTGTACCCAATAAAGCCCTCTTGGGTTTTCGGGTATAAAACTTTTAGGGAAGGGCATGCCTATTAAAGACTGCACCGTTTCTATGATGGCACTTTTTTTGGATTGAACCTATTTTCGAAACCGATTCTTTCATCTTTTGTCGACAAACAACAAATGTATCCAGGGTTGCCTGAGGTTATTACAATTTCTAACTTTGTTCAGCATTCTGGCATTGTCTAGGGTTAAGTTAATAGCCTCATTTCATGAGCCATCTACGAAGGTAGGTGCCATATCCTTGCAAATTGGCTTCACAATTTATTACTGGAGCAACATTATTTTTATTACTACCCAAACTTCACTAGATTCTCTTCTTCCTTACCACGTGGAGGTTCAGGTGAGTTGTATTGAACGTATGATGGTGATATTTGTAATGAGCTTCAAATGTTTCTTTTCTTAACAGTACTGAGATCCGGTGATATAAGTTCCCTTTACACTCTTTGTCGTACTAAGATGTAGGTCCTTATCGCCATAGATGGGCACTTTGCAGTACCAGTAAAATTGCAGTAAAAATAAATTTTTACTGAGTACTGAAAATTCAATTCAGTCTCACCAGAGGAAATAAATATTTTAAGTACCTAACGCATAAGGCTTAAATGTTTATAGAAAGGGTCTGAACTCAAATCAGAGTCCATACAATTATTTTATACCTGAAATTTTGTATCGAGTTAAGCACATTGTGATAACACCACGGGCCTTACTTGGCATAAGTGTGTCTTGCTGGACAGCCACTTAACTTAACCTAACCTAAGCGCTTTATAATTGTCTGGATTTTGAACTCCAATCAGAGATCATAAAATGTTGAGTCTATTTAATTTATTCATCTGAAATTTGGAGTAGTTGGTTCCATTCTGACATTATTTATTAGTTTGCTTTTTATGGGATTTGAACCCCTATCAAAAATAGTAGGTCAATGGTATAACATTTATTCTATTTAACCTAAGATTTCGCAACCATTCAATTTATGCCTTTAAGACTTGGAACTGGTTGTTTCTGATATATGATTTTTTTTTTGCTTTGTCTGGGACTTGAACTAAAATCTCAAAAAATCAATGGTAAACAAAGTTCTAAAAAAAACAGTACGGAAAATAAGAATCCAAGTAGAAGACCAGCTAATTTTTTCAAAATTGCTGTTTCCTCAATTTTTGAGAAAGGTGGGTAGAATAAGCAGACCCTTTGATGTGATAAAAATTTAGTAGATTTTTAAAATTCATTCCAATTTGGAAGAAAATACTTTTGAGTAAAGTTTTAGTGCGTTCATTGATACTGATTGACTCTAGTTTAAACTAAAAGTTCTACTGTATAGAAACTCAAAATTCCGGAACTGCAGCTAAATTCAAACTTTAGATAAAATTTTTATAGAATTTTCTTCTAATTTCAAGTACTTTGTTTTACAGTGCGCAAATAGTATTTCAAATAAATTTTTGAACGAGTAGCTTGTAGTTTTGATTGGGAATAGTGAAAAAATATGAGAGCAACTACAAAATATTAACAACTAATAAAATTAGTCACGTTTTCTTTGATGAAAGAGAAAGAAAATCACGGGAATTTTTTGTTTTTACTTATATTTTTTTCAACACTTTGTTTTAGATGGTTGTATTGATTTCTTTCACAATGACTAATGAATGTACGAAGGCAAGGCAATGGAATATATTGTAAAAGTAAATTTTAGTAAAATAATAAATGTAAAAGTTAGATATAGAAAAATATAGCTTATATTTCTATACTTCTATGCCACAACACAATCACTTATCAATCTAAAGTAAATTGATTTATGAACGGGTATATGCAGAGAAGTGAAGAAAACAAAATTAAAAAAAAGATAATGAAAAAAAAAATCAGAAAAAGGCGAACGCAACAAGTTCAAAGCGGAACAAACAACCTTCAACAGCGACAATATCAATTTGTGATGCTGAAATAATAAAAAATAATAAGAAAAAAAAAAAAAAATGAAACAAAACTAAACAACAGAAAATAGCAAATAAAACTATACCGCACTAAATTACAAACAAATCATAGATATACAAAAGAAATACACATAAAATTAGTTGAAAAGTTTTAATGATTATAATGGAAACAAAAATGTGATAAACTGTAACAAAAAAAGAAAAAAAATTGGAAAAAACAAAATAAAATCCATTAACACCATAAATTTTAACGGTTGAAATGAAAAAAAAAATCAAATCAACGCATGTGATCGATCAGTGAAAAAATTTCATCATTTTCTGATAAACTAAAATCAGCAGGTGTGTGTGTGAAAATTTAAAATAAATTGAAGAAAAAAATAATAATAATAATATTAAAATACTGACCCATATTCCCACATGCATCATATACTTCTATACCTATAGATTAGTTTCATTCAACATTAAAGATCACTACTGCTGCAAGATCATTCTCAATAATTTATGCGAAATTTTTTAAGAATTTGTGCAATGCACGTACGCAAAGCGCATGCAATCAATACATAACCACACACACACACGCGCAATTATCAATGAAATTCATCTAAAAAAATAAATTGAAAAACAAAATAAAAAAATAATTATAAGAAATGTGCGAACAGTGCGCCACACTGATCATGTCAGTTAACCAACCAGGCTGACATTCTCCGCCGCTTGCCAATCTCTGTGTGCCATATGCTTACTTTAAAATATTGAAATAAATGCTTTACAATAGCGAATTTTTATTTAAAAATTCAATGCACATACGCATTATTATTGTTCAATTGCAATGCGATCGTCGATCGAGTTGTAATGTGTATGCTTTCGATCGTGATTATCGTGAAGCAGAAAAAAAGTGATGTACTTCATCAGCATAAAATGGCGCAAACAGTGATGATAATGATGATGATGATCGTCATCGGTTAAAAAGAAAATTTTCTCATATATGGGAATTTGTTGCGTATCCGCAATGTATTGTTAGTATGAATGTGGCAACAACAGACTCGTGCTGCATATACAACGGCATATAATAATATTATATTTTTCCAGCCAGAAAAGAAGAAGAAGAAGCTGAAGTTGAAATGAACAATGATGCGATCATCATAAAAACGTGCCAGATTGATGCGTGATTGAATTGCCAAATGAAGACGACAACAACAGAAGCAGCAGCGACGAAGACGACAACGACGTCGCTGACGATCACACTGATGATAATAAAGCTAACGATCATGATGAGCGGCGTGATCATGATGAAAAAAAAGAAGATGTTCAGTTCAGAGTTTTATAGAATTGGCGACATTAAATATGTGTTGACTTGATTTGGGTTATAGAGAAAAAAAAAATAATAATAATACAAAATTTCGAGCACGTTGACTCGTTACCGTTAGTAGCGATCACTTCAAAGCACATGCCAACAGCTTGAAGAAGCTTGAAACGTTTGAAGTGAAAAATTATTGTAGATATTTAAAAAAGAAAAAGGAATAATTTTGAACAGTTGAATAAACTTATTTGAAGCGTTGACACTTTTCTACTGCAAATTCATTTGTAAAGATCTATTTATAAACAAATAATTTACTTTTTATTCTTTTTTTCACTTTTAACTTAAATTACTGAAATGTTATGCTAATTATTACAAAATCTATAACTCCAACATAATTTATTAATTTCCAAAACATAATTCCTTTTAATTGTTGGCTTGCGATCATTTCATTTTTTTATTTATTTTTTTTTTTTGGTAACGCTCTTAAAATGCTGATCGTAACGATCGTTAATTTGCTAGGAATTTAAAATTTTTTATTTTGCGCTTACAGCTTAACTTTAATGTGTTTTTGAATATTAGATACACACGTAACTCTTACAGCTTTGTAGCTGTATTGAATTGTTAGCTATTCATTATGAAGAAAAGTGTGAAAAAGATCAATAACGAATGACCATAAAAAATTTATTAATTTCACTATAAAATTAGCAATAAAATGATGAAACAAAGCAATTACTAGACACACATTAGAGAATATACTCGTCTGAGAAAGAAACAGAAAAAAAAACAACTAACTATTAAACTCAATTTGTTGCTATAAATTTTATGGTGATGATCTTCAGGTGATCTTTAGGTGATCCTCAGTTTGATCCATAACATAAAAGGTGTTTATTTCTAACCATTTTCAATTACCTGACACTCCTAGACTTACACAGTTAAGTTTAAGTGTTTGTTGTGTTAACAACTACTGTTACTTTAAACCATATTTAAAAGCAAAAATATCTGCATCATTCAACACAAACTGTTGCCAACTAAACTGTAGTGATCATTAAACAATTTAATGCCACATAAGAAGCATAAATGTTAGAAAGAGTTAAGGCATGATAAAAAAACAAAATAAAATAAAATAAAATAAAATAAAATAAATAAATAAAATAATAATAATAAATAAACGACTATAATAAACTCTTTCAGTAAAAAGAAAACCGTTGGTTGGTTGTTTTATGTATGTGTGAATATATAAAAGTGGACTCGTCATTGATCTCAGTTTATGGTCAAGATCATTTACAAATCGTAATAATAATGTGTCAACTTGATTGTATTATACACACATACATATATGTATTATGTATTTGGAATCAAATGCATGCAACATTAAAGATTAAAGTTATTTATGCTTCATTCATTCATTCTTTCTTTCTTTCGTTCATTCCTTCGTTTTTATTTCTCTTAATTAATATTGCGCTGGCGTTGTTGGTTGATAAAAAAGTGATCATGATCGTGATCATAATAATGTTGATCAGGCGTAACAATAACAGCAACAGTAGTACAGTGCAGTAGCAGTAACAAGTAGCTGGTAACAACAGCTTATTGGCGTGGAATTTTCGTTGACATAAATGCTTACAAGTGTGGCGCATTACATTATGCAGACGCCAGAGGATATGGCGCCATTGTGCATTACCATTTATGGTGAAAAAGACGAAGATGAAGTAGAGACGTTTGTGTTTATATTGATGGCGGTGGTGGTGGTGCTGGTGGTAGCGATGGTGGCAATGATGTCGCTGGTAATGGTGCCAGAAGTCGAAGGAGTTGTAAAAAAAGTAAATAAAAACATGCGCCAAACTTATATGGTTGGAATTAGGTTTAAGTTTAAGTGCCAGTAGGAAGTTATTGTGCTACCGATTGAGCTGAAAAACGAAATCAGTTTGAATTCAAAATAGTTTTAACCCTTTTTGCACATATGTCTGTATATAGGACTTCTCGTACCGAAACTTTGAAAATTCATCAAAAACACATTTATAAACTTTTTCGCAAAAAAATTACTGCTTAATATTTCTATATATACGTGGTTTGAAATTGCATTTAATTAATTGAAAATTTCGTGAATATCAGTTGACTAGAAAGTCAAGCAAACAGGCATACTTTATTGTAACTTAGTTTTGAAAATCAATAAAAATTGATAAATTTAATTATTTTACATTTGAAATGTGAAATTCTTGTAGATCAAATAATCAGCTTGATGTGACAACAAGAACCTCACCGGTTCAGCTCAAAAAGGTTTAAACTTAGCAGTATTAACAAACAAAAGATTTAAGCAACGAACTTCGGCATTACTTTCCTACTTTGCTATTTTTTTTTTGGTTACTCAACACTATAAATTTTCCAGCCATTCACATCTCCACACACGCACGCAATTTTTCGACTCCTTTGGCACTATCATTATATTCAAACAGAGACGCTAATGATGGCAATAATTGCGTATCATAAAAATTAGTAAAAAAAAAAAATGAAGCGGCATTTTGAATAACTATAGCTAGCTAAAAACAACTGGGAAATATAAAAAATACAAACCAAAAACCATTAAAAATGAAGAAGTACATTTACTAAAATTTATGTTTGAGTATATTTGTTTAAAAGTGTATATCTACAGTTAAAACTGTCGCTTTAATCAATCCTAATGATGATCACCACCAGCGCCATCATCACAAACTCACTTATCCATATACATACCGACATAAAATGTATATTAGCTGTATGAAGCTGATGGCTATATACACGCAATACAAGCAACAAATCTCAGTGATAGCAACAAATCTTAGCAATAACAACAACAACAAACTATGGGTATATGTACTATCTACCTATGCCAAAAACCAAAAACACGCTTCTTAACTCAACTTATTTGCATATTTTGTTGCCAAGTTTAAACTCATAAATTTTCTTACTTAGTTTTATTTTAACTTTAGAGTTATCTGTGCTGTTCGTTGTCGTTGGTTTCAATGAAGCTTGAGAAAATTTGTATTTAACACTAATTTTTATTTATGTTGTCATTAAGCAAACAATAATCGACCTTTTGGCTCTCTCAAACATTACATACATGCGTATGAATACAAAAAAAAGAAAAAAACAAAAAACACAACAACAAAGCGGGTTTGAGTTGACAAACTCATACCAAGCGTTGGTTTTCTTTTTTACATTTAAATACGTGTAGTTTACATTTTTGTTGAACATTTTATGAAATTTACTACTGGTTTTTGTATATTTTTGATTTAATTTTTTTTTTTCATTTCAAATCAACTTATTAGACTGTAGATTTGACAGTATTAATTTGCATTTTGATTGATGTCTGCCATGGCATATATTTAATACGATTTACAGAGATTCTCGGTTAATAGACTCCCGCTTAATTGCGTTTCTTGTTTAATTGCTTCAGAGATCCAACGTTTTGAGTTTAAAATGTATTCAAATGCCTCATTCTCTGGTTAATTGCATTACTAGGGTAATTGCACCAGAAATTGCACATATTTTCATCGACGCAATATAAGCGGGGATTACTGTATTCATATAAATTTATAATTGGTATCAATATGTGTATCGTATGTGTGTAGCCTGTATACTATACCCTTTTATAGAGGAATTTGAATAAAATTATCGCTTTGGGAAAAAAGTGAATAAATTGATCAGTATTGGTAGCAAATTTGTGCAGATTTAGAGCCAAAAGTTTTGATTTTTTTTAACAATTTATTGATGTTATAAAAATGAAGAACCATTTGAAACTTATGTATGTGTAACAAAAGCAGTTCTTAGAAAAATTTATGACCCATTGGTAGGTTAGGTAAGAGTAAGGTTATTGTCTTTTGGAGTTACTTCCCAACTAAATTCAAAAGCCTAGAGGTAATCAGTATGCTAAATCAAGATATAATATGTAAGACCCACCCGTGTTGAAGTTGCATATCCTAGGTGACTTTCATAAAAATTAGTAAATCAGCCCACCTGTTAAACTTTAAATTAAATAGGCTTCTTTATAAAATAACTTTGTTACTTTTAGATATTTAGATATTTAAAAAAAAGTAAATAAATAAATAAATAAATAAATTTGAATCATGTTTTTCAGAAATACATTTCAACTTTAAGATGGTGAAGTTTTTAGCTAGTTTTTGAGTTATATGATTTCTAATGCCTTTTCTTTAGGCTGCTTTTACGATTATTTATGCTGTCAAACTAATTTAATTGCCTTAAAAAATAATCAAACAAACCCCATTTTTTTTTTGATTATATTTTTCACGCAATTATTATAAAATTCTTACATTTAAAACACTATAGTTACATACATTCACAAATAAATTTTATATACATGTGCTATACGCAACTTTAACAAATTTTTACTTTATTGTTTAATGCTATTATAAAATCCTGCTGTGCATTTATAATTAACAACATCATTAAAAATATAAATAAAAAATAATTGTACTTACATACAACACGCAGCGTAGTGTTTTATTTTTGAAAACGTGCTTTACGCATTTTACTGACTAGAAAAAAAGCGATAACAAAAACAAAAGGAACAACAAATAACAATACACTGACTACAAGCTATGGACATAAAACTGACATATTTAACATAATAGAAAAACGCGCAAATATCTTTGCATAAATCTTAAAGTTTTCATTGTTTGTGCGTGCATTAGCAATCAAAATAAATAAATAAAAAAAAAAAATAGAAATGGTTTGAAAATTATCTGGAACAACAATTTTATTTAATAAGAGAAAAATTTTGTACGGCAAAAAAAAAGTTAATAACAAATTTCAAATAGAGCATATATTTACCGCATTTTGTAGCACAGTTTGCTGTGCTTTATGTTAAATGGATTGGAAGAAATTAGACACATACATAGACACCGCAAGTCCGCAATTGGCGAACGTTTCATGTTCATGATGATGAATTTCAATGGTTTAAGTGTAGAGCAAAAAGTAAAAGAGTAAAAAGTTTGTTGCTTAAATCTTTTGTTTTGAAAATGCTGTTATGCTTTACTGATAATTGAAGTGCAGTGAATTGAATTGAAGTTTCTAAAAGAACTCAATGTAAGTATATATTTACTCAATCAGATGGTTAGAAAAATTTGTAGAAATAAAAGACAGAAATTGAAAAAAAGTACCAGCAACTAAGAGAAACTTCAGTTAAATAGACTAAAAATTTCAAAGCCTCTTTCAAATTAGATTGAATTAAATTGGCGCTAAAACTGTTGTAAAGTCATTGTGGTAAAAATATGAGGTTCAGTTTTAGAATGAGACTTTAATTTATTCATCTTTCAAAGAACATAACTATATCAGTCTAAACTTGCTCTGGCAAAGTTAACTTAACTCTATAATAAATCTGTGTAAAATCTGTTTAGTTTATATAAATATAATTTTCATTTACAGAGCATACGCGGAGTCACTTAAAATATGAAAAGGAATGTTGTAAATTTTTGCGAGCATACAAAAAAAAAAAAAAAATATTATTTATTTTCCTTTTTTTATATATACATACATATGTGCATATGAATAAATATAAGTAAAGCTGCCGCAATAACCGCAAAACATGCAATATTTTTCTTGTATTTTAAAAAGGAAATAAAAGAAGTTCTCATAAATAGTAATAACAACAACACCAATAAAACCAACAAAAAACAAAAAAAATTCCCACGCAGAAAAAAAAGAAATAAATAAAAATAAACTTATGTATGTGAAAAAATAAGAAGTAAAATTATCAACTTCCTTAAGTTTTGCCGATGTCGAAGTAACAAAAAGCAAGTAGAAACTTGCGTTTTTGATTAAATCGTGGGATATTTCAAAGCGATGGTAGAGATCTACCAACCAAGGGAAGGAAGCTAGTTATTTTTAATACGAATTTATTAACAAGAAGAAGAGGAAGAATTTTTCAACACTTTGCTGAGGTGAATTAAGGTGAGTATAAACAATTTTCCCATTCCTTTAAAGGCTGAAACTCTTTGAAAAATTGAAAATGAATAAAATAATTAAAAAAAAGAAGTGAAGTGTTTAAGTGTTTCCATAATATTTACATAAATCTCGGCACAGTTAATGGCACTGGAAGAATTCACGGGATATGTTTTATATGAAATTCCCGTGATCTCTTAGTGGCATCTATGGTGCAGGGTTAAAAACAACAACAATCAAAATAATATTACCGAAAAATTTGTAAAATGTTTATGTATGTATGTGTGAAAAAATACAACCGTGTATAGATAATATTTATAACTGTTAAACGCTGTTACTTAAATAGTATATTTTTTTATTAAAACTAAAGATATAAATTAATAGAAAAAAAAATTTAAAAGAAGTGAAGAAGTGATAAACCAGTACAGTAGGGTTAGGTTAGGCTAAAATGTAAACGGCAATTTGAACCATTGAGTGCGTTTTTAATGTTAGTCAAGATTTTCAGGTTATCAAAAACAAGGAAGATGAATTACTATTTCCTGCTATTCCTCGTTAACATAATTCCTGCTTCACTTTCTATATGGAAGACCCACTCTATCTGAGTGTCTTTCAATGGGACAATGTCTTGTAATTACCCAAGTCACTATAATGCCTGAAAGTCTTTCGTACGTCGATTAACCAGGTTAGGGTAAATAAGTCTCGTTATTTTGCCGATTGGTTCTAACGCCAACTTTTCGCAGCGGAAGTTGGCCGTATTCTCCGTATTGCCATAAGGAATAGAGACTTCTCCTTTTCAGAAGCTACCTGCATCAGTGTGACTTTTTTGGCAAACTTGTCACCGATTTCGTTTCCCAGTATCCCGCTTTGTCCCGAAATCCAACAAATTAAGTTGAGTTTTGACTGTTCGAACATCTCGTTAAGTGACACTTTACATCCAAGAGCTTCTTAGAAATTGAGGAAAACTGATTCAGGAGATATTATTGTTGCCTGCCTATCGGTAAAAATACATGTGTATATCCTTCATCGATATGACGCTATATCTTAACCTTTTTGATTGCCATGACATCTGCCTGAAATACACAATGCTAGGGAAAAATAAAAGATATTTTACATCAAATTAATTGCAAAAGACGTCAGCTCCAACTCTGCCGTCCAGCTTACAGCCGTCATGTAGAAATGGATTGAATCCTTACGAATCCACCCTTCATACTCTTACTCCTGTCTATCAGGAAGGAGAGTGATGAAATTATAGTTAAAGATTGATGGAAGGAGGGGAAGTATAGTGTCCAAAGACTTAATGGCCGTGCTCTTTAGTTTACCTGTGATGCAGGATGAAGCGGTCCTATATTGTCTTGCTCAGAGCCGTTCATCAAACCGAAAAAAGAGGTCTGACTACTGAAGTAAAGGAATTTTCATTTAGCGTTTCTGAGCTTTAAAATGTTTTAAAAATTATATCATTCAAATGGCATCAGCGGCTTCGTTTACAGGACTCCATCCGAGAGGTCCAATTTTGTATGACTGTGTTCCATAAGTCGGGCTAGATCTAACCAATGGGTTGAATGATTTTGTTCTCCAGTTGGTCTGATGGGTTGTCGGCATTAACCAGCGACTTAACGTAGCCACAGAGAAAAAAGTCTAAGAGCGTTAAATCGTACGATCTTGGTGGCTATTCCAAATCACCTCTTCTCGAAATAACGAGTTCTGGAAACTTTTGTTGCAACAACTCCAATGTAACGCATTGCGTCGTCTTGTTGGAACCATATATTGTTCAGCCTCATGCGATCCAATTGAGACCACAAAAGGTCAGACATCAGGGCGTGATATAGTTCGTCATTTGCAGTCATCGTTCAGCTATTCTCGTTTCGGAAAATGTATGGCCCAAATGACGCCGCCTGACTAAAATCCACACCAAAAAGTAATTTCCTCCGAATGCAATGGAAACTCTTGATACTGCGCTCGGCAGTCAACCCAAAGTATATGCTAAGGATAACTAAACTCCACGTGGTGGATTTAGTAAGTATATTCATTCCTTTAGTTTGGTTAGGAAGTGGTCCTAAAAACGTCGCAATAGCGCTAATTGTGACTCACAGTAGGTGCTGCGGATCAGCCTCCGTAACCAACGAACCAAGGATCCAAAGAAGTGGCAAAAGTACAACCCACAGCGGGGTGCCTCTGTGAGAATATCTTGTAATGGAAGAATTCCTCAATAATACAACAATAAATGTACAATAAGCCTCGCTTAAATGGGGCGATGAAAATGTTTCAATTACCCGAAGATATTGAATACTTTTTGAACTAAAAACGTAAAGTTTTGTGGCGAAATTTAAAGGGAAATGCAATTAAACGAAAAATGTAACCAAGTGGGTGCCAATTAACCGAAAATTTCTGTAAAGTAATCGTTCCGAGAAATCGGAGAAGAAGAAAAATATAATCACGGAATGGAAATTTTTCTGAAGGCATTAAATCGATCTGTCGTTCATAAAATGCTAAAATTAATCAAGGTATTACTGTATGCAGAAAAGTGCAAAATATATAAGAAAAAAGATATTCTATTCAAAAGTAACCAAGGAAACGTGAAAGAACTGGCAGCGTAAACTGAATCTCCATATAAGATTTTTGCGAGATAGTCACTGCCGTCATCATCAACTTTTATATATAAGTACTAAAGAGAGAGTGTTGCAAAGTCATTAGAAAATTACAACAACAACCACTAGTTATGAGGTTAAAAGAAGAAAAAGAAAAACCTACTAGTTGTTGTTGCCTTTTAAATCTTTACCAACCAACTTTATTTGCTAGAAATCGAACCAGCAAAGCGACTGATTTTTTTTTTTTCCTTAATGATTCTTTTCAACTTTAGTTTTTAGCTTTGGGTTCATTTGCAGTTGCTGTGTTGCTGCCGCTCCTGAAGCTGAAACTGTAGCTGAAGTTTAAAAAAGAAAAAGAACAGCTTCTATATACTTATAGCTTAAAATTTGCAATAAATTGTTAGTTTTTTCCCCTCTCTTCTTTACTTTTTCCAGCGGTTTTTTTTTTTTTGGATAGCTAGTAAAAGTCATTTGCTTACGAAATTTAATGGTAAAATTTTAACAGTGTCATGCAAATTAAATATTTAAATGCTATTATTTTTTTTTCTTGGTTGGTGTTGCTGTATATATGTATGAATATATGTATATTTTTTGCTATGTATGTGCTTTGAAAGTATATGAAAGAAAATCTGTCACAGCTGTTGTGAAATAGCTAATAAAATGTTTTGCGGTAAGTGTATGTAAATTGTTGATTGTGATAATATAAAATAAAACCGAAGTAAGTTGAAAGAAAAAGGAGTGTGACTAAAATTTTGGAAAAGTTATAGAGAAAGGTCACAAAAATTTATTTATGTAGATATAAACATATTTTAAGCATGCGCAATATAATTTTATAACAATTTTTTTATTTGTAGCTGCATTTTAAAATTTCTCAATTAGACACGTGACTTAAGGATAGATTTAAGAAGAAAAAACTCCAAGTTCGCATTTAACACTATGATGCCCAATGGAGTCATTTTTATTCCCCGACTGTTTTTAGTCGTATTTTATTTGGGTTGTAATTTCTCAGTACTGGGGAAGACCGGCAGGGTTGTGAACCAATCTGATTTTACAGTTTGGTTTGGTTTAGGGGCTCACGGTTTCTCTGAACTATTGATTTGGTTCAAAACCGGAACTTCCTCACCTTCAAACCGCTGCACACTGGGGTATTGTACTCGATTTTCTGGCCAAAATTAAAAAAATGGATATTGGATAAAAGATGATGAAGTTCTGCATCACTGGCAAAATTTTTGTTCTAGCTGCTTTAGATTTTGTTCTTAGTTATGAGCTGCCAAAGTTGCAGTATTTTTGTTGCTGGTTGTGAGCAATCGTAAAACAACATTTTCCAGTGGCAATTAGAAATGGAAGAGCAATTTTAGATAAACAAACCTTTTTGAATAATTTTTGTATGATGAAGTCTTCAACTTTAGATATTTCAAGTAGTAATGGTATAAAATTTTTTTGAATTAAAATCTTCGAATTATTTTTAAGATTTATTTCAAAATATGCCTAACAATTAAGGATTTTCTTCGTGAAGTAGACTATCATCACTTATTGGTTTGCAAAATTTTGAAGTGCCTTTTTTGCCCTTCTTGAAAATAATAGTTTTTTTCTCTCTAAAATAGGTGTTCTCATATCTATTACACAGGAAGTACTTCTATATCTTTCCAAATAACTTACGCCAATCTAAATCAATGTCGAGATAATTTAGAAACGGTAATTTTTATTACTCAATTTTTGGCTTGGTGGTAGAGATTCAAAAGATGGATGGGGAAGAGTACAGAACTCGTACTAGCAAAATTTGTCGGCAATTTTTTTTATTATATTGTTTATTATCATATTATAAACTTAGAATTGCATTAATTGACTAAATTGCCATGTGTAAATGAAAATATTATAAGTCTCCATTTACATTGAGCAAGAATCGTCTGCAATTATTTTTCCTTGCTGTACTTTTTCTCTCTCTTCCCTCCTCGTTTGCTAACCCAAAAGCAGACCATTACCAATTAGCGAAACGATGAAAAATTCCTGGAACAATGAGTGAGTTTTTTTGAAAAAGAACAATGCCCTAATTAATTACTTCAAGATGTTGATTGAATGATTTCTGGAAAGAGAACACTACCCTCATCAGTAACGGGTTTCGAAACGATCGTCTGATCTGCTTGCTTTATAAACTTTTGTTATTCCTTTGTCGCAAAAAGTCCAGTAAGCCTATCTATTTTAATAATTTAATAGGGAATGGAAAAAATTCAAAATAAAAAAAATTTCCACATTAAAAATTACAAAGGATAAATTTATTACTTAAAAGTTCGAAAATTTTGAATTTCGCCTCTCTTTTTTCGATGGGTTTTTGGTAAACATTACTCAAAATCAAAAAGCAGAAATGAGAGGTTCGGAATGACCTTTTTATTGGGGAATTTTTTTTCGAATTTTCGATTATTTACGTCATTATTCCAGACCATTGACCTTGTATGAAAACTTTTTGATAAATGTGTACCAAAAGCAGTTAAGAAGAAGGAAAAAGAGATGTGGTGGTGGGATGGTGTGAAAACAAAACATGCTTACAATTTAAAAACGAACAACTTTGCCTTAGACGTTAAAAGTTATAGGTCTTTAAAATACTTGGTGAACTAAAAGATACGCTGTGTTTAATTTATTATATTATTAAGGCTAAGAAATCTGAATCCATCCACGTTGTGATTGATATATTTAAATATAAATGGAAAAAACATAATCACAGTAGGCTGTAGTCAAATGATTTTTTTCAATTAACTAATAAGCCAACTAAAATTTTAGTCATGACTAACAAATCTTGACTAAATACTGTCATTATCAAACAGTTAGACATAAACACCACTAAATGAATTTGTTATTTAATCGTTAGTTAGATTACTTAGTTAGGTTTGGTCATTACATAGTTATGTCATTAGTTTAAGTCATATCGACAGTGCTATGAAAAACATCAACGGGTATCTGCCAAAACCATGAATGTGCAGAAATTATGATAAGACTTGATTTTAATGTTAAACAATTAGCTATAAATACATAATTCCAAAAGTCCACTATGGGAAATATTTGAGATTACAAAAATAAATTGAAAACAAATCATTTCAGTCATGATTACAACTAAAATTATTAGTAGTTAGTCAACGAGACATGACAAAATGACTAACAAAACTTATTTAGTCAGTAGGTTACGTTAGGTGTGGAAATTCTTTTGAAGGAGAAGGTCAAATATTTGAGACTCGTATTAGATAGGAAACTCACCTGGAAACCCAATATAGAGGAAAGAGTTAAGAAAGCCAACGATGCTTTGTACATTCGCAAAAAAGAGGTTGGAATAAGGTGGGGCCTGACTCCATTATGTACAAGCTTTACATTTCTTTGTTCAGGCCTATATTGGTGGACTCTGGTGTGGTGACCATATGGAAAGATCGACAGACGGGTCAAACTACTATCTTACACATATGGGGTAGTTGTATCCAAGAGATTGACCACTCCATCTTCATCCATCCATTCAACGTT
Source organism: Toxonevra muliebris (assembly GCA_963691655.1). NCBI lineage: Eukaryota > Metazoa > Arthropoda > Insecta > Diptera > Pallopteridae > Toxonevra > Toxonevra muliebris. Next base: position 76,499,356 of record OY829329.1, read on the forward strand.
GACAGGCAATTCAAAACGCGTATTCCGTCGCCAAAAGATTGAAAAACACCCATGCCATGGAGAAGGGGAGAACTCTGGCTTTGGTGTTTCTTAAAAGAACTTGGAATGGAACTATCTATTCGTCTTCCCGACCACTGCAGTGTCTATCAAGCACAGGTCTTAGCGATAAAAGAGGTAGCCCTTTACTTAAGTAGGCACGCTGTGACAAAAACTATTATAAATATATACTAGGTTAGCCAGACGGCTATAAGATCAATGAATACGATGGCACTAAAATCAAAGGTTGCTCAGGGATTCCTGACAGCTTTAAATTATATTAGCACTGCTTTTAGGGTACGCCTAATTTGGGCGTACATAAGAATATTCAAGGAAACTGTAGCGCTGATGAGTTAGCCAGACAGGGTACTAACCTTCCCCTGTGTACGTTATACCTAGTATTACCACCTGTAAATTAATGCTGAAGAATAGGTTCGTGAGCCCAATAGGTCTTGGGCAGACAAAAACACTTGTTTCACGATTAGACTAATGTGGCTGAAATTGGAAAGGAGGAAATCGAGAGAGTTGCTTAGTCTTCCGAGAAAGGACAACGCTACTTAGCATAGGATAGGAGTATTCTCCCATGAATTCTGCAGAAGTAGCAGGGACGAAGAAGAAACAGTTGAATTCTCTTCTGTAATTGCCCAGGGTTTTCTAGGCAAATACGCTTTTTAATTCTTTTACGAAAGTATCTAGCGCTAAGATTAAACAAATGCGCTTTATTAAAGCTTCGAAATGGTTTCAAGAGTAAGTAGTAGATGAGGTTTCCGTGTCGCGCAGTAGTATCACAATGGACCCGTTTAGGACCTAAATGAATCTAACCTAACCTGGTCATTGGTTTGTGATTGATGATTAATTTTTGTTGTCATTACTTTTCATTCATTACTTAGATTGAATTTTGTTAACACTGCCCATAGTATTATACCGAATCCAATCGATAAGTAGTAAAAACACTTTCTTAAGAACTTTTTCTTCACTCTAGAAGGATGTTATTCCCATCCAAGAGGTTCTGATTGTATTTTGTAGGCATTCTACGCGGAAGTCCAAAACACACCACTTATATGTCCAACAAATTATGAACGATGGAAATTTTTAAAAATCCTATTTCACGTCCAGGTTTTCATTAAAAAAAAAGGGAAGCCTTCGTTAACATGTCCGTTAACTTGAAAATAATTTCAAAATACAACCAGGGGACCTACTTTTCGGGCCCTGGTTCAAAACTAACGAAACTGTCGATTTTATTCATTCGCTCTTAAATTCTTAGCGCCGGTGTAGCGATTTTCCTTGAAAATAATTTCAAAATATTGAAAAATTCTATAATTTGTAAAATTTTGTTGTACCTACTACTAACTTAACTGGCCATATTAGAAGACGATATATCAAAGAGGAAGGAACAGCAGAGCACAAATTGTGTCACTGTGAAGGTCTTATAAGGACCTGACTTTGACATTTGGAAAATACGTTTTTAAAATCACAAATTATATCGGAATGTTCTGCCAAAAAAATTTTTGTTGCATTTTTTTCAAGCAATCCTCCCTACCTCTCAAATCAGATGGTATCGTAATAGAGTCCAGCTGGCAACAGTGACCATGGATTATATCACCCACCTCTGATTTAATCTTTTTCTAGCACTCATAAGCTCTGAAAATCATACAAAAAGCTCACAAATCAATTTTCAAGACATTTTATTTCACAAATGTGCGGTAAATTCAAAGTGTTAAAATGTTAATTAATATTTCATAAACACCGATAATAACGTAATACATTTTTTTTATTATGTTATATTTTGGAAATCCCCAAAACACTAACTAACTAAAGGTATCGAAACCTTTCTAAAATTTGTTGCCTTTCGAAATATTTTTTAACTTTAACACACTTAGCTTGCAAACAAAATATAATAAAAAAAAAAATGTGAGAATTGTTTATAACTCAATCGAAAAATACTTTTTCATAATTTAAAGCCAGTGTTAAACTATAAATCTAATGCTTTGTTAAACAAACAAAATAATTCAATTTAATAAAAAAAACAAAAAAAAATAAAAGCAAAAAGAATTAATTTCTTGCTTTACATTCCAAAAATTTAATGATGTTGAATTTTTTCGAGCGGCCCACAAAACAAGAAAGAAGTGAGAAAGCAAAAATGCTAAAGTTACTGAAGCATAACGTAGCAAACAATTTTTTTTTGTGTTTTTTTTTGCTACACTTTTGTAGAAACAATGGTGCAAAAATATAAATATATAGGGAAGATTTTTAGAGTAGTAACGAACTATGCAACAAGTGTTGCGGAATGTGACAAATATATGTAGGGAGCGAGAGTGTATGGATGGACAGATAGATAGTAGATGTATAAACAGAATGACATATTAGCAGCTTAATAAAACAAAATGGAGTAAATACATATAACTACTCAAATTATTTGCAGTTGTTGGTACAAATTCGTGCATAATTTATGCATGAAATCATTGAACCGTTTACTTGATATCTGGAATATTTTTTTTTTGTTTGATACTCATTTCAACAATAAGAGTGAGTATCTCAAAGTATGTACCTCGCAAGTTGAGAACTTGGACTCAATTCATATAAATTAAGTTACACACTTGCAGTAACTGAGAAAATACGAGGGGGCCAGTCAGCCCTCAAAAAACCAACTCTATAAACTTTTCTTCTTATCTTCAGCACTTCTACAAAACATGCACAGAGTTATGGGCTAGAGACTTTTGAGCCTTTATTTTTGTTGCTCTGCAAAAGTTAATTATCTGTTAAAGCATTTCTGTTTTTTTTTTTTAATTTTTTTATCATTCTTCTTGAAGTAAACAGTCTATATATTTTTTTAGTTTTTTTATTTTCCTGGCTTTTTTTTTAGTTTGCTATTTTCTAGCTATGTTGCTACTTTTGCTCAAGTTAAAAAGTTCATTGCACTTTTAATTGTAGAGCCTAGTGTCTGAGTAGTGAGTGTGAAAGGTGATTTTTCAAGGTTGATATTATTTAGCAATAGTACGAGTAGTTTGTAGAAATATGTAAGCATGTGGAAGATATTTTAGAAAGTTCATCTTAAGTATTATTATTATTATTATTATTATTATTATTATTATTGTGTTATTTAATTTTATATCTAAGTATAATATTTTAAACATTAACCTTTGCTATTGTTGTTTTTCTTAATTGCTGGCTGCACGCACAAAGATTTAAAAATTCTTTGAAATTTAAGCTTAAGGCTCAAATGTTGAAATCGTAAAATTGTTTCTGTTTCTCCCAATCCTGCTGAATCTGAACTTTCGTGAATATCGGGTAATTTTTTTTTTCACAGTATTACGATCGTCTGTCGTAACATTGAGGAACTTCGTTACCGAGGTAGTGTAGTGGTATATTAACCCATTAATTGACAATGTTGCCATTTTTAATCTATAAAAATAACACTTTTAGTCTATAAAAATCACACTTTTATTATATAAAAACACACTTTTTAGTGGGGCGTTTTCGTACCTGTCCCTTCATGGGCAAAAACTTAACAATTAAAGAATAACCAAAAATAAACAATTCATGATAATATAACAAAAAAAATATAAGAAAATAAACAATTCATGGTAATAAAAAGAAAATAATAAAGTAAAATAAACAATTCCTGAACATATAAAAATAAAATATAAATAGAACTCCACTGGTGAGACGCAAACGAGGGGGTGGACCGACTTGCGTCCTCACATGCTTTATAATTAGCCTCAGTTAAGGATTTTATTAACATTTGTGTTTGGATATATTTGTATATTTTATTTATTATACCGTACGACAAAAATCGATTTTTAGATTTAGGCAATGAAAAGACCATATGAAAATGAAGAAGAGTCATAAACTAGGATGATCTATAAAATATGGACGCACAACAAGGCCAAGAAATACTACAGCAACTGAGACTACACAATATCAATTATTGCGAACTGAATTCGGTGGAAGAGTCTTGGCAATTTCTTCTTTTGTTGACCAGTGCTCCGAAATATTCTGAAATATGCTCTGATAATTTCTCTTCCTCACTGCTGAACCAGTATATTTAGATTGCCTCAATACCGATCTTACAAAGAAGTTTTTGTTTAAACCAAAACAATAGAATAGGTCCCAGAAGAAGGAGTTTATAAGTCATTCAACTCATATAGAGTAATGAAACAAATTCGCAGGAAATATATGAAAAAATCACAAGATTAATTTGTGTTTTAATGATTAATGTGCATCCCAAAAATTAAATCAGAAAGTTTCATTGTGAAATCAGAAAAGCGTTGTATCTGTTCAAAATCATTATATTTACATTAGTTTACAACTATTTTGTGCTAAGGAAGAATTTTGTTCGTATGTACACTGAGGGAAAAAATGCTGTTATATTAAACGGAAAGAATATTAAACAAACAGATTATGCTGTTAAATCCCATCCAAAAGTGAGCTCTGTTATATTAACAGACAATGTGCTGTTAATTTGAAAATCAAAACTTCAAAATAGTAGCTGCCAAAATTCTTCACGCTATAGCCTTGTTGTCTAGTGCGCAAGCAAGCACGCAGCCACTTGTGGCTATATTTTAAAATAAAGAATATCAGTTGAAAATCAAAAAGAATAATTTAAAACTCGGAATAGTCATTTTAGAATCAGAAAATATCTTTTTAAAATCGGAAAATAAAAACCGTCAAAGAGCATATTTTGAAATACAAATAGACAAATCAGAAAAAGTGAGATATCCAGATAATATAACTTTAAAATCAGAACTTAAAAGAGCATTCTTCATTTGGTGAATAAAACTATTTTTGTTTTAATTAAATGCTACTAATGCAAAGTACCCTCAGGGGGCACGATCATATGTATGTACATTAAATTCAATTCTGCCTCTACTGAGGCTATTCTTATTTTTAAATGATATTTTTTGGTTTTTAATTGACATTTGTGATTTTAAAATGATATTTATTAATTTTGAAATAGCTATTCTGTTTTCAAAATGTTTTTTTGTATTTCTAAATTGATTATTCTAATTTCATTTCAAATACTATATTTATCCAAAATCTCAAAATATCATTTCAAAATCAAAGAATTTAATTTCAAAATTTAAAGTTATCATGTTAAAATCAGAAAATATCATTTCAAAGTCTTAAGATATCATTTGAAAATCAGAATATATCATTTTAAAATTATAAGCTACCATCAATCAGAAAATAAAATCAAAAAAGTATAATTTAGAGTCAGGATAATCAAATCTGAAATTGAATTGAAAAGAGCATCTTCAGTACACTTGGTGTTTAAAACTATTTGGTTGGTTCGATTAAATGATATTAATGCGCAGTACGGTCTGGGCTATGATACTAATGCTGCCTTTATGGAAGAATGGTACGGAGAGAGTTAAAGGTTTAAGTGATATTTTTCCAAGGTCCATCATTTAATGATATTTATATTTTGAAATTGTATTTTCGGATTTTGAACTGAAGTTTTGTGATTTTAAAATGTTTTCTTTTATTTTGTTTCAGCTGTACTAATTTTAACTCTTTCCTTACCATGGTAACCATACGCTTAGTAGTTAGCTTAGCTTAGTAGTTCGTTTGGACTTATTTCACCTAGTTCCCCAAGGTTGTTGAAGTAAAGTTTGCCTAGAGTTCTTATCCTGGTTCGTCCTAGAGCCGGGCATTCACAGACAGAGTGAGAGATAGTTTCTTTTTCCTCCGGATAATCGCAGCTGCGGCAAGTGGTGTTATGCGGAATTCTCCTTTTGGCTGCTTGCTCACCAATGAGCCAGAAACCCGTGATGACCGCCGTCAGTCTTGAGATGTCCTTCCGGATTTTGTGTATGAGTTGCACTGTTTTTTTCCAGTCGTAGACAGGCAGGTAGTAGAGATTTCTCGCTTGACCGAGTTTAGTAGTGTGAGTACCTGCCCACCCAAGGATTCCTGCAGTGTAGAGCCTTTACGGGCTAGCTCGTCAGACATTTCATTACCCTCAATGTTTCGGTGACCCGGGACCCATATCAGGGTAATGTTGTACTGTCGGGCTAGGTCCGTAAGACTATCTTCGCATTGCATTACCAGGTTAGATGATATGACGGTCGAATCAAGAGCCCTGATTGCGGCCTGTCTATCCGAAAAGATCGCGATATGTGCTTAAAGGTGTGATCTGTCCTAAGCATCCTACTTGCATCCCTTAATGCTAGCATTTCAGCCTGAAATACACTAGCAGAATTAGGGAGGCGGACAGATCTATCGATTACATACATTTCAATTTTTTAACTTGTTTTTTCAAACTTATTTCGATCAAACACCAATATTATTCGAAAGTTTTCCATTTAAATCTTAATGTTTTCTTATTGGCAACACTGGAAAATACATTCAGATTTCTTTGGCTAATCTAGCTTATTCTGCTTTTTCATGTTTCAAAATAGCCCAATTCCAGCTTTTTCCTATGGCTCCTTCATAATTCGGTAAGGAGAGGGTTTAAATTGATTAATCTGATTTTAAATTGACGCTTTATGATTTCAAAATCAGATTTCGAACTGGAAAGAGTGTAAAAAGAGTTCAATATTTTAAATAAAAGAAACTTAATTCAACACAAATTGAGTGGTTTTTGAAATACAAACCTACTAACTTTTGAGATTATCAATTTTATTTCCAATTAAACACAAATAAAAAACCATTAAAAAAAGTTTGTGCACTTCTGCCACATTTCCATAATTCATGGGCACGCGCTCTATACCCAATATATTTTTGTTGGCAATGATGGTGTAGTTGCTGTTGTTGTTGCTGATATAGATAAACTATTTACAGCAGCTATTGTTGCTGCCAACATACTCGTATAGCTACATATATGCAGCAATAATGTTGCACACTGCGATTTACGCTTGCATTGACAGTTTAGAGTGAATTTTTGTTTCGCTTGTTGTTAGTATTATCATTGTTGTTGCTGCAGAGCAATTTACCAATTTGATCCAACATATGCTCATAATGGTAAATGTGCGACAGCATTAGCAACAGTAGAGCCGCAAGTGTTACAGTTGCATTATTTCCCCCCATAAATGGTCATAGCTCACAACAACAAACGATGAAACAAAGCCAACAGCTAAGCTTCCTAGCAGCAACAGTTTACTATTTGCTGCAAGTGCAATGAGTACATACTATGTGTGCATATAGCAATTCAAATGAAAATATTACCATTAAGTAAAATGCTGAGAAGCATACATTTTTTTTTAAATTTCTTTTTTAAATTTTATTAGCGCACATCTGCTGTTGTTTTCAAATTCCATAATGTCAAATTCTGAGCAATTTTTTCTATTAAAAAAAATTGCTTTAAATTACTTTTCTACTTTGATATTCAAATTATTTATGCTCTGCAATGTGTTAACTTGTCTCTTAATGTTTTACATACGAAACCTTACCAAAAACTAAAAAAAAAAAAAAAACACAAAGAAAAAACAAACGCTTAGTAATGTTGCTTGTTCAATTGCTAGAGTAACATCGTCTCTAAATAATTCCCATTGGTTTTGCTAAATTTGGCAAAGTAAAACTAGAAAATTTGAAAATTACCCTTAATCAGAGAGCGAAAATGCGAAAAAACTCAAACGAATACAACATTTGACATGGCCACAGAGCAATTTAGAGCAGTTTATTGGCAAGACTATGAAGCAAAAAAAAAAAAAAATTCGAGAAAAAACGTGCTGCAATGTCATTGAAGTACTCTTTACCCTATGTTGCTGCTATTGCTGCTGGTGCTGCTGAGATGGTTTGGTCTAGTCTGGTCTTTTGTGCTTGGGAACTTTTACTGTGCAATACTAATTCTACAATTGTGTGGGAATTGATAAAAATTTAGTGCAGAGAACCGCACGTTTTTACACACGAAATTGGGATGCAAATGTTTTTGTTTCTGCGTTGTTTTCCTGTTGTTTTTTTTTTTTTTTTTTTTTTTTTTTTTTGGAGTCAGAAAAACACTGAACCGAAACTTTTTCTAAAATACTTAATCGTTTTTCATTTTCACAACCAATTTTGGCCAACTGTTTTTGAGCATTTATATCTAGCAAATGTTGTTAATTTAAAAGTGATTTGCAAAATGGTTAAACGGAGATTTTCGGTTGAAAATTAGACTATTACAAATTATTGTAGCGTATACAGTTTTTGATGTGGAAAACGAAACAAAAGATTACAGCACCAAACTTCCTGCTTTATATATCCAAGAAATTAGTAAAACAGGTATGGAACGCAAGAATAAGAATAAGCCTGAGACTAGAAAAATGTTTCTGTGTATAACTATTTTCATATTTATCTTACTACATTTTTCTGTATTTTCTTATATTCATTTAAATTAAAAATTATTAGTAAACTGCGTATGAATTTCCTTGAAACAACTAATACTTATTTTTCCAGTTTTAAAATTTTCGGTTTTCTTTTTTATTCATTTAACCTTTAACTGTGGAGTTAGTGGTAAATTTTACACAACCTTGTGAAATAAAGTGCCAGTTTTGTTGAACTTAAAAAAAAATTTCAAATTTTTGAGATATTTTAATTAAAAATGTTATTAGCTTGTTTTTAAAGAACAAATAATTATCAGAAAACCTTTTTTTACTAAAATTTTTTAATAAAGTTAAAAGGTAAAAAATTCACCTCCATAGTTGAAGGTTAAAAAAAAAACTCTATAAAGTTCCAAAGTGTTAAAATTTGAATGCTTATCGCAAATAACTACCCCTTTTCTCACTTATTTTTTGTTATGCTTGAGAGGGTCCATTGCATCAATTTTTTTTTGGCAATTTCGATACTATAGGAAAATTCTGATGACAGGTGTCAAGAGGGTTGAAACAACCCCTACCTCAAGGATAAAGTCGTACAAGATTATTAAAACAACTCTACCCCAACTTACTCTATAAGTATAAAAAAAATCAGAGCTGTATTTCCCGTCCTCAAATCCCCTAAATATTCCCAATTTTAAAAATCAAACCAACGGCCCCTTGACCGCCGGAGACATAGACAATCCATGATATGGTGGTATCATATTGAACTATTTTTGAGGGCGACTGGATATTGCTAGTAACTATTCGCATCAAGGCGAAATTCTTCAACCTCAGCCTAATTTGTGTCCATGCCCCGATGGGCGAAAAGAACGAAGCAACCCATAAATAATTTTTACGAGCTCCTCGACAAAATCTATGGGCATTGCCCCCGTTGCGACATTAAAATCTTGTCAGGCGACTTTACTGCCTAGGTGGGCAAGGACATTCTTTTTTGTCCGACGATCGGAAAATTCAGTCTCCACGACGAAGGCACCTACAACGGTATGAGACTGATCAACTTCGGCGCGGCGCAGAACATGACAGTTACACCAGATTTCAACATCTCGATATCCACTTGGCTGTCCCCTGATCAAAAAACACGAAATCAAATTGAGCGTGTAGTGATTGACGGAGGGTACTAGACATACGCACGTTATGTGGTGCAAAGATCGATTCTGACCACTACTTGGTTGCTGACAATTAATCAATCAATCGCCTCTGTGCAGCAAACCACGTACGGATATGTACACAGCGGAAGCTGGATGTCTAAAAGCTGCAATCACAACTGACAGCCTTCGTAGTCTTCGCAAATCGACTCTCACTCCTCCAAACGCAAAACACCCCTCAACTTTATGACACTGGACACACATATCCCGCTCTATGCATACGGCAGCCAAAGAGGTGCCAGGCTACCACCATTGATGGAGAAATATGTAGTGCGATCGAGAGTGTCGTGACGCTACTGAAGCCATAAACGCAGTATATAAAGCCTCCTTGCAGTTAGTTGCAACACGAACTTCTACAAAGTGATAGGACGACGTGTACCGATTAAGATGGAATCATGAGCCGTATGGCTTCGCTAGCTAAGCGAAGAAAATACTTCGGCGGATGGAAGAAAATGCTCCGGCTAGGAAGGTGTTCTATTCGAGCAGCGGTGGTGGAACGCCCAGAAGAGAACGACCGAATCTCCGTTGGAAGGAACAGATACAGGGGAATCTGACTGCATTTGGCATTATCAACAGGCGCCAGCGCGAAGGCGACTGGCGAAGCTTCATTAAGGCGGCCAAGACTGATCATCGGTTCCAGTACCAACTAAGTAAATAAGTAGGATATTGCTAAATCCACAGTATTGAATTGGCATCCATTAAGCCGGCTGTGATACTAAATTTCTTGAAGAGAGATGGGACTGAATAAATAACTCCAGGTGTGAGGTTTTATAGAAGTGGGTCTTAGAATCGATGTGTCGTACTCTTAATATAACTTCAAAAATGCTTTTTGAAAATCGAAAGAATAGCACGTAGGTTTTTTCAAAAAAAAATATTTCTTATTTTTCGTATGCAAAAACATTTAGCGATATTGTTATTTATACTCATGCATTAATTTAAATCGAAACACCTAAAAAATGCTGGCAGCTATTCGATGCTACTTCAAATAGTCCACGCGCCAAATGCAGCTTGGTAATTGTAAGAAGTGCAACGAGCAATAGTTGTTTGTTGATGTTGCTCACGCGTGTGTGCGCACATGGTTAATTTTTATTGGCTGCTGATGCTGCTGATGCTGATGCTGCTGTTGCAGCAAAAAAAAAACTAAAATACTCTTTCATTTATATTAATTTTTCATTGCAGATTTCGTTTTGTTTCAAACACTTCAGGGAGCAATTTTTGCAGCGACTATTTTGGTTTTTGTTACAAAGTAGTAGGTAAATAGCAGCAGCAAGAGAAAAACATTTTTGTTAAGTGAGTTGTTATAAATGTTGGTGATTTGGCAATATAAATTGTAAGCTAAAACAATATAATGGAGAAGAATAAGAGGAAAAGAAGAAGACCAAAGGTGGGAAGTACGCGTCTATGTTGCTTGAGCATGCTCCAGTAGCGTTGCTTGAATTGTGATTGAGTTTTGACCAAAGGGTGTAGTTTGGGTTGAGATCGATATTTTTCATTACATGAGTGGGTAGAAGTATGAAATTAAATAAAATAAATTTTGGTTCAAGAAGAAGAACATTAATATAAAAATAGATTTTTAGACGAAATAATTTATGTAATTATGTTTATGAATTAATTTTTCTTATTTAAATTTTTATTAAATTCTGAATAGCTCTGTGCAACAAAAATCAAACCAAAAATTCGAAATTTATATTTATCTTCTTTTATTAATCTATAAAATCAGAAAACAGATTAGTGATTAGAGTTCTAAAGTTTATGTCACACTCTTTCAATTTTTGTGTAACATTATTGAATACTGGAGTGGTTAACCCCATAATAGTGGGGTTAGGACTGATTTGTTTGTTGAGTACACCCCCTAAATTTTTATAAGAAATAAAAATTGTAAAAAATGACCAGTGATCTAAAATGAACCAACATAGTTCCTTAATTTCCATGTGGGCGAAAATAATTTTTTTTTGTTCCATAATATATAATATTATTGCTAAATCCATAGAGTATTAGAGAAATAACTGCAAGCTTCGACTTTCAAATTGTTAACCACAAAATGGTGGGGCTAGGACTAATTTTCCGGTTTTAAATAATAGCAAATTGGCAAAAATTATTTGTTGTTTCTAAATTTCATCTATGATAATTAAAAATATATATAGATTTGGCATGCTATAAGTAATTTTGGAGTAATTAGCTCTCAAATATAGCTTAGATTGCTATCTTACCAAGCGTTCTAACATTGACTGATTTTAAAAGGTCCCATATAAAAAACTTAAGCAGATGCCACCCTAATATTTTTAAAACATGACATTAGTAAAATATGAAATATGAAAGATTAGAGCTAATGGAAAAAATGATTTTTTTCCACTCTTTAACCACTGTGCATTGTTCACAGCAACTGGGAATCTTTCAGTCCACATTGTGGTGAATTTTGCTTAAAAATCGTTTTGCCTACACCCTTATAAAGACACATTAACTGAAGAAGTGAAGCCGCATGATTATTTTAAGCGCCGAACTTGGGTTTTGCACAATTTTATCCTAAATTTCATCGAAAAATCATCTTCAGCGATGAAACTCATTTTCAATATGGTTAAAATTATTCTGAAAATGTGTCTAGGACTTTTAAAAATTCAAAAAAGATATTTAGTTCCGAAAGACTGTGAAAGAGTTAAAAGTATTGTATGAAAATTATTCTATGTGTTTCTAAAAATTTCTTAACATTTTCAATGTTAAAATTTTATTCAAATAATGTACTTTTGATATTTAAAATGTTGAATTGATATTACTAAATGTAAGTTTTATATGATCTTCAGGTAAAATTCCAATTCTGAAGCGAGAAAAAAAATCACAGTAAACCTATTTGTTTTTACCAAACATAGTTTTATTTGAGTAATAACTCTTTGCTTGCATACGATTAATATTTAAAAACAATTTCTAATTATAAAAATTTTCAACTAGTTTATATTTTTTTCTTCGTCTTTTCCATGCAGTAAATCGTTAAGTTTGCACACTGCGTTATTTTGAGGTGCTTATATTTAAGTTTTTTAGATTAATTTTATCGAAATTGTTAACTTGCAGTAATATCAGTTACAGACAAAAAATAGCAAAAATAATGAGAACAATTTAATGTAAATTCAACATGAAAAATATTAATGTGACATTTTTTGCCATAAAATATATAGTTTTCTTTCTACATTGAAAATGATATTGCTCTTTTTCTGAGTGTACATATTTCTATCATAGTCTCAACATCTAAACGCCCGCCCATGTTGTTTTTATTAAAGTTGACCCCCTCCCTGTATTCAATATCAAATGGTGTACAAAAATTCTTCATGAATTTGGCTCATTTTATTGTCTTAATTCAATCAACTTTCAATCATTCCAACGCGTCATCATTGTGTTTTTTTTTCTTCTAACGCTTCGATTGTTGGTAACAAAAATATAAATATACTAAAAGGCAATTTCTTGTTGTTGTTGTCTTTTGTTTAAATTGCGGCTGTTGGCTTGTCTGTCCGCCTGCCTGCTTGTATTTGTGCTGAATTCCATTAGACTTTTCTTTGCTAGAACTGCCAACGAGTGTCTCTGAACATTGAAGGGGGCAAAAATGCAAATTATGCAAATTGCACGCTAAAAAGGTAGGAAATCGTGAGGGGAAGTGAGCAAAAACAAAAAAAAAAAAAAAAAAACCAGCAAAAAAAGAAAAAAACTTCAATGAAGGAAGAAGAAAACTCATTGTGAAAACTGTACAGATAAAATATAATATGCAGAGGTGGGCAAATATAAACTAAAACCGCATGCTGTATATATTTTTCGCATACATTTTCACTGAATCCATTGCTCAACATAATTTTCTTTCAGTTTTTTTTAGTTAAATGCGAAAAAAAGTTTGCCCACACAGAATATTTTTTTTTTTGATCTATTATCAGAATGAAAGAAATATTCACAGCGAAAATTTTACGCCATCTTTGATGATGATGGGAAACACTTTTTTTAGCTGTTGTTGTTTATGAGTATGTGTGTTTTGTTTTTGTGAACTCAAATACAACAACAACAACAGACACCACAGGTGAGTACCTAATGCAAGCAGGCAGCCAACCAACCAACAACAAAACATTGCAGCAATGTGGTGCAGTTGCTAGTATCGCGCTGCTGTTGTTGTTGTTACTGCCGCTGTGATTGCATTTGGGCAGGCGCAAATGGTGATGATGACTCTCTAAGATTACAAATGCAGCAGCAACAACAACAACAAACTTATTAAAAATAAAAAAAACACAAAAACATTCATAAATGTAAAAGGGCGCAGAAAGACGCAACCCTCAGTTGAAATAAAAAACACAAAAGAACTAAAATAAAAAAAAAAAAAAAAACATCATGGAAAAATAAGAAAATGTAGCGCAAAAACAGCACGAACGAATTAACTCAGTCATGATGTGCAGAGTAACAAAGTCACACACAAATACACATTTACCTACATATTTATATATGTATGTATGTAGGTATTTGCAGCCAAAACTATGCAAGTGCAGCTAGAGCTAGTGTATGTATGAAGAAAGCGTATTTCTTTGCTTAGAAGCGCAGCTAATTTGAAAATTCTATAGGAAAACTTGAATGAGAAACACACAGCGTACTTGAGTTAAAAAAGCGCGTTAAATCTTAAATCTTTAGATGTGCAGCTATGAGATACAAATGTATGCATTCATGTATGTATGTATGTGTGTGTGTGTGTTAGTATCTGCAGCTGTTGGCAATACGTTGACTCCCTAGTAGTTAAGTGTGAAAAAAAGCAAAAGCGTTTGTTTTATTTGTTGTTCACTTTGTCTACCGAGTCTCTAGCGCACATCATGCACCTGTGAAAAGTATGCGCAAAATTTGTTCTTATCTTAAACTCTTTTGCTGTTGCTGCTGCTGTTATTATACTGTGTATTTATGCTTTACTGGGAATATAGATTTCAAGCTAAACTTCATTAATACATTTAGAGATTGATATGCATAAAAGGTATAGAAAAGTAGGCACAGTAATACTTTCGAGTAGCGCCATTCCATTCTTGACCATTCTTGACCATCGTTGACAGTGAAGTATACATATTCGAAAAAAGGAGGCAGCAATAACTGCGCACCTTTTTGTAAACACTTAAATCATCTTTACACATTTGGCCGTCACTGATTGCCAGATCAGGTAACGAGGAGATTGAAATTGTCATTCACCAGCCAGATTTCAGCCAACAACAGCTACCAATAACAGCATGCACAAGCGGAAAAGTCTACGCGAGGCCATAACGAAAGCTGCGGCCCGTTACATCCTTGCCAGCAAAATCCCTTTAAGTTGCCCAAATTTTCCTGCCGAAGCCGCAGTTCTTGCTGACAAACACTATGCTATTCGCTCATCAAACCCGGCAGACCCGCGGTTGAAAAAGCCGACTAGCGATATCAAACGGTAAGTGGATAAGGTGGAGGGGGTGTCAAAATTAGTCAAAAAATATCAGCACAATAAATGATGCAAATACCTAATTATGGTCCACAATTAAGGCACTTCCCAATGCGGCACACAGACCTCACCACCGGAGAACCCGGAAAAATATGCTCGTTTGTTCTGTAGGAAATCCATCAAACATCAAGTTAAAACTAATAAGGCGAATCGTGGACCATAACCAAAATACACAACCCGAAGATGGACACGAACCAACCACTAATACTTCACAAGAGTTGGTAGCGGCCATCAAATATGCGAAGTCGTCCAAAGCCCCTGGTACTGAAGGTATCTTGATTGTTATGTTAAAGCAACCAGATAACTATGCATTGTAGTTCATAACAGTGATGCTTAACATCTCAATGCTCACTTTAAAAGTACCTGATATCTGGAAGCTGGTGATGCCACCCCCTTAACCCAAGAAATCTGGGGATCCAGGGAAATCTTACCGACCGATTACTCTCTTAGTACCGGTAGCCAAGATGCTTGAAGCGCCGCTCCCATCTATGCCTTCATAACACCTAGAGCTGGCCCAGCACCAATATAATTTCCGTAAAAACCACAGTACTACCACCGCCCTGCACATAATATAATCAAAAATCACCCAAAAGCACCAGCGAAAATTATGCGACAGAACAGTTCTGGTAGGCCTGGATCTGTTCTAGACTTTCAACACCATAAGCCACTTTATATGGTTCTAAGACCTATTGCTCGACGCTACTCTGCACTAGTAGAAGATAGCTAACTAATTAAATATGCGGCATGCCGTCCTATTTTTGTAAACAGGAACACGAAATCAAAAACAAGGTGCTCCTCAAATACTATATCGCAAAGCCATCAGCACCAACACCGAATATTACGCTAGCATTTTTAAATATTAGACCAGATTTAGGTTGCTTAATTGTATGAGAGAGAAATGCCACGCCTTATTGTTCGATTTGGAAAGTTTTTCAAAACAGGATTATTTGGGATCGCCATGGCGTAGTGATTGCTTTGCGGAAATGTTCAGCAGGCTGCACAGGTTCAATGCTCGACACGATAAAAAATCAAAATTTTTCTACATAGAATCACTTCTTAGGCACAAATATAACTCAGACTACATCAATGGATGCGAGAAGCTCAGTCTAGGCTCTCAAATGGCCTGTTCTGCCATTGACGAAGAAAAATGATTAGTTGCTTATTAAATTACACAGTGCAATAGCAAAAAAGTGCAAGAGCTTGAATATGCCTTTGTACATAATTCGGGTACGCTGAACACTATAGCGCTTTCAGTTATTCCCCTATAAGTCACTATGTTTTGAAAAATCGGTTTGAAAAAAAAAATTTTTTGCTCTGGTTTTCAGACATCTTTGCCAATATTAAAGTATATAGAGATGTAAATTTGATAGTTAGAAGCTTAATGGTTCCCATAATACATTTTCAATATTAAGTACAAACTTTCATCATCATACCTCCAACGGTTTTCAAGTTATTATCGTGTTCAGCGTGGCCGAATTATTATTATCGTGTTCTGCGTGGCAAGCTCAAATTTGGAATAAATAATAACGAGTATACTAAATTTACCAGAAATACTTAATTTTTTACCTTGTTCCTTTCTAAATTGTTTACGTGCTTCAAGAAGAACAAGAATTTACTCCGATTTTTTAGTCAAAAACCTTCAACTCAGTTTGTGGTAATTGTTAAAGCTTTCTGGTGTTAGATTTTAATTTTAATGACAAATCACTTTTCATTACAACGCAAGAATAGCACGGTAAATCAGTGACAGCCATTCTACACCATTGACAAAATACATAACTATTAGTGATTCATAAATAGTTTGCACTGAAAAAAGCTTTGGCATTGAAATATGCACGAAAGAAAGGGTCAGCGGCCAGTATCGTATACTTATTAAAGAGCTTAAAGCTCTGTTTGCTCTGCAGTGCGCGTTTGGCCGTCACTTATTTAAAACAACTTATAGTGGATCACATGGAAGTTGAAAATCGATTTTCGTTACCCAAAATTCGATTTTCAGAAAAGTTGTTCAGACGGCATTTGATTTTTCATCTGTCAATTTTTATTCTCATTTTTTTGAGATCATTTACTTTTATCACACTTTTTACAAATAACTAATGTCATCATGTTTGGCAGATACCAAAAAAAAAAAAGTACTAAATATTTTAATAAATTGAATATTGTAGTAGCATTCTCTCAATTCTCTCAGAAACACAGAGTTGCATAGCGAAAAATCATAGCCAAAAAACGTTTTTCGTTGAAAATCGGCTGAAAATCAGATTTTCATTTGACAATTGTTCTCGGACGAAAATTCAATGGTATTTTCAACCAAAATCGATTTTGAGCACCAAAATCAAATTTTCAGCCGCCATGTGAACATACTCTTATTTTGAATATTTTAAAGATATTTGAAGATATAAATTTTGAACTGAAGAGGCAAAAATTCCACCGTGCATACCATTACAATTATGGTTGCCATATTTATCAATATTGGTTTATAGTAAATATTCGAACATAGAAAAAAACCAAATAAATAAAATAAAAAGGGAGACAACAAAAACAAAAATTGCTATAGCAATGGTGATTGCAACCAAGTGACACAACTACAGCAATAGCAATAAGTTCAACAAATACCACAACAACAACAACAACTACGTATAATAGCAACAACAAATAGCATAACTTCGACATTTACCCATTTATCAGCAAATACACCGCCAAATGCGCTTCATGCGGTAAGTGTGTAAATATTTTTGTAGCAATTTTCTGCTTAAGCGAAAAGTTGAGAGCGAAAGAAAAAAACAAGCTGAGCAAAAAAAAAAAAACACCATAAAGCAAAAACCAAAAACAGTAAGAAACAGCAAGAAAAACAAAACCAACAACAGCAGAAAAACGAAAAACTTCAATGTAAGAAAAATTTCAGTTTTTTCTGGTTGCTGTTGTTGTTATTGTTTTATTTAAATTAGCTAAAAATTCTTGTTGTTTTTGGTCAATGAACCATAATGATGCAGTTGGGAATACCATCACAACACCAAACAGTACAAGAACTTACCATAGCCGCAAATGAACGCAGAATGAGGAATGAGGAAAGAAAATGGTAAATAAACAATGTTTTTCAACATTTTTTGTTTTCCTTCCTATAATTATGGCGATTTATGGCATATCTACCGTTAATGAGGTGTTGAAAATGACAAAAGGAAATTGGCCTCGGCTGAATGCTCCTTTCCAAAAAGGTGAAAGATGCAAAGTAGATGAAGATAAATTTATGTGAAGGGTTAGCAAGAATTAAATATGGATCATGCTGAAATTATGGTATATCTATGTTTAACAAGAAAGCTCAAAAAAAAAAAAACAAAAACAAAACAAAAAATAGTATAAGGTGAAAAGGCCAGTGGGCCTTAGTTCCAAGTACATAACTGAAATTATAATAATTCTGTATGGGAAAAAATTACCGAATATATGAGAGATCATCAAATGAAAAGGTTATGTATGTCTGCATATAATATTAAGCTTGCTGCACACTTAACCGGTAAGCCTAGATACAACCGAAATAGAAATCACCGGTAAAATATTTTAGCAGAGGAATGAAAGTGTCAACTTGCATTAAATCAGTTATGCCTAGCTGTCGATGAGCCGTTCCTAAGCCAGGTTCAAAAACAATTTTTTTTTCTCAAGTCACTTTCTTGATCTATCTACTTTGGTTCCCGCTCGTCCATAATGGGTTAAAAGGCGATGAAACTTCAACGTTTGCTGTAGCATAAGAATGAATAAGAAGCACGTTGGTTCTGTTCAAGATATAATCTATCCAGCTTGTAAATACAACTTGCTATTTGCGATTCAATTATCATTTCAAATTTATCGTCCGGATTACGTTATTGTTTTCTGTTCATTCATAAACCACAGTATTCGCATAATATTTGCATATTATTGGAAACACTTGTGTTAAATTTTAAATTAATGCAATCACTGAAACGTCACAGTTTCAAATTATATATGCACAATTTCAATATATACAGTAATCCCCGGTTAACTAACCTCCTAGTTAATTGCATCTCCCGTTTAATATTTGCTTGAAATTTTTCGTTTTTTGTTAGAGCTTGTATATTCTTAATCAACGAACTTAAACGGGGCTTACTGTACCCCTATCAACACAAATTTTTAGCTTGATTTATGTATTTGCTTTAGTTAACTTTGTCCCTGAATTGATCCAAAAACTTCAGTTTCCGTTTTGTTATAGAGTGCAAAAATTGCATGAAAATTTTTTGTTTTATTAACAATTCAAATGAAATCAAAAGTTTTCTTTTTTGCATACCTTTTTGATGTTATTCTTTGTTGGTTTGATAGAATATAAAAATTTACTTAATTTACAAAAAAAAAGAGAAGAGAATTCTAAACGATTTCACTTTTTACACGATTTTATTTCTGGAAAATTGTTTTATTCGTTGACTGAAAAGTAGAGAAAGCATCGTTGACTCTAAGAAGTGTGAAAGTTGTAAAAATGGTGGCAATTTTATGCGGAAAAGGCAAAAAAAAATAATAAATAAATAAATCAAGCAAGCGGCCAGTGAAACTTTTCACAATTCAGATTTTATGCATATGTTTAGTATCAAGTATTAATTAAATTAGTGCAAACATTTTGAGAAACGCACTCTTCGAACTGCGAAATACATGCAAAGAAGTAGGCCCTGAAAAAAGACTTAAATAGCAGAGCTGTAATAGGATGATTGCAGTTAATGAATAACATATTTGATTTCAAAATAAAAAAAGGTAATTAGAAGTTTTTAAAGTGAAACTTCTTTTCTCTTGTCCTAGAGTAAAACCAACCGGATGTGACGTCGCGCGTAAGTTTGCAATGCGACATAATTTTGTCGAGCAATGTGCATGAGGGGCTAAACATCAATATTCCGTAACTGAATTCACTAGCAAACTATATAATAAACAAATCATAAATAGTTTTAATTCAATATAACATATTAATTACACACACGCCTATGGCAGAAAGAACAATGTGTAGCGTCGCCATCTTAAAGTTTATGACAGTTATACATTTCACATACAGATGGCGCAAATGTCCAAGGAATTACATGAAGATGTCGCACACAAAAAGAGTTCGTCTACAATTGTCATCGACATTACCGGTACAGAGTTGCAATTTTTGTTCTAGCATTAATCCCCAAAAAAAAAAAATTGGTTGTATATTAACGAACACAAGGCAGTAGTGAAACTTCTTGTGAACTAAACGAAACACAAGCAAATGAAATTAAAAAATGAAGTAAAAAATTTAGCGATTGAAAAATTGCATTTGCTTGTTATTTGCTTGTGTTTCGTTTAGTTCACAAGAAGTTTCACTTCTGCCTTGTGTTCGTTAATACACAATTTAGTTTTTTTTGGAGTGCTGATTGGTTATTCATTTAGAGAAGTCTCTTTTGGAGTCAGGGAAATGCAATTCTTTTTTTTTTAGTCATGGGAATACAAATCGTATGACTTCAAAATCATGACTGCTTTAAAGTCACTTGGGGTCACTTGAGTACATCTCGATTCACCTGAATGCACTTGCATTCACTTGAAGTCACATTCAGTCACTTGGAGTCGATTGGGATTTTGAATTCAATTGGAATTTGAAGTCAATTGGAGTCACATGCAGTCACTTGGAGTCAATTGAGGTTCTAAAGTCAATTGGAGTTACTTGAAGTCACTTGAATACACATGAAGTCGCATGGATTCACTTGAAGTCTCATGGAGCAACTTGAAGTTGATTAGAACTTGAAGTCAATTGGAATTACTTGAAGCCAGTTGGAGAAAATTGTAGTTTTGAAGTTATTTGGAGTCAATTGGAGTTTTGACGTCAAATGGAATCTTGAATACACTTGGAGTCACTTGAAGTCAATTGGAATTTGAAGTCACTTGGAGGCAATTGGAGTTCTGAAATCAATTGCAGTCACTTGATATCATTTGAATACACTTGAAGTTGCATGGAAATAGTTTCGCACCATTTTTGGAACAGACGATCAAAACACAATAAATGTATATAAAAGATTATAAATAAGAAAAGCAATGTTTTTGGAATATTTTACTTATGTATGTTGTTTATAAATGTTATTCTTTGAAAGTAGTAGAACTTAAAACAGTTTTACCAAAAAAAGTTTTGATCTTAGTAAAACTTAATATTTCCAAATTACTGTATTTTTCACACTAATTACTGTCGTACTGTACAGGGGTCAAAATCACTGTATAATTATTATTTCTCCATCGTGAAGGCTAAAATAATAATTTTGTTTTCAGCCTAAATGTAGGCAACGGAGACAATTTCGAAATCTAAGCCTTTTTCACAGTGAAGGCTAAAATAACAAGGCGCCATCTGTCGTGTAACACCAAGTTAGCATTACTTCGGTGTATAGCGACATCTGCTGTTAAAAAACTTAAATGGTTTGTGTATTCGCTCATTGTGTGTGAGAGAAAGATGATGAACTTGAATCCGAACAGTGCTGCCAGCGTAGAATTATTAATTTTAGTATGATTTGAAACAGAGAATACGTTACGAAAATCTAAAGAAATAATTGCACGAACACAAAATTATTTAACATTTTAATAAAACTATGCAGTGATTCTATGAAATTCGAAAATTAATAGAGTTTCACATATTACAATTAATGCTGTGATACAAATGGCAACCCTTCTTCTGCAGTCTGCCATTTTGATCAGTTTGCAAATTTTCCGTGGTGGTGACGGTATCCGTTTTGGTTTTTAATGCTTTTCTTTCGCTAATTTTGCTATTAAAATTTATAAACGATTTAAATTCAGTGTTGAAAAAGTGAAGTGTAGTGTAGAATGTATAAAATTTATATAAACAAAGTAGTGAATGCTAAGAAATTATGCAGTAAATTGTGCACAAAAAAAAAAATTAGTAACGATTGCCAAGGACGCTCGCAGAGACTCCAAAAGGTAACGTAGCGAAATGCTTACATTCAAGGTCATTCGCAAGAGACTAAAAATTAAAATAAATTAACTAGTTGCCACATTATTTTTATTAAACTTCGATGCAGCGCTTTCTTTTAATTTCTTTAATTATAGTTTTTAATAGACAGCTGTTGCTATTTTTAATTAAATTTGCTTTTTCTCCATCTCATCTTAACGCTTATATAAATTCTCAAGCCTAACTTATATAGAATTTCTGTAGGGGGAAAAGTTTTATTAAAACTTTCTGCAAATTGCCATTGCATTTTTGTTGTTGCAGACGCTTAAGCATTTATGCTCAACTATTTCTACAACAACAAGCAGTAAGAAATTGATTTAAAAGTTTCATTAGTACAAGTACAAAAGCGTAAAAATCAAACAATTCTATGCTTTTTGATTAAGGATGAGGGAAATGTAATGCTAGGAAATGCTTGTAAATATATGTAAGGGTGTGTTGTGTATGTGTATGTATAGTGATATAAGTGTGAAAGTAGTGCACTTCCGGTCTTATTGACGCAAATCAACTTATCGTATTTCAACATAACGAGTACAAGTGTAGTTGACAAACTTTAAATGCCCATGGTGGCATTTGTGTAAAGAATAGAAAATAAAACGATAAAAATATCCTCAAGCGTTTACAAAACAAATTTGCTAAATTGATGTTAAAAGCATTGTTAAATTTTGTTGTTGTTGTTATTTGCACTTTTGTGTAACATTATAGAAGAGTTGCATTTTATTGTATTCATGTCGTCTTAATATTAAATGATAATATAATTCTACAGGGTAATTCAAGAGCTCTCGCCAATAGGGGTTGATTTATTTTATTAAATCACATCTGGAACTTTAAAAAAGTCCGTCTGTAATATTTTGAACTTCGCTGAGGTTAAACGAAACATCTATTGAGGGATATAGAAGGTTAAAGATTTTTTGTCTTGCTAGAGTTTCTTCATTAGAACATCAAAGTGTGTACTGATAAACTAAAAATTTTGATTTTGAGACCATTTTCTCAGAATTTTTCATTGAGTTTTTATGTGAAGAATAAATTGATTGTTATTGAATTTTTCAAGATTTTAACACAATTTCTTCCTCTTCTACTTATTTATATACCATATATTAGAAATAAACTTGGCACAAGCTTTTATTTATAATTCAAGAAATTACGTAATATTTTTCGTATTTTTTCATTGACGATTATGTCAGTGCTTTGTCCTCGGCTAGGATGTATCTCAGGGCCATAACCAAGATTTTTTTGCGAGGGGGTGGGTGTAGGGGGAGGGAGGCAGTTATCATGAAGAGGAAATATCCATATTTAATTTTTATAAACTGATGTTTAAATACAAGATATTAAATACAATCACTAGCGAGCCTAAGAGAGGTTTTATTTCTGAACCCCTCCCCCTTCTTGGGCTGCTAAAGTCTATATATACTAAAGTCTGATCCCCATATGTCGAAAAACATCGGTTTTTGTATTAAAATTCCCATAAAAGTATTATACAGTAGAATCGCGATAATTCGTACCCCGTTAATTCGAAAATCTCAATAGTTCGTAATAAACTGTTGGTCGCTTGAAAAAATCGCTTGAATTCGTAAAAATTCCATACATTTTGGTCCCCTTGCTAATTCGTATTTTTTTTCAATACAAGGTCAGTTTAACCTCTTATAAATTGAAATTGGTTGCAGACAACCTCTTATAATTCGTAATGCAAAGCAAAATTATTTATATATATGGCACTATAATTCTATATGCGACCTGAATTTTTGGAATTTTCAATTAAAAGTTAACACACACATTTCTAAGACTGTAATCTATAAAAATCCCTGAAATCGGGATCCCTCCCTAAAACGATGGTAAAGATATTTTTAGGCCAGTATGTGATAAGGACGGGTTGAGAGAATTGCAGTGATGTCACCGAATAGTGGTCTTTTCTACTACGAGATCAAAGTCTATGATATTTTTGACATTAATTTCGGTTAAAATTGCAGATATTAAATAAATTTTCGTTAACACAGGGTGATGTCTTGAGAATTTTATAAAATGTGAAGACAAAACGCATTAAAATCGATGTAAATCACAAATTTAAATTCTTTTAAATATAACTAACTTAACAATTTTTTTAACAACGTAAAAATTTTTCTATACACTGCCAACTAAAAATAAGTAGACAATTTTTTTTTATATTTTGTTTTATTATTTTAGAAAAACGGTTCTAAATATTTCAAGTTTTTTTACTTTAAAACATAACATTTCACAAACTATATAAACTAAAGCCAGTGCGCGTTCGGAATTAATTAGCTTGGTTTCTAAACTAAATACAATACAGGGTATTTTCAATTCGACTATATACGCATTTAACTTTTGAGATTTCTATGTATAAACTTTCTGTATCCTTTGCCTGTAAGTAATACAATCGTTAGTCATATTCCTTTATTTATTTATTTACTATTATTAACTGAAGGAAAGTATATAAAGAGTACAGAGGTGGAAAAAGCAACTACAACCATAAATATATATTAAATTAATTAACTTTCTATTTGTATGTATCGAACTAATAACAAAGTGTAGTGCAACGAAAATAGAAAGTAGACAAGAAGGAAATACCTTTATACTTTATAATAATTGAATGAATGTAGCTGGCTGGTAATTGAAAATTCTTGTATTTAACTTCTAACATTGAGAGGGAGTAAAATCAAGATCGACAGTTGTCACCGTGACTTTGACGCATTAAGTTTAAAAAATTGCACTTTTAACGTAAAAAAATAATTACCTTAAAAAAATATAACAAAATATGGGAAAGTGTAATGTTTTAAATTTAAAATTCAGTGTTTATACATACTTTTAAATAAGAAGCAAATTAAAAAATTATTTTAAAAATTTTAAAAATTCAAAAATTTTTAAATTTAAATTTATACATATTAAATATTGCAATTTTAAGTAAGTTATGATGTTTTACAATTATTACAATTACACAGGTCGACAAAATTTTTAACCAGAAACCAGACTATACTTTTCCGGATTTTTTAGTCTATTTTAGACTTATTTCAGGTCTGGTTTGAGATTTTGTCGAATTTTTTGGGTTAACGCCGGTTTGAATTTTGGTCTGAGTGATTTCTGGTTTGCATTTTAACCATATTATCCAACGTTGCTTAAAATTATAACACACTTAGTGCTGATCGTATTAAAATGTTAAAAGAAGAATAACTACGAGATGAATCAAGGGAAATCCATTGGGTCCTTCCAGTGCTTGACTGCTACGTAGGGTCAAATCAAAAATATAAAATAAAATACATCTCTTGGCTGGCAATGGCAAACCTCTCCAAGATTAAAAATGCTCATGAAAAGCTTTTCACTTCGTTCGTGTACAAATATAACTCTCACAGTAGTTCGGTTTAGGCCCTTCATGAGCTGTTATGCCATAAAAAAAGAAGTGACTTTGTTTATAAAAATTATAGTACATTTGAACTGATTAGTTAATAATACATATTTTATTAAGGGTATACAAATAATTAAAAATAATAAAGAGAAAGTGTTACCTCAGTATTTGCTAAATACATAAATAAATAAATTTTTGGAATGTGTTGGAAATTTCTTAAAAACTCTTTTTTTATTTATTTTATTTTTTTTTTTTTTTGATTTTAGGATCCTCAACGATATTTAGTATATTTAGTAAAACTCCCTCAAGGGAGTTTTAATTCAAACTTTAAAATCATCGTTATAATTCCCTTTACTCTAACGCCACATCCAAAAGTTTTCCATAATGCTTCAATCACGTAATTATATAATTATATATATTATATATATAGGTATAATTTTAGGATTTTAGCTAATAATATTCGATTTTGAATTCGGACAGTGATAGTAAACCCCTTGAAAAATCCGGGCAGAATCTATAAGTTCAGCATTCCGTTAAAATATATTAAAATCTGTTTTATTGGAAAATTAATTGTTATATTGAAAAATAGGTAGAAATTCGGTTTTGGTATCAGTATAGTTAAGTTAAGTTGGATTCGGTCTAATTGTTACGGATTCCTAAAAAAAATCACAACGAAATTTTTTTATATTTATTTGTCATGCTATAAAACTTTCAAAAAACCTATTCAGAAAAATTTACCAAATCTTCGCATATAGTTTTCGAAATGCATTTTTTAAATGTTACATACATATAATTTTTATAAAACTATTATTAAAATAATCAACGAAAATCTATTTTAAAAAATTAGTTTTTTTATTTTATTTTCAGCCATAATGAATTTTATTGCCTATAGTATTCCACATTTATAATGTCTATTTACTCTTTCAATATCTAGTTTAGAAAGATGTTTTCGTTGTCCAATGACTTTGGATAATTCTGGTGATTTCTGTAAAAAATAAATTTAAAAATTATTTTAATTTTATTTATTTTAAATCGGTACTGATTAAATTATGGTTGATTTGCATTTATCGATACGACACAGTAATTCGACTATAGTTTGCTAGGTGAACAGAATTCATTATGTAGTCTCATATGTGATAAGTCTCAAAATTAGCTCATGTAAAAAGAAAAATAAATCAACGTATTTCAATTTACTTCGGTATTTCCGTTAAAATCACTTTTTGAAAATTTCGCTTATATGGGAGGTATACTGCCCTCTTCGCCGAGTTTACCCATTTCCGAAATTAATCTCAGTCTGGCTACAAAAAATACTCATACTAAGTTCTGTTGTAATTGGTCAATTTTTTTTCGAATTGTCATTGTCGCTGATAGACAGACGGTTAGACGGAGAGTAATTCTTTTATAGTTAGCCTAGGTGGTCTAGTGTCAGCGTGCTCTTGCCTCTTTTTTTCAGGGTTCATTTCCCGGCTAGGATATGGTTTTTTATATAAATTTCTTCCTGTCTTTTCTAATCTGCACAATGCTTTGCATTAATAATATTTATGAGCGGTTGAACTTAGAAATCTCAAAAATTAATTTTGTCCATCTAGCATGCCCTAAACGATTCACTGTGCGACATGATCGACATGAATTAGTCGACTAAGCGTGTATGCATGTCAGTGTATTTTAACTTTTATACTTACCCTAGCCCTTATAGTAATTTTACCATTTTTCGAGAATGTATACGGCGAATAATGCATTATACTGCCATAATCATATTCCAGCCCAAATGAGTTAATAAACTCAGAGCCTATTAACTCAAAAGCTTTTACTCTGTTTGGATTAACGTTTTCAAATAATATTTCAATATATTTATCACGATCGGGGCGATTTTGTTCGTGCACAAATCCAAGTATATGCATTAGCTCATGTAAAATTGTACCCACTGTGCCGGCACAGTCCCTTTGCAGATTCACTACAGCGTGACCTTGTTCCGGTTTTCCAACATTCGACCAACAACCAGATTTTCCACTTTTTATTTTAATAAAATTTTTTTCATACCGGCGTTTGACAAAACGTACGCAAGTTTTTTCATGGAATTTTTCTATGGCTTTTTCAATATTTTGGGTTTGTCCTTTTGTAAAATCTCCTCTGATTTCATATGGCACGATACCGTAAGGCCAGTAACTGCCTTTAGCTCTAACGGCAGTACGCATCATTTGCGGTATGAGCATATCTCCTTCAAAATATGTACCCAGCTCTTCTAAATGCTCAGGATCTTTGTATTGACGAGCTTCAATTATTTCGCCGACTTTCTTGTCAGGATAGCCCCACATCTTCATCTTAATAGAAGTTAGCAGATTGGCACCATTATCTACAGTTTTTTTAATGGGTTTAATGATATGCATCATATTTTTTCTAGTTCCATTATTATTAAAAATATTTCTGTTATTTTTTGGGCTTAAAATTATGCGTGCAGAACGAATGTGAAATCCCAGTGCATTTCCGCATTCGAGAATCGTTGAGAATATTAGAAAAATTCTTGCCACTTTGTGCATTTTAATGTTTTTCTTTTCACATCACAATTAATACTTTCAAGGGTGGAAAAACAGTTACTTTCTTATATTCATGACGCCAGTGACAATTATTAAATAAGAAATTTTCTGGAACTAATGCATTTGAATTTTGAATTAGTTGTGGTACGACACGAGCTACAAGACGGTTCTAGAAGGGAAATAATTTATTTCTCCGCAAATCAAAGCATGGTAAATAATAATAATTGTTGACAATTATTTCAGAGATTAGCTGTTCCACCATAAGCTTTAGCAATTTGGGTTTAATCTCGATTCACCAACCAAAGCAACTTGCAAACTATCTCTAACGACCTCATTGTAAGGCCGGGAAGTGAATGATTTAAGAAGAGCGACTGCTTCATCACTCTTCTTAATTTGTTTTTGGTCAAGCCGGCGTTCTTGTCGCGTAACCTGTTGACGCTTAAGACCTGGGTACGCTTAAGAGTCTCTCTGCGCTTACGCTGTGATGCTTCGTACCCTTCAATCACTGCTGGATATTTTGTTTCGTCGTCAGCATCGTTCTCATGACGAGTACCGGCGTTCTTATTTTTGGCGATCTTGGAGGGTCTTCTAGTACTTGACACTTCTGATTGCGGCTTGGGACTTGTTTTTACTGCTTTTGAAGGTGGAGGTCTGATTGGCTACCTGGGTTTTATGGCTGGTACTCAGTGTCAATTCGACGAGGGTCTCCTGACTTGAAGCCAAAAGCTTGTCTTTTGGGTTTTGCGTGTTTTTTTCTTGTCATTTCCTTCTTACGACCACATTTCCGACAGGGCGGTACAGTGGTCAACGGGGATTTCGAAGAAACAATCGGTTGTAAATGTCTTTAATACATATGGTTATATTCTCTATGCATTCAGGTTTAAACTATTTCGATTATTACCTCAGTGTCATTGACAAAACTGCTCGAAAAGAGGACCTAGTGTAGACCCTCGAAGAATCAAAGAGTAAAGTCTCCTCAGCTCAGGCCTTTTTATTTTCAACAGCAATCCATTGCCAACAATTATTAAAGTAGCTTTAAGATCAGCAATTAAAAATGCTGAACTACTTTCGTGGTCTAGGGTTCTGCTAAGGTTCAGTTAGGTTTGGTTAGCTAAAGAATGCGTGGAAATATATACATATATATGGTGGTTCCACTATCGTGATCTCTGTTAGACTATTGAAAAAGCGCGACCGCAAGCATTAGAGTCTATTCATCAGCAGCCTTGGACATTGACATAGAAAGTGAAGAATCGATTCTGTCTCTTCTTCATCATGACAACTCCTGCACTTCTGCAATAGCACAATGTCCAGTTATGACTTCAGTGAGCAGACGTATTGCAGATTTGTTGAGCCCTAAGAATGCATGGCCCTATGGCCAAGGAAGAGGTCAAATGCATTAGGTTAGTCCAAAAGTCATTTGAAACCGCGATGGTGTACTCGTCTATTCTCCTAAATAGTTCACACATCGGAGATTGTATAGAAGTATCCGCCTCGTTTATGTCCATATCAGAGCCCTTTCTGGCCATTTCATCTGCTAATTCGGTCCTTTCATTGTGTTCAGGAACCCAGCAGAGAGTGACCTTGTAGTGCTTAATGACCATCAGTGAAGTACAACATTTCTTTACAATCTCTGATTTAACTATTTTGGATACTATTTCCTTCATTGCAGATTGTGATATTCGAAATCCGAATCGTACTACTTATCTTGTAGAGCTCGAGGAGCTTTTTTATTGGCAAAAATCTCTGCCTGAAAAACGCTTCAGCTGTCAGGAGGACGATTCGACCGCCTTAGCTGCAGGTCTTCGGAGTAGAGTCCAGCTCCAGTTCCTTTCTCCGTCTTTAAGCCATCGGTAAAGATGGTAATACCATCATTATCTATTACCGAACCCGACTTCTAGTCTTCCCTGGTTGGATATAGAGTTGGAATTCTAGTAATAGAGTTCTGCTAAAATGAGTTCCTTCTGCACACGTCACATGATGTGATAACGTACTTTACGCATTGCTGTTTACTCTTTGGCGCTGCTAACATTTTATGCTTGTTATGCGAGATGCTTTATTCTTTGACAAAATGATCTATCCGTTTTTCGAGACATCCTCATGTAAAAACGACCAATAATATCTGTAGCCGAATTTAACATTTTGATTTGCTTCAATTCGATCTCTATTTATTGCAGCATAGCTAATTTAAATTAATACCATATGCAGAATGTGAATTAACAGTATTTTCTCGCTTAAAAATATTCAATTGTGTAGCCAATTGAATTTCCAGTGAAACAAAATTGGATCGGGGTGAGTTAAAACCAGTTTATGAGACAAATATTGTAATAGTATTTCTATAGGAACTTTGCGTGATTGTTGATAAAAATTTGTAGGAGATATTTTCAGGCCGTTGAATATGGCCAAAAACCGTCGTTTTCTGCAGTTAAGGTAAGAATATCTAAAATCGTGATATACATATTTTGTAACAGATCTAATCTGAATTCAACAATCAGATTTATCACTACTTATTCGCATAAACCTAGAATTTTTTTTTCGCAGCGCATCATTTTTAACAAAACGTTCTCAAGTTTTTTCAGGAAATTTTTTCATGGCATTTTTAATACTTTGCAGGTTTCTGCTTGTATAATTTCATCGGATTCCATATGGTACGGTCCCGTTAGGTCAGCAGCTGCTTTCCCTTCTTATGTTAATACGAAACATATGCGGTATAAGCATATCTCCTTCGAAATATGCGCCTGCTATCTTTAAAATCTCAGGATATGTGTATTGATGATGTCCAATCGTTTCACCGACTTTCTTGTCGGGTTATCCCAACATCTGCGCTTTAACAAAGCTTAGAGAATTTTTTGGTATCATCATTTATAACAATTTTATTATATTTACAGTTATTGGTTGCATTATTTATATTATTATATATTTCGCTATTATTATTATAATTATAAATATTCATGTTATCTTTAAGTTTTTGAATTATGCATACAGGATGAATGCGATCTGAATCAGCATTTACTTATCTGAGAATTGTGGAAACTATAAGAAAAATTCCTGCCGCCTTGAATATATTAATATTTTTCTTTTCACAACACTATTAACACTTACGAGGATGGAATAAAAGTTGATTTATTATATTCACAATGGCAATGGCAACTGCTGAATAAAAAATTTATTAATTGTGAGATCTCCTCAGAGCTAGTCTGAGAATGACTAGATCTGCTGAATGAATTAGGCAAGATAAATAAGGTCACCATAATATGGGTTCTCGGACTCAGATAAATGCATTATAATGAGATAGCTGGCCATTTAGCAAGGAAAGTAATAGCCAACAATCACATTGCTTCTCAATCTTTAGAACTTACACCACAAAGGATAAACTAAGAAAAGCCGAAAAGTATGGTAGATACTAATACTGGAGTATGGTAGTTACTAAGAGGATGAAACTCTGGAGCATATCCTTTTGCACTGCGAGGTACTCATTCGCAGGATGAAAAGATATCTGGGGTACTACTCTGCTATACTACTACTGGCCCTCTTATTTCATTGTATATGCAATATGCAATAGAATACAAATTAATTTGAAACGAATAATGAACAGAACGTGTTGGAAGCTAAGCGAAGTCTGCTGAATTATAATTCTTTATTTTATATTGTATTTATACACTTCTTTAAAAAGATCCTTTATTTTATTCACTCCTTTTTCGTTTGCTGTATTTCAGATGTGGTTCCTGTTGTATTTCCAGTTGTGGTTCCAGCTGTATTTCCAGTTGTATTTCCAGTTGTATTTCCTGTTGCATTTCCAGTTGCGGTCTCTGTTGTATTTCCTGTTGCATTTCCAGTTTTGGCTCTCGTTGTATTTCCAGTTGTTGTTCCAGGATCGCACTTGCAGTTGTGATTTCTGTTGCATTCCCTTTTGAATTCCCAATTGTTGTTCCTGTTGTATTCCCTTTTGCATTCCCCTTTGTGGTTTCTGTTGCATTTGCAGTTGTGGTTTCTGTCGTATTCCCTTTTGCATTCCCCGTTGTGGTTTCTGTTGCATTTGCAGTTGTGGTTTCTGTTGTATTCCATTTTGCATTCCCCGTTGTTGTTTCTGTTGTTTTTCCTGCTTTTTTTTCATTCCACATTTATAACGCATATTCACTCTTTTCACATCGAGCTCGGATAAATCCTTTCGTTGTCCCATTAAATTAATTGCTGCTGTGTTTTTCTATAAAAATCAAAAAAAATCAATGAGTACAGAATAAATTTAGATAGATTTGCAATTACCAGCACGACATTACCGATCGACACAAGTCAGTTCATTGCCATTGTGATCTTATCGTGTCGGTAAAGTGTGTGTGTATTTCAATATTTTGACGTTTATACTCACAATAGGCTGAAGAGTTATTTTACCATTTTTCGATTTTCCATAAGGCGAATAATGCATTATGCTACCATAATCATATTCCAGCCCATATGTGTCAACTTGCTCAAGGGTTGACAATTTAAAATCGCGAAACTTTTCCGGCTTGATATTCTCATATAATACTTTTACGTATTGATCACGATCGAAGCGATTTTGTTCGTGCTCAAATCCAAGTACATGCATCAGTTCATGCACGATTCTACCCACTGTTATAGTGCATCTAATTGCCAGATTCATTTTACTTTTCCTATTCTTAAATCTTCCCATATTCGCCCAACAACCAGGCTTCTTCATATTTATTTCCAAAAAACTCTTGCCACTTCCTTTAGTACGTTTAACAAAACGTACACAAGTTTTTTCATGAAATCTTTCCATTGCTTTCTTAATATTTATTAAGCTTCTCCTTGGATAATTTGATCTGATTTCATATGGCACGACCGCGTTAGGCCAGTAGCTGCTTTTCTTTCTTAAGTTAGTACGACCATTTTGCGATAGAAGCAAATCTCCTTTAAAATATGTGCCTAGCTCCTCCAAATAGTTTGGATCCATGTCAGGTTCATTATTTGTATTATATATGAAATTATTTATATAGTTTTTATTAATTATTTTGCTAATATTATTTATATTATTAAATAGATCTTCAAATTTTTGATCTATGAGTGAGGAATGTCCGTATCCGAGAATTGTAGAGAATATAAGAAAAATTCCTGTTTCCTTGAACATTTTAATATTTTTCTTTTCACAACATTATTAACACTTAAGAGGATAGAGTAACAGCTGCTTTTTATATTGACAATGGCAGTAGCAACAGCTGACTAAGAAATTTGCTGGAACTAATGCATTTAGAATTTGATGCAGATGAATGAATGTGTAAATGTTAGGTTTACAGAGATATTGGCGTAGCCGTAAATTTCATTGAAATAATTTAAGCGATTCCTTGATATGTTCCAAAATATAAAAAACTTCTATTTTAAAAATTGGGACTTTTTCAATTATTTCCTTGAAACACCAAAAAATTACTACTTTCTGATTAAGATCTTTTAAGTGAAAAGTGTTAACTTAAGAGGACCATTGGCAGTGCAGTAATAAATTAATCGAGAAATTGGAATGTAAATTTTGATGGTGAACAAATTACCTTTCCAAAAATACTAAATTCATCGATTTTCCTAGCAACTATTGTAATTTTTTGATTTTTGTGTATGGGTCAAATCACTGTGTACTGGTTCAAAAGATTTCACCATTTTTGTAGCAGGCAATTTTATTTGGCGCCAGCCTTATTGCGTATTGGTATTTTGAATGAACGATATGAACCATGAATGCCGTGATTTATCTTTCTAGTTTTAAGCCTGAATTGAGACTTTATTAACGAAAATCTGAAAATCTTGGGGAGCAATTGATCACACATAAAAAACATATAACCATTCCATTCATGAAATATTTGTAAATCCTGTTGCATCTATTTCTTGTGAAGATTTTTAGAGTTACTTATATTGAATTTAATTACATCAAAAGAGTCTCTCTGTACTGCAGCCAAACCAAATATACAAACCACTGTCACTCCAATTAATACACACAAATATGATACCATCACAATGTCATCGTCATCGTTATCACCCACTACCAATTAACCACCAGAAAGATTAAATAATATACATTCTTTTGGGGAGGCATGCCAGTAAATCAAGCAAGTATGCCCACACAACGAAGTGTACGATGCTCGAATGACATGAACAGGAAATTTTTTTTTTCACATTGCAATCATTTTTATCTCCCACAGAGTTTGAATGGTCGATGTTGGCGGGAACGTTTGGTGGACAGCATAGTGTGCGGCATTTAATTAAGTTATTTCATGCATGATTTTGACAAATTATTCAGTGCAACAATACAACAACAACGGATCACATATAGTATCAGTTTGACAATTTATGTTATAAAGCACCTATTCTAAATAAATCGAGAATATAATTTATTGATAGTTAGCCGGCTAACAACAATATATACAATGTACATATAACAGTAACAGTAGCAGTAGAAGGAAGAAAAGCAACAGGTTCATGTGATAGGTATAAATATCCTTTATTGTTGCTTTTTCTTTACTTGACTTTTGTAGAAATTCAAAATCTCTGCATAAAAGTCAACTCCATAAAGTTTTGTAAACCAAAAACAATATTAAGTAAGTAACGAACAGCAGTAGCAATAGCAACCAAGAACATTCTGTTGCAGAAGGATTTCTTATTATTGTCGTCGGTTGTGTGTATTTGTGTTGCTTGATATTATCTAGCAACACGTTTTAGGTCTTCCATACTATGTCCTTTTCATTCTTTCTTTCTTTCATTCTCTTTCTATCCTTGGAGCTATGTATTTTTCTATTATAAAATTTAAGTAAGTACAAGTGATTTTCATCTTAGTTGTTGTTATTATTATTGGTGTTTTTTTCTTGTTGTAGTTTATTAAGTAAACTTTGTAACGTTTACGTGCCAACCAAATATCAAAAACAAAACAAAAATGTACTATGTACAAACTAAGAGAGGAAGTATTATAACATCAACTAAGGCAACAACAAGAAATTAAGTTAACAACATATCAGCAGTTGCTGCTGCTGATGTGTTGGTTTTGCTGTTATTTTCTCGAGTAAGACAGCAAGAACAACAAAACATAAAAAAATGGTAAAGTAGTAAAGGAATACGTATGAATTTTTCTTGAGCAAAACTTGGATAAAAAATTCAACAAACCTAAAGGTAAAAACTGCAATTGCAAAAGTCAAAATGGTTGGCCTCAATGTAATAGCAGCTGCAACGACAACTAGGAAGTGAGAGGGTAAGGGCAGGTAGCTGCAGTAGCTTCCTTTTTTTGTTGTTGTTATTGTTGTATGAATTATTCTATCCATTGGGTTCAAGGGCATACAATTTCTTTCGTAGAAAGCTTAGGCAGTCAGTGGCTGTGTTGTCGTGGCAAGTGTGAATAAAATTTGTTTTTTCGTTGGTATTTCTGTTGGCTTTAAATATTGCTTCCTTAATTTGCTAATGAAGTCGGACCGACATGCGTTTACACAGTCGAGCGAAAATCAAAATCTTTTGATTATAACTAAATATCTTCAGAAATATAATAAAAACTTGTTTTACTGAATTTCAAATGGTGCCAGGTTTACTTTTACAAAAAAAATCAAAGGTTTTAAAATATTCTGATTCGATAGCGATACTTTCGGTTTCGAGTACTTTGACTTGAGCATTTTTGAGTACCCGATACTTATCAGCCGATACTTCTATTCGATATCGCGTCCCTAGCCACTACAGCAAAGTGATTCTTGAGTACTTAGTACCAGAAGAATGAAGTAATTTTTCTCCCAAGAGAAACGAATCCACTTATCTGAACGAAACTGGGGCCAATCGAAAGATATTGGATTCTTATAAAAAGTGAATTAAAGAAAACAAAATGGACATCTAATGATGTCACAGATTTCCGATGTAAGAGGTGCGGTACAAGCCAAAAAATTGCGGAAAAAGTTAAAACTTTTTCGCTTCAAATTAATAATTCTTTTTTAATATTACTTATTTCCTTAGTGTGACAAAAACTTACATTTATAAACCGGAAACTTCTTGAACATTGAATTGGGTACTGAGATATTTTTGTCTTTTAACTCACTAATTTTTAATGAGGCACTCCTCAGCTCGTCTCATGATTACTCTAATCCGATCAATTGAAGTATGAAAAAAAATACCGAAATTTCTTATATAGATGAACGTAATTTAATGTAAAATTTAACATGATTTTCTCTTTTTTAATATTATTCAACGTTAAACTGAAGTGGGTTATTGTAGTTTTTAATTAAATAAAGTTAATTCAAAATGGCTCTTTCTCTGTTGACTCATCAACATTAGATCAATCTAGGCATTTGCAGATGCTAGGGTTGTGTATACCCTTCTGACCCTTCTTCCCCCTTACCGATAAAAAACTCAAAGATTTTGGTTGCTGGCCATAAACCAAATAAATTTTTGAAAAGACAAAAAAAAATAGTAAATGTCTGGATCCATTAGTGGATCAAGGAATCCGTTCAGGCTGCGAAGGTGTGAATTGAAATTCATTGTTGGGATTGATAAAGGTTTTGCATCGAAATCAGAAAGAGAAAACCGGGCCTTCATACATATGTGATGCTACTGTAGAGCAATTCAACTGCGTATGTCTCTTACTACTGCTACTACTAGGCTGAGCTTTTCCAATCCATCCATGCTGTTATATTTAGACACGAATGGATGGGACCTACAGTTTTAAGACAAATCTGAACGGCGAATTGAAAAGCTTTTCATAGCAATTTTTACTCTTGGAGGTTTGCCATTGCCGACCAAGAGGTGGTGCTGTGTAGGAAAATTTTTATTTTTGAGCATGCCGAGATACAAACCCGGGCACCTCTGCGTAGCAGTCCAACACACTAACAATGTCTCCATGTCTCCTGCTCTGTTTAATACAAAATGTGAGTCTAGGCAAACACGCTTTCTTGACAAAAGAAGATTTAATCAACCTTGAACTATCTAGGATAAGTAATTTTGCAAAAGTATCGGATGTATTCAAGGCTATGAATGTACGCCCAAATTAGGCGTACCCTGAAAGCAGTGCTAATATCATTTAAAGCTGCCAGGCATCCTTGAGCAACCTTTGATTTTAGTGCCACCGCATTCATTGATCTTATAGGCGCCTGGCTAGCCGAGAATATATTTATAATAGTTTTTGTTATGGCGTGCCTACTTAAGTAAACGGCTACCTCTTTTATTGCTAGTACATCTGCTCAATAGACACTGCAGTGGTCGGGAAGACGAACAGATAGTTCCAGTCCTAGTTCTTTTGTTAAAACTCCAAAGCCAACTCTATCATCAAGCTTGTAAGATAGTAGAGTTAACCGTCTGCAGATCTTTCCATATCGCCGAAATTTTTAGCCTGGGCGCTGATGCTGTGGCCATTTGTTTCCCCATCAGGTCTAGCGTAAGCAGATTGAGCAGCACTTCCAGTGTTTTGGTTGGGGTAGTCCTTAAAGTACCTGAAATACATAAAAACTATGCTAAATGAGTGTCCATCTTTGGGACACAGTACTGGTTCTCACTGCTTAAACTTCTTGGACCCTAATACTTATGCAATATAAAATAATACCTATTGTCCCATGCATCTCACTAACTATTCGTAAATTGTATGACGTATAAAAGCCCATACATTACGTTCATATATTTTAATTTTTAAGAAATATATATGTATATATTTTTAATAAATATGTTACATGTTTACATCACATCAAAAACATACCATGTTCAATAATTTGAGACAGTAAAATTCTGGAAAAGCACAAAAAATTTATACAAATTCAAAATCACATTAAACTATTTTCATTTCCCGCCGCTATCTTAACTCTCGCTTGCAATCCACATCACTATCATCGCTGCTGCTACTGCTGCTGCTGCTGCTGCTACTACCACTTGAATTGTCATCCTCAGTACCACTCTCATAATCGTATATACAGCGTAAACTCGCCTGCTCTTTAGCTATTTCCAATGTCTGCAATTGCATCCCGGTAAATGAAAAACGATGATATGAGAAATATTCAGGATTCTTATAAGTCTGACATTTGTGCGCACACGGACCTAACTCCTCTTTAGGTGAAGAGAATTGACGAAATATCGACAATGGTAACATCTCAGGTGGCGTAAAAGCGTCATGACAAAATTTCTTTGGGCAATAATTATCTGGTGGATCTTTCGGTGGATGTGGTGTTTCATAAGTCTTTTTATTACATCCGGCTTTATCTGGCGGTGCAGGTGGTTTTGGTGGCGGCGTTGGTGAATTATTGCTGTCCGAGTAGTGTCGTTTTAATTTTGTTGGATTTAATGGTAGATTCAATATTAAATTTAGCGTAAATTTAGTTAATTTTGATGGCTGACGTAGCGATACAGGACACATGTTCTCTCGTATAGATAGACTTAGTGTTAAAAACAAAAATTTTCTGGGTTCTATTTTGTTTTGCTAGATTTTTTTGTTTTTTTTTTTTGATGTTGTCAAGACGAAATCTAAATACTTTTATTCGTTTATATTTTACTTATGCGGAAAAGAAAAAAAAAATATAAAAAAATTAATTTCAAATTTAATTGATTGAAAACTGAATTTTTTGACTTTTATTCAAGTTGTTTTTAAATTGTATGAAAGGTAAAGATGTGAGATAGGGAAGAAAAAGTTATCGATTATTGAAAATATTGAAATTTAATTAACCCGAAAAACTTTAAATTTATAATAAAAAATTAGTACAAAATCTATTCAAATAAAATCTAATACACGCGGAATAGCTGGAACTTCACGACAAAAATGGTCATGATCGATAAAATGTTTTAACAGAAGAATAGTTGAATGATTTTATTCATGCTGTGTTGGTATTGGGGGATATAAGGATTTAAAGGTAACAACTCAGTGACTGTTTCAAGAAGGTGCGCCTTTCCGTCTCAACTCGATGCACAGCCTTCTCGTGGCGTCACTGGCTAGTGATCTGATATTCGTCAGAAAGTGAACTAATGTGCAGGGCGAGTACTCATTATCTTTCAGTCACCACGTTAATAGGTTAGGTTTGAGTTGCTGCCTAGAGATATACTTAGGCCTGAGGAGCCCATTGTGATACCACATGGTAGGAGATACAATTTAACACCGGTTCCGAATGGCAGTGTGGGAATTTATTATCGCTTGGTAGTTTTTCTTATAATTCTCATAAACTTCATATCGATAGTAAATATAAGAAGGTTATGAGAATTAACTACCAGATAAAGACGGGAATCGAATCCACAACCTCCTGGGTTGAATGGGTTTGGCGGCGAACAAAATGAAATACATTTGTATCAATAAACAAACAGTAACAAGAAATACTATCGAATCCAAAGATTTTCAAATTTTTTCGCTTCTTTCAACTTTTTTTTCTTGGTTTATGACCAACGATCAAACACTATGAGATTTCTATTGGTTAGGGAGTTTAAACCCCGTTTCTCTCCCTGCCCCACGGATCCGCTAGTGCTGTTGATAAAAGTTTACATCGTTTTAGGTCCGAGCAGCCAAAATATGTTTATTAAGATAATTTTAGACGCTGGCAAACATGCCAGATTTTTAGATAAATGATTAAGCCATTTCTAGCAATTTTCTATCATAAATTGTGATTTTTTGTAAAAAAAAAATACCAAAAATTCGGAATGAAATGCAGTAGAACGGTGACGTTTGCAATTTTTATGGCTGAATTTTAGATATAGGAGACCTACGTTGAGCATACCCTCATTCCAAAACCTTCGTAGTTTTTTTCGATTCTCTGTAAATCTTGCTTTTCGCTAGTATCGTCAAAAAAAAATCCAGATATAATGAAAGAAAAAAAACAAAAAATGGATTTTCGACCGCCTTATTTCGGTCTCAAAATTGTTTCTAGTCGTCACATTTTTTTACCGAGGAAGTTATGTTTTACGATCTTGAATACAAATACATTTGGTCGCCCATCGACCATTCATAAAGCCTGGTTCGACACGTGTTCCAAAATAATTTCGGTGTCCATGGCTTTCTAGACCACATACTCTGCATCCAAAGTAAGGCAAACATGCATTTTTCTGCGACTCTGTTAGGTTAGGTTAGGTTGGAGTGGCTGTCGAGAGACACACTTAGGCCTGAACGACCCATTGAGATACCACATAGTTGGACCTACAGTTTAACGCCGATTCCGAATGGCGGTGTGGCAATTTTTTTATCGGCTTGGTGGTTTTGCCATTACCAACTAATGTGTGTACTTGTACACTATCTTATAATTCTCATACACTTCATATTGATAGTGAATATAAGAAAGTAATGAAAATTAACCACCAGACGAAGACGGGAATCGAACCCGAACCTCCCAGATTAAAGTCTAGTGCA
Organism: Toxonevra muliebris; assembly: GCA_963691655.1. Classification (NCBI taxonomy): domain Eukaryota; kingdom Metazoa; phylum Arthropoda; class Insecta; order Diptera; family Pallopteridae; genus Toxonevra; species Toxonevra muliebris. The sequence goes on from OY829329.1 coordinate 76,539,440, forward strand.
CTAGGCTATCGAGGTCGTCTTCTGCGACTCTGTTATGACTTTTCTTTTTTTTTAACATAACAAAAATATTCCCGACTTATTTCGCACGACGTTTTTGGCATTTTCATTATATACTTTTCGATTTGGAACTAAAAATAATATAAATACGTTTCGAATACAATTGAAATGAATACGGTATTGTCGCGTTTAACCGTTAGTTGCTGCGACAATGCAACACTACCAACACACAGAAACTAAAGAAGATGACATGATGGAAGGTGAAAAAATGAGCTGTAAGTGCTTCGTGCCAACATAGTGAATCGTAAAACATTTTGCAGCTTTGTTGAATCGAGCTATGAATGTGTTTTGCTTGAGTCACGGTGGAATAATGCACAGGGAAGGATGACTGAATATCATTTGAAAAGACCAGCTATTAACCAGCAAACCTGGCTGCAATCGGCCTTACCATCTGGCACTAGCGCATAACAGTGGCGATTGGCCAAGACCGATCACCGGTTGTAAAGCCAACTAAGTAGCTAAGTAAGAATCAAAAGCACATGACCGAAACGGCATCTATGATCGAGCGTTATCGTAAATATTAATCAAATGGAACGACAAAAAACGAAACGACAGAAATGTGAACTAGCTTTTTTCACTTCTCGTTCACATTTGTATGGAAAACTTGCACCACGATTGCTTTTAATGTATGCGTTGTTTTTGTTTTACATATACATGCCAACGATACCTACAGGGTAAAAAAGCGCTGCTATTGTAATACTAAGCAGCAAGCAGTAATCTTGTAAGGTATGTGATTTAGACCGATCATGCCTTTTTAGTAAGTTTAAATATATTTAAATTTGCTATATCGTATCGGTTGTATCGTACCAGTGTCACTCAATCTATCTAGAAATAATAAAATTTTTCTTGCATTTTCATAATTGATGCTTGCTTATTTATTAAAGATAAAAAATGTATTTTTTTTTGGTTTTTTTTTGCATATATGCCACGTTAAATTAACTACAGACTAAAGTTAAGAGAACATATTGAACAAAAAAGAAAATAAAAATAAAATAGTTAGTAAAATAAAAAAAAGTAAATAATAAATTAACACAAATACATAAATATGTACAATTGTGTGCTGCGTGTATTAGTTGAAGCGTAAAAAAGCGTCAAGTATCATTTATAAATATTAAAAGCTTAGAAGTATACTTCACATGTTAAAGAAGCTACGAATGAAATGCAAAGTGATAAAAGCATTGAGAAAAACGAAAAGCAAAGCAAAATAGGAAGAAAAAATAAAAAAAACCCCTAAATCCCCATTAGACTCGCATATTAAACATTAAACATAAAAATCTTGGTTAGTAATTGTACTAAAAAACTAAAAAAACAGTAACTTAATATTTAGTTGCAGTTAAACAAAATCGTTGTCCTTCAAGCATTTGCTAATAGTCGTCATCTTTAGGTATCAAAGTTTTTGTTGTTATACATATTTCGTTTTTTCTTTTTGTTGGTTTTTTTTTCGCTAGCTATAAACTAAAACGTTCGTTGTGCATTTTCGTCCTGTAAACATTTGCTTTTCGGTCGGTCGGTCGTTGTTGCTGTTGTTGTTATTCTCGGCCACTCCTTTTTACCATACTGACTTGCCATTACTATTTCCGTTTCCGTTACCATTTCCGTTGCCTTTGTTGTTGCTGCTGGGGAAGATACCTTGCAAGCGACGATTGCCATTTCTTAAGCTATTTCTCAAACTGTTGTTGCCATTTCCATTTCCATTACCACTGTCGCCTTTGTGGTTGTTATCGTTACCGTTGTTGCCTTCATTTCCATTGTCGCCACTACCGTTACCGTTTCGATTCTCCCCACTGTTGCTGCCGTCATTGCCGCCGCCACCGCCGCTACTGCTGCTGCTGCTGCTGGCTTCATATGAGTATCCTCCACCGTTTCCGGTATTGCTATTTCCACCCAGAATTCTTATGCTGTTATGACGTTCATTGCTGCCATCACTCAAGTCTCTTAAGAGCTGCTCGTTGGTAGTAAGACGACTGAAATTAATACTTCCGCCACCACCACTACCGCCGTCGCCGCCGCGTCCACCGCTGGTAATTTTTGTCGAGATCACAGTACCGCGCAGTGAATTCAAACCAGAATGGCCCCCATCCAGCAGCAGCGAGGGCGAGTGTATGACGTGTGCTTGCACCGAAGCGCTTGCCGGTTGAGTTATCACAATTTGCTGTGGATGCACAGTACGTTCGATGGTGCGTTCACGCAATTCCTTCAGCGCGGCCAAATCACGTGCATGCGCGAACACTGCGCCGCTGTGTGGGCGTGAGAGGAGTGTAGGTGGGTGTGAAACAACTGTGGCGTGTATGCTGTGACCGAACGCTTTCGTGGGCAGTGTTTGGGAGAGCAAGAGCGCTTGTTCGTTATTCAGACGCTCTTGCGATTGTTGGGCTTGTGTACGTATCAATTGCTGTTGTTGTTGCTGTTGGTTACGTTGCAATTGCTGTTGTTGTTGTTGCTGCTGTTGATTACGCTGCAATTGCTGCAACAGCTCTTCCTGCTGTTGGCGCTGTTGCTGCTGTTGTTTGTGCTGTTGTTGGAATTGCTCCATAAGTTGCTGTGCCTGGGCGCGTGCTTGCGCTTCGGCTTGCGCTCGCGCTTGCATCTCAGCTTCGGACTGAACTTGTGCCATTGCTTCGGCATGGGCTTTGGCATGTGCCTGCAGCTGTTCTTCGGCTAACGCTTGTGCCTGGGCATACGACTCGCTTTGTGCTTGTGCTTCAGCAATAGCTTGCGCTTGCAATTGAGTTTGTAGCGTTTCGTAGCTGTTGTAGCGTGAGGATGCAGACGAAGAGGCCGAAGCGGAGGCGGAGGCGCGTAAGCGTAGCTGTTGCTGCTGTTGTTGTTCGTTGATAAGCTGCTTAGAAACAATCGCATTGAAACCGTTAATATCATCGGCAGTATATTCCACAACGCGACGCGTGCCATCGGGCTCAACCAACGAATACTGAAAATAAATGCAAAGGAGCAATTTCAAAATCGATTTTTGTTAGCATTCAGGCATTTGTGGTTTATTTCATGTATTGCGTTACGTACCTGTCCTTGTACCATATCACCATCACGTTTCTCCTCTTGTTGCTTCTCATCGCCAGTCAGTGTGTCTCTAACATCATAGGCAAAACTATATTGCGGATGATTGTCGTAATCCTCGGATGAGGTCATTGAAGCGCCAAATTCATTTCCAATATCTGATGAGTCCGTTTGTTCTTGCGATTGTTGTTCTTGCTGCTGCTGTTGTTGTTGTTGAGTAAGTGAGGATTTTTGTTGCTGCTCATGATGCAGCTGGGAAAAATCTATGGCATGCAAATGAGTGTAAGAAGCGGCGATGATGTTGCATGATAGCAAACTAATACACAAAATGTAATAAAGCTGTAAAGAGAAAAATTTGCAAATAAAACTGATGAGTAAAGTGAAATTTTGTGGAAAGGCAATTGCATGTAACTCATTTGAAAATTTTGATTTCTACCAAACAAATGGGTTTATTGCAAAAAAGTAGAGAAATGTTGTGTAGTGAAATTTGGTGGCTAATCCCAAATTGTATTTCAATTGATAGTGAAAATTAAATTGATAATTTTTGCAAATTGTTGAGTGTTTGGTGAAGTCAGCATTCATGAATATAGAAAGCAGGGTTCGTATTTGAGCAATCCTATACTAAAAATTCTTAAAATTTTCGAAAACATACATATTTTAAGAAAAAAATCAAGAATCACTCATGTACTGAGTGTACAAAATACGAATACTGATGTTCTTGAACGAAATAAATGTGCGGAACGATTCAGAATGTTCAGTGTATGAGTGCTCAAATGAGAACCCGGATGGAGTTATGCGACGGAGTCAAGAATGTTCAGTACATGAGTTTTTCATGACGTACGTTGATATCCTTGTATATGCTCATTTGTGAAAAGTTTAAGAATCTTTAGTATATGGGTACTAAAATTATGTTTATGCACAGCTTGATGCTCCTGAACATGCACCTGGATAAAAGAATTAAGGATTTTCAGTAAATGGGTGTTAAAATACGAAACCGAATGCCTTCGAACAATCAAAAAAGTTCACCACATAAGTGCTCAAACTTAAACTCTGAAGCTCTAGAAGATGTGCAGAAAATCATGAATGTTTAGTACATGTGTGAAAACATGAAAAATATTCTGTACCATGATGTTCTTGATCAGTTAAATGTACAACAAAAATTTAAAATATTCAGTTCATGGATGTTCAAATACAAACTCTCATGTTATTAAACATGAACATCGGTGAAAAGATAATGAATTTATAGTGCACATGTACGAACCCTAATGTCCTCAATATGTACATGCGCCAAAATATCGAAAACATTCATTCCTTGGTGTCCTTCAACATTTAAATTTGTGAAAATATCAAAAATGTTTAATACTTAAGTGTTTAAATACGAACTCTGATGTCGTTAAAGCTGTAAATTTGCAAAGAAATACAATATTTCCAGTTTGTGGGTGTTCAAAAACGAACTTTTATATCTCTGAACATGTTTATTTGTGAAAGGGATAAAAATGTACAGAATATGAGTGTTCAACTTCGAACTCTGATATTTTTATATTTCAGATATCAGGAATATTGAATACTCAGGAATATTCAATACATTGGTGTCCAAATATGATGTTCTTTTGAGATGTCCTTTTTTGTGCTTAAATCTTAACCCATTGTTCATTTACGAATCTCGATGTTCTTGAATAAAATACATGTACAAAAGGATGAACTGTCCTGCACATCGGTGTTCACGACGAACCTTGATGTTCCTGAACATGCAAATTTGGGAAAAATCAAAAATGAAATTTGAAGTCTGTGAACATGTGCATGAGTGAAAGATAAAAAATATTCAGTGAATGTGTGTTGAAATACGAAACATGAAGCCCTTGAATACGCATTTGTGCATAAAACTCAAGAAAGTTCAGCACACATTCAGAGCACAGAGTGCTCAAATACGAACCTTAATGGTCAAAAAGCTTAAATTTTCATTTTCATGAAGTGTTCAAGAGTGTTCAAATATGGTTCCTAAGAAAAATGTATTCTTTGAATGAAACCAGTTTTTTCTTGATGAATGTAGATTACTCAATTTTCGAGTTAAATTTGTTTGGTAGCCTTTTTGCTCTATCGAATATAAAGATTATATATAAATATTTAACTAATTTTTATTCATTTCTTTTTCACACACAATACAAAATAACACAATAAAAATTTCACATTTGACACATAATAAAAAATAAAATCATTACAATAACAATAATAAATGAAGTATGGAAAAAATTATAATTCAAAAAAGGGACAAAAAAAACTGAAACAGCCCACAATTGTTTATATTAAAACCGAAGGACGGCGGCTGCGGAGTTGGCTGCCTGCTGGTGCACATTTTAAGTATCTACCACAATATATAACAATAAAAATGTCAATTTATTGTTATATGGTATACCGTATTTGTAATTTATCAACAATGTAGTGTCAGTCACACATAAACAGCCGCATATATACACACACACCCATGCAAATAAATGAAATTCAACAAACAAAGAAACAAAAAATCACTATAAACAATTTAACAGCAAACATAACTTCAGTTTTCTCCTTTCATATCACACAGGAGCGGAATAAGTAAAATATGGAGAATTTCCGTTAATATCAAAAAACCCAAAAGTATTGAAAAAAATTCTTTGAGCCATAATATGCCAGACACTCACTCACACACACACATACGTATTCATATTTGTATACAAAGTGAAATTTATGACAATGACAACTGCTATAATAGCAACTTTATATTTTTCAATATATAGAAATGCAAGCAGATACACATCCATACATAATAAAAATGTGAATATGTGAGTGAAATCTGCGGCTGGTGTTGCTGTTCTTATTATTGGTATTGGTATAGTGAAAATGCTATAAGAGTCATAATTTTCATTTCATTTTTGATACCATAAAAGGTATTTCCTGAGTAACTGTGGGTGTGGTCGCTTGAATTGTATATTTTGGGCGTGTATGTAATGTATTTTTATGACAATAAAAAATTTACGATTTCATTGTGTCACACACATACACACAGCAAATAAAAGAAATAAAAATGATGTGGAAATTGCACTCATGAACATTGAATTTCACATGCATTATCAATTTTAGATAAAGAAAATCGTCCATTCTTCTATTCTCATTTTGTTATATGTTTTTATACCTAATTTCAATGTTACCTTTTTCTGTGACTTTTGTGATTACAAAAATTTTTTTGGTTGATTTTTTTGATATTTTGGCAGGACGTTTAGTATTTTTAAAGAGTTTTTAAATTGGAACACTTAGAGGAAAATATCGTAAAATTAATACAAAAATGGATATTCGACAGTTTTCACTCTTGAAAGTTTGTTATTGCCAGATGCTAGTCAGTAGAAGTGTATTGAAAAAATTTTCATAAGCTTAGGTAGTCCAAATTTGATCATTTCTTTGAAGATTTGTTTTGTTTTAGCAAATCATCCAGAAAAAAACTTTTGCCTTCCAAGGCTTAGGTTAGATTAGGTTAGAGTGGCTGCCTAGAAGGCAGAATTAGGTCTGAACGGCCTTTTATGATACCACATGGTTGAACCTACAGTTTAACGCCGGTTCCGAACGAGAGTTTTTGACCTTATTCTAAATTACCCCTAAAAAGTTATTTGCATGCAGTCTAGTCATTCGAACACAGCATTATACTGGGAAACAGGGCCGTAGCCAGAAATTTTTTTCGGGGGGGGGGGGGGGTTTTCAGAAAATATTCATAAATAATTTTTATCAAACTGATTTTGAAATACAATAAATTAGATCAATGATTCATTTGATGGACCCTATAAAATAAAAATTTTAGGGAAAATTTTCCGATTTTTTTTATTCTTAAACTCAAAAAAATGGCCAAAAGTGACAAAAAATTCCCAGAATAATCAAATTAAATTTTTTCAAATAAATATTATTCAATTTGCATTCTAGTGCATTTTTTTTTATCGTGAGGGACATAATTTCATTAACTCATTGACTTCCCACTACTGATGATGTACCCAACCTCAAAAAAATTACCAAAAATAGTAAAGGCTCATTTTTTTCAAATGATCATCATTGGGAATTTGAGCCATTATCAATGATAAGGAACCCGGATGAGGTTGGCTAATATTCCATAAATTTGTGAAGTCACAGCATTGAAAGAGATCTCTCTAGTCGTGGTGCTCTGAGCAATAATGTGTTAAAGAATTAATTATATTTTAAAACTGCATGGGTTTTGCTAATAAGATGGAGTTTTTGCGAAAGAATTTTTCACGTTGAACACGAATCTGAGGTTAAAAACTTCCCATCACGTCACGTTTTAGGAAAAAAAATGGGGTTCAAGCAAGTCTAATTTTATAAGCAAGCCTAATTTTCTATTTTTTATTAATTTTTAAATTTTTTAAACTGATTCAGGACGAAACCTTAAATCAAAAACAGTTACTGACCTTGAAAAACTATGAATGCAGGAGCGCTCAGTATCACCTTCTCTTTTTGAATCCGTAGTCAAACCTCATGTCGAAGAAAACAAATCGAATTTGATCGCATAGTGTAATTAAGATTTCAAATTTATTTTTTATATTTGACTTTTTAGAAAAAAACCGATGGAAGTAAAAAATATTGTTAAATAGATTTTATTTTGACTTTTTTTCCATTCATTGGCAATTAATCTCAAAAATTAGAATAAAGTTTCCACATTTCGGGGGGGGGGGGGGTCAGAACCCCCAAAACCCTCCCCCTAAATACGGCCTTGCTGGGAAACATTAAGTTCAGGAGTTAGCTAGAATTGGTACAACACTGATTTTTGGTTTGTTATTTGCTCTAGTTTTTGGTTTGAAATTTAGTCTAGTTTTTGGGTCTGGGTTTTTTTCTTTTCCAGCTTTTGATTTGGTTTTTGGCCTGGATTTTGTATGATTTTATATCTGTCTTTCAAAAAAACAAAATTTTTTTTTTTGATTTGTGGTTTTGATCGAATCCTGGTCTGGTTTTAATATGATTTGGCTGCTGGCGACAAGAAGCATCGCTGCAACAGTTGCTTGTTGCTAAATTTTGTTTTTGCTTTTGCATATGTTGCAGTACTGCATAACCGTCCCCTCCAACATTTATGAAAATCGGAAAAATCGGCGCCGAACACCTGGGGACCTTCCCTTGTTAGTCAAAATTAATGTTACAGTTATCTAAATTAATCATAATGCTGAATTCACGTTATAGCATACTTTATTTCTGTGGGTAGGCGGCTATATTTCGTTTTAATAACCGTTAACCGTTATATATATGACTTTTATTTCTCTGGTGACCCCTAGTGAAATTTTCTGGCAAATATTTTTGTGGAATATTTTAATCCTTAAATGTCTCTTTCGAAAGGACTTTTCAGGTTTTCATAAAAAATGGGGTCAAATTTTTCCATAAAAAGAGAAACTAAAGGGTTAAAATGTTCTACAGAATTGACCCTCGTAAAATTCTACAATTCATCGATAAGATTTCGCTCTGACATCAATTTATAACACTTTTTGCACTTAGTATTCAGATCTCTTTGACCAAAATAAGAAAAAATTGACCTACTGTAAAAACAAAACTGAGACGAGCTGGACTACAAGTTTCTTTTAAAAAATGATCTATACAACATACCCTTTTAGGATTATAAGGTCGTTATTCTGTTGCAGCCAAAAACTCTTAATTTGTTGGATAAAAATAGAGGCCAAAAGTGAATTTTCTCGCTCAAAAATTCTTGATGTAGAAAATTTAATATAAATTTAATAAAACCGGTCGGTCCATAGATGACACCCTAGTAAAAAATTCAACTAAGCCCTGATTTTTTTAGCAGCCTCTTTTGAATATTTTTTAAATCAAAATAATGGTCAAAAATGGGTCCATGTCTCATAAAATCTTGGTGTACAAAACTTTCGTTGAGAAAAGTTGTCTAGTTCTAAAACGTATTTGAAATCCACTAACAAAGAAAGTTGATTCAGTGGATAAACTTTGGGCAATATTGAAATTCGGTTAACACTCACGTATACTATTCTGATGGTCATGGACAAAATAATACTGTTTTTTTTTATGTATTAAATAATTGATGTCTGAGAGAATGAAATTCGTTTTGAAATTCTGAACTTTTATTCTGAGTATGACCAGCAAATAAAATTATCCTCGTCCCACCATTATGGTATTAACGACTCGAAAAGTCGAAATTTGCTTTCATCCTCTTATTTTAAACACCTTTTTTATTGCGTAGTCGTAAGAGCTGGTCATAATTTCTTTCAGAGACACTTTTGTTGTTGGAATAAATGGACAGAGAAAATCTTATAAATATAAATCAGAATTTAGATTTGGTTCTTTAGTTTTTTAAGAGAACGTGTAAAATATCTGAACTCAAAAGTGTAATGCCTTTAAAACTTCATTCAATTACTTTTCTCATTTTGAGTACTTTAGTTGTGGCACCTCTCATTTCTTCTCATATAAAAACATTTCACTTACCCGTTTCATAATTCACAAATGAGTTTGCGCTTATCCTTAAATAATCCTTGAGTTTCGTAGTTTTAATGGGAAATTTCCTTAACACTTTCGATTCCTAACACTAGGATTTATTTTATATCTTTCGTATTTTCTCTGTGGAAGTTAAATAAAAAAATAATAAATACAAAATTGCAAAAATATACTTTGCTTAACTTTGTTAGCTAGAAAGACGTTGTTATAAATATTTTTTGTTTTTTATTTAAATTTTTTTTTGTTTTAGCTTTTTTCTAATACACGCACAATGCACAACTGCTTGCTAAGAATGTAATAAAACTTTTGATAGCTTCTTAAAATTTGCTTAAAGTTTTTATAGTTTGCAGATGCTTTTCAAATTGTCCATGATTTGAGATTCAAAAGATGAGAAGAGATGCAGAGAAGTAGTAGCTAACTATTACTTTACTGCACATGAGTATTTTAGTAGGTATCTTTAATAAATATGATATGCTCAAACTTTCAAATTTTATATATTTACGGGTTTTGTGGGTTGATTTTGGTTTGTCAAGTTAAAATTACAAATGACCTTAGCAAAAATGTTTGGGTGTAGAGAAAAAAAAAAAACGTTGACTGCTTCGATGACCATTAACATTCACTTTTTATTATTGTACTTAGTACCAGTTTTTGTTTTTTTTTTTTTAGAGGAATAAGAGAATAGAATATGTGGTGCGCGGATATTGTAATCATATACGCGTATGCACCCTGTCAACATTTGCAAATCTTTTGTATGATAAATATATGCAGTGTTGCTAGCAGCTAGCTGGCCCACCTAACCTGCTAGCAGTCACGTTGATTGCAATAGAGAACTTTTAGTAGACTCCAATAGAAGAGAGGTTGGGCTTTCAACTTCGGTATGGGAGTAAATCCTCAACATTTTTACTAGAAGACATGAAATTCATCCATTTGAGTTGATTCTAGCTTTTCTTTATCACCTCACTATGGGGACCATGGTATATATGGAACCAATATAAAAAATGGTTAATTCTAATTCGTGCATGTATTATGATTAAGAGCGAGAGTTGTTTATCGTGAAAGAGGATAAAAAGTACTAAGACAGCAACACTCCACCATCCTTCACTTAAATTTTTAGAAATTGGAGTTGCACGATTTTAATCTTCACGAAACCCAAATATTTTTCGTTGAGAAATGTTTTCTTTAAAGATAGTTGGTTAGTTTTCCTAACCGATAATCCAATTTAAAGAGATTATTACCAAAGTATAAAAGTTTTAATTTTGAAAGGCTGATTTCCTTAAAAAATTGGGATTAAGTCGTTCTGACCTTATGCGACCTCAAGTATTTTTCGATGAGAAATATATTCTTTCGAAGGTAGTTGGTTGGTTTTTAAATTGTTTTTTCTTTTATTTTTTAAGTGGCTGTCGAGGTACACACTCAGACCAGGGCGGCTCTTTTGAGATACCACATGGTTGGACCTATAGTTTAATACCGGTTCCGTACGGCAGTGTGGCAATTAGTTTTCACTTGGTGGTTTTGCCATTCCTATTAAGATGTGACACTTATTTATAATTATCATTTACTTCATATCGATAATGAATATAAGAAGATTAACCAGAACAATGCGGGAATCGAACCCGAATTTCCTGGGTGAAAGTCTAGAGCACTAGACTATCGAGGTCGTCAAAATGGTTAATTCTTCACAAAGATATTATTCTGAAAAAACGTAATCTTTACCTTGGGCAACCCTAACTACTTTTATAAGAAATATTTTCTTCAAGACATAAACGGGATCTATACTGTTATTTTTATGAAGCTTTCGAACAAAGCTTGTTGGGAACTAACCTAACCTTACTTAACCTAACAGAATATATGTTCTTTAAGTTCATATAGTAAAGTTCAACTTTAAGATATTCCGGCTTACGCTACTCTTTTATGATTCCTCCACAAGACTCGGCGACTGGTCTTGTTGATTCACAGTAGGGATGACAGGTATTGACTAAATGAGTCATCGGCGATTATCAGTTTTTTTATAGCGATGACAATTCATGGAGGAAGAAAAATGTTTACTGGGCATCTAAGTTTGTGTGCTTTTTTAAGCATCTAAAAGGGAAGTAGATAGCAAAAAAATTTGTCATAGATTTTGTGTGCATCTTTCAAAAATTCTTTATATCAAAATCTTGTCATAAAAATCTTTTCTGTTACCTTCACAACCGGAAATCAACTTATATACCTACCTACCTTCATAACTACTACTTACTTACCCATGCCGCCACAGTTAGTCAAAGTTGAATTTTATGTACGCAAATGGATATGCCAAAGTGTCGCATGGATATTTGATACTTCTTGCTGCTACTGCTGCTCTGTTGTTTGCTGTCACTACTGTTGCCATTTATTGTTGCTACTCGCTGCTATTGACCAATTGCTGCATTGAACTCATAAATAATTTGCATTTGTCTCTTTTACGTTTTTATTTGCAATTTTGGTTTTAAATTTCACAAATGTCAACTAACTAACAATGTATATAAAAAAGGAAAAACTTAAACTTTGAGAGCGTGCAGTAATTGGTAGCTCAAATTTTAGATTGATATTTATTTACATACATTGTTGGTGGTAGTAACAAAAAAAAAACACCGCAGTGGCTTTTTCGAGTGCAACTGTGCGTGACAAGCGCACAATTTAAATTTCTATACAATTTTATGATTTGCACTGATTAAAAACAAATTGTTTGTTTAAGTGACAATTGCTGTTTTTTTTTTGTTTGGTTTGAGGAGGTTTTACTATATTTTATGAAAGAAAAGATGTTTAAAAATAGAAATTGGCGCAGGCTGAAATTTACTTCCAATCGAAGCTGAAATCGAAATTGAAGGACTTCTAGAATATCGCTGATATTTTGGATTTCAATCATGAGTGCAAAGATTTTTTTTCAATTAAATATGCTCCAAGTTACGCTCAATCGAAATTGAAATCAAAATTCTACTTTGAATTCCAATCAAATGTGAATTCTTGAACATACCTGATATATTTTTAATTGGAATTTTTTCTTCCATTTTTTATTGGAAGTCAAACAACAGAAACCAACTGGCTTTGTGAAAAACTCGCAGTTAACTTCTTCGTGACAATGTAAAACGGACAAGGACTTGTGTGCCATAATACCGTGAGCATATTCATAAATTGAAGTCATGAATATGTATGTTTTTTCACTCACATATACTCCTTTATTTTAACCACCTACGAATGTGCATGAAAAATGACACCAGCATGTATGATTACTTCAAAAGTGAAAAAAAAAAATGGAGTAACTAGTTAAAGTAAAAGTATCAAATATCGTCCTGCGAACGATATATAACGGAATTTTGTATGAGATAATCATCTATAAAACCGTCAGATTTCTTATACAAACCAAGCCGGAAGAGACGTTTCAGGACGCTGATGGCATCAACTTTCGTCCTTCATACAATAAATGACTGAGCCATGAACCAAACATCCCACAAACTTCAAAACTTTAAAATTTCTTGTACAAATCAGAAGTGAGTAAAAAGAGCAGTACTGGTATCAGATAAATTCACCATTTAAAATTCAAAAACGGATCGAAATTCGTACCATTTTTTTATATCATAAATCAGATCAAAGACAAGGCAGACCAAGCTCAAACCAAAAAACAAACCCTGGATCAAACCCTAAATTAAACCAAAATTTCAAACAAAAGCAGTCTCAAACTTAAGACAAAAACAAACCAAAATGCAGATTAAAATTTAGTCCCAAATTCAAACCAAATGCAGTTCAAAATTTAGACTGATATTTGTACCCAAGCTCAGACCGAAAGTTTGATAAAAATATGAAAAGTGATTAAAGCTCAGACCAAAAGCAGGTACAATTCAGGCCTAAATTCAAACTAAATAACTCCCAAAATTCTGGCCAAATTGAGACCAAAACTCAAACCGAAAGCAGCCCAAAATCCAATTTAAAGAAGATCAAAATTTAAAAGCAGACTTCAAGAAATAATTAAATCAAATTGAACCAAAAACAAATCAAAATCGCACAAAAAATAAAGCCAGAACTCAGACTAAAACTTAGATGGACATTCAAGTTAAAATTCGAGTCAAAAACATACCAAAAATCAGACCAAAATTCAAATCCAAAAGCGTTTAAAAATCAAAATTCTGACTGAAAGCAAACCAAAATTTAAACAAATATTAAACCCGATAATCGGATCGAACTCTAGATTAAATACAATATTAAATTCAAATAAAAAATCAGACCGGTATTCAGACCAAAAATCAGACCGATATTCAAACCCGAGCCCTGACAAAAACTTAGACGAACATTCAAGATAAAATTCGGATCGAAAACAGACCAAAAATCAAACCAAAAATTAGACCATAAAGCAGCCTAAAATTCAGACCAAATTTTGAATAAAATTTATAATAAACACTAAAGCAAAAAAAATATATCGAAAATTAGAAGAATATTCGTAACAAAATTAAGATACAAGTCCAGAAAAAAATTTGACCAAAAATAAGACCGATAATCAAACTGAAATTCAAATTAAAATTCAGACCAAAAATTGCATAAGAAAACAGACTACAAATCAGATCAAAAGTAGATCAAAAGTAGACCAAAAATTAAACCAAAAATCTGACAACTAAAAATTTTTTACTAAATAAAATTTTATCTAAAATAATACCAAAATCCATAAGACCAAAAATGAGTCGGATATTCAAGTCAAAAATCGGAACAAAAACGGACAAAAATTGGGCGTATATTCAGACCAAAATTGAAACCAGACCAAAAATTAGACGGATATTCAAGCTAAAAAAAGAAGAGAAAGCAGAGCTAGAGAAGAATGTGTTGCAATAATACATATCGCACCATGAGGATAGAAGTGTCGTAACTTCCAAAACGACAATTTTCAGGTTATGATTGAACCGAATGTATTTTTAACCGTTCTTTTCAACGAAAAACTGCTGAAGCTTCCACCCCTTACCGTTTAAGCGCTATTTAATCAACAACAGTTTTCCACCCCATGAAACATCACACTATTTCAATGTTTGAAATGGGATTATCTCGAAACTGTTTTGGAAGTTACGACACTTATATTCTCATGGTGCGATGTGCAGTTTTATAAAATTTAATTTTTTGAACAATCATGAAAGTGTAACTCATTAATTTATTGAGATATGAAAGCAAAATGCCATTATTAAAATGACTTGTGGATACAGACTTTTCCGAAAGGGGCCGGGGCTAATTTTTCTTCCCTTCAAAATTTTTTTTTGATTGATCAACCTACATCAAAATGTATAAGATTTTCATCTATAAAGAGGACGGATTTATCCCCAAAACCCCTCCTAAAATCCACTGGTATTCAAATATAAACTTATTAGATCATAAACTCATCAAGATATTAAACCAAATACTGATTGAAATTGATTGCCAGAATATTTTGTACACAGCTTGGACTCGCTTTCAAATCACAGTGCTTAAATTCAAACAAATACAACTTCGGCAGCATTTTGCTCCCCCAGTGCACTGGTGATATTCAATCCAGGGTTGATAATTTGATATAGTTCTCTATTGTAAAAAAAAAATTGTAAAGTCAACTGAACTCGTTTTGAAAATTCATAAAAAAAACGTACGTATGTATTTAAGCGTGACAGCGGAAAAAGGGAAAAAAGGATTTTTACTTACGAGAGAAAATCACTACAACAACATCAGGACTACAGCAACCATTTGTATGCAACAATACAAAAATTATCAACTTCACTGCGCTGATGCATTGAATATGTATGAGTGCATGTGAGTGTGAAAAGAATTGGGAGAAAGTTTGCCGCCGTTTGGTGCTTTTGACATTTGAGGCGCGACAGCACAAAAACAGAAATGTATAAAAAAAAGTAATAGCGAAAAAAGAGTAGTTAAAAAAAGTAGCTGCTAGTATGTAGTGAAAAAATATTAGTAGCAAAAAAATTCAAATGTTGCAGTGAAAAAAAAGAAGTACTAAATAAAAATTAGTGAAACAAAGTAACTACAAAGCAACTTTAAATTGTAGGAATAGTTTGTGTGTTGAGAAGGAAGGGGAGAAAGTGCGAAGAGGGCGAGGGAAAAGGAAGCAATTGTGAAATAGCAATAACTCAAAAATTGTGCTATTGTTTTTATTTCATTTCCTCAATGTTTTGTGTGGTTTTGATCTTCAGCATTTGGGTTAGATTGTTTATGACAGGTAGTGACAGTGGTGGGCAAGCCGAAAAAAAAACAAGTGAACTCGATTTGATCACCATATTTTCAATTTATTTATGTATTTGTATGTATGCGAATTTTTGTTTGTGTGAGATTTCATGTACTTTCGGGTTTGAGTAAACATTTTTTTTTTGAACCCAATTTTTGCATATTTTCGAAATTTGTTTGAAAATGTTTAAATAGAAATATTTTACGATTTTTACACAACCACTTACATAAATGAAAAATATGCTTATAGCAAACACTTTTTTCTACATTTTGATACAATAAATAACCAATATCTGTCTATGCATGCCTTATTGATATGACCATCAATGTCTACCACAAAATGTCAATTACTGATTTGTGCTAAATAAATTGCAATTATTAATTTCAATTATAAATGTCATGCTCGAATTTTTATATTTTTTTTTTTAAATTATTGCATAAATAAATCTTAATTAAAATCGTAGGTACAATTACAAATTTAATAAAACATAGTAATTTTAAAAATAAATATTTTTATTTGCCGGCATATCAATCGATGGGATTATATTTAGACACTATTTATTATTATTAAATATTGATTTTTAATAAAAAAGTTGAACACGCGTTGTTTATATCAAAATTAAATATTGATTTTTTTACATTTTTAATGTACCTATGCCTGTTATGTGATGATTGTGTGATATATATATTTATGAAATAAACACAGCTGCCTTTTTTAATCAAGGTTCTTAGAAAATCTTAGAAAAATTATTATGTATTCTGTTTTCAAGGTAAAGCTTTGAAAAAGGATTTAACTAGACACGACCAAAACGGCGCGATTAGATTGTCCGCCTTTTTGTTACGATGTGTTACGACTACGGGGGGAAGGGGGGAGCGGTCAAAATTGGTCAAAAATTGCATTACGTAATATGTGAACGGCCCCTAATTATTGACTGTTTAAAGCGTTACTATGTCGCTATCAAATTCGACGTCATTCTTCTTGCATCAAGAGAAATACTCGATTGTGATCGATTACCTTTTATGGATTTGGAACCGGTTCGTTGTAGTTTATGTTAATTTATATTAACTATTGGTTCTATTTTTGAGTATTTCCATTCAAAAGTTCATAAGTGATGAGTGCAAACATTAACCTAAACATTAGATGTGATGTTTCTGATAGAATTGGTTCAATACAAGAGAAAAACATTTGAATTCGAATTTTCACCTGCACTGGTAAAAATAAGTGTTATTGCACAAGAACAATGGAGTAAAAATTATTTTTCTCTGATTTCGAAAAATTACTTACTAACTCTGGATCTTGTAGTTATCAAAACAAAATGCTTTAAGATCGTACACTTCACCCATGAATATTGACTTTACTTTATATATGTATTTACTTTACTGAGGAAAGACGTCCAAATCGCATGAAATAATATGAAACAAGAGAAAAATGTTGGAGCTTTGAATGGAAAAGCTTTTAATACAAATACGATATAAAGTAGATTTTTTAAACTATTGCTTTAATGTGAGGACAAAATCCCTGTGAGGGTTAATTACTCCATGAGACGCTTTGCTGTTGTGCAGCCATTTTGATCAGGGCAGTTTCTTTCTTCTTTTCACAACTTAAGATTGAGAACGACTAAAGCGAGGCTAATAAGATATTAATAACAAATCATTCTGTTTATTTTTATTGAGTTCAATAGCATTTCTATTAAATTTAACAGTATTTCCACTATTGATTCAATATTTTTTTCATTCAATAATGTGAGTAGTAAATTCTATTCAATTAAGATGAAAATCCTATAAATTTTATAGTATTTTCCAATGACTTTATGTGTAATTATTTACTAGCTATATTTTACTTATTCTTGAGTAAAAAATGCCAAAGGATAAGCTAAATAACTTAAAGTTGGAACAAAATTAAATTTAAAAGATATATGAAGTGTTTCACTGACACAGTTATAAATACATACATACATACACATTAACTATATGCACTTCTGCTACAAATGCATACATATGTACATATGCATATTAGATATATGTGTTTGCTGACTTGCTAAACGCTTAAATAAAACCACAGATTTTGCGCATGATAAACTTGAGTTGAGTATGTGTTTATATGCGTTTGTGTTATTGAGAAATATTCACACATACACCCAAATACTTCAACAGTGTACACACACACACTAATATTAAAGTGGTTTTATAGTGCACACATGCATACATACCCAGCTAGCGTTAAGAACATTATTGGACGAACGCGATCAACTGAAGATTCTTCCATCGGATTGTTAGAAGAGTTTCAATAACAAAATGCATAGACTTCGAATTTTACTACCGCAGAACTCTTCGTGGAGATCATTTGAAGAGCGAATTTTGCATTCCATTTTCTTTATTGTCCAATTTTTCTGTACAATTCTCCTCATCTTTTAGTTAATGGTTTTTAGCTGAGTTGGTGCTATAAGAATTAAATGAATTTTGTATTTATATATCTATAAAAAAATTAGATATAAAAAAACATTGTTATCAAATAAAATTATGTATCTAAAGATAGATAAAAATAACAAAGGAAAAAAACCTAAAAATTTTTCGATGCACACTTTAAGGCATAAGTTTAAATAAAATAGTAAAAAATTCTTTCTGACGAGCTTTTTACGATTCATCACTCTCCTACTCTTCCAAGCGAATCTTCTATAATCCCCCTTGGCAATTCATTGAAGACATTTCTTGACGCGCCGCAATGGTCGGAACGACACAGTTTCTACTAAATGATGGAACTTCTGAGATTAGATAGCGATGTCACCGGCGATTAAATAGAGTTTTTTTTGGCGAATCGTGGGAGGATTTTTCGGAATCAAAAATGCTAGCTGGGTATATCTATTTATAGATATGTAAATATGTGTATACACTCATATAAATATGCACTTTGGGGTTAATTTTATGCAAATGCTTTTTGATGATAAATCACTTTTCCACCAACTAAATAGTAGTAAAGTGAAAAACATGAACGCTTTAGTAAAACATAATTTTCCTTTTTTTGGTGAACTTTTGCTGAAATATTTAAGTTATAAAATAATACTGTGGTTGTTGCTGTTTCATTTTTATGCAGCATGTAATAATAATGTTAATTGCAATCCAACTAGAGTAAAAACTATTTGCCTTTTTAAGCGATTTAATTACGCAATAAGCGTATGCAAATAACGAAATCCCAATGTTTAATTGTTAATATTGTTACAAATAAACGAAAAACAAAAAAAAAAAAATTGTTTGACTTTTTGCTAAATGCAATCTGAATCATTTTAATTTGTAACTTCATCATCAACCAGATGCAGCACATATGTTGAGTAATAAAAAATGTTAATAAATGTATGGATAAATATTTTTTATACATTTTTATTTTTTGGATTGCATTGCAATTTTCATTTATTTTGAGTTTCATCTTTTTTTTTATAAATACAAACAATAAAAATACAATATATTTTTAATAGCATCGTTTATCGTAATGAAAAACATGTAGAGCATAACCAATTTACAAAAACCTAAAAGTTTGATGAGTTTCAAAAAAAAAAAAAAAGTTTCACTAATTTGCTGTTTCTATATCGTTTGTTGTTGTATACAGTGTTATTTTTACACCATACATAAATTTTACACAAATAAGTTAAAGTTGGTTGCACCAAGTGCACAAAAAAAAAAAAACAAAAAAAAAACAATAATAACTTAAAAACTTTAAACCTCATGTGTGTTGTTTACAAACACTTGCATACACACTCTCATAAATGCAAATACTTGTGTATACAAATAAAAGTATTGTACACACAAATATACATGAAGCATAAAAGTGAAACCAATTCAATTTGTGCGCATATAAATTCCCAAAATGCTGCTGTATAAAATAAAAAAATAAGAAAGAGTAAGCATATGAAATTTACCGCAACAAAAATATGTTAGTTGTATTGTTAACATAAACACAAATATATGTATATATATATAAATACAAATTTACATACATATGTGCAATATCACAGGATATGAATGTACATATGTCTAGATTGTGAATAACCGGCTTTGCCCGCAAACTCAACAGTAGGTTTTTTCGTTTATATTATAAGTATAGTCATACAATATTGAGTCTGAGTTGAAACACGCTCTGAGTTGGAACACGGTCCAAGTTGTCAAATGGTCTTACTTGGAACACTCTCTAAATTGAAACATGGTCTGAATTAGAATAGGCTCTGAGTAGGAATATGGTTTGAGTTGGAGCACGCTCTTAGTTGGAACACTCCCTCAGTTGGAACACGGTTTGAGTTGGAACAAGCTTTGAGTTGGAATACGTTTTGAATTGGAACAGAAAATAGAGTCTCAGTTGGACATGGTCGGAATTGAAACAGAGTCTGAGTTATAACACGCTCTGAGTTCGAACACGGCCTGTTATGGGGTGAAAGGAACCCCTCATCTGCCCCATCTCTAATTACGCTAATGATTTGTAGTGTACATACATTTCATAGTTTTTGAATCAAGAAAATATTTCCAAGGATGCAAAAGGCTTGAGAACAGGTCACGTAAATCTTTTGCTTATAGAAGCTTTTAGTATTCATAGACATGAAGGTGATATCAAGCAGTGGTTATTGGAAACCTGACCGAGTGTAGCTTCTAAAATATGCCTTTTTGAATAAACGCTCTCCGACGGTGGGATTTGCTAGTACATGTGAGATTAGTTTGCCAGAACAGCTTCAAGCTTTCGTGTACTCTCACTATGACTCTTTTTTGTTTTTATTTAAGGCAATTAAAATACAGAAAATAACCTTATTAATGTAAAGTATTAGGTTGCTTGAAAAAGGAGGAAAGAAGGCTGAAAGAGAAGTATTCGATTATAGACTATTGAGATGGAAAACCTAAATGTCTAAAAGTTTCCTATTTTTGTAATCATATCGTAGTGTAGTAGCCGCTTCGATGGTCTAGTGGCAGCGTGCTAGACTATCATTTCAGCGGTCCCGGGTTCGATTCCTGGTAAAAGCATGGCCGAACGCTTTTCTTAAAAAAAATAAATGTTTTTCATGTTATTTAAAATTTTTCAAACACAACCAATAGACCAAAAAGCTATCTAATATGAAAATAATCCCTTCTGCGAGTTGCTAGTCGACTGAATAAAGAACACAAATGCAGTAGCGACGTCCATTATGGCGAATACATGCACAAAAAGTGCCATCTTGAGGGTAATGGCATGAAACAGTGAAATTGATTACGATTGTTTTGCAACATGTTTTTTTTTGCAAGGAGCTGATTGGTAACTCAATAATTTATTAATTCAATTAGTGAATGAGTCAGCTCAACTGAATTTATAGAAATAGAAATTGTTTTGTGTTACTTTAGTGATTTCAATTCATTTCGTTTCATTTAATTTTTACCTAAATTCCCAAAGCGTGAAAATATGTCAAAAAATAACAAAAAAAAAAAAAAAAAAAAATTCTACCACAAAATGACAAAAAACTTTCACTTAAACATAAATATAAGCGTCAAAAAGTTAAAATAACCAGTGTTGCCAAGTGCCTTAAATACTTTTACAATTCATAGAAGTATGTACATGCCCGAAACAACAAAAAGTTTTTACAACAAAACACCTTAAGGAATTGTATGAACGAATGCCTAAATATTGTAAAGGCAATACACATTTTAACTTGATATTGTTGTAGTTGTTGTTGTTGTTCATAACAAAAATAGATTGCAAAATAGAATCCACAGAAATAACAACAAGCAAAAAAGAAAAAAAAGAAGGCAGCACAATAAAAGTTTTAAATTTGAAGCTATAATACTTTTTGATACTTTTTTTGTTGAGGTAAGTAACGTAAGTGGGTAGTTACGGTATCAACCAACACACAACCAACAGCCAACCATATCCTTTCCAAACACTCTTTTCAACTACTTACTCTTACTTACTTTTTCGATTTTTTGAAGATAATTTGTGGTTTTGATAGCTATTTTCTGATTGCCTCAGATTAGATATGCCGTGCGTAATTTAAAGTTATCACAACTCAATGTTTATATATTTTTATATACCTAGTATATAAATGTATCTATGTAATTTTCATAGGCAGGAAGTTCATGCTGATGCTGCTGTTGTTGCTACATTTCTTGGCTTCCTACTTCCTTCTTCCTGCTCTTATGTCAATGCCTCCCACGTACTTACGCTTGAGTTGATTAAGCAAACTTAAACTGTAAGAAGCAAAGTATACAATTTGTTCGTTGCCTTTTTCGTTGTCAACTTCTTACTTACTTACTTTACAATTGAATGATTTTCTGTGTGATTTGTGTCAAGCATTTTCATGCAGGAATCGTAGGTTAAACGGAAATGACTTGAAATCGAAATGAAGATTTTTATTTATTTTTTTTTTTTTAAATAAATTTCGAAAAAAGAGTCTTTACATTTAACTTATTTTTAATTTTTTTCTTGTTCATTTCATAGGTTAAATTTTGCGATTCTACTTGTGAATGCAACGATTTGCTTTGTCTTATTGATTGAGTTTTTAATATGGGTATTGCTGTTTGTCATCCATGCGAAAAACAGAAACAGAAGCAGGAGCAGCAGCATTCGCAAAAATATGAACAGGCACAGCAACGACAATTGCTACAACAACAGCAGCAACAACAACATCAACAGCAATCTTTCATCAGCGATCTGTCAACTCATTTTGAAAATTGTGCATCAGGATGTCTGCCAAAATCTTCAAGTCGACGAAGAAGTAAGTTACGACATTTATATATACGGTTATATATGTATACTTGTATATATTTACACTAGCGGGTCCAAGGGGGGAGGGGGTGTCCGGGGGCTTAAGAATAAAACCATTCCCGCATTGTTGAAAATTTCATACATTTTGATCATTGACCATGAATAAAAAAAAGGAAAAGTCAAGAAAAATCCACCCCCCTCCCTCCCTTAGGAAATCTCTGGATTTGCTAGTGCATACTTATATGTATACCTAAATTGTCACGATATTTCTGGTCACATACTTACATACATATATGTCTGTATAAATGTAAATGCGAGTATGAAGTGAATTGCAGCATATGTGTAAATAAATTTATCAAATAAATATATGCACAGTCACTTTGCCTCGAGTGGATTTGCATATTAATATATTGCATTACACAGTGCCACTAATTTCAAAAGAGAAGTAGAAAAATATTAATGCAGGGATTTTCGAATCTGAATAATAATGTTTTTAAGTTTTCAAACTTATATACTTTCACTTAAAGTAAGTTCCGAAGAGTGGTATTTGGCATCAGTCTAGGTTAAAATCTTCCAGTTTTCATGATGGGCATTAGAAGAAGAAAGGAAGGAAAGAAGTGGATGCACTTTCTAAATGAATGAGCATATTAGTGGAAATCCCCTAATCATAAATCTTTCAGGAACCCACATATTGAATTGAAAATATATAGTCTCAAAAATTTTTTTGGCTTCATAAATTCGTGTGGGTTAAAATCTTCTAATTTTCAACAGAGAGTAGCACTATTTGGCAATTGTTTTTACTCACTTTCTAACTTAAATTTTTTCCCCTGAAAAATCTCATATACCTTTGAAAATGAGTGTAGGAATAGAATTAATTGCAAAAAAATGGGTGTGTGTTGTCTTTTTAATTTTTTAAAAATCGCTAACATTGCTCCCTAACCTATTAAGAACAAGCGGGAACCAAAATAGATAGATCAAGAAAATAACTTGAGAAAAAAATTGTTTTTGAACCTGGCTCAGGATCGGCTCAGCTAGGCATTACTGGGTTAAAAATCAATTATATTATTTTTTTGATAACTTTCAATTGTAAAATTTATAAGTGAAAGCTTAACCCTCTAGTAGGCCAATCTTTTCAGCAATATAAAATATGAGGATTGGTTGATTTTAATATATAAAACTCGGCAAAGAAGTCGAAAATCGAATTGGAGTTTTTATTTTTGCTCGAGGTTTTTAGCCTTGAAAATTTGCGAAAATTGGCGACATAAGTGCTCATAAATAAAACCAATTGCTATTATGAATTGATACATTGACCGTTCTCAAACACTTACAGCTGTCAATAGCTTATACTAGAAACCACGAAGTAAAGAAAACAAAAGTCTTCATATGAGTGTTCCCAGGAGGCTTCTTTTAAATAAAAATTTTGAAGTCCTTCACCCAAAAATAGAGGACTAGTATAGTCCTCTTTTTTGGACGTCCCGAATTTTTTTATGAAGAATACTTTTTCCTCAGAACGTTTTATGCTTTTTTCAACCATTTATTCTGTTAGGTTTTGTTATAAAAATTTGTATAACAAACCCTAAAATGAGGGGAAAGGAGTAAGATCAGTAGTGTTTACCCCTAAATCATCGTTCAGAATTTTATATCAAATAACTTTCACTCAAACGCTAAACACGTAATATTTAAAATTAATATTATTTTAAGATAATTTTGTTTGCCGAATATGGCAGGAGAAAAGCTGCAAAATAAATCACATATTCGCGATCAACCATCCAAAATTAATCTCAAACAATTCTTGAACACCCATCTGGTTTTACCTATTGCACAATGTAATATTTTTAAAAATTATTCCAAAAAATATTTTACTACTTTTTCTCGTAATTTTGGTTCTGGGATTTTTTGTGCTTGCGGACACTAATGTCATGCCCATCAGGAAGTTTTTAGTTATAGGTTTTTAGTGTTCCAACTCTGAGCTCTCGCATTAACTAGGAAAGAGTAGCACTGTTAGACTTGCCACTCTCTTAGTTGACTGATAAAAAAGAAAGATCTGAAATAGGAAGTCTGAATTGGAACAGCCATTTCAGAAACTCGATCACTTACTATTGTTGCTCAAAAATAAAAATTACTTTTCTGAGACGTGGAATGAAAGAATCATTCGAACTAGACTAAACTCCGATTAAGGAAAGGTTCAGGAAAGGTTCAGATTTCAAATAAAATTTTTATTATAGTTTGATCTAATTTTAAAGTAGAGTTTATCTTTTTAAAGTTTACGTTTCATAATATAACTGGAAATATTTGGAACAAATATGATGTGGATATAAAATAGCTAAGGATTTATTACGGCCTACAACTGAAAACCGCCTTTCCCTTTGGATCCGCTGTATATATAAGCATACAATGCTGAGTCAAAAAATTTCAATGCCTACAGCCTCAGAAAACTTTCTAACTTTATATTAATCATAAATTTGGTGCGTTTCCTTTAAGTTTTCCTCGGTAGTTGCTGTTGTTGCCCATCTCGAATGATTGTCATCGACCAAACTGTTGTGTTTACGTTTAAGCCATATTCTTTTTACTTTGGGATATGATATCGTAGAATTTCCGTAAACTACATCTAATTCGGTTGTAATTTGTCCACCGCTAGTGGGCAAAAATAAAAAAAATGTGAGTGTTCCGTAATAATAAGTTTTGGTATCGTCTGAAAGCGCAAACTTTAACTAACAAAAATTAATCTGATTTTTGTTTTTCTTTTTATGCCATTTTTAATTTCTATTGATAGGAGAAAGTAATTTCTTCTCTGATATTTTCCTATTCTTTTAAAGTTTTTAATTTGTAAAGCGTATTTTATAGTTTTTCATATTTGAATATAACCTTCTTATATTGTTCGAAGTAAAAGAAGCACAATGTTTTGGTCTCGTATACTTTATATTACTTTCTTTTTTTTTAAGCACAATGATTTCAAAAGGGTAAACTCGTATAATCAAATTACGACATGAGTTTAATTAGTAGTTCGCAGATAAGTTAATTGGAATATGTAAAATTTACCTTTGGTTAATTCTGAACTAAGATTAATTGCTAGCTAAAAACTGTTTTTTTTTTGAACGAAAAAAAAAAAAAAACAGGAAGTAAAAGGTTGATTCGCAATAATTTTCTTATGAAAAGAAAAAATCATAGTAAAAACAATTCCATTTCTTAATGTCTTTGACTTGATTTAATTTGAATTTAAATGTTTAGGAAGAAGAATATTATTATACTTCCAAATGATGCGATCGTGATATTTAAAAACTTTGTTTCAACAGAATTTTACTGAAAACGTATTGTAGACATAGCACAACATTTCGGCACGAGTCATTAAAAATTTCACTTAAGAGTCATTGTCAACCAAAATTGGGCATGCCAACCTATTTCGAATACCAATTATGCTGATCTACATTATATCACTCTAGTTTTAGCTTTATGTTAAATTCCTGTTTAGTGTGATGATCATATCTATCTTAAACTCGATTAGGAGGATGCTTCTGCTAACCGTGGGCAAGATAAAATGTACACTAGTGAGTGGGGTCTGCTTTCAGAAGTTCAGAAGGAATGTGGTTTTTTTTCACAGCTCATCTAGTTTTTGAATTAAGACGAATTCACTAAAAATAAATAAGGTTTTTTTAAATTTTTTACTCCATTGCCTTTTTATAATTTTTGTGTACATATTACTCTATTATTTAAAAATAATAGCAATTCTTTTTTTCTTTTTTTTCATATATAAATTCACTTTGCCAACACATGAGAAAAGCTGGTCAAAATAGAGCAAGAAATGTCAATGCCAATAATAAAATGCTGTCAACGGAAAGCGTCTATGTGTTATCGGTAAGTGCAATACAATTCATTCACACTCATTTTCTTTTACATAAAAAAACAACAAATATGATATAAAATATTGCATACAGTGCATTACAAATATCAGTATATTGCAGTACATTGCAATTGCAATTTCCATGGATTATTTTTATTTTTTTCCTTGCACACAATCGATGATTTCTTAAGTTTCATTGCCAGCAATTGCAATGAATTTTTTTCCCATTACTTTTCCTTTCTTCGCATTGGTTTCATAAGCTCAATTCATTCAATATAAATGATGTCGTCGTGTCCTTAAAATTGAAGTTGTGATCGATTTGTATTTTATATATTCCAATATTTTCATACAATTCTTCTCCACATTTTATTCATTCATTCTTTCATTTATTTATTTGTATTTTTTTATGGCATAATATTAAGTATACTTTCCTTTTACAAATTTTAATACTTATGGTATACTTATAAGAGCGTATATACATGTATGTGTGTGTGTGAATTATTGAAGCATATTTTTTGTATTCCACATAAGTTTCTTCTTTTTTTTGTATGTCACTGCAGTAATCTTACACGCTATTGAGTATGCGAAAATGTATGTTTTTAGTATGAGTGGGTGAGTGTGTGTTGATGGGTTTTAATTAAAATCGCTTTTGTGAATTTACATTAATATGCAATTAAAAAAAAGAATTATATATTTATATTTAATGTATGTATGATGAGGGGGTGTCAGTGCAAGAAGAATATTACTGCAATAACATTTTTCTTTAATAGAATATTCAGGTTAACTAAAAGTGAATGAGTGAAAAGAATGATAGCAGAAAATGTTCAAAATAAAAGAAACGAAAAAATAATGTCGCATTGCAGTGAGAGACAACGTGACGTATGAGTAACTTTTAAATTATGCGGTGAAAGAAGAATTGATTTTACTTTAAAGAAAAACACATCTTATAAGTATTCACTTGTAATTTGCATTTTTCGAGTTTCATTTTAACCCATTAATTTTAACGACTAACGACTTTATTATTTTTGGTCGATATCCGGTGTGAGCCATTAAATATAAGTGTACTAAATTTCCCAAAACTCTATATCTTCTGTTTCTCGCAGGTCATTAGTACTAATCCCGTATAACTCGCAAATTCCTCAACCTATTCTTTTTATATGTACGTACCTTCAA
This sequence comes from Toxonevra muliebris, assembly GCA_963691655.1. Lineage (NCBI taxonomy): Eukaryota > Metazoa > Arthropoda > Insecta > Diptera > Pallopteridae > Toxonevra > Toxonevra muliebris. The sequence continues at coordinate 76,566,904 of OY829329.1, forward strand.
AGAAAGTAAATCAATTTTTGTTCAATTACTCTTTCCTCAATTCATTTTAATTTAATAAAAATTCAATTTAAAATGTTTTTTGTTTGTTTTTATTTCTAGCTTGTTGCTTTAACACTTCCAAGTTCAAATACCTGTGTTCGCACTTTAGTAATTACCTTAAGAACTTAGATGTGGCGCTCGTGCGCCTTAAAGTATGCACAATAAATAATATTTAATGGTTTTTTATATCACCCTTTAGGCTGTTTTTGTTACGGCAGCATCTACCATAACTAACTTAGTAGTCACGAACGCTTTTTCTTTCTATCTTTCATTGCTGCGTCCTTCCCTAGAGAATTGTAAAATTCCTTTACGCGTTTTATTTTCTTTCATATTTGTTTTTAAGTGTTGGTATACTATGATTTTTCTTTTTCTTTATTTATTTATTTATTTTGTGTGCTTAAGCGTTTGAAATGTCTAAAGTCTAAGTATAGCAAATAAAATTTTAATTACAAAGCATTTACTTACTGAAAAAGAGAATTAGTACGTAAGTAGCATGAGAGATTTAATTAATTGAGTGGAGAAAAGTTTACTAGTTTATTTTATATTTACCTTGCTTCATATTACTGTATAAGAAGATGATGAAAATGTTTATGCTTACAATATGAAAAGGAATAGCTAAGGCAAATAGTAGCCAGGATTATGGTTTACTTTGTAAATTAAAAGAAAAAAAATAGCTACAGAGTCAAAAGAATATTAAGAATACGTTAATTTTTGGCCTACTTTTAATTGTTTATTGATCACGGTGGGAATTGGAACAATAACCGGTCTGCTATAACTGCTGTTGATAGCTAGAAAGGGAGCCAGCTTAAACACCCTTAAACTACCTACTAAATCAACTTAAGATTTGTCTACCTTATATATAATAGGGCGGCTTAAATATCACAGACAGGATATCAGAAACTTTGAAGTAAACATGGCAAAACAAAAACTTCAAAATTAATTCGGGTTCACAGGTATGATACACTGATAGGTCTAAGATAGAAGATAGCAGAGCTCTAGCTAGAGTCTACAGACCAAATTTTTAAAAAGAAAGTAGAAGCAAATGGAAAAAATAATGCACACATATAGATATATTGTCTCGTATAATTGAGGAGCTTAAAATGTATATGCCCTAGATTCGAAATGAAATTAAAGTCAGAAGAATAATTATAAGAAGAATATTAAAAGCATCAGGAGTATACAATATGAAAAGAATATTAGAAAAATGTATAGAAGTAAAGGAAAAAAATATCTAAATAACATTAAAAAAATGTCAGAATAATATCAAAAGAATAGTAAAAAATATCAGAAGAATATCAGAAGTAAAAACAAACAAGAGAATTTCAAAAAAAAATTCTTACTTATTTAGGAAAATTTCAGAAGAATGTCAGAAAAATATCAGTACAATATTAAAAGATTATCTGAAGAAGATCTGAATAATTTTAAAAGAATATCAAAAAAGAATATATGGTTAGTATCGGAGGATTATCAAAAGAATATTAGAAGAATATCAGAATAATATTGATAGAAAAATATCGCAAGATTATCGGAAGATTATTAGAAGAATATCAGAAGAATATTAAAGAATATTAAAAGAATATCAGAAGAATACCAGAAAATAGTCGGAAGAATATCGGGATAATCTGAAAAGAATATAAAAATATCAGAAACAGCTGTAAAGTGCTTAAGTATTTTCAAGTACAAGTACCAATAACAACTATTACTACAAGTAGCAAGAACAAGTACCAGTACAAGCACCAGTACAACTACCAGTACAAGTATCAGTACAAGTACCAGCATTTTTATTGTTTATTCCCTTCCTTTATGGTTCCTGAATTCGGCATTGGTTTAAACTTTAACAAATGATTAGGGAACAAAGGAATCCAAAAATTATTGGATAGAACTTAGCGGTCTCCGATAGGATGAAATTACTAATAATTCGAAAAGCATAATTGCATATTAAACTTATACATACAAATAAAAATAATACCAAATCTCACTATTTGATATTGATTTTGGTACTTTATTTTTATATACATTTTCATCAGATTTTCTTTTTGTTCTTTAAATTTGATTTTAATTACTTTATCGTTACACACATATGAATGCCGACACTACAAATTATTAATTCACAATTCAAAAGCACTTCAATTTAACCTTATGGAAGTCATCTGGTTTATAATTGTCCCATTGGAGTTGTTTCCAGTTTATCCTTTTACATATTAATTAGTGTACATATACATATTATGCTAAACAACTAGCGGACCCAGACATTGACGAAGGATGGATTTTAATTTTTACGTCCCTTTACCGTTTTTTCCTTTGTTTTTGTTTTGTTTATGACCAGCGATATAAACTTTTGAGATTTTTATCGGTAAGGGGCATCTGCCTTCAGGATACTCTATTGCACTTAGCCAAAACTATTTAACCCATTGAGATGATTTTAACATCATTAAAAAGGGATTTTGATAAAGAGAAACAATTTGCTATACATATGCATAATATATATAAAATTTTATACCTATTTAGCTGTACGGCAAAGCTAATTAAAACTGTCATCCCTAAAAGTATGCCGCATGAATTTTGTGAGTTAGTGAAAGAAAAAACATTACGTATTGAGATTATTTAGACTCCAATTCTCAAATAGTTACGTATCTAAAGTATCTTTGGTGTATTTCATCCGCTCTCTTAATTCAAAGAGCATGAGCTCATGAAATTTAAGCACATAAAGGTTAAAGCTTTTAGCTATGATTTCATATTGCACCCCAGCAGAAGCTTAAGCTGCTTGTATTCCTAATCAAAGTCATAAATAAATAAATGCTTTGGAATTTAGAAATTGTAAGTCATATTTAATTAGTTAATGATAGGTTTTGATGCCAACAGTGTGCACAAAATAATAATTATTCATTCAACGCCTTAATGCATGAAAATAGTAATTATACAATTTTACATAAAACACCAAAATATCTATAAAAGCAGTATGACAAAGTCTTAGGCAAACATTCACAAACGTAATCCCTTGAGCGAGTTCAAGAGAGTAAGAAATCTTAAAAATAGAAGTAAAATAATAATACAAAAAAATGAAAATGGAACTACAACAGCCCATTGATAGCATTGCCATTTATTATTCTTACTGGATGTGCTGGAAGCTCGTGGGCATTAACACGGGCTACAATAAATATCTTTGCGGCATCTATGATCTGGTGTTGAACATTTTCGTTACAATCTTCTATCCGCTACATCTAACCATTGTCCTTTTCAATGCCACACAAGGAGACATCTTTAAAAATTTGGCCATCAACATCACGTGTTTCGTATGCAGCGTAAAACATTATCTTTTTCGTCTTAAATTGGGTAAAATCAAAGCCGTACAAGATTTATCAGCTGAACTGGATAAACGTGTGCTGGCTTTAGATGAGCGCGAATATTTCAATCGTGAGCTTAAAGTGAACGCACAACGTGTAGTTAATTTATTTGGTGGATTATATATATTAGTAAATGTTACATCTATCTTGGCGGTGTTGCTCGGTTCGGAGCGACGCTTGATGTATCCCGCATGGTTTCCGTTTGATTGGCAAGCAACGACGTTGAGCTATTGGTTAGCGCTCATCTATCAGATTGTTGGTGTATCCATACAACTTGTACAGAATTTCGCAAATGATGTTTATGCACCAATGAGTTTTTGCATCATGGCAGGACATGTGCGTTTGCTATCGATGCGTCTAGCGAAACTTGGTAATGATGAAAATAAAACAAAACATCAGAATAATCGTGAGTTGATTGCATGCATTGAGGATCATAAAAAGTTATTGCTGTAAGTTTTAACGTCACATCAAGTAAACATTTATGTATATCCTTTAATTCTTTCATGCTTTATAGAATTTTTGAGCTACTGCAGGACACTTTATCTTACGCTGTGCTGGCGCAATTTGTTTCCAGTGGTCTTAATATGTGCATCGTCTTAGTTTTCATGCTATTCTTTGTGGACAATTTTTTCATGTATATGTACTATTCTGTTTATTTCCTTTCTATGGCTGTTGAGCTATTCCCTTGTTGCTATTATGGCAGCATTCTACAGCAGGAATTTGAACAATTACCATATTCAATTTTCACCAGCAATTGGTTGATGCAATCGAAGGCATTTCATCAGAATCTACGCATTTTCACAGAGCTGGCAAATCGGGAGATTACTGCACTAGCGGGTGGCATCATTGGCATAAATTTGAATGCATTCTTTGGTACTTGTAAAATGGCATACTCATTGTATGCGGTTGTCATGAGAATGAAATAGAGAATAGTTATGCAGGAAATTAAATATCAATATGTGTAGAAAATGTAGCATGTAAATGTTTTAATAAATTTGTAGACATTCAATAACTCACTAAATAAATTCAATTTAAACTGATATAAACTATTTCTTATAAGTACATAAATGCGCTTTATCAGACTGATTCACACAATTTTTCATTGACTCATAAGCGTTTTTTAGTTTTTTATCTTTGGAATGTATGCAAGGAAACCTATGCCGTTTAAGACTGACTTATAAATATTTTTCATTGATTCATAAATAAATCTAGAGACGGGAAGCTTACAAAATTATACAAATTTTAAATTATTTCGAACATCTAAAACTTTTGCAGTTTTTAGCTTTCAAGTGTATGAAAAATTAGAAGTTTGCATTATTAGCTTTGAAACGAATGAAAAGTAAAATGTTTTAGCAGACTGACTCATATATTTTTTATTTGACTCATGAACGTGTAGCCTAAACTTTTAAACCTAGGTTCATGAAATTTCAAATTCATAATATTTGCATGCTTTAAAATCTAAAGCCAGAAGCTCTGAATAGATTAAATGGGTGTGGCAAAAGAGTTCCACATTATCAAATTTTAAAATCAAATTCTCTGCTCGTTTTAGCTCTTTAATGTGTAGAAAATGTGTAGAAATACTGGCAAGATTTAGAATTCGCATAAGAAGTACCTTCTAGTGGAAAACATACCATATTCAATGGTAGGAGCTACTGTCCAACGTTAAAAAATCTTGAAAATCAATAAGTATATAAGTATAAGCATTTTATATCGGTTTTACTTATTGGTTACATGGGAGATGCCCTCTATCTGTTGCGTTTGAATTTAACATGAATGCTATCTCTCAATTTATTTATGAAAACAATAAAGCTCAACTGATAGTGGTTGATTCATGATATGTTGTAAACGAAATTTTGTTGCGTATAAATATTTTAATAAGGATGTAGGCATTCAGTAACTCACTGAATAAATTCAATTGAACTGGCTTACATTTTTTCTCTATATAAATGCTTTATGCTTATCTGATTCATGCTTAGAATTACTAACTCATAAACGTTTAGCTCAAACTGAAAAACTGGGGAACGTAAAATTTAGTGAGCATAACCGCTTTAAGGCGTAACTTCAGGGCAAAAAATATTTTTTTTTTAAATTTCTTTTCTGGATACAAAAGATGAGCATGCTAAAATAACTTTAACCCGCCGTTTGGCGTATGTTTCGATAACCTTTGGTTTAGCATAGTCTGGCCAGACTCCCATCTTTTTTTCATACAAATGTATGGGAATATTGCGTTTTTGGACATGCAATTAAGTACATTTAAATAATGTGCAAGTAAATGTTTTTGGTTGTTTCATTTCGCATATCGTCGTCGATCTGGCAGAATTCACTGAGTCCATTTTTAACTTCTGAGATGAAGTTAGTTTATGCAGTGTATTGTGCACTACGAACACTGGGAAAACCTAAAAAGTCAACTGATTGATATACACATTAGTATACGTTTCAACAGGATCATCAAAATCTAACTTATTATGTCATTCGAATTATAGAAGCTAATTAATACGGAACCAATTAAAAAAATAATTTGGTCTTAGGTCTATTTCAACGACGATGATCTGTTCAATTACGTACTCAGGTAAAAATAAGAAAAATATATCGAATAGGAAACAGGTAAAATATTTCTTTGTCTCATTAATTTTTACGTTTTATTTTGAGGTATATTATGTTTATAAATGTAGTGTTGTGATGAAATGCGAACCATATTAAACATAACCCTTCTTTGAGTGTTGTTGGTCACATAAAATATATGCGGGTCTGGCCAGAGAATATGTGCCAAACCCAAGTAGATTCAAATGCATATCATATATATTTTGAATGACTCAGATCCTTAATTTTTTTTTTAAATTTGATAGACAATGAACATTTAGGAAAAGTCATTAAGTAGCTAGCTGACTTTATTTGCCATTTATATGTAAGAGTGCTCTCTGGTGGTAGCTTATGAATTTCACAGTAATTTCAACAGTAACCCACTGAATTAATTCATTTCAAACGTAGACGTATTATTTTTTATATAGAAAGACGCTTTTATGGTCAGATTCTGGTGTATATTCACTGAGTTATTCATTGACTCATAAATGCTCAGCTCAAGCCATACGTCTTAGGATCATGCAATTTAGATAGCATATTCTTTACATAACGTAAAGTCAAGAAGTGGAATAATTTTTAGAAATTTTAACTCTGAGCTAAGAAAATGGGCGTGACAAGTACATTGGAAAATTCTTCAAAATCGGCTAAATACGAAAGCTTGTGCGGTAAGGTTTTTTTTGTTTCCCTTCAATTTGAATACTACTGTTTTGTGCAAAATTTCTTTAATTTTATTTGTTATAACAGCAAAGTTCAACTAAAAGTGCTTAAAAACATTAAAATGATTCACAATTTGAAAACTCAAATACTTTTGCAAAGGTTGTGGTATCGTGCTGATTAAGTATGAATCAACTTTCATTCATACTAGATCATGAATCACCATTAATTACTACTATATTTATATTTCCCATTTTTTTTTTTTTTTAAACTTCTGATAAAAGAAAAATTATGAGAACTTTGAAATAATTATCTGCTGGTTTCATCTCAGCAATTACTTCATGCCTTGTATGACGGTAAAAAATGAATATGCCATTTTAAAAGTGGCAATAAATGAGCCCAAATGAATTTTCATCATACCACCGGCAAACAGTTCCACCTCTTTCTTTGACAACTCAGTAAATATGACGACATTACGACGGAATGGACGCTGCTGCATTGGCCAGTTGCACGAAAAGATTGCATACGGTAACATTCGATATTCATACTCCAATACAGTGCCGTAATAGCAGCATGGAAACAATTCCACTGTGATGGCAATAATATGCATGGTATAGTAAGCATAAGTAAACATATTATTTGCAAAAAACAATAAATAGACAACAGCGATGCAAATATTCAAGCCAACAGCGGTGAATTGAGTCAAATAGCCCATTGATATAATTTTTTCAACTTTTTTATAAATGCTGAAAAAACACAAATCAATAAATATTAATTATATCTAAATTCGTATTTAAAATTAACCTCATCAATTGTCGATAATCCTTAATGCAATCGGTTAATTCTACCAAATGTTGTTCATCACTTTTCTCTTCATCATAACCAATTTTTGACACACGCATTGACAGCAAGTGTACATGGCCCGCAAAAAGGCAAAAAGTTATTGGGCCATATAAATCGTTAGTCAGATTTTGTATAATTTGCATAGTTAAACCGAAAAACTGAAAGATAACAGCACATATAAATAACCATACGGATGCCTGCCAATCGAATGGTATAAATGCGGGATATAATAAATTCCATTCATTATTCAATACACCCATTAAAACGGTAAGTATCGCTATAACGCTCACTGCACCATAGACAACAAAGAAGAAATTCATCATGAAATGGCAATCACGTTGCATTACATTACGAAAGTATTGCTTTTCTTCATTGGATTGTATACGTTCATCCAATTCTTGGAATATGTCGTTTAGTTCATACATTTGTCGTAATTTCCAACGATATATCATGTGTTTAACGGTGCACGCTACACTCGATACACCAATAACAAGATTACTAAAGAAATCATCCTGACTCTGGCTATAGAAGGCGCCCAGCATGAGATGTACCGGAAAACCCGCAGTAGCAAAAATTGATAACACGACATCGTATAGACCACAGAGATAACGATTTTTTGCGGTATTAAAACCGAGAATTTTCCAAGTAATAAAGTACCGCTTAAGCACAGCAACACTATCACATTCTGGAAACATTTTTTTAGTTGTAATTAATTGATTGAATAAAAACTTTTCTGTTATAGATGTCGGAGAAATTAAGTAACAATTTAAACGTTTTAAGGCCAATCACTTCGTAAAGCTAATAGTAACAACTTTTACTATTAACACCCTGAAATAAGTGTTGAGTTCTATATGTAAAGCCTTTTATATTTGATGCAAAAATTAAATGTAATCGATGAAAATACTAATTAGATTTTATAATAACTTCCTAATAGGCACAGAGTGTGCATTTTAATTGGTAGTTGTATGTACTAAGGTCATCTAAAAACGCCGTTAAGACATCATTACATATAGTCATTAAAGTATATTTAATATGTGTGGGTTTGCAGCTTTAATTTCAAGGGGAAATAGCTTAGTTATATATTTTTATAGAGAGTGCAAAATAATTTCGTTGATTTATAAGCTTATGCCCTAAACACATTGAACGCGGTTGAGAAGCGACGCCAAAATGTCGCTGTCTGCAAATATTGTCAACTCGATTTACAAATTGATTTCAGATTAATTTTTAAGTCGATCTTGGATTGGAACATTTTTCAGAATTTCTTACAGTAGTATACCTAGTTTACCTTTGACGAATCCCTCGATATTTTAATGTGTTGCACATTTGGCCAGACTAATACACTTTTTTTTCAACTAATTGGCCAAAGAGAGCTTTAGATTTATTAAATTTAATGTCCACGTAATTCTTTTTTTTATAACTCCTTTCCTGATTAAAGACTATAAAATATCTGGTGTATTTGATCATAGGTTTTATTTTTCCTTTTCTGACGAGAAAGCGAGTTGTGTAGTATGAGATGTTCCTACTTTTTCTGAATTTCCTAGGTAAGTTCTTCATTCATAGTGAAAGACTATTAAATTTGCTCCCTCTTCGTGAAGACCTTTTGCTCTCTTCTCTCAGTAAGGCTAAGTTTTTTTCTCTCTAGAGGATTTTTTACCTGATTTCAAAAAGTCGTTCTGCTTCCTATTTTTATCAGGGATATACTCTCCCTTTTCTAGGAGACTTCTTCTTTTCCTCTTTTTTTTAAGAAGTCGTTCTTCTTTCAGGAAGTCCTTCTTTAAGGAGGCCCTTATACTCTCAGGAAATCTTTTGTCTCTCCGGAAATCTTTCTTCTCTTCAGAAGTCCTTCTGACAGAAAGAAATCCTTCTTTCCTTCCAAGTTCTTTCAAGAAAACCTTATTCTATTATGAAGTCCTTCTTCTCTCAGGAAGTCCTGTTCTCTTGAGAAATCTTGTTCCCTCAGGAAGTACTTCTTCTCTTAGGAAGTCCTTCTCTCAGAAATTCCTTCTGTTTGGAAATCCTTCTCTCAGAAAGTCCTCCTCGTAGGAAGCACTTCCCTCAGGAATCCCTTCTTTTCTCAGGAGGCCCTTTTCTTTGGAAGTCCTTCTACTCACGAGAAGTCCTTCTTCTCTCGGTAATTCCTTCTTAAAACCATTTTCCCATAAAATCATTCTCTCTCCCTTCTCTAAGAAACGTCTTTCCTTTCTCTCACGTACGCATTTACTTTTTTGCTATTTCAACAAGCCCTAATTTTCCCTTCTTCAGTGAAGCCATTTTACACTTCCTTCACTCAGGAAGTTATCCTTCACTCCCTTCTCTCAGGAAATTCTTTTTCCCTTTTCACTCGTTTTTCTCTTACTTTAGAAAGGCCTTCCTCTCTCAGAAAGTCCTCTTCTTTCTCTATTTTTTCCCTTTGCCCTTTTTTTTAGCAATGCTCTCTCGTTTCCCTTCTTTCAGAAAAAAGAATATAAATTATTTCTTTCCTCTTTTACTTCTTCTAGAATTGGTCTAGCAGAGTTTAAAATTCAATTGAAGGCTTACAGTGAGATTTGTTTTTATTATGTAACTTCTCTATACATGTTCCTTCAAATTATTACCATAAAAACAATAGCAATATGTGACATTGATTTTTTCAACCATAATTTTACATTTATCCTTTCAATACAAGTAACTCTTCATTTTTTGCATGACAGTAACGAAAGAATACGCCAACCGGCAAGTGCCCAAAAATGATCTCAAATGAATTCTAAACATACCACCAGCAAATAGCGCTCTCTCTTTCAGCGAAAGCTCTGTAAACAGAAGCATATTACGACGAAATGTGCGCGACTGGACTATCCAATTGCTTGTGAACATCGCATAGGGCAAAACTTCGAACTCATATTCCAGAATGGTGCCATAATAGCAGCATGGAAACAGCTCAGCAGCCATGGCTAAAATATGTATGGTGTAGTAGACATAAGCAAACATATTAACAGCAAAGAAAAGCAGATAAATGAGAGCAACGCCAACATTAATGCTAACAGCACAGAATTGCGTAAAATAACCAAGGGAAAGAAACGATGTTCCTGACACTTGTGAATATTCTAGAAATTATATAAATTTTAAATATATATGTATTTATTGATGATTTTCACCCAAATCATTTTGACACTAACCTCATTAATTGCTTATAATCCTGTACGCAATCAATCAAATCCTGATTAAGCTCATCCTTAATTCTCTGCATGTCGTGGCCAATTTTATCAATACGCATCGATAAAATATGCACATGCCCCGCAAACATACAAAAAATCAGTGGGCCATAAACATCATTTGTAAAATTTTGTATGGTTTGCCAAATTAAAGCAGTAGTTTGATATGCCATTATGCAAAGATACTTTGTTTTCGAAGTACGCTATTCAAACATAACATATCCCGGATATAACAAACGCCATTCTTTGCCCAGCACACACACCGACACAATCACCGATAGAATGCCAACAAATCCAACAGCAGAATAGGCGCAGGTAAAGAAAATCAGCATAAAATTTGATGGCTGTTGTATGGATTTCTCAAAGTATTCACGCTCATCGATATCTCGAATGCGTGCATCTAGTTTTTTGAATATTTGCTTGACGTCCTGCATTTCTTGAAGCTTCCTTCGGTATATAATATGCTTGATAGTACATGCAATGCACGCTACTCCAATTGTTAGATTACTAAAGAAATCATCTTCAGTTTGGCTCACTATAGCTCCAACAATCAGATGTAATGGATATAAAATTGTTACACACACAGTGAAGAACAAATCGTAGAGTCCACATAGGAATTTACTTGAATTTTGGATGGTAACCAAGCCGAGAATTCTCCACGAGAGCTCATAGCGATCAAGTATCTCAATTGAATTGGCTTCGTGTGGCATATCAAAGGATTTTATAAAATTTCATTAAAATTCGTTAAATATTCTTACCGAAAATACTTGAAATATAGTTACAAAACTTTATTATATTTATATATAGTAAAATATTCTAACTCCAAAATTAACCTCTAAATTTTTCTTCAAACATTAGTCTCAGATTTTATAGTTCCGCTTAACTTCTTTTCGTGTTTGCAACTTTGACAATTACCAAATCCAATTGTTCACTCTTTGTTTAAATTAAATAATAACCTTAGGCTTTTATAGCAAATGAAATTAAAAACTTTTAGGAAATTACAGTTTTTTTATATAAGTATATAATTGCTTTCTTTATGTAATCATAAATTTTTCATAAAGAACTGAAATTGTTTTATTGGTTTGAATTCTAATTTTTTCAAACTTCCGTGTTAATGTCTTCTTTAGATGCTATTCACAAATATATATCGCTGCTTTAATTTCCTAAGACCCTAACACACATTTTTCAAATTTTACAGGAGAAGCAAAAAACATTTTTTTATTTAGAGTTCTGCAGCGTGAACTTTTAATTTAAAATAAAAGAAAAGATCGTAAGTTTTCGGAGCAAGTCTCTAAAACATTTGGCACAGATGAAAGTGGGCTCGCCTAATCATAATCCATCAAAAGCTCGATATAGAAAAATTTGATGTTAAGGCCTTAGCAAATTAAGGCATCGATATGTATGTTTGTATATTTTTTTCATTTCTGTTGTTTTAAATAGATTAATTGGGCGAAGCAAATTGTTTACATAATTATAATGTACTTAACTAATTAGGTATAATTAAATTGTGTTCACACTTATTACCTTAATTATTATAACTATTGAATATTTAGTAAATTCAATATAGCCGGCTTTAGAAAAGTATGCTACAATTGTAAAAATCCATCCGATATTATAGGATATTATAGGTTAAAATCATGATCAAATAATGGGGTTAAATAAAAAAGATGTGGCCAAAGCAGAATCCGAGGAAAAGATAGAGAGATTTCGGTGTTCTTGAAAAAATTGGCGAAGTTGACGAAAAATTAGAACCAGCTCATTCAAATATCCTTCTAATTGGACTATGGTAAAAGAAAGTGAAGAAGCAAAATTACAGGGAAAAAATAGAGAGAAAGTGAAATTCTCTCTTTCCTCTCTTACTTTTCCTAGAATTGGTCTAGCTGAGTTTTTAATTCAGCTAAAAGTTTATTATGAGTTTTTTTATTATATGCCTCCACTATACATGCTGCTTCAAAGTCTTACCATAAAAACAAAAACAATAATCAATTAATCTGCGGCTGTGATTTTTCCAACCATAATTCGACATTCCTCCACAACCTTTCAGTACAAGTAACTCTTCATTTTTTGCATGACAGTAACGAAAGAATACGCCAACCGGCAAGTACCCAAGAATGATCTTAAATGAATTCTAAACATACCACCAGCAAACAGCGCTCTCTCTTTCAGCGATAGCTCTGTAAACAGAAGTATATTACGACGAAATGTACGCGACTGGACTATCCAATTGCTTGTGAATATGGCATAGGGCAGCACTTCAAACTCATATTCCAGAATGGTGCCATAATAGCAGCATGGAAATAGCTCAGCGGCTATGGCTATTATGTTCATAGTGTAGTAAATATAAGCAAATGCATTATCAGCAAAGAAAATCAAATAAATGAGAGCAACGCCAACGTTAATGACAACTGCACAGAATTGCGTAAAACAACCGAGAGAAACAATGTTCTTGACACTTGTGAATATTCTAGAAATTATATAAATTGTAAACAAATAGGTGTTCACCAAAATCATACTGACACTCACCTCATTAGATGGTTATAATCCTGTATGCAATCAATCAAATCTTGATTAAGCTCATTCTTACTTCTCTCCTTATCATGGCCAATTTTATTAATACGCATCGATAAAATATGTACATGACCCGCAAACATACAAAAAATCAATGGACCATAAATATCGCTCGAAAGATTTTGTATGATTTGCCAGCTTAAACCAATATATTGATATGCCAGTATGCAGATATACATTGCTTTCGAATTACGCCATTCAAATATAACATATCCGGGATAAACCAAATGCCATTCTTTGCCCAGCACACACACCGACACAATCACCGATAGAATGCCCACAAAACAAGCAGAATTATAGGTGCAGCTAAAGAAAATCATCATAAAATTTGATGGCTGTCGTATTGATTTCTCAAAGTATTCACTCTCATCGATATCTTGAATGCGTGCATCTAGTTTTTTGAATATTTTCTTGACGTCCTGCATTTCTTGAAGCTTTCTTCGGTATATAATATGCTTGAGAGTGCATGCAACGCACGATATTCCAATTGTTAGACTATTAAAGAAATCATCTTCAGTTTTGCTAATTATTATACCACCAATCAGATGTAATGGATATAAAATTGTTACACACACAGTGAGGAGCAAATCGTAGAGTCCACATAGGAATTTACTTGAATTTTGGTTGGTAATCAAGCCGAGAATTCTCCATGAAAGCTCATAGCGTTCGAGTATCGCAATAGAATTGACTTCGTGTGGCATTGCAGAGGATTTTATAAAATCTCTTTAAAATATACTGAATATGTTTATCAAAAGTACTTGGAATGTAGTTAAAAACTCTGGAGTTATGCTTTTATAGCAAATAAAATTAAGAACTTTGAGGAAAATAGAGTTTCTTTTTTACTTATAATTGCTTCCTTTTAGTTAATCATACATTTTTTATAAAGCATTTAAATTGTTTTACTGGTTTGAGGCTTAATTTTCTCAAGCTTCTGTGTTAATATCTTCTTTAGATGTTATTCACAAATATCTATGTATTCATGTTAGATCCCTGCGCCGTCGAGGTTGTAACCGGCTGCGGCGACATTTAACTTTTGAAGCGGCGGCTGACGACGCGGCGATTCAGTCCGATATTATCGGCTGCGGTGATATTTCTATATAAATATTTTTTCGATAATTTTTCTTTTGCAAGGAGCCATAGATGAAGAAAGTAAAAGATTGCATCAAAATGCTTTGAATTCCAATATTTTAATTTGGGAAAAAATATTATGCTGTTCATATTTTATACTAATTACACAGTTCAACATCATTTTTGCAACAGAATAGCCAATCCTAAAAGGGCGTGTTGTATAGACAATTTTATGTAGAAAACACTTATAGTCCAACACGTCTCAGTTTTTTTACATTGGGTCAAAGTTTTCATTTTTTGGTCGAGGGGAACTGAATACTAAGTGCAAAAAGTGTTATAAATTGATGTCTGAGAAAAATCTTAACGGCGAAGTTTTATAGTAGAATTTTGCGAGGATCATTTCCCTTTAGTTTTTCTTTTTATGGGACAATTTGACCCCTTTTTTGATGAAAACCTGAAAAGTACTTTCAAAACAGACATTTAAGGATCAAAATATTCCATAAAAATATTTACCCAAAAATTTTACTAGAGGTCATCAAAGACATAAAAGCCATATATATAACGGTTAACTGTTAATAATTAAAGGAAGTAGCCCCATACCCATAGAAACAAAATGTACTATGTACTATTTTATTTTTGTAAGTTCCAAATGACACAATCAAAATGCTGAATTCACATTAGTATAATTGGTTCTAATGCAAAAAAATCTAAATTTGTTGGACTGTGCTTCTTAACTCTTTCAGCCCCGAAGTTGCCTGAAAGCAACTTCACCTCTTTGTCGTTTTAAAGCAAAGGCTATGATTGATTTTTTTCTTTGGATTAAGTAGTTACTAATAGTCTAATGTTTTGAGAAGATAAATCACAACAAACCCAGCGAATTTCATTGTAACTGTCAAGGTTATTTTGAATAAAGTGTTTTTTATTTAATATCATGACCATTATGTTAGAAAAGCAAATAGTTGTACTACAGACCCGTGGCTCAATCCCATGTGGAGCCAAAAAATTTTTTTTTGTTAATTAACTAAATAATTGTTTTTTTTTAATTTAAAGAAGAAGGGCAGGAGATGGAAGAAAAGTGGGTACACAAAAATTGTTTATCTCTTTGTATCTGTTGAAATAAAGAAATTTCTTAATAGCCCCTGAAAACCGAATTTTTCCGACTTCAGGTTCATATTGTGTGAGAACTAGATGTGATGGAGATCAACTGAGTCGTAGTCGTGATCCGCGTCCTTAAATTACTATATAACCGTTGCAAAATCTTGCGCATAACACAAAAGTTTAAATTTTGTTGCACCGTGTAATCACTGCGCTGCACCGCGCCGAACGGTCTTGCAGTGGCGGCGGCGTTACTTATTTTTTATTTTTTAGCGGCGGCGTGGAAATATGTGAAATAATTTACCGGCAGTGGCGTCGTGGCGCGGCGGCGCAGGTGTCTAGTGTATGTATGTATTTTTATTTTCCATTTATGTTATTTTAAATAGGAATAAATTGCGGGAAGCAGATTTTTTACATAATTATAATGTGCTTAACTAATTAGGGTATAATTAAATTGTTTTCACACTTAATAGACTTAATTATTATAATTATCGAATAATTCGACATTCGACATAGTCGGCTTAAGAAAATACGCTACAATTGCAAAAATTTTTGTTTCGATGTTAAAATTATTTGTGTGATACTCCGGGTCCCTCATTTCAAGTGGGTATGGCACCTCCTATACAAACCTTATCGTGGCAGAAAAGTTTTACTACAAACCATAGAGAATATGAAATGTTACGGAGAGATCCTCATACGTTCATATGGAAAAAGTCCAAACTAGCTCTCTTAGTTTTTGCTCAAGATCTCTATGCTATAAACAGCAGAAAAGTTCAGTCCAAGGAATGTAAATGAAAAGATTCTCTTCGGTAGCTAGCAGTTTATATGCCTACATCGTTTATCACTTCCTTGTTTCGCAATTGGATTTTTCAAGCGTTTTGGATCAGATTGTTCAGGTTGTATGCTAGATAAATTTGTATAAACTTTGACGCTAGGTTCCAGAAGCACAAGTGACGAAAGACCCATAATACACTATGGTTTTTCTTATTATTATATTGCTCAATAGCAAAGATTGTCTAACCGGAGAGTATAATTATTTGGAATTCCGTTACTCATTTCATGTTGCTCGATCTTTCAAGCCATAATTACGTATGCGTTGCCTAGAGTTCGTGTGCTGTACTTTGAATCTTTTATGGAATTTGGAATTTTTTTTTTTGGAATCTTAGTATGAATATAAAATGTCAGTAATACCGTTACCATAAAGATTCTTACCTATTATAATTACTCAATAGCTCTCTGGTAGCATGTTGACCTATAATAATAATACAGAATACAGAAATATGACGCCACTACCAAATAAAATGTTCCGGTGGCGTGTTGACGGTAATTGGGAAAGGATATTATTGGTGTAAATGGAACTGAATTATGAATTCATTGTTTTCGCCGATGGTAGTAAATTGGAAGTGAACATAGGAGCTGGATTCATGCAGTGTTTTTCAAGCAGAAATTCTAACAACACTGCCATATCAATACTGGGTTGTAGTCTACCTCCGTCGGAAAATGTGAAGAGCCAGGCAGCTATGAAATCAATTCAATCATTCATTTTAAATTCGACATTTGTGTTGTTAATCCAATCAAAAAATTTTATGTAGCGGTTGAGAAATAAAATAAAATACTTATTTTGGAATAAGTTAATTTTAAATTGAGTTTATTTAGTTGCAAAATTATAATTTTCTTAAGCTTAAGTCTTGCAGCAAGCAAGCACGTAATAAAAGTGGAAAATTTACAAGTTTTTTACTGTGTGAATAGCATAAAAAATTTTTGAATCTCTAAATTTGTACTAGATTTACATAGATTAAATTGCTTTCAAAAGTTGGTACTTAATTTTTACCATATTTTATCCAAATTTTTATTTTAAATTTCCTTTATATATACTAAATCTTTAATAAATTCGTATTAACTTTTTTTTTTAATGTGTATTGAATTCTAATTAAATGTGTACTATATTTTTAATTTATGTGTTTTAAGCTTGTACTAAAAGTCAATATCTCTCCTTTACATTTTCATATATTTATACCTAATATTTACTAAATTTCTACATTTTTACAATTTGTACATTTTTCCTTAACATTTGCAAAATTTGTACTAAATTTTTAATTTAATAAATTTCCATTGAGTTCTAAAAAAACTTATATTTAATTTCAAATACATTTGCACTTTTATTTAATTGTACTAAATCATATCAATTGTCCACTAATTTCTTCTAAATTTCGACCGCATTCGTACCAAATTTACCTAAATTACTTAAAATATTATTTCTATAAATTTTTTTGGAGAAGTTTTATTAAGCATGTACTAAATTTGTATTAAATTTTCTCTACTTACATACGAAATTTCTTTTAAATTTTTATTAAATTTTATCAATTTATAACAAAGTTTCTGTTAAATTGTACTAAATTATATTAAATTTGTATCAAATTTCTACTTAATTGCTTTGAAAGTTGTACTAAATTCACAAAATTTGTAATGTTCTGAATTTCACTTTCGAGTGAAATTAAAATCGAAAGAGTGCAATTCATATTACTGCAATCTTAATTTCACTCAAAAGTGAAATTTAGAACATGGCTGATAATCTTTCAAAATTTGAACAAAACTCTTCTAAAATTTGCACTAAACTTTTATTATATTTGTACTAATTGTCAATTAAACTTTTGCTAGATTTCTATTAAATTTTGAAGTATCATATTTTCTTCAACTTTATACTAAATTTCTACAAATATTTGCTGTTAAATTTTGTTGATTTCTTTCCCCATATTTAGTACTACGTTCTGTCAGTGAGTCTGATATTTCTCTGCCATGGCATCATTTAGGTAGTCTACATGCTCAGATGTGGCCATTCTCTTTTCATTGTAACTTTGCAAAATATTTTCATTTGCTAAAAACTTTTCTACAAAATTTCTCTACTCTTTAACTCGTCATTTTTTGGATGACCATGCCGATTTTTTAGTACCCTAAAATGTATCTAAATAAATGTAAAATACATATCTCTCGCTTTCTTCAGGACTGTCATGATCCAAAAAAAAAAATAAAACAAAAAAAAAAATTTGAGTTAGGTATGCAACAATAACTGTTATTTAATGCTTTGGGAAGCCAGCTATATGTCACCGCTAAATAGCGTCACCTCCCTCAAAGCCAATCCCGCAAATGTAATGATCTTGCTGCGTAAAGCACGTGCCTGCACGCTAAGATTGCATAACGTAGCTCTTCAAATTCATAATGCAATATGGTACTGCAATAAAAGCAAATAAATACATAGCTCTATAGATATAACGATAATGTGCATATCATAAATATTAGAAATATGAAAAAAAATTATCCGCAAAGGAGAGATTTTCGAGCGCAATAGAAATTTTCCGGGCACATGCCTGTGAGTTGTGTAAAACAGCACCATGTAACAATATCCAGCACACGCGTATAAATGCTGAAAATACAAAGAAGTTTAATAAATGTTTATTCAATTTAAATATAAATGATTTTTACTTCATCAGCTGCTCTAAATCGTCGATATTTTCTATCAATTTATGATTATTTTCAGCATAACTTCTGTGTGCCTTCTCCTTTTCATAATATCCAATTATTAAGACACCGATTGCCAGTAAATGAACATAAACAGCCCATAAATATCATTCGATAGATTCTGTATAATTTGTATGAACAAAATGGAGCATTGCTCGCTTATAAGTACAAATATATTTGCATGTCAATTGCAGGGTATACATACATATCAGCGGGATACATTAGATGCCAATCGTTACTAATGATGACAACAGATACCAAAATCGAAACAACGCCCAGCAAACTGACTGTTTAATAGGACACAGTAATAAAAGTCATCATAAAATTTGTCTGACTCCAGCAGATATTCTTAAAGGAGAGCGTGTTCTTCGGTCGTGCTAATGCGAGAATCTAACTGCTGGAATAGTAGCTTATGCGTCCTCATTTTACGTAGTTTACAATGGCAAATTATTTGTTCACAATACGCTCGTTACAAATATGGTCTGATTACTCAAGAAGGCATCATCGTTTTCCCCTGTAGCCACATCGTAGCGGAAATTTTAAAGTGGAAATGGTCATCTGTATGCCATATAGACCACCTAGGTATTTGTGTTAAATTGGAGTTAAATTGAGTTTTCGTATGCCAACTACAAACATATGGAGGTATTATTTGTTTGATTGCCGGGGCTGGTTTTACTGAAGTCTCTATTTCTTGAGAATTGCTGGAGGTGAAATTGCACTTGAAAAAAATTATGCTCACTTAAAAGTTTAGCTTATTTTTCATAAACTTTATTGAAATATCATATTTCTCAAATTGTTGCTGTAGACTTGTTCTGAAATTTTACTACAAATATCACAAAATGTTTTCAAATTTTATTTTTTATGAAATGTTGTAAATTTTTATAAATTTTTTTTTTATTATATGGTATTTCCGCATATTTTTATTTACTACACTTGGCTTTTAGGCTACGAGCACTTTCCGATTGCTCACTTTTGATACGATTTATATTAAATTTCGTTTAACCTTTACCTTTTATAGTAAAGTATTTTCTATTGAAGGGCATTGGAAAGTGAAGCTCCGTCTTTACTTAATTGCTTCATTTCAGTAGACTAAATTATTTATAGATTAAAATTGTTCTATTCTAAATTACCATAATTAGAAGTATTAAAACCAACCGAGTGAAAATAATGTGATTTTTTAACTTAATTATTAGTTTTTTCACTACTTTTTTACAAGGTCATTAGAATAATTTTTATTATTTTTAAAATCTATTATAATAGGTTTTACTCTCTCAATATATGGGATTTTAGTGAAATAATGCAAATTTTTTCATGTAAATGGTTCCGGTTTTTCTCGACGTAATCATTGTAAGTTGATTGAAAGTTTGAAATCATTAATAGGTTAAGTAAATCATAGAAAGCGCTGTCTATATCTCATATCGTGTACGAGATATATTGTTGCAAAATCATGAAGTTTAGATTTTTTTGGTTTTTTTTTTTTAATATATCAGAAACATAAAACCAAATGGAATAAAGAAAGCCAGCAGTTATTTCTACTCTACCGCATCTACTTTTTGAATTATGGATGGGTTTTAGCAAATTTTGTATACAAAAATATTGCAGTTTTTTAATTTCTTTTTCGAAATTAGAAGAAAATAAAATAGTTCAAAAAATTATTACTATATATTTAGAAAAATATCCAAGCTTAAGGCTTTACTGAAATAAAAATTAATGATTAATGAAAATTTATGACATTTATTTCAAAGCCAACTGCATAACAATTTTTTGAATTTGAAAAAAATGTAGTGGAGAATTGGTTTTAACGCAGCCTAAAAAACTAAACTAAAACTGTGTAATTGTATAAAATAGCCACAACTTAAAGCCAAATTTAGTTTTAAAATTAATGTAAAAAAAAAACTGGAGAAAATATTTTTTATTATTCTTTTTTTCAATTAAAAAATGTTCGCTTTCAGCTGACTCAAAAAAAGTAGCAATTTGTTGAGTGGTGTTCTTAATCAGTTTAATTTAGCAATATTTACTTGAACTTGACGACATCATGGGAGGAGCCATAACCATATATTCACTATCAGTATGAAGTGTATGAGAATTATAAGAAACTGTACGAGTACACATCTTGGTAGGCAATGGCAAAACCACCAAGTGAAAACAAATTGTTACGCCGTCATTCGGAACCGTCGTTAAACTGTAGGTCCAACCATGTAATTTGATTGAGATTGATATTTCTTTAATTGCCAATCTGAGTAAATAAAGCAGGCATCTACAGTATTTCTCATAAGCTTTTCTACTTTGCCAATTCCTAATATTTGTAATTTCAAGGTGAATAATTGCAATCTTTTTCATTGCAATGATTGCATTTTTTTCAATTTGTAATTATTTATGAAATCCCTTGAAAGTACTTTCGTGTTAATTGTTTACACTATAATTTCCGATTATTGTGATTTACCTAAAAGTTTGCAATCTTTTTTCATAAATTCTTCTGTTTTTTCTTAATGTTTTAATCACTGAAATTGGTATTTTTTTATTATAGTCACTATGAGTTGATTCAAAAAGTTATCTCTTTCTTATAATTTACCAGAAATTGCATAATTTCTTTGAAATCAAAGTAATTTCACACATTCTTGTTTTACCATTTAATTAAATACTAATTGCGATTACAATCTTTGTATAAATTATGCCTTTTTTATGATTGAGAATGCTTTATTTTTGAATTCCTAATCACTATGATTTGCTGAAAGGCTGCAATCTTTTTTAAATGTTTGGTTGTTCCCGAATTCCCAATCACACAAATAACAAAAATTGCTGGAGAAATCACAAAAAAAGTCAAAATGTGTAACGAACTTATAATGACCATTTATTTTTCTAATTTTTTATAGCTACTTACTATTATTGACAATGTCATAATTATGTTATATAAATTTCATTTGGTAACAATTTCCCATATTATATGATTTTAATTGTTCATAATCAATGAGGCATAAATAAATTATGAAGCCATGAGAATTTGAGCAGATTTCGGATATTTGTAGCATATATTTTTTGCTTTCTCTACACAAATAAAGCGTAAATTAGCTAAATGGTTAGAATATAAGAATATCAAACTATTAATCTACATAATTAGATTTGTATACACACCATATGTATGTATTTGGTAATGTCAATATTATTTTGGCAACTAATAGATAATTGACAATAAAAACAAGCAACAGAAGGCGGAATAGTTTTATGCTAATATCTATAAAAGAAATATTATACAGAGTAAACCCCCGAAAGACGACCTCGATAGCCTAGTGGATAGTGCACTAGACTTTCATCTGGGAGGTTCGGGTTCGATTCCCGTCTTCGTCTGGTGGTTAATTTTCATAACTTTCTTATATTCACTATTAATATGAAGTGTATGAGAATTATAAGATAGTGGTTGGTAATGGCAAAACCACCAAGCCGATAAAAAATTGCCACACCGCCGTTCGGAATCGGCGTTAAACTGTAGGTCCAACTATGTGGTATCACAATGGGCCGTTCAGGCCTAAGTGTGTCTCTCGACAGCCACTCCAACCTAACCTAAACCCCCGAAAGGCAATTTCCTATTTACCTGCGACAGCAATTTTCAGAAACTTGCGGTTAATTGCATTCACGATTGTACTGTTACGTTTGTCTCAAGATAATTTTAAATTGTTCCAAATTAAAATGAAAGAAATATAAATAGATATAGTTGCATAAACCTCTATAATTTTCTCGCCATTTTACAAAGATCAGTTAATAAAAATAATTGAATACAGACGTTATTTTTTCATAATTTTTGCTTAATTTTAATGTTGTTAATATACATATAAACGAAAACTCGAACGTCTATGTAGTCAAAACAAATTTGTCTATGCGACTTTATGAGAACAAAGTAGAGTATAAACAATACAACATGTACGATACAACATGTGGTCGGATGCAAGTTGCATTGTGTATTTACATATAAAACATGTGTGAAAGTGTGCACACATGTTCAGCTATTTCCGTAGTTGCATTCCCCACCACTCTACGTGTTTATTATTTTGTGCATTAAATCGGTTCTATGATTTTACACCTACCAAATGCGCTTGAAAAAGCTTCACTGAAAAAATTCCCACTTTTTTATATTTTGCAAATGAAAAATCTAAATTCACTATAATATTTTCACATTTGACCTCTTCAGATCATGTGTCAATAACATTTTCCAGTTGCCCAATTTCTTCTGCGCGTATATGTGTATGTGTGTGTGAGTGTGAAGAATATAGGCCAGCTACATCTAACTCTGATATGAAAGAAATACCAAAAAGAATTGTTTAAGAACTAAAATAAATCAATACAAGAAAATTGTATTACTGCCAAGGTTTGTTTTCTGGTTTTTCTTTACCAGAAACAAAACAAAAACAAATAAAATAAAAACAAAAAAAGATTTCAAGAAATTTTCCTCAACAAGACATTAAAAGTGGAAAACTTGAGCAATAATTTTCTAATTTTATTTTATAGAAAAGTTTGATGAGATGTTGTGCATTTAAACGCAATTGCGCTCATGCTGCTGGGTACTATTGCTTTATATAGATTTCTTTGTATTCTATATAAGTTTAGCTAACTAAAACCCCTGCTGGAAATAACGAAATTTTATCAGCCAAATGCAATCAATGCAGTAAAATTTTTAATTTGGAATATTGTGCCAGCAACTTCTTTCATTTATGTATCTATGTGAAAAGAATAACCTCATATCCATTAGGCATGAATTTTCATATTTCCTAATGGGTTCATATCATATTTGTATCTATGGCTGTCGCCGCTGTTTTCTCATCATCATCGACTGTATCTAGTATTTCAAAACGCTGCTACTGCTCACGCTGAGCGACAATTGAGTACAACTTAGTATGAATGGATTTATATTGCAAAACATTGTGTTTTTCTTAACGGTACTTTTGTCATTGAATAGCTTGGTGTGGGAAATTGCTGCAGTTGGTGCAGTGTTTTGCTGCGAAAATACTTAAATGATAGTTTGGAATTTTTTTTTCGTAAGAGCAAGAAATGTCCTTAAAATCTATCTTGCGTGCGTTTATGAAATATATGTAGTTGGTATATGAAAAGCAAATGGACTGCAAAATAGCAATAATGACGCTTAATGTTGTCTGGTAATTGTAGGGGTGGAGTAGGACACAGTAGAGAAGGTGGAAAGAGGGGGCTGGGGACAATAAAATGAAAAAGAAATATCAAGTTTTTAAATTCTACATAGTTGAGAACTATTTGGTGAATACATTTTCTTAGCTCTGGTCACGACACGACCCACCCTAACGGCAACAAAACAGAAAAGGGAAGTTTTTTTTCACATTTTCACACATACCGACATAACTCTGCCGGTTAACATGAATTGGATTTGGTGCAGTATACGCTCGATGCCGATACGCAGACTTATAATAGTTTAAGGGGGTGTCCTGAATTAGGAGGTCCAAAAAGTTTGTTTTTTTTTATTGCCTAAATCGATATACTATTGATGAATATATTTGCAAATTTGCGAAAATACTTAGCATCAACGGTTAGTTTTGCTCAGATTCTTGGTGGAATTGAAAACTTTGAAGTGCATTTTCTCAAGTTTTTATTTTGACAAATTTTCTAAATTGGCGAGCATGATAGCTAATCGACCTATTCGAACCAAGGTTTTTTTTTTCTCTTCAGTATTAAATTATCTTCAAAGTAAACCAAAAAGTTTGTCTATTTAAATAATTTTTATAGCAATTTTTTTATATACATGTATTCAAAACCTAAAAAAAAATTTAAACGCGTTTTTCTCGAAATTATTTTTTTTTTACATGGCGGACAGTTAATCTCCGAAACTACTTGACCGATTTTAAAAAATCTTGGTGCGTTGTGTTTGTGTGAGTGTTTTACACAGGAATCAACCAGAATTTCACACTAAATCTGGTTGATTCCTGCGTAACGAGATGTATATTAAACAATTCAGTTTGATTTTTTTGTTTCAGATAAGCCAGTTCTGAGATTAACTGTCCGCCATGGACCATCTATTTTTTGTAGGTGCCAACTAAGACAGGAACTAAGGAAAGATGAATGAAGAAAAACAAATTTTTTTTTCTATACTCTGTAATATCGTATCATATTAAAAAATTTAGTTAATAAATATTAAATTGACTGAGTAATAAAATATTGAAAATTCTATTTTTTTTTGCCTTGTAAGGTTATACCTTAAACAAATTTTTTTTTAAAACCATAGAAAAATTATAAATTCATAATTTTTTTTGCTTTTTTTTTGACGGCAGTCTGATTTGCCCGTCTCTATATACACTGTTGTTGTAATATCTACATACGTTCATTTATCCTGTTATACATTACTTGAAATAAACAAGACATGAATAAAGTAGTCAAGACTTTGAAAATTTACGCTTAGATTTAGTTTTCATAGTTTACTAAAAATATAATAAACTGGTATTATTCTTTTCACCTGATCTGGTTTTTGCAAGTGCTCTGAAGAATCATTATTTAGTTGCTCCATAAAATATAGAATCTTGGAGTTATCCAAAATAATAGCATCACTCCCAACTTTTTGTCAGCGAAAGCTATTTTTGTCAAAACATGTGATCTATCTCCTCAGAAAGCTCTATAAAGCAAACATTAGACCCACCATTATTTAGTTTAGCAGTCTTAATGTTGAAAGCGTTAGTAATGTTCCCGTTGGATTTTACGTTCTATTTTTGAACGCAGCTTGACACATCCTTGAATGTCTTGTCATCACTCGATGTTTCCCAAAGAAAAGGCACTCAAAGTCGTCTTAGATTTAAATGCAATCGGCATTTGTATTATACTTGTTGGGGTATTGATAATATTGTTTTAGATACTGGTATAGACCTAATGGTTGTATAAATTAACCAATCTATAATACTTCTGTATTTAAATAGCGCCAAAAAATATAAATTCCAGAAGCACTTCCGAAGATCTTTTCACAGATGATTTCAAAACAGATAATTGTTCATGTTTGGGGAGTTCGTTGAAAGAGATGGAGCTCTTTCTTATTTTTTTCTGATTAATCAA
Organism: Toxonevra muliebris; assembly: GCA_963691655.1. Classification (NCBI taxonomy): domain Eukaryota; kingdom Metazoa; phylum Arthropoda; class Insecta; order Diptera; family Pallopteridae; genus Toxonevra; species Toxonevra muliebris. The sequence continues at coordinate 76,592,855 of OY829329.1, forward strand.
TTAATCGAAGTTTACTGTATCTTGTTTGTATGTGTTCATAGATATTAGGATATATAGAAAAATTTATTTTTTTGAATTTCAAAATTTCAAGTTGATAAAAAGTTGTATTTTTAGACACACAATATCGCAAAAAATTTGGTTCAATTAAAAAAAATTAGTTCTTAAAATTAGATATTTTTTTCTTACTTAGAAAATGTTGATAAAGTTTTTTTTTATTATTTACGGATTAGTTTATTTATGTTAATAAAAACTAATTCATTCATTTTAAAATATGGGAAATTTAATTTTTTTAAGAAAAATTATAAAATTAATAAATTGAAATTTAAAAACAAAAAAAAAAATTCGATAGATACTCAAGAGCTCCGAAAAATGTATCCGCTAATCTTCTGGCCAGAAAGGGTTGAGAAAAAGTTTTGGTAAAGAACCCGGACTTTCTCTGTTGTATTAACGAGTGAACCCACTCACTATTGCAATTGAGCGGAGAATTATGTTTCTGCCCCATCCTTGGGGTAACAATTTTAATATGACTAATCAAAGACATGATACATTCTGTGTTGATTAGGGTTCAGAGGAAGAGTTTGAAGAGACGGAAGATCACTTTCTTAATTCCTGCTCCGTTTTTATTGACCCAGAATTAGTACATATTTTACCAGAGTGTAATGAGAGATAGACAATCGTGCTCTCTGATACCAACCGCTACTCATGGTTGCGGCTTAGCATTATTTTTATGTTATTTATAATAAACGATTTATTTTAATTTCAAATGATCAAAATTGTTGTATGCATGTGCATATAGTATGGCTGACGGCATAATGCCATGGCCACTATCGCAAGCTTATTTTATTTCACTTTATTTTATATATGCATATATCTTTGTAAGCTGAATTTGAAAAAATAAAAATAAACTACTACTACTTAATCAGTGTACCCAACAACAAATGTCGAATACCGCATCGTGCTGGTTCATCATGGCCGTTCCGGTCATATCGTATTGTGTTGAATAGTGCGTGCTTTTTACCGTATCGGTCACAGTTCTTCCGTTTCGATTAAGTGTGATTCACCTTTTAAACTATACTTATTTAAGTTGAGCTCTTGTGTTTTTGTGAGAACTATTAATAAAATAATTTATGTATTTTTTCTTTTTCGTAAAGAAGTGTTAGTAAGACTTCATTTTATCTAAAAGTAATTCTAAACTTTATTTTTTTGTTAGGATTTATATAAAATATTCAATATTCACTATTTTTCTTTTCTTGGTATATAAATACCCAAAAGAAAATGTCTCACTTTCTGTATAAAATTCTAGTTCTGTATTATTATTTCACAGCAACACACAACAGTAGCAAATAAAATATGCCCTCTAGATGCTATTTAATTCAGTTTTGTGTTCATAACATTTTGTGCTTTCAACACAGACACACACACACAAACATATATACAAATAAAATCGAGAACTTATAGTATGTAAGTAAAAACTTTTCAAGAAAAATAAAGAAATCTCTGCAACGGAAATGAGTCCCGCGCGGCATTTTTGGTTTCAGGTTTTAGTTTTTTTTTTTTGTATGGCGCTTTCCTTGAAATTGCTGCTGTTGTTGGATGATGACAGTAAAGGGATGCATATGTATGAGTAACTTTAGTTTTTATTCTTTGTTTTCTACACATTTAATTTTTGCAGTATTCTTTAACAACATTTATATTCTTGGTTTCTTTTCTATGTAATTGCTAGCCAAATGCGTTAGTGGGGAAAACTTTAAATGAGTTTTTTAAAGTCCCTATATAAAACAATGGAATAAATGAATTTTCGAAACCAATTTGTAAGTCAGTGAGCATACTAGTAGTCTTTGTATTTAATTTTCCGTAGCGCTTTGTAGTGCGCAAATGATTTTTGCTAGTAGCAAGTAATCAATGAATGTAGATATGAAATAATTGCATAAATGCCTGAAAGCGGTACACGAGTTTTGTTGTACGTTGTACAATTATATCGCAAAAGTTTTATTTGTCTTTCTACCCTTCGATTGAATTAATTGGAAAATGTTTATAAATTTGTAGCTTTTGTTTTTGCTCAAGTTTTTTTTTATAATAAGTTGCAAAAACTTTACATTTATGGTTGATTTATGAATGTGGCAATGATAAGAAAAATGTCAAAAAAAAAATTGCTTCTACAGATAACATTGAAATTGGAAAGAAATGTTTATATTTTCTTGAATTTTTATATTTTCCTTTTAACCCTTTCGGCACCATAAAAAACCAGAGGAGATAGCGCAAAACCGAATTCGGATTCATATTGTCTTACCCGTTACTAAAATAATATTTGTAAATTTTTTTAATTCAAATTAATTAACCATCTATTCTCTTTCCAAAAGTTCTAAATTTATAAAAATTGATTGGATAGTTTTTTATAATCCTTTCTTGAAATTTAGATTTATATTGACATTTTACACATAAATTATGATTTCAAAGAATTGTTTACATTTTGGTGTAAATTTTTGGGTTAAGAAAGTATAAAGAATTGTAAACGATTGTGCAATTGTTGCATATAGTTTTTGATTTGGTTTTTAACTAAAGGGGACAATGGGGATATGCTTGACTAAATGTGGTGGAATGTTTACTTGTCAAAAAGTAAGAAAATGTCTGCAAAAAAGGGAAATTGCGTGTCAGAGTTGGAGAACTATATATATGATCCTATGACTCTGAGAGGGAGCAAAGGGCCGCAGAGTTGGAAAAAATGGTTGCCAAAAATAGGAATTTTTTTTTTTTAATTTCTTTTTATTTTTTTCAAATATTCCATTAATAAAACTTTACATTTTCATAATTTTCTTTGAATAATATTTAAGTTATCACATAATTTTTAATTTTCGTTGACTATTTCATTAACAGTTAAAAATAACTCTTGAACTTAATGAAAATCAATGGAAAATCAGATGCCTACATTTATATGGATATGACACTGTCACGGGAACTCTAGAACCCTATGAAAATCAGTGGAATTGGATTCGCTCATGAATTCAATAAAATATTTCAACCGAATTTAAGAAAAGTGAAAAATTTATGACAAGCATTCTCTCAATTTTTGACGAACATTTTCTTATTTTTGACAAGGAATTTCCCACGTTTTGACAAGCATTTTCTCAGCTTTTGACAAGCAATTCCCATATTTCGACAAGTATTTCCCCACTTTTTTACAAGTATTTTTTACTCTTTCATAATAATTCCCCCATTTTTGACAAACGTTTTCAAAATGGAGAAAATGCGAATTAAAATACAAAATGAACAGTAAAAGAAAACTATATTTTAATTAAGTTATTTTGATTTATTTACATTATTTACGTCACATTAATGAAATGCGTAGAGAATAGCATTTAGGGATGAGAGCAATCTGCCTAACTCATTCTTGAAATCTTATCGAGGACCTTATAGAAGAGTGAGTACGGGCTTATACTTGGTATTGTGGGGGATACCAAGTTCTTTTAGAAACGGTCCAGACAGTTCGCTCTGCGTTTCTACATGGGTAACAGAAAGAGAGTTTTCGCCACATTCTTTAGGTTGTTAATAAAAAGTATCCGAACTCAGCGTGGAAAGGACTTTCGCTCAAAAATTTTCCAATTGGAATGAACAGAATTACTTTACACCGAAATCATATAAAATATGCAAAATCGAATCCTGTCTTTTGGCTGGAAAATTTTCAAACTTTGATATTGCTGGTATAAAATTGAACAAAAACAAGCCATAAATGAGACATTTGTTCAGTAGTTTTTATATTTGGCTTTCTTTGGGGTTTGCCATTAAAAAACGAAATTAAACATTAACTCATGCTTACATAAAAAAAGAACAAACAAAAACCAAGTAAGCAAGCAACGTCCTTGAGTATGCGTTGTCGGTGTCGATGTTGTTACTGTTGGTTGCTGCCGTTGCTGCTGCAACTTTCGTCATTTTACTCATTACAACACTTGAGTCAACATTATGATGTTGACGACGACAACAATACTAACGATGGGGATGGTGATGATGTTGAACGACATTGCCACTAAAAATGTCTCACTCATTAAGTGAAGGAATCTTTTTTTTTTGCTTTTTCCTCTATTGCTGTAGCAATTGTAAAATTGTAGTTAAGTGAAATGAGAAGAAATGATATACGCTTGTGAAAAGGATTTAAATAAAAAATGAAAGAAGAAAACAAAAACAACTATTACAAAAAAGGAAACACTTTACGTTGGATAGAAACATGTAAAATGCAGCATTCAAAAACATAAATGTCAACAAGGGAAATATAGTAATGGTATGAAAGGAAGGAAGGGGAGGAAAAATAGGAAAATAGTTTGTTGCAGTTGCTGTTTTGCTTCTAGTGTTACCAACTATAGTTAGTACAAGAGTTTAAACAAAAATTGTTGACAAGCTATGAAAAAAAGTACGCGAGGTGCGCGAGGGAATGCTGAACAACAAAAAAGAAAACACCAACATTTTTATGAATAAACGCTATAGAGGGAGTGAAAGAATGAAAGAAAAAATAGTATTTGCATTCTTGTTTTTCTTCCATGCTGAAGCTAACAAAATATGCAAATTAATTGGCAACAACAACAACAGCACAACGTGTTAAGCAACATGCATCGACTACGAAATAAACACAAAACCGCATTCACATGCACCAACAGCAACTAACAACAACGACATTTAAGTTTGCAATTTTGCACTTGAATCCTTTTGTTATTCTCACACCAATGGATTACAATGTGGTGTATGTGTGTATATATGAGTGTTTATAAGTATGAACTTGTATGTGTGTTTGTTTGTGACTAAGGAAATAATGACGGTCATGCTTTTTGCATATTTGTAATCTTTTCCATTATACTCGTCATTGTCGTCATTGTATGACAGTCACACCAACAGCGAATACAACAAAAAAAAGTAGCGTACAGCACCAACAGAACATCGCTGTTTTAGAGCAACAACAACAATAGCAACAGCAGCAGTATTTGTCGTGACAGCGGTAATCAATCACGTGTTAAATGATGCCACAAAACATTGTCAAGGATCACACAGCTTGCCTTCAGGTTTATGTTTGAGTGCCTGCCTGCGTGTGAGTATATTTGTACATGTGTGTGTATCCCAGCAAATAAATATTTGGCAAACGAATAATTCCTAACAGACATAGCATGAGTAATTAATTCTCGGGGGGCAAATCAAAAAATATTTCTGCATTACAATTTGGCATCAAAATTTTTTCCATGCTGTACGATACGATCGAAACGGTCAAAGAAAGCTCAGTAAATAGAAATTCTTTTTTGTTGTGCCCCTCTAAAATGATCTTTGGTTCAATTTATAAGGACCGTCAATGAACTGGATCGTTTTGAAAAAATCTCTCGAAATTTGGCCATAAGTTCTAGATACTCTAAATGATTAGGTTCTGGATCAAAAAATTTGAAAAATCTTTTGACAAATTTAAGAAAAAAGTTGAAAGTTGGCATTATTTTAATTTTCATAGAAATTGTACTGAAATTACAACAACAACGACCCACCTCTTCAAAGGCAATCACTAGAGCCGAAACATTTTGGGAGGAGTCAACAACAAATTTTTTCTTTGCTAGACTTAACTGTTCTGTAATAAATTTATGTACTGGAGCATTTCTATTTTTTCATTTTTTTATCATTCTTTTGGCAATGAATGCTATCGAATCGATAGGTGGCGTTTTTTCAATCTACGTTTCGGTTACTTTCCTAGCATGTTTGTTTCTTTTGCTCACGTTTTGGTTGGACCATGACTTGCTGATTATTTTGCACCAAATGTTTATCGGTTGTTGCGGTTTTGTTTTTGTTACGCTGTGAATTTGAAGTGAAAATAAGTTCAAGTCTCTGGTGCTATGCAGCAAAGTGGGGAATGTTTTTTTTGGTGCAGATTCAAAAAGCTCCACAGTTCGCAATTCTCAACCAACCTGAATGATTGGCTGTATCGAAATTAATCTTTCATTTAAATTATGGGCTGTGGAAATTTTTGAAATCCATACTCGAAAAATTCCTCATTTTGTACGGTTTTCGGTTCTCTCTTTGAATCGTTGGCGTTTCGATTGAGTGTGGATAACTTTATATATCGGTGGTAGTGCTGCGTTGGTTTTATCGTATTGCTCTCCTTTCTATCTTTTAAGATTGTTTGTTTAGTGCCGTGTTTCGATCGTGCGGGTCCGTAAAGCATGAATAATAATTTTAAGCAAAAAGCTTCTTTCTTGAAAAAGATTTCAGAATTACTCGCTTGTTGAATATTAACTCATTTTATGCTGGGTTGCCGCTGTTGAGAGTTGATTTGAGCATTGCAGTCGAATACAATGGAATGAAATTGAATGAAGTATGGGAAGTAAGCACCAAGGAAGAGAGTAGTTAGATTTGTTGAGTTAATTCATGTACGCGAGCTTAGATTTATGCCAAACAGCACAGCACGACATTTATGGTTGATTTCCCTTGTATATGTATGGATGTAAGTAAATGTAAATTGGTTAAATTTAGTGTTTTATTTCCCATATGAAATTGTCGACATGATTTGCAATTTCAATTTGTCAACATACAATTTAATTTAACACTAATCATGAAGAAAAAATTTGAACAGAAATATTTTTTCCTGAAGATATGCAAAAATCTATACTTCAGTACTATTAAACTGCCACGACTGGTGCTGTAAGAAACACCTTTGCTGTTTCTAATCTGAACTCGATTATTGTTGACTTTATATCACTGATTTGGTCTTAACCTTGAGAAGCAGAAAGGGTATATTTTTTTTTTAAATTACATAAGAAACAATGACGGATTCTTTCACACCAACAAGGTTCTAATATTGTCAACTTTATAGCACTGATCTCGTAAGAAACGGTAAAAATATATTAAATTTGAAACTACTTCAGTAATTAGTGAGGACACGTTTCTATTCACACCGACACGGACACTACCAGCTTGGCCCCATAGATTAGGTTAGGTTAGAGGAGCTGTCGAAAGACACATTAAGGCCTGAACGGCCCATTTTGATACCACATAGTTGGACCTACAGTTTAACGCTCACTCCGAACGGAGGGGGAGGGGGAATTTTTTATCAGCTTGGTGGTTTTGCCATTACCAATCAAGGTGTGTACTTGTACACTATCTTATAATTCTTATATACTTCATATTGATAGTGAATATAAGTAAGTTATGAGAATTAACCATCAGACGAAGAAGGGAATTGAACCCGAACATACCGGATGAATGTCTAGTGCACTACCCACTAGACTATCGAGGTCTTCACGATTGGCCCCATAAACATGCTGTTTCTTACGGAACTAATCTTTTCCATATGTTAAATTCAAAACTATATCACTAATTATACATTATTCCACTTCGACACAGATACATTTAAAATAAAACTAAGAACCATGCCATAAAATTAATCATAAGCACAGATTAAAAACTGAACCAAAAATTCAGACTAAATTCATATAAAATATTAGACAAATATTCAAATCATAATTAAACCAAATTTCATACCAAAATTAAAGCCAAATATCGGACTAAAACTAGAAAGAAAACAAATTCAAACCAAACCAAACTCAGACCAAATCAACACCTGAAATCATACCTAAATTTAAAGCAAAACTTAGATTTAAAACAAGCCGAAACTAAGACTAAAAACAGACCAAAGCTCAAACTGTAGTAAATAATACTAAACCAAAACTTTGAGAAAAAGTTGAAATAAATTCAGACCATAACTCAAATAAAAAAAAGAGACCGATATATATTCAAACCAAAGGCAGACTAATTTTAGACTAAAACTCTGATGAAAACAGACCCAAATTCAAACCGATATTCGGACCAGATATCAAACCAAAATTAGGCCAATATTTTGATCAAAAGCGAAACAAAAATGAGATTAAAAGCAGACCACAATTCAGACTAGAAAGTAGAACGATATTCACACTAAATCTCATACTAAAAGGAGAGTAACTTCAATCCCAATTCAAACTGAATATTAGACCATAACCCAGATGAAAAGCAGACTAAAATTCAGACACATTTTCGTACCAAATATCAAAGCAAAATTTAGACTCGAAAATTCAGACCCGATATTTAAACCAAAACTTAGATCAAAAGTAGTTCTAAATTTAAACCAAAAGTAGACCACAATTCAGACTAAAATCTCAGACAAATATTCAAACTAAAATCTAGATCGAAAGCAAGCTAACTTCAGACCAAATTCAGACCGAATAGCAAATCAAAACTTAGGCCAATAACAGAACAAATTAAAACCATAATTTAAACTAAAATTCATATGAAAAGCAGGAAAAAATTCGGACCAAATATCAGACTAAAACTCAAACTTAAAATTATACCAGTAGTTAGACCAAAAACTGGCAAAAAGTTTTTCTTATATTCAGATCATAAACCGGAACGACACAATCGAAAACTCTATCCAAAAACCGACCAAATTTAGAGCAAAAATTCTGGCCAAAAATTGAACCAGAACTCAGACCAGAAATGAGACGAAAACTCAACAAAAATGAGACCAAATTTTAAATAAGAAATTTTCCGATACTCAGATCGAATTGTAGATCAAGACTCAGACACAAAATCATTCCAAAATTTCGAGCAAAACTTTGATTAAGAAGCAAAAATTAGAGCAAATTCCAACCAAAATTTAGACCATAATTCAAATCAAAAGTTATCCCAATATTCAGATCAAAATTTAGATCAAAACTTAGATACAAATCCATTTTAATATTAAGAGTAGAACTTTCATTAAAAGATCAAAATTCAGACCAAAAATTAGACCTTAGTTGGAGTCAAAGTTCTAACCAATTTTTAAACCAAAACTTAGGTCGAAAACAGATTAAAAATCATACCGATATTCAGACTAAAAACCTTGAAGACACGATCGAAACGGGAAGGATCGATAACAAAGTAAGAAAAGTGAATAGATGTGACTAGAGTGGAACGGAATGGAACAACGGATCGACAGTAAATTAAATGACAAAAAATATGCCATCAAAGGAAAAAATGTAAGGACTTACCGACAAGATACAATCGCCTTTGGGATCAGGTATGATTGTTGGTTTCATTTGTGCGATTACGTTCATGCAGGTGTGAATAGAACATTACTTTAGTATTTCGTGCTGCGCTGGCTAAATCTAAACCTCTCTTGAAGGTTGATTCGGCAAAAAAAAAAATTATGTTCGTTGGTGTTTTAGTCTGGACGTGTCGTGTTCATAAATTTTTATCTAACAACCTAAATTTTTTTTTTTTTGTCACTGCAAAATTTTCTTTCCTGGAATTTGATTACGATATTTTCCCCCCTTTATATTTTAGAATCAGCGTTTTTCTTCGAAAATTATATCAAGTGTGTGTAGGTGTAGCTGGCAGACGTCATTCTTCACTCACTTAAATTTACAAATTCATTGAATTTTTACTTACGCAAATCTAAATTGAATTCATTGAAAATTGAAAATTAATCAAAATCTATTTGTGTAATCTGCCTCAGACTCAGAGATAAACACGCAAATTATATACTTAACAAAAACCAAAAAAAAACAACAAAACATATTTTATTTTCTTTACTTAAATACTATAAATAAATCTTATAAAATTGTATTTACCTGAAAATACTGAATATCATTAACATCTTTATCGTCAGCAACATTATATCAAGTAGCACACAAGAGAGTAACATCAACAACATCATCACCATTAAAAACATTAGCAACATCATTAACTCATACGCAACAACAATAAAAATAGCAGAAACAACAGTAGCAGCAGCAGCAACAACAACAGTAGTAGATGTAGTAGCAGCAGCAACCTTTCAGCTTTAGCAAATATTTCTTTAGCAATTTACTTTGTGGTCGATTTGAAAAATATTATTAAGAAAACATTAGAAATTCAATAAAAAAAGAAGAAAATTGAAAAGAAAACATCATAATTCAGACTACACACATACATTGACATACATACATTACACGCAAATAGCTCATTTGTTATTGTTGTTATGTTATGCTATGCTGTAGTTAATATTACTGTTATTGTTGTTGTTGGCTATAATTATTTAAACAATCATTTTTAGAAGATTTTAAATGTATTCAAGTAGAGGTGGACCCATTTAGAATATCAATCCAGTATGGCAGGGCACTTTGCTTTTTGATTATTGCTGCTGCTTGCTGCATCACTTTGTTGTTTTTCATTTCATGTTTACAATTCTATTTGCTGTACGAATGTAGTAGCCATAGCTGAGGCATAAGGAAGGTGAGACATACATATTTATTTACTCTTTTATACGCTCCAAAATACAAGAAAATAAAATTTACAAATCCACAAAAATTATAAACATCAAAACCGAAAATTTAATTTCAAATTCAAATTTTAATATTTGTTTATGCACATTTTTATTTGTGTTGAATTGAGTTGAGAATTTTTAGAATTGAAATGATCTGCAATAGTTTTAATGTGATTTGATTCTTGTTGTTGTTTTTTGTTGTTTTTATTATTGTTGCTGTTGTTTTTGTACTTGTTTATTGTAGTACTTTTTTCCGTTTTGTTTCTGTGCTGTTTGTGTGTTTGGGATGGTTTTTTTGCTTTTGATGTATCAAAAACTTTGTATATTTTTTTCATGCATTTTTATGTTAGGAATTTAAATTTTTTGTTGATTGTATAATTTTTTTTTTTATTGTTTTCTTTTTTTTTTTTTTTGGTTTGTTGTTTTCAGCCTTTTTCTTCTTCTTTGCAAAATTTGCAATTCATTTGTGGCTGAATTGTGATGATGTAGTGAATGTTTGTAATGTTTTGTTGTTAGCTTTGGAATTTTTTCGAATTTGTTTATACCAAAATTCAATGAGGTTGCTTTGTGTTTTGTTTTCTCTTTTTTTTGTGTGTTGTTTTTCCAGTGGAGACATAAAAAATCTGGTAAGTTTCAGATCAAATTTTTGTGTAGACGAAACATTTATCTGAATATTTCACTCAAATTTAGTGGAAGTCTGATTCGTTGATGGTGGGATGAAATAGGATAGTTAATACAAATGTATTAGAAAAATGTTAAGCTCGGCTTAGACCCTTCATGGGTTGTTGCGCTATAAAAGAGAAATTAAGAGTAATAGGAAGTTCAGTAAATCGATGCTTATATTTATGCTGTAATCAACGGCGGAAAATTGGCGATTGAGAGTCATCTTTTCACCGCTAGACATAAACAGAAATTTTTCCGTCTTTGACAGCAAGTATTTCAAATTGTTTCCCTGCTGGTAGGCTTACAACCTTATTACGGAAAACAACAGCCCCAGATCGTCAGACAACGCTTCAAACTTTTTTCGAAATTGCTCTCAATATTTTTGTTGATTTTATTTAGGGAGTTGGGTGTATGTATCCTTCATGAGTATTTTTATAATATTTGTACTGTTTTGAGCTCCGAAGTAATTGAGGGAAGAATGGATAATAGAATGGAGGAACGAATGGACGAAGAACTGCTGAAAAGAATATTCAAACAATTATAAAAAAGGTGTAAAATAATGGATATAGAAATGGAAAAGGAATATGAAAGGAATGGGGAAGTAATGAAGAAGGAATTAGTAAAAGAATCAGAGAAGAGGTGAGCAAAGTGTTGGGAAAGGAAGGTTGAAAAGAATAATGAGAAGAATGATAAAAGGAATGGAGGACACAATGATGAAACGTATGAAGAAGAGAATGGAGAAAAATTGTGATAGAAATGGAGGAGAAAATTAAGAAAGTAATGACAAAAGAAGTATTAATTGACAAAAGGAATGGTGAAACAAATGCGGCAAGGAATACGGTCGAAAGAATACAGAAAGGAATGAAGAAGAAAATGTTAAAAGTAATAAAAAAGAGAGTGAAGAAAGTAATGAAGAAAGAAAATAAAAAAATAATTAGGAAAGGAATAAAAAAAAGAATGGGGAAAGAAGTGGTCAAGGAAACCTCAAAGGAAAGCTCAAAAGAATGATGCAAATGATGGTGAATAGAGTGGAGAAAGGAATGAAAAATGTAGTGCCGAAAGGAATGAAAAAAATCGCGGATTGCATGTTAAAAAGTATGGTATGTTAAAATAAATGTTAAAAATAAAGCTGAAAGAAATGGTGGGATGAACGGTGTAGGGAACGTGGAAAACGTGCAGAAATAGTTAAAAGTAATGGTGAAATGATTCTTAAAGAATCGACGAAAAGAACGGTTAACGGAATGGTGAAAAAATGAAGGAAAGAACTGAAAAAGAAATGTCAAAAAGAATGAGGAAAAGAATGGTGAGAAAAATTAGGGAAAGGAATTGTAAAAAGAATGAGGATATCAAGAATGGTGTAAGGAATTAGAAATGGGTAAAGAAAACAATGGTTAAAAGCGATCAGATGGGACAAGGGGAAGGAAAGGAGAAAGAAATGGTTAGAACATTAGAATGAGGAAAGCAATAAGAAAAATAAAAACTAAAGAAATTAAGAGAATAATCTAGGAGAAAAAAAAATAAGTTTTAAATTATGTAACTAATAGAATTAAGGAAAGGAATGCCAAGAGGAATTGAAAAAATAACGAGTAAAAGAGTGACCAGAAATGGGGAATTTAAGAATGCAAAAAAAAAAAATAAATTGCAACATGGGACTTATTTGGACTCCAGAAGCAATTTTAAAACTTAGGCAAACTTACTTATTTGTAAATTTTTGCAGTTTCTCCACATGAAACTCATTGTTTTCTGTTATTGAATGCAGCTTTAAAGCAGTAATACCGATTTTCACTAAGTAAGTAAGCTAGTAAGCTTATTTAAGATGTGAGGAGTCTCATAGGCTCACAAGCCTAACGAGTTTTAGATGATAATTCAAGTCTGAGAACATTAAATTGTTGTAAATTGTCGACTACTTTTTTTGGCTCATAACATACAATGTATTCCAGGCAGTACACTATGAGTAAGATTAATCATTGAGAAATGATGTGGCGCCAAAAACTGTTCAACCCCCTGTCTGCGAGTAGTTGGATAGCTATATGGTAAATAGTATTTTTCTTAATTTCTCAATAGATCGATTTAAAATTTCAACTGTTTATATTTTATTAGTGTAACTAGTTAAGTTTGCTATCTGAACTTTCTCTAAACAAAGTCTCCAGAGATTGCCCACTTTTTCAAACAAAAGTATTAAAGACTACTATTCCTAATTTATACGAGAGCTTTGAATTCTTAAGGGATAAACTGTTTATTGTGAGTACTTTTAAATAGCTCGAGTAGCTCAGAAAGACAGCAGAAAATGTTTTTCATACAATAAAAAAAAATACTATGTCGCGTGCACAATAAACTCAAAATACTCAACAAACTCAAACTATCATAAAAAAACTTAAATTATTTTTTTACTCAAGCTACTTCTACACACAATATTTTCAATCAATTAACTGCAAACACAAAATTACTTCAAACATGTTGCAATCGAACCTATGCCATCGAGTTAGTTACAACTTTCAAATCATCATTATCATTAGGAGCAGCAAAAAAGGTTCACAACGACGTATAACTAGCATTTGCATTATATTTTGTATTTTATGCTTGAAGCGTGTTGACATTTCAATTGTCAAAATATGTCAAGCCTCCTGTCAATGGCATTTTAACGAAATTATTAAATTTTTCTCCCCAAACGTCGTCGTCAAAGTAGTCGTCAATGTTCCCAAAGTCATCAACGTTGTCGTTGTCGTTTTCGTCGTCATTCCCATTACTGTTGCTGCTTTACTGCTTTGAAAAATAGGCGGCGTATGTTCTTCCTTTTGCTCAAAAACAGTCGGTTCTGTTAGAAGGAAGACATTTTGTCAGTCAGGCAGTCAGACAAACGCTTGTTTGGTCGGTCGTCAAACTAGAATTTCAAATTCCTTACTTAATTTCGTTGAGTTCTCTTCTATTTTCGGGTTCTTTTGCTTATTAGTAGTAGGGATATGTATGTTCTGGCACAATGGGGAATGGGGAATGGCTTTTTTTACGCCACCAGGCAAGCAGGAAAAGTAGAAAGCATAAATGGAATACAATTTTGCTTTATTTTTCCCTCCCTTTCCTTACATACATACATACATACACACTCATTAAAAAGACCTAGTGTTTTTTCTCACGATCATTGTTTACATTTGGCACAGTGAATTGAGAGGAGTCAAGTGCATATCAGCCGCAAAATCAAATTATCACATACTGTGATTTGTAAATATTGCCTTTAAATGATACAGTCATACATTATGAAAAATTTCATGTTTAAACATGTTCAATAAGTTGAAAAGCACCAAGCGAACAGGAAAAAGGACTGCATTCTCATTTTTAACTATTCTTTCTTGCATAACAGTGGGAAAAAAATCTTGCATAACAGTTTTGTTTGTTATCACATACTCTGATTTGTATATATTGCCTTTAATTAATCGATTTCACTTCTCCACGATCATTGTTTACATTTTGTTGAATGTGATACACACACTCAATGTTCAATAAGTTGAAAAGCACCAAGCGAACAGGAAAAAGGACTGCATTCTCATTTTTAACTATTCTTTCTTGCATTGTGGGAAAAAAATCTCACAATTGTTTACAATAAACTTTCGTTAGTCGATTAATTAACTTCTCCACGATCGTTGTTTACATTATTGTGCTTGTGGTCTTATGTGTGGGCAGAAGTGCAGTATCACTCTAAGTATTCATTATGCTTATTTATGCTTATTGTAAGTATGTATTTATTTGTATGTTTATACGTATGTATGTTTGTATGTACGTTTATACGTATTGGCAAAAGTGGAGTCTCTCTTGCATTATGTATGTATGTAAGTTTGTGTAGATTGATAATATGTATGTATATATAACAATATAAAATTTTATGTGACAGATACTATCTAACAGTGCTAAAAGACGATACTTATTTTTAAAATTTACGCGCAACGCGAGTTTGTTTAAAGTAATAAAGTTAAAAATGGATAGCAATAAAATAAAAGAATTTTTAATAGAATTTGATTTTATTATTTTGGATGAGCATAGAACACAATTGTTACATTTGCAAGCAGAGCTAGAGGAGAAGGAGTTTGAAAAATCATTTCTTTTAAGTCCTGATGATCACCTTCGAACTTGTCCATGGTCTGACAAAAATGCAACAGAAGGACCAGATACATGTAAATGCCAAATGTTTGGAAATAGAAATGCTGAAAAACTTATGAAATTGTACTATAGGCTAACCACTAATTTTCCACCTTGCTGTAATATATGAATTAAATAAATAAAGAAAAGATACTTGTTTGGGTTAATTTAAATTGGTTTTTTATTTTATTCAAAGGAAAAATATATTTAACAATAATAAAAAGGCTGTTTACGTTGACATGAAATATCTCCTGCGATACAAATTTCGAAGTTATAGGTTTTGCCACCATTTGTTGATGTTTTAATTAATTCAAAGCCACCTTCATTAACCGCCGTTAAAGTTGTGTCCAAAACTTCAACGTATCGTTCAGGAAGAATCACACGAAATTCTGCTAACTCCATCTCTAGTCTCATTCCGTATGGTGTAGTTTTACGTACGACGATAATCACTGAATATGGTTTATTTTCATCCATATCTTTAACAGACAGCAGCTGCTTCTTATTTTTACAATTGAAATCATTAATTGCGGCTGTAGTCATTTTAATTTTAGTTCGCTGTACTATGCTTGTCAAAAACTGATCGTTTAACTTATTTGCAAAGACCTTTTATACAAAATCTTACAATGAAAATATTTTACTAAGATAAATATAAAAAAGAAATCGGAATTATTTTATATTCATCCTTTTCTAACGCATGCACATATATTTTCTTTTTCATCTGCCTTATGTGTTATATTTAAGGGGTAATTTTTTAGTATATATAAATATGTATATTAGTAGTTCAGAGAATTTCGTTTTTATTTATCCATGAATTATGTTCTTTTGTGAATCCTAACCATTTCACAAAGACCTTATCACCTTTACATTTCAACACTTTTTCAACGAGATACAAGCTAGGATATTTTGTTTTCATTAATTCCATTTCATAAAATCCTCCTTTTATTACATTTCCTTGATAATCTTCTAATATGTATGTAGTAGGATTTGTTACTTGTATTATTTTAATTTTAAAAATTTCAGTGGTCCAATTAGGTGTGTACCCCTTTTCAAATAAATGTTTATATTTACTAATTCGCACATAATCACCAACACCGAATTTAGGTATGTGAAATTTCTTCAAGTTGCTATACACAGTGTTTAACAATAAATTTTCATTTGAAGAATTTACATAAGAAGGTGCCATTTTTATGGTTCGGTGACGTTTATTATTATAATTATTTATTAAAAACTTATAAATATTTAGCCATTGATATGTACCATTAAAACTAAACTCTTTCCACATCATTCCTTTTAACGTTCTATTGAATCGTTCGACGATTGAAGCTTTTAATATGCTGTATGTTGAGTAGTGATTTACGTTTTGACTTTTCATTAAGTTTTGAAAATGTTTATTAAAGAATTCCTTTCCATCATCAGTCTGCAAATTATTTGGTTTTCGTCCCGAATCAAATATTCCTTTCATTGCTGTTGTCACATCTAAGGCATTTTTTGATTTTAGGGCTACACCCCATGCAAATTTTGAAAAAGTATCAATAACAGTTAAAAGATACCGATGACCTTTATTATATGTTGAAAAATTCCCCATTTCAACCAAATCTGCTTGCCATAAGTCATCTATTCCTTTTATAATCACCCTACGACGCTTAAAATTTTTACGAGCTTGTTTGTGTAACTCTTCGACTAATTGTCTTTTACTCATGATATTAAAATTTTATTGTTGGAATCGTTGCGGGAACCTTTGTGACTGTCGACATGTGACTAAACATATAATCTTCTAGGTCTGTTATCTTGTTATCGACATCATTTATATGGGATAGTAGTTTTTTATCAATAAATTCTTCAAGGGTTCTTTTTAATTCAATGTTGTCATATCTAATACGTTGTAGTACTTCAATTCTTAAATTGTTAATATTTTGATTTAAATTTTGCGAACATAAATTAACTTGATCGTTAACAAATTTTTTCGTTGTAGCATCGTGTTCTTTTAACGGCTCTCCTAAATTCTGAATGCATTTTAATTTTAAATCAAAATTATCATCTTCAGTCAAGTTGAAGCCATAACCACGGGGCCCAACTGGTCCTCGCTGCTTATGATTATTCTTGTTAGAAAAACGTCCAAACTTATCTACACTCATCGGGAAAGTGTTATACATCCTCAAAATGTAAATCAATTTATGTTATAATTCCTTCTTCTTTTAGCTCTTCAATAATAGAAATTATTTCATTATTATGATTATTGTGTCCAGCTTGTTGGGATGATATTAAAAGACGTAACCTATCAACCAATTCATTGAGATCATTCCAATACACATAGTTTACTCTTTTTTTACTTAATTCCATTAAACCGCTTCCCTTAGGATATTCCGTGGGTTTTTCATTTATTAGATTTTTAATAATATTTTGATACTTAGATGATCGCGTGCCTCTATTTTGTTCTTGTTTATTATAATTTCGCTTATGCGCATTTGTATCGAATAAAATTTTTTTATAAATATCTAAATCATCATCAGCATATTCTTGGGGTGCTTTGTAAAATATTAGTTGATATAATCCTGGCGTTAGATACCATTTCTTATTATTTATACGAATTTCATCATCATTTAAAATGAATGAAGCATTTCCAATTCTCCATATACCATCACTGTCCTTATGTGGCCCATACACTACGTCTAACTCATTTTTCTGTGCTAATTGACTTAAATCATGTAGACGCACGCCAGAAGGAAAAGTTTGATGGCTTTGATTTAATTTTGTAGTTTCATCAAGACTATATGTTTGATTTGGTGTTGCAAAAGTATCGTCAAAAAGTTTAGGGTTTTTCAATGGTGTACTTGTTGCCTTCAACTTCTTATAATTAATCTCGTCATTAAAAACTGTTTCGTCTGGTTTAATATTAATATTTTTGGATGACGCATCAACAAATTCTTTCAATGGTTTTGTTATTGGCTTAAAAGTAGTTTGAAAGAATGCTTCTGCATTAGATTCGCCAATTTTGAGGGCTTTGTGTTTTTGACGTATTACATTCCTAGTTTTTATAATGTCTCTAAGTACTTTTTCATCCATTTTAACAGGTCTCTCTTAAAGTTTAACAGCTTTCTAAAAAGTTCAACAGCTCTCTAAAAAGTTTAACAGCTCCCAAAACAGGTTTAACAAATATCAAAAACAGTTTTTAACAGATCAGATATTAATTACAGCATTCGAATAGGTTATAATAAGAACTGATTAAATATATGATGTTGTCAAATGTTTTATAGTTGAATGAAAATATCAAATCCCTTTCTATATCGTGATGTATCAATAGAATCATCCTTGCTTATTACCAAAAAACCGTATTTCTCCTTCCAGCATTCAGCGCATATTTCGCGAAACTTTTCATAAGACATATCTGTAGTTACGTGATCACTATAAATATGTTTCATATTCATATCATCTTGTTTAAATATAATAATAAAGTTAGCATTATCTCGAATCAAATGTTTTGGTACATGTGTGTAAGTTTGACATAAATAAAAACTATCAATATCTTTATGTCGTCCCATGCAAAAGTATGAACGTATGTTATTTTGTTTCTCACAAGCTACATCATCAAATATCATAATGGAGTTGCGTTTGGCATTTTCTGGTGGAAATACATCAGTATTTTGAGAAAATGTGTGATATCCTATTCCTTTAATGGAAGATATCAATTGTTTCAGATATTCATATTTTGGTTGATATAAAGATTTCGAGAATATATATATATTTTCAAATTTGAGTCCATTAGGGCTTTCTATTAAACTTAGCATAACATTCGTCTTTCCACAATTTGATGGTCCCACAATAAGTGATCTTATATTATTTGGTAGTAATGAACTATGTTTCACAACCCTGGAATTTTCTGTAGAATGATCGACATTTCTCACTTTTATCGTCTGATTTTGTTTAATTAACCGCATTATTGATATATATCAGGAACTTGTATTGCGTTATCTTCATTTATTGAGTGTACTTTAATGAATAAACAATGTATTATGAAACATTTTTATAAATATCCTGTCAGTCGAAATCAAGCACGTGAAGGAAAAGGTTTTGTCAACAATTTAATAAACAGTCTACCGGTTGAACTTCACTTGCCTGGTTATCAATTTTGCGGTCCTGGTACAAAACTAGAGAAGCGGTTGCTAAGGGGTGATAAAGGTATAAACCCATTAGATGCAGCTTGTAAAGCTCACGATATAGCTTATTCGCAAAATAAAGACGTACAAAAACGTCATATAGCAGATCAGATTTTAAAGGAAAAAGCGTGGAATCGTGTCAAATCTAAAGATAGTAAAGTCGGTGAACGTGCAGCAGCTTGGTTTGTAACAAACGCTATGAAAACAAAAGTTAAATTGGGCATGGGTATTAAAACAAAGCAAAAGTACAATGCAGTTGAAAGGAAACTATTTAATAAAGCAATTACAGATGCAAAAAAGGTTGTAAAAAAATCTTATGATATTAAAAGTGCCATAGCAGCAGCTAGAAAAACCATATCGAAAACTTTTGGTGAAAATAAATCAAATGTTAAAATACCTAGGATAATACCCATTCCAAAAGTTGGAGGATTGCTACCTTTAATACCACTATTCGCGGCCTTATCAGCTCTGGGTGCAGTAACATCTGGTGCATCAGGTGTTGCAAAATGGATTACTTCAGCAAAGTCTGCAAGAGAAGAATTAAAAGAAGCTAACCGCCACAACAAAACTATTGAAGCTATAGCTATGGGAAAAGGACTTCATCTCAAACCTTATAAAAAAGGATATGGTTTATATCTATCACCGAGTTCAAAAAACTTTTAGAAAGACTACCCAAAAGAGCCCTCAATGAAAATGATATAATAAAATATACACGTCAATTAGCTAATTTCAGAGGAGTTTTCATGCGCAACTCTCTACCGAAAAAACCTCGCAAACATGAATGTGGTATAGTTAATTTGGATGACAGCTCTGGTTTCGGCACACATTGGGTAGCATATCATAAAAATTGTAACAATAATGAATACTTCGATAGTTTCGGAAATTTACAACCTCCATTAGAGATAATAAAGTACTTAGGTCATAACATTAGATATAATCACACCAGACATCAAAAATATAATACTTTTAATTGTGGACATTTATGTTTAAAATTTTTATATGAAATAAATATATAAATATAATTTCAATACACACAAAAAGCTATTTCATTTTAAACCATCAACATGTCGATGACATTTATTTTGAATGGAGATACTTCAGTATTAACTGCAGATTATTTTCCACCAATACAATTAAAAACAAACTACTTGTGCGGTCTTGTTGATTTTCAAACTTATAATTCTATACCTAACGTCGATGAGACTAATAATTTGTTTCATTATGAAGGTGGCGTTGTTGAAATACCTGTGGGATCTTACGAGGTGGATGATATCAAAAATTATATTGTGTCGGAATTGCAACGTGCAAACTTGTCAACTACATTGTCAATTTATGCAAACAACAACACGCTCAAAACAGAAGTCAAGTCCAATAAACAAATCTGGTTCAATAGAGATCGAAGTATCGGTTCGCTATTAGGATTTAGCAAAAGAGAACTAAACGCAAATACATTACATATATCTGACAATCCTGTTAATATTATTAAAGTTAATAGCATACGCATTGAATGTAATTTGATAATGGGATCATACATAAATAACGTGCCTGTGCATACGCTTCATGAATTTTCACCAGATGTTAGCCCAGGCTATAAAATAAACGAAGTTCCGAATAATGTTATATATTTACCAGTGAACGTTCGCGAGATAAGTTCTATATCAGTTAAGCTGGTAGATCAAAACGGTGATCTAATAAATTTCCGCGGAGAAACAATCACTCTTCGGATCCACCTTAAACCTCAAAAAGAATGATTATTTATAATAAAAATTTTATGAAACATGTACCTTTTGTCAGTTCTATGTCAACTGTTGAACAAAGAAGAGGAGTCATAGAAACGAGAGCTCAAAACAAAATATTAACAAAATCAAATACGGAATTTTTGAAAACATTAGGATTCAAAATAAAAAAACTATTATGAGTGAAATAATCAACATTTTACAAAAACCTTTGTATGATGACAGTGTTATCAAAAAAGAGTATCATAGCTACTCATCATACTTACAATCATTTAATAACAGCGATGAAATCCGTATACCAATTCAACATCAGGATCTCTACATTTTACCTAGCGAAAGTTTTATTTTTATTGATGGTTTAATAACAGTAGATCCGAAGAAAGTTTCAAATAATATTAAATTCAAAAACAATTGTATAGGATTTTTATTTGATGAAATTCGTTATGAAATAAATGGAATGGAAATTGATCGGACACGTAATCTAGGAATCAGTACAACAATGAAAAATTATGTTTCTCTAAGCGGTAATGAAAGCAAAATGCTGCAGAATGCGGGATGGTCAACTCATAAAGAATTAGTACCAAAAGAAGGACATTTTAACTTTTGCATCCCGTTAAAAATGTTTTTAGGATTTGCTGAAGACTATCATAAAATAATTTTGAATGCGAAACATGAATTAATTCTACGACGTGCTAAATCGGATGAATTTGTTGCTCTTTCTACTGATCCGAATGAAAAGGTTAAAATTCAAATTTCAAATGTTATGTGGAAAGTTCCTCATATTCAACTATCAGATTCAACTAAGCTAGAGATTTACAAGACAATTAAAAGCAGCCGTCCTATCCAATTAGCATTTCGCAGTTGGGATTGTCATATAAACCCCACACTTGTTGCAGGTACAAATCATATTTGGAATGTTAAACTTGCTCTTCAAAATGAAAGGCCACGTCAAATAATTATTGGATTTCAATCAACTGATGGAAAGAATAAAAATACATTTCAACATTGTAATCTCACTGACTTGAAAGTATATTTAAATTCAGAAACATACCCATATGAAGATCTAAATGTGAAATTTGATCATGATCGTTATGCTATATTATATGAAATGTATTCAAAATTCCAACAATCCTATTATATGAGAGATCCTCAACCACTTCTAACTTCCGAAAAATATAAATCTGATGCACCGTTAATAGTAATAGATGTGACATATCAGAATGAAAGTGTTAAAACTGGACCAATTGATATTAGAATCGAATTTAAATCTTCAAGTAACATTCCAGCAAATACGTCTGCATATTGTTTATTACTTCACGATCGTCTTATTGAATATACTCCTCTAACAAATGAAATACGAAAAATTGTATAAACACAAAACGGAGAAATATTGGAACCCTCTGAAAATGGAATACTTACTTTGGCATAATCATCGTTGCAAATAAAATAAAAACATATGTAATTTTTTATTTTTATTAAACATTTTATTAATAATAAAGAATTCATTTTGAAATAAATACAAAGCACAACATTTTTTCATTTATTTACAAATTTTTCCTTTTTTTTATAAAAGGGATCAAAACTTATAAAATAAAGAACTATACAATCACAATATTCAAATAAAGTTAAACTTATAAAATAAAGAACTATAAAATAAAGAACTCTTACACATCTATTCTATAATGCCCCCAAGCGTATGTATTGATGCCATCAGATCTAATGCACCTTTTGTCATCGTTACAACTCAAAGTTATTTTGTTTAATGCGTTTGTATACACAGTATGCATGTTTGATTTAAATGTATACATACATCCACGAAATACTTTTTTGTTGTAAAGACACTCTTTATAGTCAATTAGACCCATATCTTTAAGAACAGACTTCTTTACCCCTTTAGCCTTTGTTATTTCATTGCAATTTTCCACATCAATGGAATACATTTTTGACCTTAAGCCAATGAATTCTTTCATTATTCTCCCTTGATTTTCGTCTTTCATCATTCCCAAAACTTTTTTATTTTTTTGAGGAAATTTGAAACGATTTTCGGGGGGATAATCAGAAGTGTCAAATTTTGAATCGATATCATTTGCAATATCACAATAAAAGTCTTCAGTTTTTATTGTGTATACAAATGAATCTGTATCCATATAGTTCAAACACAAATTTTCATTATATTTAGGTTTCATGTAATCATAATGGAAATCATACATTTTCCACTTTGATATTTCAAGCACACAGAAACCTAAATATATTGGTTTATCATAGCATATATGCACTCTATTCATTTGAACCGCAACCATATTTGTAATGAATTCGGTACAGCTATGAAAATTAGGCTTGGCAATTAGAGCTCTCGCCCCTAAATGTCTCCCTCTATTTTCCCATCCTGTCACTATTTTAACATCTTTTCGCTTTTCTACATTTTCCATTGTTTTTCCATACACGGCATTGTTCAATAGCTTAAAGAAATTCTTTTCAAACTCATTTCTTGCTAGTGTTCTATGGTGAGTATTTAAATCAATGTAGTCTTTCAACCAACATTTTTGACTAAACCGTAGAACTCTATGAATTTGTGACAATTTTAAACCATATTTTAGGCATTGCAGTAAATTTTGAGAATGAATAATATATTTGGTTTTATTTCCTAAGTTGGGTATTAACTTCGCAAATTTGGAGTCCCCAACTGTTTTGATTTCCGCACAAAATGGCAAATCATTGTGGTAATCATGAATAGCACTTGGATATTCTAAATCCACTTCCAAAATATAACCTACACTCAAATCAGAATTTATTTGAGAGATGTCAAAATCGATTGCATCAATCCACTCAAAATTACCATATGGTAGCGGTTGTGACATAGCCCAACCGTACAAATTATTTGCATCTAAATACATGAGATATTCAGATGTTTTATCATCATCATAATTACTCAAGTATTTATTGTTTGCTTTCGAATGCCTTTTAGAACATTGAACAATGCCTCCCCGTATGCCCCTTTGGACAAATGTCTGCATATTAATATCACTGAAAAGTTCAAGTTTTATTTCAGTTATTTTTAACATGGCATCCCATGACAGACCAGGTGCTGTATAATAATGACAAGGGTCAAGATTATATATTTTTTTGCAAATTTTTCTAAAATTTTCAAAAATATCTGTAAGCAGAAGCACGTCAGATGTTAAATATAGTTCCAGATAATCCCACATTGATCTGCACTGGAAGGAATCCCAAACATTTTGAGCATGTTGGAAGTCCTCCTCAAAGCATTCAATGTTGTTTAATCTACTGAAAAATTTATCGCGAGATGGGAGACAATTTTCATTTAATTTTTCCCAAGAGTCTATGTACTCATAAGGGAATACTCCTTTTCTAGTAATTAAATTAAATTCGTTATCACTTTCGAACTTTGACTTAACTGCTTGAAAATCTTCTTTCATGAGATTTTTAGCTAAAGATTCTAAACTTGAGGGCATGAATCTAAAGGAGTCTAAAAATCTTAGCTCTATAGTTTGATTATCACTCACAACTATAAGCTTTGAAAGTGATATATATAATTCCTTATTTAAAGGAATTAATGTAATGTCACCTGGAATATTTGCTAATTCCTTAACAAATAAATGACAATCATAGCCAGAAAAGTTATGAAAAAAAATTGGGAAAAATTTAGGGGAAACATATTTTAAATTGCACTCTGAATGTGCTGGTCCTCTATATTTGCCAGTTAGATGACAATGATTAGAAACTCTATCTGTCTGATTTAAAAACTTTTTACAAATATGGCAAATGGGGCTATTAATTTGAAAAATTTCTTCTTCTAATGATAAAAGATTCATTGGCTTTATAATTGAGGTGTATTTATAATAGATATCTTTGATATCCTTAACTAAGCTATCAATAAATACGCTGGGGGCATCATCCCCTTTATATATTATGTGCTTATTTAATGCGTCATTATATGAACATTTGATAAAGTAACTGAATGCACAAGGGACGTGCTTATTCACTATATTACTATAACTAGATGTCGGATTTTGAGTGCATGTATCAACACTTTGAAGAATGCATTCAAAATCCGCATATATAACGAATGGTACATCTACCATTTTATTATAGTTTTTAAAACTAATTACCGATTTATCCGCATTCGGCATCCTGCTCACAATTTTTCTGCACTCCGTCTTGTGGATGGTTAGCTGCTCCTCCCTCAAAAAATGTTGTAAGCATACATTGCATATGTACAACTCCGTAGAGTGGGCAGTCAATTGGCTCCTTATTAGTCTAAAATAATAATAAATAAATAAAGTCAGTATGATATATATATATAGTATGATATAAAAAACTGTACTATGAAAAATAAATAATATAAATAAAAATTTGAAATAAAAGTTCATATAAAAATTATTTTTACCTTGAAATATGTTTTATCCACACGTAATGGAAAATGTCATCTTCCTGAAGTAGCAGCAAATTGATGTGAGTATCTCGTTCACATTTGGTCGTATAGTACGGACCCACTATTTGTTTTGAGTCCGCGTCGTAACCGAAAACGTTTACACTAATCGGGTTATTATTTTCAAATGTTTTTATCCCGGTAATTTTAAGTGGAAATTCTAATCCACTAAAATTAATATTTTGATCACCGATTTTTATGCTATTAGCATTAATGTTTATTATTGCATACGATGCAACTCTCTGCGGATTATTCGCGACATTTTTTAAAGCTGATATCACAGCCCACTTAAAACAAAAATTGTCTTCGTTTTTTATATTTATGCATGCCCGTTTGTCTTCCAAATATTTTGGAAGCTTAAGGTAAGACGAACCTCTAAGCGCGGCGTATTTATTTATGCTAATATCGAGGTAGCAGATACTGAAAAGCGACCAACCGCTACCTCGTTCTTCAAAAGCACTTAATTTGTTTTGGATAATATCCTCAACTTTTTCGGTGAAAGATTGAGGTATTTCCGCATTGTTTTGAATAACGCGCATTTTCGTTTGAAACGTTTTCAAACTTAGCTCAATGTTCTCACTTTCGAAAGCGTCTTCGCTTTCGTTTTCAATTGTTTTAATGTACACGCAATACAACTCGATATTGTATTTGCATGCAATATGTCGCAATAAGAAATCACTTAAAAGTTTGTGCGTCTGATTTCTTATTGCGTTAAAAAAATTCATCGGATCGAGATTATACTCGTCCTTATTTTTTATTCGGTAAGTTACAATACGGTTATTGAAACTTCCGGTTCTTATTTTAAATAGATTATCTTCTATTTGAAACAAAGAATTTTTTTTGTGTTCATTGGTCCTAATGTGACCACTCCACTCGTTTATCGCAATGTTCACTTTGCACATTGTGCAATATTTCACTTTTTTTGTTATGACCTTATTAACTTCTAAGCTAATAAGGTCTAAAAATGAAGACGCACCCGATTCGGTGTGGTCATGAATTTTTTGTTTTAATTCTTTACATATTTCATTATATGTCGGATTAATAGCGCTTTGATTGTTAATTGTTTTTGAACCCGTTTCAAAAGTTATTTTTTTGATAATACCAGTGTTGTCGTACACTGGAATATCTTCACAAATTAGTTTTGCTTTGAAAACTATTTCTTTATGTTCAAACAACAGTTCTTTCACAACTGTTGTTACATCTTTTTTAATGTTTTGTAGGAAATCGCGGTTCCCATTATTTTTAAAGTTAAACTTTTCATGTTCACCCGTTGGAACATCAATTATTTTTGAAATATTGTCACTGTCTATGGTGTCATCAACCTGCATCGCGTTATGCGAAGTTGAAGCACCATTATTAATCACTGACTCCACTGTTTCTATGGGTGCCTCAACTTGCATCGCGTTATGCGAAGTTGAAGCACCATTATTAATCACTGACTCCACTGTTTCTATGGGTGCCTCAACTTGCATCGCGTTATGCGAAGTTGAGGCCCCTTCACTTGCCACTATTGAGTGGACAGCTCTTTTGTGACGTAATAAACCGTCATTTCTCATGAACGATTTATTACAGAGCTCACAATTAACTTTTTTTTGATCATGGACCGACCTCTTATGACGCAACAAATTAGTGTTTGTTAAGAACGACGCACCGCACTCTAAACACTCGAAGGTCTTCATTTTTTAATTTTTCTTGATAGGAATAAACTCGCGTTGCGCGTAAATTTTTAAAATCAGTACCGTCTTCTAACACTGATAGATAATATCTGTGACATAAAAGTTTATACAGTTATATATCCCTCAGCATCTACTAATATACATACACACATATTATCAATCTACACAAACTTACATACATACATAATGCAAGAGAGACTCCACTTTTGCCAATACGTATAAACGTACATACAAACATACATACGTATAAACATACAAATAAATACATACTTACAATAAGCGTAAATAAGCATAATGAATACTTAGAGTGATACTGCACTTCTGCCCACACATAAGACCACAAGCACAATAATGTAAACAACGATCGTGGAGAAGTTAATTAATCGACTAACGAAAGTTTATTGTAAACAATTGTGAGATTTTTTTCCCACAATGCAAGAAAGAATAGTTAAAAATGAGAATGCAGTCCTTTTTCCTGTTCGCTTGGTGCTTTTCAACTTATTGAACATTGAGTGTGTGTATCACATTCAACAAAATGTAAACAATGATCGTGGAGAAGTGAAATCGATTAATTAAAGGCAATATATACAAATCAGAGTATGTGATAACAAACAAAACTGTTATGCAAGATTTTTTTCCCACTGTTATGCAAGAAAGAATAGTTAAAAATGAGAATGCAGTCCTTTTTCCTGTTCGCTTGGTGCTTTTCAACTTATTGAACATGTTTAAACATGAAATTTTTCATAATGTATGACTGTATCATTTAAAGGCAATATTTACAAATCACAGTATGTGATAATTTGATTTTGCGGCTGATATGCACTTGACTCCTCTCAATTCACTGTGCCAAATGTAAACAATGATCGTGAGAAAAAACACTAGGTCTTTTTAATGAGTGTGTATGTATGTATGTATGTAAGGAAAGGGAGGGAAAAATAAAGCAAAATTGTATTCCATTTATGCTTTCTACTTTTCCTGCTTGCCTGGTGGCGTAAAAAAAGCCATTCCCCATTCCCCATTGTGCCAGAACATACATATCCCTACTACTGTATATGTATGTTCTGGCACAAATGGGATTAGGGGAATGAGAATACAGTTCTGTTCTGGAAATTCGTTTTGTAGCATATCAGCTATCCTATCCTATCCTATGTGTATCACAAAACAAACTTCAAATATCGAAAAAAAACACAATGATGTGCGGAGTTGAAATATATTTTTTGTATATTGTTTCTATATGATGCTAATGGGGAATGAGAATACAGTTCTTTTTCCTGTTCTGATAATTTGTTCTGCAGCTAATATGTATCCTATCCTATGTGTATCACAAAACAAACTTCAAATATCAAAACGAAAAAAAAAAAAAAAAAAACACAATGATGTGCGGAGTTAAAATATATTTTTTGTTATTTATGCTTTTTCTTTTTTCTGTTTGTCTGGATCTTATATGTGTATTACAAAACAAACTTCAGATATAAAAAAACACAATGATGTGCGGGGTTAAAAAATATTTTTTGTTATTTATGCTTTCTCTTTTTTCTGTTTGCCTGGTTCTTATTCAAAGGTTTCATATAAATTATTATTGGTTCTTGCAATTCCCGTCTATTATTTTGTGAAAAATATATATATTTACTTATTAAAAAAACGGTTTAACATTCCCCTTGTGCCAGAACATACATATCCCTACTACTGTATATGTATGTTCTGGCACAAGCCCCATTCCCCATTCCCCATTCCCCATTCCTCATTCCCCATTCCCCATTCCCCATTCCCCATTCCCCATTCCCCATTCCTCATTCCCCATTCCCCATTCCCCATTCCCCATTCCCCATTCCTCATTCCCCATTCCCCATTCCCCATTCCCCATTCCCCATTCCCCTTGTGCCAGAACATACATATCCCTACTACTGTATATGTATGTTCTGGCACAAGCCCCATTCCCCATTCCCCATTCCCCATTCCTCATTCCCCATTCCCCATTCCCCATTCCCCATTCCCCATTCCTCATTCCCCATTCCCCATTCCCCATTCCCCATTCCCCATTCCCCTTGTGCCAGAACATACATATCCCTACTACTCTTATTTATGATTAGAAACGTGTAGAAATGGAAGTGCGCACGGTAGTGGCATATTTGTTGTAGTATAAGGAATTTAAATGGGTCAACGAAATTTGAATGTAGTTGTAGTGTGTTTATTGTACACACATACATATGCACCTATGTATGTGTGTGTTTGATTATGTTTGTAATGTTTGTTTGTGTTTTTTTCGGTAAACCACAGCTACAGCTTTATATATGAAAACTAAAGTGGAGTATCTGAAATGGCAAGAAAAACTGAAATGCTTGAGTGTGCATAAAAATATAAGATTATTTGTGGGAGGTTGGGATTGAAAACTTTTAGAACAAGTTTCATATTTTTATAATATTATTTTTTGTTGACGTGGGTAGGTACTTAAATTATATTTTATTTATTTTAAAGATATTTTTCAGGGCATTGATTTTAAAAAATTTCAAGAATTTATGTTTTTCAATTTCTTCTGTTAAATTTAAAGCCATTTTTTTATGCCACTTTGCTTGCACCATACGCGATTTGTGTGGCATTCTTTATGGTTATATTCATGTGCTCTTACATCTTGCATCGTCTAAATCAACACTTTGTTGTTGTAATCTTCCATATTTCCCTGCACTACCGGCATGACAATGAATCCATTGACAAGCAATTGATTGCTCCTTTTGGTTTCACGCTTCGCATAGCTTTGCATTTTTTTATTTTGTTTTCATCTCTATCTCTATACATATTTTATTTCAATACATCCTTTACTGGTTGTAGGCACTCATGAATCAGCAACACACACACACATATACGTACATACATATGTACACCTACTCATATATATATTTTCCTGTATTAGTGAGTGAAAAACAATGAGCAACGCTTATCGCTTATTTTACACGTTACCAGTGCTGCCACACATTCCATTCCACAAACGCATTCTTTATGGTTTTCAAGCGCGCACATGGAAATACGAAGCAGCATTCTAATGTGGCATAGAATGATGAAGAGTATTCAGCATGCATACTATATATTTGGGGAGGGAGAGGGGTGGTGGCCATGCAATCAGGTGGGCAGGGAGACAGGCAATATTATGTTGAAATTCAATTGAACTATTGTTGTTGAGGTTTTTTTCTCTGTATTTGTATTGTTCGTCTATATTTTCTTGTCTTTCTCTTTTCCCATATGTTTTGTGTAGGATTTGTGCACTTAAGTGGAATACATTGAAATGTTAATGGCATTGAAAACGGGTTGCCATTAGACCTTAACAATTTTTTGTTTTGTTGACTTGAATTTTTTCCAAATATTCTCCAAAATAAAACGAAGGAAAGGAAGAGAGAGAAGAAAGGAAGAAAGGAAGAAAGGAAGAAAGGAAGAAAGGAAGAAAGGAAGAAAGGAAGAAAGGAAGAAAGGAAGAAAGGAAGAAAGGAAGAAAGGAAGAAAGGAAGAAAGGAAGAAAGGAAGAAAGGAAGAAAGGAAGAAAGGAAGAAAGGAAGAAAGGAAGAAAGGAAGACGAGAAGAGGGGAAATAAGTAAGAAGAGAAGAAGTTAGGAATGGAAGAGCAGAGGAAAAGAAGATGAGAAGAAAGTATAAAAAGACGAAATGCGAAAAATCTAAATTTAAAGAATAGAACCGGACAAAAAGTACCGTATCCGCCCTAACCTTAACCAGATTAGAAAAGAAATAAATATACGAATTTATTGCCCTGTGATTAAGGGTATCAGGGCCACTGCTCCTTCTGAGATGTATTAGGACGATTGGTTTGACAGAATGCCTACAACTCAGTAGACTTCCCATTTTAAAAATGTTCGCTTATTTCCTTGTTTTTTATAAAGTTCCTAAATCAAATTTTTAGGAAAAATATTGTTCAGCAGAAATCAGTGTTGCAGCATATTTAATATGTTTTCTAGCTTATGTGTACTTAGATTATTTATCACGATCCTGTGGCTATTTTGTTTTGGATCTCTTCACGTTGTAAAAATATATGCTGCCCAAAAATATTATTAATTTCAAATATTAGTGTCTGAGAGAAAGTATTTGCTATAAATATTTGAAGTTGTTTTTAACCTTATTTTACTGACCCGATATTTTGAGTTTAATGCCACTTAAACACTAACATTTCAATAATGTTTTGATGCCAGTAACATTTCGTCTTCAAAAATTATGTTCGCAAATTTTGGAAGAAACCATTGAGTCTTAGATCGAGATTTTGAATTTATTCTTTCTTGGCTTTTATTATCCTTATATCTGTGGTCACAAGTCGTAACCGCCTAAGTGTGTTTTCTAATTTTTTAAGAGAACATTTTAAAGTTTAAGTCATCAACGCAAGTCCAGAGTCGATTTTTTGGTTTAAGTTTCTTGTTGGATAATTGCCGTCCTTAAAAAGATACAAACATGAAATCAAATAGATTTAGACAAGCAGAACACGATAAACACTAAAAACTCAATTTTGTCCCAACTCGAGTTAGGCCATTATGGTTTGTCACTGATATTACCAAGGGTATAGTAAATATAGCACTGGTAAATAATGAATTTATGAAAGCCCTGTAAAAATATTAGTTACATATGTGACCTGGACTACGGAAAAGGAGGTTATGTGCAAAAACACGTTTTCGAGATAAACTCAGTTAAAGTTTAGAAGTTTGAGCGGTTGGGTTGAATAACTCAGCCATTGAAATTGATACCAAGCTGAGACTGGGCGCATTGCAAAGAGTGTGCTTATCTTCATAAGAATCATCCAAAACTTCAATATCGACCTCTTGACACATAAACACCCTTTTCGTAGTCCAGGTCACATACCTATGTCTATAAAAATTTAAAAATATTTTTTTTTAAAGAAACAACACTACTCAATCCTTTTCCCTTTCCCTTTTCGCAATTTTCGGACCCGTTGGTGAATTTTCTTAACACTTGGCAACTCATTCACTCATGTACTTATGCTTTTTTCCATTTTTTTATTTTCCCCTTGAGCAGCCTAACACCAAATTATAATCGTCATCAGAATTTCCACAACAACAACGTTTCAAGCTTTCACTCTACGTACTGTTGTTGCTTCCAACCAAATATACAAACACACACACACAGACAAATACATGGACACGGACATAATATAAATACTACGAATATTTTCGTAGTTACCTATAAACCTACTGAATTTCATTTTCCTTAACATGAATCCACTTTTTCCTCCGCTTCCTCTTTGCCTTCAGCATCACCACTTCTTCCCTCATAAATCGACTACGAATTTTGAGCATAAAATTTCGCACATTTTGGAATTTTTGTATTTGGTTTTTGTTTTTTTGTCATGTTTTCCTGCAGCGACAAAAAATTCAAATGTAAATTTGAAATTTTTGACTTCCGTTTGTGTGCGGCATTGCTGCACTCTAGTGGTTTCTTATTCTTCTTCTTCTTCTTTTGTTCCTCTTCTTCGACTTCTTCATGTACATCTGCGTTGCTTCATCACCGATTTTGTCGTATTTTTCTTCTACAGTTTCTTGTACTAATTGTTTGCCTCATACCCGAACAGTTCGAACTTTTAACACAAACAATTCGAACATGTACTCAAACATGTTCGATGTGCAACTTTATCAAACATGCCGAATTGAAAACGCCGCATCCGTTTTTTGTTGTTGCTGCTGTTCGTGTTGTTGTTATTACTGCTTCTGCTGCTGTTTCTGTTCTGTATTCTTATTGTGGTTCGTTCGCGTGCACATTTTTTCAATATTTTCAGTTGTGTTGAAACTTTTCCGTGTAACGGTAGTATTTACTAGCACCGTTACGCTATAAATACCTACAATTCAAAGAAAAGTGTGCGTGAGTGTATGTTGACGTTTCTCCTACTGTTGTTCCTTGTTTTGTTTGTATTAGTGTTTATTTGTTTGTTTGCATTTCAAGCGCGTGTTTAACCATAGAATTGATGTCTTAAAAAAGAACGAAAGAAAAGCCTCAATAAACCATTTTTCTATTTCATTTATTTGAATTGTATGTGTGCGTGTGTGTGTGTGGAAAAAGCATAGAAAATTCACTAGATTGACACAATCTTCGCTGCAATTTTGTTTATTATTCTACTTAATACATGAATACAAAACGAAAAAAAACATAAGCAAAATTACAAATATTTATTACATAAAAAATGTAAAGAAAATTAAAAAATAAAATAATAATACGTAACAAATTTAAGTTTGTCTTCTTCGCTCTCAAGTGTTGCTAATGTCAAGTGCAATTAAAGCCAGGTTAATAAAAATAACCGCGCCACAACACAAACAAATAAAAAAAAAAAAAACTTTTTCTACCTTTTTACTACCTTCTGTTTTGCTTTTTTGTTGTTGTTGTTTTTTTGTATAAATTTATAAACAACCATCCATGAGTGTTGCCTGCCCTTGTCGCTGTTTATTTATAACCAGAGCACGCGGTTAATGCCTCATTTTTCTAAAGCACTTAAATAATGTGGCGGATTTTCCCTAACCAACATTGTCGAACGAACCTAAACAAAAATAAAAATAAAAAACAAAAACGTACCAACAAAGTGAAAGTGTTAAAGCGTGGAATGACGTACAGTAAAAATTCTTGCCCTTAAAATGCAAACGTTGCTCTTTCTTATACATAACAGAAAAGTTAATTGTTTAGTGAAAATAATTAAAAATTAATAACATTTCCAAGGAAATTTATGTAGCTATGTGCAGCCTAAGGAAATTTTAATGAGTCGACTATCATAAGACAAAGTGCCATAAAATATTTATCTTTCGTATGACGTGGCGTCATGATTTCTGTGATGAGATTTCTGTCTCACGTAGAATGGTGCCTCTACCTAGCATTATGCATAGGGCTCCGAGTGTAAGTTGAGCCATTTCTATTTAGTTGCTTCACAGCACATGTGACGTTATAATAGGCGTTCCTAGCTATCTAAGTAAATGGGACTCCTTTGCATAGCGCATGAGATTCCAAGCATGAATTCATTCTTTTTACTGTTGATGTCGGTATTATATTTTATGATAATCAGAGGGGTAAGAGGAAAAGGGTAAGAAAAAAATCTTAAGAAAAAAATTTAAAATCATATTCATTCTAAAATCATAACAGTGAATTCCCTCATCAAGTAAAGTAAAGTGGTTAGTTGGTTGGTTGGTTACGGTGGCAGATTCACAGCAATCTACTATGAGTCATAATTAGCGCTATGGCGCCATTCTGAAACCATTTACTTATCAAACACTGGAGTTAGGTTCATTAGCTGGTTCTTCAGGTTGACTGCCGAGCCATAAGACATGCTATCGAGGAAAGTCCTTTCCAAGAACCTTTGTTTTGTAAATGAATAAAGCTAGGCATTCAAAATTCATTTTTTTTAAGTTTCTACAACTTCTGCAATGTTAAAAGGAAGATGCAGTTTCTCATTAGGCAATGTATTCCCCAACAATAATAATAATAATAATGGCTTCTACCTTCGATTTGCCATTTTCTTCTGACGACTTCCAAGTGTACTGAAACCGAAAATGCAAAGGAAATACCATAAGAAGGGGCTGAGTACGTCAATTCATCTGCTTTTTCATTCCCTTCAATACTACAATGGCCTGGAAC
Organism: Toxonevra muliebris; assembly: GCA_963691655.1. Lineage (NCBI taxonomy): Eukaryota > Metazoa > Arthropoda > Insecta > Diptera > Pallopteridae > Toxonevra > Toxonevra muliebris. The sequence continues at coordinate 76,627,552 of OY829329.1, forward strand.
TCAGGTGAGAGTGATGTCAGCATACTGATTTAGCTCACTGAATCTCGCTCTATACTCCTTACTTGCTTTGATTTTATGGCGGTGAATTGAAGAGTTTTATTGCTGCTGGACTGTCGAAGAAGATATCAACTTAATACTCTTTCGTGATAGTTCGCTCTATTCGCTTGACAAGTCTTTCTAATCTCCAGGACTTCAGCCTGAAAAATCCTGTAATCAATAGTTACACGCATAGATCGATTTATTGCCATCTGTGGTAAGTGTGCCCCTGCACTCATTCCGCAGTCAATTTATGATCCATTCATAAAAATGGGAGGGAAGAAATATCCACAGATTTATTTGGTATCTCCCTCATCAATGATGTGGAAGCGGAAGGTGAAAGAATTTTCATCATTTCTTCATGAGTGCCTCATTTGTTTTCGAATTGCCCCAGTTAGCGCAATACCTTTTTGAAGAGAGTTCACTCAGTTGTGCAGGGTGTTAAAAGTTTTACAATGTGCCATTCGTGCCCTAATGACTACTTCAGTCTTTCCATTTTTAATTGTTTTTGGGTTCGTCAAAGGGAAGAAGCGAGTGGCTTTCCAGATCCCAGCCAGTTGCGGATCCTTTTGAAGCAAACTCGCTTAAACTTCTCACCCAGCTATGATATCATCACAGTCGAATAATAGTCTCTTCGTCGTTGTCATGGTTACCTTCTTCTGCTTTAGTGGATGGCATGAAGGGAGGGTCTCAAATCGGACACCTTCTTTACCATGACCTTTTCGTTGGTTCGTTCACAAAACGGGAAGTAAAGATAAATTACGTTGCTGTTCGCACCAAAAGAAAGGAGGCAAGTGGGGTTCCACAAGGAATTTATTTTCACCGCAGTACCATCGGCTATTTTTTCTGAAAACATGTTGAAGGTAGTGAAGATTGTTGAAAGAAAAACCCTTGATGAAGACTATGTGCTCACCCAATTGCTAGATCATCATATGTCTTACCTAGTGCTTTCTGTTTCCAGCTAAATACTTAAGCTTCTTCATTGTTTGATGTTGTTAACTTTTCTGCATCAAATGCGGTTTTTTTGTCTATTTTTCGTATTCAGCCCATGTTTCAAAAAGTTTGGTCTTTGAATAGAAACCCAATTGTCTATGTCATTTTTCTCAAACAGTTGTGAGACCTTCGCTGACCCAACATTGTGTCCTCCATCTTCAGCTGTCTATTTAAATCTTTATTTTCATACTTAATCTGTTTGCTTTCTTCTGCATTAATCGCTGGTTTGGAGAAGGAGGAAAATAATTCCAAACTGAACACATTCTTCATACACCGTTTATTCATTCCTTAGCATAGATTTTTGGAGAATGTGATGTTGCTTGAAGATTTCGATGACTCTTCACCCACTGCTTTCGATCTCCAACCTCCTAATTTAGTAAAATGACTACATACCACTTTTTGTAGAATAATTGATATGATCTCTTTATTAAATTTGGGTTAGTTTCAATTTTCTCATAAGATTAACAAGAATCATGTATTTTCTTGAAATACCTTATACTTCAAATTAATGAAAGTTGCATGAGGGAAAATCTTAAAGCTACCTTGAGAATTCATTTAATTAACAATAGTGACCATAATGACTGAGATATTTATCAGAAAAAAGAGAAATTTATTTCCGAATCCCCCTCTTTGGATCTAATACTGATCTCATCCTCAGCCAAGTTCAAACCGCCGCTTTCAAGCGAAATTTGGGAACGAGATTCAAATGGAATATTAAAATGAATCTAACCAAAACTTCAAGTTAAAACAAAGACTTCACTCCTTTGAGGTATTGCTGATTTAATAAAAAAAAAAAATGAATTATGTGTCTGCCTGCAGGCAGTCACCGTAGAAGTAAAACTTTGTTGTTTATTTGAAAATTATTATAAAACAAATATATACAAATATATAACAAATTCTGTTGAAGTTTTTGCAGTCTTCTTCTCTCTATTTTGTTGCTGCTTTTCTTCTGTTGATACTTTTTACACTTTTCGGCACAAATACTACGTAGTATACGCATATAACACAAGAGAGAAAAGTTCCACTCTATGCAATCAAACAAAGGCAACTTGGTCGACTCTCTCAATAAAGCAAATGAGATGAAACTGCAAGAAGTAGACTCTTTGGTTGATTGTATGTAGCCAAATAACAACTGCATGTCTTCGTTTCTTACTGATTTCGTATGAGTGCAAAAAAAAAACACGATTTTTCACGTAACCATTGTTTTTTTTTATCTTTCTATTTTCTGAAGGTTTTTTTTCTATTGATACTTATCGGCAAAAACACAACGTATTATACTTTTATAGCACTTGAGACGAAAGCAGCTATATGAAATCAAGCTCTCTCACAAAAGCACATGAGATAAAACTGCAAGAAGTAGACTCTTTGCATGATTGTATGTAGCCGATCCCCATATGACATCAAACGATAAACACTAATAACAGCATAACTTCATTTCTTCTTAGTTTCGTATGAGTGCAACAACAACGCGATTTCCGTTGCAAAGCTTTCGAATTACCCTCGCTAAAGAAGTTTCACACCAAAAAAGCAAGCATATAGACCTTGTAAAATCTTACAAAGAATGGTCCTTGCAGGTCCAACAATGAATTTTTTCCTTGGGTAGAACTAAGTAGAAATTTATATATCACAGTAAGGTAGTATCTAGGTAAATTTTATTCCTTCATGCATACATGTGTTCTTCCATTTAATTTTGCTCTACCTTGCTAAAAATATATTATCTGCAAGCCATATTAACAATTTTCAGATAAAACTTTACCGACTTTTAGTTAATTCCATCAGAAATTGTCTGAGATCGATTTGTCTAAACCGTGAAAGTGCAACTCGTCACGTAATTCACACAAAAATAGATACAAAATAATCATAATTGTGACGAGTTGTACATTTAATAATCAGATGGTTCGACCCCTGTTTTTTTTTTTTAAAGTCCTAGTAGTGTCTAGCACTTACTGTGTCTTTCTTACCACTTAACTAAGGGGAAATACTCTAAAAGGTGTTAAAAAACTTGTTTTGAAAAAATAAAAAACCCTTTGCGTTTCCATGGCAAGAATAAATTTTAAATATTTTTTGGTTCTTATAAAAATGCATTCGCTTTTTTGCAACTCTTTGGACATATAAATTTTGTGCATAAAGTGGAATGCTGCATGAGCGGATGACTATTACAAACTTCGATTTTTCTATAATTTTTTTTTTTTTTTTTGACTTTGTACTTTACTTTTTTATTTTTTTTTCAAATAACTCAAAGAAAATTGCCGAAATTTTTCTCAGGAAGTTTTGTTTTTTAAAGTAAATTGCTTTGAACGAGAAACTGCAAGTTTTTTCTTTTTGTTTATTTACAAAAAGACCTTCGGGAGTAATTTAAAAAAATTGTGGATGTAATTTCTGTTTAACAGTATTTCGACAAAAAAAATTTGACACTCTCAGTCTATGACACTCCATTATATTTTTACATTGCACATTCTAGGTGATCAGCACTAGAGCACAATGAAAAACGAGAGCTACTTATTGCTATAATCTTTGCTCTCTTTTTCTCTCTTTCTGTCTTTGTTTACGTATTAACTCCATTTACCCTTCGCTTTCTGTACACAGCGATTCAGAAGCAATTAGACAGTATATTGTTTTTCTTCAGCCTTAACATACTCTAAATAATTAGAAAATTAGAACAAATGAAGAGAGGAAATATATTTACAAGGAGATATATATATATATATCCAAAAGAAACAGTAATTAATGTAATGAAAAAAATTAAATTTTGTCACATCTCTGTTCTGTTTTTATTTTTTTTTCAATTGAACCGAGACAAAAAAAAACTTATATCAAAAACTCAATAACCTGTAACCTATAATTCAACCAGAGAGAAAATTTCAATGCTTTAAAAACCAGACATATATTAAAAGAAATGGTCAAACAGCTACTTTTTTGAAATTTCCTGGAAGATAATAGATTATTTACTTCGTGTTCAAGCTAATTAAGCTGTTTAGCATAAGTAAATCTTTTTTATACGAAAAAGAAAATTCATTGAATAAATCTGAGGTTTATTTTAATATTAAACATTTTTCAAAGAAAATGTGATTTCATAAACAAATCTTTAATGTAATACCAGATCAGTATTTTAAGAACATAATCTATTATTGAATTTAATGTGAAAATTTAATGTTTGATTTGAACAAGATTCATGGTGAAATTGACCTCAAAACAAACCTTATCAACAAGTCTTAGGTTATAAATGAGAAGAACGACCAATGGCATATTCGCACTATACCATATAACATTAAATGCTTTACAAAAGAAATAAGTAACTAAATGGTTTAGAAAAAATAACTTTCTCAAAAGTAAAATACAATACTTTCATTTAATTAAAGAAAAATAAGAACTGCAATAGTTTTCTATTTTACACACTTGATTTAATTTTCATTGAAATTCTCAAGATATTTATATTTGTTTCATTTGCTTTTATTAGAGTAGGTCACTTTCATTTCGCATTTCGTTTACACTTTAATTTAAAAAAATTTGTAACAAAGACCAAGTTTTATGCATACATACATGTACACATCTGCACATATAAACATATCACATAAACATATATAGTTTCAAGTCATGTACGTGTCATTATTTGCACGTTTTCAATATATGTTTACGAGTATATGTAAGTACACTCAGAGAAAAAACCATAGAGTTAATTTGATTTTTATCTCAATTCAATAGTTTCTGTTATTCAAATAATTTTTAATGAAGAAACTTTCATATTAATAAATAAATTTAAAATTATTTAAGAAATGAGAATATTTATTAAGCTTGGTCTGAAGTAAAAACCTTGTATTTATTTTGTCTTTAAGCTTGAGTGAAAAAAAATTTCAAGGCAAGAAATTGGAATTGTTTTAAATTAACTTTTACTTGGATTATTGAGGAAAACAAAAAAATTAGTGATTCCAACTCGAATTATATGGTCAAAAAATGTCTGCCTGACTTATGTCTGCATTACTATAATGAATTAAAAATTATGCAAGTGATTAATTTAAAGATTATTTTTTTTTTTGAGTGTATATTCTTGCAAATGACAAAGATAAGCATGATTTTCTTATTCTTTTACTTCTTTAAGGCTTGGCATTCTTAACCTTAGAAGGAACATTTATATTTATATGGATATATATTTATTAACTTATGTACATATCGCTCATTTACTAAAAGACTGTCATAAGTCAAAAACACGATTTTTGAGTTAATGATACAGAATTATTCATTATATCACCCTTCATTTCGCGTAAAAATTTCATGTGAATATCTTGTATACTCTGCGCGTGAGAATTATAAGATTTCTTCCTTTTTCTGCAAAGTGGGAGTCAATCCAAAACTTTAAACACGTTTTCTGCAAAATGGCGTTTTTTGGGTAATGACAGTCTTTTAGTAAATGAGCGATATGCACTAGCAAATCCAAGGGAAAAGGGGTTAAAACCCCCCTAAGCGATGAAAGTCTCAAACAGTTGATCATTGGACATGAACCAAAAAAAAAAAAAAAAAAAAAATTTAAAGGGACACAAAATTTAACCTCCCCCCTTGAGGAAATCTTTGGATCTGCTAGTGTATGTATGTACATATATCTGTATTACGTTCAGGTCAATTTGTTTTGCCCACTCTCTGGTACGTGCTTTCTAATTTCATTATTATTGTTGTGCACTTTCAAAGGGTTATTTATACATTACAAAAAAAGAGCAGTATTTTATTTCTTTGCATTTGTTTTAACATTTTGAAGTTCTGTGCTGAAAAAGAGAAAATTTAATATAGAGTACTACAAATACATAAATATGTAAATATGTAGATTTATATTTGTACAAGACTTAAATTCAAGCTATAGCATATCTTTACACGCTTCAAGATCTTCAATATCTACCATTATATTAGTAAATAAGATATAGAGATCAATCGACTTTCGAATGCTGAATTTGTATTCAATTTGCCATTTTTCTTCTCCAATTCTTTTCGATTTTGATCTTGAGCATTTCTGCTTAAAATGAAAAGAAATGTTAAAGGAATGATCGATACAAAAGGAAACCTGCCAGTATCACTGTACCAACCAGCATGGTTCCAGCATTTTATATGGAAAAATTACTGAAAAATTAGATACGTTATTATTGTGACTGTGAATAATTTTCCACTGAATCAATTGCCTTTTAACTTATATGACGGCATATGTGTAATCAATTTTTTGATATTTAAATATTATTATTCAATATTTTTGTTTGCCACATGTACTTACTTAGTCATTCTTTATTTATTTTTATGAAACATTATTTTGTTGACAAAAACCAATGAAATATTTAACAATACATGTACTTAGTACATAAAAAAAAATAAAATAATATTAATATAATAGAGACTTAATCAACTTAATTTATGTGCATAGAAAAAAATCAATCATACGCCACGTTAGCTCGTGCGTAATAAATAAATACCTACCTAGAAAAGTAAAATGGCTAGAAAAACAAAAGAGCATAACGCAATAATTTAATAAATATGCATACAAATAGTAGTTAATGTACATTGGCTAATAACCTTTGGCACTTTGGTAAGAGATAGAGAAAAAAGAAAGAGTGAGCAAGAATAGCGAGAAAAAAGCGAAGGCCTAACACAATAAGTACAAAATTGTTCACAAGCCACAAGTATAACATAAAGACAGAAATCAAACAACAACAACAAAAGATAAATATACATATATATGAAGAAAACGCTTGTAACACTTTTTCGCTTGAATTGCGTGCTTTATGCGCTACAATGAGCTACATTTATATGCAATAAAGAAAAAAAAGAAGAAAATTGAAAGGCAAAAATGCCATAAGCCAAAAGTGAAAAAATGAACGAAAAATAGAAAAAATGATGATGAACAAAACAAAAAAAAAAAAGAAAAAGAATAAAAAGAATGCTCTAATTGCCAGCAATTGACCGACACACAGACATACAACCACACACTTTTATTTCTAGTAATATTCTGCAAGAAACATTCATTCAAATAGCCAAAAGACAAATTACAATGTAAACTACGTCATTTAGTTGATAACTCAATTTACAATAATGACATAGAAAATAAAAGCAAAAATTAAAGGAAATGAGCAAGATAAAGTGAAAAATATATTTAGTTACTTTTATTTTTTGTATAAGCCTGCAGCTATGAATTACTATGCGCTCATCATTAGAGGTTAACTGGCGCACTTTGTCAGTTATGGCAAGCGGAAGTTGCTTAATTTTCTTTTTCTATGACATACATTTAAAAAAAAAAAAACAAAAAAACGATGAGTTATGGAAAATAGCCAAGGCTTAGGAAAAGGACAATGAGTTTTCGTTTGTTTTGGCTTGCTCTACTTTTCTTTTTTTATTTAAATGTGCCAAATATAAGATGTGCGTTAGGCACGCTAACTAAAAAAAAGAAAAAAGAAAATGCGGAAATTATAAAAACAGTTGTAAAAAATAAGGAAACATTTAAACTCTTTCTTTCTTCGCCAATTGATATTGAAACTTGACAACAATAACGTCATTCGTCAATAGATTTATTTGTTTTTTAAATGTCAGCAGCACGTGCTGCTATCAATTTGAATTTATTGTAGCGTTTTGTTTTCTCGTTTGTTTGTATGTTTTTTTTTTAGTATACATCCGTGTCTATGTAGTATGAGAAACGTGCTGGCACGTGATGTCGTATGAGCAACATTTAATATTTATTTACTCTTTTGTGTGAGAAATGAGAAATTGCGAATCGAAATGTCAAAAGTTTTTCATGAAAAGTGGGCGAAAACTTGAATTGAATTATGTAATTATGGAATTAAAAATTAAGTGTTTCATGGATTTTTGTATAAATAAGATTATGTCAATGTTTTAGTATGAAGTCAAAGTGTTAGGATAGTGGCATATTCTAGGCGTGTATTCAAACTTTTTCAATTTGCCTCTAGTAAAATTTAAACTATTAAAAAATTATGCTATTATATTGTATGGAACCAAATAGGAGATAAGTAAAGGGGAGGAGGAAAGAAGGAGGATGATTGGTGGAGAAGAATTGGATTACAGTTGGTTGGAAAGTTTGAGATTTTCGTTGTTTCATGAGATTGCCATCGTATAATATATTCATCATTGTTGTATATATATTAAAGTGGATTACAGGCGAAATTTGTAATCTTTTTTCGTACATTTTGAATATTTGGGAAGAGAAATACGCTTTATTGTTCATATTCCAGCAAAGTACTTGTTAAAAATGGGTTTCGCAGCCCGAAAAATTCCGTCGCGTAAGCTTTGAGTGAAATCGGTTGTTGCATAAAGTCATAAAAGCCGTTGCTGTTTGTTATTTTTAGTCAGTGAACTAGCACTACAAAGGAGAAATATTTATTGATATAATTTTTTTTTTTTTTTTTTAGACTTCGGTGGTGGTTCTTGATGATAGCTGAAACTAGAAATAATAGTAAACATTAGTTTTGAAAAATAGTGTGGGGCCATGCCTTTGATGTAAAATGCCAGAGATGAGCATGATGACGCTAGACCATTGAGGTTGTCTATGTATGAGCTGTTAAATTAGTTACATAAGCGTGGATATAAATCCATCTGTTACTTTTCTCTCTCTTTTTCTCTATCTTTTCCCCCAGCTTTTCTTCCTTACCCTTAAAAATTATATTAAAATATTGTTTTCCTGGGAATCAAACTAAGAGCTTTGAAGATGATGGTCCAGTACGCTGTCAGCATCAACGCATTTTCGATATGAAGTGATAGATTAGTGAGGTATCTGGACGTTTAATTTCATACCCCTATAACCATTATTTACTCAGTCTTTTCCCCTAATTTTTTCTTCTCCGTCTTCATAAATTTAAATAAAGTTAAAAACGAATAGCAAAATTGTAAACGACTCCAAAACAATTGATAGATCAAAGGAGTTGGATACGGCTATAATTATGCCTTTTCACATCTTTTTTCTTTCCCATATTTCCTCTCTTTTCCTATTTTCTTCCTTCCTTTCCCCTTCCCACTCTCTTTTTTACATCTTCAATTTTATATTTTTTTTTCTTTTCCATCTTTCCCTTTTTCTTTTCCATCTTTTCCCTCCCCCATTTCTTTTGTACAGCTTAAACTTCTACGGAATTCCACAAAAGTTTAAAGCGTTTCAGATTAGTGGTGCACTATCTATCCAATTTTTCCCCTTTTCTACCTTTTTTCTTCTATCCTTTTTTCCTTCTCTTTCTTTTCCATTTCTTTTCAATAAAACTTTAGCTTTTTGCAAAAATACTAGAACTTCAAAATATAAAATAAATTATTTCAAAATACACTAAGGGCAATGAAGGCAATTCTTCTCCTCTTTTCTCTTCCTCTTTTGGGACTTCTATGTGACTATAATGAATGAGAAAAATGAATTTTTCCTTTAGAGAAAACTGATTCTCATTCATAAGTTCATTTAAGTAATTCTACCTCTTTCCTTCTTCACGGCTAAAATTTTAATAGACATTTTATGAATGTCTCTTTAGAAAATCTTGTAGTCATCATCTTGTGATATTCTGAAATAGGTATATGACATTCTCATCATGATTTGAGCTTCTCTTCCTTCTTTCGCTTCTCTTTCTTTTCCGTTCTTTATAATAAAGAGACATATCTTATATTACTTATGTTATCAATCTAAAAATGGGAGGTAAAACTGTAAGCCGCTTGTGCATCAAATGAAGGTATACAGATAAATCATCTCAAAGTAGGATAAAAGATCGGTCGGAGATTCATAAATCAATTTTAATTTCTTTCCTCCTGAGAGCAGAGAAATTGATCAAAATATATGAATTTCCCTTTAGAAAATTGTGGACTGTGATTGTTCGATATACGACCACTTTTTTCACGTTCTCTCTCTTCTAAAATTTCGCCTTCTTTCTCTTCATACCTTTTTCTCATTTCTTTACTAAAAAGTTGTCCCTTATATTACTCTAGAAGGAACTGATGAATTGGTGGTGAATTGAAGCAGGTACTCTATTTCTTTCTTCTCACAATTTAAATTCATAATTGATTTAAAATTTATCGTTATGATAGAAGACAAAATGAAATTATTCCAAGAGAATCTGCTAGATCGGTCGTAGATGTGTATGACTCTATTGCCCTCGTTTCCCGCTTTTTTTTATTCTCTTTCTGCTGAAATTTAACTTACTAGAAAGTAAAACAAGGTAAATCATTTCCAAATATAAGGATCAGCGGCACACCAACGATGGCATATTTGTTTCTTCCCCTCTCTTTTTAATAGGCTTAACGGCTACAAAATGGTGACTATGTAATGAAGATAAAATAGATAAATTATTAAAAATTGAGCTCAGAGATCAGTTAAAAATTAATTAGTTTTAACTTCTTTCCGGTCAGAAGAACTTAGAAGGTTCCTTTCCTCATCTCGGAGAATGAGTCTAGTGAAGGATTTGATGCTTTTTGTTTTGCTAGTTTATCAGCAACTTGAATTCTTCCGATCCCAATCCAAATCCAAATCCGATTATACAGGCTGAGTGTAATTAGTTTAACACGATATTCTATCATTAGTTTCGAGGCTACTTGGTGAGATTTGAAAGCCTTTTCATCAAGTGGTCTTCGGTTCTGATAACCTTTTTTGAGATTAAAGTACGCGCATCTATTAATTGCGTATATTTCAGCTTAAAGGATACCAGTGAGTGCATCCACGCATCTTGGCGCTCATAGCATTTACTTTTCTTTCACTTTTTCCTTTTACTCCGATATCTTTACCAAACATCCCTAGAATGGCTCTCTTTGCCTGGGACGCCCTTGGGGGTTGTTGGCCCAGGTTGTATATCTTCAGTTATGCACGTAAAGACTAATCTTAACAGTTGATTGAGCGTGCCGATCGTTGTTTGTTGCCATGTTATTTCCGCCCAGACTACGGAACTTTAAGTAATCATAGAACGTTCAATCAATTATACATCCATCACAGTATTTTCGGAGTGCAGCCCCAAATTTTTCCTGCGATTAATGTAACGGTTATAAAAGCCCTAATAGGTTTATTTTTTCTCATTAGTATGCTTTTTCAGAGTAGTTTTTATTCTAATGTGATTTCCAACACATTCTCCGTTTCATTTATATTAATTGTTTTGAGATAAATAAATAAATAGTACAATGACGGTTTTTCTTAGACTGACATTCAATCGAAATCTTCTGCACCATATTTTGATTATTCTTCGGCCCATTTGAGATTCTAAATAAATTGTGAAAAAACATTTTTTTGGAGAACTATTTTTCAGAACAGGATCAGTTTTACTTTTCTGAAAAATATTCCAACTAATAAAGAATCAAAATTATTTTATTTCAAAATGAACTGAAAGATCAGTCATACTTTCACATTGCTATAGTTTAAAAATATCAGTTTCGAGTTATAAATAAAAACGTGCGATTGCGAAAACATCGGAGTTTCTGAGGTTGGTCTCTTGGACAGTTTCAGACATTACGATCATTATTCCTGAAAAAAAAAACTATTAGAAGGAATGACTAGTATTTAAGTGTCTCATCTCCTTTGGTTTCACTAGTAGTAAAATAGTGATTATAAGCATGTAATAATAGCCTATCGTGAAGCTTTTTTCTTTAGTTTCCAGTTCCATTCTTCACTTAACCTAAACAAATATCACTCATACGCCATGCAGTGCATAACCTTCATATTTAACCATGAAATCCCGATGAAACTTCATTTATCAGAGTGTAAAAACTTGTTAGGTATTCAAACTTAAGGAACGTTCACTTTAATATTTCACAAATGAATAAATTAAAAAAACTACCCACTGCCTCCTTTTTGCAACCTCTGGATGGATCTATTGATATTATATGCAGGGTCCAAGTCAACTGAAACGAAGAAATTTTGTCCAGATGCAAAATTCATTTCTAAATTTTAATGCTAATGTTTAAATTTTAATTCGTCTAGTGCATACGTTAGAATGTTTAAACACCTCGGATATTTAAATTAGATTCAAGTTTCATGCTTCATTGAGAATACAATAAATATCACTCATACGTCATGTAGTGCATATTCCTAGCATACCAATAAATTTCTGTATGTATTTAGGAAAGTATGTCAATATTCAATTTTCTACAGTAAATACAATAAAATTATTATTTACATTTACATTAAATGACACACAAATTTTGTACTACAGAATAAATTTGTAAGCAAACAAATATTTTTGCTATTTTTCTTCCACCCGCTAGGGAGAAAACTTTTTAGCACACGTTTTCACGTACACGATTTTTTTTTTAATATTTTTTTTTATGTTTGCTTGTTTAGTTTAAACAATAAAACAAACAAAAGAGCAAAATATAACAATAGGAGTAGAGTGAATTGACTATTATTTACAAAATAACAGAAAAAAGTGAAAGCAAGCGAAAAAAACAATACAAATAAATCAATATTCAAGTAAATATTTAGAAAATAAAAAGAAGAAAACAGTAGTAAACACACAAATAAACATTAATACAACAGATTCTAACGTAATTGTCGCACAGTTGCTATATATATTTTTTTTGAGGTATATGGAAATGTTATGATAAATTTTATTAAAATTAATTTTTTAATTATTTTACAGTTTCGTTTTTGCAAAAAGTAATATGTAAAGTAAAAAATCCAAACAGCATTAAAATGCCAAAGCATCAATAAAAAAGAAAAACCAATAAAAAGCATGTGTAAAAACTAATAAATGAAAATTAAAACTCCCCAAAAAAATTTAAGCAAATAACAAGAAAAGCAGTAAAATTACGATTACACTACAAAAGAAAAGCTCCAAAAAATATTATAAAAAAAACAAGTAAAACCTTTCACACTCCCACTCGAAAAAATTCACAAAATTCGACAATAAGGAAGTACTTTCTTGTAACAAATTGCAAGACAATACAATAAAAACATATATATATAAAAAAAAACAGAAGGAAAAGAAAGAAAAAAGAAAATAAAACAAAAGCAGTAAAGTTTATACTTTTCTAAAAAAAAGAAACAAACAGAAAAGCAATAAAACGTCAAAACAAAAGACAGAAAAGCAAAGACAACAATAAAAGCAACGCAACTAAACCCACAGAAAAGCAAACAAAATAATAACAGCAACAATTGTGTGTAAGTATTTGGCACTCTACTTTTCTTTTGTACTTGTTGTATGTATCTACTATCTATTGCCTACTATTTGTTGTTGTTGTTCTTCTAATACTTGCATGCACTTCACTTAATTCAATTGTGTTTCTTTTCTGCTTTGAATTTACATTTCACTTACCACATTTTTTTTATCATATTTTTGTGTAGCGTATGTACTAACTTAAGTTTGGTTTTAATAACTTTAGTTTGTACAAATACAAATGAGCAAAAAATTCTTGCTTTATCTAGCACATGTTAACCATCAAACACAGTTTTACTATATACTTATAGTATATGCCGCCTGCAAATACAAAAAAAAAATAAATGCTTTCCAGTCAAGGATTTTTTATTCTCCTTATGGTTTTTGTCTGCTGCAGTTTTGTTTTTTTTTTTGTATTTGATATTTCCTTTTTACTTTTGTCTACTAAACAAAATTGAAAAATGAAACATAAAAAATTTGAATTGCAAAAAGCGTAAAGTTCAAGGTTATTTCGTTTACAATACCCATGTGCCCTTCTCCCATCTCATCCCTGACCCTTTTACGCTTCTTCATCTTGCAGCAATTGTACATATGCATGCATTTTTTTATTATTATTTTATTTTATTATTTTTAGTGCTTGCTGCTTCATGGCGAGGCCATTTATGCGTAAAGAAGATTTTTAGCTTTGTTTGTGTGTATTTTTATATTTTGGATGGGTTGTTGTCTTTGAAATTTGATTTACACATTATTGACCAATTTTAGACTTTATGATTTTGTTTAAGTTGCTATGTGATTTTATGAAATACAAGGACGTTTTTTGAGGAAACTGCATAAATGCATAAATGACTGCACATTGAAGTTTCTGTATGCCATTGAAGTCGTCGATGATTCTGAGAAATTTTATTGCCAAACTATTTTTAAAATATTTTTCTCAGAAATATTTATTTATTTATTTTCTAGCTAGCTAAGTGTTGAATTTAACGTCGGATTTAACGAAAGTTATGATTTTTTTGAAGAATTTTCCAAAAACTTTTAATGAGAAAAAGTATAATTTTTACCGCAGAAAATCCACAAACTTCTTACATACTGTTAGTAGTACTATAGTTGTTCAAAATTTAAATACTAATGTAGCACAAAAATTGTGATAATTCTTTCTATTTATTGTAGTTTTGCTGCATTAATAAACTTACTAAATGTTCTATTTGATATATAAAAGATATTTTGAAGGGGATCCCGATTTTGCTGGTATATAAATCTATAAAACTATGTACTTTTATAGCTTACCGTCTTAGGAATATGTGCACCAAGTTTAAAGTCAAAATTCGGTGTCCAGTAAAAATTTGAATGTGAAACTTTGAATGCATGCTTCCTGAAATACATTTTTCACGACCATGTAATATGTGGAAATCCTTCTAAAATTATAATATTAAATTTCTTATAATAGTAAATTTCATATATTTATAATAATAAATTTTCTATATTTATAATATAATAGTAGTAAATTCGAAAAGGTACTTATCTATTGAATTGTGATATACTTTTGTTCACTAGTGGATCAAATTTTTCGATGAAATTTTACGAAATTTTTTAAATTGAAGTATACTTTTTACTTTTTCTAGGTTTTCTGTATTTATGTAAAAAATTTTCTATTGTTATTGTGGCAAATTTCTTATATTAATTTATTTAATTAAAGTAGTAAATTTCCAATATTCATAATAATACTTTTTCTACTTTTGTTTTTGTAAATTCTTTACACATATATTATAGAAAATTGGCTGCAATTGTAATAGTAAACTTCCTTTATTTATTATACTAAATTTTTTATGTACGTAATAAGAAATTTTCTTTATATTACTTGCGTTCAGAAAATAACCTCTGCTAAGCAACATGTTGAGTTGAAATTTCAGAAAAATAATACGCTCAATGAAATGGGGACAATTTGCGTTCATAAGATTTTCTTTATTAAAAACCAATTTAAATCAAAATCAAATGTGGCCATTATTATCTATGATCTTTTGCCATTTTCCGGTAGCTTAATAATTCCATCGGTGTAAAACTTCTGTGGTTTATCGGCGAAAAACTTGGCCAAGTGATTTTCGGAGGCTCTTCTGTCGGCTATTTTTTTCCCGTCAAGAGAGTTTTGCAGAGACCTAAACAAATTGTAGTCAGACGGCGCAATGCCCGGGCTATACGGTAGGTGCATCAAAACTTCCCAGCCAAGCGCAGTCAGTTTTTGGCGGGTCATCAAAGATGGTCTGGCATTATCATGGTGGAACGAATCACCTTTTCTGTTGGCCAATTCTGGTCTTTCTTGATTGCTTCATTGAAACGGTCCAGGTGTGAGCAGTAGAGATCAGAATTGACTGTTTGGCCAGGTTGTAGCAGCTCATAGTAGACGATTCCCTTCCAATCCCACCAAACATTCAACATAACGTTGTTTGCCGTCAATCCAGGCTTTGAAGTCGTTTATGGAGGGTCACTGGCTTTTGACCATGAGTTTTTTCATTTAATATTCTCGTATTTAATCCATTTTTCATCGCTCGTAATGATTTGTTTCAAAAATGTTTCGATTTCGTTGCGAGTCAGCAGCGTTTCACTGATGGTAATCCGCTCCATCAAACATCGAGCTTCCTTGAGTAGCCAGCCTTTTTCAAATGATTCCAAACTATCATGTGGTTGATTTTTAGTGGCTCCCCTTTCTCCTGACAGTTTGCGTGCCGGTCTTACTTCACCGGCCAGAGCGAGGTGAATCTTTGACATCGAAATTTCCAGAACGGAATCGAGAAAACCAAATTGGGATGGTATGCTCTGTTAAACCATCGTCACAGTAAGCCGCACAAATTTTTTGGAAAGTTTTTGCAGCGTTTTTTCCTTTTTTATAGTAAAAAAGCACCACGTAGCGTATGCGTAGCGTTTGCGGTTGTTAAACTAAACTTCTAACATCAGGCGATGCAGAGAATTTGCCAGATGTTTTATTGTACAAAAATATTGTTTTTTTTCATTATAAAAAATAACCTTAAAAGTATGCAGTGTTTTTATTATTTTGATATTTTGTAATAAATAAATATGAAATGCGGATTTCTTGCTTAAAAAAGACACTTTTTTAATTAGCAAAATGAATGTGTTCAATAATCAAAATATTGGCCTTCATTAGCTATAACTTTTCCCCACTTTTATGGCGTTAATGCATTCCGCCCAGTACCACTTCTCATTTTTTAAGGCTAACTATACGTCAAGCCAATTTTGCACTTCTTCATAGGATTTGAAGTGCTATTCCGAAAGTCCGTGCTGCAGCGATCGACACAAGTTGTAGTCAGAAGGAGCCAAGTCTGGTGAATACAACGGGCGGGGTAAAACGTCCCGTTTGATGTTTTCCAAATAGTTTTTAACAAAATTTTTAACAGAATCAGTTCATAGTAGACAGCTCCCATCTTTGAATTTATTCTTTTTTAGTGACCTCAAAATTAAACCAACGTTTACAAGTGTCTTAGTTTAGATCATGTTCACCATAAGTCTCTATCAACAATCGAAAAAAGTTATTGAACTTCCTCGCAAAACTTATTTTTCTGGTACGAAATTCGACATTTATGAAATGTAAAAAAATATTTTATTTGTACAATCGCAACCTATGGCATACTGTATCTTATTGACAAATGTCTACACTAATTACCCTCGACACAAACTATACATATTCGCTATAAAATCTGTTAGTTAAAACCGCGCTTCATATTTATGCACCTATTATGTAATAACAGTGGCTGTCAAACTATAAATACTTTAAATAAAATGACATAGTGGTTGCCAAACTTTCTTACCATCTTGTGAAGTGTAGAGATTCCAACTAGAAAGTATGCTGTATATTATTATTTTATATGTAAATGAAGTGGAGGGCCGAAGTCGGGGGGGAGAAAGAGTTCCGAGTCCCTCTGTATATTTCGTATTAATCATATTGAATTTTTTCTTATACGAATAAATAAAATTTTTTGTGTTATTCATATCAAACTAAACTATTATTTTTTTCGAATAAATGAAATAAATTTTTTCTTTTTTTTTTTTAAGTGACCCCCCCTAAATGTTTTTCTGATTGTAAATTAATGGGCATTCGGTTATAAGATAAAGAATGTAGCGAGCTTTTTGGGATAGGATTAAATATCTTGCCATTTCACTCCCATATAAAATTTGTTCATACCGCCACTATAGATATTTATACATCAAAAATTGTTCGCGCATATTTTTGCCTTCCCTGCTTATAACATGTATAATGCAGATAACTTGTTACACGTCATCATTTCGTTAAGATGATGAATTTTTTCACAAATATGATGAATTCGTTCCTAGTACTGCTGAATGTAAAAATCATATTAATGAAAGTGTACATAATTTCAATGAAAAGAAATTAATTGATCGATATTCATCATATTATTTAATAAATTAACTAGAAGTTTGCTTCTGTGTGTCATATCTATTAATCCCTTAAATATATGAGGATTTATTACATTACACAGCAACTAATCAATTACTTTGCTGTCTTACCTACGTTGTGCCTTTATGTTAGTTGATTTCCTTTTTCATTTATTTACATCCGCTTGTCATTCAGAGCATACTACAATATTTACTAATTTCTGCAATTCTTTTTTTTTCAATTGTATGTTTTCTGAGTTCACCAATTTTTACTTTTCCAACTCATTTCCCACAAGATTTTCAGCATTTTTGCAAATTCAGCATGAATCGCAAAATAAAAAAACACTATTACTCCATAAATAATTATCAAGTTGGTAAATAAAAATTAAGGTTTGTAACTGACTGCAAAGTGCACGTGATCACGTTGCAGCGATGTTGGTTTTCTTAGCTACTACTGTTAGTGTGATTGTGGTATAGGAGGCAGCCGCAGCTGCCTACTGCCAGTTCGTTGCAAGTGTTTAGAATTGTAAAATTGGTATTAATTTCGCGTACACAAATTGATTTACTGTTGACCTTATTAAAAGTAAAAAAATAGGAAAAATAGAAGACAAAAGCAGAAAAAATATTTAGTTCCTTGATTTTTAATAGCTTTAAACATGAAATTCCTTAATTTATTTATTTTTGCTTGTTTCTTAGTTTGCATGATATTTTGTTGTGTAGTCATTATTATTTTACCAAGTTATTTACTTCACTAAAAATGTATAATAATTTTCAAATTATTTTCGCTTAAATTATTGAGTTGGTTTTTTTCTTCTCTTTTCTATTTGTATAGCATCCATCTTTTGCTATGGAATTTAAAACTTACGCTCTTTTCCGCCACAAAAAATATAAAACATTTTTAATTTTTTCACTTATGAGTTGTATCATAGCATACACCAGATATTTTCTTCTACATTGAAGTTGAAATTTATATTTAATGCATCATAAAACTTTAACAGCAACTTTTGAGAAAACTTACTCATCCACTACTTGTTGTGTATGTGTGTGCGTGTGTGCTTATAAAAAGTTTGTATCCCAGTATAAAAAAAACCAAAACGTTTTCAACTTTTCTAATCGTTTTTCTAATTTATTATGTATTAAAAAATACAATCGAAAAGCTTCTTTTTCTTCTTCTAAGTTTTCCATCTTTTAGCAATTCTAAGTCATATTTATTCAACACATAAGTTTCATTCCCCTTTATCTCTTGAAACACATTTCATCCAAATTGAAAAAGAAATGACTGAGTTATGGTATAGCAGCAAACATATATTTTTTTTTGAATATGTACAAATAAATTCTTTTGACATTTTTTGAAAAGATAGAAAAATGATTTTGAATTGTTAAAAGACGGAAAATCTAGATCGAAATATTGCCTATATCTTTTTCGGTTCTTTAGATATAATTTCAAACCTAATGTAAAGTTGCAAGTCTTATAAATCCATGCAAAAAAATAAAAATTTTTAAAATCGAGTACCTAGATGCTAAGTTTTAATCACTAGGGCCGCGTAAAGTATTGAATCTAGTAAAGTAGGCCTAAAAAAAATCCAAGTGATGGAAAAATTTGGTACATGGGTCATTATTTTTCACTGCCAATTCAACTATATACAAAAGGTCTTAGCCCTTGTATATTTTTCATGTTGCACTGTGTAATCAAACTTCAAGTATCAGCACAAGTGCCAGTACTTGAATAGAATATAAACTAATTAAATCGCACGAATTTTTTATAAATGTATACCTAAAAATACTTGAAAAACGTGAAAATACGTGAAATACTTAAAAAAAATTGGGTTTACTTGAGACCTAATTACTGAATACGCATACTTAAAGAAAATACTCAAATACTTTGCAATTCTTTTTAAAATAATAACGCCATTTACAATACTTACAGTACTTACAATACTTACAGTACTTACAATAATTACAGTACTTGCAGCACTTAAAATAATTACATTACTTTCAATAATTACAGTATTTACAATAATTACAATACTTGCAACATTTAAAATACTTACAATAATTTCAGCACTTACAATACTTGCAAATACGTACAGTACCTACACTACTTATTGCAGTACTTACAATAATCACAATACTTGCAACACTTACAATAATTACTTCACTTACAATACTAACAGTACTTACGTAATTATTATTACAGTACTTGCAGCACTTAAAATAATTACATTACTTTCAATAACTACAATATTTACAATAATTACGACACTTACAGTACTTACAATAATTACAATACGTACAGTACTTACAATAATTATAATACTTGCAATGCTTACAATACTTGCAGTACTTGTAATAATTACTCAAATTTTAAAGAAAGGTATTTAAGGAAATATATAATCAAATTAAACAAAATTCGGCTCACATTATTGGATCTTCTTAAACTGTTACCATCGGGGAATAACCACGCCTATCTACTATATCTACAAATATAATCGTTTATCTGTTAGTAACCGCGATGACTCAAATAAACTTTCTGCAATCTTTTTTATATCCAACTAAAGAGTTAGTTTATAAATAGGCAAAACCGATGTAGAGGTGGGTGGTTGCTCCCATGCAATTAGCGGGGATTTGAAAATTTATCTTTTCAATTTTCTATTTGAAAATCGAACCCATTGAGCTGTCATTTCTATTAGAATAATACTTTTTTAAAGCAATTACTCCCGTCAAGGAAACAAACCTGAGGCAACTGAGACTCCAGTCTAGTACTCATTTAAGAATTCTGGCAGGATTGCTCACTGATTATCGCTGGCAGATACAAAGGAAGAACCCTACACTTTTCCATAAATATTTCGATCATTATGATCGTTACTGTCTGAAAAAAGAAGAGATTTCAGAGTGCTTGGTACAGAAACTACTTCAGTATAATCAATGTTGGAAAACGAGAGATACTTATAAAATAAAATTTGACACTACCAATTCGCTTTCAACCTTGGACGAATCTATGCTGGCCGTTATTTTATAATTTTCTGAATGTTTCAGTCCAGTCAAGTTTATTTCATTCCTGATAGCAGCAGTTTTGTTTTAATTTCTTTTATGTAGAATTATCTCAATAAAAAAAATTTGACTTCCATTTCCTTACTGGCTTAAATTTTAATGCATATTTATGCATGAATGTTTGTGTGTACATAGTCAACTATGAAATTTTTTTTTTATACTTTACTTGATCTTCTTGTCATTGTCTCTTATGCTACGTTATTTGGTATGAAAAGTCATTTTTCATAAGCTTCTTTCCTTTCCCTTACATTTTTGTCAGTCTTTCATTCTCTCCTGCACTTTCTAAAACTGAAACTAGGTTACATCAATTTGGCAGGCAGGCAGGCACAGTATGCAATTGTTATTTTTATGCAATTTTTATTTAGTTTTTCTATTATTCTTTAACTTTTTTTAGTTTAAGGGAATAGTTTTTAAATAGTTTTAAATAAATTTTAAGAGTGTGTGTGTGCAGAAATCTCTAAATAAACAATTAAATACTTTTTTTTGTCGCTTGGAAAAAGTATTTTAAAAACTATTTGAATTAAATATACATATGTACATTGTTTTGAATTACTTTTTTAAGTTTTTAATGTAATAAAGTTTTGAAATGTGTTTCAAAAATCTGTGGAAATGCAAGAGAAAGAGAAAATTTACAAATATATATGCAACAAATAATAATTAAATATAGAAGAAGAGAACAACTGTAGATATTTAAATCAGTTATTCACAGTTTGGGAAT
This sequence comes from Toxonevra muliebris, assembly GCA_963691655.1. NCBI lineage: Eukaryota > Metazoa > Arthropoda > Insecta > Diptera > Pallopteridae > Toxonevra > Toxonevra muliebris. The sequence goes on from OY829329.1 coordinate 76,648,834, forward strand.
CGAACCTGAGTCAGCTGGGACTTCTGTCTAGTACTCTATCACTAGGCTACTGAGGTGCCAAATTTAAAAAAAAATAACCTCAGAAAAGATTGAGGGGGTATGAAAAGAATTAAAAAAATCCTCAGACAAATGATCAGAGCTTCGGTCGTTTCGGTCATGTCGTGCTGGTTAAGTGTGAATCAAACTTTATGCCTAGGCGATTTTCTAACATTGCGTTGCGTTAACATTATTTGTCTGTATCTTCCTTTGAAGCATTCTAGTTTTGGTTATATGTCTGTTGTACCAACTGTATCATTATTTAATTTTAAGTCTAATTTCTTCTTTTTTTCTGGTCTATTGCAATTAATTTCTGTTTCTAATCTTTCATTTCTCATTATGCCTGCCTGTCTTTCACTTCTCGCTTTTGAGGGTGCTACAGATCAAATTATCGTTCCATTTATTTAAAAACTCCTGCAGCTTTGTTTTCTATTGATAAAAACACATCACGTTTGTGTCTCTGAAATATGAATAAATTAGATTCTCTTCATGTATCAATTTGTGACAATATTATAGTAAATGGGGCAATTTATCGAAAAAGAAAAATAAAAGAATAAATCGAAGAAGAACAGTTTTGCACAAACAGAAAAACGAAAAATATCAAATATAACCTTTTGAAGCAAAAAGAAACGGAAATTACTTTTGCATAGCATCATTCGCACATACATATAAACACACACAGAGGGAACATTACAATTTCCGTTGACATATGCTGCTCGTAACAAAAGATTGAGACTGTAACAAATACTTCGTACATAGAGTAAAAGCAAAAAAAAAATAAAAAATAAAAGGCACACAAATTTCTACCAACCAACGCTAATTACATATTTACGTATTGCTTCGTGCATATTAAAAGCCTAATTAAACTCGAAATGTGTTTGAGTGTGTAGATGGTAGCTTTCATAAAAGCTAGGGGAGCAACGTTATAGTACTTTTATATACAAACAGCATAGAAAATAAGAGGCGACGCAAGACACATTGTATTAAGTAGCTGCTTACATATATATTTATTGTTAATACTCAACTATAATATAAGTACTTAACATTCTATAGTGAGTAGCTGGAATAAAAAGCGAGAAAGACTTGTAGGAAATCTTCTCAAGAATATATCTTCATTTCAATAATACTATGCGATACAAAAAATGTGATCGGAATTAGAGTATGCTTGTTGAATAGCTGAAGTGCTCCTGAGTACTGTGGCAAAGTCCGTTTTTGGCCTAAAAGTAAATTTTTTTTATACGGTCTTAAAGTTTGCCCATTTCTGAACACGATGGTAGAATAAATATACGATATCTTGGTTATAGTTGTATTTGAGAATGTTTAAGTGATCAGCACTTTATAGTAAAATCATCAAAAATACCTTTATGGGTATTTTTGTCCTTTTCAATAAGAATTGTATTTTTACTCCATTAAGAGGGCCTACAGAGGGCTGATGTGCTTAAAAAAATGCCACTCATAAATTTTTACTAAAGGTTACTGATTATCAGAAACGTGTAAACTTGGTTTTTTAGAATTACCAGATTCTCAGATGCAACAATAACCAACATGCTCAAGAATGGGCAGACTTTAGGGCCGCTTAAAAAAAAATGTTAGTCCAAAAACAGACTTTGCCATAGTACTCAGGAGGACTTTAGCTATCCAGCAAGCATACTCTGACCCCGATCACTTTCTGTCGCCCTCAATTTATCGCACAGTGTAATTTATAGGAAATTATCAGAGCTGCAGTCATTTTAAGTTTTAAATCTTTTGACTTCGTTTAAAAATATCTAAATCACTACAATTTTTTTATAAATATTTATGTTGAAAAGTTTTGATTTGGAAGCGGACTTGGTGCCCTCTAGAATAAAAAAAAAACTTTCTACAATGAAATGGGGGCCAGAAACAGCGAATCTAGAGTCGGTTTTTCTGTATCGCTTCTTTCTTTCTTTCAAGAAAGGGTTAAGTCAAGAAATTATACTAAAAATGTTTGTCTATTTTTAAAAAAATATTGAATAAAAATATACTAAAATAGTTCGCCAAAAATTCCAAAAGGTCACCGGTGACCCATTAAAGTTCAGCCATTTAGAGGTGCAAAATTTCTATTTTGATGAAAAATTGTAACAAGAAATGGGGGTGAGAGAATTAGATTTCGGATGCGGGTTTGTGTTGTCTCGTTTAGTTCCTTTTCGGACCCGAAAGGGTTAACGTAATGTTCTTTTTAATTTTCAATTAAATTAGCTGTAATAAGGATTATTTAGAGTCGGCCTTAACTTGATTCCTTTTGTTTCCAAAAGTTCTGAGCCGAACACTTCCAGCGCACGAAAATCATTTCTTCTTCAGGTTCGTCTGAATTAAAAATCTTTCAGATTTATTGTAATAGTTTGGGTGCTGCCAAACTTTATATCATTACCAGCAAGTTTTAAAAAAGATCCCTGAGAGGCACCGCGATTACGTCCGGGGTAAAGGGTAGAAATTCTTTAAATTCAGTGTAATAAAAATATAGCAAAATACATCTTTATAATATAATTTAATATAACCCTTTAAAGATTTGATTTATATATAAGAGAATAGCGGTTATTGCCAAATGTTTAAAATTCGTATAACAGTAATTCTATAGGTAATTTTAAAGAAATTAACCGAATGTACTCAAACATTCTTGATTCGATATTTCCTTTGATATCACTTTTTTTTTTAATTTCCCTTGAACGTTTTTGCCCATTTCTGAGTTTCTGAGAGATCAGTTAACTTTTGTGTGAGTTACTGTGGTCACGGAAAGACTTTAATCGATTTTGTAACCCCCATCATGAGATGTGTGTTTTGAGAAAAGTGGGAATATATAAAATAGGTGACACTTTTTTTCAGATAAATTTTCCCCTCCACATTTTGAGTTCAATCAAAACTGTACTTGCTTTTGCTCTGAAGCCCCCTCTTGATAAGTTTAGATCAAACTAGTGGGTTGGTTCCTTAGCCCAAAAAAAAACAGAAAATTCCAACAAAATAGGGCGGCCCTTAGATGTCGCTCTAGTAAAGGAAAAATTTAGGTTTTCCCGTACTTTTTGTTCCGGAGACCCTTTTGAAGTATTTTTTAAACCAAAATAGAGGTTAGAAATATGTTTATTTGCCTAGAATAAGTTTATTTTGCACAAAATTTCTACAAAATTGGTCAGCCTATAGATTGCACTATAGTACAAGAAAAAATTCAGGTTTCCTTATTTTTTATTCTGGTATCCCTTTTAAAATATTTTTAGATCACAATAGAGGCCTAAATGGATTTAGGACATAGAACACAAAGTTTTCTACTGGGTTTGAAGCTCATATGATTAAACATTACTAAAATTGTTGCTAAGAAATAATGCTCATTATTTTTATTAGGCTCTTTATCACCAATTTCCAAGACTTTAGGCATCTTCTCCTTATAGTAAAGTAAGCAAGTGAGCAGAAAACCTTACAATTATGCATATACGCATTATTCTTTTGCTGCAACACTGTCATAAGTCAAAAAACCATATTGTTCAGAAAATTGCACTTAAAGTTTTCAATGAACTACCACTTCGTAGAATGCAATAATGACACATACTCTTCTTATGAGGACAGCTCAGCAATTAATTATTTAATTTTTTTTTTTTTTGCACAAGATAAAACTCAATGTTATTACCATATACTTAGCTTGCAATATTATGTTTTTGACTTATGACAGTCTTGCTCCAAACGAGCGATATATAAATAAGAAAGCAGCTTATTTTAATATGAGTGTGTTTGCATAACCATAATGAAAATGAAATTACATAATAAAGCACATTCATTAATTATCAATAACTTAAAGCATAGTTTTATGCAAAATTTTTATAATGCATAAATAGTTTTACTAAAAGTAAAACTAAAAAAACGGAAAAGTTTTCTTGAAACTATTACCAAGTTCGCATTTTATTAGAACTTTTACTGAAATTTTATAAGAAAAAGAGAAGCGTTTGCTCTCATTAACAAATCCGTAAAGTTAAACGTTGGCGTAGTGTTAATGCTGAAAAGTATGCTTGTAATTCTTGCATAAATATTTGCTAACATATTTCTTAACGAAGCAAAAAAAAAAAAAAAACTGAAAAGTAACGATGCGATTTTTTGTCAATTTACATTCAACTTTTTTCCAGAAGGTTTTTGTTTATTTTTGTTATACATATAGGTAGATAGGCTATATTTGAATATGTACATATACAAATATATTTACATACATACCTAATATATGACACAAATTTTCATGTGTGTATTTTCTTGAGCAAAGGTGATTAAATTGCAACCTTAGGCTTCGTTTTTTTTTCTTTTTTATTTTTGCCAGCAAGACAAAAAAAGGCAGAAGATGTGGATAAAGTAGAAAGTTAAGGAAGGCAAGGTTTATGCAGATACACAGTAGACACACACATACAAGGTTAAATTTATGCTTCCGTATTGTTGACAAACATTTTAAAGCATACTTTTCGGCTGCTTCTTTTTAATCGTAATTTTCTTTTTCATTTGCTTTAATATCATGAATTATTCAAAAGAGAAAGTTTATATTTTGTGTATATGTGTGTACTGATGCTTTTTTTATTTAAACTTGTTTTGTTTATTTTAATTTTAACGATGAAATATTTTAACGCTTGAACTAAAGTCAAAGGGTAATACCATTCATTTACCGGCTGATGTTGTATGTTTAGTAGAATGATGTGTTAATTTTGTTTCGTCACTTGTACTTAGAATATGCTTTGACGATATTAAAGCAAAGTGCTTCTATTTTGATGACGTGTTAATTTAAAGAAGAGCCAAAACTTGGGTATAGAAAAAAATTCAAATTATAGTGAGTGGGTGTTTTTTTTCGCTCAATCGTTTATGTTGTACCTTTTTTTCTGTTTGGGTTGTGTGCTTTACTTTTCGCCACCCGTGATTTATTGAGCGTGTACCTTTTTGAACTGTGTTCGGCTCTTGTGTACTTATTTGGAATAAGTTTGTTTTAAGCTGAAATAGAGACATTTAACCTCAAGTTGAGATATATATTTTGATACCAATGAAACTCAAAAGAGATAATCCTTTCAACATTGAAAGTTCATATTAAACATTTTTGGTTATAAGGATTAGTTTTGAAATAATCATATTCTTTCGCTCATATGCATATTCAAAAATATCACTGTTCGAATTTGAACACTCATGTGCAGAGCATACCTGATCTTTTTAAACATAGACAAGTTTAAGGTCATTAGGGCATCAAATTTGATAACATCAATATACTGAAAATTTTAAACTTTTTTATTCATGTGCTTGTTCAAGAACATGCAGGTTCATATTTGACCACTAACAGACTAAACATTCTTGATCTTTTTGTACATGCTTATGTTATAAAATATCAAAGTTTATGTTTGGATACCCATATGCTAAACTATATGACTGTTCATATTTGTGTTATTGTTTGAACTTCTGAGAATTTGTGTCATTTACACTAACTTAACATTATTAATTTTTCCGCATGTGCATCTTCGAAAATATCAGTTTGTTTATGAACACTTATACATAATTAAACAATTTTTACCTTCTTGTATACCAATACGTTCAAAAATATAAGAACTCATATCTGAAACTTATGCACTAAAGATACTGACAAATTCTAGGGTTCCGAATACAATTATTTTCGAAATAGTGAGATATTTTCTGAAATTTTAACGGTATTTTTCATACGGTTTCTATTAAAACTAATAATAACTAAGTATCAAGTTAATCAAAGAAAGGAAAAAGAAGGCGTTATGTGCTTTCTACTCATGCCAGAAAATCTTTGGTAAACGGTGGGGCGTACGTCAGTGGCTCCATTTAATGTACACTGGCGTCATACGTCCTGTATTAACCTATGGATCGTTGGTATGGTGGAACGCAGCAAACATGATCGGCATAAAAGTTCAGAAATCAGCATGCTTACGAGTTAGAGCAGCTTGGAGCAAAAGCCTCAAACGGGGTTGGAAATGATTCTTTACTTTCCACCCCTGGACGAATACCTCAGGTATACAGCAGCGAAAAAAGCCATCTGATTAAGGGAATCGCAGTTTCGGAATCACAACGCTTGTGGACACGCGTCTATCCTAAACGAGTATAGCACATCAGAAACCAAAAGAACTACGGACTATATCACACCACAGGTGGTATTAGAAAGAATCTTTTTGACCATCATATCAAGGAATATTTAAAACGCTTCAAAATCATAGATAATGACGTCTGCCCTTGTGATCTGATAACTAGTCAATTTCTAACTTTTTAAGTGGTTTGTACATATACATGTTCAAGAACATCATGGCTCATATTTGAACACTCTTTTAATGAACGTTCTTTATATTTTCACACATGCTCTTGTTCAATAATATCAGAGTTCTTATTTTAAGCTGAAAAAAAAACAGGAACACATATTTGGATCGTGGTCATGTAGTTTTCAGTTTCTTGTAGTATTTCTGTTCATGTGGTTTATATAAGTGTTCCTATACAAACCCTTGGTATAGCACGCATAATTATAATGAATGAAATATGTAAAGAAAGGAAGAAAAATTTTAAGCATAGTCGGCCTAATTCAAACTGAAATTAAAGCCTCGGCTTTTCAGCTGCGTAACCTAAAAATATATACATTTGTAAACTCAAAAAATCTACATAAATGTTCATGCTATAAGTGGCACTCTAAACTATAACCATATACTACAGCAAATATAACATGTATCCACACAACATTTTTAAACATATTTTTACTCTAAAACATAGCGAATATTGTATGCATATAATCCTATACAACATAGTTAAAAAAAGGTTAACAAGCTTGTTGGCAAAAAAAAAAATGTAGCTAACAAAATAGTGCTTTTCTACTTGCTTTTCTATGCGCGTTGAAATAAAGGAATTTAAATTACTATATGCATGAATAGGCAAGTGCTAAATGGAGGTAAGTAAGTTGAAGGATAGGTTGGTAGGTTGCAATGTAAACAAGTTCGAAAAAACCTGGGCATGCATATAGTTACTATTTCTCTGCAATTTCACCTATTTTTTACACCGAAGCTACACAGGTACTATATTTTGTCAAAATTGTTTAGGCTTCAAAACACACAAAAAAAAAAAAAAGTACCTATGTTTAAATTTATATATATACATACAGAAGTATGTATGAAAAAAGTTTATATTTCTCACTTCTTCATGGTTACCTTCTACCTTTATTTTGTTTGCTGTCGTAATTTTCTCACTTCAAGTGTTGCGATTTTTATACCTCTTCGCTTTGTTTATGAGGTTCTTCTTCTAAGTAAGTAGTACCGAAGTAAAAGAAAAGTACCTTAGACAGCGCGCTTCATTTTGTATATTTGCTGTTGTTGTTGTACTTTTAACCTTGTTCAACCTTTTTTGCTTTTTTTGTTTTCGTTTTTTACTGCTGCTCTTTTTTTCTGTTTCTTTGCTTATTTTCTTTATTAGATTTTATTTTTCATTCTTATGCCGCATGTTATAAAACATGACGTTTAAGTATTTTACCTTTCAGTTTTCAACCTTTCACTTTCATTTTCACTTTTTGGTTTTATATTTTTTTCTATTTATTTTTATATTTAATTTTCTTCATTTTAATTTTTTTTCATTCGTTTTCCTCCCCGTTTGCCACCTTACTATTTTTTTCTTTTTATGACATTTTTTGCCTACGTCTTTGCTTTCTAACTAAATAGTTACTGTTTATATGAGTGAGGAGTTTACCCGCAAATAGAGTTCAAGGTTGTGGGAATTACAACAATTGTCAAACACACTGATAAAATATTCTATCAAGTGCGCCTATCGACTGCAGATACATAATTATTTATTAATGCGTTTTTTCCTTTTTTCTTGAATTTTCTACATTTACATAGACAAATATATGTATATAGTGTATATGTATTTTTATTTGTGTATCTATTAGTATCTATTTTACTTACCTATAATGTTCGAGTATGCGTGACTTTGAATTATTTGAATGTTATTAAATAAAGGTTGCTCATACGCCATGCCGAGCATAAGCGAAATGGCTTTCGAATTGAGGTCGCTTTTAAAATACACACAGTATATTCATAAATAATGTTAATTAGCTTAGTTAGGTACGCAGGCAGTTATTGACTTATATTTAAAGCTAAAGTGTTAAGGACTTAAGTATTTGTCTGGTAGATTCAGGTGTTGTTGTTATTATTGAAAACTTTTTTATAGGGCGAGTGTTGGCAAGAAGTTTTTATTTATAAAAAAAAAGGTTTATGAGAAACTTTTTATGTAGGTCTTTAAAGAAAAGTATAACAAAGATTCAGAAATGTAAAATTATAAAGTTATTAACATTTTATCGGAGCTAGATTTAGGGAAACAAGACTATAAGAATATAGTGAGACTGCAGGTACAATGATAACTTGCAGAGAATTTAAAGGTTATGCTGAGTTTAGGATTTAGGTCTAAAGGAGAAGGGATTTTGACTAACTACAATAAATTGCTATATAAAGTTAAAATATAAAACCAATTTTTACATTTTGTGGTGAGCATTTTATAAATTTTGAAGGGAACCGCAGCCCCTTAACTTGAGGTTGGGCAAAATAACTTGACCAAATATTTATGACTGGCATTAGACTGAATTTATTTATAGCGCTGAATGCATCAATTAAATTTTATCTTTGCTTTATTCTTCATAATTTCTTTTGTGTTTTCATTATTTTTTTTTTTAAGATATTCAGCTCTATTTTAAATATTATTGAAATAAAATCATCAGGGAAATTTGTTTTTTTGTTTACTAATGCTGTAAGGGAAAGCGATAGGGAAAGAAGGAAGAAGAAATAAATATACCTGGTGACTTTATTTCGGGATAGTTATCTGTGTGAAACAACAGTGTAAAATCAAAGTAATTATGTTTAAAATCTCAGTACGTCTGAAATTACAGTGCATCTGAAATCACAGTATCTGAAGTCACAGTATCTGAAATCATAGTGTCTGAAATCACAGTATGTCTAAAATAAAAGTATGTTTGAAATCATAGTATGTTTGAAATCATTGTGTCTGAATTCACATTGTGTTTGAGATCATAGTATGTTTGAAATCACTATGTATTTGGAATAACAGTGTTTGACTCACAATGTGTGAAATCACATTGACTAGAATCACAGTGTCTGATATCATAGTGTCTGAAATCACAGCATGTTTAAATCACTGTGTCTGAGATCACAGTATGTCTGTGTATCTGAAATCACAGTATATTTGATATTGCAGTGTTTGAATATACTGTACGTCTAATATCACAGTATGTTTGAAATCACAGTATATCTGAAATCACTGTATCTGGAATCATTGAGTATCTGGAATCAGAGCGCGTGAAATCACAGTGTCTGAAACCACAGTATTTGAAACCACAGTGCTTGAAATCACAGTATGCTTGAAAGTTTTTCACTTCGCCGATCGAATTCAGCATAAAACTGTAGATCCCTTCCATTCGTATAAAAAAATAACTCATACAACACAAATGGATACGAAAAGGTCAGCCTAGATCCTCCATGGGCTATTGTGCCATAGTAGTAGTGTCTGATTCAATACAATTGTATAATAAGTTTCAAGTGAGTATTTCATGAGAAATTTTTCGATTTGGGGTTGTTTTGTGCAGACTCGCTTATTCAGTACTATACTACTTCCAAGACTCTGGAGAATCATAACATCGCCCATTCCAAGCAACAATTGAATGCTGATATAGCCTCTTCTGGTGTAATATTTTTGAGATCTATCACCACTTCGCTAGTTTATCGAGAGTTTCGTCATCGTCGGTATAGTATTCTTCATTAAAAGCTCAAAACTGATCCAATTTAATACATTTCGTCAGTAGTATAAAATAGACGGTACTTCTCCGAGCTCAGTCTAATATAAAGTAAAAAAGGGCAGCAATCAAAGAAAAGACAAAAAAAAAAAAAAAAGACGCAAGTATCGAAGTAGAAATTTTCAAATGTCGCAAGTACTGAGAACGAAATGAAAAAATATTTGTGTCGCAAGTATTGAGGAGTGCAAGTATCGTGTATGTACAAGAATCATGTTTCTACTGTATTTGAAATCACAGTATGACTGAAATAACTGAATATTTGAAATCACTGTGTATGTGAAATCAGAGTGTCTGAAATCATAATATAGTTATTTGATGTCAAAGTGTTTACAATCGTAGTATGTCTGAAATTACAGTCGGTTTAAAATCATAACGAGACTCAAATCACAGTGTGTCTTAAATTATAGAATTTTTAAAATCACAGTGTGTTTGTAATGATGTTTTCATGTTTCAAGTTGATGTTGTTTGTTTTTAATATCATCTTGTTCAATTTGCAAACTCACGACTAAGTCCAGCAGCAGCGCCAAAGAAAACAACTATTTTTAACGATAACTATTTACAATTTTAAATGAAAGCAACTACGTACATATTTCAACATTTCATGCAATTAAAAATTTGCTATAAATCTCTTAAGCAGCTTCTTCACAATTTTAATATGCATACAAGCGCCACAATACTCTCTACATTATTATTACCAAGATAATTTTCACAGTAAGAGGAAAAATAATAAAAATTGAAAGGAAATGAAAAGAAAAAGCATAATATACACGCTTGCTGATGAGTATCTTTTATCGCCACTAATGCGCTTACGAACGTAATCAAACTGAAATATTTTCCGCCGCACTAGAGGAATGGAAATGCAGTTTGATATAAAAATATTTCCTTGTTTGGTTTTTTTTTCTTTTTCGTTTTTGTACGACATCCTGAAGTAGACAAAGAAGAGAAGACGACATCGAATACTATTGCATTTTCTGCAGTTATGATTATTATTATTACTATGGTTTTTTATTTTCTGCAACTGCTACCACTAGGTTTTTTATCTCTTTTCTAGGTTTTTTATGGGGTATTTTTAGTTCACGTTTAGTAGCTAGTAGTAATAGCAGCAGGCAATCAGAGGGTAGTGTAAAATGCTTTCTCTACTTGATAAGATTTCTACATAGCATCGGAGGGGAACATAAAAGCAAATAAGAGGAGATAGGAACATACTATGAAAATGGCTCAGCTGCTGTTTTTTTGTTTTTTTTTTTTGAATAGTATCTCTATCGTGATGAAGATGAAGCGTTTTTCTGTGGTAATGTCAATGTTAAATTATGGCGATTAAATGTGTACTTGTGTGCAGTATGAGAATTTATTTTTTATGTTTTTATACTTTTACTGATTGTGATTGTTCAAAAGAAAAGAAATTGAGTGAAAAGAGAACATTTAAATTTTATTATAACAAATTGTTTTAATTTTTTATTTTAGAAAAATTCATACATATCTAAAGTTTATTAATGGCGCACAATCATTTTATTTGTAAAATTTTATGCTTCTTTTTTATAGCATTTCTTTCCTGATTATTTGCAAATTACTTGAATGCTCATTTCCTTAAATCAACAGAACATAAAATATTATTATATATATATATTATACACAATTGCGCAAATCATAAATGCAATTTGTGGTATCATAAAGTTCTTTCTTGTATTTTTAATTTGCTCATAAACATTTTATATATTCACTTTATTTGTTAACCTCATTCAATTTTTGTATGAGTTTTTGCTTAATATATTTTTTTTAAGGTGTAATAAAATTTTTAATATTTTGGTTTTGGTCTCACAATTCTGTTTTAAAATAAAGTTGCATTATAAAAATGTTAAAATTAAAAACTTAATTGAAAATAATTGATTCATCCATAAATTTTGGGTGGTCTTGATTGATTGGGCGGCAAAAATTTTGCCGTAAAAAATCTGGATGGATTAAGCACATTAGAGGAAGTATTGTTTTATTTTTAGTTCACAAGTGATAAACTGAATCATGTTTTCTAAATATTAGAGTTGAATTTAAGTCGTGTATTTAAACACTGAATTCAAATAATGATTGTAAGTTTTGAGCTGGATTTTGAATTTGAGCTTTGGTTTGCACAGTAAATTTGAATCCATAATCACAATATTGAATCTGAATCTTGAATCAAAACCTTGTATCTAAGTCTCGAATGTGAATACTGAATCCCAATCCAACACCTGAGTCTTGAATCTGAATCAATAATCCTGGATTTGAATCCTAAATCTCAATATTGAATGTAAATTCTAAGTTTTAATCTTGAATCAGAATCCTTAATCCTAATTCTGAATTACAAATTTTAATTCTGAATTTGAAATCTGGATCTGAATTTTGAATCAAAATCTTGAATTTTTGATCTCGACTTTAGAATCTTAAATTTTGAGTCTTCAGTTTTAAATATTGAATCTAAAATCTGAATCTTGAGTTTTGAATCTGAAACCTTGAGTCTGAAATCTTGAATTTTGAATCTTTACTTCTAAATCTAAAATCTTGAACCTTGAGCTTTGAATCTAGAATCCTGAGTCTAAAATCTTAAATTTGGAATCTTAAGTTTTGATATTGGGATCTCAAGTCTTGAACGTGAAATCTGAAATCTTGAGTTTTCAATCTTGACTTTAGAATCTTCGCTCTGGAATCTTAAATCTGAAATCTTGAATCTGAAATCTTGAATTAGAAATTTTGAATTTGAAATCTTGAATCTTGAGTCGTGAATCTTCAATCTTGGATCTGGAATCTGAACTCTAAGATCTTGAATTTGGAATTCTGAATCTTGGATCTGAAATCTGGAATCTTGACTCTGAAATCTTGAATCTGGAACCTTGCATCTCGAGTCTTGAATCTTGAATTTTGAATCTGGCATTTTGAATCTGGAATCTTGAATCTGGAATCTTGGCTCTGGAATCTTGAACCTGAGATCTGGAATCGGCGCGTGACTCAGAAAGCTTGAATTTGGAATCTTGTGTCTAAAACCGTGTCTCTAAAATCTTGTTTCAGGAATCTTGCTTCTGGAATCTTGAATCTGCAATCGTGACTATGGAATCTTCGATCTTAGGTCTGAAATTTTAAACTTGAATCTGAAGCCTGAACCTAAATCCTAAATCTAAATCCCAAGTTTGAAATCTGAATTGAAATATTTATTCTTGAATTTGAATCTTGAATCTGAGTCCCGAAAATGAAACTTAATCGTCAATTTGGGCCCTGAATCTGGATCTTGATTAAAAATCTCAATACTGAATGCGAACCCTGAATGTAAGTCCTTACTCCCAGTGCTGAATATGAACACCAAAATGCAATTCTATAATCCTGAATCTGAATTCTGGATTTGAAAATTTAATCTAAATCCTGAATCTGATTCCTGAGTCAGAAACATCAATCTGATCCCTGAGCGAAATTTTGAATCTGATTCCTGAATATGAAATCTGAATACTGAACCTAGAATTCAAACCTAAAGCTAAACCTTGAATTCCGAATTTGAACCCTGATTATAAGTCCTAGAACAAAATTCTAAACTTTAGATCTGAGTCCTAAATCTGAATCTAAGTTTTAAACTTGAATCTGACTCGTATATCGTGAATTTAAATCTAGAAACCAAATTTCAAATCTGAATCCCGAAATTGGGCGACTTCTTTTGACTCTAATCCTGATCCAGTCTTCTAATATTACAAATAAGACTTATTTTCTTTCTTTTCTGCCATGGAATTTATGTCTTTCTGTAAACTAACGACAGCTTGTAAATTTTTTTTTTTTCAATAATCCTACTTTGTATATGAAATATATTCCAGTTGATATATTGTAGATTAACTAAAATGATTTCATTGTTCTTTACACATTTATTTCCGTATTTCATTTTCGTGGTTAAAATTTATTGTATATGAATAGATTTATGTGACATTTGTACAAATTGTTCCCATTTTACATACATAAAAAACCATAATAAAATAAAGGCATATAAATTTATATTTATGCCAGATTTATGTTAAATAACACATACTTCTAGGCGTCACTTATAGCAACACTCACAAATGAACACATTCAAATAGACACACGTTTACAAAAACTTCTGACAAATACATAGGTACATAAATAATATAAACACTTAATAATATAGTGAATGCCATACACATAGACACGAAAACTTTTAAATGAAATATGATTCTTTATTGTGTATGAGGCCACCAAGGAGAAATACATCCGGTTACAAAATTGAGTAAGTGTGCGTGTCTACACTTGACCATACATTTTTCTGGGTTTTGTATTATTAGCAGAACTGATATTGATAAAAATTGTAGTCGTATATCGATTAATATTAAAAAAAAACTGAACAAACACGCACAGTTTTACACACACAATCGATTAGTGGTTGGTGTGAGCTTTGAAGCATATACATAAATCAAAACTAAAGTGGATAATATATATGTGAAGGAGGGGGTACATAAACAGTTTGTTATTGATAGAAAATGAGCGATTAATATTAATTTTTTTCTATTTTGCTTCTTGTCTGTTTATGTTTTTTTCCATTACAGATTATGTTTTGCTTTTTTTACATGTATGTGATTAATCTGCAAAATTAGCTATGTTATTTTTATAAAACAGCAAATTGTGATTAAAAACATAGAACAAGAAAAACGCACAACTTTATTTTGTTGGTATTGAAATAATTTTGTTTTTTTTATTTAAATTATTACAAAACATGAAAACGAATATATACATGCAATGGCTTTGTGTTGTAATTGCAATAACACAGTGGTATGTAAAAGTCTTTTAACACATATTACTATTTTAAAAGTAAAAGTTAATTTGATCACTAAAAATTTTGATTTTTTTCTCATAATGTGCTCAAGATCAAAAGAACATATGTTATAGTTGCGCAAATCGAACACGGAGAGTGCTGCCAACTGTACATTCACATGCATCATATTTGCTTATTCGACTCACAAATATATAGGATTATACTTGAAAAGTTACTTTTGAACATGTAATTGTCTAAAAGAAATCAATAACGTTGAGTATATGAACACTGAAATATCGACCCTGTTGTGTTCAAGAACGTTCAAATATATAGATTTTCCCTGAAAATGCACGGATAGTCAAAGTTCTAAAATCTTCGGTATATAAGTGTTCAAACAGAAACTCAGATTTTTATGAACACGAAAAAAAGTTGTTGGTGAGTTACTATTATTCGTGGCTTGTGTTTTGTTCAAAAGTAACCTAAAGAAAAGTTTCCCATACAAAAATCATATTTTGAGTTTATTTTTAAACATTTGAAGGTTACTCTTGACAATCTATCGCAAAATTCGAAATTTATTTTTTTTAGGGACCTCTCCAAACAGAGTATATGGGTGTTCAAATACGAATCCTGATATTTCTGAACAAGTACATATTTGAAAAGATTAACAATATTAAGTACATGAGTATTTAAATGCAAATCCTGATGTCCTTGAACTGGCTTATGTGCGAAAAGATCTGCAATTTCAGCACATGGGTGTTCAAATACGAACCCTATTAGTTTTGGTCAAGACAAAAATAAAGAAATTTCAGTTCAGTTAAGTTTCTATTCATTAAAATGAACAGAAATGGAAACAAATTTTTGAAATCAGATAATATCACCAAATTCTGCAGGGGTCTTAAACATTCTCGAATTTTGTTCACAATTTTGATTTTTTTTCTTTTTAATTATCAGCCTAAAATTGCGTAGCTTTGTTATTCCTCTTTATAATCACAAACATTATGTAAAAATAATTTTTGAAATCAGATGGTGTCGCGAAAGTCTGAAAGCTTGTAAGTTTTTGAAAAATTGTGTGAAAAGTATAAATTATGGCTCAAACTTGAAAATTTTGAACCTCTTGCAGCGCCAATAAATGATATCAGAATTCAAAAATACTTTTTACATGATATTTATATTTCTAAAGACCAATAGGAGGGCGATGGAATTTGAAAAAATTTTCAGCTAAAAAATTTTTAAAAATCGTATTTTATGGTTAAATTTCGGAACGTTGAAGACCCTTTTGAACCCCGAAGATATTATCTGATTTCAAATATTTATTCCCACTTCTGTTCATCTGGATTAATTACGCTGTTACAGTTCGATTTACTAATATAGACTTTTTGAACAGTTTGATAAGTATTTCTGTCTTATGAACAGTTTTATAACTTACTGAATGAAAAAATCAGTAATGTGGAGTTCATGAGTGATAAAATACAAACCTTGAAGTCCTTCAATATGAACATATTCGGAGGTTCAAGAATATTCATTACCTTCAATATTAAAAACGTTCAGTACATGGGTGTTCAGATACTTTAAAACAAACATACGATTGCATAAGTTTTCAGTAGGTACACAATTGTTCAAATATAAATTTTTTTAAGTGAACAACATTGTGTTGATTAGGAAAAGAAAGCTGATAAGAGATAGATAAACCCAGATCCCCATAGGTAATAGTTTAGTACGATGTTACCAGATATCTTTGTAGGCTGATGTTTTTAAACACGTAAATTTTGTGGAAAATGAAGAATGTTTACTAAATAAGTGTCCAAATGCAAACCTCTTATGTACACTCAAGTGTTGAACGTTATGTAGCGCTCATGAACAACAGTCGAGCAAATAAATATGAAAATACACATGAGAAATCCCCTGCAACTTTACGTTCAGGAACTTGAATATAATTTGTGTACTCAATCCAGTTTGCTGCTGGTCATATTCATGAGAAATGATGCTCATGTGCTGGTTCCTATATGAACTCTGTCATATGCATATAAATGCCTTAAAACAGTAGAGTTCCATGTGACAATTTGTACAACTAACAATTTAAAAAAATTATTAAATAAAGCCATGACAGTCGTACTTTTTTGAATGAAGATACCTAAACGATTCAAGTGCTTTTTATGTTATAAAACACCTAAGCACCTATTTTCTGTACAATATAACTTCACTGATACTGAAACACGTATCTTGGCAGTTGATAAATGTCGTTTGGCTTATTTCTGTGCAAAGCATATGCATATGTAAATATATCTCAGAAAATGCTGTCCATGTAACCCTCAAGTAAATTGGGACAGCAAAACTAAAAACTTCACATGCATCAGAATACATGTTAAAAACTTTACACTTCTACAATATACGGATGGGATCTATTCAATTGGAAATTATTGGTGTGTGTACAAATCTGGAATGTGTAAATCCGATTATGCTGCAAAATGTGCAGACAAGTTCGATGAAGTTCTAACGATGAAAAAGGAGAGAAAGGTTATGCAAATGCACATGTGTACATACAAAGTCAAAAGTTTTCAAGAAGTGTTTTTTTCGAACAAATTATGAAAACTCTTCATGAATAGATGATGTGCTAAACTAAGTAAAACTAACTATGTATAAAGATAAGTTTTTTTTTGGTTTACTTGACTTTGAAGAGGAAATAAAAGTTTGGCCCAAAAACTTTCTAGTTAAAAATAATATTTATTGGAAAATCTAGAATCAGAAGTAGTTGTAGCAAAAGTAAACCAGAACAACATTTAATTTATATAAAGATAAAGCTAAAATTAACATTTTGCTGCAAGTTGTTTGTTGCAAAACACAAATACCAAAAAAGCACATTTTATGTGTTTGCAGTTGTTGTTGTTGCTGCTATTTGCTGCTAGTGAAACTTTTTTATTCCCACAAGATGAGAATACAAGAGATTCCGGAGGTCTACTCTCAAGTCAAGTTGCAATTTTACACATGAATATAATACACAGAAAAGTAGAATTTTGTTATTGTGGGCAAGCAGCTGAAGAGTAGAAAGAAATACATGAAGAAAATGAGATTCACATTAAGTGCAATGAGGCAAGCTAGTGAGAGCGATGATGGGGTGGTGAAAGTTGAATGTTCATACTACTTAGTTACAGATATGAATGTAAATTGTATGTGAATGAGAATGACTGGAAATGGAAAACGTGCTCAAATGCAGCAGGAGCAGAAACATTTCATACATACTTACATACATGTACATAATGTGATTGTACGTATAAGTATAGATATGTTCAAGTAAGGTAGCTGGCTTGCTGATGAAAAATCTCATAAGCTATATTTGCATACACAATACAGTCACAGAATCACATATAACCTTTACTTGTACCACTCATATATGCTCATACGCTCTTGCTGGTATCGCTGTGTACTGTATGCATGCATTCGCCATATGCAAAATCTCAAAATGAATTTAATTTTCAAGTTGATGAAATTTTTATCATTCTTTTTATTTAAATTTTTCTTTTGTTTTTCTTTTTAATTCTGATATTTCTCTTCACTCATGCTTCATGCATTCTTCACACACTAATATCATACTTTTCTGCGTGCCCTTATTTATGTGAGTAATTGAAAAGGCGTGGCGCTTACATTTGTTTGCATTAATAACAGAATTGCAACAGCAACAGCATCAGGTAGTATCATTACATATACATACTTATATACCCAGCTAGTTGAAGTAATTTGAGGAAGCACAAAAATTAATTTCCTTGTTTTTTCTTCGCATACATACTTTAAATCGTTTGCTGGTATGTGTGCACATACTTTTTTAACTCACTGCAGCGTGTGCACACAAGGTAAGCACACATTTTGTTTGTATGTTTGCTTGTACGTCAGAATATTAGTATACGACCAGGTAACGTCATTGTAACTGTTTAATTATTTAAATGTAATTTTTGTGTGCTGTGAACTTTCATTCCTCTCCTCCCTCCCCTTCTTTCCCACCTCATTGAAAAATATATCCTTGACTTCTTGTGCTGTAACTGAGAGCTTGTCGTTTTTGTTGCTGTTACTTTTGTGTATGACTAAGTAATTTCTTAATTTTTTTTTCGTATGTGTTTAAATGTTATAAAAGAAACGCAAAATTTAATTATAAACTCAAACAAACTTTCGTATGAAATAAGTTCCTAGCTGAGGAAAGCGAATTTTTAATACTAATCAAAATGTGTGCCAAAAGCTTAATAAGAGTGATTAAAACTGATTCGTTTTTGTGTGGAAAGTTTAGAGAAAAAGTCTTTTTGATTTGAATTAAAATTGGAGAAACAAAATTGCACTGTGTTAAGACTTCTGTTTTAAGTCCTGTTAGTGTAGTTCATTTTGGGAAGTTCTTCTAATATACATAAACCATTTTGAAGTTCTGATTCAGCTCAACCGAATTTAACCGTAGAGCAGGTTCATGATATAAAAGGCATTGTTGTTACTTATAGCTGGCTTAAGTTTGCCACTTTTACACAAGACATAGATCGATAGATTCAATATTTTTTAAAGCAATTACTCCCCGGCTGTGAATCGAACTTTAGGCAGGTGGAACTCCAGTCCACTTATTCACCAGGCCACTGAGATAACCTAAGATTCAAAAATTTTCAGTGGGATATTGATTAGAATTACAATCGGAAAATGGGACTACTGGAAAGAAAGAAAAAAGAAAAACAGGTAAGAAATACCCTAACCGGAACCTCAGAGACATAAGTCTAGCACGCTTCCACTAAACCACCAAACCACCGAGGCGGTGGTATATAACTGATATTTGAACATGGGTGTTCAAATCTGAATTCTTATGTTACTAAGCCTGTTCCTTACATAAGTGTTCAACTAAGAAACATGTTTCTCAAAAATACATATATTTGCATTAGTCTGGATTGCATTATAGATATATTCTTAGCCCCTTTTCTGCATAGATTTTTGAAAAGAGAAATTTATAAGTTTTGAATTACATTACATTACATTACATTACATTACATTACATTACATTACATTACATTACATTACATTACATTACATTACATTACATTACATTACATTACATTACATTACATTACATTACATTACATTACATTACATTACATTACATTACATTACATTACATTACATTACATTACATTACATTACATTACATTACATTACATTACATTACATTACATTACATTACATTACATTACATTACATTACATTACATTACATTACATTACATTACATTACATTACATTACATTACATTACATTACATTACATTACATTACATTACATTACATTACATTACATTACATTACATTACATTACATTACATCACATTACATCACATTACATCACATCACATCACATCACATTACATTACATTACATCACATTACATCACATTACATCACATTTCATTACTATTGAACATTGTCGACTGATGTTCTTGAACATGTGTAATGTGCGAAAAGATCAAGAATATCAAATATTCTCTGACATTCAAATTCATAGTAGATATCGAGTTTTAGACACATTTTAGTATGAGATAAATCCCCAGTTAACCGATTAATTGACAATGGTGCGAAAATGTACCACTAAAAAGTGTATTTTTATAGACTAAAAGTGTGATTTTTATAGAATAGAAATGGTGCGTTTTCGCCCCATTGTGAATTAATGGGTTAAGTTCCAGTTAAGGATAACTCTGACACTATTGATGGTATTAATTATTTTATCCATTCTTTGTATGTGATAATAGTCATGTTAAGTCGAAACCAACAAATTTTGTATACTTTTGTATCGGAAAAATGTGCAAGTGAAGTGCAAGTTCTTATTGTGATCCAAAAAATGAACTAACTTTCGAAGCTGGTTTTTTTCTTTTTTTGGTTCAATGCAAAACGACACACTATTTTCTGATATTTTCTAAAAGCGGTAGCACTTTCAATTCCTTCACTATTTGACAACAATTTTTTTTCTCAAATTTGGCATTTTAAACAAAAGCACATAAAAATATTTTTTCAGATATTTAAAAAATATTCAATATATTTATTCAATTTAAAATGCCCATTCTTTGTTTTCACAGTAAAATTATTTTATTTGGAATTTTAAAAAGAAAGCCACTAGCAGATTTATTGAAAATTAGTGAAAAATAAAATAAATAAAAATAAATTACAATTCAACCAAATTTTAGTATGAACAGCTAATGTCGACATTATTTTGCTATGGCAAAGGCGAATTTATACTTGAGTTTGTGCAAACATATTTTTGGAACACGGTTCCTCATAAATTACAACACTTAAGTAACGCCTTAATTCAATATCTGTCAAATAATCTTTAATTTAAAATAGTTTTTGCTACAATTATTGTTATTCCATTCATTATGCCATGTATATTTTTACTGTAGCATTTTTTGCTCACCTAGGCTTAATTAATAATAATATAAAGTACTGTTCTTGTTGTACTAGGAATTCTTAAAAACTCAAACAAATAAATAAATTAATAAAATATCTTTAAAAATCGAAATGGAGCATATATCCTCCGAAACAATTGCAAATCTAAGAGTGGAAAGTGGGCATTCAATTTAGGTATAAGTCTTTCCCTCTTTTTTAGTAGCAACAAAACTTGAAAAAAAATTTGGAAAATTTCCAGCTTTTTAAAAAATTAAATTATCACACATGCACACAAGGAATAAGAGAGAGAGAGAGAGAATGTTCTCACACCACTTTCAGCACATAAAATCTACGATATTTCAGCATATCCTGCAAGGCTTATGTTACTTGTTTAACCACAACTAAAAAAGAACGAAAAAATCAGACTTCTCCCGCACTCTCTCACATAAGCTGCAGAACTCGGTTAGGTCGTTAACATTCCAATGACTATGTAGACTAAATGTAGGTAAGTCTTTTTCGGGAAAAAGTAGGTAAAACACAAACATAAACATTTCTAGCACGGAAACTCATAACAACATTTGCCAACGACGACAATTTTGATGATGATGATAGTCGCAGTGTCATCATATATGCACACACATACACATACAAGCACATATGGATATATTTTACAGGCACACATTTGTGAAAATACATAAACATTCAAATATGTATATGTGTATATGAAAACATATGTGCATATTTATGTATGTTTATATACATTTAAATGTAAATATCTTTATTTCATACACATACATACATAAATATCTATGCATGCATGGGTTTCTGCTTATATAAATATGTATATATATGTGTGTGTATGTTTTTGTGAATTGCTCAATTTTATTTTTCGAAATTCAGTTTTTAATGTAATATTTGTGTAGAAAATTATGTTATTATTATTGCTGTCAGCAAAAATTGAGATAATAAAGTGAAGTGTATGTACGTGTATGTGTAGAGCAGGAGTCACTGTATGTGTATTACAGTAGATACAGAATGCTGCAGTGCAGTGTAATGCATTGAAGCAGAAGAGTTTAGCAACGAACGAGGAGTGAAGCATATGAAAAGTAATGCAGGCATTCAGCAGACTGTGTAGAAAAGAAAAATAGAGGAAAAAGAGATAGAGGAGAAAAAAAATTAAATTGCAAAATTAAATGAAAGAAAATTGCAGTTGAAGCATGTAATTTAGTGCTGTGTTATTTTATTCTATAAACATCTTAAGTAAATTATCTTTTGTAGATAAGTAAACAGGATTTGTTTGGATTTTATCTAAGTAAAAGCAAAGCTCATGCTATTTTATTAATATTTATTCAATATCGTTTAAGTAGTAAATGTAATCTGTGTACATCAAATATTTATAAAGAAACATAAATTAGATTTAAAGGTATATGTATGAAAATGAATTGGAGAATGATTAAATCAAATTTTTTAATATAAGAACTTATGTAATATGAGTAGGAAAAATTTTACTATGAAAAAAAATTCTCTGCTGGTAGTAAAATTGGCAGTATTTAAAAACCATTCGTTTTGGTAGTACGAAAATAACTACAAAAATAGCATACACTAAGAAAAGGAAATTGTTAATTCAACAACTGTTATGGGTAAAATCGAGTATACACATCTGAAGTAAGAGTCCAAAGACTAATGGTTTTTTAGCAAAATTAGTATTAAATCCATTTTAGATTAAAAGTATATCAAGAAAAATTCATATGTAAATTTAAATAGCGTTGACGCATTTTCGGATAATTTGATGTTTTACGGAATAATAAACATAAAGTAATTTGACTAGAACATCTTTTCCCAGCATCGATAATAATAAAGAAAAATTAAATTTTAAAAGTTTGTTTTACTTTTTAATACCTACAAAATATAATAAGCTAAAATATATTAAATTTTTTTACATATTCAAAGCATGAACATTCAGACAAAGTCTTTGTGGCTTCGCCAGCTAGTTCACACATCGTTTTCAACATACAAAATTTCAGAGAATTTGCTGATTACAAATATATTGATTTTTAATTTCACAAATTTCATCACAAATATTTAAATAATCCAAATCCATGCTTTTACACTTCTACTTTTACACTTAAAATGAACGTCCACTTCGAAAAACAGATACCAACAACTTCTGTAGTAATTTCAAATGATGGGTTCTATCCATAGAGAAAGATGGACCGATGGTAAATTCTCCAGAAGTCGCAAAGTGCTTCGTGAGACAACCTAACAGGAAATCAGGAGAATTTCTTCTCAAACTGAGAAGAATGGATCTGAGATTACTGATGGGTGTCATCACAGGTCATAACACATGTGGTCAGCATATGACTAACATGGGCGTCATCACCGACCCAACCTGCCAATCGTGTCTTGAGGACGACGATACTACGCAGCATTATCTTTATAGCTGTCCGGCGTTCACGAGAATCAGATTAAGGCTGTTGAGTATTGATGTCGTGAGTATGAATAATGTTCATACCCTCCCTCTTCCTTGAGCTTCTAAGGTTCATCAGTGAAACAAAGAAGTTCGAGGTTGAGAGACTCTAGACCTTTCTTCTTCCCATTTAGCCCCTCAAATATCCCAGTTTTTCTACTCTCTTTATCTTGAGTAAAGTAAAATAGTCGAGACTGAAAAATCCTATCCTTTGAAACATCAATTTTTACTTTGATCGCTTTTTGTAGTACTCAAGGGTTAAAAACAGACACTAAAAATGTGAAAAAGATAAAAAATGGCAAAAAAAAGAAACAAAAAAAAAATATATATATTTTAGGGAACCTGGTTTTTCAAGAACCTTTTTTGCAGGATATTGAAGAAAAAACGGGTATTGATGAAAAATGGATTCAAGGGAAGAGAGGGAAAAGAAGCAAGAGTCACCCTCCAGGTTTAATCAATAAATGGTAACAAATAAGTTCTGGCATCTGTTGTAGATTTCAAGATCTACCCTTAGCCACAATATATTTTTAAGTTTTCTAAATTCCTACAAATTTAAGCAACCCTTTATCGTTTTTAAAATCCTTTAAATTCTTGATATTTGTTTAATTTTTAGTATCCTCATGTTAAAATTTATCACAATCTTCACATTCTCTTTGTATTGTGCTTAATGATACACATTTTGCAGAAAAATACTTTACAATTTTTTATTTTTATTTATAAACGACTGAATTTTATTTTATTACAAACAATTTTTACTTGTAGCATGCAACAATTGCACTTAAATTACATCAACAACTACAAGTACTTAAGCATTTGTGTTCATATGATACACAAAGCGGAATTCCCTGTTTTTTTTCTATACAATCAAAAAGAAAACTTACTTAAGGAAAAGTGCAATTTTTTGCTACAAAGTAATGCATTCTTGTGATATTTGTATACTACAAAAGTTTTGGTTGATTTTTTTTGGTTTATTTTCTTTTGATTGTTTTTTTTTTTTAAGTAAACTTGAAATTTTAAAAACTGAAGTAGAAAAAATTCAAGTAAAGGAAATGAGAATGGAATGATAAATTCAACTGAACTTTTAACAAGAAATATTAAGAAATGCAGACATTATTTGCTTCCGATACTGACTAATGTAAGTTGGATTCCCTTGACCTTAAAAATTCGAAACATATATTTATATATTCTAATAATTTTATAGTTTGGTTAGTTCTTGATAATAAATAATTTGATGGGATTCGTACCTACTAACATATCGCTGCCTTAATTTGCTGAGGTCTTAATACGCATTTTTTAAAATTTACGGGAGAAGCAAAAAACATTTTGCTGTTTAGAGTACTGCTTCGAGAATTTTTAACTTAAAATTTTTAATCTAAAATTTTAGGCACAGACGGAAGTGGGCACGCTTTATCATCATCCATCAAAAACTCGTTATTGAAAAATTTGATGTTGGGGCCTTAGCAAATTAAGGCACCGATATATATATATATACATTATTTATCTAATTAAAACCAATAAATAAGTTCTAGAAATAGTTAAGTGTACATAAATCAAAAAAGAAAATATAATCAAACTGGCTAAGAAATTTGTGATTCTAATGAATATTTTGAATCCTTTATTCTTAATCCATTAATCCATCTAACGTCTTGCCTACTTAAATACTCAAGTTGACATTAAAATCAATAAAGAAGAAAGTGTAACTAGCAAATAAAAGTAAACACTCTACTACAACTGACTAGTGTCAGTGCCTAAATGTATGCTATGTATTACTTCCACTTTACTTGTCATATACAATTTTCACATACTCTATGCTCTTTCAATCTGTCGTTTTCTCTCTCTCTCTCTCACTCTCTGGTTCTGTCCTTTATCAAAACAGGCTAAATGTTAAATGGTTTTTGCTACTATATATGTAAATATGTGTGCATAATCAAAACCAAAAAAATAAAAGTGAAAACAACAAAAACCGTAACGGCAACTAATGAAAATAAAAACAAAAAATGAAAATGACAACAGCAATTCCAAAAAATAACAAAAACAAAAATAATCGCAATACAAATAAAGAGAAGAAGAAAATGAAGAAGTACAAGTGGAAAAGCAACTGTTTTTGGTAAAAGTGTCAAAAGTGACAGATCAACATAAAAACGCAATAAATGTGAAATAACACGAAGAAACGAAGACAAACAGATAAACAAACATTTACGATATATGTGTGAAGCTTAAAGTGCTTAATATGTCACCTGAGGTACTACAAAAAAACATCAACGAAAAGAAGACAAAACGAAAAAAAAAAAAACCAAAATGACTAGCTTCCCTCCGCAAGCACAACAAAAACGAAAGCGAAAACAAATTGCAAATGGCACACAACCGAGCGGAAGTGGAAGCTAAACTTAAAGAGCCATAAATGAAACAGGAAATACATAAATAGGCATATGTATAAATGTTTGTGGAAGCACACACAATAAAAGAAAAAAAAAAAACATTTACATTTGTGGCAAATGTTGAAAGGAAGGACGAGAAATTGTTTTGGCACAAATTAAATACTTAAATTACTGTTGTTAGCAAAGATTTGTGGAAGGTTTTCATTGTATATATAACAGTTGCGTAAATGAGGGCAAAAGTTATGCAAATGAGCTGAAATATTAAAGATGTATGGAGAAATTTAATGTAACAAATTATGGAACAAAAACTTTAAACTCCATTCATTTCACATAAGTTTTTGCATAAAATTTGCTGATTGAAACTATTTTCTTTGATCACATAAATTTATTTTTAATCGGTTTGGCTAGGTATACCGAAGGTATTAAATAGTTGGATCTTTTTTATGTTAAAAATCAGAGATGTTAAAAATTCTGGTAAAAATAAGCAGCAACAGGATTACAGGGTGGTCAGCAACGGAGAACTTTTCTAGCCATTAATATGGCTGATAATCATAGATAATATTTTTTATGAACTCAACAGAAAGAGGATAAAAATCTTAGCGTATGCGATAGATGTAGTGGTTTTAACTTCAGGTTTGTTCTAACAGAAATAAGTGAAAATGAAGAAGGGGCCTTGAAAATATACTCAGTAACTGGGTTGCCAGATTAGTCCTGTGATCAAAGGATGATCAAAGGTTTGGATTTCGAAAGGTATATTTTGGCTCAATTATAAGATAACTGTCTAGCCCAACACATTAACCAAAAATCTGTTCAAAATTCACACCAAAATTCCCCATTAAAATTTGAACCAATTTCAGTCCAAAAAAAATTAGCTAAGGTATGACAAAAAATTAAATCGAAATTCAAACAGAAATTAAGGCCTAAATCTTACAAAAAATCAGATTATAATTCAAACCAAAAAAAAGACTAAAATTAAAATTCGAAATCAAAATTTAACATTTAGACATAAATAAAAACAGACGAAAAATTCAATTTAAAATTTATACCAAAAATCAGTTCAATATTTAGATGAAAACTCAGATCCAATCTTTAAACAAATTTCAGACAAAATTTGGAAATAAATTCACACTAGTCCTCAGACTAAAAAAATAGGCCCCAAATCAGATTAAAATTTATACCTAAATTCAAACCCAAATTCAGACAAATGTCAGACCAAAAAACCAAGACTAAAAATCTAGACCAAGAATCAAACTAAAAATTATATCAAAGTTTAGATTTAAAACTAAAAAAATTATCAAGCAAATTACAGCTCAAACTTTAGCCACAAATCATAAGTTCAAACCAAAAGTCAAATGAAACATTCAATTCAAAATTTATACCAGAAATCAGATCAATATTTAAATCAATATTTAGACCCGAAATTTAAACAAAATTCAAACCAAAATTTGGCGATAAATTCATTCTTAAACTCAGATCCAAAATTTAAGCTGATTTAAAAAATCAGATAAAAAATTTGAACGAAAACTAAAACACAAATCCAAATTAAACTCAGACGAAAATATGAATAAAAATGTAGACCAAGGTCAAATCCTAAAATCGGAGTCAAAATTTTGACTAGAAATCAAACAGAAAATCACATAAAAATTAGGAAAATTTTAAAATTAAAATTCGAACCAATTTTAAAATTTAGACCCCAAATTCAGACCGAACATTAAACCAAAACTTAATCAAAATTCAGATCAAAAATTGGGTACAACTCCCAAATTGAGACCAAAAATTAAACAAATAATCAAATCGAAATTTCGACCATAAACCCAAACCAATTTCAAACCAATCTAAAGAGATAAATTCAAACCAAAACTTAAGCAGAAAATTTAAAGCAAAACTCAAACCAAAATTGAAACATAAATTTAAATTAAAACTTTAACCAAATTCAAGTCAAAATAAAATCAAAATTCAACGAAAAATTCAAGCAAGATTCTATCCAAAAATTATATAAAAAAAAACACACACACAGTTTCAGTAACAATGGACGTAGAATTACGCCGGTGAGAGAAAATATAAGTCTTTTTTAATTCTTATTAATTGTTAATTTGAATTTATTTACACTTCTTGCCAACATTACAATAACACTAATAAAACTTATTGTGTTATTATGCATGAAAATGTATTTTGGAGTTTTTTCCCTATAGTATATAAACATAATAATATTTTTCTGTGTTAATCTTGAATTTTTTAAAAATAAATTTGTATGAGCCCCGCCCCATACGTTCATATGAAAAAAAACCTCGATCCCCGACTCTCTCATTGTTGTCAATAACAACCACATGGCTGGATTCGCTTGCTTAGACGAATTCGTCTCGTGTTTTCCATTTTTTCCTTATGGTAATAATAGCAATAATTATGCTTTGAGTTATTACAACAACCACAAGCTAAAAACTAGGCCTAAAAATAAGTTCAAAAGCAGGCAAAAGAAGGACCTTTTTAAACTGATGCAGACATTTCCGATTTTATGTAATGTAAGCAGTAGTAGATCCGAGAGGTGCTCCTCCGTTACCGATGAAAAATGCATGCATTATGATCGTTGACCATGAACCAAAAACAATTTTATAGGACAAAAAAAAAAAAAAAAAATGTAAATAAACGGATTAGTAAATTGCTCTATCAAATCAATGAGCTGCAGTGGCCAAAACGTTATAAATCACTACCTTAATAGTTCATACATAACTATAAAAAATAAAACAAGTATTGCAAAAACTAAAGTATATTTCAAGGCGCAAATAAAGTTCCTTCCAACCAACAGTAAAAATGAAAATCGTACAGAAAACAGACAAAAGCAATTAACGCATCAAATATCTTTCGTAAATAATTTACGTCAAGCTCTCAAGAGTTGATGTGCTCCATGGGGAGTAATAAAAACGCAAAATCAAATTTACACACAATATGCACACAACTACAACAGCCGATAAATAAATATGCACACACAAATAAAAATATACAAATGTATACAAAGATTAACCCAAAATCATTTATAAAATAAATACAAAAAAAACAAAAATATTTTACAAGAAGAAATACAACAGCACCCAGTGAGAAAAGCAGCAATTCCCCTACTGCTTCAAGGTGCCGTCGAAATTGGAAAAAACTAGTCTTATAAGATTTTCATGTAACACAGCCTTGCAGAAAGAATTTATGTGTATAAGTTAATTAATTTAAATAAAATACCTACACCAACATGGTTCATTTTTGAAGTGAAACTTCTTTAGCGAGGGTAAATCGAAAATTTTGCAACGGAAGTCGCGTTATTGTTGCCCTCATGTGAAACTTATAAGAAGCGAAGTTATGCTGTTGTTAATGCTTAGCGGACAAAGTCATATGAAGATCGGCTGCATACAATCATGCAGAGAGTCGACTTCTTGCAGTTTTATTTCATGTTCTTTAATGAGAGAGCT
This sequence comes from Toxonevra muliebris, assembly GCA_963691655.1. Classification (NCBI taxonomy): domain Eukaryota; kingdom Metazoa; phylum Arthropoda; class Insecta; order Diptera; family Pallopteridae; genus Toxonevra; species Toxonevra muliebris. The sequence goes on from OY829329.1 coordinate 76,678,139, forward strand.
GGATTCTGTATAGCTGAATTTTCCTTTCATGTGTTAAGTACTACTTTATGTTTGTGCTATTAAATGTAGAGAGTATCAACAGAAAAAAAGCTTTAGAAAATAGAAAACAGAAGAGTGCAAGAGCTTCAACAACAGCGGTCACGTGAAAAATCGCGTTTTTGTTGCACTCTAAGGAAACCAGTAAGAAACGAAGTTATGCAGTTGTTATTCGGCTACATACAATCAAGCAGAGAGACGACTTCTCTCAGTTTTATCGCATGTGCTTTAGTGAGAGAATTGATATAGAAGTCTCGGCTTGATTGCATTCACCTGAACTTTCTTTTCATGCCGATAAGTGTACAGAGTATCAACAGAGGAAAAGCAACAACAAAATAGAGAGGAGAGGACTACAAAAACTTCAACAGAATGTTTTATAAATGTTTTCTAATAATTCTTTAATTAACAACATAGTTTCACTTCTACTACGAGTACTTGCAGACACATAATTTTTAGTAGTGAACACCTTTGGAAGCTGGAATTTCGGGTTAGTTCGAAGGGAAATATCCAGAATAAGGCCCTTTTGGATATAAGATATAATTTTGGAAAGTGATGCTTGCGGTGGTTACCAAGTGCCTCCCTTTATAAGCAACTCCACTAAGTGGTAGAACGAGAAATTGGTGGTACTTCCCGTAATTACCTGGTGCCACTAGTCTGTGACCGGTTAAAAGCTCTTCCCACCTTGTTGGGAGTAGTGAATGAAGTTTGAAACTCGCACAGACTTCCTTACCATCCTACGCTTCAGTTGACTATCTCAAAGTTCCTCGAACAACCTTTCTGAGCGCTGTTATTTCACTCTCAACCACGAAGAAGAGACACATTAAACATCGGCCACCATCGGTACTATACCAAAAACAGCGTCAGAGCGAGTACAATAAATCATCGGTTAGCATCGGCATAACATAAATAACTGCATCAACATCGGTCGGGCAAGTCATTGTACCTAGGGATCAACCATGGCGGCGACGTGCTTAGCTTAGGAACCGAGGACAGCCGTAAGGAGTGGCAGTAGATTCCCATCTAGTTTCATTGTGATTGTTGGTGCTGACCATAACCAGATATAGAATTTATTACAATTTGAACTTTCATTTTTAATATCGCTACCTTAATTTGCTAAAGCTCTAACATCAAATTTCAAGATCGAGTTTTTAATGGATTATGTTAATCTGTATGCTGTGCACTTTCATCTGTACCGAAAATTTTGGAGACATACATCGACATACGGTCTAAGTTTTTAGTTTAATTTACAAATTCTGGAAGTAGTACTCTGAAATTCAAAATATATTTGGCTTCTAATGTAAAAATTGGAAAATGCGTGTTAGAGCTTTAGCAAATTAAGGTAGCTAAAAACTAGTTTCAATACAGCAGAATTTTTTTTTGAACTTCTTTATCAATATAATGAAAATCATAAATCAAATCTGGAGTCATTGGATTGAACTACTTTTTCATTACTATCTTGCTTACCGACATCAATATTACTAATTTATTAATTATATTTATTAATGGATATATCATGTTAATAAAAGTTTTTATTAATCCAATGGTCGGGGATGGCTTAATAAAAGTTTGATGACAAAGTTCATGAGCATTTTTTTTCTTGTATTAAGTTTTTAAAGTTCATTGAATAAATTCTGTAACCATTTTTTGAAGGTATATTAATAAATTTTTTGACTGGGAAGTTCCAGCAATGGCAACTATGTTTACATTTTTTTTCTTTCTTGGTTTCTTTTTATTTTGTGCCATACCACAAAAGAATATAAAGTGGAAAGGAAATCGCATATAGAGCAGACATACACTAAAAGGATAAACGAAAACTGACAAGCCATCATGACAAAGTATCATCGCACATACATGCATGCACACCAATACATATATACTCGTATAAGTGAAATGAAAATGTAGTGTAGCATGTTAAAAATGTAAGTGGAAAAAGCTTCAAAGGTAGAGCGAGAAGGAATTATGTAAAGAATGTGGTTTGATGTGGTGGCGGTGGTGGTGTAAATCACAAAGCATTACAAAATTCCCATACATAAATAAATTTTCATAATTGATCGATGAATTTGCAAAGAGAAAAAGTAAAGAATAATAGTGTGAAAAAAGGATACAAGTGAAAAGAGAAGAAGCATTTTATATTTTTCAGACTAGTGTCTGGATAGAGCGAATAAAGGATTTGCTTTAAAAAAAGTAAAAGAATAGAAAGAAGAAAAAGATTTAAAGAATAAAATGAATAGAAAAAGTGAAGGAAATCAAAAAAAAAAAAAGAATACGTTCAAATTATAGTAAAAAAAAGAAGAACTTATGCTGGAATGGAAACTTCTTTTGTTAAATTTAGCTTAATTTGTTGTTTCTTTCTTTCATTTTTGTTTTTTTTTTTTTGTGTATTTTTTTGGTTCGGTTCTACATTTAAACTTATTTTCACTTGTTAAAATTAAAGGGTGAACAATGAAGTTCCCCCAATTTCTTGAAACGTTTTTGGTACTTTGCTCTGGTTTTGGCAGTGACTGCTGCTACTTGCATTTTTGCATTACTTTTGAATTGACAGTTTAAGCAAAGTAAAAATGGCACTCCAACACACACACAAGCAAATGACAGTGAAGAAAATAAATGAGCGAAAAATATTTACAATTTGTGGTTAAATAATGATGTTGGATAGCAGAGTAGAAGGTGGGTGCTGAGGATAGAATAAGAGGAAAGTGTGTGTGAAAATATAGAACAAGTTAATGCTTAAACGATTTATAGCGCATTACAGTAAAGTAAATTAATTTATAATTACAAAAAACAAAAAAGAAGCAAATGACAAAACAGCTAAAGCAAGTTCACTAAACTGTAATAGAAACGCTTGAAAAAAAACACACACTGTAAAATTTTGCGGATTGTAAACGCGGAAATGACAATATAAAATTTATAATGCACATACATACATACTTTTTTTTTTACAATATCAATTTCTCCTGCATTTTTCTTTAACACTCTAAAAAACACATTTTTTTATGTGTTTTAAAGCTTTTCAGTTTTTCTTACTCTACAAATCAACACAAATTCAACTTTATAAATTTTATTATTGTTTATTACGTTTGCTGTGCAGGTTGTTGTTATTATTGTTTTTGTTATTGTTGTTGTTGTCATTGTCCAATCTTCTGGAACAATGCACAGCATAAGTATATACACGTAAATATAGTACATATTTGGATTTATGAACACATATACAGTAGTTTTCGTTCAAATCGAACTTTAAAAGAGACTGGAGCAAAATAGCACGTAATAATAAAAGTTCGCATTGAGTGAAATATCGGATTTCAGAAAATTTTATAAAATTATGGTAAACTTCTTTGACCGCATTTAGAAGGTTTTTGTTATAATTTTAATATTTTTTTTTTTTTTTAATGAAACTAAAATTGATAGTTTTTTGGAGATAATGAAAAATAAATCTAGACGTTAATTTTCAAAGTCATGACTAAAGTTCATTTTTAATTCGTTTTTTACAGGCTTAATGAACAAATGTAGTCAAAATAACAGCAGTGTATATAAATTCACTAAAGTTAAGAGAATAAATAATTCCAATTGTATATATGAGAGTACGCCATCTGTATGTCAAATGTGAAAAGAAACACCAAAAGAAATGTACAACTAATTCACATTCACATCTGACTTTCTACTATTTTAGCAGCTACAAATCTATTAATGAATTTTCACTTCTATCTTAATGCTTTCTCTAAGTATGACAAACTGAACCCAACAATCCAAGTCCAGGTATTACTACGAGGAGCTTAATCAGCTTTAAGTTGAAATCTTTAGTTATAATGGCATTCTATAGCTATGTTCCGAATTTGTGATTGGCTTCATTTTTCAGCTATTTGCTATGAGTGCTAATTTCAATTTCTCAATAGAGTGGCACATCTGCTACTTTGGATTGTCCACCGTATGCTGTTCTCCAAAAATGTTTACAAATTTCATCCATTTACGGTTGAAATATGGGCAGCCAAAGAAGAGATGCGATGCATTTTGGGAGACCAAAAGGTTAATATGTTGGAGGAAAATATTCTACGGAAAGTTCTACTATAAATTGCTGAACATACAAACAAGCGCTGATTCAAAACTAACAAGTAAAAAAGAGTTAGACGTACACTTTTAAAACGCCGAGACCCGTAAAATTTATTTCCCCGATTTCTATCAGAATCCACTTTCAGAACCTAGTTATTTTTTCGTGTGTTGAACTGTGTAATTAGTCCAGCTTTTTCGCGGCTGTCACCATTAAGGATTTACCTTTAGAGTGTAATCTGGTTTTGCGTTCCATAGTGTTGAGCCGCAAACGAAGCACTGTATAACGCTTTTCCTGACTCTATAGTGCTTCACACCTTTGTTCATGCCATAAGGAAATACTTTGTTTTAGCAATGGCAAGAAATTATTTGCATTAAGTACTTCTATACCCTATGTCAAACATGTCAGGTCACTATCAAGCTGCAAGTTTTTTATACGTGAAAAGTACTGTATAAAAAGCAATTGATTAAAAACAAAAAAATTTAAAAAAAACCAAAATGAAAAAATGAAAAAAGTTGAATATATTTATTCCCATGCCGCAAGCCTTTCAATAATAACAACAACAACAACAACACGCTACGTGTTTCTTTCTTTTGTCTTTTTATTTTTTTATTTTTTTTGCACACCATTGGCGTAAAATAAGTTAGAAAGGAGTAGCTGCATTGTGTAGAATATCAGGAACAAAGCACACCATAAAGAATAAACTTCGAGAGGGGAATGATTGTGGGTGATTGCAGTGAAAGAAAAGAAAAAAAATATTCATTTTGTTGATGCTGGTGCTGCGGGTTTTTTGTCGTCATCATCGCTTACAGCTTTTACTGAATATTATCGATGAAAATCGAAAAGAACAAAATGAGAAAAAAAGTCAAAATAAATTTCTGAGCACTGCTGTGAAATGTGATAAAAATAACAAAAAAAAAGAAGAAAAATCGTTTAAAATTTCAATATTTTTACTCATTGGTTTTTTCTGAGTTTGTTTTGTTTTTATTTGATTTAACTGCGCAAAAAAGAAAAAATATAAAATAAAAAATGCTTAAATTGTATCAGTAAAATGCAACAACTCCAACAACCAGTAATATAATTGCTCAAGTGATAAGACATCCACACAAAAAAAAACACTTTAGTTTTTTTCTTAATTTTTATAGGTACTTAAAATAAATAATATAGCAATTTGTTTTGTTTAACTATAAATGGTCGGTTAAATACCTTTCACAGAAAACTAACGATATAAGCTAAGCCATAATTAGTGCTTAAATAAGTTTTTAAAACTGCAAAAAAGTGTTAAAAAATTAAACAAACAAGTAGCAATTACATAAGGATTTAACTTTTTTTTTTTTTCTTAACAATATATAAATTTATAAATAAATAACTTAAAAGATCTTAAACAAGTGTGCAATTAAATCTGTGTTACTTTTTATTTAATTTGTATATTATTATTATTTATGGAAATGCAAATATAAATATAAAATAAAATAAACCATTATTTTTCATTATTACTAACAATAATATAATTGCTTGATTTTTAAGCGCTTCATTTCGCAATTTTAAATTTTTTTTTTAAGTTCTTATTTCAACTAACAGCTAAAAATTTTGTCTCAAGTTATAACTACGGAAAAATTAACATTTAGATTTAATATTCATAATTTCTTAAAATAACAATATTATATTCTTTTGTTTATAGTTAGTTAGAAAACAATTTTATTATATTGCTAGTAATTAAATTTAATCAGTTTTCAAAAAAAAAACAGCTGTCGGCTGCTGTTTGATTTAAATCACTGTGAAGAGTTAAAGCTCAAACTCATTTCGTCATCGGCATGAAGCAAATAACAATATAAGTTATCATGATCAACGATTTTTGTAAACAGCAGCTAGTAGTTTTATCGCGCCGGCTAGTTCGAATAGACACGTTCAAATATATTTTTTCTTCAACATACTCGCCGTGTTGTTATTTTCAATTCGTAGTCTATTCATCAGTGTGCCAAAACGAAATAGTTCAACACGATTGAGTGGTCCTTAGTATTCTTTAAAACGTACGTATTCATCATCTGTTTAGTTTGAATCATAAAATTCAGGAAAATATTATCGTTTTCAAGCGGATAGCTTGATCTTTCCTGTCGTTCTGTTTGCGTTGTATCGCCTAAATGTGAATAAACTTTAAAACTCAACTTATGCTTTGCTCTTTTTGACTTACATTTCCACTTCTTACAGTCAGCTTAGTTATTTTCAAAGCTGTGCAGTATTTAAGTATTTTATATAATACCAACACCGATATCCATTTTTATAGTAATGGCACTTACTTAAAAGCACACATCTTTAGAATGATTTGAAAGTGCTTATTACTAAATTTAAAAGACGATGTTGAAAACTGATTTTATTAATAGATTTTTAAATAGTGCTTGCTGAAATGTTTGAAAATACTTGAAAATATTCGAATACTTGAAGGCACTACAGAACGTTAAAGTATTTAAAAATACTCAAAATAAAGAACTTGGAATTTCTAATTAGGAAAGCTAATTGGAAGCTAGGAAAAATCTTCCGATTAGTTGTAGGAATTTTATACCACTGGTACGAAATGAATGAAACCTCTATTCGATATATGACTATACCCGGTAGAAAATAGTTGAAGTCATCGAAGGTCAAAATCACCTTAATCTAACTTTTTCTCAGAAATTAATCTTTTTTTTTTGTTATAATGCCTTTATATAGGATGTTTCGTTAAAAATAATAACAAACAGTCTTCGAAATTTACTGCCGCACTGTGTAATTAACAATTTTTGAAAGTACTGAAAAATGTTCGAAAATACTTAAATTGTTCGAAAATACTTAAAAATATTCGAAAATACCTGTAAGTACCGGAAAATTATTTAGATACTTGAAAATCATTAAAAACACTTGAAAATATTTCGAAGAAGCAAAAAATATTTGAAACTTTTTGAAAATTATTTGAAAACACTTTAAAATTATTGCAAAAACTTGTAAATAGTTGAAGATTCCTGAATACCCTCAAAATACATGAAAATTATTTTAAATACTCGAAAAAACTTGAAGATACTTAAAAGAGCATATTTGAAATTCGTGAAAAACTTGCAAATACTGGAAAATACTTGAAAATGAAATTTTAAGTACTTTTGTTACAGTTTTGGCAGTAACTATTAAGGAGGATACTGTTCAATATGTACTGCAAACTACAGTTAATCTGATTACTTCAGGTCAGGTATTGGGAGGATTGTATGAAAGCCAGAAATTCTTAGCTATACTGCATGTTCTTCTAAGTATGTTATCCCACTTTTGGTTGGTTACATAGATGAAGGAAGTATTGCCTTATAAGTGGAAATGCGCATACGTACGCGGCCAGGGAGAAGGGAGACCCAGTTTGTTGAGGGGATTCTTCAAATTAATTACTTGTTGTAATTAATATGTTTAAGTTTTTTTTTGATACATTTTCGTATGCCACTATGGCTATATGATTGAGTTAGAATGAAAGGCTTACGTGGAAAGTCCTTGTTTTTTTTATTATTTTTTTAATTTAATTTTTAATGGAAAACGTTTTTGATTCAATCTCTAGTCCAAATTAATTAAAAGAAATATTTGATATAATTTGATTTTACGTGTTTCAAGGTAAGAGTAATTCACATTGGAATTAAATGCTTTAGTAAAGATTTTTAATATTTTAATTGCACTTAAAAACTAAAATGTGTTCTTGTACTACTGTAAATATATAAGTGTGCGTGCATGCCCTTAACTTAGTTTTACTTAAATATATTTTCAACCCAAATTTCACTAGATTTTCTCTACTAAACATTTGCTTTAGCCTTCAGTTTTTGTCGATTCTCGTAATTCAATTTGCTTGTTGTACATACGCCAAGACCGTAACTTTATAGCTCGTATTGCATGCTACACTTACACAGCAAAGTGAATGCAATCAAAACTTTAAAATTATTATACTAAATTAAAAGCAAATTTTGTCGTATTATACTAGGACATATGTAAAATTTTGCTATTTCTTCTTAATTTTGTGACATATTTACCATATGTAGACATTGTAATTGCATATCTACAAATGCATATATGTAATAAAAAAGCTTAATAATTTGTATAAATTCTTTTTTAACATAAATTATTGTTTAATGTGGCAGAATGTCATCAAATTTGACTTAGTTGACAATGTTTTATTGAAATAAATGGTTCTTTTTGGCGCAATATTCTTTATATTCAAGATATATTCATTAAACTCACATTTAATTGTGCGTAATTCTTTTGTTTTTTCTTGTCTATGACAAACAGAAGTTGTTCAATTACTTTTGTGTGCATGCATGTGTTTCTTTCACATATATGTACATATAAAAATGAATTACAGAAAAATATCTTCTATTTTTTTGATTAATTTTTTTCTTTTTCCAACAAGTCTGCTATCAATTTGCGTTTTATAAATGCCAACATAAACCCATAATAATCATAAAAACAAAAACCGTAGAAAATGTTCACGCATCAAAAATAAACACAATTCAATGCTTCAACTTCTTTTTATTTTGCAATTTCTTTCTTTCCGCACATTTTATTTTTGTGGCGCGGATACACACAACATAATTTGAAATTTCAAATTCAAAACGCGCGCCATTATGGCTGCCAAGTTTCGTATCATACACATACATACAAATGCGTTTATATTTGCTTGGTTGTATGTGCATAGAGTTATAGAAATGTCATTACGCATTGCGTCACATGCGATATGGCGAAATGTCAAAAATATTGCTAGAGACACAGACATTCTTACACTAAAATATATTAAACACTTAGCGAAAAAGCAAACGTGTTAGAAATTGCTTAAAAGTTCGATGGTTGATTCTATTTAAAATAAATTTCTTTTAATTTAAAAAGTTTCTTGTGAAATAAATAGTATTTGCATTTGGTTTAACAGTTGCTTTGTTTGATTTAATAGTAAATTACAGTAAACATATTGCGGAAAAATTGTGTTAATAATTGCTTTAAAGTAAAAATCATCAATCCATCTACTCAAAATAGATTTCTTTTAATTCAGCATTTTTCTTTTAAATTCTACAGTATTTTTAGTTGGTTTAACAGTATTTCCGTTTGATTTAACAGTATTTGTTTTAGGTAAATGGAAATTAAATTCCACTGTCTTTGACGTACAGACAATCCATGACTCTCATAATGACTTAGACCATCCTATTGGTTTGCAGTCTCAAAAACTATCTGTGCTTGAAATTGCCTCAAAATCTTTTTAGAATACGGTATAATTTAGTGTTACAAATGAATGATTTATTTACTTTTATAAAACACAGAGAAATATTATGTCTGATCCAGAATAATATCAAGTAAAGACCCCGATTTATTTTGAAACCTCAATGCCACCTTTAGACAATGAATATCAATCGATTTTCATGAAACTGTTCGCGTCATGGAACATTTACTATAGTTTTATTGACAAAATTCAAAACTAAAAGTCTTTCGTTAATCGGAGACCCTGACTAATTTCGATAGCAAAAACCATTAAATTCAACTAAAAATCCAAATAATATTATACTATTTTTCTCTAAGTGTATTTGTGTAAACAATAAAGCTGCATTATTGCGTTGGTGTGAGCTTAAAGCAAAGACAACAAAATGAAAGTTCACAAAGGAAAATGAAAAAAAAGGAGCAGTACTTGAGTGTTGTAACGAACGTTGGTGCAAAAATTCTGCGATAATGGTTTGGAATTTCTTTGGTCATTGAATTATGTTTGGAATTTCTCCATTTTTTTTTTTCATAAAAATAAAAAATATCCCTTGTGGGATATCAAGCGTGGTGCGTGCTAGTCAAGTGTATTTAAATTATTATGCCGAAAGAATGTGCTAATAAACTTTTAATATATTTTTACTTAGTTTATTATTAGTTTTCATAGCATACTTTTAAGCTTAAATGCAATTTTTATTTACTCTTTTGCATATTTTTATTAGTAAATACTCTTATGTATATATGCATATAAGTATGTTGATGTTAGTATCATTATGTAAAATGTGTGACTAATGAAAAATTAATTAAATGACATCAACACACACATTGATATATATAGTATATATACACATCATTAACAGCCTCATTTATACCTACATATAACCTAGCACCACATCATCAACCACTTAATCACTAGTTAACTAAACTAGTAAAATGTTTCATGAATTGAATGGATATATATGTGTGTGTGTGGTCAAGTCTTTAGTGCCCAGTTGTAAAATATATAGGACTTCCTAATTCATGCTTGAATTCTGGACTTAAATTTTTAATTTGTTGCTGAAATTCTGGTCGGAATTCAGTGCTGATATTTGAGAGAAGAATTCTGCTCTGAAATTAGGTAAAAACTCAGAACAGAATTCGTGACTCATTTCTTTCATGCAAAATAATAAATATTTTGCATTGTTTACTGAAATAAATGGTTTGTTTTATAGTAGGTGCATATATATGAGCAACACAGCTACACGCGACTTATTTTTCCTGCTACTAATTTCTTTTTAAATCGTTAACATTGGACTGAATTCGTTATGAATTTATAGATAAGACTTTAGCCTGAATTTAGTGCGGATATAACAAGGCAGACTTCAGTACCGAAAACAGAAAATAATTCAAAGGAGAAAACTTGAGCCATATCTTTCACTCAAAATAAAATTTCATAGATACCATAGAAGTTTTGTGATTCGAACTGAAATAAAAATAAGTTTCTCTTTATATTACATATAAAATAATCATCAAACTGTATTATACCTGGAAAATAATTTCAGGCCTGAATTCAAGTCTAAGTGTATAATTTAAATATTTTAGAACCCCATTTCGTTCATCGATTTTTTGAAAGAGGTGTAAAAAATAGAATTTAACAAAAACTGGTTCTCTTGTTCATCTCTTTTCGATTTTCATACAAATTTTCCAATTTGTTGTACTGGAGAGGCTAGAAGCCCATTTTTTTGTAAAAGATTTTCCAAAAATAGACCACATTCGTTTAAAAACATGCCGAGGCTTTGAGGGCTAGAGGGCTAGAATGAAATCTAGAGGGCACTCCATTTCAAAACAAAATGGTAAATACATATATAAAATTTCAAAAAGTTAGGGGGGGGGGGGAGGGGGGGTACTTCAGAAAAAGTTGTAAAATTTCTTGGGGATTTTTAAAAAGAGAAAAATGTATTTCTTTCTATGTATGAAGTAAAGCAACCAAAATTCGCGACACTCTACTGAACAGCCATTACTTTTTCTACTGGGTAGTTATTCTCTATTACACTCTCTCACCTTTGCTTATTTTGCTCCTCTCTCTTTCTCGGTTTCTTCCTCCCTCTCTTTCTCTCTCTATAAGTCAATACGCACTTAGTACAAAACTATTTATCGAAAATTACTGCTACTGTCGTTGTTGTTGTAGCTGATTGTGGCATGGTTGCATACACACACACAGAGTGCATAGTTGTATCCTTTGTATGTTGGTTCCTACATAGTTATATGTAGTTCTTCAAAATCGATAACCAAATTTGATAACTAGCAGCATCTGCTGCTTGGGTTGTTAGCTAAAAAGTGTTGTTGCATAAAAAATTAGGTATGTAGTGAAATTTCAGCACTTTTGAACTGAGAATTAAACTCTAATACGTATGCACATTGAAGTTTGACCACGTATATGATTTACCTTGGATATTAGTACTTTGTGTGCAAATAAATTTCTATCAATTACACTGTTCTACAAATGGAAACTTTTGAAAACGAGCAGAGACGGGACAAATACACTTAGGATAATGGGGGGTCGCTGAGTACGAATCCGTGGTCCGTTTTGCTCTGCTACGTCAAAATTTTTTTTATTGACATCAAAATTTTTAAAAACGCAGTTCATATTTTTTTGTCATCAAAACATCGATTTTTACAAAAACAAATTTTTCGATTTTTTTATTTTTTAACTAAAAATTAAAAAAAAATTGTTTTTTTTCTTAATTAATTTATTTTTTCTAATTTTTTTTCATCCTCGTTATCATCGTTCACTTTTATCTCGGTGTTAGCGTAACCCAGTAATCCCTAGCGATGCCTATGGCAACTTGTTGTTGAGCCATTCCTGAGCCAGGTGCAAAAACAGTTTTTTTCTCAAGTTACTTTCTTGATCTATCTACTTTGTGTTCTCGGATTCGGATTTAGCGAGCCCCCATTACCCTAACGACACTTGTCCCGTCTTTGCTCATTTTTGGCTGTTGGACAGTGTTATAGTTAAATATGTTAAAATGATTTATAAATAGACTTACGTTTTAGTTGGAGATTTACCTTCACACATATTTTTCTGAATAAACAAGTTAATGTCAATCAACCACAGTTAGAAGAAATTTTTAGAAGTAGCTTTTTATATGCACTTTAGGTAAGTGATAAGCGAGGGGTATGAAATAAAAGGCGTGCAAAGTTGGCATTATCATCTGTACAAATTGATGATCGCAAACGCGTGTTTGTGTATAATTCGTTTAAACTGAGTTAATTATTTTATGAAAACTAGTATAACCATTGAAAATAAATCATTAGATATCTTCTGTCATATGTTTTTATTTCAAGACACTTGTAATGAACAATGCAAAATAAATATGCAAATGTAGATAATACTTAAATAAATATGAAAAATAAAACACACACAAAGAAACAACAAAAACCCATTTGCTCAAATAACCCAACGGGGAAAAAAGCACTCCTTATTTTTTAAATGCTTCAAAAGACGAAATCTTTGCGTCAGCAGTTTCGTTATTTTAAATTACGATGATCTTGTCGTCGTTTGATTCGGAAACGATTAATGTTCGGCAGCAACTGTTCGTTAACAAAACAAAAACAACAAGTGCTCCTCGGCCGAGCTGCTGACTATCAGGACCGTTGGGAATAACACTACCGTTTGGCTGATGCTCTCTTCTTCAATCCTCTCGTAAACTAATAGTAATTCCCACTTACTCTTTATTTAAACTCCTCTTTCCCCTCACTACAGTATTACGTCCCGTTTAATCCACACGGATTGAAGAATTTTTGATTAATTTATTTTTAAATTTCTTCTTGAATTTTAATACACAATCATCAAAAATAATATATTCATTGAATTTTTTTTGAATGTTTAGAGTCTTCCAGTTATTTTCTATGCAGCTACTTTTTTCATGCTTATTTTTGTTTCTTTTTTTTTTTGTTATTTTTTTTTGTGTTACTTTTTTTCTACACATACAAATCAATTTACAATTCAAACAGAGAAACCAGTAAATGTATAATTTATGTAAAATGTTGAGAGACAAAAGGGAAAACGGAAAAAAGAAAATGAATGTCGCTATCACAAAAACACACACACACACACACAGGCACAGACACAGACACAACACACATACAAGCAGACATAATAAAAATGCAGAAAAGCGTGAATACAAAAATTCTTTATGCTGTGTGATAATGAGCGTCATTACCACTACTCACACAAGCACACATTCGCTCATGCTGCTCTCTTTCACTCTAACATTCACATAGAGTCAGACTTCTTTAAAAGTAGACTCTTTTCTTTTCTATCCACTTCTGCACTCTACCCCGGGCACCATATCAATTTCTATTGCATAGCAAAAAATACAAAAAACAAAAAGTGCTAAAAGCGGTCATTAGTTGTAGATAAAATTAATGATGCAATTGGGTGTAGATATATTTCTTCGATGCTTAAAACTCATCAAATGTTTTGCGTATGTTTACTAGCATACCAATCTACATACATAAGCATTTGTGCTTAGCTATGTACAAAATAATAAACAAGAAAATTTAACTGTAAAGAAAACACAGTGACTTTAATGTTCTGTTTTGTCTTATAAAAAATGTTTGCTTTAAAGCAGCTATAACTCAGTATGAAGGTAGTAGTAGTATAGAGAAGCAGCAAGAAACCAAAGCGGATTCCACTGTAGTTTTGGATTTCTTTTCAGATATCTCAAAATTAATAAATATGGATTTATCGATTTTTGATTGCATCCTCCTTGAATGAAAGTAAGTGTCAAATTAGCTTAAAGGGAAGTTGCGTTGTAAGCTAAAAATAAACTTAGATAAGGGATTTTACTTTATATTGATTATATACCCAAACAAGGAGAGAGAAAGGGGGAAGTAAACGGAGAGAAAGGAAGAAAAACTTAGAGCAAGAGCTCATAATTATTTAAAAAACTCATTTAAATTTCTTTTCTATACAATACAAGAAAATAAACTTTAAATGAGTATGTAGTGCAGATGTTAGATAGATATTAGTGCGCTTTAAAATGTAACTATACTGCAAAATTATAGTAGGTAAAACTTAATTTGTCAGCACTTTGGGTGCGCTTCTAATTCGAGGAGTGCGAGTAAGTAAATAAATTTGAAATAATTTAAACCTATCGTCACTCAAACTTTTGCATTAGTCAGCAATACAAATCGTGTTGCAAACAGGGAGAAAAACTTAGTCAAATATTTCTTCTGGTACGATTATGTTTTAGGGTTACCTAGTAATTCAGTTCATCCTTATCATCATCATCTTCTAACCCGCCCACCGGATTCTATTTATTTTAAACTCCATTACTTTTCTCTATTATTTTTCAGTGTTTTTGATGTTTTTTAGATGTAGTTTTAAGCCTTCATGAGTATTCCAGTTAAGAGCTTGAGGAGCCTGGCTGGGTCCAGTTGTGTTGTTAGCTTTTACGAGTGCGAGTTTTAGTGTGCGAGCATAGTGCTTCCTTAAAGTTTGCCGTCTGGAACTATTTACTAATATTGACTTGGGATATTCCAAAGCTATGTTGTTAGCACCCAGTTCTTGTTGTAAAGTCCACTTCCAGGTATTTTTAAGGTCTCTTGACCTTCGATTGTTTTGAGAGTTTTATTCGATTGGATTCTTGTTACGGTATTTACAGATATTTTCAGAGTATATCCCATCACCACCATTTTCCCATCTTAATTTGTAATTTCATAGTTTGCTCGTTTTGTGCATATCTACAGATCTGTGCTACTGATTGTTTCTTTTTCGTTTTCTTTGTTCCCTTGTTAAAATCGGATTACAGTGGCTTCTTATACAGCAGTACTGAGAGCATATGGGGCTTGCACAGTCTGATCTTTAAACTGGTGGTCAGGTTTTTATTATGCCATGAAGTACACATCTACTATAGTTTAACCGTGACACGTGTCTCGGTTGTCACACTTGTAGCATATGAGGCTGGCCACACTCCCTCAAAGTAAGGAAGAGGTGAAAGGAGTTGTTAGGAATCAACATAACCGTAGAATAAGAGTTCTGTGGTATTCCTTGCACGATTTCTATATTCCAACGCACGAAAAATACGACTACATACAATTATATGTGTTTATGTAGGAATATTCCTATTTTGGTGATGTATTTCATTTCAAAGTACTTTTAGGTAGTGCAGGTATATAATTTCAATTCCAAAACCTGTAAAGGTAAAAAATATTGTAAAAAATAAGTGAAATGTGAAAAACAAACTTTTTCGTTTGACATATCTCTGAAAATGTTTTTACATACGCAAAGCATATTTTATTTCTGTGAATCATGTCAATGTCATACATTTCTTACTTGTGCGGCTTTAGAATAGATGGCTCAAAAATATTTAATTCTCATACTTCTGTATACTTAAGTAGTTGCTGTTGAGTAAAACGTTGCTTCTATTCCATAATGCTGTTGGTTTTCGAAGAAATAATTAGAAGCTTTACCCTGAAATAGAAATCATTTATTTCATATTTTCTTTTTCATTTTTGTGTTTTTTTTTTTGCTTTAATTAGAATATTTAATTCCACATTTAATTACACATGAAATGAATTACTAAAATAATAGTGGAAGTAAAAAAAGAAATAGCCCACACCATTACAGGAGCGCAAATACGTTTACCCAGAAATGTCAAATCCCACACCCACACATATTTCCATATAACTGTGTGTGTGTGTTTGTGTATGCTTATAATTATTACTTATAGTCACATCATTTCCATATTATTAAATTCCTACAAAAGCAGATAAAAGAAAACAGCAGTGGAAAAATAATAAATGCTTCCTTATTATCACTAAAAGCACAAACTATAAATTAAATACAATTTTACGGTATAGAGTAAAAAGAGGCAAAATAAAGGAAAAACAGCAGGGAAAGGAAATATTAATACTAACTGACATACAGATAAGCACTGTGAAGGCAGACAGACAGACAGACAGATCAAAATTTCAATAGACAGACAGAGAGACAGTCAGTCAAATGTAAGTCCTTTTTATATTTATTTATATATTTTTTTGTATGAAAACAAAACCAAGACTCGCTTATAGTAAATCGTACTTTTAATCATAAATATGAATATGAGGGTAAAAATGTCATGTCATCATCAAACATACAGTCACAGCAAATGACTAATGACGACAATGTGTATTAACATTTGCTTACATTGTAAAAAGCAGCATAAATAAGTAAACAAAAAATTCACAATGAAAAACTTGTCTGCCTATTTGTGTGTCTGTCTGTTTGTTTGTTTCTTTGCTTGTTTGCCTTTGTCTGCCTATCTTCAATTTCAATGTTAAATGGAAATATATATACATACAAATCATACTACTTACTGAATAGCAGTAAATAGCTAGATGAGTATGAAATATAAGAACTTCTCGCAAAATAATAATGGAATTTTTAAAGCCTAAATAATTGGGCATAAATGTGTGGGTGTATTTGTCCATTATCTGTTTATATATGTATTTGTGGTATACATTAGTATGACTATAATTTCAGTAACATAATCTTTGGTATAGAAAAAGGGAGAGGAAAACTATTGTTACCAAAAATCACTTTTGCTCCTTGGGCACTACTTAAAAAAAAAAAAAATTATGCTGAAGGACATATTGTTTTTATTTCCTTGGTTTTTATTTCATTTTTCGTTTCCTGTGTAACTATAGCTGTGAGTGTTATATTTGATATCCTGTGAAATATACAGTCATGTTGAGTTGAGCACGTATGTATGTATGCGTGTGTGTATGACTGAGATTTTAAGGTTTGATTTTCTTTCAGTTAGTTGCGAATAAGTAAAAGCTTTAATTTTGTTTAATGTAAAGATATGCAATTTTTTTTATTTAAAAACAATGAAATTTATTGATTTCTTTTTTTCTTTTTGTTTATTTACAGAAAGTCACACATTTTGAAAATACTCAGAAACAAGGTAAGTTTCTATTAATTCCAAAAATTTAAGTTCCTAATCATATATGTGTATGATTTACAAGTATGCCAGACTTAAATCCTTACTGTATATATTTTTTTTGTTAAATTTTTAATTTAAAAATATTATATTTCACCTGACTTAAAGACCAGGTAAACAGACATACTTTTTTGAAAGGTAAGTAATAAATAAAAATAAAAAAATAGTAAAATTAATTATTTTGCAATTGACAATATTAAGGAGATTTTTTTTTATAGAAATCACATATACCTCCGTTTTCTCCTTTGAATTGTTATCTATTTTTTTATCTTTTTCCTTTTTAATTTAATTGCCTGGTTTTAGAAAAAATTCCAAATAATTTTGTAAGCGATTTTCTCGTTTACTATATTCCAAATAAGTTTAGATTTACTAAGTTCCAATAATGTTTTCTGTTTCTTAATAATTTGTAAACTTTTTAACCTCAGTCCCAGGACGAAAATTTCAAACTAAAAAAATTTCTTAAATTTACTAACCTAGTAAAATTTCGAATGTTGGTCAATCTCCATGCTAAAGACAACAAGTCAAATTTTGTCACATACTGCAAAACAGTGCCATCATGGTGTATCCTATTATCCCGCGCTCAACTTCCTTTATTTCATACCATAACATTCATCCTGGTGTTTTCTGAAAATATGAGCAATCTAAATGGGGAAAGGGTAAACAACCTCTGTGGAAACTTAGATCAATTTCAACGGGAAAAGAAGCTTCTCTGAGACCTTTCTGTCACAGTCCGATTTAGGGATCGAAGAATCAATCGTTTGCCTGGAAATCTTAATCAATGTCGACTGCTCTGTCGGTGCAACATTTCAAATCTTTCCTATTGAAGATTAATTGGGGTCACTGAAGATATAAACCTCCTGATCCCCATTTTTTGTAAAGGGAATTTAAGTTTGAAGGAAGCAATTATTCTTTTAATTTTTCGGCAACATTCTTTTTATCTTGAAATAAAATTTTTTTTAATAAATATGTGGGGCATAGAAATTCTTCTTTCTGAAATTATACATTTTTTCTTATGCTCTTCCATCCCCTTTTGGAATATATAGGACCTCGGGAAAATGGTTGATGGTTCATACTTCTACCCTCTCTTACCCTCCTACCCCCTCCTACCCCTTAAAAACGCGAACAACCAAAATTAAGAGTTTTAGGATTTTAGTTCAAAATGAAAAGTGATTAAAGTCAACAGCGCATAGTAGTGTCTGATCCAGACAGAAAGAGTAAGAAACGACATCAACTCATAGTGTATCTCACCAATGCAGCAAAGATTTAAGATTTTACTAGCTTTGTGCTCTGTTTTCTGAACTATTACTATCCAAACACAGTTTAAACTCACAGGAAAACAAGTCATTTGTTTAGTAGCATCAACGTCGTATTTAAAAGTATAGAACTTTCGTTCATATAAAAATTGATTATGTCCGAAATTATCATATAAATTGACTACTAAATTACGTGCTTAAGTCTAAATCAATGTCAAAGTCTTTCAGAAAACTTTGCATAGCAAAGATAAGTAAAAAAAGCTCAAAGATTAAAATTTTGCTGGGGATAAATAAATAAAAAGTGCTTATAAAAATCAAAATAAGCCCTTCGAAATAGTGTGGCCTATGGTATTAACCCTGCCTCTCGTCCCTGAAAGGCCAAAATCTGATTCGAAAGAGTGTAGAGAGCACTTAAAGCAGATAATCTTGGACAATCAGTAACTTTTGACTTTCTCCACACACTTGCTCACCTTCTCCTCCTTCCCTCATCCATTATTCCTTAATGGTTATAGTCTATGTACATTAGATTGGTTTAAGTTACTATTGCGTGTCGCTCTAGGTCCTGTCCCAAACTTCCTCGAATATGATTGACTCTTGGTGTTTTTCAAACGGGCTATCGGTTAACCCTCTTAAAACTGGTATTATTCTTTTCACCAGGAGAAGAAAAATTTATGATCTCATTTTATCAGTACTCAGCTATCCCATGAAGTGAAATATCTAGGAGTCATTCTAGATATCAAACTTCTATGACGTTCTCATGTAAGGCTATTTTTGGCAAAACATGGGATCTAATCATAGCCTTTTAAAGCCATAACCTATGCATCCATTGTCTTGTGGAGCAGACAGCGTTAGGAAAGCTCTTACCAGACTTCAAAGGGCTGTGACCATTTGTTGCACGAAAGCTTTTCCGGCAACACCTGCCCCATCTCGGCATGCGTTGCTCAAATTACCACCACTTTATGTTTTTACTAAAGGAGAGGCTATCAAAGCCATCTGTAGGCCTAAACGCAATGGGTATTGGTATGACATTTGGTGAAATTGTTGACGATGGTGACTTGGACCTAACAGTTCTATCAATGCCATCCGATACAATGCCAACTATTTCAATTTTAAAACAGCGCTATACAATACAAATTCCAGAGGTTCAAACTTGATTTTTGCCGCGACCTGGACCGGGAGTTGAGTGTATGTTCGGGTTCTGGAGTCTTCATTGAAAATGATGGAGTGCACCTTCACATCTCTCTCGAATTGTATGCTTCTGTTTTTCAAACAGAACTTTTTTGCAATCATCAAGGCATTGGACTATGTTATGATAATGTTTGGAGAGAAAGGAGTGTATTTAGTGACAATCCGGCTGCTCCTGAAACCTTGCTTAAATCTTTAATAACATCTAAACTGTTTACTACCTATATCAGTATTATGCTCTTAAAATGCATCAGAATATTGCAGTATACAATAAAACCCACTCTCTTTTTAAAATGAAATATGCTTCCATAATATTTCATTTCGATCTCATTAGACAGAAGAAATATAAAAAAATATGAAATAAAAACATATTAATGGTTTTATCAGCTGTAGCTAAAACCAATAATCACAGGATATTAAATATAAGTGAAATGAGCATGTGATACTCATTTCAAGCGAGTGCAAATGCAAATGTCTGCGCAAAATGAATAACTGACTGCATCCTCATCGGAAATTCTTTGAATCCATGCATTCTAGAATTCAAATGCTCAACAGCACATACTTTTTAGAGTATATTTACGAGTAGATATAAAAACTGTTCAATAACTGCATCAACTTGAATGCAAAAATTATTCTAAAGTTTATTGGTATTAAATTATTTACATAATTCTTTTTGTACATAAAATTGCAATATGATCTTATATTTATGACTTGCTTCTGCATTAAATAAAATATGTCAATATAAACTACGAGATTGCGACCATAATACTCAAGCACTGTATTCGCATTAAACAGAAAATAAATGGTGGCAATTTCATGTGCTGCTGATGCTACTTTTGGTGCCAATTCGCTACTACATCTTTTTATTTCCACTACATAATTTTTCTTAATAACATTTTTTGCATTTCTTCTTCTATTTGTTTTTCTGTTTTATTTTCTTTTCGCTCTTATGAAATTCAATGAAGGCAAAGTCAGCAACAATCACACAAGCAAAATTATTAATATTAAAATTCCGCATGCAAATTAGAAGCAAAAGCAACAGTGACAGTAATATGTAGCAGCCACTGTAATGAAAGCAGTGACAGTGAGGGAAGCAACTAAAGCAGCAAGTGATTTTAAACTTTGACATTTTCAAAATGATAACGTCAACGCAGTAGGTTTATATGCTGGCTGCGACTATGCTTAGCAATTATGTTTCATTTTTATGTTTTCACAAGTTGCTTTATTTTTACTGTTGCTATAGTAACAGCTACTTGTATTTGTTACTACTGTTGCTGCCACTGTTTATTAGCGCAGTATTTTTCGGCCATGTTGTTGTAAAATTTTCAGCTGACGTTTTAATTTCTCTGTTTATAAAAAAATGTTTGTGTTTTGGTGTTGTTAAAAAAATATTTTCTGCATTGTCGCTTTATTCAACATTTTTTACACAAACAATAATAATGACGACAACTTTGTTGCTGATGAATGTTTATGTATGACGTAAAAATATATATATTTTTATTCATTCTTTCTCTCTCTCCCAGTAAGTGTCATAAAATGCTTTTAAAAATATTGTGTGGCATTTAAATTTGATGAGCATCAAGCTCGTTTTTCTTGAAATAATGAATTTTTATTATTTTCATCTTTTTTTTTCTCATAGACACTAAAAATGAATATGGTAATTGTAGAAAAGGCATATAAACAGAGAAAAACGGTGTGAGAGTGGGAGGCAGAACGCGTTGTTGCTCATGCATAAATATCACTCATCCGCCACCTAGGCCAATATAATAATAATGTATTTTTTATGAATAATAGAATTTGAACTTAAAAATATTTAAAAAAATATTTATGCTTAAACATATTTGCATAAATGTTTTATAAATTTTTAAAATATACATGAAAATGAAAATGTTTTTTCTTTTTTGATTGCAACTAAAATAAAAACGAAAAAAAAAAAATACTTATAAAAATTGCATTGCCTGTTTGCTTTAGGACTCCCACATTCACAGGTTTTCCGAGTTAGAAAAGTGAAGGACTTTTTATTGCTTGAAATTTTGGTGTGAGTTAAAAACTAATAACTTGAAATTAGACTTATTTGAAAATTATTTTTAACCCATTTCCAGTCAGCGACTTATAGAAAGGTAAAGATGATTTTTTTTAGGCGATTTTTGTTTTGTATGAAATGTTTATATATGGTGTGTGAATATTAGAGTGGGTTGAAACTATTTTTTCTGGAGTATCAGATACTAATAATGTAGAAAAGTTGTAAAATGTGAAAAAGTGTAGAAAATTTCAGCCTGAACGGTATTGAAATTTTAGTAGAAATTCCTGAAATTTGAAGCATTTTGCATTTTTAGAATCATTATTATGTTAGTTGGATAGAGCTTGCGGTCCGTTTTGCGACCATGTCCTCAATTAATTGTTGGTGTAGATGGTTTTTTATTGGTCTAACGAGAGGATCATATCCATCCCAATAGGTTTTAGGAAGATTTCTAGTTCCTTCGAGCATATAGTTTATCGAGGTTGCTGAAATATGGTTTGGCTTAAGTTTTCGAATTAGTTTGTTCTAAAGCCGGGCATTTGCAGAAAAAATGAAATATAGTACAAAAATAAAGTTTATTTTTCCCTCGAATATTTACAGCTACGACAGTAGGTGCTGTGTGAAATTTCCATTTTAGCCGCTTGCTACTCCAATAGGTCAGAAGCCAGTCCTTTCAAAAAATGTGTTAGGAGAAACATAAAATTATTCTTCTAATATTAGTTTCATTAGTCATTTTGTTATCATCTGGACAAGTGATTGGCCTACCGTAGATGATCTTGAGTTGAAGAGGCTGCCATATTTTTGGCGTTGCTCAGGATCAGCGTTTTTCACCATACTACATCTAGTTTGAGTCAAGGCTGACATTTGGATGGATTAACAGTTGTGTTGTGAACGTAAGGGATTTGACTGTTTTATGCCATTACCCTTACGATGACAATTTTGTGTATGAATTCGCCATAATGGATGTCACTACTACAGATTTTCAAAATTAAAATCAAATTTTTTAAAGTCTGATCCGTGTTTCCAAAAGTTAAACCACGGTTTTTCAAAGTTAAAACTTGGTTTTTCAAAATTAATACTCGGGTATTCAAAATTATAGCCGTCTTTCTCAAGCCTGAAACATTTTTTTTATTCACCAAGCCGAAAAGATATTTCTCTACTAACAGCTGGCAACGAATGTTAACTTTCACGGATAGTCCTGAGAAAAAAACGTTTCACTCCATTTTTGTGTACCTGGCAAAGACCAACACAGCAGAATTTCGAAGAATAAGGATGCTGGGTTCATTTGGGATTAAAAAACAATTGAAAAACCCTAATCCAATTTGAGAAATAAAGAAAATTCCTACTACAGCTAACTATATCACGCAAAACCAATTAGGCTCCAAAATAGTTTTGATTACAAGATTTTGAGATATATAAAACAGAGCGTAAATGGATCACCGAAACCTACAAATTTTGAAATAAAAACTTAAGTCTGTTAGTTAGAACCAATTATAGACACAGGATCCTACAATATTAAAAACTGGAATGCAAAAATCATTCTGATACTTACGATAGTTTCAAATTGTAGCAAATATAAATTCACAAATAAAATTAACTGGGCAAAATTTGCTCATTACTATATACATTTTCACTTTTGAGTACCGGTTAAGGATTTAACCCGGAATGGGTTTTAATTGGAGTCAATTGAAAGCTTTTTTGTGAAATCTATGCTTAGATATTTTGGACTTGTATTCCTCACATAAACAAGATTCACAACTCTGTATATCCTTGTTCGTCTCTCATTAAAGGTTGATCATTAATACTTCTGAAGTTATAGGCAAAAATCGATTAAGGCTTTTTCTTCAATTTTTAGATTATTGGTTTCTTCTGTCTTTTGCAAACATACTTGGAAAGTAATATTTCCACTTGGGAATGAGTTAATGTTTTTGTTTTGATTAAAATAATGTAACCAGATTTAATAATTAATTTTTACATATAGATTTTTGACTTGAATTCAATGAAAAAATCTTTAAAAGGGTAAAAGCACGACATTTCAAATATTCGGCAATCCGAAAACATGAAAAATACTTGGCAGAACTGAATTGTATATAATGTTATTAGTAAAATATTTAACACATATGCTTTGTTCCAGATTAAAGTTAGTGAGGTCATATGACAATAAAATACCGAAAGGGTTAAAAAATTTAGATCAGGATTTATATTTTAATATCTTTATTTGATATCACATGTTTAATTTCATTGAGTTTTCAAATATAAATCATATTTAAAACAATTTATGCCACAAAATTAAATTTCTTCAATCAACTAGAAAGATATTTTTAATTTATTTTAAATTTTTGTCCTTGCAATTGTCATAATTTTTTATTTATTGATTTTTGATGCATTAAAAATTGTATGCATATGCCACACAAATCCAATATTTTCATTGTTTCATGTCCTTTTTACATACATGTTTATCGGTACATATATTTTATATAAATTTGTATATTTATATATGTGTAGTTGATTTTTAAAGCAACCTTTACTAGGTTTTGGATTTAATTCATGACATAAACAAGGCTAGAAAATTTTTTCATTACCTTCAATATTTTATACGTTGAAATTTTCTTTACTGTCAATGTCATACAATTGAAATATAATGCCATAAAGATTTTTAATATCTGTATATTGTTGACTTTGAATGAATTGAATTTACTATGTATGTACGTACTACTACGACTTATAAATGAAACAATAATAATAATTCAGGACAGCAGCAAAATAATTAATTACACAATATAAATACGAGTAAAATACAAAAGTATGAGGAAGTATAATGAAAATCATAAAAAAATCGTAATAATAAAATAGAAAAACATTTCAAGTTATTTATTTATTGACTTGAATTGTGATTGATGATATTATTAATTGGATGGATGATTAGGATTGTGTCATACTTGAATACAATGTAGAAATACATATATTTCATACCATGAATCACTGTTCACTTAAAGAGAATAGACTATAAAAGCCTTAGATTTATTTGTATACCTATATATATTTTTGTAGGAAATATGTATTATTTTTCAAATAATAGAAACGCATTTTTTTTCTACCATAAAATCAACACCTTTCCTTTTGACCTTTTCTTGTATCTTTTGGTAAGATTTTTAACTTTTCATCATTAATTAATATATTCATTTGTCATGCTCATTTTGTTGGTTTCCTAACTACCAGCTTGCTTGTTTGCCTACCTGCGTGTTTGCCTGCCTTCTTCCGTACCTGTCTCCTTGCCTTCGACCTTTTTATGTAAACAATTTAACAATTAAATTATTCTGAAACTCGTTTACATCGCAAAATTACAAAAATTGAATTTCACTTGCAAGTGATACTGTTTCACAGATTTTCATATTTAAAGGTATATTCAAGTATTTATTTCTCATCTTTAATGTATTAATAATTATGTAAAAGTGATTTTCTTCAAAAAATCTACATTTTACCCTTACCTTCAATATACATCTATAAAACACATTTACATGTTTAGATTTTTATCTACATTTTCCTACCTATGTATACCTTTTGCTCGCACTACCTATAGCTCCTACCTGAAATATTATTTGAATCTTCGTCAGACGTCAAATTAGCATATCGATTTTCAATTTTCAAGTGTACATATATACATACATACAAATAAATATATATTCATGCACATACAAAGATACAAGTTTGTATAAAATATTGTTTGGTGGAATGAGGTAGTACATTTTAAAGTATTATTGCTTTGAATTGCCTTCTCACTTTCTCATTCTTTACATTACCTCTGCCTGCTGATAGGTTTCAGTAGAATGGAACTTAAGGTAGCTAGCTATATTATATTACAATCAATTTATTTCAATACTAGTGGCAGTGGCAGTGCAAGCAATATTTCCCGGCTTAGCCCGGGAATTTTTTCGGGGAATTTACTCATGTATTTTATTTTTTATTTACATGTAGTAAAGTGGATGTAATCAGCAGCATTTAAAAAATATACCTACAAAATAAAGTGTAAGCTTGAAGAGGTTATCATTTAAGTTCGAGTTATTGTAGTTAAGAAAATATTAAAGTGAATAAAATCATAGCTCACAAGAAGACTGTCCTATTCATTGATGGCGGTTTTAAGAAAAGAACAAGCATGTTTCCGACCACGCTGCTCACGCTTCGATCACAACAACAGTTTGAGAGTGATCGTCGAACAGTCAGTTGAGTAGCGTACACCTCTCTCCCTTTGCTTCATCCATTTTGAAAAAGTGTTCGATACTTTCAAACATGGGGCAATATCGAGAGCACTAGTATGCAAAGGAGTACCTGGAAAAATCATAATCAGCAAGCAAAGGCATACCTGGCGTCTGAGTGGCAGGCTTGAGGACTCAAACTATGAGGACGATATCTGCCTCCTGTCATGAGTCGCGACAAGGTGTGTCCTAAGAGCTTTGCAAGTATTCATCAACCGCAGTCTTCGCAAGATCTTTCGTGTGTTTTGGCCCAACAACATCAGTGTTGCCGATCTCTGGTTCGTGAAATTCGACGCTGTAAGTGAAAGTGGATTGGCCATACACTCCGAAAGCCCCACGATAATATTACAAGAGCAGCTCTAGATTGAATCCCACAAGGTAATCTCAGACCAGGTAGACTATCTAACGTGAAGGCAACTAGTTGAAGCAGAAGCGTTGCAAGCAGGCCGTTCGTGGCGTCAAATAAAATGTTTATGTTCCAACTAGAAACTACGGGAAAATATAAATCTTTAGATAATTCTTCTAGCTTCTTAGCCTGTTCGGCTAATACTACACTACATTTGACTTTGGAATTATCCCACCACCAGATGGCGTGGTAAAAGTGATTGATGTTACGTTTTCGTTTCTTCAATCGTTATGAAACCTGAAATTACCTTTACAGAAAAATATTGTATTCCTGTGCGTGATAATAGCGTCTCAGTTATTGCCATACAAAATTTAAGCTATCGTCTGATCTAACTAGATATCACTTAAATCATTTACGTATAGCAGTGTTGATCAAAATTCAATCTGAAAAGTGAAAAGTAATGACTAAAAAAATTAATCATCAAACACAAATTAATGACTAATTTATATTAGTCATTTAGTTATATCTCGTTGGCTAATAACTAATTTTTTTAATTATCATCATTACGATTTTGATTTTTTTTTCAATATGAAGTACTAGGGAAAATAGTTGGTGCATATTATTTTTGAAAATGCAAATGTTACATATGACGAAATTTTCGAATTATGTGATTAAAAACAAGTATTCACTAACTAAACTAATGAATAAATATCTAATGACTAATTCATTTGGTTATCATTATGGCTAACAATTTAATCATGACTAACTTCAGCCATGATTTGTGAGTCATGAGTACAAATTTAGTTAAATTAGTTAATTGCAAAAATTAATTCATTGCGCCCTACTCTGCTATAGATAGACAAACGCTAAAGCGCAATAATTTCGATGATATCATCCACGGTGAGAGCGTCTTAACGACTGTCTTGCTATTAGAGAAAATTATGGTAGGCATTTGAAGTAACTTAGACACTGCTAACAATCTCGTATATTTCGGCTTAAGAATTTGTAGACCAGGTAATTATTGGAATTGCGATTCTAGTTTGATATTCAAAAACATTATTCTCTGAACCACAGTCTAATTGTAAACCATTTTGTTCATCAATTTAGGGCATAGGGGCCTAAAATAACCTCTTCCTTGGTTATTCCATTTTGTCCTGGAAGGAAGCTTAATGTTGAATTTCTTATCAAAGCAGTAATTTCGCTTTCAAATCTTCAAGTCAAATAACTTCTGAAAAAACTACAGATTTATCTCTGAGATTTTCTTCTAACAACTCAAGATTTAGTTTGCTAAGTGTGCGGCTGGTTTGGTTCTACCTTATTAGTCCAGTCGGTAGAATAAAAAATGCACCGAAAGTTCATAAAAAATTTAACCTGAGATTTTTCTCAAGCAATTGTTAGTGGGGATATGATAGATGGAAAAACCACAAAAATCAGTTCCGGGGTTGCAGAACGACCCCCGCGAAAACCCCCCCTTTGGTGAAAACACCTTTTTTTTTAGCTAATAACTGGTTAATCGTTAACCGTTATTTGAAAAATTTCAAAGAATTTCCGAAGGGCTTTCGTCACAGCATAAAAATCCTAGCACCAGTGATTGATAAGTCCTGCTCTACCTATAAAAATTATTCTAAGGATTCTCTCTTTTTCTCTTAGCTAAAAGGTATTTAAATTCCAAACTGCTATTGTTCACTTTGCAATAAGCAATTTGGATCATTATTTTCAAAACCAATTTTATTTAATATCTAAAGGCAAACTATTTAAAACTTTGATAACAAAAAATCGCTTACCTTATGGGAGCATTTTAAACTAACGAACTTAAAGCGAACACTATTTAGGTTTTTTTATTCATGGGGTTGAAATTGAGGACTAATTCAATTCCCAAAGTAATCATTACTACCCAGTTTTACCTAGTATCCGCTGGTGTGTATTTCAAATCCATCCATTTTCGAAATGTATTTAAATTCATATCTATAACTTTACTACTTGAAACTTTTGCAATAAAAAAATCATTGCAGCTTTTAAGGCGCATAACAAATAAACAAACCTCCTTTTTACATATACTCGATTATAGAATGAAAAGATTTTAATATGCATATGCAAATTGTAATGTTTCGATTTCAATGTTGGTAGTGTATGATTTTTTATTTTACTTTATAAAGGACATAGAATATGTTTGTGATTCTCTTTCCAACCTCACCCCCTCCATTGCCGTTTTTTACTTTTTTTTTGCTCACTTTGCATTTGTATATCTGATTCATGTTGTACGTGTGTTTCTTCACATTGACAGTGATAAATTGATTTTCACTACATTTGTCAATATATTGAAAAATTGTGTGAATAAATATATTTACTTTTTATTTTACACTTCCATATGTAAACACACATACATATGCATATAGAAGTATCAGCATTTATGAAATCAATAGCCTAAATAAATGCTAATATTTTATTAAGGATTTTAGACAAAAAAACAAAAAAAAAAAAATAAGCGTCTGAAAAAAAAAAATAAAAAAAAAAATAAAATAAATATGTATATTTTATGTATCACTGTATTTTTGTATCCACTTCGAAATGCTAGAACTTGAGAAGGAAAGAGAAAAGGGGTTGCAAAGTAATTTTTTATAGAAAATTTACTTGCATTTGTTGTATTTGAAACTAAGTTAAATGAATGTGTTTTAGGCAAAATAAATGCAAATTTTTCGTTATAAAATTTGTATGGAATTGTTTATTAAATTATAGCATAAATTTAGGAGTAAGTTGAAAAAATATTTGCTTTAATATTTAATTTAGTTTAAGTTTAAAGAATTGAGAAGTGAAAGTAAGGAGCTGGTCGACAATGTTCTCTGATTTGATTTGGTGGTCTCATGATTTAATTTTATTTTTAATAAAAAATAAATTAAAATCAACTGAATATGGCTTCAAACAAATTTCTAAAGTTCTTGAAATCAAATTATTTTTGAAAATTATTGCTGTGATTAAAATCTTATTTGGTCTGATCAAATTATGCCACAAATTTGATATTTTTCTAGGCATACAAACATGCAAACTTACGCAATTTAGCTTTCATATTTTCTTTATTCACTCCATATTCATTGCAAATAAAATCATCAGATACCATTTATTGTCCAACTTGTGGTTTATTCTGACCATAACAAAAACACTTTAAATGTATTAAAATTTAATAAATTAAATTTACTTTTAAAATGCAAATATCCACATTATTCATTATCTTTCACTCTCTGCCCACCAACCACAAGATATTGTAATATCCCAGTGAACAACAAAATACATTTTTCATTTTCCTTTATATTAGCATATGAACGGTCGAAACGAAATGACGGTGGCGACGAACCAAAGCGTAAATTGGCATTTTATACATTTTAATCTCAACGCATTCACCATCATCATTATATACGATAATGCGATACAATCAATTTCCATATTATTAAGCAACGTTTACGCTTACGCTTTTGTGAAAACCCAAAACGAAACTCTAACCAATCATTTTGTGTTATGCCTGCCTTGCGGGGTGTGTGTGTGTGTGTGTGTGTAGATGTGGGTTAGCGTGCGTGACTGTTGTTGAGAATGGTAGCAAACGCAAAATTTAGCTACTGATTTGCTATTTATTTATATTATTTGTGGCTATTAAAAAAAATGCTAGAGAAAGAAGAGAATAAATATCTGCAAAAACAATCTATATATAAAAAAAATATTTACCCTTTTTTGTATTTTTTGAGTTATGGCAGAGGGTTAGAAGAATGGGACAACCAGTTACATTTAAGACAATGAATTATGTTTGTATTAACCCGAGCATATACATATAATCAAATATATAAAATACTATATACATTTATGTATTCCTATATGCAGTGACAGACCCCATTTTTATCTTTTTGGGGCTTAATAGCATATTCTTGTCCCACAACAGAGTATATAGTGCATAAATATCTATCGAATTTTAAACAAAACCAAAGACTATTATTATTTGAAGGAAGGACGACTCGAAAGTCAGGTACTGCGACCTATAAGATCTATTGTACCAAAGCCCCAAGAAAGAAAGAAAGGAAGAGAGAAAGAAATATAGATAAGAAACATACCCAAGCCGAGAATCGAACTCGGGTCTCCAGAGACAAGAGTCTGGCACTCTGCCACTAGACCACAGTGGCGATGGTAGGACCTACAGTTTAACGCCGATTCCGAACGGCTGTGTGGCAATTTTTTATCAGCTCGGTGGTTTTGCCATTACCAACCAAGGTGTGTACTTGTACACATTCTTATAATTCTCATCCACTTCATATCGATAGTGAATATAAGAAGTTTATGAGAATTAACCACCAGACCAAGATGGGAATCGAACCCGCAACCTCCCAGATGAAAGTCTAGTGCACTATCCACTAGACTATCGAGGTCGTCAAACCATAGACTAAAACACAAGCAAAAACTTAAACTAAAATTTAGTTTTAAAAGCAGGCCAAAACTCAGATAAAGCAACATCTTAAAAAAGATTAAACCGTTCACTAAACTAAAACTAAATACAAATCAAATCTCAGACCAAAACTAGACCGAATCGCACAAAAAATTAGACCAAATTCGGACCAAAAATCAATCCTAAAACTGCCAAAGTTGTAGACAAAAGTGGAAATTAAAATTCAGACAAAAAAATTATACTAAATTTAGATCACAATTAAGACAAAAAGCAGGTAAAACCAAAGCAAAAATTAGACCAGATTCATGCCTAAAGAAAAACATAAAAACCAGACCAAATTTTAGAGCTAAAACTGTCAAAACATCATAATAAAACCGACTTGAAACTAAAAATCGAAATCAAACGAAAAATTAGTTTGAAATCAGGAAAATTGGTCTAAATTTTTAAACTAAAAATTAATTCAAAGTACAGATTACAAACCAAAGCTCAGACTGAGCACAGACAAGCAATCAGGGGAAAAATTAACCAATTATCATAAAAAATCGGACTGAATTTTGGCAGATTAAACTTCGAACCAGATGCAGACCAAATTTGAAACCAAAAGCAGAAAAATCTTTGGCAAAAATTGGACCAATTTCAGACTAAAAATTTGACCTAAAGTAGGTTAAAAATCAAGCCAAAACCCAATTCATGGTGGAAATTACACCAAATTCAGACCAACATCACATCAAAAGCAAAACTAAACCAAACTCAGAGCTACTCCAGATCAAAAACGGGCGAAAAAATATCACAGTTCAAACGAAAAATTATACCAAAACAACCCAAAATTCAAACCAAAAAGAAAACTGAAGCTGTGACCAAAAAAAGACAAAGTTATCACTCCAAATTGCAGATAAAAATTTATAATAAAAATCAAACTAAAATTAATACTAAATTTAGATTAAAAGTCAGACCAAAAATTAGACCAACGGCAGCCCAAATTTCAGATCAAAAGACATCTCAAACTTCAGATAAAAAATTAAATCAAATTCAGACTTAAAAGTGGTATAAAATAATATAAACCAAAATTCGTAAAAAAGCTGAATTCGTGACCAGAACTCAAACCAAACCCCAGATCAAAACGTGACTGAACTTAACACCCAAAAAAAATTCAGATAAAAAATCAAACCAGTGCCAGTCTAAAAATCAAAGCAAATTTAGACCTAAACTCAGACCAGTTATAAGTAAGACCCATTAACAGATGAGATTTCAGACAAAAATTAGACCGGAAACAAGCCAAAAATTTATTTTTAAAATTAAAGAGAATTTTGGTCCAAAACTCAGATCAAATTCTGACAAAATCTCAAATCAAAAGCAGTCTAAATCTTAGACCAAGTATAAATCAAAACGCAGACTGAAAACAGTTTGGTTTGACCAAAACAGGTTAAAATTTATACCAAAAACTAGACCAAAAATTAAGCCGAAACAGGCGAAAAGTTACTTCAGACTGAAAAATGAAAAATTAGACCAAAAACAATTGAAACTTTAGACCAAAAATAGAACCAGAAACATTCGAAATTCAGTCCAAAGTTTAGACGAAAAGTTAGACCAAAGACAGACACAACTTTAGACCAACACATAGAAAAAATTTATACCAAACTTATACTACAAACCAAGTGCAGACTGAAAACCAAAACAGACTGGGAATTTTAACCGTCATAGCCTCCTTTGTCCCATCTCCCCTCTTGATCCACAACTTTGTGTTTATGTGCTTTATGAAAACCATCCAATATAATGACCTAACATTGTGGTTGAGTAAACATAAGGATATTTGATATTTTATTTTTTAACATAGCTACTTATTTTCTATGTCCTTAATCCTTTTTTGAGGTAAAAAAGGGAAAGGATAAGTAAGGATTGTTAATATACCAAAAATTTATATTTTACGAGCATTACTTTATGTGGTTAAATCTTGATTTGAGTTTTATGAGGTTTACAACAACAAAAATACAAGAAGAAAAACAACAACAAAAATAAAGCAACAACTATTTACACTTACAAGTAAAAAATAAAAAATAAAATAGTAATTCAGCATAATTTTAAGCAGACAAACATAATAAACGCATTAAGTCTCAAGTAAAGAGATGAGCAGGCCAAGCTAAATTTTGTTTGGTTCTTTCTAATTTCTTAGTGTATTCTAAACTTAATTGTTTATATGTGTACAAAACTACATAAATAAGTAGCTACATAAAAATTAGATATAAAACTCATCACAAACAGTGATAAGCATTCTCTTATATTGACTAGAAACCGAAAAAAATCTCATATGCTCTTATTACCTATTCATTTATATATACGTACTTTTGTTTCCTCTAATCTATTGTACACGGTGTTTTGCTTTTCCTATATGCATCTAGGTACTTACGTACATTTATACATATATATGTGTTAGCCCGTAAAACACTTTACACTTGGGAGCAATATACTTGACATTAATTAGGCTAATTGCAACGAGTCATTTGTGTGGTATTATTACCATAAGTTTAACCCAAAGCACTAACAGCAAAAGTAGCAACAGAAACAGCAAATGCTATAATGAGCAACAGCATTTCAAATAAAAAAACAAGAGCAACAAAAACAAAAGGATAACTGAGATTATAATATGATAGTAGTAGAACGCAATTTGGAATTTTGCTGCGCTCATACTCCTAAAAGTATGCAAAAAAAGAACGAATGCAAAGGTAGTGACACGTGTTTCTAGTTTCAAGTTTACAATAAAGATATGCATTCATGTATGAGCAGGTTTGAAATTTAATTACAAAATTATATATAATTAAAGTATTAAACTTTTTAAAACCATAATGCTCTCGTGAGCATAAAAGAACTACAACAAAAAAATATATTCATTCATGCAAAAGTCATTATCAGGACAAAAGAATTCAGAAGCTAAAGTAAGACAGAATTTTAGTTCTTTTCATTCCTTCAAATTATGTTTTAATTTAGAAGCAGCGATCGCAATGGTTGAAGTATAGTCAGTATTTTATTTTTTTTTGTTTTTCGTTTTTGACTGGCTGATTTCGAAGGAATGATAGAGTATGTGCCAAACAGAAGCCTATGAGCTCAATCAACACAACTATCATTTTTTTTTACTTATTTTATAAATTTCACAATTCAAACATTCTAAGTGAAAAAATAAGTGAATACTTAAATTGAAAAGGATAGTGGAAAGGTTTTTTTTGCAGACGAAGGCTCACCAAAGAAACCTTAAGGAAGTTCAGAAAAACTGCCTGCGATGAAACGTGATTTAGTTATGTGGACGGAAATGGATGATTTCGTGGTCTATTGAAATAGATTAAAGTGCTTAAAACGAAAAAGGACCCAAAAAGTTTTCTGCTTTGGCATATAATAATAACACAGAAAAAAAAATTTAATAACTTTTTGAATGATCTGGTGTAAGTTGTATGTAGATCTAGAAAAGTAAACAAGAGAAAGCTCTTGTCGTCGCTCTTGCACGGTATCCTGGTTCGTATGAGACAATCCATGCGAACAAATCCTACAATCAAATTTCTCATTTTCAATTTAGCTCAAACTTGGATATCTTTTTATAATCTGTGAGAAAGCCTATGTTATTTTTTTTAAATTTTTTTTTTTAAGCTGTTCATAAGATATAAATTTAATAATAACAAAAGTTATTATTGTTTTAAAATTTGTGGGTTTCTTATTTTATTTGCTTTGTAGGAAAATACGCTGACTCTTTGTTTCTTCGCTCACAACTGATTAATTTGAAATAATTGAAATAAGTGTTGCATACCATTAAAAAGGAGAAATAATTCTCATTCGTTTCGAAAAAGGACGTAATTTAAAAAAAATACCAAAGAAAAACAAAATCGATCCGAATTATATACATCGATCCGAATTACTCTCATTTACGTTATTATAAAGTTCTATGACTTCTATAGAACAGATGTTATAAATTTCTAAAATTGTGAATTCAATGCAGTTTCTAAATTCTCTGAATAGAAATTTATTTTGCTAAAAGATTTTTTCTATCCTTCTACGTTTGCCTTTCATCTTACTTCCTTTTTCAAGTTTTAACTTCTATCATAAAATCATATATCCTCCTTTCTCAACTCAAATCAAATAAAGTAAATGCTCAATTTTTGCTATCAGTCAACTTGTGTAAAAGAAACAATTTAACTTTAGTGCGTTTTTGTTGTTGTCAATTCTTGCACATGCACAATCCAAAATACCAAAAGTAAAAAATATTATTTTATACATACAAAAAAGTAAAGCAAGGAAATCCGCTTTACATACTTACGTGGGTGCATTCAGTCATAGCTTGTGGAAGAAAAAACAAAAAAAAAACTAAGAAAATAAAGATGCTTATATAAAACTTATAAGTGCAAGCAAAGTAAACATTGGCTGCTGGCTGTATATGTCGAGGTTCTATGCACTTTATATTTTAAAAATGTTATATAAATATAATTTAGCTTAAATGCAGCTGCATTATAATAAAATAAATTGAAATTTATTTTTAAAAGATATACTCATAAATAGCGAAAAGAGGGTGACATTTTCATTTCTAATGATTTTAGGGGAGAAAATGTTATGAGAAAAATATTCGCATAGCTTTAGTTTTAGTGATTTAAAAACTAAAATGCTCAAATAAATCATTTTATTTTTTTTAATTTAATACAATAAATTCACTGAATTCAACTTTTGATTGAACTTAAGACGCAGTGGATATTTCTCTGACACTCCCGCAAAGTCACTAAAATTCATTTAATCTTAATCAAATATTTAATTGAAAACATTTATAAGTTAAATTTATTTCTTTCCGCTCGCCTGTTTCTTTTCTCTTTCTCTTCTTCTGGTACTTAGAAATGTTTCTTTTAAATTGCCATAATTACTTGTTAATCATACGCTATGCTGAACGCACGCAAAATTAAATTGAGCTGAAAATTTTTATTTGACCACAAGCTGAACCGAGAAAACTTTCTTACTTGGAATTTTCTATCATAATATGGATGTATTTTTTCTTTTATTTTTTGTGTGTGTTTTTTTGTAAAAGTTAAAACTTTTTTCACTTTGGTTTGGCTGTTTCTCTTACATAGAAGAGCAACAAAATTATTTTCCCAGTTATAATAAAAGGTGTAAAAGCAAAATAAAGTTTAAAACTTTGTTGCTTTTAATCTTGGCCACTCTACAGAGAGAGAGAGAGCTATATCAACAATAGTGGCAGTATCATCAACAGCTTTACCAGCAATAGTAACAGTAAAACCTCATAAAGGCATTTTGCTTATTTGTACATTTTTTCTTTAACCACAAAGTTGTATTAGGAAAAGTATTTTAGTTTTTTTTTCTTTTGTAACCATATTGTAATAAAACTTGGCTAAGATTATTTGAAATGAACTTAACCAAAAAAAAAAAAAATTAAATTAAAACTTTAATGAATTGAAATTAAAGTTGGGTTGGTGGTAGAGAGATCAGATTCATTTCTTCTAAATTAAAATCAGAGTGCAGAGAGCAATCAAAAACCGCTCAAACTTTTGTTAGTGGTCTTAAAACTTATCTTTCTCTCTCTCTCTTCTTTTCGATTTATGCTCACATTGCTTTTATACACCAGTAACAACACATGCCTTTAATATTTATGGATAATAGCTAGGATAGATTAGTGAAAAAAGATGGTCCTAGTAGTTTTAGTCTCCTCTTGGCCAAGGGTGGGCATTCGCACATGAAATGAGGGACTGTTTCTTCTTCTTCCTCAGAGCCACAGCCCCGACAGAAGTCATTGAATGGCAGTCCTAAGGTTGAGTAGCTGTCTTGTCCGTTTATTGTCTATAGTGGTCCATGTAAGCCTAGTAATACCACAAGTATGCTCCGATACCCAGGATCTTTTTTCTTTCTCAAGGTAGTTTGCTTAATGGCCAATTAAATAGACGTAAGAGGGACACCAATAGTGCAGGAAGGTGATATATCTGTATGCTTCGAGCCCTGTTTTGCTAACTCGTCGGTATTGCAGTTTCCTGAAATATCCATATGTCCAAGTACCCAATATAGGGGAAGCTGCGAGTGACTCGGCAAAAAGTTGAGCCACCAGAAGATAGATCTATATAGAAGATTAGGCTCAACCCCAGCTGTATAGAGTCAGGAAGTGACTCAAGGTTGAAGACCCTTTTGCAGCAGTAGAGAGCGCAAGAGGCTTTCAGTTCCTTTTCAGCTATGTTAGCTTTCTATTGAAGTTTAAGATCAAGAACATGGCCTAATTATTTGATGCGTTTGCTAAAGCGAAGTGTCATTAATTTTGGGTAGGGCAATTGTTGGTATTTTATACTTTCTAGTGAAAAGCATTGCCTCTATTTTGGCAGGATTGTCATTAAGATCGAATTCACGACAGCAGTGAGACAGAATGCTAAGTGAGTAGTTTTTCCGTTCTCAAAGAGTAGAAACGTATTTGCCGGACACTGCAATAGCAATGTCATCCACATAAGCTATTAATTTGCAGCCGGTTTGGTTTAATCTGCTTAGCAGTGTGTTCACCGCCAGATTCCAAATAAGCCACGCTGCTATAATACAATGCTTACGATCTTTCTCTCTCTTTTTTTCGCTCTATGCTCACATCATTTATATGCAGAAACTATTTACGCAACAACAAGAATTTTGTTTTTAATTATTTTTCTATATTTAAATTTTGAACTTAGTAATATAATTGCCAGGTTTGACAGAATAACATCATTTTTTCTATAACAATGAATTGATGATTCTTTGAAGATTTGTTCAGCAAATATTTGACTTTTTATAGCAGTCAACGACTACTTACGAGGTATCAAAAGATCACCATCGATATATTGAAAATAAAGATTGTAATATTTTTAATGAATAGCGAGTTTTTTGCAGACTCTGACCAAAACTAACCAAGCAGTTAAAATCTACATCTATTATATACTTACTTTAATAACATAATAATCAACTAAAGTCTCAGCATCAACTTATTTATACTACTTAGTTGCATTGCCATACTCACACTCTATTTATCACTCATACGCCCCATTAAACCAAATATGTACAAATTATTTATAATTTTAATGCATTTGTCTACAATAAAATATGAGAAAGCATGAATTTGCATGCTTCCTGCAATACAGCAACAACATGACAGCTCTTCTGCCACTATTGCTAATGCTACTTCTGCTACCATCGTTCTTCAAATTGCTGTCTAAAAGTTTCAATTTCCACTTACACTTGAAATTACTATTCAACATCTACATCATCATCATTATCATCTATGTCATCATCAACATTCCTCCCGCATCACCTTCATCATTGTCATCTTCACAAAAATTAACACTTGGCTCTCTATGAATATTATATGGCATATATACATATAAAATTTATTGGCAAAGACAATTTTGCCTACACTTATAAAATCTGCTACTGCTGTTTGCTTTCATTGAAATAGAAAGAACATACAAAAAAAAAAAAATCAATAAATTTTATTTGTATTTACTAAAAATATTTATAGCTATTCATATATACATACATCTATACATACACAGAAGCCCGTATATATAAATATGTATGTGTGAACATACTTTATTAGCATAGAAGCTAGCTCTCTCATATAATCTTAGTGATGATTTTATTGTATTTAATATTGTAAAAGCGGCTTACTAGTATGTCGTTGCGGAAAAAATGGATATCGATTGGTAATTATGTGACGATTAATTGGATTATTCAGGATTGTAAGTATGTGTGTGGGAAAAAATTTAATAAAAGATTAGCGCTTTTAAGGAAATTGGAAGTGGAAGATGATGCCTAAAAAACATTGGATAGAAATTTAATTAATGAAGATATATTTGCAAAAAACAAAATTAAATAATTTAATTTGAGTCCATATATTGGAGTTCTATAACATTGGAAAAATTTCCGAAATACTGAGTTCAATTCTCAGTTGCACCGAGAATTAACTGAAAGTTAGTAAGATAAAAAGCATCTTCGATTTCAATGGCTTTTAAATGCAACTGGAGTTGTTGACCATTCACAAATATATCCTGAAAGCTAATTACTTAAATATAGGAATATTACAGTTAATAATACGCAAAATAGCTAAACATTTTTGCTCATACAACAGAACTTAATAGCCCTTCCCAAAATATCAAATTTTCAAAGGTTTTTTACGTTTCTTCATAGATTTTAAAAATAAAACTTTCATGAAGTTGTTAATGCAAAGTGATCATTATTGGTGTGCCTGCTTTTAGACACGAGCATTTGTGACTAGTGATTTTTCAGGGACTTTTTGTTAGTAGGAGAGTTTTGATTAAAATCGCCGTATGTAAAAAGTACCGATGATAGGTTAGTGTTACAAATAAGAATATAGAAAAATTGCTTCTATTTTAGAACCGGACTTAACAAATACAATTAAGCATAGAAGAGAAAAAGGGATCATCCTCATTTGAATTGTCTTCTTTACATGTTGTTGTTGTAGTTACAGTGAAAGCATATACCGCATATTTCCATAACTTATCATTCAATTTCGCTCACTCTTAGATCAATATATGATCTGGCACGTAAAAACAATAAATTTAAATTGAGAGAAACGGTATACAGGGTGGTCCGGTTTGAGTGTAAAAAATATGAGACGCTATTCTCTTATTTATTCTGAGAAAAAATTCTTCTGGACATTGGGAGTACTTTATTTATAATAAAGTCTACAAGTAAAGCTGTGTACTTGTAATTGGTAATGGCAAAACCACCGCGCTGATAAAAAATTTCCACACAGCCATTCGGAATCAGCGTTAAACTGTAGGTCCAACCATCGCCACTGTGGTCTAGTGGCAGGGTGCCAGACTCTTGTCTCTGGAGACCCGAGTTCGATTCTCGGCTTGGGTGTGTTTTTACCTATCTTTCTTTTTCTCTTCCTTTCTTTCTTTCATAACTTGGGGCTTTGGTACAATAGATCTTATAGCTCGCAGTGCCTGACTTTCAAGTCATCCTCCTTTTAAGTAATAAAGGAATAAGGGTGTACTTTCAACCTTCATTGAGATACAGGGTGTTTAAAAAAAATCTCTTAGGAAAAATACTTGCCACCAAATATTGTATCATATCTTCACTATAACTAAGCATAGAGCAATAAAATAAGATTTTTCACATAGAAAATTAATAGATCTCTATTTTGATGCCACTTTTGTAATTAATTACTTTTTTCAGTTCGAAGGAATTGCTGCTCAAAATACAAAAAACCTTTTTTTTTTAATTTTTTTTTTGCAAAAAGTTGTGTAATAATGTACTTAATTTTGTGCATTCTTTTTATGCTCTATAGTATGTAAGATGTATAAATTTCTGATAGCAAGTTTCTAGCCAAATTGTACTGATATAAAAATGCAGTGCTTAATGCAGTACTATTTCACCACATTTTCTTGTACTTTCGTACTAAAACCATAAGAAAATACGTTGTGGTTGTAAATGCTTTATTATAAAATTAAACTGGTGTAAATCAGCTTTATTTTTATAGTGGTTAAAAAAAATAAGGTTTTAACAAAACTGAAATAAAATTTACAACAACAATACCATATTTTATTGTTTTGGTACGAAAGTACAAGAAAATGTGGTGGAGGAGTACTACATTAAGTACTGTATCTTTGTAACGGTACAACTTAGCCACAAAGTTGGTATGAGAAATTAATTTTTTTTTTCACAGAACAAAAAACTAATATGCAAAATTAAGCATATTATTACACAAGTTTTTGCAAAAAATGTAATTTTCTGAAAACAAAAATCCAAAAAAAAAAAAATATTTTTTGATTCTAACTGGCAAATACTTCCAACTCAAAACAGTTTTTATTTACAAATATAATATCAAATAAAGGTCTTTTAATTTTATATCCAAGATCCTTGCTTTACGTTTAATATTATAGGAGTTAAGGTGCAATATCTGGTGATGAGAATTTTATTTTAACACAACTGAACATTTTAAGAGGGAGAGAGAGGAGATCCATCTGTCCTTAGTGGATGTGCTCCATCTATGTTGTCATCTTCTTTGGTTGAAAAATTAACATAGCTTCCTCCATGCACTTTATAATTACTCAGCTTTTAATTCCAAAAAGGCCGTAGAATATGATTTCCATGATTTTATTGATTCGAGCGCTCTAGGGTCCATCAATGCCGTCATAATTGTAACATTCTTAAGATAACAAAACTGTATTGGTCGCATAGTTTGAAGAATTACCGGCTTTTGTATTTGAGATATAATAAATTAAACTTTTGATATAAATCTTAAATTAAAACCAAAGTACAGAAGCAATCATAAACTGCTCACACTTTTGAGATTGGCCTTGCATGTGAGCATAGAATTTTTAAAACTAATGAACGTCAGCAGATAATAACTTATTTTTTTCAAACTCTTCACGCGAGATTTAACACGATTTCTAAAATATATACATATATCGATTTAATTATTGTGTTTATATGGGAGGTGTCACGTACACTCCACTCACTTATATCTATAAAGATTTTTCAACTTTTTTTTTCATACTCATACATTTGATTTACTGAGTTGCATTGCATTTGTTGTAATTTAAAAAATTAAACAAATTTTCAACAGCGAAAAAAACATTTTCTCATACTGTGCACCATCAAAAGTTTTTCATAATGAGATTCAGTGAATAAGTGTGTGTATGTGTGTGTGCGAATGAGCTTAAAAATTAGTGGTATATATATATATATATATACAGTGTCGGACAAAACTAAAGCACGGATTCTTCCTTGTTTGCATTTTGGTCAGTAATATTGTAAAACATGCTTGGGCTGTAAATTTTTTTGTGAATGTAGTAAGAATATACACTCTTTATAATAAAATATAAGGAATATAATATTATTTATCACATAAAATAAAAATATTTACTAAAAAGTAACAAAATGCATAAAACTGGCGCGACAAAACTAAGGCACATATGGAATATATTAATAGAAAAGTTCGATTTCTCCACTATTTTGTAGCGTATCCATTATCTTTCACAGCTATTGCACATTTACGTGGCATGGACTCAATAAAATTGCTCAAAACGTCCACAGAAATGTTATTCCTTGTAATCTCCGATTGGTAGAAAATGGAATCCTTGTGTTTATCCTTTATGCGTTGAATTTTACGATCTACAATTTCCAGTACATTTTTTGGGATTGAGATTGAGTGAATGGGAGGGCCACTATAAAATACTGATCTTATTGACAACAAACCACTCTTTTACACACCGTGCTGTGATCATCATTGTGCTGGTAGACTTGCATTAACAGCAGATCTTCTTCAGTATAAGGCAACACAACATTTTGGGGAACATCTTTGCATATCAGACGGTTAATTATACCTCCTTATTTATGAATTGAGCCGTTCCATGTCTGAGAAAAAACACCAGAGCACTACGTTGCCTCCCCCGTATTATACGCTGATTTTCAAATAACGCGGATTTCATCGTTGCCGTTTTGGTATGCACACTAGCTTTAATTCTTCGCAACCTTTCGTGTTAAATATAGATTCATCAGTAAGAAGCATTGCCTGTCGATTCTTTCGAGAAATAAATGGCTTTTTTACCATTTGGTAAGTTCCTAAGCCACTCTCCACAGCTCGTCTTTGGATAAACCGGTATAAAATGTTTAAACGCAATTTATTTCTAAGATAAAAAAGGATCTTTTTTATAAACCGAATGATGACCTGATTCTCACGTTTGGTTGTGCCCCGCGGTCTGCCACCTCCATATTTAGTATTTAAAAAATGAGAAGCGCGAAAATTTTTTTGCAATGCATGTCACTGATTCAGCTTTATT
The DNA here is from genome assembly GCA_963691655.1 of Toxonevra muliebris. NCBI lineage: Eukaryota > Metazoa > Arthropoda > Insecta > Diptera > Pallopteridae > Toxonevra > Toxonevra muliebris. The sequence continues at coordinate 76,720,691 of OY829329.1, forward strand.
AAATACTCTTAGAATATTTTCTCTAAAATACGCAGAATACTTATTTCGAGCAATTTTGGGAAGCGAAATTTTGAAATGCGAACGGTGACGGTGTATATGCTTCCAATTTTTATTAAAACCTGCTTTTGTTTTCCAAAATAACGGGTTTCTAGTTTAAAGATGGTTGTTGTTGTTTATTTTTAACAATTGATTCTAACTGAAAGCGAAAAAGATTATGTGCTTTAGTTTTATCGCTGCAGGTTTAGGCATGTTGAGCAATGTTAGTAAAAAAAAAGAAAAACGTTACCCAGTTTTGAATGTAATTTTGTTTCAGCAAGTGCATAAATATACTAAATTTATAAATCAAAAAAAAAAAAAATTTGTGCATACTTGCATATTTTAAAATTTTATTGAACTAAATGTTGACAAGGAAGAGTTCGTGCTTTAGTTTTGTCCTACACTGTATATGTATATATATATATATTACTATAAAAAATAGTTGGAAAAGCTAAGCTTAACAAATATACACACAGGCAGACAGTGTGATCGTTTACATTCAAAACCACACACACACACACATACACATGAACGCTAAAATTGATATGCGTATATAAACTATTATGAAATTTTCAAACTTATCATCGCTTAGATGACATTTTTTGTTTAACTTCTACCTCTCACATAATGAATGGGAGGAAACGTGTGGGTTATGTGTACGTGTGTGTGTATTAAACGCCACATAGTTCAGAATAAATTCTTCTTATTATGCACAATTTATACGTTTAGCATTTAATAAGATTTTTCAAACACGCCAACATAAACCCAAAATACAAAAATGAGAAATGATAATCATCTTTATATACCATACATATATTTTATGTTAAAATTGACAATATAGCTGAAATGAAATATGTGTTTGTCTGTCTGTGGGTGTGTGTCTCTTTAGTTTACCCATACAGACAGTCGAGAGAGACAATAAGCGTTTTGAATAATATAACGTGCGCATATTTATATTCTTTTATTCCCCCTTTGTTTTCATTTTTTTTTTTTTTAGAACAAATTAACCTTTTTCATCCTTTTTGTTGTTGGTACATATCTGTATAAGTGTGTGTAGCCTTTTTATGTATTTTACATTTTTATTTATAATAATCATGAAGACAGCAGTAGAGTGTTTCCTTTTGGTAGTTTATAAATTGGATTGTTGTTTAATGGATTTAAATGTTTGCGAGATTATTATGTTCATATACACACATATGTATGTAAGTTTGAAAGTATGTATTTATGTATTTGTATTTATTTGCACACGATTGCGTGAATTATTACTTTCATTCAGCGTCGATTAATGTTTTGAATGCTTGTGTGATTGAAAGAGATTTAAACTATCATCTTTCGGCTTAATTATTTTTTTATATTGTTGTTGTATCGTACTCGTGATGTAATTAATTTTTGTACTATTATTACGCATTATAAACAAATGATTTCTTTTGTTAATGCCCTCAACGCTCAACGTTCAATATGTGTGTGCGAATTTTGATATTTCTTTATAGTAACAGCTATACAGAAAATTTCCAAAATATTTTTTTAATTGATTGAACTCAAACTTAAGCTTATAAAAATTTTATAAAAATGTTAGCTAAAATTTTATAAATGTAAACCCTTTGTGCAGGTTTGATTACCATATCATCACTATATAAAATTCGAAAATTTCCGTTTTTAAACGTCATGTATTTCGCGCCGACAAACTGCGTATAAGACATGGTCCTAACTTTTGTTTGTCTTGCTCTTAATCAAAAAAGAGTAAAACATTTTTCCTGCCATGAATGAAAACTTTTAATTTTGTGTATTCATTGTGCTTTTATACTTCTCTCAAAGATAACAAAGCGTTTCTAGCTTTTTTGTTCGATTCTCTTCCAACGTATTTGTGGATTTTTTAGGATATGGCAAACGAGTGGAGAGTGGGATGAAAAAGGAGTGAAGAAGAGAAACTGTTTTATTATTTGATCAATAGAACTGTTATTGTTTTTTCTCTGTGCACTCTCTTTTATATTTACTTTTTCTTCATATGTAACCCTGAGGTCACTCTTCCACTGAAGGCAACGCAACAGAGATCCGACACAAAGCGGTGATTGGTAAAAGCATTGTGCTGGATCGCAGTTGCGTTACCTTTAGTTTGAGAACGGTCTTATCGAAAAAAGCACTCACCAAGGCCTTTGTAAGTGCCTTGTGCAAAGAAAGAAGGTATATAAAAAAACGGAAAACACGAGATGTGTCCATGTAGTTGTTGTAATCATAGAACACATGAGACGACACTGAGAGGACCTACGTCGTTTGTCGAGTTTTTTTCATATGAACGTATGGAGATCGTTTTTTACGTGACATTTTCTAGGCGTTCAGCACAAGAGCCAAAAGTAGAAAGAGAGCATACTAATGTCCGTGCCTCAGAGCATTTAAGTGACAAAATGTAAATTTTACAAAAGAGAGTAAAATAAAATTTTAGAAGTGAAGTGTGCTTAATACTTTATAATATGCCATTTTCGTAATTTTAAGTCCAATCGTCACATTTATTAAATTGGCCATTAAGCAAAACTACCTTAAAGAAACAAAAAGATCTTGAGTAACGTAGGATACTTATGGTATTACGTGGCTAACATGGACCACTATGGACAATAGACAAACTAGACTGCTACTCAACCTTAGCAGAAACTCCATCAGCATTGGGAATTCCATCAGTGCTCACGGGACACTGTATAATGGCACCACATGCTGCAAGACGAGGACTTCCATTCAATGATTTCTGTCGGGGCTGCGGCTCTGAGGAAGAAGAAGAAAAAGTCCTCTATTTAATGTGCGAATACCTATTTTTGGCTAGGACTCCTGGGCTCACCTTTTTCCACTAGTCTGCCCAACCTATCATCCATAAATATTAAGAATATGGCTAGATTCGTTATGGAATCCTCATGGTTTTCCACTCCTTAAATTTTGAAATTAACTCGCTTTTGCTTTGGGAAACGGAAATTCTCTTTGGCTCCACTTAACCTTAGGTCCAACAAATACTAAGTCTAAAGGGACCCATCCACTGACGCGGAAGAATGTGGAAATTCGTGAATGCGCGCGCAAGAATACTCGTGGGTGGCAAAATATGCGCACTTATGCGTGCGTGATTTCCAAAAATTTGGAATTCCGCTGGCAAGAATGCGCACTCTTGCATGACAGTGGATGGGTCCCTTATGGTTCGTATTATGATTCACCCGCAATGTTTGATTACAATCATTAATTGAAGAGTGTATTATTTTCTTCTGTCTTACTGTGAAAAACGAGAAACAATTTCAATTTATAATAATAAAAATAGAAAAATAAATTTAACTCATTATTACCCAGCCGGTAAGTTCACTTACCAGTAATTTGTTCAAGCATATAGCTTTATATATGTGACCTAGGACTTATCTGATGGATTTATATTATTAAATGATTTATTTTGAAAAAAATATTGATAAAGCAATTTGTTACATATGATCAGATATGAGACACGTTTTTGTGAACTTCTATATTTTCAGTCATTATGGATCGGAACAAAAATTTTGGTGGCTCTTAAATTTGCACATAACAAGAAAAATGGGTCAAAAGTAGAGATCAGATACAGTTATAGTAAAATCCTGATAATCCGTACTCATAACTCTCTATTGCTTAACGATGTCTTTTTAGGATATCAATCCAGCAGAAAAATTTTGCATTGCTTATTCGAAAGATCATGCAAAACTGAAATGAGTCCCTTTAGCACTCCTCAAGAAAGAATAGGAAAGAATAAGCTATAAACTAAAATAAACTATGCAATAAAACAATACAATAAATAAAAAAAATTTTTAATATGTTTCAATATTCCATTGATATACTCTACAACCGTTTTTGATATGGAAATTATGTGTTGCATACTTTTGGGCTTAAAATATATATAATATATAATAAAACACATACTTATAAACTCACACATACTATGAAACCTCACACGACACCGACGTGACATTTGATTTAAGTTTCTATCAATTCACTCCATTGTAAATTTTTTTCAGCCCCGAATAAAGATATTATCACATCAAAAATATTCCGTATCCAAAAATCTTGATGGATGAGGAACGGGACAGGAAGTTAAAATTGAAGCCGCCATTAAAGTGACTACCAGTTGAATTCTCTGAATATAAAGCATTTTTGTTTTTATTGGTTCTACTGAGATTTTTTGCTTTTTTTCTACAATCCTTTTTTATTCGATCCTTTGGAATACATTTGGGTTTATCCTCATAGTTACAAAATTATGAATACTTAAAGTTGTAACGAAAAAAGCCCTTCAGCTTCCGTGATTAGTTTTAAGTTTCTTTAAAACCTTATAGCTTTTCTCAAATAATTTCTTAAATATACCTATCAAGAACGAGCCACTTATACTTTTTGGCTAAAATGTAGATTGTGGCTACTTTAATAAAACAAAAGTAAGCGCTTTGACCATACAAATAGCTTAAACAAACATACTTCATTATCATTTTATTTAAAACCATATAACAATTCTTCAAACATAAATTTAATAAAATAAATGAAAATATTTTTAATTTAATTATTTCTAGTAAGGTTTCTGTGTCAGTGTGGTTGTGTGTGCTTTAAATAACTTAGCACTTCAAAATTAAAAATTTCAAACGAACTATTTACAATTGATTAATTGTTATTCACTACATAAAATTAATTGAAACTTTCAATGCTGCTGAAATGAAATGAAAAAAATAAGTAGAAAAACAAAGAAGAATAAAAAAAAAAATATTGAAAACGTTTTAATTAAAGCAAAATCTTTATAGTTAGTACGCATTAATAAAGTTCCAAGATACTTGGTGGAGGCAGCAGCAGCGACAGTGCGCGCTTCTTAGATCTTTCGTTTATTCCTCATTTTTTCCTTATAGTTTGTTCCTTAAAGTTTTAGTGTTGGTTGCTTTCTTTTGCAAAGAGTTTTATGTTTTTTTGCAAGTAAGAGTTGGTGCTGCTGTCAAAATTAATTTTATTTTTTTTTATGAATTTGAATGCAAATGCGAGGCTTAACTTAACTTCTGCACTCCAAGCATTTTATGCAGAGTTTTCTTCTTCTTTTTTTCAACTTATGAATGAAGTTTTTAGTTTTTTCTGTACATGAAAGTGGTGTGCAGTTAAAAGTTTCGACATTTCATATAAACGAAAGTATATTTTAATTTTTGCATTATACTTTTGCCAACGAAATACAAAAAATTAAGTAACAAAGTAAGAAAAATATTTTAAATAAAACAGCAAATTTCTTTTTTTTTGAAAACATTTCCGCATTGCAACAACATCTGCTGAATCATAACAAAAAATTATTTCTGTAACGTGATTTTAAATTATTAAGATAAAATTTAAAATTGTTTCTAATTGTTCAAGTGCGCTTATAAGTATGCTTCTTTTTGTTATAAATACTTAGATGATAATAATAAATGCAAAAATAATTTTGCGCGCTTATTTTTATATGCTCATTTATTATAATCGCACATATACACATACCTATACAAACAGAAACACATATGTATGTGAAAGATAGGTAGACAAAAAGTCTTTTATGAAAACATTTGTCTGCATTACAAAACCAAACTCACACACATACAAACACATGTAAACGCGCTCACCTGCAAAACAACCAACAACAACGCACTCACATAAATTACGTTTACTTGTTCGCTTCAAACCATATGTCAATATATCTTGTGCACACACAAACACAGCAGGCATACACACATATACACATAACACAGCAAGTAGTATCAGCGCCTTAAAATCCTTTTTTTGTAACTCTGTATTCATTTTGCTTTATCGAAACTTTTGTTTTTACTTCTGGTGTTTATTCTTTGCTACACGTTTGTATTAGATTTTCACTTTTATTATAGACATTTTATAGACACTCAAATATATTCAAAAAAGAAATTCCAAAAGTTCTTACATACAAATAAAATATAAATAAGCGCCATCTCTGTTCCATTAGCAACAAATATTTTTCTTGTGTAAATACCAAAAATAAAAAAGTATGGAAAAAAAATTTAAATCTATTTCAAAAGTTTTTCTTTTCTCTTAAAACAAAAATTCATAATTTTTTTTTTTTGCAATGCTTAGACTTTACTCAAAGGAAGCTTCTTCATGTCGTCATTATTGAAAGGATGCAGTAAATTAGTCCTGCAGATTCATAATAAGTTATCCTTTCACTCTCTTTTACTATTATTTTTTTTTGCTTTAATCTTTATGCAACGTGAGCATTCAAGTTCAAAGCTTCATGCTCATATTTCATGTGGTGAAAAGCTTCGAAAGTTCTTTTTTGTTTTTGTTTTCCTTATATATCAATTTTTGTTTTTTTTTTCCTTTTAAGCTTGTGTATCTCTTAAGAGTATTTGTGTTAACCATCAGCTGTTTCCTCACTACTTATTACAGCCAGCTGCTTTGTTACGCTTCTGCGCGAGTTTTATTGTTTTTGCGTGTGTGCTATTGAGTAACTTAACCAGAGCCCAGCCAAAAAGTCTGTGTGTTAAATCTCAGAAAAATTATTTTTCTGAAAGGAATAAATTCAGCGTGCTCTTTTCGAAGCTCTGTTCTACTTATATCAAGTAGAACTTCAAATGTTGTTCCGATATCGGAGTCCTTATATCAGGATATCTCGATATCCGATGTATGTAAATGTAAATCCAAAGTATACGGATATCTAGAACTATGCTTCGAAACTGAAATTCAAGTAATTAAATCTCCACATGTAGTGTTTCTGCGTCACCGCTAGAAACTTTGATTTCTCCTTTAAGGAAGAACAATCGACGAAGAAAATAACGAAGACTGGAACTATAAGAGGAAAAGCTTCTTTCGGATCTTGTATTTGGGATCCCGATTTCTCTGCGATATCCGGATCTAATCAGTTTCGGGTACTTCAAGCACAAACAACAAGTAAAACAATGAAAGAGAAAATAGTTTTCTTTCATTTTGAGAGGAAGGGAGAAAAAGATAGAGAAAGGGGAAAAAAGAAGAGATGAAGACGAAGATGGAGCTGAGAAAAGATCATATAAAAACACTGTGAAATAAGTAAAGCCAATAGCGGGTTCAGAAATTTCCTAAGGCTCTTAATTTTTGGCCCAATTAAATTTTTTTTTTTTTTAAAGAGGAGAAAGACACCAACATGGTTGAGATCTTCATCAAGATTGGGGCTAAACCTCTCACCCCTTACCCCTAGTATGCGACAGTTCAGAGAACTATTTAGATTTGATTGTAGAGTGGGGTTTGTTAACGGAATTTTGGCTATTGTTGCACCCTCCGATTTATAATTCATTTTCTATTTCTTGATATTTATATCACTAAGTTTCACATCCTTCAGTTGCCGTTCTGGACTATATCCATTAGGTTCCACTATGTTTCCTGACCCTACAATGCCCACATAGACACTAGTATCTGATTTTTGCCTTTAGTTTTGAAAGAAGAAGTGAAATTTTTAGGCCTGCTTTTTATGTTGCAAACCTTTGGCCTAAACATAGTAACGGATTTGGGCAATACCCAAAAGGATGTCATGGCCAAGATGATTTGTTCACAGTTTCGTTGTGGCAGATTTTTCTCTTATGGCAGGCGAGTGCAACCAAAAAAATTTTCAAATAGTTTTTACTTCCTACTTTTGTTAGAAGTGTCCGATAAAATAAATAGCATATTTTCAAGCCCACAAAAGTGTTTGCTAAAAATGGTTGAGTATCCATGTAATTCGAAAAATTATCGTGGAAGTTTTTCAACAAAATTCGAAATGGAGTCACTTAAAAATTGCCAAAACTGCCCCGTCAAACTTTTAGCCTGGTTTTGAAAAACTTTAATGACAATCTAAAAATTAACCGAAAGGTGGGATCTGGCAAAAAACGTGGATCGGGACAGCTACACAAAGCGAAACGTGTGAAGGACATTTTTCATAAAAATCTAAATTCTTCTAGCAGAAAAGAAGCTCAAAAATGCAGTTTCTCTGCATCATTTGTCCGCAAAGTGAAAAGATTGGAATGCTACGAAAAGTATTGACTCAACAAATAGAATACAAAAATTGCTGGCAAATTTTATAATAAAATTTCAGTGTGGAATCGTGGAGACGAAACATATGTATTGGCAAACTTTTCGCAGCTTCCCGCAACTACTTTTATGTAGCGTATCAGCGAAAAAATCTGCAGGAAAACTACAGAACCCAAAAAAATCCAAGTCCCCTAAGAGATTACTTGTGTTGCAGGCCATACGTTGCTGTGGTAAAAGAAGTCAGCCGTATGTAACTTCTAGGTCAATAAACATAGATATTTATGTTGCGTAAAGTGTCTTAATTTTTTTTTGGCTTGATTTTGATCATGCCACTATTGGGAAAAAGCGATGGAGAGGTACACCAGCAATAATATCAATATTGTACCTAGAGAGGCCAAACTTTCTAGAGCTGAGACCAGTGCAACGTTATAGGGTTCAAATTGAACAAAAACTGAAAGAAACGAAAGGTTTTTGGAAGGACATAAGAGAATTTAGAATTAAGTTAACTTCAACCTCCAAAAAGATTAATGAAAGCACTATAAAAGCCTTGATTAAGAGAATTCCTGAAAAAATTCTAAACTTCCTTCAAAAAATAGAAGAATTATAATTTTTTTTATAAAGAATTTACATCAAGTGAATTATAATAAAGAAAAGCTTTCGCATGAATCGGATTCACGGCTTACTTTATTGCTTGATACTGGCTCCTTATACATATAAATATGTTTTTTTATACCTACATATAAAACTAGTGGGAAGAAATGAACTCCGCTCCAGTTCTACCCTTTTCCTTCCCTGTACTCCGACTCTATGTTCGTGCCTTTCTCAGTTTCTATAAGTCTTATAGCAGGATTACTGTGCCAGTAGTATGAAGCTAATATCTTTACACAGTGATGATTTCTATTTTCATATATAATTTTGGATGCATACAAATTTTCTATATCACCCTGTTTCAATAATTACTGAATGAACTTGTAATAAAAGTAAAGAGAAACTTTCTGAATAAACGTAAGAGAGACAGAGAGAGAATGAGAAAAGGTGTGTAAGAATATTACTCTTTAAAAATTGTACCTATTTGTAAAATAGAGCAAGTAATCAGCTGTTTTTAAAAATTAAGCCAAACCATGCTAAAGCTACATGAAAAATAAATAATAATTGTTATTTTTAAACCAGGTGTTTTTCTTATTAAAAGGAACTAAATTCATCCCTGAGAACAACCGAACTTAGCACATCTAACTCTTCTCTTGCTCTATTTTGTTTTTATCATCACATAAACTGTATGCATTTATGCTCTTATTTCCTCACACTTACTCTCTCACAACCACAACACACTTGCGCTCTCTTTATTTAATGCAAATGAATTTGCTGTGACTACAAAATTTCCTCTCCCTCGCAATCGCCCTTCTTCCATGCAGGCGTAAAACTTTCTGTTTGTTGTTGATATTAAAACTGTTATTGGTGTTGTTGTTGTTTTTGTTATTGTTGGCGCCCAATTATAGCCAGTATGATGCCTGCTAGCTGCTCTTCTTCGTTTCTTCTCTCTGAATGTTTTGAGTGTTTGTTTGTGTGTAGAGTTGTGGGGTGTTCTGTGTGTGTTCTCTGCCAACAGCGCAAGGAAGTGATTTGCTTCAACAATCGTGTTGCCGTCGCAGCAGCTATAGCAGCAACAGCAGTTTAGTTGATTGGCAACGTACTTGCCGGAAGGTATGCAAAAAATAAAATACACATTGCGATTAATAGAGAAAATATATAAAGAAAAAATTAAAACAAATAATAAGAAACGGGTTTTTTCGGTTGTGTATTTAGAGAGTGAGAATATTATCATTAAAAAATAATATGAATTGTGGTTTTTAGTTGTGTTGGTGTTAGTGCAATCAGTATGTTTTGCTGAGAAAGAATTCAATAATAGTGAAATTATTTAAAAATATTAAATGAAAAAATATAATATATATTTAATTAAAAATATATTAGTGTAAATGCAAAGTGAAAATGAGAAATTAAAATTATTGCAAAATTTGAATTAAGTGCGAAAGTGAATGCCAAAGCTATTATTTTTATTGCACTTTCACTAAAAAAATTTCAAACTGATTGTAAATAGAAAATAACGTGTTTTTTTTTTAATGAAATTGTCTACATTGCGGAATAAATTTATATAAATGATTTCTGAAATATTATAAAGCAAATATTATGCAAATATAAATAAATGTGCTTCAGTTGCATATATTCAAAAATATGCATACAAAAATGAAATATTTCTTTTGAAATATTCTGTATAAATATTTGTTTAATAAATATTTAATTTTTGTTTTAAGTCTGTGGTTTCATAAAATTTTCAATTTGAATTGTAATATTAATTATAATGCTGCAATATTTCTCCAAGTTCCTAATATTCTGAATATAAATAATCGAACCAATTAAAAATTACACCCATTCATATCTCCTACCCCAAAAAAAAAAAAAATAAAAATCATGAACCTGTTGCCTCTTGCTGGTATTGCAATAAATTGTCAATCGCTTCATTAATTTAAGCCAAATATTTGCACAAAAATTTGTTGTTTACATGCTAACACACATACATACATACATACAGGGTGAAGTAATTGAAAGGATATAAGTTTCAATATATTTTATCAAAAAAAAAAAAAAAAAAAAATGTTGCAATATAATTGAATTTTTAAAATATACTTCACATTTTCAATATTCTATCGTTTGGTTGGGTATTGATGAGCGAGTAATATAATCAATTTTCATATATTGTTTTCTTTAAAAAAATAAAAAAAAATCCATTCGAAGCACATCTAAATAAGGAGACTGAAAAGGTTTACCAAAAAAGAATATGGAAAAAAAACTATGAATCATTTTTGCTGTATTTAACTGCCAATTGTTGATTCTCTTTGATATTCTGAAACCTGAGCTCCACTATCCATTCCGCTTTGTATAGGAAATCTGCTTTAAAGGCAACTGAACATTTCACTTACAGACCGTTGACACTCCAATGAGACTCTCGCTGTCTTATAAAATCACAAACGAGCCCAGAAACTAATGTTTTTTGCTATATTTTGTGCAAACAGTTGACTTCCAATTCAGTAGATGCCAATCCTCTAAACTTTTCAATTTATGTCATTTTGAAGTCGAAGGTGATCACTAAAAATTAGGAAAGTGGAAATGTTTTAAAATTGAGATGTTCACTTGAGCCTGTAAGGGCTAGACGAGATGTATTGCTGTGGTTAAAGTATGGTTCACGCAAAATCTGTAAGCATAAAAAACTCTGATGACAAAATTGTATATCTTAAATGAAAGGTTGTTTATTTTCAAGTAAAATTAATTTTCATTATTGTGTAGAAAATTCCGAGCATGCTTCTTGATAAGTCAATTCTTTTTATTATTTGGATTTTCATTTTCAGTCAATAATTTTGACTTCATTTAGTTTCCCACAAAAGTGGTGTACATCTAGGTTGAACAAGTGTTCTATAAAGTTGCCTGTACATGGGAAAATAAATTTCATAAGAACTCTATTTTATACAGCACTTCTACAAAATCAATGGATTATAAAAAAATCGGATTTTGACTTTCCACTTTTTTGTTCCATTTAAACAGCATTGAATCTGCTTTTTGTACAATACCACCACTTTTCTTCAATTTATATTTGACAATTGCTCAGTACTTTTCGATTGGCCGGAGCTGGGGGCAATTACATACTTAGGTAATACGGTACTACGTCGACATTGTTGCTTTGGTACCACTCCATAATTGCTGCTGAGTAGTGAATGCTGGCTAAATCCGGCCAAAACTTGGCAGGTGGAACGGTGGTGATGACTAAATGGCAGCAATCGTTTCTTGAGACACTCATTAATTTAAACTGCTGAGTCATTGATCAAGATGTCACAAATGTCCGGCTTGGAAAATTAATCAAAATTATTGTATTTAAACTTTGAAGGAGCATTGCCACGTTTCGTAGATCCAAGTTAAGTGTGAGGTAAATTTCATCGTCCATTAAAACCATTAACCATGCGGAAACGTCTTTTTGATAGTGAATTTTGTTTGTCGGACCGGTTTGGGTCTTTAACGAAAAGATAAGATTTTAATCCTTTCTTTATGCGTATTTGTCTGACCGTGATCTTACTACTATAAAACTTTTTGGTACAATCATTGTCAGACAACCCTGGATTATTTTTTATTGAGGTCAATACATTCGTTTTAAATTCGTACAATTTTTTTTTCGGTTTTTCAACACTTAAAATATTTTTGTAGCGTTTAGTTACACTACACACAGTTGATTTTGGCAATCTTAATATTTTTGCTATCTTTAATCCTGACTGTGATGAACTGACAACCGATTAAACTGAAAATTGTGGCACATAGCGATACTTTAATTGTAAACACACGCGTACTAAAATTTTTTAGTACACGTTTGTAATAACTCAGTAATGATTGTTACAGTGCAGATTTTGTGTGGATCCTGCTTTAGGAGGAAGAATAGCTAATGTGAGAGACTATGTTTTGGTGTGTTGCATTCGAGAGATCGCTGAACTTAGGGTCACCGTTAGAGTAATCTTCGTGTACTCAAATCTAAGCAATGGATTACTTTCTATTGATCCAGATCCTTTGCATCTATGCATGTCCCAAGGCATAGAGTAATCGCTTTAACCTCCAAAAGGATTAATAATAAGTCCGTTTGGAACAACGAAGCTGCTCCTTCTCTTTTTCACTCTTTTTTATGACTAATATAAAAGAGAGATGAGATGCATAGCCTTCTACTATTACATAAATTAATATTTAATTTATTTTATATTTAAAGCGTAACACATACTATATAAACTCATATTAATTGAATTATTTAGTTGTAAAATTTAATTTGCATTATTTATAATTTAAATTTTATTATATTTCTTAAATTATTTTCATGTACTTTAATACTGTGAGCATGGAGCTCCAAATGCGAATTAATAAAACGAACATGTTCTCAATTTTACGAGTTGCTAACTTTAAGAAAAATTGACCGTTATTGTTTGTTGTGTTGTTTTTGTAAAAGTTTACACTATCAATTTTATTGGTTCATACATACGGCCACGAAATTCTGTCTGCTACAACTGTCGCCGTGTAGTCAGCTACTAAACACAATAGAGGCGGCACCACCTGCAATAAACACAGCCAAAACAACAAAAGCAAACTCTCTTCTCTCTTTGTCGCTTGCCAAATTAGAAATAGATTTAAAATTGGCTACAGCCACAATTGTGGTCGGTGGTCATGTGGTCGTGTCGTCGCCAAAATAATCGTCTCCATAAGAACATGTTGTTTTTATAATTTGACAGATGTAGTCGTGTAGCTGCCGTCGTCAATGTGTATGGTGCAGAATTCTATTACTTCTCACTAATAGAGGACACTCTAATTTTATATTTACTTACTCTCCCAATGAGCGATCGTTTGCTCTTTTAAGTTGAGAGCGTAAAAACTTTATATATAGAAAACAAAAAGAAAGTGGGACACTCGGTCGGTGAATCCGCCTTAACCCTTTCAGGTTTTTTTTCAATATATTGGATAAGAGCATGTGATGAGTGATACACACAGTAACGGTGTCTAATATATTGGACATCACTTGACGGTCATATGAGTTACTTTACCCGAGATCTTATAGCAGATTCGTGTTTTCTGCCATCATATTAGTATAAGTGCAATTTTCAGATTTTTATTTCAAGCGTCTGAAAGAGTTAAGGCGCCAGTTGTCTTAATTTGGATTGGCGAAAAAATATTGTACTTTGTATAAATGCAAATAAATTTAAGATTTGCTAAAATTTTGCAAAAATTTATAATTTTTAAATATAAAAAATTTGACTATTTTAAATATAGTATAGTATTATTAATTAAATACAATACAAAAGAAGAAATTGCTAAAAAAGAGAAAATGAGATTGCTTTTGTATTGAAAATTCCTAACCAATGAATAATCGTGCCCACCTTTATTACTCCTTTTAGAGGACAAAGCGATTACTCTATCAGCAGTTACTTACATCCAGTGCGAAAATGGAATATAAATTGAAAAATTTTTGGGGCAATATGAAATATCTGTTTATTGTTGTGCAGCGCTTGATGATTACTCCATGGAGGAACCCAAATCCGCCATCATGCCTCTGGCATATCAGCTGGATTGCACTTTCCTACAATTTCCTCACCCTGTATATGTAGGCACAAAACACCACAGATACATGTACGCACCCTTTTTTCGAATTTTAAACAGTTTTCATACCCCCAACTTTGGTGCCACTTTGAAAATAATACATTTTAATTAAATATGCACACGTACTTACTTACATATACATAGAATTCCACACACACACACAAGCCCAAAGCCTAGTTTTTCTTTATTTTTTTTTTCTGGCAGCGCCTTGTGTTAATAAATAAATCCACAATCCCAAAAAAAAAAAATCCCAAAAAAAAAAGAAATAAAAAACCAAATAAAACCGCTTTAAAAATGTATTTTAAATTTAGTTAAATATTTTAACAGTACCCGCACACACACACACACACACACACACACACGCTTTATACGCCAAAAAGTATGCAACAACAAATTGAACATTAAAGCTTGTTAACGAAAACTAAAAGCGACAGAGGAAAATACCTACCAAAAAAAAAAAAAAAATACAAAATAAAAATAAAAAGGGATTAACACTTTCTTTTTTATTTTTTTTTAAAGCTGTTGTGTTTTTTTTTTTCGTTTTTGTTTTTTACTCTAATGCTGCTTTATTTCTCCTTTTCAATTTACACCTACCCTCTGGTGTCTGTTGACCTTCTTTGTTGCTAACATATAGCCAAAATGTCTGTAAGCCCGTAAATGGCATGGCCCTGAGAAAAGTACAAAATGAGCGGTTATGGGAAAGCAGGCGGTAGGTAGGAGATATGCCTGAATAAAAAATATTTATAAATAAATACTAAAATTGTAGAACACCCGCAGCTTAAGCACAGAGACTACGTCACTTTGCATTGTTCTCTTGAATTTTTTTTTCAGTATGCTCGTTCTCGTTTTCGTCCTGCCATGGTTTTGTTGCTGTTGTTGTTATCGTCTCAATTGTTGTTGCTGTTTGTTGCTCTTGTTGTTACACATTTAACCCACAAATAAACCCAAAATTTAAATATTGTTGTTGTTGTTTTCTTCATGTACCTCTACACTTTGTTCATTTTATAATTTGCTTTCATTGTTGTTTTTGCTGATTCGTAAACCCTTTGAGGGTTGTAATTTTTGTTTTTTTTTCCTTTGTTCCAAAGCTGGGTGCTCCTGCAGGTCATTTGGGTATTACACCCAACAACAAGTACAACAACAACACAAAGTACTACATCATGCTTTATTTCTCTACTAAATATTTTTTTGTCACCTTGTTGTTTTTTTCTTCTTCTTTTTTTTAATGCTCATATTTGCTTTGCATACTTTATTGGGTGTTTGTAGGTTGGTATGTCTCAGTAATTTCACACTTAGACGCTCTTCTTTTTTTTTGGTGTTATATAATAAATGACCACTTTTGTCATGAGATTTTCAAACTGCTATTACAAACAGATAAATTGATAATTTAGAATAATTAGTTGGAGTTGAAACTTAGAATTTTCGTTTATAATCGTCTTTAATTATTATTATATAACGTTATGTTAATAAATGAGTTGGGGTTTGTGAATGCATTCATCAGAATAACTTAGATGGATTTTGCCGGTGCTAGATGATTTAATGTAATTTGTTAATTATGCAATTTCTTAGAATTCTGTAATGCATAATGCTGTGCGTAACTATGTTTTATCTATTTATTCTATTTTTATGATTTTATCTATTTATCTATGAAAATGTAAGGACGGAAGGGAACACAATGTGAAAAATTTGCACCCAAAAACTTTTATGAAATGCGAACTTGTAATTTATGGGAAATAAATTTCAATGCGAATTCGTTTTGAATTTTTTTTCATTATTTTCAAAGAAAACCTGATGGAGAGGGCGAGAAAATATTTTTTTTTTGGAATATCTAACTTAAAGTTTTAACTTCTCTCTCTGGTTTCAAGACCAAGAAATTACTATTTCGTTACCAAGGAAACAATAGCCTAGGGAAAACAAAGAAGAAATCGGGGGGAGAGAGCGGTGAAAATAGAACCATACAGGCCATACTATAGGCGAATTAGGCAACTTAGCTATTTTGGACTAAAACTTAGAAATTTAATGTAAAAAAAAAAATTGTGATGAGGTGGGCCAAACCCCTGCTAGGGTTTTACTACCACTAGTTAATACTTTAATATGAGGCAGGTTCCGTTGAGGCACATATAATGTACTTATTAATTTTTGTATCACCCTAGTCTGCCCTAACCTTCTATTATTATTAGTAGAATCCTCCGTTAGAGCCGTTCCTTCACATTTTTCTCCTTATATTTTTTATTTTCCCAAAAAAAAAAAATATAAAAATTGTTTATCTCTTTGTGCTTAATAACTTTAACTGAAGACCCCATTTTTCTGACTTCAGGGTCTATATTGTGGATGAACTAGATGTGATCGAGAAAAACTGAGTACGCAGTCATGATTAGCGACCCCAAATTACTCTAAAACCGCTGGGTAATCTCGCACTTAAGACAAAAGTTAAAAATTCGTTGCACTGTAACTTATTTACATAAAAAAATCAGAGTATTTTTAGTATAAAAAAATCGCATGTAAAAAGTTTGTCGATTTTTTCATCGAGAATTACGCGTCTGAAAATTCATGAAAAAATTCCAAATATGTCTTGGAAACTAAAGAATCACTGTGAATTTTTTTAGATTTTTCTTATGAATAGTTGGGCTAAAAAATTCGAAATTTGAAATTTACAAAATCCTCCATTACTCATTAAAAACTGCAGATAACGGTATAAAAATTTAGCCAAATCATTATTAAATTAAGTACTTCAAAAGGGTTCATGCGAAACTTGATTTGGTTTGGGGGCACTTTTGACATGGAAACCCGGCTATGCCCTTTCATAATTTCAAAAATACAAAATTCTTGAAACTGATAAGATGAAGTTAAAGTTTTTAACCTACAAATGTCAGTATAAATAACACATTACAATGAACATTACAAGAGATTATTTGGCTTCTTAGCTATTTTATATAGGTAACTATAAAAGGAAAACTATGGCAATGAAAAAACATTACAGTTTTCCACGTATACAATAAGTTTTACAAGAATAGCAGTAACATCATTTATATTAATAAATTTTTATTGCTTCACTAAAAAACAGCAGATTCATCTTTACCCCTCCCCCTTTCCGTTTCTCTATCTTCACTCCATTATAGGTAATTACTATGCCCTAAGATTATGTTGATGAGCAGACTAAAAATAAAAAAATAAAAAATATTCCTTATTATATTGTGTAATATTCAACTTCAGCTTCTCAAATTTCCTATAGTTCTTTCTTCTAGTTTTTGTTGTATGCAGGTTTTCCTTCTTCCTTTTATGTAGAAAACTTAAATTAGGCGTGATATCATATGGAATAAAAAAAACTTTGCATACTTTTCATATGAATACAGTGAAACTTCTAAATTAATTTGCTAAATTAATGTAAATGCTCATCCAACTCACTGAATACATATTCCTGTATTTTTTTTGCTTTGTCTACTTTAGCTACTTTTAGTTTAATATTTTTGTGGTTTTTTGTATATTTTTTGTTGTTGAAATTACCTACACCCAAAGGAATTAATTAGTGCAGTACTGTGAACAGAGAACAGCGAACAGCAGCACTAAAATTCAATGAACTTGAGTAAAACTAAAATTTATTAATAACAAAATTTCGCAAAATAACTAAAGCAGAGACAAAAAAAAACGTAGTAAAAAAAGTAAAGTAAAAGAAGAAAGAATTGAAAGAAAGAGCAGGTGCCTTTTTAACTATAACTTAAATGGAGAGCAAACAACATGTAATAAAATAAAGATACCTTGGTTGGAAATCTCATACTGTTTCGGTTGGAATTTTCTAACTGACAAACTAATACATTAACCAATAAAGAAGGTTGTGAACACGAACAAATACACAAATACATGTATACAAAAATCTATATATGTTTTTTTTTATAGGTAGTTAGTTGGATATATTTAATTTAATCGCAAATTTTGTGTACTATATTACTAGTGGTTTTTTAACCTTTATGTCGGCGTTTCCAAAATAAAGGAAATTTGATTAGTTAAAAAAAAATCAGAAGTACATATATTTCAATTCCTCTGTAATACAGATTTCCAACTATTCCCATCTTTCTTAAATTCAATGAGTTATTTAGCAGAATATATGTTTAGAAAATCTAAGTAGGACAAGCGCTAAAGTTGTGGCATACGAAGAATATGTGACTCTGATGGTTTCAGGAGTGGGGCTAAACATGATCAATAGGATCATGTACAGTGCTGGAAGAACTCAATTTTTAGATCACAGGGTGTTGGATTGGCTTAAATTAAACTGAACTGATGCTTTTCGCCAACAGAACCAAGATACCAAGCTTTACTATTCCGCAACATAATGAACGAACGTTGACTCTCTCAACCAGTGCTAGGTACTTATGAGTTATCCTAGGCCCTACTTTTTTCGTTTTAAATTTAACAAGTATCTGTATAGGCATTGACAATTCACAATACCTCAGTACCGAACAGACAAACACATAGAAAAGAAAGTACGTTAATAAAAACATGGAAAAAAAATGTAGATGGAATTGGGTTATGACTTGCAGGACCAGCAGAGCGTTACCTCAAAACTACAACTGGAGGAGAAATACAACCAAATGACCTTTGACTTCTTTGAAGTTGTATTGTTTTGATCTTTCCCACTACCAAACAAAAAAACAATTAACTAACCTATTTATGTCGGAGCGATTTTTTCTAATCCTTTTACTGAAATAATTTAATTTTAATTTCTGTGTGGCTCTTCTCCCTTTGATCCGGTCATGTTGCCATGTTATCCAGTTAGTCTGGCTACCTCAGGATGGGTGTGTTCAAATAGGTATGTAGTTTTTTTGTGATTGTATTTTAGTCATGTTTTCTTAGTCGCAGTCCCATATGTTATCGCTAGAGGTGAGGAAGTGAGATAGTATTTTTCGCCTTATTTTGCCCATGGGGATCGCTACTGCTCGCACATAAGTAATGTCTAAAGCTTTCGCAATATTTATCCACTTCCTTTTTATCCTCATCAGAACGTCACTTAATCTTATTGAGGGATTTGCTCTTTAGTTATTCATTGTACTGATCTTTCATTCTATATGTTATGATTTGTGTTTATCTCCAATTTGCTTTTTTTATACCTCTCTGCTTTACTCTCTGTTTATTTGGTGACGGCTGAGGCAGTGTTAATGTTTCAGGGCCATTGGTCAGAACTTTACTTAAAAAAAAGTTTTAATTCTAATATTTCTAGCTTTGTTAATCATAGTAATGGCTTTTCGTGTAAAACAGCACGCTCATTATGAATGAATGAGAGAAGCTCAGGTTAGGCCGTTAGTGAACTTAAATTATCATTCTTTAAAGAATCCTTTGAAGCTAAAGCGTCACTCATAATGTATGAAATATTTATGGACAAGTGGAGGTTCTACCACCCCTTCCCCCATTAGATCAGATAATAAGCTACAGTGGGGAAACTGCACTGTATGACATCATCGACATTTTATGAAAATTTTTTTTAAGCACCAAAAACGACACGAAGAAGAATATACCATTATATAATTGAAATTGCAAACTCTCTCAATTGGCGAAAATGAAATTATGTAATTAAAGACAGGACGCTGAGTCCGAATCCATGGTCCGTTTCACTCTGCAACGTTTTATTTTATTGACATCAAAATTTCTAAAATTAAAAAACAAAAAAAAAAAAATTAAAAATGCAGTTTATATTTTTTTTACAAAAATTTAAAAAAAAATTTTATTTAATTCATTTTTTTTCGTAATTTTTTCATCCTCGTTAACATCGTTCACTTTTATCTCGTTTATGATTTTAGAAGCAATAAAAAATGTGTTACTTTCACTCTTAATCGCTTTCACATAAAGGTTAAAGCAAAACACACAAAAATTTAGAAAAAAATTTACAAAAAAAAAAACAGCAAACCAAAAAACATACAAAATAAATCACAAATTGCAACATAATTTCCTACATAGCATACAAGCAACCACCAAGGCTGGACACGAAATGTGGCATTATCATCATACTCATGCCTCAGGTCATGCAACATATTCCTTGTGCCCACCGACTCTGTCTGTATTTGGTTCATGTAGTATTTATGACGCTAATATGTGTTAATAAAAATACCAGCAACCACAATTTTTTTGTATATATTTCTTATACATACATATGTATTTTTAGACAACATTGTCATAAAGTTGTAAAAATTGTGAATGGAAAAATGGTGAATGGTGTGTAAGTGTCTGTGTGCGCATACTTGACAAAAAGTATGAGGAAAAAATAAACACAAAAATGTCCTTGACAATCAAAACGCAAAAGAAAAAGGACGAAGAAAAAATAAGTGTTTGTAAAAGAATTTCGTATTATTATGAGGTACATTCTTTTTTTTTTTTTTATTTTTTATTTTATATTATACAAGTATTCGGGCGCTGCAATTTAAGAGCATATAGAAAACCAAATAAATGAAAAGAAACTGACAGGAAAAATGTCCATGAATCCATGAAAAAAAAGAGCGTTTAACATTTTTATGTGGCAATCATGTTTCGTCTGATAAGGATAACACACACACACACACAGACACACGTAAAAGTTGTAAGCCTATAGCTAAATGTGCTTGTATATGTGTTAAAGTGTAAGCTTGTATGTGAGTGTGCTGTTATTTCCAGGCAATTTATTTTAATTTTATAAAAAAAATGAGCAACCACACACACGCACACATACATATAAATATGTATAAGCTATAGCTTAAAACATTTAAGCCAATGAATTTTTATTTGATTTTTGGATTTTTGTATGAGTGCAAAGAATGAGCAAGGCTCAGTGTTTTGGTTGTTGGTATATACTAAAAAATTATCGTAAAAATTTGTAGGCAATAATGGGAAGTGCTTTCTCTCATTGAATTTTTATGATTTTTCAATAACAATATCTATTAATTGAAAAGTAGTTAAAAGTGATTTTAAGTGGTACACTGTGTCTCTTTTTTTTGGTATAATTTTGAATGAAAATATGAAACCACAGCAGCAAAAATTAACAGCAAAATATAAAATCAAAAAATAAAATCAAAAATTCAAATATAATCAAAAAACCAAAAATTTATAATTTTGCAACAAAATGTCATTTACAACTTAAATGAGTTGCTGCAAAACAATCAACATAAATAAAATAAAAGTGAAAAATCAACAGCAGAAACAGCAGCAGTAGCGATATTACCGCAAGCATACGCTGCTCAGTAATAACAGCAACTACAACACTACGAGACGAAAAAAAAAGAAAAACCCCTAATGTCAAATCGAAATTCCCGCCTCATATCACCGCCTTACTTCCGGCGTAATGCGCCCGGCAGTGCAACACAAATAGCAGCCACAACAGCAACAGCATGCAGTCACAGCACTAACAGTGCAGGTGACAGTGTTGATGGCAGCGTTGGTAATCCCCCCTCATCTCCCACTACCTTATTATTTTCGTCATCAACCCCACCGTTATTACAACCGCCGTCGCCGCCGCCAGCAACTTCCTCAAGTGTTACAATTTATACAGCTGGCGGCAGCAATACGACAGCATCTACCACCATGAATACTATCACCACAACAATTTTAAATAAGCATACAACAACAACAACATATTCATCATCATCAACAACCTCATCATGCCCAGATTCACCGATACGACGGGTTTCATCAAGTTTGAAAAATTCTGCTATGGGTTTCGCATCAAGATTTTTCAATAAATGCAAAGCGGCTACGTTTACTGTAGATGGCGCCACATATACAATAGGTGAGTCGATGATGAGTAAATAAAGGAAGAAAAGAAAGAGTATAAAAGTGTATGAATGAGTAGGTGTATGAGTGAGTAAGTGTGTGAGTGAATGACTGAGTATATATTTATAAGCACAAAATTGTTATTGACAACGTTGCTGTTGCTGCCCATCCATCTTAATATCATTATGTGAGGTTACTGTGTAGGGTGAAGGAATAGGAAAATATAGGAAAATTAAAAAAAAAAAAAAAAAACAAAAAAAAAAGAAAGTAAATATAGAAGGGAAAACGAAAACTTGTTGACAAAGGTCAATAAGCGTCTCGAATTTAACTTTTGAAGGCAATTGTGGCATAGCATCATACCTTGTAGCTATTGGCATACCTTTTCTTTATTCTCTTATTACATATTTGCATGCGCAATGATGAAGACTACGATGTTGATACTAAATAATAGTGCATAGTAGTAACTATAAGAAAAAAGAAAGTAAGTAGTAAAAAGATACGTAAAATTCAAGGTTGCACACTGTACGCAGAAACTTTGAAATTTGTTCGATGATAGTAAAGATTATTGGACAGTAAAGCAAATTGTAAATTCTATTAACTAAAATTTAAATGTTTGAATTGAAAAAAAATCGTTCAAGCTTCTCAACACCTAAAGAGTTTTTCACGCTGAAATTGAATAGACAGTTATCCTTTTTAAATTGACCTACGCTCAGTTGCGTTTTAAGCTCTCAGTTCAAAATGTAGTTGAATTCCTCGTTTATTTGCATTAATTGGTTATTTGAACCAGACATTGAACATTTTTATTAAAGCATAGGGGAAGGGGGCCAGTGTTGGGAATAACCATATGCCGAATAGCGAAGTGAAAAGCTTTTCTTAGACAATTTTTACTCATGGAGGTTTGCCATTGCCCGCCAAGAAATTTGATTTTTTCCGTACTGAACATTAAACACAGGTAATCTGCGTATCAGTTCAGCACTCTGGGAAGTGCGACCACATCCATAAATGTTATTAACTACAATAAACTTCAACTCTGCCAAGTCCCCGAATATTCTGGTATAATGGGAAATGAGGAGGCAGTTGAGTTTTACCCAGCCTTCTATATCTTCAAATAGCAGAAGAATGAATCAAAATTCATCCCATATAGTAAAACTTTTCTGGCGTCAATATCTTCTTTCTTCTTTCATTTTATGGCACAATAGCCCATGAAGAGCCTAGACCGAGCTTTGGCATCCATTCATGTTGTTTGAGTTATACTTGTACATTAATGCAAGAGACTTAAGCTGAAGCCGAACGGTGAAGTGAAAAGCTTTTCATAGGAAATTTCTCCTCTTTCAGGTTTGCCTTTGCCAGCCAATAGTTTTAGAAAAATTTTTATTTTTAATCTTTGACTGTTCCGAGTATTGAATCCAGGGAGCCTGTGTAGCAGTCCCGCATACTAACCACTGGGCTACGATCACGACTCTGACCTCAATATTCTCATGCTGAAACTAAATTTCTAATTTCACTTACGCATTTTATTTTACAGTCTGATAAAAACCTTGTCCCATGGTCTTTGTCACAATCGAAAACTATCTACGTCTATGTTGAATAAGTTCAGGAATATATTCTTTCATTCGCTCAATGACCTCACTAGTTATAATTTGCCCAGCTTCGAAGATTTTATATTCACTACAGGGCATTTTTAAACTGAAAAAAGTGTTATGCCATGTTCCCACTGAGCCGAAATCAGCAAATGGTTTCGAATGGAACTGCAATTGTTCACATTGTAAAGCTGGTTTCGGTTGTGATTTCGTTTGACATTTCATTGTTTATTTCTTGTTGCAAAATGCCGGCGGCTAATATAATTATTGTTAGATATTTCGGTCTTAACCATTTAAATAAGAAGAGGATCAAAATGATAAACGACATATTTAGCAACGCGATAAAAGTGTATTGCGGAGAAAGCGTCAATCGTTCGGTATCTTGTTGTACTTAAACCGCCGCCACGTTTTTTTTTACCTTTTGTAGCTTCTCCAGCTTTTCTGCCCATACCTCGGCTATGAGATCCTCTTCCTGCTCACTCCACAAATTTTTTTTTTTTATTTCTTAAAATTTTACCAACTTTTATTCACAATTTTAATATATTTTCCTCACTGTATCACTCTAACCAATGCATTGAGGGTCAAAGTAGTGCAAATTGTTGGTCGTACTCGTAGTTATTATTATTTATGTTGGCATTGCGGGTGTGCTAAGCAAGTGTGAGGATAATGCAAATGATGATGATGATGACGACGGCATGCACACGAAGATTATAATCGAAAGGATAACTAATAACAATCTTAATTAATTATTATTATTGGTTCCAGCTTAAAGCATTTACAGTAACAATCTTAGCTAAGAAAATTTTGAAGTAATATTTATACATGTTTAATGAAATTTCCATAGAGATTTCAATTAATTTCTATTTGGAACCCAAATAAATTTCACACGTTTCCTTTTATAGAGGCCATTATTACTACAACGCAGTGTTGTATTTCTAAAGTAAACTAACTACAATGTAGCAAACTTATATAATTTGATTTATGATAATCATTTTAATACAAAACTACAAATTTCCATTTAATTTTACTGTATACATCTCTGCAGACTTCTTGTTGTACACACATACTTATGTTTGTGGTTATATATGTATTAATTATGTATGTATATAGATTTATAAACAATATTGAAAACAAATTGCTATTCATTACTCACGATCTCATGTGTCAATTTAATATCTTCTTTCACACAATTAAATACTAAGAATTATATGTTTTGCGTTCTCTAATTTTACCCAAGTGTCAAAGTCAATAATTTGAGGGGTGATGAAGCCGGCATAGGCGTGTGTTGTATAAACAAAATTTTGTAAGATAATACCGGAGACAGATAAGAAGCAGATCAAACTACATATATACATAAATACAGCGAGTCCTTAAAGCTAAAGCTTGCCGCCAGATGACTTTGCCACATTCTTGACTTGACTTGAAGTGAAGTGATTTTGCATGTCAGTTTCACATTTACATATATACAGAAAAATACATAAATATATATACCAAAACGTGCATACATATTTATACAAAAAAAAAAGTACATACATACTTATTCAAGTAAATTTCGAGTTTTCTCTTTCTTTTATTTTTGTTTCTTTAGCTGTTCAGTTCTGCAGAAAATGAAATGAAATCTACTGCATTCACGAACTACGCACACAAGTACATGCCAAAAATGTTCGCTACATCTTTGGCGGAGCTACTCTGTTGCTGTTGTTGCCTTCATCTTGTGATTGTTTTTTTCTTTTTGTTGTTGTTGTAGTAGTAAGCGGAAGGACGAACGTGTTTCCCTTGTGTGAAATTTTCAACAGATTATGCTGACGGAAGCGGATTTTTTGTTCGATTGTGTTTGTATGTGCGTGTGCAGTGGTGGATTTTGAGAGGGGTAAGAGAGGGGGTAGGGGTCAGGGGTCAGCGGAGAGGAGAGGAGCTTGCCAGAAAGAGCATGATAATGGTTTTTGGTCTGGTGTTCTATTCTATTACCTGGTATGAATTTCATTCAGTGATTTTGGTCTGAGCCTTGTTATATTTTTGTATTGTTATCGTCTTTCTTTTTGGTTTTTAGTCTGAATATCGGTCTGTATTTGATCTAAATTCGGTCAGATTTTTAGTCTCATCATTGACTTGAGTTTTAGTCTACTTTTGGTCCCAATTCTGGTTTGAATTTTTATTTGATTCCGTTTGAAATTTTGTTGACTTTTGGTTTAAATTTTGAGTTTAAATATAAGTTTTGGTCTACGCTTCTCAATTTTAGTCAGTCTGTGGCTTAAATTTTAGCCTACTTTTTATGTTTGTCTTTCGTCTGCATTTTTGTCTACCTTTGGTTTGAATTTTAGTCTGCGATTTTGGTTGATTTTTAATCTGGATTTTGTTTTGATTATAGTCTAAATTTTGTTCAGGAATTCGTTCAGAATTTTGGTTTTAGTTTGCATCTGTATTTGATCAGCACTTTGGCTTGAATTTCTGTCTTTCTTTGATTTGTCTAAAATTAGCATTAGTTAAGCTCTGAATTTTTGATGGGATTCTTGCCTAACTTTTTGCCTATTTTCGGTCAGAATTTCAATATGTTTTCATGCCAATTATATTCAAAGTTTGAGTCCGATTTTTTGGTTGAATTTTGGTCTGAGTTTAGATCTAAGTTTGGTTTGCTATTTGGTTTGGTATATTTTTTGTCTGAATTTCAATCAGGTGACTAACCTGAGCTTGGCCGGTTTTTTGTTTTAAATTTGATTTGAGGTTGGATCTCTTTTTGGTTTGACTGTAGTCTGTATTTTGTTCGAGATTTTAATCCAAGTTTTGGTTTGATTTGTAACCAGAATTTTGGTCTGATTTGTAGATTGAATTTTATTCAAGCTTTGATCTGGGTTTCGGTCTGCATTTTTATGTAAATTTAGAGCTGAATATCAGTCTGAATTTTGGTCTCAGTTTGGGCCTGTTTTTGACTTGAATTTTGACCTGTCTTTGACCTGAAATTAATTTTGCTTTAGCTTAAATTTCGATCTTGTTCTTCGAGTTCAGTTTGCTGTTGATCTGGTTTTTGAACTGAATTTTAATCTGATGTTTTGTCTAAAATTTTGACAAGACACTCAAACTGTTTTTAGTCTGAGTTTATGTCTATTTTCTTTTCTGAATTTCAGTCTGATTCTGATCCGAATATTAATCTGGTTTTATTCTGATTTTTTTTTTGAGGGTTTTTATTTCTTTTTTTGGTCTGATCTCTGGATTTGTCTCTAGTTTGTTGCTATCTGCCCTCCTTCTTAGGAGACGAATTCTACATCTGGCACTGTTAATTTTATATATATATGTGTGTTTCTGTGCAAGCGGTTGTGATAAATGATAAGCAACGAATTTTTTCTTAGTGTTTGGGTTTATTTCTTTTTGGAAAAATAAAGCAAAATGTAAAATTGAAAACGTGAAAATTTAAGATTTAAAGGAATTTTACTTGCAGCTATTCACTTAGCTTCATTATATAGGAATACTTACATTTATCTTTAATGCAACCAATTTCTTCTTCAGTCCACTATTACTTACATAAAATTCGTGTTTTCTTAATAAAAATATTGTAGAAAAAATATAAAAATATTTTATTCTCTACTACTTTAATTTGCTTTGAGTATTTCTAAGTTAAACTATTAAAGACCTACGACTTTTTTCAATACGTTTTGCTTGTTTTCTTATGTTTTACTATGCATTACTAACTAATGCAAGGCAAGTCAAGCCCCATGCACAGCTGCCCCGCAATAATTGTATTTTAATAAGATTTATTATTTCTAGAAAACATACGAAGGGATGAAGTGAAAAAAAGAAAAATAATAAGTTAAAATCCTTTGAGCCCCTGTCCGCCTTCCTGGATGCCTGCTTAGATGAACCAGTAAAGACTATAAAAAATACTTAGACCGTAGCAAATGTATTTTCTTTTTTCTGCGAAAAAATAGAAATACAATATTTTTACATAAGAAAAAAAACAACACGAAAGTATTTGGTTTTAGTTGTACTTCCAACTTGTTTATGGAGCTGATGATGATGATGCATCCATGCAATTTCCTTGTCAATCAATTTGTTACAAGCAACAGCCTCACCACAAAAACAAATCTTAGCTAGTTTCCTTCCTGCACAATAGTAATTAGTAATGAGTAACTCAATTTAATGAAAAATACACGCACACACACATACACATCACATTCCCATACCAACAAAAGCATAATTAGAAAGCGCAGCATGTGCAGCTGTGGCGTAAACAGAGCAGAAACTGATGTATATGTATTGTTTTTATTATATTTGTAGTTGTGTGTGGGTGTTTTTTTTTTTGTGCACGTAGCATTTAATTAACCCTTGCCTACTCATTCATTCACACATATAAATACATATTGCATACATGCAGACAATAACATTAAATTAGTTGTGCTAAGTGCGACTTTTAATGCTCTTTTTCTTTTTTCTCCTTGTCATTTTTATGCCTTTTTACCTCATTGCAATTTTCACATGAATAGTAGTATGTAGTATGTAGCAGAAGAGAATTGCAAAATATACGTTTGCTTTTCTTCTTCTTCCATTTTCACGTGTGCATTTATTGTTTGCATTGATGTGGCACTCATTTCAACTGTATAACAATTTGCAACCAAGCAGACCGTTTTACATTAGCAATCAACAGAATTTGTAACATTTCCGTTGAAAGGGAAAAGAAAGAGAGTGAGTGGTAAAGAGAGAAGCAAAAAGAGTAGGAAGAGAGAAATGAAAAGAAAATGTATGAAAAACAAAGTTACATGCACACACAAATAAATAGAAACCTATGTATGGACTATAGCAAATGCATGGAATATTGTCCAGGTGCAAGTATGAATGTGTGTGTTATCATGTATGTGTATTGTTTATTTATGCTTTGTTCCCATCATTGTGTTAGTGTATCTGTTCATGTTGCCATTGCATACTTTGTGCATTATTTACATTTGTTTTGTACATGTGAGTAAAACTCATCATTCTTTGAATGTGTAAAAGGAAACTGTATTATCTTTAGTGTATTCGTATACATGTAAAGAAATGATTGTTTACCTATGTGTGTGTGTATGTATGCGTTTGCTGTGCATATGTCATCATACATTTCTTGATGTTTCAAATTAAAAATAATGACTAGCAAAAATTTATTCCACATTGTTACCTTTTTACGCATTGTCATTGCAAGATACTTTTTTTCATCTTCTTCTCGTCAAGACAAAAATGTCTCCTCATATGCAACATTGTGTTGGCGTCAGTTACTTGCAATTATCGTACATACATTATGTACATATTTATGTACTTGTGTGGCTATAGATTTTTATATATAAGTAATATAAATTTATTAAAATATACTTAAGTGCCACAAACTATAAGAGTTTTATTTGGAATTTTTATTATGTTCTTCACAGCATTTAATTTAACCAACAAAATCTCATAACAATTCACAAATTGTTTTCATTAAAAATAAATTTTATTGTACCTACATAATTTAAAATTAAATTAAACTCAACTATATTGATTTCAACAATTCAACGTTGCTTAACTGCTTTCTTCTTCTTTTTTTATGCCTTCAAATGCGCATAGAGCCAAAAAGAATAAGCGACTCGATTTCAACTCTTTCCGGTTTGGTATAAAATTCTTAACACAAATCTAGCGGTTTTTCCTATTTTTAATATGCAATGGTAATATTTTTTACTACACATTCTATTTGGAACAATTTGATTATATATACAAAAAAAAAATATATCGCTTATGGATTTTATACCATTTGCGTGGATTTTATACTATTTCCTCGTGTAAAGCCCCGGAAGAAAAAAAAATGTTCCCCCAATTCTTATCTCTTATTAAATAAGTAAATGGATAAAAATAAAAAAGATTTTCGTTAATTTTTTCACCGTTTCCTAGTAGTTCGCCGGAAAGAGTTATATTTAACTACCTAAAAAGAAAAAAATGCGCAAGCAAAAGAAAAATTAGAGCATAATACTTCTTCGTATTATCAGGGAGTACATTTTGATCATTGCTCAAATCACAATTACCGTAACTAAAATTTTTGTTGGTTACCCATAACAATATCCAACTAATATTTTATTTGGTTACCCTTAACAATTATATAATATATAACCAAAATCGCAACCAATATTTTTTTTTGGTTACTCACAACACTTATCATGACCGAAATATTTTTTGGTTACCTTTAGCCAATATCGCCAACAAATTATTGTTTTTGGTTACCCATAACCAATATCACAGATACAATGTTTTTTTGGTTACCCATAACCAATATAGCAACTAAAAATTCTTTTTGGTTACCCATAACCAATATCACAGCCAAATATTTTTTTGGTTACCCTTAATTAATATCGCAGCCAAACTTTTTTTTTTTTTGTTTTCTTTTTTTTGTTTGTTTTTTGGTTAATCATAGACTGGAAATCAATTTTAAAAATGAAAGAAAGTGATTCTTATAAATTTTTTGACGCTGAAACAAAATGTGACGCTTCTGAGAAATCCTTGCAATTAATTATGCTTGTAAAATTAAATAAAAACTAAATTGCAACAATTTTTTTTATGTTAATGGATAACCAAAAAAAGTCTTTTCGATCCGAAAATGGTTATGTGTAACCAAAATAAAAATCCTTTTTTTTTGATGTTGGTTATTGGTAGCCAAAAAAAAAAAAAAAATATTTTGATATATTGGTTATGGGCAACCAAAAAACTAATTTGGTGGTGATAAAAAACAAATTTTTGGTTGCTGTATTGGTTATGGGTAACCAAAATAAAATGTTGGTTACAGTAATTGTTATGAGCAACCAAAAAGAAATTTTGGTTATGGTAATTGTTATGGACAATTTTCTTTGAAAAAAAATGAAATTGCTATTTTGAGTCTCTTTTTTAAATTGTTCTCTTTTTCGCTCGAATGTTCCCGTTACTTCACCCAAGGCTCTTTTCCAGAGATCGTTCACCCTAACAGGTATATTGTTTTCTGCCCTCTCTACACCTACTGTCCTTATATCCTGTGGCTTATCATATCACACTCGCATCATATCTAGTGTTGATTCGATATGCACTACTCAACACGAAATTGGCATCAGGCACCTCATAAATCATTTTCCTGATCACGATGGTGTTCTCAGTTTTTCGACTTCACGTTTTGTTTTTCAGATATTTCAACTTGAAGCAAGTGAATCATATAGAAATAACGTATGAGGTGCGTGATGAAAAAGTTAACTTGTATGATATTTCTTATGTTTAGATACCAATCGCTAGAATTATTATAGATTATACATAGCTTGTCAAAAATATTTTATTTTTAAGAAAAGATTTCAATAGACATTATATTCTACATATATGGGCGGCAATATTTTTTAGAATTTCAATACTGTACTGCAATATTTTCAAGCATTGGAATATTACAATATGAACTGAAATATTTTGAATATGCATATTGAATAATTTTGCTGTAGCATTTTGAAATATATTAATGATTACTCTAAAATATTGCAATACGACTCATAATCATAAATACTGTATAGAAATGGTTCAGTCTTATAAATCAATGTTTTCCAAAAGTATCGATCATCCGACCCTTTTTTTCGATACCAAGTAAAGTACTTATGGTATGACATCGAGTAAAAAAAGTGCTTGAATCGAATGAAAAGTATCGAATTGTCACTAATCATATCATGCCGACATGCTTGCTTATTCAGGTTAGCACCCATACCAAAGTGACCCATTCACATATTCAATGATTTTTGGTGTTACTTGTATTTATTTGTTTGTGCATACTTCTACTACCATAGCCAACTAAAAGTAGCTATCGTTTTCCTCTTTTTTACAAAGCAGGCTATCGTTTTCCCAGCGGAGATGTTGTTGGGAAAAAGCCCGATTAATAAGTAATGCATTATGATTATTGCTCTTGAATCAAACTCATTCCTAAGAACAAAAACCTCGCAGGCCGAGGATAAAAAATTAGTTACATATCAGTCGATATATATGTTTGGAGAGATTAACCAGGAAAGTGTCCTCTTTTATTATACTGCGTAACTTGGAGGCTAACCATTTTTATTCTATATGGTTCTAAATATAACTTTGGTAAACGTTTTCAGGGAGAAAAAGTCAAATTGTGCTGTTCTGTTTCATTTTAAATTAAAGATTTTGATGTTAAATTTTGTGGAAATTTATATTACTTTGATTTTTACCTTTTGCCCTCAAACTTACTTTTTCTTAAACTACTCATTAAAATTATTTTTGCTGTGACTTCGAAGCTACTTTTAACCATCACACACACATACACACATTCATTCATTAGTGATGAACTCTGTAAAGAAATGCAAAAGTTTTACCATTAATGATGAGAATTTTTCAAAAAAAAAAAAAAAATTGTAGTTGAAACCTCACACTCGCGCACACTGCGACACCGATTTACATACCGAATACACATACACATAAAAAAAGTAAAATACTTTTGTCAAGTTAATTTGTTGTTTTAAATGTTGGTGTTGTTGTAATTGTTGGTGTTGATAATGAAAATTATAAACGACAGACAGATACAAACAGAAAAACAAGCATTCGATGAATGTATGTATTTAAGTGGCAGTAACAGAAGCTAGTGGAAACAAAATAGCAACAACAGCTGGAGCTATAGTTACAGCAACAAAATATAACACATTAATGAGTTCAAAAAAGGGGGAAAATGGGAAAATGTAGGCAACTGTCACTTGGAGACACACTAATGCTAACAAGGATTATTTAAAATGTATCAAACAAGTAGCAATAGAAAGGGAGGTTAATAGAAGTAAAGTGAGGAGGAGTGAGAATGTAGCACAAAAACATAAAAACATGACATTGACATGAGTTTTATATTTTTGGTTGTTTTTTGTGTTTATTTATTTTTTTTTTGGAGTGGTTGGTGCTGCTGCTGCGAAAACAAAAACTTTTGCTTAGTACTAAAATATATACATACAAATATATGTGTATGTTAGTGTGTAAGTGTGTGATTGCGGCAACATTCGAGACAATTTTGAACAATGTTTTGTAAAACTTTAACCAGGCAAAATATTTTCTGCAGTAATAGCAAAATATTGTAGCAGCATCAAGAGCAATAGCAATTTCAAAAACGAAGAATACCAACAAACCTCAAAACTTTTTGTTTTTTTTTTTTTGCTATTTGCTATAACAATTAAAAATATTTTGTAATTATATTTAACACTTTACTTACTCTCTCACCCTTTCTGCTTTTCTCTACTCTGCTCTACTCTTCAACAACCAGAACAAAAACGACGTCAGTGGAGAAAAAACTTTTTGGAAACTTTAGTTGAACATAACAACAGCAAAAAAATTTGCTACTTTATGACACTTGCTTAGCAGCTCACTGTCTTCCGAACTACATGTCAGCTCAACGAATGAAACCCTTCGACAATCTATAACTTTTGAATAATTTTTTCCTCAAAATTATCAACCAAAAATTTTACTAACAACACTTTCAAAAGTGGGAAACCACACACATGCACAGATACATACAAACACACACTCACACAAATATCTATACATTTAAAAGTTAGATTAACAAAATGAGGTGAATGGGTAGTAATTACAATGAAAATTTTCATTGCATACTTTATGACAGCTTAACACCTTAACTAACTAACTAAGTATTCAAGTAATCTCAAATGCTGAATTTTATCAAATAAAGTCTATAAAGTTTACAGTGTTTTAATACTAGTAAAACACCCTATACATATATATTCATAGAGAAGTGAAACAGCAAAAGCAACAACAAGAACTTGACAGTTATAGTAAGAACAATACAACGCAATCATTGAGAAAATGAAATTCTTGCGGGCATTTCATTTGGTATTACGAAAATTTGTTATTTTATTTGAATTATTATTATTTGTTGTTCTTGTTGTGGTTTTGATTGTTGTTACTATTGATGATGAGAATTTTGATTCTAAGAATAAGAGAAGCCCTTCATGGGTTTATTTGTTATCAATGTCTAACTCTACTTTTCCTGTCTATCTGTTTTTTCTCTGTGTCTTTGCCATCATAAGCAATAATAATAATAACAATAAAAATAATGTAGCAAAGCGGATTTTCTATATTTGAAATAAAGTATTTTCAGTGCTTTGCGGGCATCACTTTGCTTTCAAAAATGAAACAATTTAGTAAGCATTTATTACAAATGAAGTAAACTATTTTGATTTTTTTTTGCTTTCATTAGTTTGACATAAGCCATATTAATAACAAAAAGTTGAAATGTCTTTAAGCAAGTATTTTGAAAGTATTTAGTGAAATTATTTAAATCATTCACTGTAATTTCAGGGTCATTGTTAAAATAGTTTAATAGTAAAATAAATAATTTTAATTTGCTATGAAGAAAACATGGAGAAACAGCATTTTCTCTTTCTTTTATAAAAATTATGTTTTTTGTAAGTTCAACTATATGTTTAACCAAAACAATGAATACAATTAAACCTTATATGCCCAAGGACACCGATTTTAATAAAAAAAAATATATGATGTTTAAAAAGATGAAGAAAAAACGAAAGTCTTTCTGAACTTTACGGAAAAATTAGTTTTTAAGATGTTATTAAAAAAAATGTTTTTATCTAAAAAATGCATTGAGTACTTAACACACAAGCGTATGCACAACATGAACCAATTGTATCACTCCTAGTAGAGTTTGGTCGCCGAATCCAAATATGATAGTAAAATGTTTCTAACCAGCAGTTCAGATTTTTTAGAAAATCAATTTTGAAATATTCTATGAAACGAGAATTTTATTTAAATTTTGAAAAATACTTTTTCCCAGTTTCCAATTTCTATAAATTCTTAAGTTATTAAGCATTTAATAAACGAATATATGTTTGTTCGATATAACAATGGAATATCTGCTGAAATAAAATCTTGGTATAAATCCAAGCAAAATATTTTAAGCCCTGCGGCTGCAGAGGTAGTAATCAAAGGCTGTATTGTTTTTTCTGAGCGCCGATCATTCAATTCTTTAACCCTTAAACGCTCAATACGTCCGATTTCAATTAAAAACATACCCAGAGGTAGTATTTGTGATTCCGAACAACGTTTGTTCTACGTGTTTTCAAATAAATTAGTTTAAGGTGCAGTTATTTTAATTTACATGGTTGACCTCTGTAGTAACCTTTAGCGATTATTTGGAGAATAAATTAAAATACATTCGCAATAATTTTTAAAAACAGTTATTTGGTGTTATCCCATACCGTCTGACACAAATTTGTCCACACTGTAACTGTACGGCAGTTGTCATTTTTCCATTCTTATTTATACGTATCGACAAAGAAAACTTTAAACAGTAAGATCAGATGTTTATTTTAAATGGCGATCGTAAAATGGCGGCACAGGCAACCGTGGAAGTGGTTGGTCACTGCAGTGACCAGTGGGTATTTAAGGGTTAAGTTTCTGGCTTTTCAAATGCTAGTCAACTTGAAATTTCTTTTCGCAGCTCACTAAAAGGTTATGAAAATTATTAGAAAATCTGTAAATCAAAAAAAAAAAAAAATAAACAGGAAAATATGTGAAAACATGCATATATTGTTTCCCAAAAATATGCATTTATTGTAAAATATGCAAAAGTATGCACTAACGATTGACTGCCATTTTAAAGGAAATTTCATGATTCGAAAAGATAACTTGACTATTTCACTTTTGAGATGCCCAGTAAAAACATGCATTTGCATGGAATTCCTTGCCCTACTTATAACTTTTAAAAATCTTTCCCAATGGATTAGATCTACATTCATGGTTTGAGTTTTGGTCCGAATTGCATCTAAGTATATCCCAAATTGATCCGCATTTTAGTCAGAGTTTTGCTCTTTTGTATAAATTTGGGTCTGATTTTTGTTTTAATTTTTGTTTAATTTTGCTTAAAATTAGTTCAGTTTTATTATTGTTTTTGTCCGATTTTGGGTTGAGTTTGGTTGGTTTGAGTTTTGGTCTGAATTACGCTTGAATTCAAGCTGACTTTTTCATATGAATTTTGTTTGAAAATTGGTCTGAGTTTCGGACTGAATTTTTGTCTGATTTTTGT
The DNA here is from genome assembly GCA_963691655.1 of Toxonevra muliebris. Taxonomy (NCBI): domain Eukaryota; kingdom Metazoa; phylum Arthropoda; class Insecta; order Diptera; family Pallopteridae; genus Toxonevra; species Toxonevra muliebris. The sequence goes on from OY829329.1 coordinate 76,756,235, forward strand.
TTTCCTTTTTTGGCCTGATTTTTTATTTGAATTTAGATCCGTATTTCATTTTACTTTTCGTTTAATTTTGTTAAAATTGGGTCCATATTTGTTTGGGTTTTGTCTGTGTTTGATTTGAGTTCTAAACTGAATTTCGGTCTGAAGCCTGATCTGATTTTATAATTGAGCTGTTTTTGTTTTGAATTTCGGTCTGAACTTGACCTACATTTTGGATTGTATTTAGTTTGATTTTCTGTCTATGTTTGACCTGATTTTGTTTTCAATTTTCGTCTTATTTTCGTCCAGTTTTCAGCCTCCATGTGGTTAGAATACTGATCTAAGTTTTCATGTGATTTTTGTTTTTTTTTTGTTTTAGTTGCTTTAATTCTTAATTTCGGTCTGAGCTCGGTCTGAATTTTGGTCTTAATTTAGTCTCTTTTTGGACTGAGTTTTTGTCTTTATTTGGAGTGAATTTTGATCTGGTTTTTACCCTGACTGTGGTTTGAAGTTTAAGCAGAATTATTATCTGATTTTGGGTATGAGTCTTAATCTGTTTTTGATTTGAGTTTCTGTCTGTGTTTGATTTGCATTTTGAACTAAATTTTGGGCTAAACTTTGATCCGATTTTTAATCTAAATTTTAGTTTTATTTCTAGACTGCTTTTGTTTTGAATTTTGGTTTGAATTTAATATGAATTTTTGTCTGAGTTTTGGTCTGATTTTTGCTCTGAAATTGGTTTGAATTTTGGTCAGAGTTTTGTCTGATTTTTAGGCTGATTGTGGTCTAAATTTTTGTCTGAGTTTTGGCATGAATTCTAATCATACTTTTTGGCTGGGTCTGAAAGCGTAACCTAGATTTTGGACTGAGTTGTAATCTAATTTTCTGTTTACTTTTTGGTCGAATTTTTTTTCTAGATGTTAACATGATAGCATAATCTGCTCTTTCTTAGATCCTAATTATTCATTGGCTATATTAACCGCAGATAGCTGTGCTTTGATTTATCTCATTCGTATATGATTAGGGCAGCCTGCATGCATCAGTCATAATTATAATTGATAAATCTTCTGGTGGTTACTACTATCATTTAATATGATCCCAACAACATAATCGTACTCAACAATTCATCCCAATAATATTCAAATTTAAACTACAAAGAGACGAAGTAATGGTCGGAAATAATAAACATAATCATCTTAGTATGCGATACTAGGCTTAATGTCATAGATATCGAGACATAAACCAACAACACACTCATTTCATTAGAAATAATTTTACTTCACTGTATTGGACCAGAAAGAGGTTAAAATTGCATAAATCTCATAATAACAAAATGTGATTATGCACTCAAGAGCTTATTGCTTTCCAGCACTCTTCATTATTTTTAAGAGATTAAAAAATCCAAAAAAAAAAAAAAACAAACAGAACGGAAGTAAAACTTTGCCATTTCATACGCACTTGAAGCTATTGGGTGCAGTAAAAAGTATAAGGTAACTACAGACACACCTTCCACCAAAACATACAACAGCAACCACAAAAAATTGCATTCGAGAGCATTGCTACTAAATAAGTTTTCATCTTGAAGGTAAAAATTGTTTATTTCCTTCTTTCCTGCGTTTTTTTTTTCCTGGAAAGGAAAGGAAAAGAAAACGTTGGATGAAGGAAAATCGATTTGAACACACTCTTAAAATCTTCTACCATGAACAAACACGATATTTGCAGCTTTCAAGTTTTTGCTGATGTGTTGTTGCTGTTTTTATTTCCGCTGTTGACACACAGACACACACAACACAATTGAGTCCATTTTAATTTTGGCAAATGCTCGAAAATCAATAAATTGGTAATAGCTGCTGCAGGTAACACACACACACACACACAAACACACACTTATAAACTTAACAGGTAGTCAACTATGGTCAAAAATGGCAACAGGTTATAGATACACACATACATACATACATATATGCCATACAAAACTGTATGAAGGCACTCATATAGTTCCTAAAGCGGAAAGACCTTTTCACTCACATTAACCCTCCGTATGCCCCTTTCACTCTTCTCTTCGTTCAACTTCATCAAAGTGAAAATGGAAAATAAATCACCAGAAGCAACAGTAGCTCCGTTGGCAATGGGTGAAACGTAAACGTTAGCACATACATATTACTTATTTTTGGAAATATATATACATGGGTACCTCAAATACGTTGAGTGGAGAGGGTGTACTGGAAACAAATGTAACAGTATATAATATGGTAGGGGTAGCGTCCTAGTGACAGTGGTAGGTGTAGATGATGATGTTTAAGTTTACTGTGAATGAAGAATGTAACAAATGTAGCAGTGTTTTTCTGCGAAACGGTTGCAATTCTTTGACTCTCTCTGTATTTTGAATGGGAGTTGTGTAAAATGCTCAGATTTTTTATTTTTTTTAAATTTTTTTATTCTTGTCTTTTCTCGTTTTCTTAAATTTTTTTTGATAAATGAATTTGAGCGTGAAGTTGCGTTGCAGAACGCCGCACATAATTCTTCATAGCACAAAGGTTCTTATTTTTTGTGTTTTTTTTTTGTTTGTCTTAAGTGCGCTGCTGTGCAACGCTATAAACGTGCACGTGCGATCATGCTGAAAATCTTTTGAATTATTAAAATAAATGAAAATAATGATTTCTTCCACTTTTCAGTAAGTGTGTATTTGAGAATATTTTCAAATAAATTTTAAAGCTATTCTTATGAAAACGCATAAGTTTTAAAGAAACTCTTATACTTTGTTTTTCTATTATACCGAAAAGTTGAAAGCTACGCGTAGAAAAGCGAGATTTTCAAATTAGTGCAACTTGAATTGACCGCATTGTTGTAGTTCTAAGAAGTTTCATTCCGAATGCATCTACCAAAAATAAAATGGCTTAGTTTCTTGAAAATCCTGGTAAATCTAACCTCATATTGTACTGCACATAATTCAAAACAACCGAAAAGGTTTCTGCGTAATTTTATGACTTTGTCTTATGCGGAAAACAACAGTTTTGATAGAATGCAATTCACTTTTCATGATCCCAAGTGCACAAAGTCTTGGAAGTAAAAACAATCGAAACTTGAAATAGAAAATATCATTAAATTTTACTTGGAAATGAAATTGAGCTTCAAACTTTTCAACATTAATGAAATTAAACTAGCAGAAGCACTAAAATTTTCAAAAAAAAAGTTAAGTTGGAATAAGACTGACAGGAAAATGATACTGAACTAGCATTAACATTTTTTTCTTCTTTTTTTTTCTTTATTGATACAAAAGTATACAAAATATATAAAACTTTTTTCTCAAAAAACAAAATACATTTCAATTACAATTTCCAATGATAAGTTAATTAACCTTTTCTTCTCAACTTTTTTATTTGGGGGTAAAAAAATTGTTGTAGTTTTTAACTCGTAGATTCGGACTTTATTAAGAATAAAAACCAAAAAAAGATTGAAAAAAATTTTTGGCAAGGGCTGTAGAGCTTTTGAAATTTTGTACATTATAATGACCAAAATGCATGAATGGAGTAAAAATTCGAGAAAAAAAATTTGAAAATTCAAATTTTTTATGGAAAAACAATTAACCCATTAAGGACGAGCGGGAACCAAAGCAATAGATAAAGTAACTTGAGAAAAAAAGTTTTTGAACCTGGCTCAGGAACGGCTAAGTGACAAGGTACCATATGACACCGCTAGGCGTTACTGGGTTAAGGTTTATTTTGCAATGAAAAATAAACTTTTAATCTAGAAAGTTTTTTTAAAGACACACTTGTTGACTACGTATAAAAGGTGGAAATAGAAACATTTCTGAAATTTGGGTTTATTTTTACTAAAATCAAGTATGCAGATTTCTGTTGTTCAGTGACCTATAATAAAATTTCATGGACAACATATTTTTTGAACATATTAACCCTCTATCAACCCTCGTCAAAAAAGAAACTTTTTTGAAAAAGGCAAAAAAGACCAATATTGGTGGGTGCCAAAGGGTTAACAAGCAAGCTCTAATGCAAAACTAACAGGCTATCTTGTAATTTATTATACTTGATTTATTAGAAATGAGCAAACTTTAGATCCACGTAAAAAACAAATAAAAGGTAAACTTTTAAAATGCCTAGACCCGTATAACTTTTTTCCCCTGACTTCTATCAAAATCCACTTTCATAACCTTGTTATTTTTTAACACCCGCAGAAAGTAATTCAAAAATCATCAACTTTTCACGTCTTTTATACACTATAGTAACAAAATTATTTATTGTACATTATATTATTTGTAAAACTATTTTTTTTTAAAAATTTTTTTTCTATTTATTAGTTTTGTATTACGAAATGGAGTTTTAACTGTTGTTTTAAACAATTATAATTAAAAAAAGTTTTAGATACCAGCTCAAATTTCAAATTTTAAAACTTCACTTCTTAAATTCACACAAATGTAATTTGGACTGTTTTTCAAAATCAAATAAAAAAAAATTTTACTCACGTTATAACTCAAACTTAATGAGAAAAATCATGCTTGATTTACAAAATATTTTTTTACTTTGAAAATTCCTGATAGTTTTGAAGTAGTTAAATATGAAAATTTTTTTTGTACATTATAATAGCCAAAAATAACGAAAGGGTTAAGCTTAGCATTGGCATAAAATGGTTATGAAATCTAATTTGCATTAACATTATAATTTTCAATGTTAATGTAGTTGATCTTGCATTAGTATTAACATTTTCAATTGCAATTATTAATTAGCACTGGCATTAACGTATTTAATAATAATAAAAATTATAGAGAATCAAAAATCAAATTTTCAATGATAATAAAAATGGATTGGAATTTGAATTAGAATGCCAATGAATTTGCGTTAGCATTATCATGAACATTTCCAATGCAAATGAGCAGAAGATTTTATTATTATGTATCTTTTAATATAATTGGTTAATTGATTAAAAAACTTTTGAAAATAAAACATTTAAATAAACAATATAGAGCCAATTAAATATACACGATTTTTAAATAACTTTACCTGAAAAAAAAAACAGGAAAAAAAATTTATAAATATGTTTACATAAAGTGACAATAAATTATATATAATGCTACTTTATGAGCCATCAAAAAAGCCACACAATGGCATTTATTCTATGAAATCCTTTTTAGGGATATTAATATTTGTGTGTAAACACAAAACCAAAACCAAAAGTGAAAGAGAGAGAGAGAGAGAGTGAAAGAGACAGAGATATAAATGAAAACCACTTATGTGTACATATCTGATTGTGTGTATGTTTGTGTTTGTGTGTTTATTAGTGCAAAGATAAAATGCTTTTGCATCCGATTAATATATAATTTAATGTTGTTATTGTAATTTAGCGCTTACAAACACAATTTACACAAAACGCCCACTACACATATGAACTTGAACATATACTTAAATGCATACATACAAATGTGTGAACTTGAATACACCCGAAAATACCCTGGCATTCATAAATCGCAATATATGGCTAGGCATATGTATTGCATACAGACAAGGCAAAAAACCAAACAAAAGAGAAAAAAAAAGGAAAACACCGCACGTACACAAACATACGAACTTGAATGAATGTATCTATTCCATTTTTCCCGCATATCCATATACAGTTTATTAGAAATTTGTAATTGTGTACACACACCATTACACTTACATATTATGTGAATTGTACACATGTAAACGGTTACCATCGTACATATGCAAAACAATGTACATGTGCGTATGTGTGTGTGTGCGGCGTGTATAAAATACCAATTGAGTTTTTTATATGCTGGCGGGCAAAAATTCTTTCGAACTCTATGTAAACACACACACACAATCATGCATGCGGGTGGATATTAAAAATCGCCGCAATTTATTTTGTGGCAAATGATTTTGTTAACATTGATTGGCGTTATTTGATTTTAATTGTTATTAAACTTTATATTGATTTGTGATTTTCAATTTTGTTCAAATTTGTGTGACACAAAAGTTATACATATACAAAATTGAAAAATAAACAGAAATAAATTACAAAAATTCTTGTAATTGTATTAAAAAGGAAAATAACAAAATTTTCAACAGCTAAACCTTAATTTGTGTTATTGTTTCTAATTAAACTTTTATTGTGGTTTTCTTGTCGACGTTCACTTGACTTTGACTTGAAAATGCTCATAATTCTAAAGGGATGGCAGATAGGCAGCCAGGCAGGACGGCAAGCAGCAGCTGTTACTTTATTATTGTTTAGTAAAAGTGTGTATAACTGGCGCTAAAACAAAATGAAACAAATAAATAAATAAATAATATTTTTGTTTTATATTTATGACCTTCACCTACACTCTGTCTGTCGTATTAAGAAGACATGCTCTAATTTTTAGCGCCAATCATTTGCTGTCAACAGCAAATGATGACTGCTAAAAACTTTTGGTTTGGTTTGGTTGTTTTTCTTTTCTTTTCGTTAAATGTGATGTCTTCAAATTTCAGAGCAATATTGGCTTTTTCAAAAAAATTATTATTACTATTAACTCAATGTTAATCAAAAACGAATCGAAATGAAATGAAATTTCATTGTTGTATGAATGTAGGTATGTATGTTTATGAGTGAGTGTATATAAGGTTTGAAAATCGATTTTAAATCATTGAAATCAGCTATTCATTATCATTGTAGGCATCGTCGTCATTGCATCATTGCCATCATCATTGGCATCATCATCATCAACAGAATGGTGAATATTTGAATTGATGATGCATATCCAATTTAATTACCATATTTTCACAAATATGCAGACACAGACATGTGTACGTTTATGTATGTATGTATATTTATGAATATGCATGTGCACATATTCGAGCTATAGAAATGCAAATAGCAAATTAAACTTAAAATGTCCTAGTTCAATATTTTACAGTGGGTTCATACTTAAATATTTGTAGTTTGGAAAATTAGTAATCATTTTATTATATTTAATAGTATAAAATGGTTAGGCATATCATATTTAGGTATATAATATTGATCATATTTATGTCAGTTTTCTGTTGGAAAACAAAATAAAAACATGTTTTTCATAAAAACTCTAACCATTGCAATCTCTGATCTAAATATAATTGTTGCCCTATTACTATTCACATGGCTCACATGAGCAGTTCCACTGCTACTTTTCTAATAATTAAAACATTCTTATCACATCTTATCTTAATATATAAAATATCGTCACCTACTAACATAACATCACAAACCAACTACATGCATATAACGTTTCAAGTATTTCCCTTGTATGAGAGGTATCCTCCTCCCTTTCTCCGGCCCATTTAACTTTTCCTTACTGCATTCCACTAGCAATATCAGAAATAATTTCGAAAATACACCGAAATTCAAAATCAGGGTGGCATAGGAGGTATCTTACCAACCAAATCAACCCTGCCCATATGTTTTTCACAGAATCCCATTGATAAATAAAATTTCCTTAACAAGTCTCTAGTGCCATTACATAAATGATTCCTGAGATATTCCCATAATAAAAATTCAGGTTATAAGGAAAGTGTCCCGCCCTCTTTTTCAATCGCACCCATATATTTTCATAGCATAGTTTTGTCAAATGATGTACAAATTGTACCAAATTTTAGTGCTGTGCTGTGCTGTGCTGTGTTGTAAAAGCTCTGGAGATATATATACACAAAAGCATTGGAGTTGTAAGGGAAAAGCCACGCCCACTATTTCATGCCCATTTATATTTTTCTCACAGCATTTAATTGACAAATGATATTTTCATTTCAAATCTTGAAGCCATATCACAAATATCACAAATAGCATTGTCAACTAACATCTTTGTGTTAAAATTTAGTGCTGTACTCTGTACATAGTTTCGGAGATATAGTCAAAAAAGAATTTGAATTGTATGAGAGATGCCACGCCCACTTGCCCAAAACTCTTCATATTTAGCTTGTGACATTCTCCGGAGACCAACGGATATGTGTACAAAATATGTCGCAACATATGTCACACAAATACTTAGTGGCCATGGCTGCTTCAGAAGCTATCTCCACAAATATTGTATAGTAGATGAGCCAAATTGCCCAGTTTGTGGAGTGGAAGAGACGGCACATATTGTTTGACTGGCCCATGAACAAAAAGCGCTCCTATCGGTAGAGAGCTTCGTGGAAGTGGCTAGCGATGACGAAGACAATTGAAGAGCGTTGCCGAATTTTGCACGATTAATGACACGATTAAGGAACGTTCAAAGCACGAATGAAAACGAAGAGTATGAGACTTAACGACCGGTAACACATACACCGAGCTGAGACATATTGCCTCTTAATAGTAGCACGGCTTCCACGCAGAGCGGAATTACGGATTATCGGGCAGAGGACGTTGACCCACCAAACTTCAACAGGATAAAAGACAGGGAGTATACTATGGGGCGAATACCTTCTGACAGAATACAGGCGGATCTAAATAAACGCGAACTGATTAGTATACGGATTTGCCTTCGAACAGATTAAACAAACAAACGCCATCTAGACGAAATTCTTAACGGTAAACCTAGTTGGAGCACCGTCGAGCATCGATGAGTTTTTGTGTCAGGTTTAAGTTCAACACTAACGGGATATAGGCTTTTAATGCTTCGTCCTCGCAAAAAGAAAAAGAAACGGATATGTGCTCTTTATTTGGTCATGGTCGGTTTGGTCGGGCTAAGATTCTGGAAACGAATTAAGACTAAACAAATAAATTGTCAATTATAATAAATTTGAAAATTAAATTAAAGCTTCAACAGCCGCCTCCATTAAGCAGTCAGACCTCTCTATACAAGGTGTTTCCAATACAGACATTCCACTATCATGTTGTGTAATTGAAATACTTTCCCAGCCAGATGCCTTTTTTTGCAATCACTCAGCATGATCTATCCATCGAAGTTTCTGAATTTTCATGCAGCGTACAGCTCACGATTCTCTCTTATTCTTATGCATATTTAACTCTAGATCTTTTGAAATATATTCCTTTTGAATGCTCCCAAAAAGCTCCATTGATCGTCAACGTCCATGTCTCAGCGTCATACATTAAGAAGGAAAGTATCTCTTCTGTCGAGTACCAAGCGCTGCCCTAGATATACGACAACTGTGACAACTTCGGAGGTAACAGTTTGTCCAAAGCATCATGAGTCTTTATCTGTTGACACAAGGTATTTTGTTGTTTTTTTTTTTCATCACTAGACCTACTCGTCGAAAGTCATTTTCTGGGTTGAAAAAAACTGCCTGATTATCCGTGCGATTGTTTTTGGGAATTAGCATTTTTCCTGAAGCATGTTTCATTTAGTATGATATTTACTACTGAACAAACAAAATTTTTGAAGAAGTAAAATATCGAAACCCCCTTTGCGCAATCTCCGTATCCACTGCTTATGCTAGAACTTTTTTGGTAGAAGATAATACCGAAGACATTGATATTTGCAACTCGGATTATTGAATATGGGAAATAGATTTTAGACAAGATTTTGTCCAACTTGTTCAATCTTATGTTGGAGAACAAATAATTTAAGCTGCATAGTTTTAGGCATAGAAAAAAACTTATTTTTTTACTAATTCAACAAGATTTAACTGAAAAGTTTACAGTTTTATTATAAAAATCTATCGATATTATTTTATCGATGTGCGTGCTTAAAACTAAAGATACTGGCTTAACTCATTGCGAGCTCTATCGAACATCAAACAGAAAAAGCGAAATCGGAATCAAAAGACTTTTAAGCGCTACATTCGTGCTTTATTTCCAATGTCTCTCACTCTGCACATTTATACAAAAATATACAAAATTTTTTTATTATTATTACCTAGACATAACGAAAAATACCAAGCACATACACATACTTTCGCTTATTTATTTACTTGGCAATTGCAATTTCGTTATTTTTGCTGTTATGTTCTGCTGGTGATGTTTTATTGTATAAACAATTTGCAATATCCGTTTTCACTATACAAACAGGAAATTGTGTATTCCAACAAGTATGTGTAAATGTGTATGTGTGAATGTGGCTGGGTTTATATATGATTACCAGTATTTTCATTCATTGACAAGGACACACTCAAATATTTTATGTAAAAACGTATATAACAATATTTGTTTGTGTATAGTTTTTATTTGAGTGAAAATTTTTTATGCATTTTTTATTTTTATTTTTTTTGTTTATGAAATAGTTTCATTGACAAATTTTTGTTTGCATCACAAACTTATGCCTTAACAATTTAACTGACTGCAATTTATTATTCTATGTACTACCTACTATTTATATTTATGATCTAAAAAAAAGAAGAGAAATGAATAAAAATGAAAATTTAATTTTACAAATTACTTTTGAGACTAGTTCAATTCCCACAAATAATTTTTACACACACATGTGTGTTTGGTCGATGGCTGTGTATTTATGTATAAGTGTGTGAGTTTAATAAAGTTTTAGTATACTAAATATATACTTATATATAGGAAGCTACAAAATTTTCGCGGGCATATTTCTTCTTCCTTCTTACATGCATTGGAGTTGATTACTTTTCATACCTTTTCCCTAATATTTGTGATAATATTCTTTTCAATTTACTACTTTTACTATTTGCTGGCTGTAATTCAATCCATCACCAATTCATATGTATTCTTGGAAATACATAAACATACATAAAAACATATGTGTGTGTGTGTGCTTACATATACCTATGGTTACTATATAGTATATCAATCAGTTTGTTTTTATTTTAAGGGCGAACTGTGTGCTCAACTTTAAGAAATTATTTGTTCTGCTTCAGATTCTTCGCCTTTAACTTCTTCTAAGTTTTCATCCTCTTCAATTTCTTCTTCTGCTTCTTTTACCTTTTCTTCTTCATTTTCCTCATCATCTTTTTATCTTTGAGAGCAATCGAATTTCACTTTTTCACGTGTACATACATAAATAGCAATGTATCAATAATATAAATACCACATTTGGGAATCGAGTAGCATCAGGAACAGTAACATCTCAACCAAACCATCAACTTTTTGTTGGTTATTTGTTTTTGTACCAATCTATGTAGCTTTGGCAACATTTGTGTGTGCGCCTAAATGTTTAGGAAGCATATCAAAAACGCTATGTTATAAATTACAAACGCTATAACAGTAGAAGCACCAATAGTAGCACTAGTAGCAGATACATTGACTTGTATTTAACCTGAGCCTTTCATAAATAAATCGAAGCCTAACAAAACAAAGACAGAGAGAGGAAGAGAAAGAAACAGAAAAATATTGTAGCATACTTTTTGAGTGTAAGTATATATACGTGAAAATTACTATTTTGATTGTTTTTGTATATTTTTTTTGAAGCACACACATACACACACTCATTTTGATTGTTGTCTCATTAAATGTACACCTGCTTAGATAATTTTTTAATATTTGATTGAAATAGTTAAAGTGAGCTAAGATCAATTTGGAATGGTTGAGGGTGAAAATTGATTAAGTTAATAAATATGAAGTGAGGAAAATGTAGACGTTGTGATATTAGTGCTTTAAAAAATATAAGAGATTTGTATAGTAAAATGTTTGAAAATAATAAATAGAAGTAATATTTTTAATATGGAAATCATGAAAAAATGAACTAAAGGGAAAGGATAACTTCTCTACTTTGTTTATTTTATCTTTGATTAGAGTGAGATTTGCCACATTTACCAATTTCTGTCTTTAAGAATTTGAAAATCGTATATTCTGCATTAGAACTGGGAGCACGAAAATTTTTCTGAAATATTCTGTTGCTTTTTCACATAAGGTTTTATTATATCAAAACTATTTTAAAACAATCTGAGCCAATTTAGCTTTTTGAGCAGATTTTTTAGGCTATTCCTAACGCCTTACTACACACCTTTAAGAAAATCTTAGATATTCCCTCGGTTCGGTGGACGTCTTCGACTCAAACTGCACTTAAGATTATACAAATTACCTCCACGGCATATAGACTTGCAAAGTCTCAAGCTCCCGAAATAAAAAAAAAATTTTTCCAATACTCTGACATAAACAGCGCTACTACTTTTGATTTCTTGTAAAAGTATCACAAAGATTGTCCTTGAGTGCGCATTAGGCTGGGTTGAATTGACACTTGTTTTAGGATTGAAATCGTTGACTTTTCAAATTTTTCCCATTGATAAGGGTAGTTCACATACCAAATTTGGATTCGATCGGATTATATATTCTGTCTTAGCTTTTGGCCGAAACTTATTTGAAATTGAAATGGAAATTATTGCATAATATCTTAAAATCTGGAAAGGAATGAAAATTATTTGCTAAAAAATACAAATGCCCAGCAAATGACATTTCTTGGTATTAGGATGATAGTCAAAACCTCACTCTTTAAAACTTGGACTACCATTGACAAGAGAGGTGAGGAGAGGGGACGCAAAAGAGTGTTAAGTGGCAATTTTAACACAAAAACGCAGAAAAAAAATCACCGTCAGAGATTCGATGCTATGTGAATTATATGGATTAAATGCATTTAGGGTTCCACTCATGACTACCCAACCCAAGGAACTACATGTGGTCCTTACTCAGGATATACTTTCATTATGTCGACCAACTGAGATTTGTGTTCAAAGTAGGACAGTGAGGCAAGAAATGGTCCACTGCCTTGGATCCGCATTCCTAAGCTTCTGCTTCAGTAATCACCTTCACAGTACGCCCAACAGCCACGATATGGCATGGACAGACACACTGCAAAGTGCCTATTAGATATTTGACAACCATTAACCAATGGTTTCTAGGTCTCCTAAAGATAGGTGGTTTAGCAACAGATACGTCTAAGTCTTGCAAAAATTAAAGAAAAGTTATCTTTGTACCGCTTTGACAGCAATATTTTGAGTCTCAAAAAGGTCGGCTCCATCTATGCGACCAATTCTCAGTCCTTTCTGGTCCAGGAAGATGGCCATCTAAGAGACTGGATACGCAGGATATGGATATTTTTTGGAGCATATGAAAACTTCTTTCTGATAAGTGACAGCTGTTTTGACTCGGCTTTGGTGCTGGCTTATTCGTTTAGAAATTGTTAATCACTGTCTACAACAGTACAAAATAACAAATTAAAATGCAAATTAATCATCAATAAAATGATATATAAAAAAAATGTTGACAAAACTCAAAATATTGATCTTTTTACTACATTAAAGCGATATTTGTTTTTTAGTTTTTCCATAAATGTTTCAAAATAATTCAATTTAAAATAAAAATATCACTCCAAATATATTTCAAAGACCTGCACATACAAACACAGTCCCCTACTCCATGTAACAAATACACATGTATGTACAACCCAGTGGAAAAATAGTCAGAATGATTAAAATTCAAGACAGACATTAAAACAATTATATTCAGGTCTTTCTTAATCAAAACTTGAAATCAAAAAACGAGAATTTGTACTGAACTGAAAAAAAGCCAATTTGGGATTTAAAAAATTATTCAGATTGACATTATGTAGTGAAGAAAATGATTTTTATTATTTTTAATGCAAGTAAAAATAATTCAGAGTAAAAATCAAGAAAAAAAAATATTCGGGGCTTTTAGATATTCTATACTCATATTGATTTCTGGAGCTGAATGTAAATCGGACTTGAATTCTATAGTACAAGAAACCAAAACTCAGGACACTTACTTGGGCCACCTTCTAAACTGAATTCGACAAAACCAGATCTAAAATCTTTTATTAAATAAATCGGAAACATCACACATTTAAACTTCCATCTGAATACAAAAATTGTTAAGCCGAATACAGATCTGAAATCTGTATTGAAGTAAACAAACAATTCAGCCCTGAAATCTGAAAGTAGTTCAGTTTTCTTCCACTTAAATCTAAATTCCATACAAATCAAAAAGTGAGTTTGGAATACAGAAAATAATTTTGACTTAAATTCTAAAGTGAAATAAATGATAATCGAAGCCTAAACTGAAAAACAAATCAAGGCAAATCTCAAGACTGTATTAAGAAAATACTTCTGGTCTTTTGAATTATATTATTATTATTATTTTGTGAACTATATCTATAGAAATTTAGGATTTTTGTTACAGAGATCTGAATTTCCTGAAACCTGAATTCAGATAGTAATTAAAAACTGAATTCTGTATTAAAATAAACAAATAACTCGGGACTGAAATCTGAAAACAGTTCTGAATTAACTGAAATATCAACTTGAAATTATCACAAGTTGAAAAAAAAATATTCTGAAGTGCATAATATTTCTTCCGAATAAGGTTGATTGGTTGGTTAAGGTGGCTGAACTACAGCACAGCATGATAAGAACTCGAATCTTTGAATGAGATCAGTTTGAAATACACCGAGATTTATTTGGAGTTTTCTGAAGTACTGTTGAAAAACCCTCACTAGTTTTTCCACTAGGACTTTCCAATCTTCTACTCGAAACTTAACAGAGACAATAGCACAAAAATAAAGAAACAAACAACAGAAAAAACAAATATCAACAATAAAATAAAAGTTTATTTTCACTTTTCATTCGCATTTGCGTAAATATAATAAAATTCGTTGAATTTAAAGTTTCGTTGTTGTTGTCGTCGTTGTCATCAACGTCGTTATGTTTCGCGACGTTGCCTTTTCTTTTTATACTTTTATCAAAAATAAATTTGTATACCAAAGAACCAGAAATAAAAAAAGGAAATACAGCAAAAATACCAAAAAAAAAAAAAAAACATCTGTGCTACTGAAATTTTAAAACAAAATTATTTTAAATAAGTTTAAGCAAAAAAGTTATAAAACATAGAAAAGGGAGAATGTATGTAGTTTGGTTTGCATTTGATTAAAATTATTTAAATGTGAGTCATAAGCTAAAAACCGCAAATGATGACTGCATTTGAAATGAAAAATGTTGTATACTTTTAGGTGGCACAACAAAACACAAAGAGGCAGAAAAGGAAAATAAATTTGCGCACGGAATTCATAATAAATTGTTGTTGATGTTGAAAATGACGCATGCTACTATATGTATAAAAAAAAAATACACACTTTAAATATTATTTAATATTCATCATTAAAAAGTAATTGTGTGAGAGTGTGAATTTATACATACATAGTTCTTGTGATTCATAGTGAAATGTATAAGAGAGAGACAGGGGCAGGAGCAGGAAAGCAATTCGACAGCAAGAGGTGGAAACATATAAAAATCTATTAGAAATAGATATTTATTATATATGTGCGTGAACATGTGTAAAGTATTCAGGAGTATTTGTTCGTGTTAAAGGAAAGGAAGCTGTAAAAACCTTGAAAATCGTTAAAAATTCATTTAAGTTTTAAAGACTACAAAAAAACACATATTTTTCTCAAATTTTTTTGAAATGTAATAAATTAAATATTTTGTTCGAACTCTTTAACATAACAGAAATACATAAACATTTGGCAAATAATTTGTGGAATTTTCATTTCAAAACCTTATTTCCTGTGACCCTTTAGAACAAAGTTCCCTTGGCGTTGTCAGATAGATTCATCCGAACTAACAAACCAAAAATATTCCTGTTAGTAGATATGTATAGCTCGTACTTGGACGTGCTTTTAAAATCAGTTGTGATAAAATAATCCTTCATTCAAGCACATCGGTTCATTATTTTTTGAGAAATCATGTCAGCCGACTTCAAAAATAGAGTTTTGAGAAAAACGTCGTTGGGATACAACAATTTTTTTTATATTTTTTTTGGGTGGTAAAATGTTATATATAAGACATTGCATTTCAAAGTGTTTTAAAATTGTATCACGATTTCTGGTACCTGTTCGGTATAAGTTAAGTTCCAGATGCTACAAAATTGGAAATGTTATGAGCAATATTGAAAATTTTTCTCATATATAATTCTACATTAACTTGTCTTGTTTCTTAACTTATTATCTTCAATAAATGAACAAACAGTTCACAATTTCGAAGTGTCAATCTATAGTAGTATTATCTTGTATATGTACTTACTCAAAGTGACTGCAATATATGTATATATATATGTACAGACCTGTGTATGTATGTATGTATGTATTCCCAAAGTTATTGCAAATACAATCAAGAAGCATTTCTTCAATCTGTAAAGTCCACATTTCAATCTTTATCGTTTCGTTGTTAGTTTTTTTTCTTTTTCTTTTTATTTTTGCAATCTGTTGCTTTTGCCGTTGTCAACAACAAAATATTTCTATACTACCACTATATAAAATACATACATACACACAAAACAGTTCTACAAAATAGGTACTTGTGTATAGGTTTACGAGTAGTGTATGTATGTGTTAAGATTTGTGTGTATGTGTGTACGAACTGAAATACTATTACATTGTTGCTCGGTGTGGTTTGATGTGGTAACATTGACGTTTAAGTGTTTAGATGTGGCTGTGAAAATTATTTGAAATTGTATAATAAACTGTAAAAAGCGAAAGAGAACGAAACAAAAAGCTGAAAAAGGAGAGGGAAAGCATGAATATGAAAAAAGTGTATTACAAAAAAAAAAAAAAAAAAATTGAACAAAATCAGCAAACATTGTTATGTGGTAGTACAACACGTTCATACCTCACTTTCTTCTCTTTCCTTACTCTACTCCTCTATTTTCTTGCTCGATATTTGCGGATTAACGTGTTGCTTTCTCGTTGATTTTGTTGTTCTTGTTGTCATAATCGTAAACTATTTTATGAACTACGAGCAAAGTTTTAGTTGGTTTTACTATATAACAAGGGGTTCCTATATGTTGTTGTTGGTTGCATCTAGTATGAATGCACTAGCGGATCAAAAAAGGGGATGGGGGGGCTCTATTTCTAAATAACCTGCTAATGGATCCGCGAATAACTGTATATATCGCAAACAATTTGTTTTTATACTAAACACCCCCCTGGATCCACCAGTGTATGCATGTATATATGATATGGAGCATTGGTATAAAAATAGCGTGCATATGATGAGGTCAAGTATTGCAAATATCCGAAAAAAGAAAAAGAATACAAATAATTAGAAAGTAGTAAAATTAAATTTAAAAATTTCATAAAAAATTTTGCTCCAAATCTATTATAAAACTCTATAATTCTCAATTAAATATAATGAACGGAAATCAAAACTCCCTTTATATTTTAACTTAAACACAGCGTTTCAATTCAGATCATTGCAATTTTTAAATTTCTGTCAAAGTGGTCTTTATAATCGGAAACTGAGTTTTGTTTTCGCGTTTATGTGCCAGTACGTACTCTGCGGAGAGCAATATTAATTTGATTTAATTTTTTAGGTTCAATATGTTTCGTCCACGTAAGTCTGTAATCAATTTGAGCACCAGCATTCGTATTTGAAGTCAAAGCATTGGAAAATTATTTTTCCATTGACTAGTGGTGGGAGTAATGCGTGTTATTAGGATTGGTTTAGGGAACTTCAGGTTGACATATTGGACAGTGAAGACAAGAGAAAGAGAGAGATTAAAGAACTTAAGGCTCACATGCAGTGCTTTATCTAATGTTTGGATTATTTCATAGAAAGCGACATGGTGGAACTCTTTACTATTCACACCTACAATAAATTTGATAAATTTGTTGAAGAGAGTAGCGATTTGTTTTATGTTTTTGGTTTTTCATCTGGGTTTGAATTTATGGTTTGCCCTGAATTTTAGTTTTAATTTAGCTCTGAATTTTGGTTAAAATTTTTTTATCTTTTTCGGTTTCATAATGATTTCATGGTGATCACAACGATCTCATTTTTTATCTAAGGTTTTGTCTGATTTTTGGTTTTAATTTTGGTCTGAATTAGGTTTTAGTTTTGGCCTAAATTATGATCCGATGGCTAAGTTTCGTTTAAATATTAGAGTTCTGGTTTCCATTTTGACCTAATTTTTTGTTTAAGTTTTGGTTTAAATTTTCATCTTGTTTCGTAATTTGGGTTTTGATGTGAATAATTTCAGTCAGGCCTGAGGTTTGCGGTTGGTCTGACTTTCTTAGTTTTTTTTATCTGAATTATAGTCTGGTTTTTGTTCTGATTTTGGTTTTAATTTTGGTCTAATTTTAAGTCTTCGTTTTAGCCTGAAGTTTGATCTGACTTTTGGTTGAATTTTGTTTGAGTATCATTCAGAATTTCAGGCTGAATCTGGTAAGAATTTTTATTTATTTTTTGATTCTGATTTTGTCTAGAGCTTTGAATGAAATTTTTGTTTGAATTTTGGTTTAGTTTTGAGTCTGATTTTTTATCGGAATTTCGTTTCGACTTTTGAATGAGTTTTTTTTAGAATTTTGGTCAAACAATTGATCTGAAATTTTAACTGCTGATCTGAATGCAATTTAAATTTTAGACTGAATTTGATCTGAACTTTGGTTTATTTTTTTGGACTGAATGTTAATCTTATTTTTTGTCTGCATTTTGGTTTGGTTATTAATCTAATTTTTGTCTGGTTTATAATCTACTTTCCGATTTCCCTAGTCCAGTTTATTCAGCTTTGAACCATCACAAAAATATTTTATTTGTTTTGCTCTTCACTTTTTGTGAAAAAAATTCTGAAGAACTCTTATTTTTTAAACATTTTTTTTTTTTTTTTGATAACTGTACAGTAGCGACTTATTCTACTTGGTATAGTTAAATCTTTTATTACTTATGTGATTAGTTTGGATCAAGCATGATCCGGTACAATCAAGGTCAACCATTTTTTGTCTAGGGTTATGTGGAAATGGCGTATGTGGGAGGTTTTCCTCAAAAGGTCAGATTTAGAGAGTATATCACGACTAGTTTATCTAATTTGATTCTTTTTTGTTACGCACAAGTTAATTTAATCGGGAATTTTTCAGGATTGTGAAATTTGAAATTCTTGCTTATTTTAAATTATTTTTTTTTTTAATATTTAAATCAATAATCCTTTGCACTAATTACCTATACCGTGCAGACATTTTTCACTGTATGCTGAACTTGAGCTACAAATCATGTACAAAGACTAAAATTAAATTAGTTTCAATAACATGCAGTATAAGAAGTATATTTATATAAAAATCAACGACATCATTTG
This sequence comes from Toxonevra muliebris, assembly GCA_963691655.1. Classification (NCBI taxonomy): domain Eukaryota; kingdom Metazoa; phylum Arthropoda; class Insecta; order Diptera; family Pallopteridae; genus Toxonevra; species Toxonevra muliebris. Next base: position 76,775,201 of record OY829329.1, read on the forward strand.
TCAAATGTTGCACATGAGTGTACAATTTTTCTATAAATCGTTTTTGTTTATCACTTTTTTTTTCAATCTTCCAACAACTTCTTATGCATAAAACTAAATGCAACCATTTAAGCGCATATTTTTATTTTTTAATGATAAAACATTTTTCAACATTTTATGATTTTTTAAATACAATGTAAGTCTGTATAAGTGTCATATATACCCACACATACACACTCTACTGGTATATGTGTTATACATATCCATGCAATTATATGCAGCTCTAGAAGCGTGTGCATGCGTTTGTTTATATGTAGAAAAGTGTGTCTGAGACCAGTGGGAAGTGTAGAGTAATAGAAACACTGTTCAAGAATATACATAAGTCTTGAAAAAAGAATGTAGGCAATCATATTTATTTATACAGCCCTATTCTAAACATTCCCATAATGAAACGTCGGGGAGAATTTGTTTCATTATGGGCACATTTAGAATAAGGCTGATAATCTAAAAACTTTTCTTATGCCTTGCTGTATTTTGTGAGTTATTTTCTCATGAAAAGTTAAATAAAACATAAAGCACTTCGCATGCTGTAAATCTGACTATTTCTAAATTAGCTTCTACTAAGCTTCATTTAAAACATTCAAAAACTTCCCACGGGGTACACGGAACTCATTTTCAATGTGGTGTGCAAGTATTCACACATTCATGTATACGCTGGCACACACATCCACACAGTCATATACACGAGCACATGTTTCCAAGTGCTTTTCACCTTTTAAGTGCTGCTGTAAAACGAAAATTCTTCTTGAGTTATGAAAATATGTACTTATTTCTTCTTTTTTTATACAGTAACTAACTTTCTATTTTTAAATACACAACAAAAATTCTAAAAATGCTATGCACAAAAAATTTGTTTAGAGAATGAATATGCAATATTTCCACATTCATGCATATAAAAAAAAAAATAACTTTATACTTTTGCGTGTTAATGTTGGTAATGTATAAAAAATTTCTATGCATATACAAGTATTTATGCATGTATAGCGTAAAAAGTTGGATTCAATTTAGAGATTAAATTATGAATAGTCACGAAAGTGGCACAAATGTTTTTCATACATACAAAGTTGATTATAAAATCAGAATTGAATTATGCCAGGTAATAAAAAATAAATAAAAATTAACTTATTAACAGCAACACACATGCATATTTGTTTGAATTATTATACAAAGTAAAGTCAGCAAATGGAATTACTAGGAAAAAGAAAGAAGTGGAACATTTCTATAAATGTATAAGCATATTCATAAAGGTTTTTTTTAGTGTAATGGAACGATAAGATAAGAATTCATGATGTAATGCGTATAAAGCAGAGAAATAGACACTTTCATTCAATTAAATTACTATAAGTTTCAGAAAAGAGATACAATTTTTAGTGTATTAAAATATATTAAAATTGCAAGTGAAAAAGTTGGAGCTTACGTAGCAACCGAGATAATGGTATCAAAAAGACACAATCGCGCTATTTGTTTTTTCCCTCTTAAGCCTTACAAGTATAAATCATCATCTTAGCCCTAGAAGTAAAAAATACTACATTTAAATTGAATAAAATCATATTTTTAAATCTTAATATATTATGAAATTGCAAAGAAAATATATTTCGTTTATCCCTAAAAGTATGCAATCAAAATTTTTACAAAGTATAACCAAAATTTCTTGTATTTTACAAGATAATTTAAGTCACATGGTATCACTTCCAATATTTATTCTTATGTTTAGAAGCGAAACTCTTCAAAAGTTTGCTAAAATATTCATTGAATTTGCAAGAGAAACGTTTTTGTGCTTTAAAGCTTTGATCATTTACTCAAACAAAATTATATTTTTTCTATTTATGTTCACTTGCCGCATATAAAAGATATAAACAAATAATAATATTAAAAATGAGGACAGATCTCATACTTTATTTAAACCTAAAACTATGCAGTTATAACTATTAAAAAATTTAAACCAGGCATAATTTCTAAGCTTTTAAATGAAATAAAAAATGTTTTCTATATTAACTATTTTAAAAAAAATATTTAAACATTTTTCTATTCTTAAGCTAAAAAGTATGCAATTAGAAGTGTTAGAAACATATGCCAAATAATTCGCACTATAAAAAATTATGCTAGGCTTTAGTCAGTATAGATAAAATATTGCGAAACTGTATCCACTGCACCCAGGTGAAAAAAGGCTTTCAAACAGACATAGGTCATCGGTAACCACGCTTTCTCAAATTCTGCTCATCTGAAATAGAAAAATGCTTGTTTGTATTAATCTCTAGCACTGTAGTTATCGTCCAAACCTTGAAAAAATTATACAACATGATCTATTGTTTATAAACTATATATAAACACAGTTGAGGTCTAGGAGATAGGAATTAAGTTTAGGCTTAAACCGATCACAATTTAACTTTCTTAAGCCTGAAAATATGCAATTGAAATTATAAATAATGTAAAAAATAACGTGGTACTCTGCAGAACATTTTGAATCACGAGAAAATTAAAAATGAAATTTAGAATATAAAAACGAGTTCAAATTAAGGTTTTTTAATAAACTCAAATAGTATCTTAAAACAGATTTATTTTGGCCAATAAAACAGGCCTACGTTTTTGAAACTCATGTATCAAAATGGTAACTTCCCATAACATTTTTATAATTGTATTCAAATCCAAAACAAAAAATTGTTCTGTCACGTCAGCAGATATCCAAGATATATTTACACAATTAGACAAAAATTAGAGATTATTACATTAACTTAACAAAAGATACATCATTACACAGGACTTTTTTTATAACCTAAAAATGAAAAATTTCGATTTGGGTTGCTTCCAAGTATTCACAAACAATTTAATATGTTTATTTAAATGAAAGTTGAAACGGTATTACTTTTACGGAAAGCTTTTCATATATGCATTAGCGGATCCGATAGGGGACCAGGAGGGAGGGTGGGTTTGAGCATAAAACATCCCTTTTATTGATGAAAATCTCATATATTTTAAACGTTGGTCATGAATCAAAAAAAAAAATTAACCACCCCCTTGTCTCGATCCACTAGTGCATATGTGTAAAGTAAATTTCTAAGAATATAGTAAATGTATAGCATGTCTATTCAAAGCATAAAACTCTAAAAATATTTCCTTTTAATTCACATTCCAAACGTACGCAAATTTTCTAAATTAAATTCAGAATAGTTTTGCATTTCAAATGCCAATGTTATTTCACAAATTTTTATACTAAGAAAAAAGAAAGGAAAATTCTTTAAATATGTTTAATGAAATTTACATACAAAAACATGTACATACAAATATTCATCATATAAAAAGGAATTGTAAGGGGAGCATAAATGTAAAACTTTAACATTGAAAAAAAGAAGGTATTAGTTATAATAGTAGTCAGTATTGAAGGGAAAACAAAGAAGTTACTACTAGTTACATACACACGAGCACACATTCAAACACTGACAACGTCCATTCAAGCGTCAACAAAAAACAAGTTAGGGAAAGTTTTATTGCATTCTTTCAATTTGTAGAGGAGCGCAATTTTATATATTGCTACACTTTTTTGCTAGAAAAATCAAAAAAACAAAAACGTAGAAAAAAAAACCTAGTAAAAAAAATTGGAAAGACAAAACAAAAGAGAATGAATAACGTGGGTATGCAAAAATTGAATAAAAAACTAAGCTACAAAATAATAATAATAATACAAGGATAATGATGAATGGAAATCCTTGTCAAAGCCTCAAATGCTAACTATGAGAACAGTTTTTATTTTATTAGCTGTTGCTACTGGTGAAATTTTAAAAACGATGAGGGTATAAAAGCACACAATTATGCACCTAGAATGAATGAATGAGTGAATGAAATTGAATGTTTTTGTGATTTACATAGTGTGATTCAAATAAATGAAAGGATAACAAGGATGCATGCAGCGCACAAAACAACGGTGAAAACTATTGGCAATAATGTATGCATATAATTTATTTGCATTCCATGTGAAGCATTTTAAAAAAAATTTAAAGACATTTCAAAAACTTCAATTTATATATAAATATTTTTTAATGAAAGTTTAAATATTTTATTAGATATTCACCGTATGACTCACTACTTAAAAAGTATTTTCTATTTTTTTTAGGTTTATTTATCACAGTTCTTGTTTACAATTTCTCTTGACAAAAATCTTTCATAGCCGCTTAAAACACTGATAACATAAATTATAAAATAAGAAGCGAAAATTCTCTAACTTTTCACATTGAGTTCAAAATATCTGACAATATATTTTATTTTCACTTCAAAAGTTATTTATGTTTCTTTTTTTATGTTTTGCTTTTTTTTTTATTTTGATTATTCACAGCTATCGAAAGATTTTTTTGAATTTCTATCTAAAAGAAAACTTTTTATTTTATTCTTTTTTATTTTCTTTTTTTTGTTTTTTATTTCTCAATGTTAAATGTGTATGAAATTTGTCATTCATAGAATGATAGTATCTTCAATCAACTGACAGCAGATTTTCTTTCACTTCAAACATTATTTTTTTTCAAAATTTGATTAAGTCTTTTCAATATTATATTAAGTAAAATATATTAGACAAAAATAAAACAAAAATATACTCAGGGCACATAAGAAATCCTTAAGGATTTCGGTTGGTCCCAGGGTCGTAGCCAAGATTTTTTTCAAAAAGTTTGTCATTCTAAGAAAAGATTCATAAATAATTTTTATGAAACTGATGTTTAAATACGATAAATTATATATGATGATGCATTTAATGGATCCTTTTAGACTAGAGACAAAAGTAGATAAATGACTTTAAGAAAAATGGCCGAAAATGACTAAAAATTCACAGAATAAAACTTTGGAGCTGATTCAATAACACTGCCCTGCATGGGTTTGCAGAATAAACTGGTTCCTAGTGTTTGCGAAGTAATTTTTCATGCTGAAGACGAATCTGAAGTCAAAATCTTCCCATCATGTCAAGATTTAGAAAAAAATGGGGTTGAAACCCCTAAAAATACATTTTTCGGAATTTTTTGAAAAAACTTAAAGCTGAACACTGACGTGCTATAAACTTTGCTAGTATCAGAAAGTAATGTCTGAACCATGCCGTTTCAAATGAGCCCTAAGCGAGCTTGTTCGCATGCGCTCTTAAAGCAGGGCGAAACTTTCAATCAAAAATAGTTACTGACCTAGAACAACTATGAAAGAAGGATTGCTCGGCATCACCTTCTTTTTTTTTGAATCCGAAGTCAACCCCATGTCAAAGAAAACAAACCGGATTTGGTCGCATAGTATAACTAAGATTTCGAATTTGTTATTATATTCTATATTTGACTTTTTAGAAAGGAACTTTTTTTCAATCCACTGGCAAATAATATCAAAAATTAGAGGGAAGTTTCCCTATTTTTTTGGGGTCAGAACCCCCAAAACCTCCCCCCTACATACTGCCTTGGTTGGACCAAAGGTTCTCTGTAAGATCCTCGGCCAACCGAACGTGATTTTTAATGCAACTTATTGAAATTATGATTGAATGAACGCGGCTGGTTCACTAGGACAAATGGTTATTCTTAAACCTCAAAACAAATTAAAATACAACAAACAATATACAAAATAATTTAAAAAAAGCCAAAGCCATTCATGTCAATATAACCATTTTTTCGATATGGGCCTTTAATCTATTCAAAAACATTCAAAACTTTACTTTGTTGACAAAAAAAGTACCAGAAAAACTTTTAAATTAAAAATTCAGAAACTAGGAAAAACAACTGCTACCATCTCAATTCACTAATACAAAATAGTTAAAAATTAAAAGTTTAGAATGTACGATATTTGTGTGAGGGATAAAAATTTTAGTTGAAAATATATGCTTTGGTGACAACAACAACAATAACAAGGATAGCAACAGCTGCAGCAAAAACAACAACACCGGCTGTTGGCGTTTTTACTGTGAAATTTCCGCATTTGCACTTAGGTTTTTAATTAGCCTTAAAGTATGCAAAAGAAAAATTTTATGCGTCATTTTTAACGCGTAACGACAGGCAATAGGCTCTCAAATACATACATACATACTTGCATAGTTAATCAATTTTGTATAAAGCATGGCCATATACTGTTGCAGTTTTCCTGTTGTTGTTGTTGTAGTTACTGCATTTCATACATAATTTGCATAATTTTACTGCTGCAATTATTGCTAGCTGCTGGCAGTTTTTGTTGCTACTATTGGTTCCTGAGTTCATTGGTGTTTCATATATTTATTATTGTTGTTGCTTATTTCCTGCCACTTGTCGTATCGTGTGTATAAGTGTGCGGGTGGGGATGTTCATTAAGTGAATATATTCGAACGGGTGTGAATTTTCCATGCTGTGTTATTTTAAAGTGCATAAAATATAAAATATGTGTACATTTGCTCATGCAAATACATAAAAGTATTTATTTTTGCACATTAAGGTGCCTCACATAAAAAAGAAATTGTCGCTAGTCTTCCCAAAATGAGCTTTGCTTTATTTTGTAATGATTTGGCTCTAGCAGTAAGCTGTCATGAGGTGGTTTGTTTGGAAAAGAGATTTTCATGGAGATTAACCCATTAAGGTCGAGCGAGAATCAAAGTAGATAGCTCAAGAAAGTAACTTGAGAAAAAAATTGCTTTGGGACCTGGCTCAGGAACGGCTCAGCGACAATGTCTAATATGGCACCGCTAGGCATTACTGGGTTAAAGAGGATTCGCCATATTTCTCTCCGATCTTCGTTTTCAAGGCAACTTTCGAAAGGTGCTCTCTGTTACTACTCATTTTCGGCAACACAAAATTAGTCATAATGTCTATTATTCTTATACCGTTAACATCACTAAAATTTCCAAGTGATTTTTTGCCAAAACCTAGTATTTTTTGAATTTGTACTACTTGCGATCTTTTATTTGGTTAAAAGCCGCCAATGGAAAAGTGGTTTTTTGAAAACAATTCCGGCTCAAAACTATTCAGCTTACGACTGACTATTGCTCTAGGGCCGACATATTTTGGGAATGTTTAATTTTTGGAAGGGGGCTACACCAACTTTTTTCTCGTGAGGCGCCTTAGTATATGTAAGTGCATGTTAATATGTTAATAAATTTATTTTATGTTATTCTGAATTTGTATTTGTATGTCATAATATTTAAAATTCTAAATGCAATTAGAGTTTTACCAAAAAGGAAAAAGAACCAAAAAAAAAAGAGTTCGTTAAAACAAATTTTTCGAGAAACCAAATAAATAAATTACAATTATGAAAAAAAAAAAAAGAGTTAGTTAAAACAAATTTTTCGAGAAACCAAATAAATAAATTACAATTATTAAAACATACACACAAAATTTAATGTTATGCTTCAATGCAAGTTTTCTACTCGTTCATTACATTTTCATTATCTACGCAAATATCCATACATGGAGAGAGAGAGAGAGGAAGACATAAGCATTTAGCCACACCAGCATTTGCACACGTACAATTCATATCCTTTAACAATAAGTTAATTTTCTGCACTATTCTTCTGTGTGTGTAGGTGTGTGTTTGTGTGTGCCTGCATTCTTCTTCATCTTCTCCTGCTTCTACCGCTTTTCTCTTTTACTTATTTTGTTTGGTTAATTTTATTGTTTTTTTTTCTTCTTAAGCTGTTCAATAGAATATGAAGGTCACCATGCCACACCAAAATAAACTTTACTTTTACTTTTTCTCTTATGCACTTCTCTGGTATCTATGTATATTGTTCTTCAACGCACAGAAACGCACACACATACTACAAAAGCAGCAAAAAAAAAAGTAATCAAAAGTTTTTTTTCTTTTCTTTCTCTGTTTCTCCTTTTCATCCTCTTCCTCCTCTTCTCTTTTTCCCCCTTTTTCTTTCATTGCTCTAGTAAATGCATGTAATTCACAACTAATATATATGTAATAGAGGCGGTTTACTTCTTTTGTCAGCAAACATAATAAATACCTACTATGATAAAGTTTTAGTTGGCATGTATCTATGCCTCTCTGGGAGTGTGGGCGTTTGTGTGTATATATATGTTTGTAAGTTTATATAAGTTCATACATACTCTAACTATATATAGAGAACAAAAAAACAAAAATGAAACTTGTTTAATTGTTGAAGGTATTAACTTAATGTGTTTCGTGTTACTTTTAATTTGAAAATATAAACCAATAAAGTGATCATTACACATTAGTAATGACGGCCTTAATAATATTCACACATGTGACAGATATCTACATATATTTATATATATATATATATTAATTTTTTAGAAAAATTTTGACCCAAGGTTCGATCCCATGTGGACAAAAATTTTTCTTTTTTCAATCAATTAAATAATTTTTTTTTTTTAATTTGTTGGCTCCACATGGAAGCTTAATGTAATTACAACAATAAACAATTCCATTATTTACTTACGTAGAGTGAGTGGCTTGGCTCTAATGCGAAATGCATTATTCTGGAAAAAATGTACCTCGTTCATTATTCTGATATTCTGAGACCCCCTATAATTTTTAACAAGACACATTTTCGCCAAAGACAGTATAATAGTTTTTTCAACGGTTTTTGTTTTATCGGCGTTTTATCGAAAAAGGGGGTTTAAAACTTCATTTTCAAGAGGAAGGGTAGAAGATGGAGGAAAAGTGTGTACGCAAGAATTGATTATCTCTTTATGCTCTTTATGCTTAGCAACTTTGCTTCAGACATCAAATTCGTATCTGTTGAAATAAAGGAATTTCATAATAGCCCCTGAAGACCCCATTTTTGCGACTGTGTGTGATGAAGAAAAACTGAGGACGCAGTTGTGATTAGCGACCCTAAAACCGTTCGAAAATCTTGCGCATAATTGTTGCACTGTGTAATCAATTACGATTAATAAGAGGTTAAACAGACCTTATACTGAAAAAATACGATATAGCGACGATATAGGGGCCAAAATGTATGGAATTTTTACGAATTAAAAGCATTTTTTCCAACAGTTTGTTGCAAATTATTGAGATCTTTGTATTAAAGCGGTAAAAATTATTGCGATTCTACGGTTTAAAGATTCGTTTACCTATAAATAAACTCAAAATTCAAAAAAAGTTCAAAAAATCGATTTATTTTTTTAAATTTGAGACGGCCTATTTTTCTTAAAAATAAACATTTAAAAAAAAATTTGAAATCCATTCACATTTAATCCTCTATAATACAAAAGTTTTAAGCAGAAAATACTACATCTAAAAAAGTGAAAAAAATTCGTTTAAAGAATTTTTCCCATGGAAATTTTGTACAAAATTGACGGCTTTTCGATCAGAACATGGTTAAATTTCACTCGTAGGTCAAAACTTTCTAAAAACAAAATATTGGCCTAGTTATCATTGAAAAAAATTGTTCATTTCATATATCTCGTAGGCAAGCTAAGATATATATATATAAATAAATGTCTAATTATTGTATATACAAAGCTGCAAAATTTGCTGTATGCCAACACTGAAACACTGTACGTGAAATTTATAGTGAAAGCAACAGAAAATCGATCAAGTACCAGGGAATTGTTAATTGAAATCGATTTTGATAATGACTAATCTTCGCTGCCTTAGACCGTAAAAATAAGTTAAGAAATTTGGAAATTACAAAGCTTGACTGCAGAAATTTCTTCTTTCATTTCAAATCGTGAGTATAATTTCTAGTTCAGTTGATAACAGCCAGTGATTGCTGCTTTTAAGCAGCAGTGACAGAAGAGATATAGATAACGATTCCTTTTATTTATATGCAGTTCCACGTGGCATATTAATTCTATAAAAAATAAGTTATCCTATATAATTTCTAGAAAGAAGTTACTTTGATGTGAAATAGATAAGGAGAACTCACGATAAAATTTTATAATTTTTTTACTTCCTACTTTTGTTAGTGTCCAATAAAAAAAAAAATCATATAACCGTCTTTAGTTTTAATGACAGATGAAGTCAAAATAAATTTAATTTCATTTCTACAAATTCGAAAAATCATTGTGAAAGTTTTTCAACAACATCCGAAATGGAGTCATTTAAAAATTGCCCAAACTGTTCCGTCAAACTCTTGGCCGGCCTTTGCTTAACTTTAATGACAATCTAAACATTGATCGAAAGGTGGGAACTTACTATAACAAAATAAAATACAATCATTAAATTTTTTTTTTTTTTATATTATTACTGTACAAAAAAAATTTTTGGAATTTATTTTACGATATTTTTGTTGTGTTTTTATGTCCAAGTGGACACCTCAAAAAAAAGGTAGGGGGCTGGCCCGGGTAATTACGGTACTTGAAGTCATCTTAAATAAAAAATGTAAATAGATTATTATTCTGTAGACTTGTCATTCTGGCAGGAAGTAGATTTAAATATTTTTATTAAAAAATAACAAAATGGCGGACTTCTAAAAAGGTTAGAAGCATACAAAGTGATACGGTATATAAACAAACAAGTAATTGATTTAGTTAAATTTTCTTTTCAAAACACTGAAAAAAAAAAGAATTTGCTTTTCCACGTTGCTCACCACTCCATTATGTTTCCAGCCTCAAAAAACACACTCAAGAAAAATATTCTGAATTTGAATTGAAACAGGAAAATGGGACGACCCGAAAGTCAGGTACTGCGATCTACTGTACCAAAGCTCTAAATTGTGAAAAAAGCAAGGAAAAAAATAGAAATAGAAATACCCTAGCTGGGAATCGAACTCTAGAGACAAGAATAGGAGTTTCTTGCTGGTATTTATTATTTGTAACCATATAAATTTTAGTTACCCTTATTGCTTGTTTTTTGTAGCCAAAACAGATATTGATTGATTGGTTGAATAGTTATTGGGGCCCAAAATGAATTCTGGTTAGTTATAATGGTTATTGGTAACCAAATTGAGTTTTTTCTAGTCATAATATTTACTGGGAACTAAGATTACTTTTGGTTAGTCTTAACGGTTATTTTTAAACTTATTGGTAGTTTAGGTTTTTTGCAATTAGGTCTCTGGTTTCACTATAAAAATGGCGTTTCACCAAGAATCCTAAATTTTTTATACAATTTCCGTATCTATAAAATCCATAATTGGTAATGCTTCTATTGATTACCCTTCTTGACCCTACAAAACTTTAACCTTTTCCCTTTAAAATGGATTTACAAGTCGCCATCATTGACTCATAATTTTCTCATATTAACATGAGCATCACTTTTTTTTTTGGTGGATCAAGAGGGGTGAGTTTTAAAAATAACAAATATAAAAATCGCAACCATTATAATCGTTGCTCTTGAGCTGAAATGAAGTTAAAGGTATCCTCTCCTTAAACCCTTCCGTAACCTCTGTATTCTTTAGTTTATGTATTTAGATCTGTATCTATACTTGTGTGTGCATGTGTGCGTTAATTTATTTTGGTTTCCGCTTCAAGTGTAATGCCGAGATTAGTCTTTTTGTTTTTGTATTTAGGGCCAGCAGATAAAATTACCAAACAAAACTAAATAACGAATAACCAGCCAACAACCATTACAACAACAACAAACCGAAAATAAATGCAATCTACAGGAAAACAAACAGATAAATTCGGTCAATATAAAAATAACAAACAAAAAGAAAAAATGATGAAAGTGATAATGTTGGAATGAATGGAATGGAAATGAATGTCAATGATAATGATGTTTCAACTTAAAATGGATGAAAGCATACAATAACCAGAACGATGCTAATGGTAGCCTAGTTACTAGAATCGATTCCCTATGTAGATACTATATTCAACTGCTGCTGCTGTTGCTGCTTGAAAACGAGCGCTTCAAATTCAATCAAAATAGTATCGACCACAAAAGTAGAAGTAGAAAGACGAATAACAGTAACCACCAACAAATAAGAAAGAAAAACATCAACATCTCAGCATAACTTTAAAAACAAACAATTCAATTTTGTTTAACGCAGGAGGAGAAACAGCAACAGAAGCGGCTGAGAGCAGCAGTAGCAACCTGGTGTATAAATCTACAAAAAAAAAAACGCAAATGAAACGTAAAAAAAAAATCAATTCAACAAATCACATAGTAACGGTAATAAATAGAAAGGTAGAGCGAGCAAGAACGAGCAAGAGAGTGTGTAGTGTTTCTTGTTCGATTGCTTCTTTGCTTTTTTTCTATTTGTTTTTTTTTTTTTTTTGTTTATTTTAGTAAACGAAATATTGCCAAGCTCGATTTCGATTTTTGGGATGCATGACATCTACATAGACGAGCGTAGACGCGTTGTGACGTATGTAATGTCTCTCTGCGTGTTTGTGTGTGCATGAAGGCTGTTTGGCGGGTAGAGAGTTAAGGTTGAGTGTGTGACTGTTAAAAATAAATAACAAAATAAATCTACATTTTATAAAACAAATAAACAAAAAGCTTTACATTTATTTTTTTCCCATTCCATACCATTCTCTTTCTTCTTCTTCTTAGTTGTAAGGTGAAATCATCTTCTATCTTCTTTTGTCAAAATTGTATTTATTTAGGAAATGAATTTTTGTGGTTACCTTAAAAGCCACCAGCAACCATTCCAAATACTAACTATCTATCAATTTCTACTAGCAACAACAACAGAAAAATAATAAAAAGAAAGAAAATAAAACATTTCTTTGTTTCCTATTATTTTTCTTCCTCGTTGGATTTAATTCAAAATAAAAAATAGAAAAAAAACAATGAAAAACTTGTACAAATCAATTAAAGTTTTTACTTCTGGGTATTTTTTTTTCTTCTGGAATAATATTTATTAACTTGCACTCAAAAGAGATGTTGGCTTTTTAAATTACTGCCAGATACTCGCATTTCTACTTAACTTTAATATTTTAACACAAAAAAAAAAAAAAAATAAATACAACTGGCGCTCATATCTCTTTGCAAGAATCTATAACTACCCACCAAATCCCTACGCTTGTCTGCAGCTCTGGTCATTTTATTTAAACGTTTACTTACTGAAAGTTTTCTTCTTCGTCTTTTTTTTTCTTCTTTTGTATGTAGGGCATGAAAGAAATGTGTAAAAATAAAGTTTTCTTTTTCTTGCTTATAGTTATTTTTTTCTTTTATTTTTGTATTTGTATTGACCTTTTAATTAAGTGTGCTACTACTTCAAAATGAAGCTTATTGAAGATAAAGCTTATTGCGCGAGCTAGGCTAACAATAAAAGAAATCACGTTCACGTTTTCTTCTCTTCTCTTCTATAGAAGCTTAAAGGATTTTTATTCATGACTTCCTTTATTAAGCTTTTTTTTGTTTGCATGGGTGAAAGATGCAGAAGAAGATGGTATCATTAAATGAATCATGCCATTGGCAGCGGTATTAACCCTTATACCTTTACATCTGCCTAGAGCAATTAAACTTTTTAACTAAAAAGTTGATAAAAAAACAAATGAACAGTCTCTCATTCAGAGTCAGAGTTATAGCAATAAATATAATTTACTAAAACAACAGCCATACTTTTACAGACATTTAAAAAATGTCCAACTACTTAAAGTTTACAGCGGTCATATTCGCCAAATATTGCTGAATGCTGAATGAAGTGTTTGAGGTTATTTTAATAGCCTCCTACATATCTTCTTTCAGTAGAATCTTTCTCAAGAAGTCCAGCTTCATAGCATCATACATAAGCGAAACAACGATTACAATTTTAATCAGATCAGCGGTGGACTAATGATTTAGGGTTGGGAGCTACTAATTTTTCTAAATTATTGGCTAATTGTTGACTAACAAAAAAAAAAAATACAAAAAATCTGATCTAAAACCCTACAAAAACATGTGCCAAAATTTCACCCCAAAACTCAAACCAAAAGCTGATCAAAGTTCAGACCACAATCAGAACAAAATTCAGATCAGTAACGATATAAAAAATCAGACCAAAACTTAAACTGAATCCAGGTCGCAGACCAGACAAAATATCAAACTAAATTAAAACAAAAATTTGAAACAAGTATCGAACTAAAAGTCAGATAAAAGTTCAGACCAAAAGTCAGACAGAAAAAAAGACTAAAAGTCAGATAAAAAATCAGACCAAAAAAAAAACCGAAACCAATCAAGACCCGTACCAAAAATATATCCCAAATTCAGACTAAAACTTTTAAAAATTCAAAGAACTGTCGAGCCGAAATCCAGATCAAGGATGAAACAAAAAATCAGGGCAAAACTCAAACAAAATTCAGACCAAATATCAAACTAGAAATCAAAAGTCTAACTAATATTATTACCAAAAATCAAACCGAATTTCAGACCAAAGATCAAACAAAAAACCCAAATACAATTCAAACAAAAACTCAGATCAAACAAAAATTCAGGTCGAGTTCAGACCAAAAAAGAAACCTTCAATCAAACCGAAATTCACTTAAAAATCAAAACGAATATGAAGCAAAAAAACAGACCAAATTTATGATGAAAAATAAAACCGAAATTCAGACCAAAAATTAAAGCAAAATTCGGACCAGAAAATCAAACCAAAATTAAATTCAAAGCTCAGATCTAGAACGAACCCTCAAATAAGATTATCCAACAGATCATAAAATCAGACCAAAAGGCAGATAGACAACTAAGTCAAACACCTTGATAATTTCTCCAGAAGTAGAACGTCTAAAGTTGATTATAAAATTTTAGATTTATTGTAGTTCAAGTGTTTATGATTGCTGAGCTGTATAAAGATTTTTAAAGGTTTAAAGAATTCAGATTTTTGGGAGGAGCTAAAATTTCCAGAGTCGCCTTTCGAAGCTATCCCTCACCATCGATCAACCCAGTGAGCTATCATTGAGAACTAATTTATTTATCGAACATCGTCGTTAGTCTTTGCAAACTGATTCGACCATTTTAACATAGTTCTTTTAAAATTAAAAAGTATTATGGAACAAAAAATCTTCAAGTTTCCTGGATTATGTATTTTTAAAAATGCCGGGTTTTTAAATGTAATTTTTTGAAACTTAAGAGTTCAAGTCAAAGGCGTGCACGTAAATGAAATTAATTTAGTTAAAATTTCGTCAGTTAGGGCGTTTATTTGTAAATATATCATTGGAATAAAACATTAAAATGAAAAATAAATTTTCAAATTTAATTATGTTGTTTACATAGAAAGAACTCAAATAACAGAAATTTTTGTTTTGTTGTTTTGCACTAAATTATCTCAAATTAATAAATAAAAATAACTAATACATATACTTCTTGAATTACTTTAAAGGTATACATAACTAAATATACGTACACAAGAAAATAATAACTTAATTCTGAAAAGCACACAAATTTCAATATTTGATTATTGTATTCTACCTTCTTCTTTTTTATTGCTTTTCTTTTTAGTTTCTTCTACTTTCCTTCGTCATCTTCTTTTTTTCCTTTTGCTAATTTTGCAGAACATGATTGCTCGGCTACATCTTTTCTTTTCATTTGGCTTATTATATCATCCCTTTTTGGAGAACATAGACATTCTGATGTTAATCTCCTGTTATTACTATTAACTGGAATATTAGTTTTTTGCTTATTATCCTTTTTACCCTGTTTTAGTTTTTGTTTATTTTTTCCTTGTTGAAGTTTTTGTTGTTCTTGCTTCTGTTCTTTTGGTTGATTGTTTTGTTGTTCTTGAAATTTTTGCTGTTGTTCTGGCTGATCTTCCTGTTGATTTTTCCGATCTTCTTGCAGTTTTTTATGCTCTTGATGTTTCTGTTGTTGTTGTTGTTTCTGATGTTTTTCATTTTGTTCTTGCTTTTTCTGCTGTTTTTTTATCCTTTCTTGGTATTTTTGTTGTTGTTCCTCATTTTGTTCTTGTCGTCCCTTTTGTTGTTCCAGTTGTTCTTGTTGATAATTTTTATGTTTTTGGTGTTCTCGATGTTTTTGTTGTTTTTCTTGAAGTATTTCGTTTTGTTTTTCATTTTGTCCTGAATGTTTCTGTTGTTTTTGAATTCGTTGCTCTTTTAGGTTTTGCACTTGTTTATTCTTCAATTCACCCAGTTCATTTAGATATTTGGCTTCGTTTTCAATTTTAGCTTTTTGATCAGGGTAAAGCAATTCCCCTCGATTTTCTCGTGATTTTAATTTTGTTATATCTTTAAGGTAACCTTTGACATGGTAAATTCTTTTAGTTATTCGGCGATATATTTCCTGGACTGAAGCTTGATATGTTGGTTGCTGTTGTTGCGGTTCTTCTCGTTGGTTTTGTTGTTCTTGACGTCCCTGTTGCTGTTTTAATTGTTGTTCTTGTTGTTGTTGTTGTTGTAGCGAATGCGTCCACGTCGAGGGTTGACAATCCTTGGCTAGGATTTCTCCTGGGTCGATCCCGGGGCGAAGACCCGATTGTTCTTGTTGTTGTTCCGGTTGCTGTTTTTGTTGTTGTTCTGGTTGTTGTTCTAGTTGTTGTTCTGATTCTTGTTCATTTTGTTCTGGATGTTCCTGTTGTTTTTTTCTTTGCTGTTGTCGTTGCTCTTGCCCTTCCTTCTCTTCCCCGTTTTGCCAAGTTAAATTGTTACATCTCTTTAATTCACTCATTTCATTTATATACCTGGCCTTGTTTTCAATTTTGGCTTTTTGACCTGGAAGAAGCACTTTGCCTTGTTTTTCTCGTAACATTAATAATTCTATATCTTTTAGAATAACTTTTAAATTACGAATTCTTTTAGCTTTCCAACGACGTATTTTATGTTCTGAAGCTTGCTGGTCTAGTTGATTTTGTTGTTCTTCTTGTGCATGTTCTTCAAGTTGCTCTTGCCGTTTTTGCTGTTTCTTTTGTTGCTCTTGTCGTTCTTTCACTTTCATTTCTTCTCGGTCTTGTGAAATGAGTTCCTCAGCCTGCACTATCAGTTGTTGTGATTCGCTCAGATAATTTTGATAAATAGCCTCCTTGTCAATTTTGGCTTGTTGTTTAGGATGAAGCCGTTTACCTTGATTTTTTAGTAACTTCAATCTTTCTATATCTCTTAGGGTTTCTTTAAGCCGACGAATTGATTTTGTTTTCTGGCTAAGTTTTTCGTGAACTGTAGCTTGCTGTTCTGTTTGATTTTGTTGTTCTTGTTGTTCTTGATGTTTCTGTTGTTGTTCTTGCTGCTCTCTTTGCTGTTTTACATGTTGCTCTTGCTGTTTTTGGAATTCTTTTTGTTGCTCTTTCAATTCCATCTCTTCTTGATCTTCCTCAGCTTGTGCTCTCAATTGTTGTAATTCAGTCAGTTCATTTAAATACATAGCCTCCTTATCAATTTGAGCTTTTTGATTGGGATAAAGTCGATGGCCTTGATTTTGTAGTAACTTTGATCTTCTTACTTCTCTTAAGATGCTTTTAATATGCCTAATTCTTTTAATTTTCTGCCAATGTGTATCTTGATTTGTAGCTTGTTGTTGTTTTTGTTGTTCATGTTGTTGTTTCTGAGATTTTACTCGCTGTTCTTCATGTTGGCCTTTCTGCTTAATTTGTTCTTTATATTTCTGTTGTTGCTCTGAATGTTCTTGTTGTTGCTCCTGATATTCTTTTTTCTGTTTTTGATGTTCCAGATGTTGTTTTTGCTGCTCTAGTTGCTGTTCTTGTTCCTGTTGTTGTTTTTGACGTTTTTGTGTTTGTTCTTGATGTGTTACGGATTTTTCTTTAAGTTGCTGTTTATTTTTTTCTGGATGTTCCTCTTGTTGTTCTTGCTGTTCTTGTGGCTCTTTTTGATCTTCTTGGTTTTTTTCTTTCTGTTTTTGATGTGTCTGTGATTGTTTTTGATGTACACTTTGCTGCTTTTCATGTTGCTCTTGCTGTTCTTGAAGTTCTTTTTGTTGCTCTTGTCGTTCTTTTACTTCCATCTCTCCTTGATCTTTTTCCGCTTGAACTCTCAATTTTTGTAGTTCTTTCAATTTATTTAGATACGTAGTCTCCTTATCAATTTTGGCTTTTTGGTTGGGATAAAGTCGATGGCCTTGATTTTGTAGTATTTTTAATCTATTTATGTCTTTTAGAATATCTTCTAGCCAACGAATTGATGTAGTTTTCTGGCTAAGTATTTCGTGTGCTGTAGTTTCTAGTTGTTGTTGATTTTGTTGTTCGTGATGTTTCTGTTGTTGTTCTTGATGTTCTTCTTTCTGTTCTATATATAGCTCTTGTTGTTCTTGAACTTCTTTTTGTTGCTCTTGCCGTTCTTTTACTTCCATCTCTTCTTGATCTTCCTCAGCTTGCGCACTCAATTGTTGTAATTCCTTCAGTTCATTTAGATACATTGCCTCCTTATCAATTTTGGCTTTTTGGTTGGGATAAAGTCGATGGCCTTGATTTCGTAGTATTTTTAATCTATTTATGTCTTTTAGGATAACTTCTAGCCAATGAATTGATTTAGCTTTCTGGCTAACAACTTTGTATCCTGTAGTGTGTTGTTTAGGTTGATTTTGTTGGTCGTGATATTTATGTTGTTGTTCTTGATGCTCTTCTTGTTGTTTTATATGTTGCTCTTGTTGTTTTGGAAATTCTTTTTCTTGATCATCCTCAGATTGCGCTCTCAATTGTTGTAATTCCTTCAGTTCATTTAAATACATAGCCTCGTTATCAATTTGAGCTTTTTGGGTGGGATGAAGTCGGTAGCCTAGATTTTGTAGTAACTTTGATCTTCTTATATCTCTTAGAATATCATTAAGACGACAAAATGGTATAGTTTTCTGCCAAAGTATATCTTGAGCTGTAGCTTGTTGTTGTTTTTGTTCTTCTTGCTGTTTTTGTTGTTCCTGTTGCTGTTTCTGTTTCTGATATTTTTCTCGCTCTTCTTTATGTTGGACTTTCTGCTTGTTTTGTTGTTTATGTTTCTGTTGTTGCTCTGATTGTTCTTGTTGCTGTTCCTGACATTTTTCTTTGTGTTTTTGATGTTCCAGGTGTTGTTCTTGCTGTTCTTGTTGTTCTTCGAGTTCCTGTTGTTGCTTTTGATGTTTTTGATGATGTTCTTGCTGCTGCTCTGGTTGTTGTTCATGTTCTTCTTGCTCTATTTGCTGTTCTTGAGGTTTTAGTTGTTGTTCTTGATATTCTGAGTGCTTTTCTTTTTGTTGCTCCTGCTGTTCATTTTGTTCTCGATATTCCTGTTGTTGTTCTTTTCGGTGTTGACGTTGTTTTTCTTGCTGCTCTTGTTGTTTTTCGTGTTCCTCCCTCTGTTTTAGTTGTTCTTGATGGTCTCCGTGTTTTTCTTCATGTTGCTCCTGCTGTTCAATTTGTTCTAAATGTTCCTCATGCCGCTCTTTTTGTTCTCGATGTTCTGGATGCTCTTGTTGCTCATTCTGATTTTGTTCTTGCTGCATTTCTTGTTGTTCTTGTTCTTTTTGCTGTTTCTGTTCTCGATGTTCTTGTTGTTTTTCTTGTTCCTCTTTCTGTTTTTGTTGTTCTTGATGTTCTTCAGGTTTTTCTTTTAGTTGCTCCTGCGGCTCGTTTTGTTCTGAATGTTCCTGTTGCTGCTTTTGTTGCTTTTGTCGCTCTTCTTGCTGTTTCTGAAATGGTTCTTTCTCTTTTTGATGTTCTTGATTCTCTTGTTTCTTGTGTTCTTTTTGTTTTGGTTGTTGTTCTCTATACTTTTCTTCATGTCGCTCCTGCTGTTCACTTTGCTTTGAATGTTCCTGTTGTTGTGTTTGTTCCTCGTCCCCTTCCATCTTTTCACGATCTTGTGAAATTGATTCCCCATCTTGCTCTCCCAGTTGATATAATTGACTCAATTTACCTAAATACATGACCTCCTGGCCCATTTTGGCTTTTCGTTTGGGAAGAATCGATTTGCATTGTTCTTTTCCTGATTTTTTCATATTTTTAAGAATATCTTTAATACCTCGAATTTGTTTAATTCTCCGCCGATATGTTTTTGGAGTTAGAGTTTGATGTTCTGGGTGATATTTTTGTTCTTGTAGTTCGTGATTTTCTCGTTCATGTTGAGCTCGATATTTTTCTCGCTGTTTTTCATATTGTTCTTCCTCTTCATTTTGTTCTGAATATTTTTGTTGTTGCTTTGGTAGTTCATTCTTTCCCATCTCTTTTTGGTCTTGAGCTCTTGGTTGCTGTAATTCGCTCAGCTCATTTATATACCAAGCCTCCTTATCAATTTTGGCTTTTTGATTGGGAAGAAGTTCACCTGGATTTTCTAGTGATTTCAATCTTTTTATATCGTTTAGGATACTCGTAATATTGTGATATTTTATTTCATCTGCTGAACTTTGTAGATCTAATGGATTTTTTTGTTCTGGCTGATGTGGTTGTTCGAGCTGATGTGGCTGTTCTAGCTGATGTTCTTGTTCTTGTGGGTACTTTTGTTCTTCATGTTCCTTTTTAACTTGACCATTTATTTGCTGTAATTGATTCAGCTCACTTAGGTATTTATCTTCATTATCAAGTTTTGCTTGTTGATTGGAAAGCAGCGGCTTGCATTGAGCTTTTCGTTCCTTTAATATTTTTATATTGTTTAGGAGAAATTTTATGTGTCGTATTCTTGCATTATTTTTGCGATAATTTTTTTTTAGTGAAGATTGTCTTTTTTTTGGCTGGTGGTGGTGGTGCTGTTTGCGTTTTTTTCGTGGTGATAGGTGTTCCTCGTAGTCTTTGGGGTCTAGTGATTCAGCCATTTTGAAAAAAAATATATATTTTTTCCTCGTATCTTATCCTAATTTGAATTGAAGGAGGTTGAGGGAATTAGAACATAAGATGTTGTCCCTTTAATATTTGATGATTTTATAATTAATGAAAAAATTTGCTGAATTTTACTTTTGTGTTTTATTTTAATTAAATTTCTTCTGGTTTAATAACGCCAAAACGGCGATTGGTTCTGTGCTGTGTTTTTGTTAATGTATTTATTTCTTGATACAACAACAGGAACCATAATATATATAACTGTGATTTTCCGCTATTTCTATACACTAGCTACTCCAGAGGCTACGGAAGGGGAGTTGGGGTTTCGGTTTTTTTTTTGTTTCTTCGAAAAAGTATTTTAATTAAGGGATAACGAAAAGAATGTTTGAAAAACAAATAGACAGTGTTGTGAGGATGCCTTGATTTCTCTTGATACTTTAACCCAGGAATTCAGCCCAATCATCCTGATTACAGCAGCTACTTGCCTTTACAATATTATGTTTAAAAATTGTTAGAAACTTTACACATCAAATCAATTCAAATCTCTTACACTCATTTCTAAAATGATGGCATATTAATCTATTTTAAAAATACTAAAGCACATTTGAGCATTTATTCTTCAGACAAAATTTATGATTTTGAAGCTGAGAAATTTTAACATACTTTGAACGTGGAGTGTAAACCGTTAGCTTTAAAAGTAAAATTAAGCTATAAAAAGTTATTTCTACATTTTTATGATTTAACAAAAAGATGAAACATGAAAAGAGAGATAGATAAACATGAGCAAAAAATTAAATCGCTGCTGTTATGAAATAAAGAATAAAAAATACTTAAATGCTTATTTGTTCAGTAAATTAATATTTAAAATTTTGGTTTTTAGCACGCTTAAGTGCTATACATCGAAGTAATTTCAATATAAAAAATGCAAAGCGTTAGACAAATATACAACGATAAATAATTTTAAGATTTTTACTAGTGGCTAATAAAAATGAGTAGTTTAAAATTTTAATATAAAATACTATAAAATTTAAACATTAAATTTTGCATTTGTTTCTTTTCAGGTAAGTCTTTTAAATATTTGCACGTAAGTAACCGAATTTAAAACTATAAACCTTAAAGATACTGAAATTAGTTAATTATGTTTTTTTATACTAACTATAAAATATGTAAATTAAATACATTTAATAATTTTCTTTTTTTTTGCTTTCAATCCCTATTCATTCGATTTATTATCAGCAAGCGTCTACCTCATCTATTTTCTTTCGATTTATTTTAAAAATTTTCATTCAGTTTCTCAAAATGAAGACCTGTAACTGACATTTGAATAGTAGAGTTGCGAAGCGAACAGCTGCAATTGCTACTGAGCTGTTTAGCTGACAGAAAACATATAATAAAGAATACTATACAAAAAAGGAATAAATCATGTATTGGTTTTATATTCGATTTCATTTTATTTTATTTTTATTTCTTTTTTATATTAAAAAAAGGAAAGAAAATGAAAATATGTTAACCTCAAGCATTCACAAGCATGTAAGAGTAAAATCTCAGTAAATCAGCAACAATAGAGAAATATACCCAGAAGTTAAGATATCAGCATCAGAAAGCTTGTTAATGGTGATGCATATTTTTGAAGGCGTTGCATCTTTTTATATTCAAAAATGCTTGTTTTTATATACGAAGGTACATATATATATGGAAGCGCATCTTTTTAACATTAAATCTCATCTTTTTATAGACGAATACGTATTTGATTTTACATAGAAACGCATATTTTTACTTACGAAATCGCATCTTTTAATGCAATGAAGCTAATTTTTATTATACTCTGAAGCGGATATTTTTACATACGGAAATGCATGTTTTTATATACGAAAGCGCATCTTTTTTACACTAAAGCGCATCTTTTTTACAGTTAAGCACATATTTTTATATACGGAAGTGCATATCTTAATAGATTGAAGCGCATATTTTGTATAAACTGAACCACATCCTTTTATATACGGAAACGCATTTTTTCACACCGAAGCGCATATTTTTATTCACTGAAAACAATAGCGGTATTCACGATGTGGTGTATTTGTAGTAAATTTATATAAAATATACAACGTTATTCACCATATAGTGAACACCTGTTGTAGTAAATTTGTGAACTTACAGCACAGCCAGAATCGTTGTCCATGTCTTATTAAATTTTTTTTGTGATCAGCTGATCAAAATATACAAATGCAATGAATTTGCAGTGCTGCCATATCAAGAAACAAAAATTTGTCTCAGCTGAATGCCAAATACAAAAATACAATACAAAATTTGCAATAGGGTTTTTCCGTTATATTTTTGATATATGAAAATCGCATGTACTTTGTTTTTGTAAACTCATCAAATTTACTACAAATATCAAATTTATCAAAAATACACAATACAAAACCATTTACTTCAGATTGTGAATGCTCATAACATTTTTTTACATGAAAACTGATTTTTTTTTTCTCTGAAGTGCATCTTTTTTACTCTAAAGTGGATCTTTTTTATACACAGATGCGCATCCTATTACTAATATTTTGGCACGACAACAAATTGAAGACGTAGGCCGAACTTTTCACATCCATTCAAGTTGTGTGTACTATATTTGTGCACTAATGACAAGAGCTTATATTTCCTACCTATTACTTTTTTTTATGGCATGTCCGGAAAAAATGCGCATGGGTTTGGTTTCTGAAAAAAGCGATGTCAATTCAATTAAAAAAAGAAGAAAACTAAAGTAGAAAAGGAACAATTTCAAAATGCTTCTAAAACACTTATGCATGTTTCTGAAGCTTAAAGAATTTTAAGTGCATTAAGTTTTGCCATTGGGTTTGTGTACGTCTTCAATATCTGAAACCATACAACAACAAAAGTGTAAAAAAACCAATGTCAATGTCAACAAAAGTCGCATGAAAAAAGGAACTATAAATGTAGGTTGTGTGATCGCATTAGAGGTGCACAGATTTATATGGCAAAAATTATAGTTTTGACTCGAGAGTCAGGAATAAAAGCATTTTTTTTACCAAATACCAACATCGCTCATAAACCAAAGAGTTCTGCCAGGCAATAATATTTATTTTTAAAGTGTGCTGAATCTATTTAATATCTCTTTGAATTTTGAAGACATTAGGCGAATAAATCAATTGTTTTTTTTTGGACTTATTTGAAAATATAAATTTGAGAAGAAGAAAAACATGTCTGAGTGATGTATTCTTGAACACTTCTTTTGCAATTCCAAAAAAAAAAAAATTTAAATACAAACTTTTAGGCTGAACGATGTTGATATTCCAGAAATCCAGTAAGCGAAGACCCATTTGCGGGTGTACGAAAGATCCCCAATAAACTTTATTTTTTTGGGCACCTCTAATGTATATGTATGAGTGTGTGTGCATGAGTAAAACGGAAAATAGAAAAATTAAAATCTTATTGGAAAGTTTTATGGTATTGAAGTATTGGAGAATATTAACTATGTATACATATTTGTGTAGAGAGTGGGGGGAAGGAGTTGGGGAGGCGAAAAAATTCTAGAAAAATAATTTAAAATATATAGTATATATTTTTGTATACATGTAAATACATATGTGGATTCTTTATATCCGTATGTGAAACAGTAAAAAGATTTACCGCTTAATGTGGGGATACAAAAACTAAAGGAGTAGGAAAAATATGCAGAAGTTAAAAATAAAACCACAAACGCAATCGTTATTCATTTAAGTAAAAGCAATTAATTTCAGAAATAATGATCAAACTTTAATTCAAAAACGAAACCATTTATAAATATTCGATTTACCAATACCACAGCACTACTACTGAAAAAATAAGTTTTGACTTATAGTGGGTGGCTCATTTTATTTGAGATTGAGATTAATGTGTGTGGAAAACTGAAGCCTGTGGTAGTTTACTGACCCAGTGCGCATTGTACATTTTAAATTATACATTTTTGCTCAGGTCTACTTGCAAATCAGATTGTCTTTCAACTTAGACTTTGTTCCAACTCAGTTCATATTCTACTACAGTCTATACCACCTTGATCAAAAAGTTCCCGGAATTTATTCAGAAAATTAAAAATACAAGTTTATTCATCTAAATCCCATCGACTGCAACACACTTATGACAGCGCTTGGTCCAATCCTCGAAACATTTTTTATATTCGGTTTTCGGTATGTCCATCAGTGCTCCTACGATTTTGCCATTACTTCCTCTCGGCTGCTGAAACGCGTTCCCCGTAATGGTTTTTTAACTCGATTGAACAGAGAGAAGTCACAGGGAGCCAAATCAGGTACCAACTTAACAAAAAAACAAAATCAGAACGATGGGAGCGCCACACGGAGGTTATTCCGGGAACTTTTCGATCAAGGTGGCATTCTACTTCATTCTACTTCAGAAAATGCTTCAACTTCGACCTCCTCCAATAAATCAAATACAATAATACTGATTGACTTTTAACTTCTGTTGTTAGTTAACGGTCAACTGTTTTGCAAGCACCTCCGATAGAAGAAGCGGCGTCATCGTCGATCATAGTCATCGTTTTTTCGATTTAATACAGAAGGTTGGAGTTGGAACATACTTTGAGTTGAGGTACCGTGTCAGCCGGAACATTTTCCCCTTTAAGTGGACTATGAGTTCAGGTTTTATTTACACATTTTACCATAAACAAAACTAGAGAATTAAATAAGATTTTCTTAACTTACAAAAAAACTTTAAAAAATTATTTTTTTAAACTAAGAAAATTTTTTCAAAAAAACTACTAAAAAAGCTGACTACGAAACCCAAGTAAGAAATTTTCCAACTTCAGTAATCTGTGAGTGCTGCTAAAAAATCTAATAGCTTATTATGAAAATAGCTTAAAAGTATTTATCCATTGAAGTTGTATACAATTTGGCTTATTCTAATCCAATGTACAACAGGACGATAATGTCAACAAGTCATGCAAATTGAAAGTTATGTACATAAATATACTAAGTACATCAAGAAGAGAGAAAGACAGAGGGACATTAAGAAATTTGCTATTGTTGTTGCTGTTATTGTTTGCACCTTAATTGCACAATTGAAATCAGTAGCAAAGGTAAATAGGTTTACAGAAGAAGTAGAAGACGAAGAGATACAGATTATATGTATATGCACCTATTGTACTTGCAATAAAGAAAGCACTGGACATTAAAGTGACTAGTTATGAATTTTTGTGTGTGCTTTGAATAAATAAATATAACATAGAAAACATTCACATAAGACTTCAACCATTTTCGCATACTTATGCAAAAGAGAAAGCTGCCAACGGTGTATAAATGAATTAATGCAAAACACAATGAATGTAGAATTTAAATAGTACCAACGAAATAATGAAACAAGTGAGCATGTTAAGTAAAAGTAAATTTTGAAATTATATTTAATTTCTAATTTCGTTTTTTTCTAGGCTATTGGTATGGCAAATAACTTGTGGTGGCATTTTTGATAGTCATGCGATTTTCATAGTGCAAAAATAAGAAAAAGTTAGAATAATATCGGGCAAAGCAAATTAGTAGTGTGGAAAATTGTGTGAATTTTTAAAACAATACAAATTTACTTAAGCAGCTTAAACTTGTTTTATTAAGTATGGCTTAAAATATTCGATTATACATTAACAACTCGTCGCCTGAGAATTGATTTGGCGTATAGGTATACGCATTTGTACACACATAAGCATTTTGTTTATCAAAAATTCTAATTTTTTTTATGTCGTTGAAGATGCATTTTTTTCATAATCGGAATCCTCAGAAAATTATTGAAACAAATTTTCTCGAAAGCCTGGTACCTTTTAGGCAAAATGATCCGCCATATTGAAGCCGCCATTTTGTTTTTTTTTTATAAAAATCCAAAGTTAAGTTGGCTGTACAAAATTTTACGAAAACCTAATATCTCTTTATGCTTTAGTTAGCTGTTTTGGAATGTCGACCACTGTGCAGGACCTCATGAGCGAAACGGCATCAACACCGGTCGCTTTGTCGAAAACTTAAGAATTATTGAAGCGAAATGATATGTAATAACAGAGATATTCAAATAAAAGGAAAATAATCGGGAACAAAACTTCAACTGTAAGCTGACATCTGGTATATTTGTTGATTTTGCTTGGTGTCGTGTGAACAACACTTATCTGTGGCAGTTTGTTTTTGTTGCAGTTTCTTTCATATGGTGCCGTGCCAGTTAACTATGAGTCAACTTAAAATTCACCCAAATACTTACAAAACTCTTAGATGTTCCTTAAGTGAAATTACTCATTTTCCCTTATAAAATAAATTCCATTCTTCTATTCATTCACACAGGAAAAAAAAGCAAAAAAATTTTAAATAATTTTAACACAAAAGCGATGACAAATTGTGTATAATGACCAACTACAACATTAAAGTTTCCCTTTCTTTTCTGGTCTGCGCAAACAATCAGAACTTTTTGCATACTTTATATTTTTTACTTTTAGAGAAAAAATACGAAAAAAAAAGTCTGTTAAAGCCACGCGCTTGATAAAAGTTTGAGTGTGCTCGTTTTTTTGTACTTTTTAGTGCTGTGATAATTTAATTTTTTGCTTCATTTCTTTTTTCATTTTTTTATTTTTTTTTTTTTGTAGCATACATCTGACATATTTTCACAGTAATGATATATGCAGGCAGCGAAACGGTAGCTCGCACTCACACACACCCACGCACATAGACATAAATGTCCTTAAGGCAATTTTTAAAATGTTTTCTTTCCCCTAAAATTATACTTGGTCTGGACGATGTTGTCTCACCTTGTCTTATTATTTTTATTTAGGAGCTATTTCGGGTGCTAAATATATATAAGAGCATAGTAAGCCCTGATTCATTTACTCTCGATTATATATGTAATTCTTTTTTAAATTTCATCAACCATTTTAAAACTTAGGTTCAAAATGCACTGGAACTCGTCTTTCAATTGCTTTTAAAATTATGCTTGTGCGTTGACAAATTTTACCCGGGTTTACTGTATAGTATTTTTGTTGTTTTTCTTTTATTAGTGGGTGTGTACATGTCAAAAAGTTTCAGTTTGCTTCGTTTTTAAGACGAAAAAAAACAAAGCATATTTTTAGGCCCTTTTTAATGAATAAAAAAGTTATATTCATTGCACGTTTTCTAGCGCTAAATGAGGAAATGAGGTGAGTGCTTTTAAGCTAGCAAATAAAAAAAAACTGTGAATGCTGTTGATAATTTACAACAGCATATTCTTTCACATTTTCTCTTCCCCCCATTTAGAGATTTTTTAATAAATTTTTAAATAAATTTAAAATTGTAAGCGAAAAATTCTGTCATATTTTGAGAGAAGTTCTTTATTCTTCATTGAGTGGGAGAAAAACAACCACTTTTTGAGTTTAGCCAGCAGTTATGTATTAGATCCGTTCCCGTACTACAACGCGTTCGCCCTAAACCACCCAGGAAGCGATTCCATACCCAAAAAACTTGCAAATGAGAGCAGAGATGAGAGAGTAATTGTCTTCTTCATCTTGCACGGAATAGCCCGCACTTTTTCTTTGGGTAAATATGTTAAAAGTGTCAAACAATCAGCTGTTTTGCTTTTGTGAAAATATATTAAAATTTTGAAATTTATAAATAAATAAAGAATTTTTAGAAAATTAAGTGTTATTTATAATGGAAAATGTTTAAAAGACATTTGAAACTGAATTAATAGTATGTTAGTTAATTTTTAACTACATTCTGTACATGTTAATGACACAAGTGTCTGTGCAACTTCTGACGCTGTAGGAGCTTCTGCTATTTCTAAATAATGCAAATGGTGGTTGTGAAACAGAAGATTCTACAAAAAAATTAAAACTTTGTTTTTTTTTTAATTTAACTGTCATTACAATTTGACGTTCTGTTTCGAGAAAGAAAAGTGTTTTGTGCGTTCCCGCATTTTTGTCTATCATAGAGAGAATTTTCTGTTTACTCTCAGTTTACCACACTTTACCCAAAAAGTACGGGAGCAGACCTATTATTTGAATGTTATAGATGCTCAAGTGTTACTTTAGCTCACAATTAGGCACTATTTTTTTGTGTTGATATTGTTTGTGAAATTATATATATATATTTTTTCCCCCCAATTTGAAGTCTCTCTCAAAAGTAAGTACTATCTAATAACAAATATAACAAAAAATTACAGAATTATTTTAATTTTTATGAGCTTACGAGCGAGCTCTAGTGCTACAGCAGTCTGTTTATTATTTCTAGTTTCAAATGCCGCATGTCGGCTGCAAGTCTACGACTTCACCTTGAGAGAATAGTTTCATCAAGCATACGTTTACCCAAGTCATCATAAAAGAACAGATAAAGCCTTTTTTCGCAATTTTTTTTTTTTTTTGCTGAATTCATATCTAATATTATTTTTCACGGTAAATGTTTCGCGTTGTCCCTAACTTCAAAAAAGATCCAAAAATGCTTTTTTCGGGTCTTACGCTTACACAAGTCATCAGAAAACTTCCCGAAAAACTTATTATTAATTTTGCATTTCTTAGTATGACTGTAATATACGTTTATAAACAGCGACGTGAACGTAGTAGGTCTCTGTTTCCTTTGGGGTGCTTAGTTAGAGTGAAAAAAATTAAAAATGAAGAATAAGTTTTTTAGGAAGTTTTCTGATGACTTAAGTGAATGTGAGACACGAAATTGTTTTTATATTTTTTCATTTTGAATGGTGTTTTAAACAACTATTTTGCTTACCAGTGTACATATATGTAAAAGTAATTAATTATGTTTCTAACAAGCTATACTTTTTTTAAATCCATTCAGGTTTGACTGAGAATACGACAATACGACAATATACTGTATATATAACTATAGGGTTAAAAATCAGTAATCTTGGGCTTACTAAACGTCAACGCAAATTTCAAGAATGTTTAAACCTGTATATAACCTCAAAATATACTAAAAATATGCTTTGCATTACAAAATAAAAATAATAAAGTTTAGGACACATTTCTTCACTTTGCATTACAGGTTGAAATTTCCATTATAGCTTAAAAATAAATTAAAAGACTTTTAATGTTCGGCGCCCTATAGTACAATTTCATGAGGAACACATTAATCCTTTGTGAATCCTCATAAGAGATTTGTGTATTTTTTTTTTGAAAAAGCAAAACTTTCGAGGTAAATATTTTACGAAAAATTCAACATATTATAAAGTTGCTGATCTAACAATCAATCTCAGATGCGAAATCAACAAGATCTTTTACCTTTTACTATCCTTAGGCTCGCGTAAAACCAAAAAAAAAAATAAATATTTAAAACGCCGAGACACGTACACACTTGTTTTTCTATCAGAATCAGAAAAAAATTTGTTCCGAATCTTATTATTCTTTAACTAATTCTTTTGTCAAACAGTATAGTTATAGTTAGATTCTTAATTCTATAGGAGAAAAAATTTTATGCAAAATGGAACAAACTCATTTATCATCCTTACTCTATTTCTTTCTTTTTTCTTAACCTAAATAAACTAAAGTATGCCAAAAAGTATGCTCTACCATTAACTCTCAGATTCCGGTTGAAGCATGTGCCCTTGACATAATTTACATTTAAGATTACTACATTTCTCGTTAGTTTAGTAGTTTCTGAAAGATATTACCTAACGATCCTTTCTCCCTACTAAAAACTTCATCTGCTTCATTGAGTGCTTGACACAATAGTACATAAGAAATAAATAACATTATCTCCGCTGTTGGACATCATAAGCATTTGTCATCATTAGAAAAAGGAAAAAATTAAGAAAATGGTGCAAAAAACACACGAATGCGTTTCATAACGTTGGCCATTCTATTCAAGGAAGTAAGCAGTACAAAGTGAAAAAAAATAAATAAAAACTTAAATGAAAGAACGGAATTCCAGAAACAACTCCAAAGAAAAAAGAACTGCACCACGAGTAGAACCACAGTATAGATAGAAAAAACTAAAAAAAAATGTCGTGGGAAAATAAAGCTCAAGTGTCTTTATCACAGCAGTATAATGAGGTTAAAAGAAAGTGGAAATAGTTGATTGTATCTGGATACGTATGTGTGTGTGTATATGTGTGCGTTTGTGTATGCCTATGTCAATGGCAAATGATTATACAACATATTTATCCTGAAGGTGCGTGGTCGTAGTCAACGCAGCTTGCAGACATGTTTGCATGATTGCCTTTATTGTTGTTAGCAGTTTTTGTCAGCTCATTATGATTTTCATCTTTAGTGAAACGATCTAATGGCAACGAGCATAGCCTGCTTGTCATCAGTAAATGACATAAACAAATGAAAGCGTAAAACTACTATAGGTATGTATATGTATGAGTATGCATGAGCAAATAAAAACTTAACTCAGTATGAGAAAGATATAATTATCACTCAAAATTACCACGTAAATTATTATGAGCCTCAATGCCATTAACTCTTCAACTGAAGCTTATATGCATTAGCATGGCCTCCGCCTATATGCCGGCGCTTCTTCTCCCTCACACACTCTCTATCTCACTAAGTTGTGTATAGTAAAAGTTTTAATATATGTGTACAATATCCTAGTGGGAAACTGTATATTATATGTAAATAAAAAAAATAAATTCAAGAACATTGAAAAATTTCATTTAAGGATCCCGGATACAGAAAAATTTGTTTTCCGAATTGAATGAAAACAGATTTGATAAGCATTTTCCCCTGTTTTGATAATAATTTTCCCACTTTTTTACAAACATTTTTTCACTCTTTGACAAGCATTTCCCCAATTTGGCCAAAAATTTCACCACCTTTTGAAAAACATTAATGGATGTTCACACGAGCGCAAGCATGAACCCCTGTCTGAAAGAGAGAAGTAGAAAATAAGATAGTAAGGAAGAGGTAGAAACTCGCCTGCCTTTTTCTAACTACCTATTTTTTCTACCTCTCCTTTTAGATAAGTGATTATGCATGCTTGAAGCCAAGTGATCAGCCATTTAGAAGCATTTTTCCACTCTTCTAGAAACATTTTTCCATTTCCAGCAGCCATAAAATAACCTGATCGGTACTAGATACGAGGTCATGTCACATTTCGCGTAATTGGAAGATCAATGAGCTATACTTTCGAAACCAAGGCATGCCTTTGGCGATTTATAAATTGTTCATACAAACTCTAGGAGGTCCAAAACTCTTGCTTCTTCGAATTAACATTCTACGAATAACTTAGTTTCAATATGGTAGATATATGTATCATTCGAAGAGCTCCTATTCCAAGGAGATTCCTATACCATTTTTTTAAAATAAAGTTTTGAAATGGAATCCAGAAATCCTTGATCTTATACTATACATATAGAA
Organism: Toxonevra muliebris; assembly: GCA_963691655.1. NCBI lineage: Eukaryota > Metazoa > Arthropoda > Insecta > Diptera > Pallopteridae > Toxonevra > Toxonevra muliebris. Next base: position 76,807,054 of record OY829329.1, read on the forward strand.
TAGTTTCATTTTATTTGAAAAATTTATCATTTGACATAGATTCCCACTGGGTTGTATTCACTTGAAATTTATAAATTTGCTATGTCATTTATCTGCAATGAAATGCGTTTGAAAAATAAATGTTTAAAATGAAAAAAAGGAAAATTATTATACAAAATGAAGCGGAAATTATATTCTACCACACAAACTCATCAAAGTGTATGTGTGTGTGTGACTATGTGTTCAAATAAAAACCTCACTGTCACTTATGTCGTTAGTGAATTCATTATCATTTTCATAACTTATAATGAGCACTAATTGAAATTACAATAGTGGATAATAGTAATGGAATTGTAGAATATGTATGTATGTGTGTGTGAGTAAAACTTTATTAAAACTTATTTTAAATTTTTTAGTTTGGTTTGTGTTTTAGTTATAAAATGATTACATTATTAAAAATATTTGGAGTAATTGTTTAAGGAGAACAGAATGCAGTAAACTTGCGATATCTGGGTCATAGAATTGTATTTAAAATATAATCGTTTATTTGTTTTCGAAGTTTGTTTCAAATTTGTTTGATTCATTTTTGGAGTTCTTTCTTAATTTTTCGAAATTGTCCTGGAATATCTTGACTTATTTTTTTGTTTTCTTCCATTGCTCTAAATTGTTCCCTATCAATGAGCACAGAAGCGATCATTTAGTTTTATTCTGATTATTATATTTTGAAATTCGGTATTGCTAGTATTCATAATAGACCATCGCTATCGTGGCTAGCTTGCCTAACTCATTTGGTAAATAGTCAAGTTGCAGTTGTCAAGTTTAATTAGCTGACCGTTTTATTTGATTGTTGTATTAGTTTCGTTGATCTTTTTAAATTTTCGTTCTGTTATTTTCATTTTTCCAGTTATTGATTCTGCTTGACTCTCGGAAAATGCTGTCTACACCAAATCAATCCAGCAGTATATTTACTTCGTCTTCGTCTTCGTTTTCCAGATGCTTGATATCTAATTCTTGTTGTTTCTTCTGTTCTGCCAATTTCACTAACAAATATTTTTTTCTCAGTGCATCAAACATAAAGTTTTGTAAATCTGTTTTTTCCACCTCTTTGTTTGATTCGTCTTCTTTTTTATCTAGACAAGCGTCTAAGTCTTCTCCTATTAGCTGATTCATTATTCTGTCATGCTCGTCTTTCCTAATAAAATTTTCTTTTTCTTCTTGCAGTTGCTTTTGCTGTTCTTCTATTCGCTTTAATCCCTCTACAACTTCTAGTTTCCTTATTTTTTGTCCTTCTCCTAGTTGCTTAAATTGTTGTTTTTTTTCTTTTAGAAATTCCCTTATTTCCTCTTTTTGAAATATTTTTATTTCCTCTTCTGCTAGTATTCGATATTCGTCTACTTGTCTTTTCATCTGTTCTATTTCTCTTCGTAATCGCTTTATTTCCTCTTGTTTTTGTTTTACTCCTTCTTCCAACCGCTTTATTTTCTCATTATCTTCGTTTTGTAGTCGTTTTATTTCTTCTTCTTGTCGTCGTTTTCGGTATTTTTTTCGCTCGATGTCTCCTTCTAGTTGCTTTACTTTTTCTTCTTCTTTTAGTAGAATTTGGTTTTCTGCTTCTTCTATCTGTTTTAGTTTTCTTTCTTCTCTTTGGAATTTACGTTCTAATTTTTCTTTTTCTTGCTGTAATTGCTGTATTTTTTGTTCTTTCTGTACTCGTCTCTCTGTTTTTTCATCCTTTAAACGCAGTAACATTTCTCGTGCGCTTAGTCCCTGTCGTCTTTCTTCATCTTCGAATAGCCGTTCTGTTTCTATTTCTTCTTCTCTCAGATTATCTATTGCTTTATATGTTTGCTGTCGCTTTACTTCATGTTCTTCTTGTTGCTGCTGTATTTCTCTTTCTCTTTGTCGTCGTTTTATTTCTAGTACTTTGTTCAGTCGGCTTGCTTTTTCTTCTAGATGTAGAAGCTCGTTATTTTCATCTTCTTGGCGTTTCAGTTTTTCTTGACTTTCCTGTTCCACAAGTTCTGTGAAATCTTTTAGCATTTCGTCATCTTCTTCAGTGACACCATTTTCTTCATCATCCATTCGACTGAATGCAAGTATCATTCTTTGGAATTCTTTTGCTTTATTCAATAAATTTAATTGATCCGTAGTAAGGGCAAGTCCTTCCTCTGCTTGACGTTTCAATTGATATAGATTTCCTAGTTGTCTGCAAGCTTTTATAATTTTGCTAAAAAACCATTCTTGAGCGGTTTTTTTCAACTTTCTTTTCTCTGTGTACTGTTCGTCTTGATCCACTGACGCTGTTACTTTTTCCTGTTCCAACTGTGCTCGTAGTTCTTCGTGTTGTATGGGGGTCCATAGCTCCTTCTTTCCTACCGCCGCCAATAGTTCCCCCTGTTCCACCTGGGTAAATGCTTCCTTCCGCTTCACCGGCCGTCGTTTATCTTTCTGTTCCTTTGGAGAAATTAGTTTCTTCTGTTCTACCGGAGTCAATAGTTTCTCCTGCTCTAACGCCGGTGGTAGTTCTTCCTGTCCCACCGGAGGCCATAGTTCCTTATGCTCCACTGTACATAACTCCTTTTGTTCCACCGTGGTCCATTGTTCCTCCTGTTCCGCTAGAGGCTCTAACTCCTTCTGTTCCACCGGAATCAACTTCTCGGATTCCTCTGGCTTAACGGGCAATCTTGATGCATTCTCTTCCATAGGCGGTTGTAACACTTCATGTTTTACTTGAACCCCCAGTTTTTCCGGCGACCCTAATTCCTTGTTTTTTATCGGTAGTTGTTGTTGTACATGTCTTATTGGAGGCTCTGGTTTCAATGGTTTCTCCCTTCCTCCTAATTCCCTGTGCTCCATCAGCGGTCGTGATTCCGCCTGTTTCACCAGAGGCTCCAGTTCCTCTGGCTCCTCCGGTGACTCTAATTCCTCCAGCTCCTCCGGCGACTCTAATTCCTTCGTTTTCTCTAGCGTTCCCAATTCCTCGTTTCCCATCGGCAGTCGTAATTGCACCTGTTCCACTAACAGTCGTAGTTCTTCGTTTGCCTGTCGGACTTCCATATCCTCCAGATCTAATAAATGTTCCACTTCCGTAGTAATTTCAGTCATTTGGTTAGGTTGAAGTTGTATACCGTGACGCTTTCTTGCCTTTAATATCTTAAGTTGTTTTAGTTTTCTTTTGATTTCGGATTGCACTTGTTTGCGTGATTCGCACATTTCGGGGTTTTGCAATTCGTCCAATTCTATTTGATATTCCAATTCGTTATCCATTTCATCTTCTTGGTCCGAATCAATTACTATGCCTTGATTTTTCATTTCCTTTAATCTGTAAATTTCATCTAATTTCTTTTGAAACTCTAATATTTTTTGTTCATCCGTCTGCGGATTATCTTGCTGGTGCTGTTCCTCCAATTCGACAGGTTCTGTTTGATATACTTCTTCTTCTTCAGGATAAACTAATATGCCTTCGTTTCTCATTTCCCTTAATTTTACATCTCTACCTAAATAAATCATTATATCGCATGTATTTTGAGCCTGTATCTCTGTAACTTGCGCATTACCTTTCTGTTGTTGTCCCTCCAATTCCTCGTCGATTTCAACTTCTTGGTTCGGTTCCAGTTGGCCATGATCTTTTGTTTCACTTAAGTTAGTTTTAATCGCGAATATTTTTTGTACATTCACTTCTGTAACTGTAGCTTGCGCATTATTTTTCTGCTGTTGTCTTTGCAATTTGCCTAGTTCTATTTGATATTCCATTTCCTTATCGATTTCAATTTCTTGGCTCGGATCCAGTAATACGCCACGATCTCTTTTTTCATTTAATTTTTTTATTTCATATAACTTGTTTTTAATATTGAATATTTTTTGTACATTTGTACCTGTAGCTTGCATATTGCTTATCTGCTGTTGTTTCTCCAATTCGTTCAGTTTTATTTGATACGCCTGTTCCTTATCGATTTCACATTCTTTGCGAGGATCAAGTACTATGCCTTGATTTCTTATTTCTTTCAAATTTTCAATTTCAATCAATCTTTTTTTAATCTCGATTATTTTTTCTTGGCGTTCCTCATTACTCTCATTAGTTTTTGTAGTATGCGCAGTATATTTCAGCTGTTTCTCCTCCAAGTCAATCAGTTCTATTTCATATTCCATTTCCCTATTAATCTTAATTTCTTCGTTAGGATTTTGCGGTGATTTGCCGTCATTTCTTTGTTCTTTTGATTTCTCAATTGAATCTAATTTTTTGTTAATCTTTGACATTTTTTTCTTGCATTCTTCTGAATGTTGTTCTCGGTGCTGTCCCGGTCGTTTCTGTTGCTTCAACTCTCTTTCGTCTCGTCTCTGCTGTTGTAATAGTTCATTGATCTCATTCAGAATTTGATCTTCGTTATTAATTTTTGTTAGTTGATTGTCCGCAAGACGGTCGCCCCGAATTTTTCGTTTCTTCAAACTTTGTATATCCTTTAAAATCTGCTGAAGCTTCTTGGTTCTCACTTTCCGTTTTTTCCTTCGAAATTCAAAGGTTTCTGTAGTTTGCTTGCTGCATTCCTGCTCTTCATGTTGCTGTTGTTCTTTCTCTTGCCTTAGTCGCTCATACTCTTCTGGTTTTAATGCTTCAGCCATGGTTGGTAAATTAAAAATTTAATATTTTTCTTTGTTGTTTTTTTTTTTTTATATTAGGTGAAGAATTTAAGAATTTTACAAATAAAGTAAAAAATTTACATTTATACAAAAGTGACGAATACAATTTATAACACGAAATAAGTTCATAAACTATTTAGATTATTTCTTGAAGAAAATAGAGGTACTTGGTTTTACTGCTACTGTTTACAGTTTAGCGATGTTCCACACAGTAACGGACGATGTTCCACACAGGAATAGACGATGTTCGCGAACATTGCGTTATGATGTTCTTTAAGCATTGATATAGTTATACGGTGCAACCGAAAATTTCAAATCGAGAATAAATAAGTTTTAACTCAAGATCGTTAATTCCGCGAAAGGGGCCCAAACCATAAGTTTGTTTGATTCGGAGCAAATTTTTAACTTCTGTAGGTTTTAATAAAGAGTTATTTATCATGAAAATGGAGACAAAATTAACTTTAACAGCAAGACCCATGGCCTATAACCCCCATTTGGGAGTGATGTAACATCTCAATATAAGACCTTACTGGGTTCAATAAAGATTAAGCCCATTTGGGTAAAAAGGATTTTTCTTCATTAAGAAATGGCTTTCTAAAAGTTCCACTTCTGAGCCCAGCCGTAACTGGACATTCACACAGAATGTCAGTTGTCGTCTCGACACTTGTATCACTGGACAGTCTTATCTTATTTAGGTGACATCTGAGCACGTAATGCCCAAAAATATAACACTATCGTATATGGAGCGATTTTGGGCGAGGGGAATTACAAATGTTTTTGTTTGTTTGAGATTCACAAATATTTTCTCATACTCGAGCCATTTCTTTTTAGTTCAAGCTTTAGAGTTAAATTTTGAAGAGACCTAGCCGAGTCCACAGAAAGGATCGGGGCCAATGAAATTCGTCGATGAACCTTTTCTTGCTAGTTCATCACCGATCTCGTTACCATCCAATGCCAATTTGCCCAGGCACCTAACAAGAAACTTTCTTTCATTAGTTCAAAAAATAAAAAATTCAAGGAAACGGTCGCGTGAATGTCAGCAAAAATTACGATAACAGCGCCTTTTAAACCCTTTTGAAGGTTTATATTTGTAAAGGTCTGAACTGCATTTATGTAAATTTGATCTAATATACTACTACGAAGACTTAGTAGGATTGAGATTCTGGTGTTGGGACTAACAACACTGACACCAGAACCGCAATCCATCTTCGAGACATCTCTATATATCAATAAAGAGCAAAGGGTTAAGGCATTGGCCAGACCAGTCGGACATGTAAGGAAATATAATATTGAATTTCTTGCCGATAATAATATAATCGGCTGCAGACCAGATTAGAGTGACACGAATTTCACTAAGAACGTTCAAATTTCCAACATTAACTTTTAGCAAGCTTAATGCAACTAGAGGCCTCAGGACAGTGATTGCAACTGTTTTTTTTTTTTTTTAATAAAGATGTGTAACTGTACAAGATTAATTAATGCTTCAATAACAGAAGCTTGGCAGGTACGAATTGTTCCAATTATAGAGAGACAGGCATGCCATTCATGGCTTTATTAGACTACCTCACCAAACCCGTAATGTTCCAACAGATCTAACTAGCATAGTGCAAAGCCATAGGAGCACGTTGTTTAAATGAGTTACTCATTCATTTGTCAAGCGTAATGGCCTAGTATTTGACTTCATTAGAGTACTCACTAACCGTGTGTTGGACGGAAAGGCGACCGAGGTCCAATTTATATATTCTAGTAAAAGAAACCAGAACGGCTTTATTATACTTGATCAATAGGCCCCTTGTGATATTATTCAACAATAAACAAAGTAAGAAAAAACTCTTCTAATGAAATATTTCTCATCAATAAATACTTGAGATTACCGAAAACCACATACAATAAAATAATTTAAAGCAATTAATTTCATCGTAATTAGAATTCGAATTTTAAATTTAAATGTGGTGGATATTAAAAAAAAAATAATTTTTAAATAAAAAAAAAAGTTTCATGGATTTTGAAAATTAAAAAAAAAATAGAAAGAAGTTTTTATCCACGATGAGACTAAGATTAAAATTTATGGAATACTACTACTACTATTACTACTATTATGACACAATAGCCCATGGAGGGTCAAGGCCGAGCTTTTCGCATTCATTCATGTTGTGTGAGTTTTATTTATACACGAATGGAAGGAACCTACAGTTTTATGCCGAATCCGAACGAAAAAGTGGAAAATTTATTGAACTGAAAGTTTTATTTTTGAAAATTTTTAAAAAGAATCTTAGTCATGTTGAAAAACAAGATTTTTATCTTAAAATTGAAAAATCTTTTTTAGGAAATATTTTGAAATTTTTTTTGGACAATAATCATGTAAGCTTCTCTCACAGAATATAAAAAGATATTCAAGTTTCAGCCAAATCTGAAATAAGAATGTCGATTGTAGAATTTATTGACATGTTTTACCTCATATAAACCATGCACTTCTAATTTTACAATAATCCTTAGCACCTGTCATGAATAGAGCAGTGGTAGATTTTTTCAAACATGAGAAAATTTATGAAAAATAATTTTTAGTATATTTTTGTATTTATATTTAAAATCATTACATTGCCAATTTTTTGTTAAATTGATTTAAAATAAAAAAGTATACAGTATAATTGTTTAATATCTTAATGAAAAATATATCTGGCAGATTCGCTTTATCCGATTTACTATGACTCACAAAATCAATCATGCTAAGCAACTTTTTTGGAGCACTATACATAGCCAAGAATGGCATCAAATCAAACAGTAACAGCACAATTAAGTGTCTACTTATCGAGATGAAAAGATGTGTAAAAAAAAATTTGAAATCAGACAATATCTTCTGGCTCACTCTTCTTCCGGTTCAATAATGGGTCTTAAAAGTTCCCAAATTTCGGCAATAAGTTATGATTTTTTTTTAATTTTTTCGCCAAAAAAGTTTTCAAATACCACACCTCTGTCATTGGTCCTTGCAAATACAAATATAATGCAAAAACAATTTTTGAAATCGGTTAATGTTAATTAGTGCCACATGAGGTTCAAAGTTTAGAAGTTTCGACAATAATTTACACTTATAAGCTTTAAATCTCTTGCGGCACCAATAAACATTATCCGATTTAAAAAATTCTTTTTGCATTATGTTGTATCTGTAAGGAGCAATGACAGACGAGTGGAATTTGAATTTTTGGCTAAAAAATTTAAAAAAATCATAATTTATTGCCGAAATTTCGGGATTTTAAAGACACTTTTAGTTTCCACTCCTTTTCATCTGGATAAGTGGACAAGTGGACACTTAATTGTTCTCTTACTGTTTGATTTGACGTCATTCATGGCTATTTAGCGTGTGCCAAAAAAGTTGCTTAGCGTGATTGATTTTGTGAACCACTGTAAGTCTCGTTTTAATTTATTTTAATTTCGCAGCCTGTAATTTTATTTCTTTTCTGTTTTTCGTATTCGATGCCCGATATTATTGTACAATTATTTTGTACCCGTTTGTTTTTATATTTCCTGCTCCTGTACTTATATTCTTTGTATATCCGATTTAATTGGACTCTTTTTGTTTTATTAAAATTCATTTTTTGTTATTTTAATTTGTCATAATATTTTCATTTCGTTAAAATTTTAAGCAGAGTTAATCTAACTTATTCTATTAATATTGTCAAATATACAAATTTTGTATCACTTTCGTCTTCGTCTATCTGTCATATATCTGTGGCAATAAGGAATAACAACGAAACTCAAAAGTCGAATAAAAACCTGCTTCGTATTTTATATTATAAACCCCAAAATGTTGAAAGTTTTTGAAAATGTTTTGCAATTTTGCAGTCTCTATAGTTTTTTATTAATTAAACTCCATTAATTATTTAAAAACTTTCAATATTTTGGGTTTTATAATGGAAAATACCCAACAGGTTTTTAGTCGACTTTTGAGTTTAGCTATTATTCCTTATTGCCACAGATATATACTTTTTTGTTCTTTATTTTTTGCGATTATTTGTATTCGTTTTCTAATGCTGCAAATGCTCGGTCTATTTCGTCTTCTCTTTCTATTTGGTCAATTTCTTCGAAAATTTTTTGAATATCTATATCTAAGTCTTCCAGTTTCTCATATTTTTCTTCTTCTATTTCTCTAATTTGATCTTCTATTTCTTGCTCATTATTATTGGTTATGCCTTTTTCTTTCAACAATGCATTTTCTGCATTTTTCTGCTCTTTTCGATTGCTTTCCTCTTTTTTGCTTTTCGTTTCCATTTGTTTTGTTTTTTGGAACTCTTCTTTTTTAAGTATCTCTTCTGTTTTTAGCAACTGTTCTATTACTTGCAATTGTTGCTTCCGTTCTGCTTCCAACAACTGTTCTGCTACTTCTTGTTGTTGTTGTTTGCGAAATTCTTTTAATTGTTGTTGCATCTGTATTTCGGTTTTTCGCATGAAATCTTCAATTATTTCTTTTTCATACATTTGACCAAGCACCTTTATATTCATAAGGAACAGTTCTTCTCTATCGATCAGTTCCAATTGTTCTTTTGTAAGGGCAATCTCCGTCACTTTTTGGCGCTTCAAATGACCTATCTCTAGTAAACAATTATAAGCTTTAAATATTTCCTCCCACAGCATTTGTACAGCTATTCTGGGGCAATTGCATTCATTTTGTTCGTGTTGCTTTATTTCTATCAATTCATTCAAATATTTCGATTCTTCATTGATTTTAGCTACCTGATTGGGCACAAGTGATTGGCCACAATTTTTTCGTTTCTTTAGTTCATCTATTTGCTTTAATTTTTTTTGCAGTTTGTGAGTTCTTGAAGTTTGTCTAAGATCATATTTTTCATGTAAGTTATATATTTCTTCTTCTTCTGCGTGTTCTAGCAGCTGTAGAAGGTTTTGTGATGAATATTTTTCTTTTCTCGGTGTAGATTTCTCTTTCTGATACCGTAATTCATTTAACTCATTTTGATATTGAGCTTCCCTTTTAATTTTGGCTATTTGATTGGGAAGCAAACGTTTTCGGTGGTCTCTTTGTGATTTTAGTTGTTTTATGTCATTTAATAGTTTAGCGAGTTTATGAATTCTTCTAGTAATTTTCTTGTTGTTGTCCTGTTGTTTTTTTGGTATTTGTTGATTGTATTTTGGCTCTTCATGTTCACGTTCTTCTGGCTGTGCTGGCAGTTTTTCATACTGGCAATTTGAAGCCATTGTCAGAGTTTTAAATATATATTTTGTAACAAAAGAAATGTTAGTTTTTCTTAAATGCTTTTGTGATGTTAAATTGGAAAAATTTACAGATAACTAACAAAATAACAGTTACTTCAAGTACAAAATGAATGTATAAAATGTCTGTCTGGCTCACGTTGTAAGTGTTAATGAAGATTACTGTTAATTTCCGATTAGTCCCATGTCCCACACATAGCTGCATTTTGTTCGCACACAATTGTTACAATGTTCGGTCAACATTGTTCTAAGTTTTCTAGAAGTTAAAGTTCGTCGTGGTTTTTTTTATTTTATCGTTCGGCTAACAAAATTTTAAATAATTGAAAATAAACAATTTTTTTATATACATATAGAAATCTTAACCTAAAAGGTCGGTTTTTACCATCTATAAAAACTAGAAATATTTTTTCGCAATTTTTCTTCTAGTTTCACTGTAAACTTTTAATATTTTTCCAGGTTATATTTTGATTCGATCCTGAAAATCATAGGAGTTTCGTTAAATGTAAAAATGCTAATTTTTGTAATTTGTAATTTTTTCTGACCATAAAATAGAGAAATAAATTTTTAATTAAACTTTTTTGATAGAATCTCGGAATTTATAACAATTTTGAAGAACTCCAACCTCGAAATCTAAAATGCCGATATTAAATTCATGAGTCCTGATTTTTCAGCTTTACCACTGGTGTCATAATAAAGTACCTATTTACACTTTCGGTTCGAGTAATTTTATTTTATCCTGATCCCATAATTTTCCCTGATATATGGCAAATTAAAATTTAAAATAATTTTAAGATTTAAACGAACCGATAAAAATATTGCGGCTTTCTAAGAAACTATTAAAAAAAATTGTAAAAAAAAATGTTTTTAGTTTTAATAGATTCTACAAAGTGGTTAAAACCAGCCACTTTTGCATTTTCAGGTTAAGATTTCTCGACGTGATAAAAAAGTTTTTGCATCCCAATTTGGTCTCAGAAAAAAATATATGTGTGTTTACTTTCAATAATCTTAAAAAAAAATTTTATTTCGCAGGCCTGTGTAATCAGACATTATCTTGCCATATATGTAAAACCTAAATATTTGCTCGGAGTTTAAATGGTGAAATTTAAAAATTTTTAGATATTTTTGACACTTATTCATAAGTGAAATACCATATGTTTGTTTTTTCTTTCTTGTTATTTTTAATTTTCATCTCAGTCTTGAATTTCATTTTTCGAATATTTTCTTTCTGTTTACATTTTCCCTTTTTTCTTTCTTCTTCTTCGTTTTTTCTTTTTTTGTTCACTTTCTACCAATTCAATTTTTTCATCATCATCATCATCATCATCATCTTCTGTTCCGTGCTCAATTTCCAATTGTTCTAATTCTTTAGTTACTTTGTCTAGTCTTCTGTGATATGCCGCAAGCACTTCTTGATGTACCGTTTCCTTTTCTGCTGCTATTTTATTCATCCGAGCTCTCAAGTCAACTCTCAATATCGTTTCTTTAGAAACTTTACGTAATTCCATTTCGTTAAGCTCTTTACCTCGCTCCATTTCACGCTTTAGGTGCTTTATTTCCCTCAGTCTTCTTTTAACTTCGATTATTTTCTTTTCTTCTTTGGTCAATAGATACTGCGGGGCTCGGGGTATTCTAGCTAATGCATCCTGGAGTCTAAAAATTAACTCCTCTTTTAGTTTTATATTTTCAGGCCTGATAAGATCCAACTCGTCTAAAGTTAAGTTTACGCCATTTATTTGTTGTCTCTGTATGTGCCGTACAAGGCTTAAGCTTTCTTGAGTCTTCAATAACTCATTTTCACATTGCTCTTTATGAGTATACCGGGTTTTCAGCTTAATTTCAATTCCTGATACTATATTATCTCGTGCCACTCTCAATTTCCTTATTCTTTCTTCTCGATGGAATCTTAATCTTCTTTGATACATTCGGATTTCATTGTCTCTTCTTTCCGCTTCTATTCTGAGATTTTCTTGCCTTTCCTCTTCTTCCAACAGGAGTCTTCTTCTTTGCCTTTCTTTCCTTTTTTCTTCTTTTTCTCTTGCTGCTCTTGATGTAGTTGGTTGTTCATCTTCTTCATCATCATCAATCAGTTGCCTCCTTAGGTTTTCTCGCCTTTCTTCTTCTTTCTTCTTATGAAGCGTTCTTTCCCCTTGACTTTTATTATTATCTCTTCTTACTCCTGCTGCTCCCGTTGTATTCGGTAATGAACCATCTTCATCATGTTGACCCTGATCTTCCTCCAATGCTAATGTCTCAAAAGACTGTACTCTAAGGTTTGGAGTAAAGTTAATAAATTTTATTGGGCACATGCGGGTATTTGATACGTTTACCTTAACATTTGTTCAGATTGTTGTTCTAAAATTTGTGCTGTGGCTGTTGCTCCGAACTGTTCATTTAACAGTGCGTATGCTCTTTGAAGATTTGCAAATAATGCATTGTTTTCTTCATCTTGCTGCTCTTGTTTTTCATGCAGTTGAAAAACAGGAAGTTTATAATGTTCTCGATATTGTCTTTCATATTCTTTAATAACTTGTGCATGTTTTTCAGGTTCTTTTCTAAGGAACTTTCTGTTTGATATATTTTGTATTTTTTCTCTTACTGCTTTCGATGTACTCGGTTGCTCATCTTGTCTCAGATCTACTTCTAAGGTCAATGACTCATGTACTCGTTCATATTGTTGGGGATAAAATTCATGTTGGTGCATTGTTTGTTCTAATTGTTCTTTATCATTTTTTTCTTGTTTGTATGGTTCTTGTTTATACAGAACTTGTTCACATGTTTCTTTTTCATATTGTTCTTGTTCATATTGTTCGTGTTGTTTATGTTGTACTTGCTCATATTGCTCTTGTTCACATATTTCTTTTTTATGTTGTTCTTGTTCATTTGGTTCCTGTTCATTTGGTTTTTGCTCTTCTGGTTCTTGCTTGCATGGTTCTTGTTCATACCGCTCTGTTTTATGTTCTTGTTTATATCGTTCTGGCTCATACTGATCTTCCTCACATAGTTCTTGTTCATTTTGTTCTTGTTCATTTGGATTTTGTTTATTTGGTTCTTTTTCATTTTGGTCTTGTGCATCTGGTTCCGGCTTTTTCAGTTGTTTTATTTTTTCTTTTCGAAGCAAACTCAGTCTTTCTTGGTGTATTGTGTGCATAAGATCTCCTCTTTCATTGTCATTTCCTTCCTCATCATGATGATCCAGTTGCTTTAGCTTTTCTTCATCTTTTTCTTCGTATTTATTCAATTGTTCTTTCTCCCGCTGTGATCTTAGTTCTTGTTCATATTGTTCTTCTTCTCGATAAAATCTTAAACTGGTTGCTCGTTCAGATTTTTGTGAACATTTTACTTGCTGGTATTGTTCTGGTTCGAGATGTTCTCTATATTGTTGCTGATTGTTTTCTTGATGTCTGTGTTGTTCTTTTTCCATTGATCCTTGTTCATTGTGGTCAATTGCTTGCTCTTGTTCACATTGTTCTTGTTTATATGGTTCTTGTTCACATTGTTTCTGTTTGTATGGTTCTCTTTGATGTGGTTCTTGTTTATACTGATCTTTTTCAAATGGTTCTTGTTCATAATGTTCTTCTTCATATGGTTCTTGTTCATAATGCTCTTCTTCATATGGTTTCTGTTCAAATTGTTCTTTTTCACATTGTTCCTGTTCGTGTGGTTCTTGCTCATATGGTTCTTGTATTTCCTCTAGTTGCCTTTTCAATTCTTTAATTCTATTTTCTTGTGCATTTGGTCTTAGATCTTTGAGCTCTTCCTCTTCTTCCATTTGAAGCTTTTTCTTTCTCATTTCATCTTTTGTGAGTTTATTTTTTCTTTCTTCTTCTCTTTTTCTTGCTACTCTTGATGTGCATGGTTGTTCATCATCGCCTTCATCACGATGCACGTCCTGGCTTTTTAGCTTATTTCGAACTTGCACGAGATTGCTCGTTTCTTCTATCTCCCACTGTAGTCTTAGTTCTTCTTCATTAGGTTCTAGTTCATATTGTTCTTGTTTTTCTTGTAGCTTCTTTAATTCTTGAAAGGATCTTAGTTTTTCTTGCCCTTTTTCATCCAGGTTTTTTATTCGTTTTTCCGTCTGTAAACTTTGTTCTTGTTCGTAATTTTGGGGATAATTTGCCTGCTGGTATTGTACTGGTTCGAGCAGTTCTGTATATTGTTGCTGATAATTTTTTTGTGATCTCTCTTGCCTATGTTGTCTTGGATGCTCTTGTGCATATTGTTGCGCATAATTTCTTTGCACTTGCTCATTTTGTGCAGCTGGAAATTCTTCTGGTTCATGTTGCCTACGATATTGTTCCTGATAGTTTTCTTGCGATCTACTTAGTTCATAAAATGTTTCTACGTGATGTCGAAAAGCAGATGGTCGATGATCATAATCGCCGCTTCGATATAGTAAGATTTCTAATTGTTTTTGTTTTATTTCATCTTCTCTTTGTTTTTCCTTTTGTTCTCGTTTTTTTCTTTCGAATTCTTTTAGCTCTTCAAATTGTTTCTGTCGTTGCTGTTCTTTCTTTTTGTTTTGTTTTGCTTCCTTCTGTTCTTGTTCTAATTTTCTAAGTGCAGCTGCTCCTAATAGTTTTTGTTCTACTTCAGTTTTTCGTTTATGCTGTGCTTCTTTCAGCTCTGTAGTATATCTGCATTGATTAGAGATTTTTTGACGTTGTTTGTTATTTATCCTCAAACCTTTAGCTTCTCTTTCTTTTAATTCTTCTATTTCTTTTAAACGTTTTTTAAGATTTTGAATTCTAATTGGAAGATACTGTGCTTTTTGTTCTGGCTCATCTCTTGATCCCCAAGGATCGTCGTCGTCTAATTTCTCTTGGTCTAGTTCACTGGAATCACCTGATTCTGGCATTGTGGTTATTTAGAAATTAATATTTTCACATAAAAATTAAAATCTAATCATTAAACAGAAACAAAATATTAAATTCACTACATGTTCAAAATTTTTCGTCAGTGACGTAAAGAAAACTGACTTTAAATACCGTTACTGGACAGATGGCGAGTGTGGGGAGCATTATTCTATCGATATATGCCCAGTATCAGATTTAAGAAGCATTTGCGCAAATGATATACTGCACGAAAATAATCAGCAATTGTTGCATACTTACTTTATAATCTCTTTCAGAAAATTTTACACTGATATTTAAAAATATGAACTTTTGAAAAAACAGCGCCTGAGTTAAAATTAATAGATGCAGTAAAAGAAAAAGCTTAATTCAAATTTTTATAAATTAATAGTATATGCTAACACTGCTCAATCAAAAGCAACTTTTCAAAAGTATCAGGGTTCTTAGCGTGGATTCTAGTAGTGCTAAAAAAATTTGATCTGGCAATATAAAAACCTCATACAAGCTTCATCTTTTTATTATGGTCAAGTTCACGAACAAGCAACGTTTGAAAATTTTTAAAATCTACTACCCAAATTCTGAATCTGTGGTTGCTACTTGAAGAGCGTTTACTCCAATTTTCGGTCGCAACAATCGTCCCACCAGACAAATTGTGTGTGCTATAGTGGATAAATTCAAATCAACATATTCACTATTCAATTTTCTTGTGTGAGACAACGCAACGGTCGAAATATACCGCACCAAAAATACCGCAGCCTTAAGTGCTGCAGTTCAAAATGAGCCAAATCAGTTGATTCCACACCGTTAACAAGATTTTGGAATCACTAAGCCCACATGGTGGCGAATTTTGCAAAAAAATCTAGGCCTACACCATTACGAGATCAAATGAACTCGAGAAATAAAGCCTCATGATCATTCGAAGCGCCACAAAAAATCCTAAATGGCTTTGACAATAAGCTAAATGTACATCATTTGACAGCAGCACATATCTGCTTAAAGAAACTGTGATTGGACCGTATTTTATCGACGATGAAAATGATCGCCATGTTACGGAAATGGAGTTCGCAATCGAGCCGTTCGGATTTCTTTTTATAGGGTTACGTTAAGTCGTTGATTTATGCCAAGAAGCCAACAACTTTAGAGGAGCTCAGGAATAATATCGAACGCGAAATTGCCAACATTCCGGCCGATATGTATGAAAGAGGCGTGGAAAATTGACTGCAAAGAATCGTTCGCTGCAAACGAGATCGCAGCGATAATATGAGCGATATCGCATTCCATACAATGTAATGTATTTATTACACCTGGAATAAATTTCAGCCCGATATCTCAGTTATTCTGTGTCTAATTTAAGTGCAAAATGTCACTATTGAAAAATCCTTTATAATAATGTCAGCATTTTCAGCTTTTTGACACATTTTTATGGAGGTTAAATGTTAAAGTCAACACTTAACGATAATGTGCCAGAAAAGCTTATGTGGTACCACAATGAGCCTTTCGGCCAAAGTTTAGAAGCGCAGTCACTCCAGCCAAGGCATAATAACCTTATTGCTTCTTACTAAAAAGTTCTGTTAAGACATGTTGACATTTTCGATAATGTCGACGATATTTGGGTTTTTATGAGGCTTAATTTTGTGGCTCCCTACTAAAAAATTCTATTATGTTGAGTCGACTTAAACGATAATGTAGACATTATTTCGTTACTTTCAACTCAATAATTATCTTAATATAAATCGGCATTAACAACAATGTCAACATTATTTCATTATTTGGAAAGCTTTATAATTTTTTGACTCTCTATTCTAAATGAAATTAAGTCGCCTTTAACGATAATGTTGACATTACTTCGTTACTTCCAACTTAAAAATCTTCTTAAGAAAACTCAACATTAACGATAATGTTGGCATCATTTCACTATAGTTCAGGCTCCACAACTTTGCTGCTCCTAACTTATAAATTGTTGTTCTCCGAACTGTGTTCCCAATTATGTTTATCCAACAATGTCTAATGAGAGGGAGGCGAGTTCTCTTAGATTCATTAACTCTATCTCCCTCTCTTGTTTCGCCTTTTACGTTATCTCTTTTTTTTTTTTTTTTTTTTTGATTTGCAAAAGATTCTTCCATGCATTACTCAACTGCTTAACCTTTCATCCATTTAACATTAACAAAAGCAAAACTTGTCTAGCACGACAAAGTATTATGAATACCTGAAAGCAAAATGTCTGTGCATCTACTACAAATTCAACTGTTTTCTGGAACATTTATGTTCCAAATTACCTTGAACAATTATGTTGCAGTAAATTACAAGTGAAATGTAGCTACACATCAACACCAGCAAAGAAAACTTAAACGTTGTGAAAAATATTGTTTAACGTATCAGTTGCACGCAAGAGTGCTGCTCTTGAGATGTTATAGTCGTAATATAATAATCCCAACGGATACAGTCACAAAAATGTTATTAAAGAATTTTAAATAAGTAAAGAAGGAAGTGAAATTTTCTTTAAAATAAATTTAATTTTTAAATGGTTTATTAAATGATTACTTCCTTTACGTACACACCTTACATATCCATCCTATCCTCAGCAGCACACTCTGCAGATGATATTAATGAGAATTTTTGTTAAGGCACGCTCACACAACAACAACACATGAGCTGAAACGCTGACATACATATGTCATATGTCAAAATTATGTCAAAAAGTGTTAATGAAGTGTAAATATGATTGATGTAATTACTCTGGGTATGGTTGTTGTGTGCTGCTGATATTGACATTGATGACGTCGAATGGCATGTGGTGTGCGGTTGAAACTACAAAGATTTTATTGCAAAAATATATCCATAAATATTAGAGATTACTGAAAAAATATAAAAAAAAATTCAACTAAACATGAAAAGGTGAACGAAGAAGTAGTTAAGAAGAAAACAAAATAAATAAAAACGTATTAAATTTTATGTTCTACTTCTAATCAGTTTAAATATTTTATATTCGATTGTAATAAAATATACAGAAAATATTTTTAAAAACTTATGCTTTATTGTCTCTGACTTGTAACTCATATAATAGAATATAATTGAAAATTACGACACTTGTAATCGTTAACCCAAAAATTTTGGGGCTGGGATCATTCTCTTTAAGGTCGTATTTGAATAAGGGTTTTGGGTGACACCCCACCAAAAGTAGGTAAGCAAAATGGATTCCTGTAGAAGTTATAAACCTTTCCGTGTAGGTCCTTTTTACCCACTCCCCAGGGTAAATTAGTCTGGCCAGACTTTTTTCGATTTTAATTGGAATTTTAATATAATTTATTTCAAATATTTCAAAGCCTCCGAGTCAAAAGGTTTCAAGAAAATCGAGCACTTTTAGTAAAAGTCGGCCGCTATATTTGATTCGCCATTTTCAGTTTTTTAAAACAGACTACAGATTCGTAATAAGCGAACCGAAAGTCGTTATACATAGATAGAAAAATCTCAACTAATTTCGAATTTTTTTTTCTGTAATGTGTGATATTTTTTTCTGGCGCTTGTACACCTGCGACTATCAAAGTAGTAAAGGCAATAATCGGTCGAAATTCTTTGGGCAAACAGAAAATCCTGTTCGAGAAATGGTTATATTCTCTCGCTTTGCTAAGCAAGACTTGGGTCTCAATGTTTACAAAAGGCGACCTGGTCAGTTGCTGACGGATGATTTAAAAAGCAAACGCAAGCAAAAATCAAAAGTGTTGTTGGCTCAGTATGCGGGAAATAAACACTGAAAATTTTTTTTTAACCGATAAGAAAATTTTTACAGTTGAAGAAGCGTACAATAAACAAAATGCTACACAACGACAAGTCGACTCTCTGCTTGGCTGTATGTAGCCGAATAACAACTGCATAACTTTGTTTCTTGTTGGTTTCGTATGAGTGCAACAAAAATGCGATTTTTTACTTATATGGATTGTTTAAATAAAAAAAATTATCCCAATGATCACTGATAAGGACTCATAGTGTTCGTTTGATAGGCTTGTTCTATGACTTTTGTCTTCTAACAATATTGTTTATTAAGCCTATTTATCTCAGTAATATATTTATAAAATTTGCAGTAATTGTTCAGTTTAATTTGCCTAAAGCTCCAGGTAAACAAGTGTATCTTTTTTAGAGATATTTTATAAACTTATAGCAAAAAAGTAAATATATTTTATTTGTCTTTGACTTGATAAATTCATAGACAAGATAAAAAAGTTGCTAAAGAAGTTGTAAGTTTAGATGGTCCTCATACAAAAATCATCATAGTTTATATCGTGACATTTAATCTTCGCCATTTGACATAAAACTGAATAGGCGTAACTACACAAGCAAATCATTCCATGAGAAAATGATGAGCATACAAAATTTGCAGAGCGAGAATCAATGGTGTGAATGACCCGCATCAATTGCTACTCCCACAACAAAGTTTAATTTTCCTTGTAGTTATTTTGTTTTTATTAGTATTGATTTATTTAACCAGACGGTCGTTTATCTAAGTAGGGGAGTGTCGTCAGGGCTGGGGCATATTTTGACTTTTGCTCATAACTTCCGTTGAAAGCCGAATTTTTATTACTGTTGCATATCGTTGACAAGATCTCACAAATTGCAATGTTTGCCGAACATTAAAATATAATTGGGTTAATAGTTCAGGAGTTATAGACATTTACAAAGATAAAAAATTGTAGTCAGAGTCGAAACACTGCTAGAACACTGGGTAGAAAATCAATAAGAAATGAATGAATATAATTAAAAATAACATGAAAAACAACGAGAAAGGATATAAATAAAAATGCCTCCGTGTGAATTTTAAAAAAAATTTGATTTTTTATACACACACGGTGCGATACGATAAAATGGCACGCATGAGGAAAAAAAAGTATTTCCAGAGTCAAAATGCATCATTACAACAAAATTTTCGGTGTTCCGACCCAGATTACAAGTACTGCTCCGGCTGAACAATTTAAGTAAACTTACTTTGATGTTTGCATGTTATTTCTTAAATTAATCCACCTTTTCTTGCACTGCTAAAAAGTTGTTTTTACTCTTCTTTTAGCACGCGGTCACTTTTCTTCTTTTAACACATATATATACCTCACGCTCTGAACTCGAAATGGTATGAAAATTTTGCTTTCATCAAGACAAACAATACTGTACATTAACTTAACGGACGCTAGTGAGATATAACGGAGAAAACGACACTGTTTCGACCCTGACAGCGCCCCGACCAAGACTACACTCCCCTACATAAGGCATTTAGCCATTCATTCATTCATTCATTCATTAAAACTTGACACTCAAATGAAAAGTGAAATAAATTTGTATATATAAATTAGAGGTAATAATTTTGCCAGATTTATAGACACAAACAACATGGCAATCATTTGCAATAATTTAATGCCACTGCTGTTGCTACTGCTACTTCTATTGTTGCTCACATTTTAGAAAGAATATGCACACTATTTAGTAGGATTTTGTTCATGATAGTAGTTGTAATACTTAGTATTGATGGAAGTTTATTAATGCAAATGTTTGTATGTGTAGCAGTGACGTTCCAGGAGTTAATGACATATAGGCGGTAAAATTTTATATTTAAAAGAAAAACAATAAACTGTTAATCACGCGTCTATAGTGCCTAAGTGTAGTCAGAATACAAGACAATCTCTAGAAAAAAATTTTAAAAGTAAAAACTTTCATTGTTTTCAAATTCAAAATATCTGATGAGGACATGAAATTCTTATGCCAAATTTCTTCCCCATAATTTATATACTTTTTGAATAATAACCACTTGTATATTTGTAGATAAACTCGGAGTTATATCTCTTGTGTTAAACTGCCTGTACCGGCCTTACCCTCTTCACGTCACTGATTCATTTATACCACAATGGCAATTCCGGCATGCACTCATTTGTAGATGCATTTTCGATTTACCATGACGATTGAATTGCAATTTTTGCTATTGACAATGGAATAGGAACATGTGTAGCCAATCAGTTTCAATTGAAGCAATAAATTTTCTTTTGGTTGAATGATTTTTAATATACTTGAGCGAATGTAATGTCGTGATTGCCATAGTTGCAAGCATTCTGAAAAATCCCATTTGTTGAGAATTACTAGAGATTCTTTGGAAAATTAAAAGAAAATTCCCTTTTTGAGAATTGTCGGAAGTTCACACGATAAAAAAAAATTAGTTTATGGAATCTATCAAAAGTGCTTGAAAGCGGAATTAAGAGCTGCTCTAGAAACTTTGAATCCTTGGCACTTTGATATTAAAATTATTATAAATTTTTTTGATTGCCATATACTTTAAAAAAGGGAATTTGAAATGTTATAAAAATTTGTAACCTTTGAAGGTTTTGGTTCAAAAATCATAATAAGTGAATTTTTTTCTTAATGTGAAAGGATAATTTTGAAAAATATTGAAAGAGCATTGATGTCTTGACCATTTTGGTTTATAAATCAATATGAATTAATCACTACTCTGCAGTCGGAATTTTGTAATAAATTTCAAGAGATGTAAAATAGTTCTCTGGAATTTTTTATACCCTGAAAAAGGAATTTTTAACTGTTCTAGGAATTGAAACCTGAAAGTCTGAAAATATCAAAAATTTGCTCACAGAAATTTCATTGGATTATTTACACTTTAAAGTGTTTTTTTTTTTTTAGCTGTTGTAAGAACTTTGAAAGGAATTTTTTTGTACTTTAAAGAGGAAATTTTGAACTGGTGTAAGAACTTTGAAGCCCTGAAAGTCTTGAATCCAAAACCATTATAAATTTGATACTGCTTTACAGGTGAAATCTTGCGATTAGTTCCGAGAGACATAAAATTTGTTTCCTAAAAAGGGAATTTTGTTGTAGGAACTTTGAATCGTTGAAATTTTTGGGGAAAATATTATTATATATTTATAACTACACAACATATTTTTCAAAGGAAATACTGCGGAATATTTGAACTTGGAAAACAGAATTATGCTATAGGAAATTTGAATTCCTGTAAAAGTCGTTATAAACTTCTAACTACTCTCCAGCCGAAATTTTGAACCAAATTTCAGGAGACGTGATATTTTTTCATAGAAATTTTTTGGGAATATTTTTTTTTCTATAAAAAGGGATTTTATGAGCTGTCGAAACTTCACGTTAAATTCCAAGAGACACGAGATTTTTTTGTCTCAAAAAATTCTGTGTAATTTTGAAAACCTTGGAAGGGAATTTTTGAGCTATTGCAAGAATGTTGAACCCTTGAAAATCTTTAAAAACTTTTAACTATTCTACAGTTAAAATAAATTCTTAGAGAGATAACGAAATTTCATAGAATTTTTTTAAGCTTTGAAGAAGGAGTTTCTAGCTATTGTAGGAACTTTGAACCCATAAAATTTTTGATCCATCATTGCTCTACAGACAAAATTTTGCTATGAATTTCAGGCCCATATTTTCTCACAGAAACTCCTGTGGAATTTTTATACCTTGAAAAATGATTTTTGACCTGTTATAGGACTTCGTTACTTCTCTATAGACGAAATTCCACTATAAATTTTAAAAGACAAGATTTTTATTTGGGATTTTCTATACTTGAAAGCAATGTCTGGAATTTTTTGTTTAAATCTCAGGCTGTGGTTATGCTAGTAATTTATAACACTTGCCGTAATGCAATTTTAATTATATTACTATACCCACAAGAAATTTTTGAAATGGAACGCTAATGAATTTAATGAGTACCTATAAATTGCTAATTTGCTAAACGATTTATAATTTTAATTTGCAATGCTTATACAAGAATCAAATCAAATTAAATCATACCTGATTAGTTAATTACATTTAGACCGAAATAAAATCATCTTCATCATCAACGCCATGTAATTTCAATTTGACATTTTACACAGAAATTTCGGCTACGTTTAGTAAACTCATTAAAAAGTAATAAAAAAAAAATTATTGTGTTGTTGTTTTCATTAATAATACAATTACCCAATTTAAACACTCAAGTAGATGCTTAATTTCAGTAGAGTGGAGCAAGCATAGAAAGAACGAAACAAACAAGCATAAATCAAATGTTCACTGGTATTATCGGATTATTTGTCATAAAATACACCTGAGACATTTTATTGTGTTAATTTAGTTTTACACACACAAAGTCGCTACAACTCGCTTGAATTCATACCTTGCACCCTCAGTCTCTTGCTTAAGCATTGGCACAACTTTCGATAAGAATGTTGTAATATTTGCTACTCCGGTTCCTTGCTGCTGCTACCTCAGCGAATTGAAGATGCAGTGTCGAAATCTCACGTTTATGTAAATTTTTAAGGTGTATTAACGCTTTAACTGATTTAAACAATAGCAAACATTAAAAAGATTATTAAAAGCGAAACGCAGAAGAAGAAGAAAATTGCCAAGGGGGAAAATCTGTTTTGATGCTACTTAATTTTCGTAATCGATTGTGCGTGCCTGATGTGTTTTTATTGGTGTGTTTTCAAAAGAATATTTATAATACTTAATTCATGCTTTTATAAATATTCAAGTATTAAAAGTTTAATTTTCAGTCATTCATTCATTGTATTGTGGTAATGAGTATGAGATTAATGTAACAATATCAGGTGTTGCCAAATTTATTAGCTAAATTAAAGTTATTTAACTTTAGAAATTTAATTTTATATTTCATGCTTGCTGATGATATAACAGAAATTTTTCAAATGTTTAGCTTAAAAATTTGACTGAAAAACCATTTTTAAATTTTTAAATTCAGTTTAATGTTATTCTAAGAAAACTCCTAAGCTTATTTCTCACAATCTATTGTAGCTTTTTCGGCGATGTGCTTCATTTCTTGCATCAGCTGAGTTATATAAAATAAATCAAAACTAAGCACAACATTCCTTATTATTAAAAACATAAAATTCAAAATGCTTCCCTCATGCATGTCAGCTAAATTAATTTTGCTTTTACATTTTTAAATATCCTAAAAATATGCTATACTTAAATATGTACATAATTATATAAGTTTAATAATACAATATAATAAAAAAATATGTATGAATAAGCGCTTAAAGACATGCTATAACGCTTGCTGCAAATCAATCAAATACTTCAGCTGCCTGCTCCATCCCAGTCGAATACATACATACATACATACATACATACGCACATGCATGCGTTAGTTTGCTGTGATATGAAAAATCGTTTTTAATCAATTTTTCTTTCTTTCGTTTTGGTTTGGTTTGGTTTTCTTTTTGTTGTGTTTTGTATATGTTTGTTTGTGATGAATTTGAGGATGTAATGTAAATCGTGAAAATATTATGAATGTCATTTGAATTTGATTAACCTCAGATGTTTCATATAGATTTTTTTGTGATATGTATCCATGCATAGTACAGTTAGCGACAAAATACACTCAGAATAAGTTTGGAAAATTGTACTAAATTTAATAAGAACGCCTTATTGATTCAACAGTATTTCAATTAGATTTAATAGTATTTGTACTATCAATACAACAAAGAGCATAAAAATCCCAAAATTGCAGGTAACTATTATGTATGATATACAAATGGTTCCAAAACAGACGCAGGAATTGGGACAATATATTAAGTGTTGGCGGACCCAAAAAGAGGCTATGGGTGCTTATAACCCTATGAAATCGTTCCGATTTGTCGTCATAATTAGTGTCTTAGTTTTGGGTTGAATTTTTGTCTGATTTTGGTCTGATTTTCGGTCAGAATTTAGTCTGATTTTTTGTTTGAATTTTGTGTTGAAATTTGGTGTGAAATTTTTTCAGAATTTTTATTGGAATTCTGGTCTGAACATGGTCGTCTTTTTTTCTAAATTTGGTTTTAGTTTCGTCTGGATTACGGTATGAGCTTTGGTTTCAATTTTTGTCTGATTTTGGCTTAAGTTTTGACCCTAATTTTAGTCTGCGTTTTTATTTGAATATTGCTCTAATTTGTAGCCTGATTTGGTCTAAATTATTGCCAGAATTTTGATTTGAGTTTTGGTCTTAGTATTGGTCTGAATATCGTCCTAATTTTTGGTCTGGATTTGATTTAAATTTTGGTTTGAAATTTAATGTGAAATTTGGTCTTAGTTTTCATCAGAATTTATGTTTGAATTTTAAACTTGATCAAACTTAAATTCATGTTAGTTGAAATAAGAAATTTAATTTAATTTTGTCTACTTCACCCTGACTCTTCATAAATGTCCTTTTGTTTAAAAGGCGGAGTGTGGCAGACAAAGTAACTAAAAATATTCATTAATTAAGTTTGCATGCCCACATACATTTAACCTAATGACATTATTAAATTTTAACACCTTTACTAAATTAAAATTATATATGTATATAGCGCACATGCATACACATAAAAAACAAACATAATAAAAAAAGGTAAAAGCAAAAAGGATGCTTGACCTCAAAAATTATATAAATTCACATACATACATATATCAAAACGTCACATTTATAAATAAACGCACATTCCTACATGCATACGCACATACAGACATACTTAAATACATACATACATTCATTCAACATACTTACATATGCAGATGTTATTATAAAGAGTATATCTACATTCAACATTCAAGTGTTGCCACATAAGATTTAACCATATACATACATATGTGTAGTTTTTGTAAATATTTATTCACCTGACCAAATAATGCTACTATTTACTGAGTATCAGCATATCTATAATTTTCTATCCTCTTTTTTTGGTATCTATATTAAAAATTGAGAGTTTTTTTTTTGTGTGTCATCAAGAAAATTGGATTTTTGTAGAATATCTTAAAGAAAAGAAGAATGGTAAATAGTTTAACAAATTTTGTATAGAAATGGAACACATATATAGAAATAAGTGCATTTGTTGAATAAGCATTTTATTGCTAGGTAATTAGACACTAAATTAAAGCTATGCATAAAAGAAATTTGGGCTTTAAACTCTGTATTGGTAACAGAATAATACTACCAAAATCAACGTTCTCAGTTTTACATGTCGATCGAAGTGGTTTGACTCTAATAATTTCGAAAGCATAATTTTATTGTTAGGTGTAATAGAAAAGTTGCGAAAAGAGCACAAGTTTTATGTTTCATATATGAGAAAGGTGGTTCCTTATGCCCTATTTGCGCTTGTGGTAAAAGGATCTCTATCACATCTTAGTACTTGCCATTAATTGTTTCTCTGTTTTATGCTGCAAACTTTTATTTGCCCCATTGCCCCATGTATATCAAGTTGTTTGACATTATGAATATTAGTAAGATACATTTCTAAATTGTTCTTCCTCTTCATGATTTGGTAACTGTGTATTTTCAAATTGTCTATACCTATAAATAAATGAATGAGTTATAAAAAAGAACGTTAGTTGCTGAAATTCTACTTCATCAGAGCTTATATTTTCTTTTTAGTAAAATAAAAAAAGGTCTAAAATATTAAATATTTTTTCAATTCATGTTTAATAATGTTATATATAGGTAGCAACAGTTTATAAAAGGGGTATGACTTATGGCAAAACAAAATATCGATAGGTGTAGAATTTGAACAGTTTTCTGAAGAATTTACTATTTATTTCGTTCGTTGCGCTTCAAAGGTCTAAAAATTAATTTAAATACATTTAAAAACTCTACGAATCGTTCATTTCCATTGATTCCCTTACGGTAAAACTACAGTTCCTCATGCGAATAAAACGACAATTTTTAAGTTTTTTTAATGTAATTTAATACATATAAAGTAGAAGTTATAGAAAAAAATCAACTTTAACCCTTTCAGAAATTTGTCCAATATATTGGACAAAAGTATGGGACAAAACTCGTGATACACATATTAACGGTGCTCCCTATATTGGAAATCACCTGACGATGACATTTATATGAGTCCTTTTCCTGAGATTTTATTATAGATTTGTATATACTGGTATCAAATTAGTATACGTGCAATTTTCAGATTTTTATTTCGAGCGAATGATTTTCGTGTCTGAAAGAGTTAATATGTAATAGAATACCTTAAAAAAATTCTTAAAAATAGTCGTTTTGTTCACATGAGGAACTGTAGTCCTACTTTAGAAGCTTTGTTTAAATTTTGCTAGTTGAAACACCAATTATTGAGTGGGAAAAATATTAATTACATCTTTATTTTTACTTTAGTAAAGTAAAATTTTTGCTTTCAGAAACTTTCAGCTGCCGAAAAAAGAGAATTTCAAAACGTCAATAATAACTTTGTTGTGTTAAATTTTTAAAGTGAACTTGTGGTTTGAAAAATTGAAGTATTTGTGAATGCGAGTGTGGCAATCGAAATGATTTCAACAAATTACTCTTAAAATTAATTAAATTAAATTATAAACCGCACCTTTTTCGCGCTAAAAATTAATCGCTAATATAATCAGCTGTTTAAATGAAAGTTTTTAGTAGTTTTCTTTGCACGTACTTTTTCTGATAGTTTACTCTTTGGGAGAATTTTTTTTTCTCAATTATGCTTTTACTCTGTCCTTAAAAGTTTTTGATGTGAACAGACCTAATATACTTCACAGACACATCAGCTCTCTCTCTCTCTCTCTCCCAATTTTGTGAGGGCCGAACAATTGAGATAATCATGCCATAATCTTGCATTTTATCATTCTTCTTCAAGGAGGGTTGCCAGCCGTACTCTTTTGAAGAGATTATATTCTTTTTTCTACTCTTCTCTCTTGTATTTTTCCCTTTTTATTTCATTTTGGTACCAAAAGTTCTGATTTTTATTAATATGTTAATTACACTAGTTCACAGCCAAAATTACCAATGAACACCACTATCCAATTCCTATGTAAAATTGGTCGCTGAGCCCGAAAATCAACTCCATTTTCTATGGTGTGGTTTTGGAGATATACCCAGTTGAATTTTTTTTATCGGAGCAAAAAAAGTTTTGTCCATATAATTACAAATATCTTGGAAGCTAGGAACTCGATTTGAACAAACAGTATATGAAATTAAAGATATTAAAATTTTTTGTTTATACATTTTGATTCGATTGGATAAAGAGTTTTGGCACAATTAAGTAAATTATTAAGTAAACTATTAATCGATTTTATAATGACTTCAATTTATTTGTAAAGAATGCAAGTAACCCTTTACTTTACTTTACTTTGCAGTTATAATTGAGCCGTTGCGTGCAAAAGTGGTGTAAGTCAAAATCAGATTTTTGAAAATATATTGGTTTTGTAGAAGTGCTATGCAAACTAGGACTCCCGATGTACATGTAGCTTTATAGTACACATGTTCAACCTAGATGTACATATTTTTTGTAGGAAACTAACTGAGGCCAAAATTATTCTCTGAAGGTGAAAATCCAAATAATAAAAAAAAACTGACTCACACCACTTTTCCACGCAACGGCTCAATTATAAAACATACTATATGTATAATGGTTCGATCTACCTACCTAAACTTTAAACAATATTGAGAACGCCATAAAAATCTGTAAATTATATTAAGTAGAAATGTATTTAATGTTCCAAAGAATTTTTATAAATTTTGTTGTACAGCGAATTCTTCTTACACCTTACCAAAACCTAAGAAACACATTCATATAAATTGTACTCTTTAGTATTCATACGCTCTTTTAACATATACGCTTCTCTTCCAATGTTTTTTTCTCTTCGCAATTCATTTTGAGTTTATTTGTCAGAGCTTTTCACCTTGAAAAGCTTTTCGTTCTTAAAAGTTACAAAGAATTGATAGTCAACTATTAAATATTGTCGATGTGTTATTCACAGATGTCACTGTTAATGTTAAGAGCTTTTTATTGAAGCTTATTTTACACTGAGCAAAACAATTAAAATTTTATAGGTATACATAACTAAGTATGGTTAGTAGTTACTCATTAGGTTATTTGTTAGTAAAAGAAAAATTTAGGACAATAGAAAAATTACTTGTATTTGGATTTGACATATAACTGTAGTGCGTTTTCATTCATATACTAAAATAACACTCACAATACGAGTGAAATACGAAAAGTTCAACTCAACGGTCTATTGTGCTTAGAGTGCAACCAAAATTTAAAGCTGAAATCAAATTTCTTCCTCTTTTGTATGAAACGAATGTAAATTCGGGATTTTTGGCTGAACACAGCCCTCACCAAACCGACAAATTCGGACAGTCACAAAATGTGTGCTACTTATTTGTACATTGTAATAATCTCTTTATGCATTGTAACAGTCTCTTGTATAAATATGGGTCAAGGATTAAATTTTTGCATCGATTCGTGTTTTATATTTTGCAATTTTCACACGAACAATATTTTATGTCAATTCTGAATATATAAGCTTTGGCATAATGTCAACTCAATCAAGTGACATGATTTTATTTGCTCCTTTTAATCTCGCGCTCTATATCTCTTTCTCTCTCACACTCTTTACCTCCATTGCAGGTGTAAAGTTTTTCGATACGGGTTTTAAAAGAAACTACAAGCAACTTGTGATTAAAACAACATCACTTTGTGGCACGCACAATTTTTTGTTTCAACAAAAAGCGATACGAAACGCAACCAACAGCGAGGCAAAGCAAAAACGCCAACAAAACACGCAAAAGCGCAATCGCAGCAATCAAGCATTGATACTAAAGCATTTTGTTTTAAAGTAGCGTGCAGTGTATGTGTATGACTGTATGAATGTATGTGTGTTTTGTCTGTATATATAAGCGTGTGACAAAAAGGCGATAAAACCGTTAAATAGCAATTCGTTTATTTTTTGTTATTGACAGCGAACGATACAACACTAAAAGGCATATGGAATAGCTTAAGAAAAAACTTTAGCTGCGCCTAATTTATTTAATAAGTTCACTTGGCGCGGCATGGAAACTGATTATGCTGTGATCTGCGGCATAAAGCGCTATGCAGTAATTTTTTCTCTTCTGTTCATTTTAATAGAAATATGGCAAGACAAAAAAAAAAAAATGTATCTAAAAACTTAAAAATGCTGTCAATTTGTTTTGTTTGCCATCAAAAATGTTATGCCACAAGCAAAAACAGAAAAAAAAAGAAAAGGAATTGGTTTTTTGTAATGAATTTTTGTTGTGTTTTAATTTGTTCAAAATTTATTGCTATTAATAACAAAATGTTTTGTTGAAATTATAAGAAAATCATAAATAATTTGTGTAGCAATATCTCGAAAGGGAAATTACACTGAGTAACAGAAAAATGTATACATAACTTGGACTTTCAAAAAAGTTCTGGTTAGTGATAAACCTGTGAATATTTTTCAGAATATCTCCGAACCTCGATGTGAAAAAGTAAAGATAGCGATTATATCTTCTAAGAAAAGACGCTTCCAAATAATTAAAATTTACGACGAAAACTTAAGTGATATCCGGAATTTGTTGATATTGACTCGGAGAACGTCTACTTTCAACAGGATGGAGCAACGAGCCATACCTCAAGCGAATCTGCCGACTTATTGCGTACCGAGATCAAGTGATTTGACGCCGTTGGACATTTTTCTTTGGAATTTTGTTAAAAGTAAAGTTTATATCAACGTTCCTCAAACGATTCGAGGGCTAAAAGTCAACCTTAAAGTGGATACAAATTTTGAGAAAGGGTCGTTACAGTGCAAAAGTATCCGTGGTGGCCATTTGCTTGGTGTGTTATTCCATGCTTAATTTCTAAGTCTCCACTATCAGAAAAATAAAGATTTTTTTGTTTTTTTTTTTGCTAAATTTCATTTTTTTATTAAGTTTTATTTAAAATCCTACAACTCATCTTGAAACACCCTTTATAAGTTTTTATGCTAATTAGAGGGGCTTTGGTACAATGGCCTCGGGGATTGAAGATGATTGAGACCTTCTACCGTATTCGAACAAATTGAGACAGTTTATCACTTGCTGTGTAAATGGCCTAACCTTTAGATTTTTAAGAGGCAAACTGTTCGGAGAACTAATTTTGAGGCTCAGATTTTCTTGGCACTTCCTTTTTCACTAATTTAGTAGACTCCAGAGTAAAGCGAAAAACTGCAGCAACAGGCTAAAATTGTTAGCCATCTATAGCTCGTAAGTGGGTAAAAAAAAGGTGAACCCCGCCTATACATTTTTTTTTTTTTTGCACCACCTTCCCTTTACACCTTCTTTTGTGTTTATCAAAGGGAGGGAAGCATGCTATAACTATTATCCATAAGTGTTTTACTTTTAAACTTTTATTTGTACACAAAAAAATAATTTATATGGCATCAGGTCTATCAAAAAACAACAACTAATTTATTCTATACACTACTCCGCTCATATTCTAAAATAATTAAAACTATTTCAAAGAAAGCATGCAATTTCTAATGATTGCAAACCATGTGTAGAAAATCACTGGTTTTTGGTAAAAAAAAAAATTCCCCAAAGATCCACTAGAAATTCTAACCAATGATTGTATTTGTCTGAATTTTTGAATTGAATTTTTTTCTATATCTCTTGATGCAGAGAGCATAAGCCGTTACCTCCTTTATAATTTGTTATTGTTTTTGCGTCAAATTCAATTCACCTCTGAGAGTGAGTAAACGCACATTTTGAAACAACAACAAATTTTAAAGATGGTAAACAAGATAAACGGAACCCATACAAAAACAACATGCAAATGAGGAATTGATCACTCTCACTATATTCAATTACATTTAAAAACTCTCGCTCATATGATTATTTTTTTTACATGTACCTATTTTTGTTATTGTAATTGGTAAACCAGCTTTCAGTCGCATCATAAACCAAATACTCTATTAGTATAATTTCTGCACTCATCGAACGTTAAATGATCTCTAAGTGTTTACGGCAATTACATTTAAAAATTATAACACATTATAAAAATTAATTAATAAAACGATAAGTATTAATGACAATAATTAAATTAAGTGAAAAAAGCATATAACGGTACTACGCGTCGCGCATGCACGTACAAGCTGCAAATAGCGTGCGTGTGAGTACGTATAAATTTTGCAGCACCATGAGGCGTTAATTATTGCTACAACCAAAAAAAAGAAAAACTAATAAAACTAATACAAAATATAATCCATGCAACATTTTTGGCGTGCAACAGCAACAGGAACCTTAGGTATGCATGTACAAATGAGTATAAATTGCTTACGCGCACATACATTTGACATTTGATTTATTGATTTTTCATTTCAAATGAATTCAATCAAAATTGGAATTTGACGCATTTGTGCAACGAACATTTTCATGACATGAAAATTTGAAATTTGATATTTTTTCATTTGGTCGAACATTTTTATTATTTTAAGCGAACTCAAATAAGGAGCGAATTTTCTTGTTTCTTGTTATTTCACGCTGTTTTACATTAACCAGTGCCTATTTTTTTTTTTTTCTATACGATAGATTTTTTAAGCGTTTTTCCAATCGTTTGCGTTTCTGATTTTCTGATTTTACATTTTAGTTAAATAAAAAAACTAGGATTTGGTAAAGCTCACAGCTTCGTCGCTTGTAAATTGAGTGGAAAAAGTCATGCTGATGTCAAGTGGCTACAAATTGTAGTTGCAATATGTAGCTCAAAAACCAGCCAATTTATTCCAAATTTTTTTTTGTTTAATATTTATATAGTTATTATGACCTTTAGTGGGTGAATCAGGAAATTTGTGAGCTAAAATTTTTTTCTCATTTGAACTTTCATCAAAATTAACTTAATCTTATTTGCCAGAGTGTAGATTATAGTTCAGTTCACAAAGAACTTAGTAGTTGCAAACCTTCTAAGGGAGAGAGGGGAAAGAGGGAGAAGGAGGAAGAGAGAGAGAGAGAAAATAATTCAGGATACGTTATCATTTTTATTTTTATTTACCAGGAATTTTTGAGCCAATTTTTGGTCTCTATTTTAATTTAAAGCAGGGGGCTTCAGATCGATTAATAAAACTAGAAATGCGGAAAGTACATTGTAATAAAAAAAAAATAAAAATTTATCTCGAACATTTTTATTTAACCCCTACTCTCTTAGGTAAACAAAGTCCCTGGTATGGCGATCCATTCTTTAATTATAATAAATGTAAAAACTACAAGCACACCACCGCACATACATACAACTCAGCAATCAGAAACCGAACGGTTACAAAATTCAAATGGGAACCAGTGCCAGAAATTTATAAACGTTGCAACTTAAACTGCAAGAAAGTAAAGCCAAAAAATTGTTTTGTAGCCAAAAGTTTTTAAGAAAACTTACACATCAGAATTTTATTACTATTATGCTTACAGGTGCATATTCTATTTTAAAGAATCGCGATCTAAAAAACATTAATTTATTTTGAACTGGTATAATTTTTGATTACCTACAATATGTTGATAAACGGGGAACGATAGTTCCCTTATGATCACACCTACGTACTTGTTCATGCAAGCCCCTCTTCAAACTCGTTTTTTTTTTAGAACATCGAAATAATCTTAGACACTTTTCTGTTAAACGTTTTCATAGTTTCTTATAAATTTTACTTTTTATTGGTTGCGATATTCTGCCATGAAGGTATCGCTATGAACGTATGGAGATCGGTTACATAGTCTCTCATAGTGCCATCTCAGGTGCTCTATGCTTTACAGCACTTTCCTGTTGTGCATCTGTTTGAGAGAGAGAAAGGCACACACCAACTCACATGAATTTTGTCCATCCCGGCAGCTAAAATGTTTACACCAGTGCTGATATTTTAGGTTCAATCATCCTTTTTTCCGACTTTTTTGGTATTCAAAGTACTTTAGGCACTACCGAAAAATTTTAGGTATAATTGAATTGAGGAAACATGACTACTTAATTTTCTCCAATATATCGAAAAAAATTTTCATTTCAAAGCAATAATGACCACCAAAAATACTTTTATAGCAAAAAAAAAAAACAGTTACTGATCTTGCTCCGTTTTTTATAACTATCACATGACCGACTTTATCCGGGACAGTTTATTTACATTTTCAAACAAACCTATTAAAACTATAAAATTGTATTAACTTCATCTAAAAATGACTCCTTAAAGCACAGAAAATATTTACCCAGCCAAGTTTATTTCGTGGGGCTTCAAAA
Source organism: Toxonevra muliebris (assembly GCA_963691655.1). Classification (NCBI taxonomy): domain Eukaryota; kingdom Metazoa; phylum Arthropoda; class Insecta; order Diptera; family Pallopteridae; genus Toxonevra; species Toxonevra muliebris. The sequence continues at coordinate 76,840,736 of OY829329.1, forward strand.
AAATCTAGCGCAATATTGCCTTAATAAAATAGAAGTACAAAATAGCTAATGACCAATATTCCGCCGTGACCAACTTTGCCCCGATCTCGCTAAATTTGATAAAAAAAAATTTTGTGGAATAAAATAAATCTGTTCAGACACACTGAACTTCAATTTTTCGGAAGATATGTTCATCTTCTCAAAGAAAAAGTGAATATTTTCCTTTTTCATGGAAAGAATGTTTGATCAAACCTCAAATTTGATTGAAATTCTAAGCATCGCCCTAAATGAAAGCGTCAAACGGGCGAAAATGCTTATAAGTTTTAGTCAAAAGTGTTTGATTCAATACAACTGAACTAAAGGTTGTATTAAGGAAACCGATATTATTTGAATACTGTAATCAGAGGAAAGAAATTTGAAACAAAATGTACATTACTACAAAAATGTAAATGAGATTTTGACGTCAAAAATGAAATAATAAAAATTTGTCAACTGGTAAATTTTTGTTAAAGAAAGTGTAGAATAGTCATCACAAATCTGACTACTAGACGTCATAAGTTGCATAATTGAACCTTAAATTGTTTCTACTACTATCACAATATTTTCATAGTTTCATTTTTGGAAATAATTTAATTTGAAATAACTGCTAGATCATAAAAATTGTGTACTTGCATATGTGACTCAAATTAATTGCCAATTGCAGTTTGAGGCGGTAACGTTAAACAAAGCGCGAAAACAAGCCGCCTTAAATAAAGCGTGGAAAATTAACAGCCACAACAAAACACACAAAAAAAAGCAGTGAACGATTTTTCATTTATTTTTGTTTACCCTTTAACACGCGTATTAGTCAATTTCGAATAACCGACAACGAACAACAGCAACAATTTTCTTGCTTGGCACATTTTTTTTATCCTCTAAACACTTTAAACTTTATGTTGATTGCATTTGGCTTGTGCGCATACGCAGACACGCAGACAGAATCACATTCGTTTTAGCGTTCAAAGTAGATGGAAATATGTTTTCATTCATATCTCGTAGTGAAAATACTTAATTTTCTTGAAAGAAGTAAACTTTGAAAAATTAGATTGTCAAAAACTCCAATTTTGATTTAAAAATTTTTGAAAAGTCAATAGAGTCAAAACAAATAATAAAATAAATAAAAAACCTTAGCGTTGAGTAGTTGCTTAAAAAGTGCATAATTATTTTCTGTGTGTAAATTGGTTATAGACTTCATGAATCTGGTGAGAGTTTTCTGCATCTTTTTTATTTAGAAAGGTGAGTTTATTTTAAATGTTTATTAATTGCTATTTTTTGTTATTAATAATTTCATTCTAAATGTGTGAACTAATCAAAAATTGACAAATGCATAATTCACAAAAACCACGAATGCTTTCGATTTAATTCATAAGTGTGAATTTTCTTTTCGCAAAAGTTTTGATTTATACAAACTTTAAAAAAGTAAACTATAATTTTGCATGCGTGAAATTTGTAACAGCTGAACTTTATATTCAAGTGTTGATCCTTTTAACTTATACATACCTGTGTATGTAACGATAAACCAATTTGGTGCTCACTTATTACCTCCTAATCTACTCTACAAATTTAATGATTTTGGTGATTTTATAAAGCTATTGTGAAGTAGATTTAAAAAAATTCGAACTGCATATCAGTTCCTTTTTCATTACTGTATCTATTCACTTACATTTTTCATTAATTGACAGCCTAAAAGTATGCCACATTTAGATTTCGATGGCATGGTTAAGTTACATTATTTAGGTTATTAGTGATCACTTCCACTCGGAGATCAGTTGTCGTTCATTGTAAATCTCTTCATTCTGTCCTTTTTTCTACACTACCATGAACTTAATTCATATGATACAAAACTGACACCAGTTGGTATTCTTCGCAAGCATATCCCGTATCTTTTCCCCGGATATGTCTGCCGAAAAACTTTGCACTCAGTATCGTAACATCTGCCACGCATATCCGAACCATTTTGGGCCAGTTCCCTTCAATATCGCTATGTCCGGGAACCCTGCATAGGTTTGATCGTGTGGGGTAGTAGTGCATTTGGCGCTTTTGGCGTTTTGATACCGCCTTTGATTTTATAGCTGCCTAACTGTCCTTGAAGATTGTAATGTCCAACCGATGTCTAGTCGAGATGACTGGAGGGAAAGTAATCTTAAAGTAACATTATTTTTGGAATAAATTGTCAAAAAATATTTGTTCATATGTATGTGCTGTATAAGCTGAGTTGGAAAATTTTTTACAAATTCAAAGGAAACATAGCCAATATAAATATACGCGTTTGCTTTAAATTTTTGCATTCTATTTTTAAAAAATAATTTTTTAATGTTATGTGATAGTTTATTTGCAATCTGATTGCACTTGATTTTATTTATATTTACTTATTTGTTTTTTAAATTGTCAAAAGAGGGGAGAGTTCTGATTAGTCTATTGTGTATTATGATACTATGCTTAGAGCTATAGCCCATACTAAGATTCATTTGAGAGACTGTCTTACAACTAAACCTCTTGAGTTTTTCAATCAAAAACATGATAAGTCAATATTAATACTATTTACTTTAACCTACTATTACTTTAACCATAATAATTTCACGAAATTATAGAAAATACTTTCATTATTGTTGGTATATACAGTAGAGGTCAGAATAAAGAGAACAGCAATTCTAAACAAAGAGCTGTTTATCGAAAGTGATAGAGCATTAACGGATCCGAGGGAAGAGGAAGAACTGGGGAATATCCACCCCCACTCCCTCCCTTCAGCAAATACATACCTCACGCATTATGATCGTTGATAATTAATAAAAAAAAAACATTTGAAGGAACGAAACACCAAAATATTTTTGTATTTGCGAACTGTTCATTGATTCTGTTTTTTGAAACCAATATAAAATAAACAGGAAATCCTTTTTTTAAATATGAAATATTGCTTTTATGGTTTCAATGAACAAGGAACAACAATCGCAATTCGCAATTCTCTCTTCCCAGCGTGACTGTTGTGGCTCTAAAGGATCACTTTGACCCTTTTTGAGTTACCTAGATCCCTTGACCCACTTTTTTGAAATTATCTTAATTTGACAATTTTTTAAAGCATTAGCGTCTTTTGATCCTCCGCAACATTTTTTTATTAAAACAATTGAAGGCAATAAAAGGGGAACAAATATTTTCCCATGCTTTTTTATTTGTTACAAAAACTTCCAAAGTGGGTCATCTCAATTAATCTATCTTATTTTTTCAACAAAAGAAATTTTACTTATGCATATTTTACTGAACCGATTATCTTAAAATTTAGTACGCTCTTTCAGTACATAATTATCTAGTGCTTAATCGAAGGATTTTTTTATGCGAAATTACTTTTTATTTAAATGAAAAACCATCGTTGAGCATATACTTTATTTTTAATTATCCGATGAGTAACTCCTTTTAATGCTATTCAAAAGAGTACATTAAGCTAATCTTAACGATATATAAAATCCCAATTAATACTAAGGAATATCGGATTAAGAAATCATTATAAGCAGCTAAACGTCCTCTTTTAATTAATATATAAAAACTTACTCATTGAATAATTAAAAATAAAGTTACAGGCAAGTGCAAGTTTTACCTATCCAAAATGGGTTTTTTGGCCCTAAGCCCAGATTCTGAGCATACAGTTTTTTTCTGTTTGACTAGACCTACGACACGTGCAAACCTTGAAAAAATTATATTAAATTTTTTTTTTGGTCACACTGTGTAATTAGTAGATTACACAGGCCGACAGCCATTTTGGTGCAGGGTAGGCAACAGCTTTTCTAGAGATATTGCGAAAGCATACTTTTTTCGATATGCAAACATTCAAATTTATATATATTTTTTTGGAACCAAAAATTCTCCACCGAAAGTCATTTGTAATGTAGCTACAGGTTGTAACTGAACTGAAAAATCTTTAATTGTATACATTCATGAAATTATGTTACAAAAAAAAAATCAATTTTTTAGCCAAAATTCACCAATTTTCAAAATTTAAAGAGCTGTTACACAAACAGTTTTTTTCCAATCTAATTGTATCGGATGTATGTAAATGTAATCGGACAAAAATTGGCGAAACGCTGTTAACATCAGCCTTGCGTGCCAAAATTTGTAGTTACGGTCATTTCGATAAGGTATGTGTTGTCTTAAAACTGTATTAAATGAGCCTTTAGTTCCGCGCGAAACAATCATACTTTCACCTTTACACATAAAATTAGGCCTAATATAGCAATACGTCAAAGAGCTGGACAAAAATGTCAATGTTCTCAGTTCATTTGTCGAACGTTTTCTGGACTACGCTCTGAAAAACTGCGAGAAGGAATTTTCGATGGACCCCAAGTACGTTGCCTCATTAAACACTCATCTATGGCTCATGTTGAACAGCTTGCAGAGAAATTGTTTGTGGCAGCCACACAAAATTTCATTGAAAATAAGAAGGAGGATAACTATGTATAAATTCCTTATGAAATTCTACCAGATGGACATTTCTTTTCTGTTTTTATTATCTATTTTATTTTATTTTCATCAGTTATCCTAATGTTGCAGGACATAATACCCTAAGTATAATTAACCTTTAACTAGGGAGGTGAATTTTTTACATTTTAACTTTACTAAAAAAAAGGTTTTTTGATAATTATTTGTTCTTTGAAAACAATTGGCGAATTTTAGTTTAGTGATAGCAAACTACAGCTGGGGACTTATGCATAATACACAGAGGAGTATTTATATGAAAAACCTGGAAAAAAATCAGAACTAAAAAGTTAGTACCTGTGTAAAACAGATATGTATATCTCCGTAAAGAGCAATAAATTTGACGTTGTGTAATGGAAACATTTTACCGTTACAGATCTTATTTATTTATTTATTTAATAATTGGTTTTCATAGCGCAGGAAGATTTAAGTCCTATAATAGCACTAATAGTATAGTTGGTCAAGTTGCAATTGAGTTTGGAATTATAATACAAATATAGAATAAACCTAACACGATAGTGAATATAAATATGTATATAATAATTAAAGACGTTTGAACAAAAAAATTAAAACTTAGGACTTAGTAAAGGAAATCAAAAACGTGCACATAGGCAGACCACACACCTTCCGTAATTTCATCAAACTTCCGGCCAGCGGTAGGAATATTACAGAAAATATAGGGACTTGCAAATATACATGCGACATTAAAACTTAAAACTAGTGGAGACAAATTTTAGTTTTATCACAGAAAAATTTATTTATGATTTATTTAAATGCAAAACATCAAACATTTAATTATCACAGTTTGATAGGTGGCTCAAAAGTATGTATATTTTTAAACTGCATTGCGTTGCTAATTTGTTGAATAAAGCATTCCAAAGACGTATTGTATGGATATAAAATTGTCGCTCTGAAGTTAAACATCCGTATTTTGGGTGAATTACAATTAAACCACGATTTGGCCGCAAAAATGTCAGCCTGCCATATAAATACTTGGGTTCTTTGGTAAATATAATTTTATGTAAAAAGATTAATGATCTATAGTTTAATAGACACTAAAAATTGAGGTTAAAGAGTTGTTTTGAAAATGTAGAAACATGGTCGAATCTTCTTAGCCATATACATATCGAGTAATGTTGTTATAAAGGATATTTAGTTTGCGTTTGCTGACAGAGTCAGAGTTGGCGAAAATTTCACATCCTTATATTAGAGTTGGTATAAGGTAAGTCTTGACCAACAATAGACGAATTTTTTGTGTGGAGTAAAATATTGTGTGGTCCACAAGGAGCGGAGCATACCATATACTTTGCCACTGGCTATATTGATGTGATTTGTCCAGGTCAACGTACTATTGAAAGTAACTCCCAGATTTTTTGCTGTATTGACGACTTCAAGAAATGAGTTGTTTAGAGTTATTTTTTGTGTAATCAGAGGATCTTTATTACTTCACTCAAGAAAATCATTAAAAAGACAATTTCGACATGTAGATTATTAAAATAAAATAAAGATTGTTAAATATATAGAATAATGCAAAATTTATTAAACGAGTCATACGAATGCCAGAAGCAGAAATGACCGTAACTATCAATATTAGTAAGGGTGACTGTACCTAATATTCATATAATTTTTACGCTTAAAAATGTTATGTATTTTTTATTATTTTGAGTGTATTATTATAAATGCAAATATAAAATACTAAAAAAAAGTAATTTTCATTAGAACATATACTTCATTATAAATGTGGAGAGTAACTAAGAATCAATGGTTATTTACTTAAATCTATTCGAATAGAATAGAACTCCAGCAAAAAAAAAAAAGAATTATTTTGTAATTCTAAAACAACGTTCATACAATATGAAATTTTCAACAGTTTTTACTATATTGCTTATCTCGTCGGCAATGTTCCTGACAACGACAAGTGTCACATGGGATGGGCGTGTGCTTCGTAGCTGTACTAATGAATATAACCCAATATGTGGATCCAATCTTGTGACCTATTCTAATCCATGTTCTTTTACGGGTGCTCAGAGAAGGGCTAAACGTAAGGGACTCACATTGGAAATGCTTCATGCTGGAAGATGTTAAAAATTAGAATTTGTTTTACAAATAAAATTTGTGTCAAAAAAGTTTAAAGCATTTACTAAAAATAAATATAAAAAATGAATAAAATTAAAAGGTTTTGAGAAAAATATTTTTATTTTAATTGTTTGCTTACGTGATTTTAGATATATGTACTAAAAGGAGTGAAATTCAAATATGTAGATGCAAATTACATCAAAATATGTGTATATTCATATTGACGGATATAATCAAAAAAATTTAAATGAAAAGAAGAAAATACATGACTCATCCCATGCCATCCAAAGGATCCAGAGTTTTAAAATTTCCCAAAGGACTCCCAGAACAGTTTAGAGTTTACCTGTTCCGATTTTAGTGGCTTGATATTCACCTGACTATCTGCTAGGATTGCAATATTCTGTTCCAATATTTTAGCCTGAGGTTAGAGTAAGCATAATTAAATTAATTAAATTAATTACTCTTTATTTAATTTGACTACTGTATGAAAAGATGTTTATCTTATGTACTAATATTATTTTCCTTTCTAAATATTATTTTTCTTTCTAAAAATAAATAAATAAGCTTAAGGCTAGCGCATATCTAGATATGACTATCTAAACCCAGGACTTATACTATGAATCTAAGTTAGAGAGAAGACAAGAGACTAGGACAAGACTGATCCGACTGCACACAAGTTTTTGTGGTATTTAGAAATCCATAACAGTACAAATTTTGGTTTTCCAACTACTAAAATTTACCGTCGTTGCTATTTTAAAATACGTTTTAATATTGCGTTCTGAGGGAATCACTGCTACTAATAAACACTGCTGCTGCTGCAATTTATAGTAATTATGCTGGACTAGTTTGCTATGTAATAATATTCTCTTACTTTTTTTACTATCACAGTGATTAAAAGGATTTTCCAGCTAACAGCAGTTATTTCTGATTGTTCTGTTGGTTTTGCTACAGCTGTCCGTCTTCCAGATTGACATTTCTTTTCTTTTTTGATTATCTATTTTATTTTTATTTATTAAATATTATTTTTCTTTTATATATTATTACTAGCTGGGCTTCGCCCAGCTTCGCTGTCCGGTCCTGGCAAAGTAGGAGTAATACGAAAATTACAGCCAATTTATCCAATTTAGCCAATTGTTTGAAATTTTTTTGTGAAGTGAAAGCCTTAAAAAATCGAAAATTTTTTTTAAAAAAGTGAAGTGTTTTTATGAATTTTTCTGGTTTTATGTGCCAAAAAGGCAACTATCATTGCAATTAAAAAAAAAAATATCCTATAGACATCTTATGCACATCAGCTTTATAAAAAACAAAAAAAAAAAAAAATTAAATTTGGTCTAGTGACTTTTGAGCCAAATCTGAACTTACAATTTTCATAAAACCAATTTTATATATTAGTATAGATTTGAATTATTTAAAAGTCACCTTCTATGTTCGTAAAGAGCAATAAATTTGACATTTTGTAATGGAAAAATATTCCAGTTGCAGATTTTCTATAACCGTTAGCACTCGATTGAAGTCATATGTTCTCTGAATTTTATGTTAACTGACGTAGTTTCCATTAATTTCTTGAGCAAGTTGCAATTGTTAAATTGAAATAATTTGTGATGGATCGCATAATCAATTGAAAATTGAATATAAACCGAAGGTTTATCTAAATGGCAAGACGAATGTAATTGTTTGTCTACTATAAACACAATAAAATTGCATCGAATAAACATGACAATATTTTTTGCGATAGCCTGAGCCAACTTCTCCCAAGAAAATCATTAAAAGGACAATTTATTTGTGCAGATTGTTAAAATAAACTAAAGATTGTTAAATACATTTATAGAATAAATCAAAATTTATTGAATACGTTCGCAAAATTTATTGAACGAGTCATACAAATGCCAGAAGCGGAAATGACGGTAACTATCAATATTAGTAAGGGTGACTGTGCCTAATTTTCATATAATTTTTAGGCTTGAAAATGGCTAATTTGTTATTTCTTTATTTTATTATTTTGAGCGTATCATTATAAATGCAAATTTTAAATTAAAAAAAAAAAAATCGTTCGTTAGAGCGTACACTTTACACGAGGTTATTGCTGAGATTATAAATGTGGAATGTTACTATGAATCAATGGTTATTTACTTAAATCTATTCGAATAGAATACATAGTAAAACAATAGCAAAAAAAAATTTGTTTTTGTAATTATAAACCAACGTTAATACAATATGAAATTTGCAACAGTTTCTACTATATTGCTTATCTCGTTGGCAATGTTCCTCACAACGACAAGAGCCAAAGTGAATTTCCTGTGTATCTGTACTCGTGAACGTAACCCAGTATGTGGAGAAAATCGTTTGACCTATGCTAATACATGTTTATTTCGGTGTGCTCAGCGAGAAGCTAAAGCTCTTGGACTTACATTAGGCATGCTTCATACTGGTGAATGTTAAAAGTTAGAATTTGTTTTAAAAATTAAATTTGTGTCAAAAAAGTTTAAAACATTTACTAAAAATAAATATAAAAAATAAATAAGATTTAAAGTTTTTGAGAAAAATAATTTTATTTTAATTGTTTGCTGACGCAATTTTAGGCATATGCACTGAAAAAAGAGTGAAATTCAAATATGTAGAAGCAAGTTATATCAAAATATGTATATTCGAATTGACGGCTATAATCAAAAATTCGAATGAAAAGACGAAATTTCCTATATTCCTACATGGCATGGAATCCAAAGGATCCAGAGTTTTAAAGTTTCTCAAAGCACTCGCAGACCAGTTTAAAGTTAACCTGTTCCGATATAGTTATAGTTATAGATAATAGTTTAGCCTGAGATTAAAGTAAGCATAAGCGTATGGCTAGCGTGTACCTGGATATGACTTTCAAAAATCAGAATTTATACTATGAATCTAAATTAGAGAGGAGACAAGAGACTAGGACAAGACAGGTCCGACTGTACACAAGTTCTTGTGGTATTTAGTTTTACTCTGAAAACCTAGAAATCTATAGCAGTACAAATTTTGTTTTTCAACTAAATCTAATTTTTTATTTTTTACTAGCTATTCAAGTCGTCTTCGCGAACTTGTTCAGAAGAAACCAAACCTTCCAATATTTTTGCAAATAATACTTCCACATCAAATATTTATACCCTACCTTAAACGGTTTCTGAGATATCCTATAATAGAACTTCAAATTATATGACAGGTGCCGTTCCCCTTTTCCAAATTCACTTACATTTTATTTGCATGATTTCATTGTAAGGAAACTGAAATTCAATTTCTACGCAAATGTCAAGCTCTGATTCAGATACGGAAAAAATATCCATGCAACTTCGTTTTCTCAAAAACTTCGATTTCTGAAAAGCACCTAATGGTTGGAATTGTCTGAAGTAGAGGGATAGAGACTTAGATCCCCTTTGCATTGTATTTTTGGCCTAAATTTGCTGGCAACAGCAGATTGCTATTTTAACTTTACTTAACCTAACCTATTGCATTGTCAACTAAACCTCAGTACTGCACGTATTATACAGACTGGGGGGTAGTTAACTAAATAATCAATTTCATTACAAGTAAATAGGATATGATCTTCAACAGAATTAACGGATAAAAATTAAGGGCAATGCGTTCAACACCTTTAGAATTTAAAGATACAAAAGAATTACATATAAGCATTGCATGTTACACATTTTTACGTCACAAAATAATGCAAACTATTCGTCGCCCAAGAAATGATTTGGCGCTTGTGTGTACAAATTCATATACCTATACGCCAAATCAATTCTCAGGCGACGTATTGTTAATTCCATTTAATTTATGTATATCAAACGAAATAAATAAACACACCTTAGTGCAATGTATTTTAAATTAGTTAATTATTAACTATGCACTCAACTTCAACTAAAATAGTTGAAATGTAGTTGAAATTTTTTCAACTATTATTTAGTTGTAGTTGAAATAATTTCAACTACATTTCAACTATTTTAATTGTAGTTGAAATAATAGATTTTTTTTTTTATTAATTTTCTTAAAGTTCATGCTTTCGAAAATTTGTCTAGAAATTTTTAAGTTGATATGGTAAAAATTTATGAATCTTTGTGATTGCCAAAAAAAAATTTCTTCTAGACATTATAGTAAGATGAAAGATTAATATTCAAAGCAATTTAAACTACTTGATTGTGAAACGTTTTTTGCATTTCCTGTTAAGCTACCTTTTTGTTGATAACGATACTCTGCTGGGAAGGTATCGATATGAACCGTGACCAGTAGGCAAAAGGGTATTTATGTTTTCATGGTTGTCTAGCATTATAAATGGTTCAGAATTTTTTAAGTGGCACCACTTTTGTGACCTTCATTCAATTGAGGTTTTAAAAGGCACAAAACTAATATATATTTGTTTTTAATGTTACAGACAACACACAGGGATAAGCCCCTATAAACGCAGAGCATTGTATCAATTGGGAAAGGAAGATAGGTTAATGGAAGGAGGAAAGAGGGAAAGGTGTCTGTGAATGTTTGTTTTAAATTTTAAAAATTCATAACAATCAGAAAAAATATTTGCAGGGAGCCTGCATCCCACAATTTTAAGCCTATACTGGCCGAAGTCGATGCCGATCAATCGGTCAGAATCTATGATGAATTTTTAATAAATTTACTATAATTTTTGGTTAATAATATCAATACTATTCTCATAATTTTAATCGAAACTGTATGTCACAATATTAAACAATTTAGGCACAGGTTTATTAATGGGAATATTGTACAATAAGTACTTAAATGGATATGCCTTCAAATCTTGTTATTACTCAGAAATTATTTATGCTGCTTGTGGTAATATCAACAACAAGAACTGCTGCAACAGCTATAGCAACTACAGCATCTACAATTTGCATTGCACATTCAAACACGTTGTGATTATCTACAATTGCAGTGAATGCATTATTTGCTCAGCAGAATATTGCCTGAATTTATGTACATATGTATATGCAGAGCGTGTTTGTACTTTCTTGTTTGAAATTAAGTTCATTCGCAATTTAGATAGAAATCATTTATTATGTTTAAGAATTTAAGTATAAATATCGTTCATAAATATGTTTACTTTTTCATAGAAACTTATGTATATGCGCCTAAAAATATAACCAATTGAACAAAAAATTCATATAACATTTTTTTTTAAATTTAAATTTTGCGCTTTCATACTTAATTTATTAATCTGCAATTTTATTAAAAAACTCCATTTAAACAATTCACATAACCCAAAAATGTCCATCAACATGACAAACTAAAAGTGTTAAACTAATTATAAAAGTATAGAAAAAACTAGCTACAAAGAGTGCAAATGTTAAAAAAATATCCCACGCGCCACTGTCAAAATGGGTAATTAGTTTTGAGTTTTTGTCAATATTTTTTTTTTCTCTAATTTTGCAGCATTTTTCAAACTCAGCTGCAATTGAAAATAATATGAAATTATGAGTGGTCTAACTTCAACAAAAAATACTTTAAGCTCGATAGTTCAACTTCACTACGTAAGTTTTGTCTTTAGAATTCGGGCTGATGTATTTAAATTGGATGTGATGTGTGCACTTGGTAGCTTGAAAATGGTACTTAATGAAATTTGGAATATTTTTTACAAAAAAGAAAGGAATACAAAAATGAAAAACAAGCAACAAAAAGTTTGAAGGAAAAAATCAATTTTCTAATGTAAAATTGAACTTGTCAACAACAGAAAACTGAAATTTGATAGAATTTTTGTTTGAGATAATAAAGAAATATGCGAGTAGTGTAAAAGCAGATAAAACAAAGCATAAAAATCAAAAAGATTTACTATTATTGCGGTATTTGCGGTATGGTTGACAGCAATCTGCTTTTAATAACATGATATGCAGGTGAGCCGCTGAACGGTTACAATTTTCAAATGGAAGAAGCAAAAAAAGAAATAAAAGGATTTAAAATTGGCTTTTATATTTGTATTCTCTATTAGTTGCATAGATTGCAGCAATATTTCGTTTCTACTTACTACTAAGTATTAGCAAGGAACATTTGAAATATGCAATTTGATGTAAACTTCTCTAAATAATTTGTCTTTTACTTATTGGTAGTGCAAATTATAGTAAAAGTAAAAGTTATTGATCATGTACAAAAAAATTCTAATTGTAAAAATTTTTTAACACATCTGGACAAATTTAATTTCATGAAAAAATTAAATACTGTCGACGTTATCGTTAGTGTCGACTTTGATTTATATTCTGGTATTATTATTATGACGCATTACTTAGTCCATTGAGGGCCTCGTTCAAGCTTTTCGCGTTTCTTTGTGGCATTTATTCTATTCAAAACTATGTCAAATAGCTTGATGGTGTCAATGATGTCGACATAATATCGTGTATATTGAAATGCTACATATTTCCACTTATTAAACCTTATCGAACAATTAAAGTTAACTTACTTTGATTTTGATTTTATTATTTTTAATTTAATGCGCTTTTTCTGAGACTGTAAAAAGTTGTTTTATTCTTCTTTTAACACTCGGTTACGTAACACTTATATACACTTCACGCTCTGAACTCGAAAGGCCATGAAAAGTTTGCTTTCGTCATGACAAACAATACTTAAAGGACGCCAGTGAGATATAACTGAGAAAACGACACTGTCTCGACCCTGACAGCACCCCAACTGTGGCGACACTCCTCTACATGATAGCACATTAAATTGTGACAGAAATCACCGCGCTGGAGACTTTTGCCAAAAGTAAGAATCCCGATGTTTTCATCCTTTTTGATTCCTTGGATAAAATCGGGACAGTAGCAGATCCAGAGAAGTGGGCCTGCAGCTCCTCCCAAATATGTAATGCTGTTTTTAGATTTGATTTTATGACTTTCAGTCTGTTTTTTTTGTCTTGGACTGATTTTCAGGCTTCATTTTTGCTCTGAACTTTAGTCAGAATTTTGTCTGAATTTTTGGTCTAAATTTGGCTTCGTTTTGATCAGAATTTGGTTTAGAATTGGACCTGATTTTTGGTCTAAATTTTATTCTGATTTTTTATAGGAGTTTAGTCTGAATTTTACTTCAATTTGGTTAGAATTTAATTTAAAATTTGGTTTGATTTTTAATTTGAATTTTGATTTTTTTATGGTACAAATTTAGTTTAAATTCCGGTTTATTTTTTTATGTGAGTTTGGTTTCTTTTTATGCGATTTTTGGTTTAAAATTTAATCTGACTTTTGCTCTGTATTTTGGTTTAATTTTTGGTCTGATTTTTTAGCTCCGCATTTCAGTTTGGCTTCTGGTCTGAATTTTGGTCGGTATTTGGCGTATATTTAGTCTATATAGGATCTGAGTTCTAGTCTGACTTAGAGTTCTAAATTCGGTCAGCATTTGGTTGGCAACTTGGGCAGATTTGAGGTCTGAGTTTTGGTCTGATTTCGGTAAGAATTTTCGTTGTGCGCTGCCATTCTAAAAAAATTATCTACTTATTGACTAAAAAGTAGTGAGCAGAAGATTGTTTCGGTGCACAGTGTTTGTTTTCTGTTTTTTGAGGCTGGTAACACAATTATATTTTGAATTGTCGATTCCACTGCGGAGTGTTCGGCTTTATCGAATTTATGCATTTATCGAGGGCACCTGCTTTGATTTCAGTTTTTAGAACTTCAGTTGTTATCATTAAAATCTGAGCTTCCTAAGACTTGAAATGATGATACAACAAAATCACGGAAAACCAAAAATAATGCTTACCGCACGAACAACTTTATTACAACAATTATATTCATCCTCTTACTTATGCTCATTAAAGGTTGTGAAAAAAATTTACGCGCATATGTCGATTTCATTAACTTTGTTAGCTGGAAATTTTCTCAAATATTTCTTTCATACTCGGCAAAATTATCTCTTTACCTTGCCTTGACTTGTATTTTCCACAAATCCACAAAGCCAGCACACAGCACGTAAGCTTCATTTATGTCATGACATACGAGAAAATTCAAAGTAGAATTTCAGGCACAGACAAAAAAGTATTTGTGCGAAAACAAAAAAAAAAAAAACGCATAAAACAAAACGAGAAGCAAAAATCCTATTAAAGTGCTTAGTATTAAAAATGCGTGTATGCTGTATTCCCATCTCACTTCCTCCTTTTTCTGAGCATAGAGAACGACAACAAACATTTCACCTGTTAAGCTTCATCATCGCATGTTCGATAATGCGTACAAGTGTGTGTGTGTTTGTTTTGTGTCTGTATGTATAGAAGGATAAAAACTTGCGTGCTATAGCACAAAATATGCTTGGGTTCTTTCTTACTCCTGCTTTTACATTTATACCGTTTTCGCTATTTAGAACTCGTGGGTACTCAATTCAACACCCGTCTCCTATAAATATGCTTTATTTTTCAAACAGCAATAATGAAAATGTTAAGATTTAACGAGTTGCTTTTTTTGGACTTTTTCTTTTTTGTGTTGTATTATTTGCCCTTCCTTTTGTTTTCTGTTTGCAGTGGAAAATTATTCAATTAATGTGTATGCGGCAAACGTTTAAGATTAGAATTTATTGTGCGAATTTAATGTGTAAGAAAACAAGAGAATTTGCGTCAGCACACGCACTTGGCTTCGTTTTATTTTGTATGTGTTAAATTGTGTTGAGTTGAGTTGACTTGACTCACTGCTGTGGCGCAACAGTTCATTTAAATTTTATATTGTATAAACACCTAAAAATATGCCAAGTATTTTTGATTTTACTTAAATAAATTGTTACATTTTTAGTTTAGCGAATAATTTCATTTAAAAGCATATCAAACGCCTTTCTTTTTTTTTACAAAAATTAGTTTAATTTTTTTGTAAAATTTTTTTAACAATTTTCTTCTTTATCATCTTTTCATTTCAGGTAAGCTCATTAATTTCTTTTCAACTTGAAGGTAAGCGTATCCTTTTTTTTTTTTTTGTTCCTTGCTGTAAATTTTTTCAATCAAAGTTAAAAATGAACGGCAAGAAAAAAGTAAAATAAAGCCAAAGCAACTTGAAATCCTAAAAAAAAAAAAACAGAACGTAAATTTACGCAGGTATGCCACATTAATATTAATTCTTTTCACCATTGCCCCATATTTTTTTTTTTTATCATCGTACGTATATACAACTTTAAGATATAGCGCGCCTAAAATTATGTATGCTAAAACTTTTATATGTATACATAATATGCCCTCACAATTACTGGAACATGGGAGCATTTATTCAAACACACTCTTCACGCCTAACGTCTCTTGTAACTTTTTGTAGTGGGTTGCTTTATTGTTGGTTATATACATAATATTTCATAGGCTCGTTTATGTATATGGATAAAATTTATATTTAGCAATGTAATGTCAGAAACAAAACAACAACAAAAATTATTCAACCTGTTGACTGCTTTTGCAGCAATGGCTTCATACTTTTACTACTGCTGTGACCATTTGCGGCACCTAAAAGCAAACAACAAACGTTAAAAATGCTTTTTTTCGTATATACTAGTTATTTGAAATAATTTTGAGATTATAATGATAAGAGTATTTTGAGTGCAGGAGGCTATACTAATTCTAACAGTAACGCTTTTCTCTCAGTTGTGCATTGCAGAAATGTCTGCAAAAATTGCTATTGCTGTAATATTAACATGTAGAAGTCGAGCTTTTATTTTATTTAGTATTTAAAAGCTCATTTTGATGCGAGCTTTGCTGTTTTTCTTTGAGTTATCTTAGCTCAGATTACCACCATTATATCTAATTACACTATTCGACAAAAACTAACTTTTTTAAAAATAACGGAGTAATATCTGATTAATGTTTATCATTTTTTTTGGCTATTTTGGTAAAATTGAAAAGTTGGTTAGTTTAACATCAAAGGTAGTTGGAGCGACTTATAATTAAATTATTTTTCACAAAATTTAGTTGAAATATTTTAAAATATTTAAAAAATTTATATTTATATTTAATCTGGTGTTTAGTGACCTATAGTAAAATTTTATGAAAAAATTTTATTTTTGATTTTGAGTCAGTTTTTTCATATTTCAGTTTTCTAAAATTTTTGTTCGAATGTATTTACAATTATTGTACACACCAATGTGCAAGATCAAGGAAGAATTGAATTTTTTATACCGCCATCTATAGACTATAGAGAAGATTTTTTGAGTCAAGAACTCCAATTTTGGACTCTTTTTGATCTAAAAAATATTTCAAAAAGGGCTCCGCAGCAAAAGCTAGAAGAATTAATTAATATTTCTTTGCACTGAAGTGCTATCTATGGACCAACCTATTGTGTAAACTAATTTACCAATTGTGTGAACTTTTTAAAAAAAATTGTACCACACATTTTGTATTTATCCCCTCTTCTCAAAAAACGCTGAAGTGACATGCAGGGAGTCTGCAAAAGTCTCCTGTATATCAGTCCAGTTTAGCGTATATACGTTTCTACGTTTCTAGCAGGTGTGGGAAATAAACAGATGAATCTGAAATCAAATCTTAAGACAGACTAAGTAAAGTTTAGGTTTCTGTAATTGCTAAAATTTTTCTATAGATCGCTAAAAATTACTAAAATTACCATGAATTGCTAACATTTCTATAAATCATAAAAATTTCTGTAAATTGTTATAAATTTGTGAATTGGTAAAATACATATTCTAGAATTCACTAAAAACTTTTGAGAGTTACTAAAACTTTCTATAAATAGGTGAAAAAAATTCTATAAATTACCAAAAATGTATTACTAATACTACTATTATGGCTGTTGTGCCTCTGGAAAGCCAAGGCTAAAAATGTAGATAATGTCTAAAGTTCTGAAAAATTATCTAAAAAATCCATAAATGGTATAAATTTTATTTATATATTCTTGTGTTTCAAAGGAGAAGCAAAGGGTCACAAAAGATTCTATAAAATTAGTCGGAAAAACTATTTACAAACCGCTAAAAGAATATAAAAATCTCTGAAAAATTCATTTTACTCTTTCACTATTTTGATGTCATATAGTATCATTCACTTTAATCTGGCATAAAATAGCTGGGATACAAATTTTACTATTATCATTATATATATTCGGTTCTGTTAAGTTTCTTTCACGGTTTTGGATTGCCGAATATTTGAAATTTCGTACTTATTCTATTTTTTTTAAAGATTTTGTCTCTGAAGCTAAATCAAAAAGCTATGTGCAAAAATTTATTATCGAAACTGGTTCCATTTTCTTGGTAAAAAAGTTAGTAATTTATTGCTAAGTGGAAATATTACTTTGCAAGTATGTTCGCAAAAGATAAGAGAATATAAAAATCCAAAAGTTTTAGGGAGAGTGTTAACCTGTTTTTGTCAATAGCTTTAAAAGCATAATTTTTCAAACTTTAATAAAAGACAAACAAGGATACACATGAGTGTGAAACTATTTTATGTCTGTCGTAGAAGTCATAAGTAATTAAGAATTTCATGCAAAATTTATCTATCGACCCCAATTAAAAAGATGTGCTTAAAGGGTTAACCTCTAAAACTTGGTACAAACCAATAAAATTCTTTACAAATTTCTTAAAATTTTCAAAAAATTACTTGAAGATTCTATAAATTATTAAATATATAAATATAATAATAAAAATTATTACTATCGCAAAAATTTTTAGAAATTTACAAGAAAACATTTATAAATCGTTAAAACTTTTTATAGATCGCGAAAAGTTTACATTATATTAGAATTTTTCCATTTTGGAATATAAGGCGACGATAAATTTCTTTCATTTCCTTCTAACTATGTTCGGCGTTGGAAAGTTTAATCCATGTTTTACCATAAAACACTACTTCTGCTAATACTAGTGATTACTAAGTTTTTGATGGCCTCTCAAGTCTACATTGAGCCATGAAGATTCCATTAGAAGAAATTTCTTAAAAGATATTTTCCTCAATGTTTGATCTATATGTAATTACCACTTTTTCTTTCGCATTCGCGTTCAAAGGATCACAAAAGATTCTATAAATATAATATAAAAAAATTCTGAACTGACCTTTTTTTTGGTTAGTTGTTTCCTTGGAAGGTTTGAAAAGGGTCGTCAAAATAGAGAAGGACTTAAAGGAGCTTAAGGTTAGGTTAAAGGTTTTATTGACGTGATTTTTTGTGTGGCAAGTTCCGTCCCGATCTCAATCTTTAATATTAACAGAGAATAAAGTAACAAAATTTCACCGCTCAAAGTATCTATGGTTAAGCGTATAATTTGGTTTGTTGTACAGTGTATTTATCAGTGCTTTAGATAAATGGATACACGTTATAGTATCTAAAGTTTAAAAGCTTTTTCGAAAGCTTTTATGTTAAGAATTTTATTTGAAAAGTTTTACATTAAATACGTTTCTATGAAGAAGTTCCATAGTTAACAGTGTAGACAAAAATGAGCTGCCCAAGATTTAAAATAGCAGGAAAACTTTTTCATACACGCTGAGTTGGGGTTGTTTGTTGACAAATAAGTGATAGCGTGCAAAAAGAAAAAAAAGCGCGCCGATAATAAACAGCTGCTATGATGCTGAAAATAAATTAATTAATTTGTTTATATAATTGTTTATTTAATTAATTTTTTTTTGTTTTTTGTATTAATTAATGATTCAACTATGTTTTGCTCTTTGTTTCTTTTATTTATTTTTTTTTTTGGTAAACAAAACAAGTTTTCGCTCTCTTTTCTTTCAAAATCACTGCCTGATTCTTATAAATAAACAATTATTCGCTCTCTACGGTTCGTTTGCTCTCTCTCGTTTTCTCTGTTGTGCACAATTCTCTCAATTATGCTGCGATTTCTGCTTACATTTTTCTGTTATCTATCTCTGCATGTCTGCTCCCTGTCTGCTATTACAACACCAACCAGCAGCAGAGCAGAAAGAACACACTTGCCTGCCTTGACTGCTGCTTTGACTTCTCATCGTTGTTGCATAGTATTTGGTTGAAAAAAAAAACGCAAAAGTAAAACGTGAAACAAAATCTTTTGCTGCCTGCCACACAGTGTATGTCAGTCAAGTAGTAGAGGTACACAGGTCGTTGAGGTTCATACGAGAACTGAACGAAACTGAAAATAAAACGGCGGCAACGGCAGTGACGGTAATGCTTGCATGTGCCCTCCTCACATACAAGATTCGAGATACAATTTTGTGCAGCAGCAACACAAAGCAAGCAGATTTTCTGTGTGTTTCTCGCAACTCTGTGTGCGTTTGTTTTCTCCTTTACGGAGACGGACAATTCTGTGTATTTTGTATTTTGCTACGCATTTTTGTTGCGATTTTTTTTTATTTTTGCTTTTGCTTTACTAACACACAAACGGTGACAACAGCAGCAGCAAAAATCCAGTTTATCCCAAGAAGGCAGCATGTGCGGACGTCAGTTAATTCGTCGTACGCTTAGCGTTCAGTATCTAAACAAAAATAATAACAACAAAAATAACAGCAGCAATATCGTTATCAACATCAAGTGTATCTCGGCAAAAACTATCGGTGCGGTGCGTGTATGAATTTTATTAACTGATGCTGTTGTTTGTTGTTGTCGCAATCGTCGTCGGTTAAGGCGGCATATGTTTAAAAAAAAGATCAAGCTAAAGAAAATTATTCGCATGCATTTCCGTGCCAATTTTCGAACGGATTTTTATCAAGTTTACGCGCTTATAACTGCTGCTGATCACTGATCACAGTTGCGATCTCATTTGATCACAGTTTTTCTTTTTTGCTACTTTTGCAATACCGTCGTTGTGTTAAAACTAAAACTCTTTTGACTCTCACATCTGTGCGTGTGTTAAAAATTATAATCGCGTAACAAGTGTGAATTTTTAAACCAAATACTAAATGCAAAATATTAACAGAAAATATTAAAAAAGGTATAAAAAAATTTATACAAAAAAAATATTAAAAAAAAAAAAAAATATTAAGAAAATCTATAAAAACAAAATTATATTAAAGAAAAATAAATAAAAAGAATATAAAAAATAAAAATATTATTTTGCATTTCGCGTAAACTGGTGCTGAATGTAATTGGCACTACAATATATCATTGTTACAAATATCTACAAAAAGTAAAATAAAAGTGTGAATAATATTAAATTTAATTGCATTCAATTAAAAACCAAACACGCCCTTCAATTTATTTAATCTCTCTGCTTTTGAAACAAATCAAAGTTTCGTTTTTTGTTTTCTCATAATTGTTTACTTCTTAGACTTTGATTTTTTTTCTTTATCTATTTCCTTTTTTAATTTTTTCTTATTATCTTTCAAAATATTTAAACAATTGCAATATGCAGCACGCCTTCTTTTTTCAGTTATGCTTGAATCATATTTTTATTAGCATTTATTAAATTTTTTCTTTTTTATTTATCTATTTTTTTTTATATATTTTATTTACTGTGACTATATTCTTATCTCTCAAACAATTGCGTGCAAGATTTATGTGTGAATTTTTTCTTCAGTGTCATTTTAAATATAATATTTTTTTTATATAGATACAATAGTTATGAGTCAGATTAAAAATAAATGCAAATAAAATTTTAATTATTTTTGGAATGGAAAAAAAACTAAAGTTTAATAACATTTGTAATTTGTCTGGTTTTAATTTAGTTTTTTTTTTTTCTTCAGGTTTAAATAGATAAACTCAAAAGTCAAATATATAAAAATGTTATAAAAAACTTACAAATAAAAGTTAATCTTGTTTTTGTTATTCTTAAAATACTAAATAATTTTTACCGCAAAAAAAGGTTGCGGTTTTAAGAATATTTTATCAGTAAAAGCTTCATTCAGCAAGAGTTCAACTATGAATTATTTAATAAGAAAAAAATGTGTGGTATTTGTGGTTGAATTTTTGTTTCGAAGAATTATGTGATAATTATGATTATTTTTTAAAAGATAAAATTAAAATTTAGTTTCAGTTTTTTGTTGATACCACACAGCAATCAATGAAAGTTTTGATATATTCTTTCTATATTGATCTTTCTTTCAGATTTTCTAATGGCATACTTTTAGGTAACAAAATTATTTTTATTTTGTTTTTATTGAAATTGGGAAATATAAAGTTTTAAACAAGCATAGTGAGGTCCCCTCATTACAGATCCACATATATGTAAGTCTTCTGCGCTCTATTTATTTTCAATTTATTGCATACTTTTAGGTATACAAAAAATTAATTATATGGTACTTTCACCGAAAAACAATAACTTAGATATCTATAAACCAACGTGTATCCTACTAAATTAACTTGTCTACAAATCTACAAGACCTATTCATTTAAGTTTTGACTAAAGTTCATTGGAATCCAATTTTTCAACGTTATTACAAGCTATTGATTAAGGTATTGCAATTATAGTTTTTATGACCTTTGTATAGAAAATGAAAAATTCAAGATATCTGTGAAATACAGTAAAATTGTTTGAGGTAGCAAGCCTTATTTCTTAAAGCTCTGCCTTATTTCTCAAGGTAGGCATGCCTTTTACTTGATTTCTTTAGTTAAAACAAGATTTCTGCACATATTACTGCTTTATTAACAATGAAAATTTGTTTTTCATCTAATTAACTTGTCCATATGTGAGGAAGTTCATTCATGCTAAAATTTGTGAGATAGCCCTCTGCCTCACAGCTACACTTGAAATTATTTTCAATTAAATTTATTACAAATTTATTATATACTTTTAGGTACAGAATAATTATCAAAAAATAATGTTTTTTATTAAAATCGGTGAATTCAAATATATGTGTGCCACTGTATTCTCTATATAATTAACTTTGCATTGTATTCATAACAAGCGTAGTAAATCTTTCAATTAAACCTTGATTTAGGTTGAATGCAATTTATGTCAGGCTAATTGCATACTTCTAGACATAAAAATAAGTATTTGAAAATTCAAATATCTGAAAGTTAATGTAACATTAACACTACTTTCATTTATCAAAATGTGCTTTTAATTTCCGAAGATTTATTTGTCGAGAAACGAAGTAATCATTTTCTTTAAAGTTTCTACTGATATTTTCAATTCAATTTACTTCCAGCTTACTGCACATTTCTTAGCA
Source organism: Toxonevra muliebris (assembly GCA_963691655.1). NCBI lineage: Eukaryota > Metazoa > Arthropoda > Insecta > Diptera > Pallopteridae > Toxonevra > Toxonevra muliebris. Next base: position 76,863,279 of record OY829329.1, read on the forward strand.
TCAAAATAATTTTTTTTATAGTCGTTTTATTAAAATCAAAAGCATTTTACACCAATTTTTCAAGAAGTAAGGTAAACCTTTTTATTAAAGATCCATATAAAGCTCGTTAAAATTCAGTTTATATCGTGCTCGTTGAATGCTTTTAGGCATACAAATAATTATTCGTTTGATATTTTTATTGAAAATTTAAAATTCAAAATGGGTTTATCACATTAATAATACATTAGTTTAATTCATTAAAGTACTCACTGCACACTTTTGAGGAAAAACATAATTGGTTTAATAGTATTCATATTCAAATGAGCAATACAGATATCTATGACACAACATATATCTTTTTAATGTTACGTTAACTTATCAAGAAGTGGATTGGATCTGGTAGTTAAAGTTTCAGCTGTAATTTGTTTCAAGTTTGTTACATATTTTTAGTCACAAAAATAATAGTTTGAATTATATTTTTATTGAAATTAGGACTTCTCATATCTGCAAAACCAAGTAAAGCTCTTTAACGTTACACTAATATACCAAGTTGTAAGTTAGCCGCCTTTCTAAGTGTATCACTTGAAAGCCGTTTCATTCCATTTTGTCTTGAATTCATTGCATACTTTTAGGTATAAAAATAATTATTTTTATGGTGCTATTGTTTATAGCAATTGATATCTCATTCAACCCTAGACCTCCCAAGTTAGCGTCATTAAAGTTTTGTGACTTTAAATTTTTTTATGCCTAGTACGACTCTCCATAACTTTCAGAATTCTATCAGAACAATAAAATGGAAATTAGATATATATATTCGAATTTTTTATTTCAAATTTAGAAACATTGAATATTTCGCCGAGGCTTAGGATTAAAATTCCACCAGAAATTCGTTTCTATTCAAGTTACTTCAAGCTTATTGCATACTTTTAGGTGTTTTTATTGAAAATGATACAAGGTATGCAGATATCAGGCATCAGTTAAGCTTTGTGTCATTAAATTTAACTAACTAATTTAAAATTGAAGTAGAAATTTCCAAATTTAAGTAAAATGTTGTTCTTATTTTGTGTTCACTTGCCGCATATTAAAGACTTAGTTTTAAATGCGAACATTCATTAAATATAACATTGCATTAAAATATTGCGAGAATTATTATTTCATAAAAATTTTGAATGGTGTTTCGAAAGAGATGAAATCTTCCATTATAAGAATAACCCAACGATTAACAAAAAAATGTTTCTACGACTAACACAAATTGCAAGTAGAAAATAAAACACTGGTGAGACAATATAGAATTCATCTACCACACCACTATCTTTAGGTACTTTTCAAATTCATTTCAACGATAAAGCAGTTCGGAAAGTGAATAATTAATAATAAAATTTTCGTTTGGGTATTATAAACGATTAAAAATTACCTTATTGGTATTTTTCCACTTTGAGTTAAGACTTCTCGAAATCATGAAGTGACTGTCATATTCAAATAATCTTTTAAAATCTTAAATTTTGAAGACTGTGTAATTGGTAAATGAAAGTGCAATATTTTTTTCCATTAGAGCTCTAAACTTCGCAATAAAAATTCGACATAAAAGCATATTATTTAATTTATTTCAATTTAATATTACATAATATTTTTCAAACTTCATAATTATTCAGAAATTATTTTCTTTGAAATCCTAAAACTACCAACACTTCCACATATCCAGCTTCTATGGCGTTTTATACAGAAATTACTCAGCTTCATTAGTTTTTCATACGGAAACGACTCATGCTTTAAAATAATGCATGATTTGGTTGGTTAAGTAATTGAAGTAGAGAAAGAAGTAAATGAATATGCAAAAGTCCACGAATATTTTACGCACAGGGCTTCCTTGCATCATACTTTTGCTTAGTCAACAACAATTTGAATTTATACATGCATAATAAGTTTGTTTCACAGATGAAGAGTAAGCTTCTACCCTTTTTCCACTTTAAGCATTTTAGGGAACAAATATATGTACATATGTACAATTTAAAGTATAAAGCTAAAACCAAAAAGCATTTTTTGTTTCTCATGAGATTCATAAATACATGAATTATTACTACTTTTAGTGTTAATCTAAACATATTAAAATATTCTTTAAAAATATGTTCAAATTTTAACTTTATACAAAGTTTTGTGCCAGAATAAATAAAACAGTTCACTATATTCACAACACATACATATGCATTTATATATTTATGAACCTTTTACAAAACCAGACACACAAACATATACACACACAGAAACATATATTCCTTTAAAAAAAATATTATATATATCCTTTAATATTTGTACTTTCATCTTTTTACCCCTTGGGGTTTGGAAAACCACACTTTGTGATGCGACGCTGTGCTAAAAATGTGTGTGTGCGTGCTGCCTTTTAAATTCACTACCAAATTTTAGGCCTTATTTTTGGTTGATTTACACTTTAAATCATTTAAAAGTTATAGTAGATTTAAGATTTTTTATTTTATTTTGTTGGTTGGTTGATTCAATATTCCAACGCTACTTTTTACTTCTTTCTCTATACTTTCTGCGTGTAAACCACAAATATTACTTTACTATTACATTATTAGATTTTTGCTTTGCTCGTTTGTGTTGATAAATAAACCACAAGGAATTGATTGTGATAAGCTTATAGCAGCTAGCTATGTATGTAAGTGCCAACATAAAATATTTTTGTTTTATCATAACCACCGCTTACTCGCTTAATTGCGGTATACATACTTACTGCTAGTAATTTGATTGTGAAAATGTCAAATAAATCGATTATCCATTATCATCAAGCCATAACAAAAGCAACAAGAAAATAAAAAAACAAGAAACCAGAAGATAAGCTTGCTTTTGTTTTGCTTATTATTATTATTGTCGCGGTTGATGTTATTGTTGTTGTTGTTGTGATTATTGGCTTTATTATGACTGAAATTTTATGCATATAACGCAGCTGAGGTCACACACAGCTACATAGATACATACGTGGGGATACTGATGTTAGTATGTGTGTATCATATTTACGTTTATTTCTATATTGATAAATAAATATGTATAAATAAAATTTACATGTAACTCACTCATACAAACGTATGTAAATGTATGAAAAATGATTGCTGTCAAACTGTTCGTTGTAAACAAAAAACAAACTGCAAAACTAAATACTTAAATGCATACATTCAAAATTGTGTAAGATAGCAGAAAAAATCAACAACAAGTCAGACAAACGAACAGACAGATAAATACTTAGATTTACTGTTCAATTATAGAAGTAGAGAGGTACACTGCAAGCTAAAATATAAGAGGGAAAAATCTAGAAAATTATTGTAACCAAGCATTTTAGGCTCAGTAGTTTAAGGCGATGTGCAAGTCGTCCAGCTCTGTTTCACAAAGTGTCAACTAAGATCACTTTCTTCAAAAAAAATCAAAATCAAAAAATAAAAATTTTATTCTTCCCTCTTCTCGTTTTTTTTTTCTTTGGTTTTTGTTTTTGAGCTTTCAATGAATTTCCTCAGAAATTAAGCGGTTTCATTCATAAATAAACAATAAAATGAGCACATTTGTTTTTGTTTATAAAAATCTTTATTTTTTCTTCATAGTTTTTATAAATCAACAACATTTTCATAGAACTAATACTTGCTCACAAACACATATACATACATACGTAGAAACCGAATAAAGTGATCAAAGAACGCTCACTCAAAACCGGACGCACACGTCGCATGAGCGATTTGCGTTTAATTTGTGAGAAAATAAAAAGTAGTCAAAAAAAGTAAAATAAATACAAACCAAATAAATTTAAAATTCATGTGGTATGGCAGAAAAGCAAAAGACTAAAGCAAATCAATGACAAAAACAAAAACCAAAAAAGTTTTAAAATCATTTCAAAAATGATTTAAAGCAAAGAAACAAACTATTGAGGTATTTGCAGTTAGCTAGCGTTGCAACGGTGCATCATCATCAGCAGCAGCATCTATCATTCAAGAAAACGAGAAATACTTAAAATAAAATAACGAAAAACAAAAATCTGCAATAAAAACAAAACTGTTTGCGACGTTTTGTATTTTCAGTTCCCTCGCTCATTTTCGTTTCTATTTACTATTTCTTACTTTGTTTTAATTGCTCGCATGTGCCTGCCATTTACAAAAAAAAGTGAGCTAATGCGCGAAAATTTAAAATGCTTTGCTTTTACCATATAAATGCAGGCAGTCAGGCAAGTAGTGACAGTGACGCTCTTTCCAAATTTGTGTGCTTGCTTAGCGCTTAGTTTAGTGATGCTCAAGTATCAGCAGAATAGTTGCAGCATACCGTCATATACTTGCAATCACATTCACACACACTGTAAAGAAAAATGCAATAAAATTACAAACAGCCTATTTGCCAAACCGTCACCAACGTTGAGCAGTTTTGTCAATGATTTAGTGTTTGAGTGCAAAATTATTTATTAATTTGTTTTTTTTTTTTTTTTTTTTTTTTGATACAGCAACGAATTTTCTGAAAAAAAAATGCAATATTAAGATGCGTAATTATGGAATGCGTGCTAAACGATATTGGTACTTAACAAAGTGATATTTTTTTTTTAATTTTTTCCAGCTAAAGCCATATTAGTTGCCATGGCTGTAGTTGTAATTGCCGATTGCATACCGCAGGTACTTACAGTGCATTGCAAAGTAGTAGAACTAGCTATAAATCTTAAACTAAATTTAGCAATTCTCATTGAATCGATACATATCAAAACCACAAAGGAAAGTTTTTGGCTTTACAGATATTTCTCCGATTTAAGAATACTTTAAAAAACAAATCTAAGTCAACCTAAATATACTGGAAAAGTCGAAAAAAGTAGGTATATAAAAATCGAAGATTTTTTAAAAATTGCTAATGTCTTCGTATGCGTGCAGATTAAATTTACCTAAGTCACTCTAAGCCCATCGCATTACGTACTTCTACTGTGTCTTGGAAGTTATATATTTCTCCGATTTAAGAATACTTTAAAAAACAAATCTAAGTCAACCTAAATATACTGGAAAAGTCGAAAAAAGTAGGTATATAAAAATCGAAGATTTTTTAAAAATTGCTAACGTCTTCGTATGCGTGCAGATTAAATTTACCTAAGTCACTCTAAGCCCATCGCATTACGTACTTCTACTGTGTCTTGGAAGTTTTCAGAATTAATAAAAATTTGTTTTGTGGAATTTTATCAAAATATCTGGACTTACCAGAAGCTATTTTCTTTAATTATATTAAAACTTTTCAAATCCAATGATAAACCAGGTTTATTTTAATTTTAGCTTAGCTATACATTATTTTTTCTTCTCGAAATGTTTCCAAGAATTATTTGCTAAATATTATTAACACTTACCGACAAGACATGACTCGACTAAAAGTGACACCCTTACTAGAACGCCTCTTCGATGATTTCGTGATATTGTAGCAGTTCCAATTAATTTCATATTATTTCAAAATTCAATTTATATCGTATTTTCTGTGTTGAACAATCCTTGGTTCAAGTGCTGCTGTCAAGTCGCAAATGTTGCTGAGTCGTGTTATGGGAACAATCGTCATAGACTGTAGTAGAGATCGTGCCATGTCGGTCAGTACGAATCCATGCATTAATTTTTTTGTTAGAAGATTCATCTTACTGAAAATTAGGCTCGTAACTAAGTTTAAATTCATAGCACCCTTTCAAAGCAATAAACTAAAAAAAAAAAAAAATTTTAGACTGGAAAACAAAAATCATTTTCGATTACATAGATTAATTTTCAACTCACTCCATTGCTTTCGAACACACTATATACGCTATACTATATTCATAGTGTTTTTGTTGCTATTCGTTGCAATTGTTGCTGTTTCTGGCTAGTTACTCACTCACTCACTTTTTCTTCTTCGCCAACTTTTTGTTCATCTCTCTGATCCCCCCTGCTCGGTATCTTTCTGTCTTCTACTTTGTCTACTTCTTTGTCCCCTACTCTGTCACCTTTACTCTTTCCCTTGCTTGCTCTCTTGGTTTCTCAATGGAATTTCTAACTGAATTTCAATCTGTTCATATTTCTTTTGCTCTTTTAATGAATTTTTATATGATTTTTTCAGTGATTTTCATTGCAATTTTTTTGTGTGTGGTTTAATCGCCGCCTTTTTTTTTTTTTGGTCTATGAATACAAATGTTTATTTTTTTAAACTGACGTTTTTGCTGTTTTTGCTGCTGCAAATTATAAACACGTTCCAAAATGTTCACTTTTTTTTTGGTTTAATTTTGTTGGTATTTTATTTAATTTTTTTATCCAAAGTGTGTGTGCGTGCGTTTCGTGTGTGGCGCTTTTCCTTAAAATTTTCAATTGTTTTTTTTCCCCTTGCTGTTAATTTGTTTATTTTTACATTTGTAGTTTACGATTATTTTGTATATTTTTTTATTGTTTATTTAATGTATTTATTTTTGGTTTTCTTTACCAAAAAAAAAAAAAACAGAATTCTGAATGGATTTTAAAATTAATTGAAATTGTATTTAAAACAATTTGAAACTTTTTAAAAAACAAAACACAAATTGAATTGAACCCAAAATTAATTAGAATTGTATTTAAAATATTTCTTAAAACAATTTGTTTGTATATACTATGAAAATTGGTTAGTTTTGTTGTTCATTGTAAAATAAAATCAAGCTGAAAAGATTTTTCCCCAGTAGTAGAATTTAGTAGGCCTCTTTGAAGTAGTAATAATATTTAAAGAGTTAGAAAGTAAGAAAAACTCATAAAAAAATACTAAAAAAATTAATACTATTTCTAGCCCATTTCAGTAGTGTTTGTTATTAAAATTAGTCGATTAGAATTGATTCAAAAATAATAAAAAGTGGTTTATATTAATTAAAATTAGAAATTGAATAAAATTAATTGAGATAGAACCATACTGATTAATATTTATTAAAATTGATTTAAATTTTATTGATATTGGGTACTACAAATGATTGATAATACTATGCTGCAAAAAAAAAACAAATATTCTATAAGAATTCAGCTTACATGGTTAGTTTGGCAATCAAAATTAATATATTTCTCCATTTACCAAATTTTTTCCTGACTTCGAGTTTTTTTTAGGGCCACTGTGCACTTATTTTAGTTTTCTTACTTGATCATGCAAATAGATAATGATTAATCGTTTAACCAAGAATTTTGATAAATCAAAATTCCGATTAATCAATCATTCGATTAATCAGGATATTGATTAATTAAACTAATTTTCATTTCTTCATTTCCATTGATTTTTAATTTAATTTGGAAAATGTTCGAATATTTTGTTCGAATAAATCTTTTTATTCAAATGCAATTTTATATAATCAAAGTCGCAAAAAATTGAGTAATTGATTGAAAAAAAAAAAAAAAAAAAACATTTAAATTTTTTTAAAATTGATCAAAATTAACTAATAGTGGTAGAATGATTTAAATTTTGATTACAATTTGAAATTTTTAAAAATTGATTAAAATCAAAAATTTTACTTAGCTAAATAAAAATGTTATAAACTTGTTAACCTTTTACCAAAATATTTCCAGTCTGCATAATACATCCAATTGTGTTTTTTTTACCATATCGCTCATCTGCAAACTTGTTGCTTATTAACTTGCAATGCAATCAAAAAACAAAAATCATTTTAATTATAAAATATTATTGGCATAATTCATCTGCTTGTAGTGCATAATAATAAATTGCACAAAATTGATGCAAAAAAACTGATGTGCAACGTGCAGTAACGAGTTTTTGTGACTTGCAGCCTGATTTTGATTTATATTAAAAAAATATTTTTGATTATTTCAAAAAAAAAAAAAAAAAAAAAAAAATAAAAATAATCTTAATTAAAGAAAATAAATTGTTGCCAAAAAATTTAAACCACAAAATTAAAACAAAACTGGTATACACTTCTACCAACAACAAAAAAATATGATGTTTGATGCTTTTTTTTTGGGGCAATATGCTGCATGTAAACAAATATTCCATCCAAAAACCTTGTGAGTTCATCTGTGAACTCCACTCCAGCAACGACAAAACGAAACAAAACTTTGAGATATTGAAAGTTGATGGCATATATTCGATTTATTATATTCAGCGATACTCTTTGCCTTTGCTTTTGTCTTTGCCTTGTTGTCTGTACCTGAGCCTATCTGGTTGACTGTTTGTCACAATGTCTGCCTATCTACCTTAACTTTATACCTGTACTGTGGTGCATGTAGTTAAAGAACTTGTTTCATTTTATTTTTTCTTTTTTTCACATAAATTGTGTAAATTGTAGCTTCAAGTGCGCGCTTGCAGCCCGTCTGTTTGAAATATGATCACAAAAGTGGCACAAGCGACATTCACCTGTATCTCTTTATGTATCTGTCTCTGTCGCTGTGTCTGTGTCATGCCAACCAATAAATGAAAGAAATTAACACACAAAAAAAAAATTAATAAGTTAAATGATGTTAATGATGCCCTTTGGCGTTAATTACACCTTGCATTGATTTTGATTGTAGTTATAATTATGTATGCATGATATAATATAATAATGATGATGATTTTGATGATGTTCAAACATTTAATGGGTCTCAAAATACAAAAACAAAAAAGAAACAAAAAAGGGTAGCGACTTTTTTTCATTGTTTTATATTAAATTAAAGGTTGTGGTTTAAGGTATTTAAATTGTGAAAACATACTAAGCGGATATTTTTTTTAAATCTTTGCTGGGTTTAAAAGTTTACGTTTTGTTTCTAAAAAAAGTAAAATATTTCTAGAGGTCATAAACAGGTATTTAAATATCTGTTTAATTATCTCAGGTTGTAATATATTTTCACAGATTATATCAAATTGAATTAGTTTTCGAGATAAGCCCAAGGACCATTGTTTATTCTTAGATCGATAAAATTTATAAATATTCTTTAAAATTGTTGATTGTAATGATTAAAATTGTTTAAAAGTAATTATAGTTGATTTAATCTTTAATAAAATTGATTTAACATTTAAATTGGTTTAATTTTTATTAAAATTGATTTAATGTTTATTCAAATTGATTTAAATTTGATCAAGATTAATTTATGATTGATTAAAAATGACTATTCTTGATTTAAAATTAATTAGAACTAATTTTGAAAGTCGTCGAAATTTAAATTTATTGTTTATTAAAATTGATTTAAATTCGATCAAGATTAATTTATGGTTGATTAGAAATGACTAATAATGATTTAAAACTCATTAAAATTCTTTTCGAATTCGTTATTATGATTTAAGTTCATTAATTGCTAATTGATCAAAATTGATTAAAATTACTAAGTGTTTCTTTAAATTAATTTGATTTAATCGAAATTGATTAAAAATTGATTAAAAATGATCAATGCTGATTTTAAATTAGTAAAAACTTAGTTAAATTGACTTATATCTTTTAATAACTGATTACAATTGATTAAAAATAATTGGAACTAATTAAAATTGATTAAAATATAATAATGGATGGATTTAAATTTGATTTAGATTTCTCTAAACTAGACTAAAACTGATTAGCGCTCATTAAAATATAATAATTATGATTAAATATAATTTCGATGGCTTAAAATTGATTAATATTGTTCAAAATTAAGTGAGATTCCCTTAAAATTGATTAATATTTTCTTAAAATTGATTTAGGTTTCTTAAAAAATGATTTGATGGTTTTCAAAATTGAGAAAAAAAGTTTTCAAAACTAACTGATTTTGATTTGAAACTTACCAAAATTGATTTAGAATCAATGGTGAAGCGGCATTTGAACGAAAGACTCATCACTATTTTAAGGAGTGAACCAAAAAATTAATCTTTAATTCTTATAAAAATAAATACTTGATTTCTGTTCTAATTAATGAGATCTATATATTTTAGGTCAGATTAAATTAATTTTAACTACATTATACCGTTGTATTTTGCTTCGATCGAGGAAAAGAAAATTGTATAAAGAAAATAAAGAGTACGGGGAACGAGAAAATTAAAAAATGAAGAGGTTGGGAAGAGACAGTTTTTATGACTCCACAAAAACCGTAACTTTTAACTTTTAAACCAAAAGTACCATAAAGCAACCCATCAAAAGCTGCCCTTTATTTTTGCAAAAGCCACAAATTCCTCAGATCTTATGTTTATGCTATTAGTCCTGATTCCAATCTATTTATTTTGCAAATTCAAAAGAGTTTTTCCTTAACAAAACCAAAACGTTTTACTTAATTTCGAAGTCAGTAATATTTATTTCTAAATTTTAAAACATTTTCAAGTATAAACTTATAATCCAACCAACCAATAAAACCAAAATTGTACACTTGAATAATTTATTCACACAGAAAATAAAGTGAACTGTCTCGGAAAAGCGTCAACTCATTTTTGTATCATTTTTTATTTATTTCTTCTTGTTCAGAATATAAAATAGCAATTTGTGAGTTCTATAAAAAAATAAAGCCTTGAAAGTCAACCAAATAAAATAAAAAGAAATGAAAGCTATTTTACAGAACCAAACAATAAAATTATAAATGTATATTTGTAGGGTATATATGTATTTATTAAAAACAAAACAAACAAAAAAAAAAAAAATCCGAAAAAAATTATGCGAGTTTTATACTCAAAATAATGTCCAAAGTGTTGATCACCTAATTAGCTAAAGAAATTTTGAAGACAAAAACAAAAATCAGCAAAATACAATAGCAGCTAAAATATGGTAGCTATGGTAAAGTGTTCTCACCCAGAACAACAATAACAAAAACAACAAGAAAATCAACAATAGCATATAGTATAAAATAAGAATAATAAACAGTATAATGCCACCAACGCTTTACACAAAATAAATGACAAAAATACACAGTGGCATCAGCAACAGTAACGTCAGCTAGAAGCAGCAAAAGCAGCTGAAGAAAATGAAATTGAGAAAATACGAAAAATCAACAAAGAAAAACTTTAAAGCAAAATAAATAAAAATAAAAATAATTTTTATATTTTTTTCTTGATTTTTGTTTTTGTATAAATATACACACACGTTTGCGAAATAATAGTGAAATGGAAAATAATATTAAATCAATGAAAAATCTCGATAGTTGAATATATGTTAATTAATGTGCTTGACCTGACTCACTTATTCATTGATATCAGTTTCTCATTTACAGATATCATAATAGTAGATACTTGCCCAGTGTAGTTGACTTGGAGATTAGAGAGAAAAATTCTAGAAAAATAGGTCTTTTGATTTTTGATTTTACTTGTAGGGAAGTATGATTTTAAAAGTGGAACTAAAATTGTAAAGTTTTCCACTTTTGTATTACCGGAAAAAAACTAAAGTTCTCCATTACTGATTCTTATAATTTTTGTCGGAAGGGTTTGTTTGTTTTTTTTTTTTTTTTTTTTGATAATATAAATTATATATTAGCTTGGAAAATTTGGAATCTGGAATCTTTCATATAAAAGAAATACTAAAATTTTATTAAAATAATACAGAAAAAGCTGATGAAAACTATTTATTGCACATCACTGGCTTTCATCATTTTATATTTAAAGCTTTTTACTGGGAAACATTACTAAAATAATTCAATTTAATACCATGTTCTGGGTGAGCCGAAATTGCGCAGTTTCGGCAAATAGTTTCGTTCACATTGTGAAGCTGATTTCGATTATGGTTTCGTTTGACAGTTTATTGTTTATTTATTGTTATAAAAAGCCGCCGGCTGATATAATAATTGCTAAATATTTCGGTCTTAACCATTTGAATACGAAGAGAATCAAAATGATAAACAAAATAAAAGTGTGTATAGGAGAAAGCGTCAATTGTTATGTATCTTGTTTTACTTCTAAAACAGTTACTACGAAGCCTTGCTGTCGCAACTTCTTCGCCATTAGTTCATATGCATGACCGTTTTCTTTTTACCTTACGCAGCTCCCCCACCTTTAGTACCCATAACTCGGCTATGAGCTCCTCTTCCCGCTCACTCCATAAATTCACAATTTCTTTTATTTTTTATATTTTCGTTTCTTCATATTAATCAAGTTATACTCAAAAAAAAATATAAATGTCTGTATAGATTGCCCGGTTTCGAATGTAGTTTTGTTAAAACCACCTAATTTCCTTGGTTTCGTTTGACATATTTTTATATGCTGAAATTGAGCATTTCATTGCAGTTTCAACCGAAACCACGCGATTTCGGTTATAAAATATTTTTGCTACCAATTACAGAATCTTCACTGTTTTTTTTATTTATTTTTTAAACTGCTTGTTTGTTTGGCTGCCGAGCAAGGTCACCTACTCGCCTTTTCGTTCAGCTTTATTTGTTCCTGTTAAGTAGTCATATTTCTAAGTGATATTGTTAGTTGGCAGTTCTTTTTCCACTGTCCACCTTCATGTACTTTTGGGATGTCCTACCTTCTGGTTTTTGAAAGTCATATCCTGGTATACGCTAACCATACGGTTAGGCTTACTATAACCTCAGGCTAAAATACCGGAAGCAAATATTGCAATTCTAGCAGATAGTCAAGCGGATATCGAACCAATCTGAACTGGTCTGGGAGTGCTTTGAGAAACTTTTAAATACGTCTGACTTGCACAACAAGATCTGGATTCTTTGGATTCCATGCAATGAGAAAGCAGATGAGCACACAAGGAAGGAGCGGAAACTCTCTTTTCGCCCTTTTATTTGAATTTTTTTGTTATAGCCGTCAACATTAATATACATATTTTGATATAATTTACTTCTACTTCTTCTTCTTTGAATTTCACTCTTTTTAGTGCATACACCTAAAATCACGTCAGCAAACAACTAAAATAAAAATATTTTTTCTCAAAATCTTTTAATTTTATTCATTTTTTGTATTTATTTTCAGTAAATGTTTTAAATTTTTAATTTTTAACATTTTCCCTCATGAAGCAAGTCAAATGTGCGTCCATGACGTTGAGCTATTTTCTGAACATGCCTAAGAATACATAGATTAGGATAAGTTACACGATCGGATCCACATACTGGTTGCGATTGCCAATTACATGCAAAAGTCTCTTCGGCTCTTGTCGTTGAGAGGAATTTTGCCCACGAGATAAGCAATATAGTAAAAACGGTTGCGATTTTCATATTGTATTAACGTTGGTTTATAATTACAAAAAAAATTTTTTTTTTGCTATAGTTTTACGATGTATTCTAATCGAATAGATTTAAGTAAATAACTATTGATTCATAGTAACATTCCACATTTATAATCTCAGCAATTACCTCGTGTGAAGTTTATTTTCTAACGAAAGATTTTTTTTTAGAATTTAATATTTGCATTTATAATGATACGCTCAAAATAAGAAAAAGTAAATAACAAGTTAGTCGTTTTTATGCGGGACCAAATTATATGAATATTAGGCACAGTCACCCTTACTAATATTGATAGTTACGGTAATTTCCGCTACTGGCATTCGTATGACTCGTTCAATAAATTTTTCGAACGTATTCAAAAAATTTTGATTTATTCTATATATGTATTTAACAATCTTTATTTTATTTTAACAATATACACAAAGAAATTGTCTTTTTAATGATTTTCTTGGGTGAAGTTGGCTCGGGCTATCGCAAAAAAGCTCGCCAAAATTATTTTTTAATAATTTTCATGTTTATTTGATACAATTTTATAGTTTTTATAGTAGACAAACGATTACAGTCGTCTTGTCACTTTGATAAATGTAGAAATTTCCATAGCTTCGTTCATAAAAACTTAAATAGCAAAAGCTTGTGCGATTCTCCTCATACTTAACTTAACTTTTTGCCTATTTCACATTCCGGATACAGTTTAATAAAGCTAAAGAGTTCTCTTTCAATTATCTTCTTAATATTTTTTCAGTTGCTTCAATGTCAAACTCGTGAAACTCGTGAGTGCACTCAAAACATCTTATTGGACGTAAAGTCATAAAAAACAAAATGGCGCAACTTTGCGAAATTTATTTTTTACAACGGTTGGCGCATAAACTTAAGCACAACTTGGATGCAACTGTAAAGTAAATGAGAATTACAATGACAATTATTTTCACTGAATAGTATTATTGAAAGGAACTATCACTATTGTTCTACATACTTTTTGCCATTCTTTTTATAGTGTTTCATAAAAACACTTCGAAATATGCACCAAAACACTTCGAAATATACACAAATCTCTTTATGAAAAACAAATATCAAAAGAGAACCAAACTGCTCGTTGGTGTTTGTTTTGTTATTTGTGTATGCAGATAATTCTTTAGGTAATTCTGAGAGATGCCGTTACTCACGTCTTCTCTCTTTCTCTTATTTATTATTTACTCCCGCTTATGCAATGATTTTTTCAACGTTGTTACACGTTCATGAATTTTGAAAAACTTCCGACGCTAATATTTTAGAGTTGGCTTAACCGATCTTAAATCTGATAATTTTTGGCTAACCTACTTGTCAAGCCTTTTAAATTGATATATAATATGATATGATGGATCTTCTGGAATAAAATTGTAGTTACACTAATAAATGTATAGATTATACTTAGAGTATTATGTCCTGTAATATTAGGATAACTGATGAAAATAAAATAAAATGACGGCTTAGCCAAACCAATAGTACTTAAGGTATTAACACATTAGCTAACTAACTATGGACGTCCCATCTCCGTCATTCTTATATTTGGATGGAAGCGTTCTCCTTCTTCTTCGCTTAAGTCCCCAAGGTTATATGAGAAGTGATCGATATAACTGTAAACGTAGTGCACATTTTGCTCATATTACAGCCCAAATCTTTATATTGCTTAAGCATTTCATTACAAAGGATTTGCACGCAAGCTGTTCGACTTGAGTCATAGATGACGGAAAATTTGTAGAATCTTTAATGAGGCATCGTATTTGGGGTTCATCGAAAATTCCTGCTCTTAGTTTTTCAAAGCTTATTTATTATTATTTGAGGAAGGACAACTTGAAAGTCAGGCACTGCGACCCATAAGATCTTTTGTACAAAAGCCCCAAGTTAAGAGAGAAAGAAAGATTGAAAAGAAACATACCCAAGCCGAGAATCGAACTCGGGGTTTCAGAGATAAAAGTCTGGCACTCTGCCACTAGATCATAGTGGCGATGGTTGGACCTACAGCTTAACGTCGAACGGCAGTGTGGCAATTTTTTATCAGCTCGGTGGTTTTGCCATTACCAAACAAGGTGTATACTTGTACACTTTCTCCTTCATTTCATAGCGATAATGAATATAAGAAGTTTGTAAGAATTAACCATCAGACCAAGACGGGAATCGAACCTACAACCTTCTGGGTGAGGTTCTTGTGGAGTATCCACAAGACTATCGAGGTCGTCTTAGAGCTTAGTCCAGGAAACGTTCGACAAATGAACTGTCCTTTTTTTGTTTAGCGCTTTTTATTGCTGTATTGTTATTGTATTGTTTTATTAGCCCAAATTTTATTTGTAAGGAGGGAAGTATGATTGCTTCGCGCGGAACTAAAGGCTCCTTTATTACATTTTTAAGTCAACACATACCTTATCGAAAAAATGCATATATTTTTAAGTTACTGTATTATATACTTGAATAGTTGGAGTAATACTCTTACTTCATACCTTGGTATTGATATTTTTTATGTAGTCAAATAAAAGAGTTGAATGAGTCAGCCAAACCGTAATGGATTTTTGAAATTTATAGCTTTTTGATTGAATGTAGTTCATTTTCGTATACTTTTATATATACACTGGTAAACAAAAACAATAACCTATTTTCCGTATATTTTGTCTCCTAACTCCGATATTCCTTAAGATATATTAGCAATTTATTTATTGTTATGCGTAGCTAAATATCCACCTTTGAGTGGCATAAAATAAAATCGGATAAATAAAAATAAAGTTACGGGCAAGTACTTATTGGCTTTAACTTATCAAAAATGGGTTTTTCGGTCCTAAGTCTTGATTTTTAATTCAAAGTTCTGAGTACACAGTTCATCTGAATCCAATTTTATTTGGTTTTACTTATAGGGAACTATTATCTAAAAATTAGAACTAAAATTGTTAGGTTTTCTCCACTTCTGGTTCTTGTATTTCTTGTACTACTGGAGGGAAACTTAAGTCCCAAAAATATTCCACTGCTGATTCTTATAATTTTTGTCTTAGCGAAAGGATTTGTTTGTTTTTTGATAATAAAAATTATATTCTAGTTTGAAAAAAATCCGATATCCGGAATTTTTCATATAAAATAAATTCTAAAATTTTAGCTGATGAAAATTATTTATACTTGCAAGTATGGGAATCTTATGAAAGTGTTTCAACTTGAAATATTTTTCGAACCGACCACAGAATCATCACTGTTTTTATTTTTTCATTTAGTTTTTAAGCAAGCTGCTTGGCTGCTTTCCTGCTAAGCACGTATTCCTTAGTGATATTCTTGGTTGGCAGTTCTTTTTGCACTGTTCACCTTCAGGTACTTTTGAGATATTCTACACTGCGACTATTATGACAATTTCTCATAGCATACCCTACACACTTCCATTTCCTCATTTTGATTAGTACCACTATAGTTTTTAGTTCTCTATCTAGTTGATTATATTTATTCAGAGTATTCTTAGACATTTATTTATGAACAACTGAAGGCTCAGTAGTTCTTGATCACTAATAGATATCCACAAATTTTAAAATATTTCGGGCAGTGCCAAGTAACCACAAGTTCATTAAACTCTGAAGATATCACAGAAAATATCATAAATTTCAATTTTGGTTAAAAAAAAAACTATTTCAATTAGTATCTTAAACCTGTCGGTTTTAATATTCTTATGTTTTAATTTTAATATATATTTTGTTCCACTCAAATATTTTGTTATTTAATTCAAAAACTTTTATTTTATTTCATTTAATTTTTCTTTTTTCTATTCAAATATATATATATTTTTTTCACATTAGCTGTTACTTATTTTTATAATTACCAACCTACACATATTAATGTAAAATAATTTCCAAATTTATTATAATTCAAATATTTATCTTTATACCAATTAAAAAATATATGATTTGATTTTCTGCTTTATCACAGCTACACAAACAATAAGGAAATTAAGAAAAATCAAAAATGTTTACACTTGAGTTTGTTTGCATTTCAAATTAGCATCAGCAATTGATACTGCTTAAAGAAATGTAAGTGACAAATTTTCCATGAATTTCACCTGCTACCTGGAAAATATTTACAAGCATATTTTCTTTTTTTTTGTAAAACAACCGTATACCTGCTGTCATGATAAAAGGTACCCAAGTACTCACCAAAGCGATAGCTAATTTATATACAAGTGTACAAATAAGTTTCAGTGTGCACATACAATTAACTTTCAATAAGTGCTAATTAGTATTTTATTTGTAAGCAAATATATTTGAATAAGTTATAAAAATGTGTTAGCTTTTATTTTTCGTTGATGAAATGTCTGGATCATTGAGTTAGCTTCTAAGTAAACTGGAAACTAGAATATTTTTTTCATATGCATAAATTCGCGGCAGTCTATGTTTTTAATTTATGTGTATGTTTATTTATAATGTATAATATTTGGCATATGTGCCGGGGTAATTTAAGTTGGTAATTAAATATATAAGTTTTTGAATTATTAAAAATTTTATACAGAACAAAAAGAACAAAAATATGCATTGTTTAGACTTTGAGTAAATAAAACTTATATTTATCAAGACTTATCAACTTATGTGAGAGCCAAAAGAGTCAGTTTGAAAATTAAATCATTTTAAATCACAGACAGCCAAAAATGTTTTTTAAATTCAATTTATACTACATCTAGCATAAATATATATTTTTTTATATGTCTAAGAGTATGCAACTAAAAGTATTTCAAAAAAAGCTAAAAAAAAGTCTACTTGCCTATAATTATGCAATTAAAAATATTGTACTCCAGAAAGCTAATAATCTTTCGTGCTTAAAAGTATGCACTTAAAATAATTATCATTTTAAGAAAGTTAAATTACTTTCCCATCCTAAAAGTATGCAATCAAAAATATCATCATATCAGGAATGTCAAATATCTCATCAATTTGTTTAGTTAGTGTAAATTGATTTAAAATAAAATTTTTAATTACAAAATTAGTTCATTCAAAATGCCTCTCTCTCTTCTAGTTCTTCTTCAAAGATTTTATGTGTATGCAAATAAAAAAATTCACAAGTAGCAAATTTAATACTCAAACTTACAGCGGCATTACTGCTGCCAAAGTTCATTCGCCGCACAATTGACATGGCATACATTATGATTGCTCTTGATATGATTTCGAAGGAACTTGTAAAAAGTTGAATGAAACTTTAGGCGTTTTGAATCTTCATAAAATCAATAACTGAGTAAAGAATATCAATTACAAAAACTTTGCCCCACAAATATATATGTGAAATAATAATAACGTTTTGTTTTTATCTTCTGTCTAGATCTTAAATATTTTATCTTAAATATTTCTAAGTTCAAACCATATCAATCGGAGTCAGCTAAAAACTCAGTTGAATATAAGTAATGAATTAGAGGATTGCGCCTTTAGAAGAAGAATATGATTTTTTTTCATACCATAAACTATGCAATTAAAAATATCAGCTCCAGAAAGCTAAATAATTTGTCATAAAATTCGGTAATCCAATATATCATCGCCTAAAGATATTTTAAAATGTTTTATGCCTAAAAATATGCAATTAAATGAATTTATTTGGTGTCATTTGATTGAAAATAAAATACTACGTTGAAAAAAGTATTTTTCCTTCTTTATTTAGACTCTCCTTTGAAGTTTTATACCTAAGTATATAAATACATTATATTTCAAGTTTCGAATTGAATAGTCAATCCGGCGGCATTTTAATGCTGCTTTAAGAGTTCATTTGCCGCAGAAGTGATATCGAATATTGTTTTGAATCTTAATGAAACTCTTAAGAAGCTGAATAAATTTATAGATTCATTCATGTTGTGTGAGTTATAATTGTACATGGATCAAAGTGACCTAGAATTTAATGCCGAGTCCAAACGAAGTAATGAAAAACTTTTCTTAAGCAATTTTTACTCCTAGAGGTTTGCGATTGCTAGGCAAGAGGTAGAAAAACTGTATTTTCTACCTTTGATTTTTTGCCGAGCATTGAACCTGGATACCTCACACATCCACACTAGCCGCTAAATTACAGTGACCACACTACAATTATTTATCCTGAACATTTTTAGACTAAATCCATTTAAACACAAATCAGCTATAAAATTTCCATCCATTAGAGGACTTTACCTTTTGAGTATAAAGATTACTTTTTTTTATTTTAGAATTATAGAATGAAAAATATCATCATCACAAAATGCTAAAAATGTTTCATGCCTAAAAATATACATTCAAAAATATCAAGAAAAGCCACATTCTTTTTTTTTTTTTATCACTTAAAAGTATTCCATAAAAAACATCAGGAATTTTGGAATGCTAAAATCTTTCATGCCTAAAAGTGTGCAATTAGGAATATTTTTACCTCAAGAAAATTATATATCTGGTCAAATTTACTTGGTGTCGTTGACTAAAAGTAAAATTATTGATATGACAACATAATAATATATTTCATTCTCTTTCTTTAAACGCTTCTTTGAAGTCTCTATACTCTGTGTGTTTATAAAATTTACAAGCATTACATTGAATAGTCAATCAGACAAAATTTTAATGCAGCTTGAAGAGTTCATTCGACACACGTTTGACATGGAATACATTATGAATTTTGTTGACATACTCTGCAAGGGAAAATATGTTCATAAAAAGTTGAATGAAACTTTAGTCTCTTTGGATTTTAACAAAATCCCTCGTTAACTGAGTACTTAACAAAAATTTCAGTTACAATAACATTTCATTGCAAAGAAGTAAGATAATTCCAACGTTTTATTTTTTATTTTATGTCTACTTACATATATTTAAATACATTGCATATTTCTAGGCTTAAATGTTTTATTTTCGATTTTCTTTCAACACACGAAAAAAGAAGAATCAACACACTTGAGAACTTTTCAATTTGTGTGTCAATCGGTAATCGCTTAATATTTTTTCTTACATAAACAAAAACCAAACCAAAAAAAAAAACATGTCAAATATCCTAAAATTGCTGTTTACCTGAGTCTAAGACATATTTAAGCTTATCAACCTAAAAGCATGCACACACACACATAACATAAAAGCATAAAGCAGCAATTCTGTAATATTTCAAGAAAGCTAAGAAAATATAAAAATTTAATATTCTTTGTTTTTTTTTGGTAATATAAAATATGCTAAGCGCATGCACACACACAGACAGTGTATAAAGTGATTTATTCATGCAAGAACTTAAAACTGTCAACGCTTCAATTTTACATTTGTTTTTCCATTGCATACATTTAAGCTTGAAATGAAATTATTACCTACAGATTTTGCACGTGATAATATATAAATTCAATATTTATTGCTTAGACATATTTTCAAAGACATTTATCTACTATAAATTATGAGATTTAAATAAATAGAGATTTTATGTTTAGCATACATAATAATGCTACCAAAATGTTTAAGAATTTCACCTAAAAATTGAGAAATATAAATAAGAAATTTCTTATTTGAAAACAAAAACCCAAAAATAGTAGAATATTTATGAAAATTATTTAAAGTGTGTGTGTATGCTCTTAGTGTTTTGTTTTTCATCTGCACAAACACGATACACGGCAACATAGTTTTCTTCTCTTATCTAATCAATAATCGAATATGTCAGAAAAGCAGACGTGCAGGAGCAATAGCAACCATTTGGCAATACAAAGACACATTTTTGCTGCAGGATATTGTAATGAAAAGGGATATTTATGTATATGTATGTACTTTATGCATGAACTGTATTTTGGGTAAAAGGACTAGAGTCTTGTCAAGGACATTCATTGATATGCGAAATATGAAAAGTGACAATGTAAAGAGAGATAAATATATACAGACATACAAACATATGAGATGGATAGATAGATAAATACAAATTTGTTCTAAAAAAAAAGGATCGAAAAACAATGAATTATTTGTGTGTATTTGTGTGTTGCATGATTTTGGGTGTTTTTTGTTTTTTGATTTTGTGTGACTTTATAACCTTCGCTGCTTATTCCAATGCTTGAATTTTTGCGTAGTAATTTACTAGTGAAATAATGCAAATGACGCATAATTTTTGGCTTTTGGCCATTGAATTTAAATGTCATGCACTTAAAATTAAAATTCTCAACTTGTTTTGTTTTTTTTTTTGTGTAACAGTATTTTAGGCGCTATGTTTTTAAAGCACTATAAACGTGTTTATAACTAGAAACTTCTGCGTATATTTTGTTTCTATATTTCTATATTGTGATTTAAATGCTGACATTTATTTGATTAATATAGAGAAATTAAACTGCTTTTAGGCGCACACATACACACATATATCTGTGCATATATTTCGTTTTAATTAATTTCAATTTACAACAATATTAACTTGCTTTTTGCTTGAAACACACAAGCACAATTAATGCAAAAATTCCTTACATCTTCTATGTTCTCATGGGTAGGTGTAACTCGCTTGCTGAGTGCTATCATAAAAATTTTGGAGTAGAAAACATTCTGGCCCGCCCTTTGGATATCACATACATATACACAAATACATGCATACATATTCTTCTCTCTAAGTGGTAATAATAATAATGAACCACCTTTTATGGTTAAGGTTCATTACTACAACTCTCTCTTTCTTTCTCCCTAGCAAGCCACCGGCACATACAGACCCAGTCAGAAGCACAAACTCAAAATAATTGAGATTGAAAGTAACAGATTTTGTTGTGTGCGTATTGTTAAGCAGCAAATCGTAATTGATAAATTACTTTGTGAATGTATATATATATACCTTGAATATCTTCTGTGCACTCTAGTTTCCAGTGATAAACTTGCGGCTTGAATACTTTAAGAATTTATTATGGCATATTTTCTAAAGCTTCTTGTATGTATATGTGTATAGCCAATAAACTTGTATATAAATATCTTGATTTAAAGTTACATAACTTTCATAACCTTCTCAAAGTTTATACAATATTTTTGTAAACAAAACAACTAAACCAAATAAAAAAGAAGGCTACAATCTTTAGCTTTCAGTCATTTTTGTACATTTTACAATGTCGTAGAAAGTGAAAAAGAAAAATGAGAAACAAAAACTTTTTCTTTGGTTTCACATTTCAGCGCTTTCATTCATTCATTCTTGCCGCCAACTTTTATTGTGTATTCATTTCATCGAGGCTCAAGTTTTAGCGACAACATTTGGAAATTGCGCCAGAAAAAGCATTTGCTATTTTTTTGTTTTTTTTTTCGCCATAATCAAAGAAATGGTCAAATTGTAAGAAAAGGAGAATGAAGAAAGTTTCTTCTAATTCTAATATTTCTACTATTTACTCATTTGTTACATTAGTTTTTTTTTTTTTTTTTTTTTTGCAAGCGCGATCTTAAGCAAATACACTTAAATAAGAGTTTTAAATTACCATATTTTTCTTTGTATATATAATATATTTGTGTACAAATTTTATATATATATATATTTATAGATACATATTAATAAAAAAAATTAGTCCTAAAAAGTTTTTTCTTTCGCCTAATTGTATGCAGCACGAAAATTTTCAAACTTTTTCGGTTTGTCAAACCAAAAAGTTAAATATTTATGAAAAATCTTTTGAGTATCATTGACAAATTTGCATTGACAGATTTGATATGAAAATGTCTACCTATACATACATACATACACACACACACATACATTTTTCTTAATTGTATGCCATAATAATTAGCAAAAGGTTTCACTCTGTAAATATTTCGGTTTTAAAGCTTATGGGAATAGGCAGGTGTTTTTTTTTTGCGGGAAGTTTTTGTATGTTGCAAAAGAGACAAATATTTGTATTGTTAATTGTGGTTTTTGAAGACTTTTGTTGTGGTTTCTGTTTTACATTTTGATGATAATATTATTTTAATTAAAACGAAAAATGAAATCATAAAAGTTTTCTATTTAAATTAATAAGTTAAATAATTTTGTGTACATTTAAAAATTTTTCAAATTTCCAACTTTGATAATTCAATTTTGCTTTAATCAAATTAGTATCAGAATAGCAAATTGATTGCTTTGAACAATTTTCGTATGAAAAACTTTTCTAATATCCATAGAGAAAATTTAATGCTAATCATGTGGAAAAATGCTAGAATGCTTCTTTTTTTATACAATATACTTTTCTATTTGCTTAACTTCAATTGAGCAACTTTGCACAAAGTGCAAGTAGAATTTTATTTCTACACACAAATTTTTATACATTGAGCTGAACTTTACTGCATTGTGCTGCATACTTTTTGGCATAAGCATGCACCAAGTTTTTTGATTGTTTTTTTTCTGCCAATTTTCTTATGTGTATTCGTTCTCATATAAAAGAAAATAGAGCAAAGCTATAAATTGGTTATACCCAAATGAAAAGGTATTTAATAATTTTTTGTTTGCAAATATTTTTCTTTGGCAATTATTTGGAAATTCGAAAGGGTTTGCTTAAATTTTGAAACTTGCATACATTGGATTTTAAGAATTATTTTTACTTTTTAAATTTGTACTGAAGCTCAGAGATTGTTGATAGTTAAAATGTTGGAAATGTTCAGAAAAAATAGTGAATTTTTGCGCTGAGTGAGGGAGAGGAATATTAAACCCTTTTAGATTTAAAAAGAGGCATACCGGTAAAAATAATTTATCAATTTATTTTAAAGTATCTACTTCAGACCCAAAAATAATTAGATTTTTTAGTAGGATAATTTAAAAACTACAGTAACGTACGATATCATAGCTTAAATAATAAAAAAGTCTTTCAATTTGCCGTTCAGATGCAGAACTGAATTCTCATGTAAAAATGGTCTTAAATTTTCCACAGGGTACCTAAAATTATTACTTTTTTAACTTTTTCTCTCGATAGTTTGTATGTCTGGAAAACTTTCAAGTACTAAAATCTATTTTATAAAATTTCATTTTATAAATTTCATTTTCATTTCTCTTTCATATGCCAAAAAAAAGTTTAGCTTACTTTTAGTTTCACTGTAATATTTCGCTTTAACTTTAAAAGAAAAACGTTGCCTACTGTTAGGTGCATTGGAATAATGTGCTGAACGTTTTACAGAATATCTCAGCCTAATGTTAGGCATACTGCAAATTCAACTTAATAATTTAACCTACATTATTTCTTGCCTTCGGTGTTCTGTAATATTTCACTACAAGTTAAACAGTTGCATTAAAAACTCAACAAACTAAATAAGTCTACTTTTAGGCGCTTTGTGATATTGAAATATACATAAAGCGCTTTAAAACAGATAAATAAATTTATCAAAAATTCCAACCATAAGAAAAAAAGAAAAACAAAAGTCAATAACATGGTTTCAGGTACTATTGTCTCAAACATCTGTCGTAGTATGACAAAACGTTCTCAAATTCAAGCCCAGTGACTCTAAACTACTCTTGTTTATATATACAGTTTACCACCAAACCATTAGAAAGACCACAAATTTCCTCTATATTTTGGTTGTAAATGCAGTGAGTTTTAACAGCTTTAAAAATATGTTGCCAAACTTTTTATTTTTTTTTTAACTGTTTTCTGGTGACAATTTGGCACCGATTTGGCAAGTAATAATGAAAAAGTTTATCCTTAATGTAAGTATATATTCTCATTTTTACCAAAAACCGAGCCTATGGTATAAATCAGTGTTAGCACTGACTATTTCCAATATTTTTTTTTTCTTGTACCATAAGTGTATAAATATCCCCCGAATATTCTTTATCTGTCGGTTGACTTCACTACTCTTAAGATAAATTAGCTTAACTTAATCTTAGGTGGACTTTAATATTTGAAATAAAATTTTAAGGGGCATCAACCGAACTCACCCTAGAACAGAAATTGCTTGTACCCTCTTAAATTTTTCTCTTTATACTTTATGTGTCTGAAAGTTTCAGTACATTAAATCTTGCTTTATTCATATACGTTAAATGATTTAGTCTACTTTTAGGCGTGCTGCAACCTCCTCTTACAAGTCGAAATGTTATATTGCGTTGAAAATTCAGCAAAATAACTTAACCTATTTTTAGGTGCTTTGTAATATATCACTCAAAACAAATGAATAAATTCATCAGAAATTGAACCACAAAAACAGAGAAAAACAAAAACCGAAAAACCAAACCACAATTGGCATTAATTTTTAGAACATTATAATGAACTAGTTGCACAACAAAATAAATAAAGTATAATGTTTTCAAAATTTGAAATATGTGCACATATTATGAACAACCACAATAACTGAAACAAAAAAGCAACAATAAAAAGTAATACCACAAGCACAAAAAAAAAAAAAAATCATACAGAATAGAAAATGCTAAATTGAAAGTCATAATGTTAAAATGTCACTTAATGCTGTTGAAGTATTAGTGGTGGTGGTAGTGATAATGGTGTTGGTGCTGATGATGATGATAATATCGTCGTCGTCATCGTTGCCTTTGTATAGTCGTAATAAAAATGTAAAATACTTGCTGAATTGTAAATAATATTTGAAAAATTATACGCACATACACTCACGAATAAGTAAATGTATACAGACAGAGAGAGAGAGTGGGAAAGAAAGAAGCACAGAGGCAGAGAATGTGTGAGAGAGAGAGACAGGCACACATATAATTTATATACTCGTGTAGTTTTTTATTTGTATGTTGTGCTTGTTGTCATGAAGCACTTGTCATTTTTGCATTTAATAGAAATATAAAATATAAAAGAATTTAATAAATAAATGTCATACTCTCAAACACACACACCCACACGTATATATACATGTACTAATACTAAAGCAAACAAATGTGTACATGTTTAATTTAGAATGCATAAGTTTAGCTTTTATTTTGCATAATCAAAATTGTGCTTGTATTCATATAAATTTACTTTTGAACTTTACTACAAAAAAAAGAAGTAAATAAAAGTTTATACTAAATGTAAAAACAAATTTTTCATACGCGTGTTCAACTCGAATATAACAATGCAAAATTTGTTAGATTCTCAGCTGTTTTTCTTTTTTTTTTCTTGTCACTTTTCATAATTTTTATTGCTCTTCTTTTCCTTTTTTGTATTCTTCTTATGATGTAATTAAGTAAATTAACTTCAAAAGTGCAAAGAAACATGGGAAAAGTACCAAAAGAAAAAAAAAGAAGCTGTTCATTATTATTTTATTGAATGCAAATATCAAAATATTTTATGTACTATGCAGCATGAATTTAGTCAGTGTGTGGCTCTGTGTGAATGACTTTGTATTTACCCTGTAATGTTAATATTTAATGTGTTACAACACCAAAAAAAAAAAAAAACAACAACAACAACAGTCATGAATAATGAACTCATCATCTTCATCAAAATGAACGTTAGCAATATATTACATGCATACATACTTAGCATATATGTATGTATGTATAATAACATTGTATATGGAATGTTGACAATAAGCAATAAATGTAAAATTTTGTTGCAGCTTTTTTGGCGCTTAAGTATTTTTTCCTTTTTTTTGTTTGTTTGGTTTTTAACATATGCAGTTATAAATGAAAACATGATTATATTTTACAATTTATTTTATCATTTCATTTACTTTTATTGCAAAACAAATTTGAAAAAATGTGTTCAGCATTTTCTTTTTTATTTGACTATAATCGGATACCAGACACATTAGATATTTGCATATATCATACTTGAGTTTATAAGGCTTGATATAGAGGCATAGCCTGAAAGATGACTGGAGAAATGAACCCCACCCGTGGTTGATAATATTTGCCTACAAATTTTACCAATTTTGCTATGTTAATATAATTTCTTTTTGAAAGAAATTTTTCAATTATTTTTTTTTTCACTCACCATCTGTCCTTGTAAAAATCCTGACTACGTCACTGTCATAATGCAATAATTTTACAATAAAATTAAAAGTTAATGTGAAAAATCATTTTCTCAATTTTTTGTAGCACAAGAGAAGATGACAAATGGTGGGAAGGAGGCACCTCAGGCTATGCAGTTACTAGGGAACTGCTTCTCTTAATTCCTAGTTTATTGCACACACGGGTCCTCTTGGGCCTGCCCAAAGAAAGAGGTAACTCTGGGGCTTTTCCGATATCTTAAGAGCTCACTGAAAACAATTGTAATATCTGATTCACAGTAGTAGTATAAGGGCGACTGCTTAAGCTTTAGGTATCATAGTATGATAGGTGAGGTTAAATGGTTCAAAATATCCGGATAATACAAAATATCTTAATAGTCTAAGGTGCCCGGATAGTCCGAAATATTCGTATAATTTCCAAAATTGTTGGGTAATCTTAAGTGTCAGGATACACTGAACCTATGCTTGCCTAATATCCAGATATCCAGTTATTAGGACAATATTTTAGCCCCAAACCTGCACAAGTATAGTCACTTTGAAATTCACATTCTTTGGCATTTGATTGGATTAGAAAGTGTAGCATGCATATTTTACAATAAATTAGATGACGAAATTGTGGAGTGCAAAATCCCGACTTCTTTTTAGTGAGTCACGACCAAAATATATTAACGTTTTTTCCTCCATCTCTAAACTAGCGATAAAAAGTTAATTTACTCTTAATCTAATGCCTTAGCTATATGTAGATGAAAATTATTTTTGTTTTTGCTTCTTCTTTATGAATAAATGTCACCGACCCACAGTGATTCGTCCCATAGACAAACTTCAAAAACTTCATAATGTCCAAACCAACATTTTAAAGATCCGTCGTTGTATGGGATCAAATCACTCTGCTATCGCTATATTGGTATTTTGTAGTTTCGTTAATCGAAAAAATGAAGATCAGTTGAAAAACCAGAATTTACTCGCAAACTGTAAGGTTCCTAAGTTTCTAGGATCATTTTCCTTTTGAATATTAGAAGAAAAAGGTGTAGAAACATAAATAAAATTTTATCAGTTATTGGGCCAAACATTTTTCATTTAAGTTCCTAACAGCTTCACAAAAATATAACTCCTAGTTTTCCTTAAAGTGTCTTTTTGTACATATTGAGTATAATAAAGTCATGCTTTCATACTTTCAAACAAATAATAAAACATCAAATTTTTCAATTTTCCAACAATTTCACGTTTTCATTACCACGCAAACACATAAACATTTATATGAACTATTAAATATAATATTTCAACAGCCACAGATAGAAAACAATATGTAGATATTTTGTACAAACACACACACACTCATAAAAATTCAAACCACAAAATGCCAATTAATTTCCAAGTTTGCATATGTGAACAGTGTGAGCGTCATTCAAACTGAAATGCACTAACATTGACCAAAAATGCATAAAGATCCGCAAGTACAGCGGAAGCTCTTTCACTATGACCACGATCAACACCACCACCACCGCTACATTGACCCAATAACCACCACCACCACCACATTTAAAACAATAAATACTAAATATTTTTGCAATATTTTTAGTACTGTTGCTGCTGCGTCTATTTAAATGCACTTGCTATATGAGTTTATAGTTGAAGTATGGGGGGTAAAGGGCAACACTAACAACTTTTTAACCACAATATTTTTTTAGAAAATAGCAGCTGCACCACACAAACAAATAAGCGAGCAAACATGCAAACGCATAAATTGTTAGCATTTGAACTATTAGCTTAACTGCAATTATTACAATGCGCCTGATGTTATGCTACAGATAATAAAAACTTTACATTCAACTGGAAATCTACATAGAAGTAAAGGGCTAAAGTAAACTATTTACTAGTTTAATGAATGTATGCAATAAAAACCAAACAAACAACGAGAGCAAACAAAGGATTTATTGTATCTTTTGCATCGTTATAGTAGTTTTCTATGCTTTAGTTACATATAAATTGCTTAACAGTCAACAGCAATAACAACACTGTACAACAATCAACACACGCTGAGAAATGTGACCTTTCGCTCTCCACCTCTCTCTTTCTCTCTCTCTCTCTCTATCTCTCTCTCTCTTTCTCTATATCTCTCTCTTTCTATTGTGCTTGCTGTCGTGCACTCATTTGTCCGTTCTATTGCTACTAGTGTTATTTGTAGCCTCTTTCTTTTCTGTAAGCCTTCCTTGATGTGTGGCAGCTCAATCTCTAATGCAATTATTAACTTGCAACATATGTTCTTCCTACTACTCTTTTGTATTTACGTTACTATGAAACAAACAAAATAACAACGATAACGAGTGCTTTGTTTTCATTTACCTTTTTTTTATTGTTTTGCTTGAGGGGTTTTTTATGAGTACGTTGCTACCGTTGTGCTAGCAGCAACATAAACTAACTTCGAGAATTGCAGTAGAGGTAGAAGTGATGTATAGATTTGTGCATACTTTAGTAGTTCATTGAATTATCGGTATGGATCCGATGTATTTTATGAAACCATTAAATGTATCTATAAGACTTTTGAAAAAAAATCTTCAGACACACAATTTAGTGTCCTCAAAATGTCTGGCATACAACTATCATAACATTCCAACTTCATGTTATAGTTGTTGTTGTATGTCAGTATCTAAACTTGTGTTTGTATCTACATTTATGCTTAAATCTAAATATGTATATATTTTTCCCATTTCTGCATAATATCCTTTAGTACTCATTTTATTTTAACAACCAACTAAAGCAGCAGAAGTGTTAGCAATTTAAATCAACTTTTGTTTTTGTTGTAGGTTCTTGTTTGCATACATACAAGTATGTACATAGTATGCACTAAAACAATGCACCAGTGTACAATCAGATTTACGTTATTTTTCATTTTTATTGTTATAGCTTTTTTTGTTGTTGTTATTACTGTTGCTTTGTTTAAATTTGCATTTATTTGAATTTTGGATTTTAGATTTAGATTTTTGGTTGTGTTGTCTTTTTCTATGGCAGTAACAATATAAATGGCATTTGTTTACTGTTTGCTTCAATACATTGTAGTTAAAAAAAAAAAATATATTTATAAATGTTTTATCTTCATATTCAATTGTTAGAGAAAATTTTATTTGTTATTTTACTGCAGGTAGTAGAAAATCTGTAATAAAAATCTGTTTTGTACAATTTTGGTTTATATTTTTGTAAAATTTATTTATTTACTTAATTAAACTGAAAAATAAAACCTTCTGTGTTTCTTCTTCTTCTTTTTTTTTTCTTTACTATTTTACTTTCATTTGTTCAATGTATGGATGACAGTAAATAAAATCTTAAATAAGAAAAGTTATTAATTTTAATTTCACTTAAAAATTGATATTCAATTTTATATTTCAAAAACAAAATTTAAATATTCTTATTTAACCAGTGAAGCGAATTTAACGAAAATCGAAACAATTTCTGGGTTTAAAATATATAGTTTGCATAAATGAAGCCTTGGGTATTTATAAAAACATTTACAATTGTCCAAGCATTTTCAATTTTTATTTTTAATATTTACTTTTACGATAAAGTCTTAAATACTTTGATTATTTATTTTGAACATAGTATAAATAAATGTAGTTTTGTCATGCAAATTTCTAATGAGCGAAAAAATATGGCCAAGGACATGAAAACAAGTGATGTTAATTGCCATGACAAAAACTTTCCCTAATTGCTGTCATTCTATGTATAATTTTCTGAACTGAATAGTCAGCATTAAGTGTAGATCTAAAAAAAACAATCTAGAAAGGTTACAAAAATGGGTCTTGAAAGGATTTAAAAAAATTATTTATTTGTTCCTGTGCATCCACCGAGAATTTCTTGAGTTTAGGCATTCTCGCTCAATAATGTATTTAGAAAGGTAGATCTTGAAACTCGAATATAAACAGGAGTCCTGAAATAGATTTCAGGCAATTACTAATCTAAAATACCAGAAAGGAACGTATTGTTGCCACCTACCACTTCAACTGGTATGGTGAGTATCAGTTACATAATCCATAAATCTTCAGTCGAGACACCAAAAACAAAAATATTCATTTATTTAAAATTTAAAATGAAATTGTTTTATCAAACTGTAAATGCAATAGCTAAGTTTCATGAAGTAAAAGTCAAACTATGAAATATGAACAACTCGATTTCAATTTAATAGTTTCTAATAATAATATATGTTAAAATAAATTTTATAAATTTACAGTCAATTTTATTACATAACTCTCGTAGCAATCCTCTTCTTATGATCCTCACACACACACCTGAATTAGTTAATTTTCCAACACTAAAAACAATTACTATCTACTAATTGTACTAATTGCAGAGAACCATATATTATATCCATGTATAATTTACACTAATAATATATTCTTTAAATATTACACAACTATTGAATTGCATATGATGTCCTCCAGAATTCAAAGAAATAATACTGAATAATAATAATTGTGGATATACATTACAAATGTGACAACAACAAGGAAATATGTCACATTAAAGTGGTGGTTAATGTGTGTCACATACACACATAAATACACCACACATAACATAAGTGACATACAGACATATAAACAAAACACAGAATTGCACACACACACAAACATAATTTGTGCTTTATGGTGGTAGGAAAGTTTTTGAATTATACAAAATATAAACGTTAAAGAAACTAACGACTGACATTAAAATTACGACCGGAAAAGTTGAAATATATTGTTGCATATTTTTGCTATTTTAAAACTGTAGAACAGTTAAAAAATGGAAAAACAAACTCAAAAAGGCAACGATGCGACAAGGAATAACAAACAAATGCGCTACTTCCACCCAGTTCATTAGTTCAAATAACGTTTGTTGTGTTGTATGGCATTAAAAGGGCATGACGATGTGTGTTCTTAGGCTTGTTTTTTTTTCATGGTTTTGAATATCTTTTTTTTTTTGTATAAAATTAAAGTTACTTTTGCTACCATGTCTGTTTAATTTATTTGTTGGTTTGTTTCATTCGCCTCATTTGCTTATTATGTCAAGAAGAAATTGTAAAAATTTCGAGTTTACGTCAAAATGTGGTTCTCCGTTTTTGCTTCCGCTTACTGCAAAAACAAAACACAAAAAAGAAGGACGCGCATATTTAACTTGCAAATATTTGTGTTGACATTTTTGCTGCCTGCTACCTTCTTGTTGCTACAATTTGTAAAACTTTTGCATGAATTCTTTAAAGAAAACGAGGCGAATATTTTTGTATTTGTGCTGGCTTTTTTGAAATTACTAAAATTGTTTCTTCAGTCTGTTAATTTGTTATTTATTTTCGTACTGCACCACACGACGTATGCGTTACTTTTAATGCGCTTACTTACTTGTATTTGTATACAAATTAAATATCACTCATACGTCGTGTAGTTTGTAATGTTTTCTTTATGTTGAACATATTCATATTTTTTTGCGCAATAATTACTTATTCTTAAATACGAATACAAATTCTTATTTTTTGCGCTCTAGGGGACTATTTTATTTATTTTTTTTCTGCTGCTGTTGCTGCTGGTTTAGAACATAAATAATATACCAACAAGCAATTATCCTTATTAAAAGCTTATTTATATATAAAACGAATGAAAAGCATGATGTAGTTTGTCTTGCGCTATATTAACTATATAACGAGTATATATGTATGTATGTGTGTGTGTATTTTTTTGTGTAGAGAAGAAGAAGAGTATATGAAAGGAAAACAGTGAAAGCAGAAGTCAGCAAGAAAAAGTTGTCGGCGTGTGTTTTCTTTCAAAAGCTTATCACGTGGTAAGCAGCTGATGATTTTAAGGTGTATGCATATCTGTCTAAGGTTTTCATTGTTGTATTGTTGTCATTCTTTTTTGTTTAAAGATTAAGGCCAGCAAAAGAAGAAGAAAAAAAGAAGAAAAAGGAAAAGAAAACGGAAATGTATAAATGAAATAATATCTGAGTATTTTTTGTATGATTCTAATTGAAAAAATTAAAACGAAGGAATACAAACATAAGCAGACAAAATTTATTTATTTTTTTAACATTCTGAATTTAACTTTAACTTAAATACATGATTCTTTGAAAAGAAATTATATGTAAAACTCAATTTGAAATTTGATTACACGGACACATTCAAATTGTTATTTTTAGCTTAACCTATTTTATAAAAACCAAAAGCTAAAACGCAGTATGAAACAAAAATAAACCATTAAAAAAATTACATTTCAGTTACTGTTTCTATAACGCCTTCGGTTTTTCTCCTATTGCAGCACATATTTAATTTCTTAATTAACAAGGACGTTACGCGAAATCCTTTCGTTTTTTTCTCGTCATTTTTTCCATTATTGTTTTTTGGTGATTGTGTGTGCACACAGCACTCTCTACTACTATGAAATACATGGGTAGTAAAATGTGCGCTTGGTGTTGTGTGTGTGTGTATGTGTGTGTCCCTTTGAATGTATTCAATTTTATTATTGTTGTTGTGTATATACACGCACATACATATACTTTCATACAGCATGGCCTGGCGGCGTCACAATGGCGGCAAATTATGCCATTGTAGTAAAAAATATTTATATATGTATGTGTGTGACTATATGTATATAAAAGCAAAAAAGCAACAACAACAAAAATACAAAAACAATTAAAAAGCAAACACACACTCTTTTACTAAAGAGTGCAATATTATTACATAGCAGAAACGTGTCTTTCTATTTGCATTTGTGTGTGTGTGTGTTTTATTTACTTATGCACAGTGTGGCAAGCTTATTTGAAAATTATATAAAAACAATAGTTTTGATTGTTTTTGAAATACTACTTGATCGATTATAATCTTTCACCACTCAGGGTCTTAAACCAGACAGAGGCTTTTAAGGTCATCTGTAGGTTAAAACTAGTGATGTGATGGATGGCAGTTTAGCGGATGCGGATGGGAATGCGGATGCGAATGTGAATACGAATGCGGATGCAGATGCGAGTTCTGATGCGAATGGGGATACGAATACGGTTGCGATTTAAAATGAGAATAAAGAAAAAACTTTGGACAAATTTGTAAAAATTTTATAATACAATGTTAATTTTTGTATGGACACTAGCGGATCCTAGGGGGCCTTGGGGGGTTTTGGGCTATGAATCAAACAACAACGTACAGAAATCTCTGGATCTGATAATGTGTATATTTATAAATTATAATATTCAAAAGTCAATCTTTAGTAATCAAAGTTCAGCAGTATTAAATTATATTTTTCAATAACTTCTTTTGCTCTTTTTTCATATTGTAGCCTATTTCTAGGAGGTTCTTATATTAAACCTGCACCACTAAAAAGTTGTTTGCTTGGAACATTTCTTGCGGGTGGTGATAAAAATCTCCGTACAACTGTTAAAAAACTAACATTATCTTATATTCGATTTTCACTACAATAAGTTATCTTTCGCCAAAGATTTTCGCCATCAGCATAAAGTTCCGTAAAAAACTGAGCAATTTCATAAACTTAGTTAAAAAAGTATATGTGGTCCTCACAATTTGTCCAATTAATACATTCGTTAAAAAAATGTGCTAATGTGCGAATATGAATGCGGATGCGATGGGAATACGAATATGAATTTCAAAACTAAGGGAAAACGTTGGCAGGCATTCATTACACCATTTATTAAGACGTTGTAAGAATTAGTTCAAAATTCACAGGGACATTGAAGACTTTGTCGCTGGCACTCGTATAGACAGAAATATTATTTGCCTAGGTCATCAATTATTTACTTATGGATTTAGAACAAACCAGGGTTCAGGTTGTGAGGAATTAATTGAATCAGTGGAAGCTTTTGGGCTCTACGTCTGAGTATTTGTCATACTAAATATGTTGGAATACGTAATAGAAAATAGGTAATGAAATGGATGCAAGGCATGGGTTTATGGCAACTAAAACGAAACACTGAAAGCCCTGTTAAACCACCTAACTACTTTTGGTTAAATTGCCTTACCCTACTAGTCCAGTTTTAATTTCATCGGCCGACTGAATAAATATGATTTTTGGGTTACTCAAAGATACCGGACAATGTAAACTCGTAAAATTTGATTTGAATGGGATCATATCCCCATTTTGCTAGCCAAAATCCCACAGTTGGTTCAGAGACCTTAAGATGCTCTGGAGCACATTGTATCACTGTTTCCAATGTCAATTGACAATCTTGTATGTGATATGCATTCAGAACAAATACTTCTTCACTGCCCCATTTCAAATTCAATACAATACTATGTGAAATATCCATAGCCAATCCAATGGAGTAATTTAGATGTCATTTTAAGGGATTTTGCAAATCCTTTCCTCTATACAGAAGTCTCCAAAACATTAATTGGTAGCGGTTTTAGTTGGTACCTGGGTTTTGAGAACAGAACAGCTACCTTTTCTCTACGAGAGAAACCCCGCCGATTTCAGCTTTATGGATTCCAGGATATTCTGGATTATCTGATAACGAAAAATCGAATAATTGCCAGGTCCAGCGATGTTTGCATGAAAATATAAAAATCTTTTTATTTGAAAACATTTTTAAAAATAAGAGAGTAATTTTGGATTGTAATCTTAGGGCGAATTTGTAATGTTAGCTCTCATTTTAGTGTCCACGAATATAAATTTGGCAAAATTTGCAATGTTTTCACTTATACAGA
This sequence comes from Toxonevra muliebris, assembly GCA_963691655.1. NCBI lineage: Eukaryota > Metazoa > Arthropoda > Insecta > Diptera > Pallopteridae > Toxonevra > Toxonevra muliebris. The sequence continues at coordinate 76,898,834 of OY829329.1, forward strand.
AAAGTTTTCTTCACTTAAATGAGATCAATCAAATTACACTGCTCATGGTCAAAATTTACTTCAACATCTTTTTAATGTAAATATCAAATGATACTGTCAAATCCTCTCTATATAAGAACTCAATTCAATATTTTATCAAGCCAGTTTTTGAAGTAAATTGCTTTTCTGCATTTCGAATTTTGTTCTTTCTTTCAACAAAAATATTAAAAACTATTTCCAAGGAGATAGTCTAGCCTCATGAATTTAATCAATTTGAAAGTTGGACTGGTGCGAGACTGAAGTCTCAGCTGGCCTTTGGTCCGATTCTCAGATGGAAAGTAATTCCTTAAAAAATGGCCAAATAGATTGTTCTACTAAAATGAGTCACTTTTGGTGATTAGTAACTTAGTTCCTAAAAGTTCGATTGGAAAAAAAGGAAAATTTGAATTTTTCAATACTAATTTAAAAAAATTATTAAAAATATTAATTTTCTAATAAAAAGAAAAATAATGGCAAATCATTAAACTACTAAATTAAAAGTATTACTGGCTATCAGAACCTTTGGCATTTATTAAAAATAAAACAAAAATTTTGAACTGTAATTTTGAAGACGGAAAACATAAAAACTGGTAAATATTAAAAATTCTGTGTACTTCATCTAGAAAACAATAACCTGGAGTTATTCACTAAATTCATTTTTTATCACATTAAGTTTTGGATAAAACTAGCAAATCAGAATATGTATATTTGTTCTTTGCCTCTACATATATACTCATGTACATATTTGAAACTACTTCCAAAGTGGTGCTTGTCTATGGAATTTGATCACTTTCTAGTGCAATTTGTTACATTGTTGTCATTTGTTTGGCCTGTTGGCTTATATAATTATTGTTAACGTTGTTGATTTTCCAATTTTCCATTCAGTCTTTCTTGCTTTACACTTTTTTTTTTAGTGCATAGTCAGGTCTGTTGGTTTTTTTATTTGAAAAAAATAAAAGAAGATAGAAAAAATAAACTAGAATAAAGTAAAAAGAAAATTACGTTGATCTTTTTATAAACTAGTTTGTATATAAAAATTTTGTATTTATTATTTTTTTTTACTATTTTTCTATGTGCATATATATATATAAATTAGTTGTCTATTTGAACCCTTTTCAAATGCATATATATAAACATACCTAAAAATATATGTATGTATATAAACATCTATGTATGTATGCGAGTGTGTTAGATAAAGCATGTATGTGACAACTTTTTATAATTTAATTGTTTATTTTATTTTTATTCTATTATCTGCTGTTGCTATTTACATGTATTCACATGTCATATATATGAGTATGTGTAAATAAATGTGTCTGTGTTTGTATATTTTTCGCATCCATACAATGCCACTTCTTAACTTCCTGCGTTTGTTGTGTTGTTTTGTCATTAATTGTTTTTATATCTCTAGTCACATTTAATTTGCCTCGTCTAACATAATAATTATATGCTCATCTCTCTGTGCCGTCTGGTTTGTCTGTTGTTGAACATTGAACATGAGTTGGGAATTTTGAAATTCAAATTGAAATATACTGGCATAAATTCATATAAAATCTTTCAACTCTTCTTTAACTTGGTTACACATGTTTATATGAAAAGCTTTCACAAACATGCCTCATTTTTATGCTTACTTTCTTCCTAAAACTATGCTTTGAATTTATTCATAATATGCGTGTGAGTCTGTGAAAAAATTTCACTACAAAAAACTTTTTCAATTTTTCACAGAATTTCATTGGAAACTATAAGGATAAAGTTTGATTTTTTGCACACTTGAGCGCTTAAGCAAAATACAAGCTTAAGCAAAAAACTTGTTATTAAAACAAATTGCATACTATTTAAATACATTTATGCAAATTGTGATGTCAAAAGTTTTTTTATTTTATCATATTTATTTGTATGATAATAATATAACTCAAACTAAAATGATTAAAAACGAGAAAAAAGAAAAACACACACACAGAAAACTTTGCAAAACAACAATAAAAATAATGTAGCAAAAATTATTAAATACATATGTATCTATTATTTATATATGTATGTGTGTTGGGGCACTAGCGGATCCAGACATACCCAAAGAGGGGCATTTTAATTTTTTGGTACCTTGAAACTTTTTTTATGAAAAACTTGGCCATGAAACAGGCCAAGTTTTTCATCCATCGGCAAGGAGATAGTTTTATCTCCAAGCCCCCTCTGGGATGCACTAGTGTGTATATATATACGTAGGTTATATATATGTGTGAGTATATCAAGTTATCTTTGAAATTAAATCAGCATTATACTTAAAGTACAACAATAACAAAAATGAGTTTATTGACATACATTCCCCTCATAATAACATATTGAATTTTAGTCATTTTACGTATGACATTTTTGACGGTCATTGACATTTGACTTTACGCTCTACGTATAGTTCAAATTTTATTACGAAAGTAAACAAAAATAACACAATTTATGAATATTTTATATACTTACATGCATAAAGAGAGAGGTAGAGTGTAGCTGCCACCAACATATTTTGAACTTATTATTTGTTTATAAATATTTACTCTTTGTGATTTATTGCAGCTTCAAGTTAAAGCATAAATAACAATAACAAAGTCAAATATAATACTATTAAATATAGAAAAGCTGTTGATCTCTTCTTCTTATTTTCTACAATATATTTTTATTTGATACTGTTGTTATAGCTTAAATGCTCTTTTTTTTGTGATGGTATTGATGCTGTCGTCGTTTCCTCATTTAGTTATTTTTTGTGGTAGTGATAACGTGTCAATTTATGACACTATAGTTACATAATAAGCAATCAGCTCAAAATATTAATAAAAATATTTTGGTTTTATTTTGTTTTGTCTCTTTCGTTTATGGCATTAATTGCTTGGTATTTGAATATTTAATAATATAGTTAATAGTGTTGTTTATTTTTTATTATTATATACCTACTTATTAGTAGAGTCAAGTAATTGACTTATAAGAGAACTTAATATGTATAATAGCAAATATTTGCTATTTTTTGCTATTATTTGTTTTAAATATTATATGGAAGTACTCATATATTAGATAGATTAATAAACGAAGTGACAGTTTTATTACCCTAGGCACTGAAAAGCGTAATAGAAATATTGTTGTTCTTTACTGACATTGTTATTTTTGATGCTTAATATTTTTTTTATTCATAGTTCAACTATAATTTTTAATATATTGAAAAATTCTGCAATTGCATTGAAATAGAAATCGGCACTTGGTAATATTTAAAATTTAAAAGTGTTTGGTGTTTAATGTCAATTTTAAGGTTTTATTTGATAAAAGTTGTAATACCATTCAGTAATACATGGCGTATGAGTAACACGGATATAGATAGTATTTGTACTCTTTTGAACAGAGCGTATTTTATTTAATGGATTCTCACCTTTATTCCTTCTCTTTTTTTCTTTCCATTTTGAATAAAAAAAAAACTCTTTACTTATTTTTGAGGATAAAAAATGCATATAAGAACTCTTAAAAATTATTTCTAGAAATCGTTAAATGTAGCAAAAATTCAAAAGGATTTCAATAAATAAAATCGTGATGAGGCATATTTTCTCCCAAACTCATTAAAACACTGATACTTGAAGTTGTCGGGTAGAAAAAATTCGCATTAGGGGCCGTTCACATATTACGTAACGCAATTTTTTTTACCAATTTTGGCTCCTGCCCCCCTAGTCGGAACCCAACGTAACAACCCCCCTCCCCCCGGATTTTCCCCGTTGAGTTTTAAAATCAAGATTCAAATTTTTTATGAAATAGTGTTTGGGATATTGTATTCTAGTTTTCTTAATTTTTTCAAATTTTTATACTTTATAAATCTAATCTCGATCTATTTAATCGAATCTTTTATTGGCCAAGTGATTCAAGATATCAATCAAAATAAGCCAAATTTAAAAAAAAAAATCTAATTTTACAAATGATTTTGTGGCCACGAAAAAATAAAGCTGTAGCTCTTGCTTTGTAAGAGCTGTCAACGAAAAAACCTGAATGATCATCATTATTGAAGAAAAAATTGGCTGGGTAAAAACAACATTAAATACATACGTGCAAGGGGCACGTATGTATTTAATGTATATATTTCAAGAAAGAAAATATAATTCCTCTAACATTGTACATCAAACTTGGAATCAGTCTTAAGTATTTTCTCTCCTATTTGAAAAACTTTCTAGCAGCTTTCTACAGGAAAAATCACAGGAAAAATTCTCAAGAACATAGATTTTCCAACATTTTTAAATTCCTTGGAAATAATAGAAACGCAAATGTATTTCATTTTATTCTTGTTCATTTCTTATTTTATCCTTTTTACTATTTTAAATATGTTTCTGAAAATCCATTTTTTCACTTGCATTTGATTTTCATTTCGGACACTCTTAGTGGCGAACACGGCAAGAGATTCACCAATAAATTAAGGTCCTTCTGGTTGGTTTTGTTTTTTTGAGTGAAAGTCTCAGCTTTATGTAGATAAAGAAAATTAGCCGTAATTGAAATTGGATTTTCTTAAAAATTAGACATCTTTTGAATCAGTAAACCAATTAAAAATTCGATTAAATATGTTTGCCATTTCAATACCTGAAATTCAGCGGAAGAAAATCCATTAAAAAGCGACTTTTCATCAAATGTATATGAAAAAATTTCATTTACAAACTAGTGTAATTTTGAGCTCATCTGTATTTACTTGTATAAAATTGAAGTTACGTAACACAGCTATATTCATTTTGAACATTTTCTAGGAATACACATTAAAAATGAAAAGTCAAGAAGTTAGAAAAGGACAGTGAATCATCCTGTAAGGTTCAAAATGACTCTAATTCGGGTTTACCTGAGTTTTCTTCTCTTTACTGGTTCTAAATCAAGCTCATCACTTAACTCAGGTTAAGTCTTTTATTGATATCCTCACCTACTCCACCGTCTGTGGTCATCCCACTACCTGTGTAGCAGAATTTTGTTCATATATTCAAAACTCTCATTTGTGACGAAGTGTAGTTTTTTGCATACACTGTACAAAAAATAATTGACCTCTATGCCGGTTTCAAAATGAAATACATCAGAGAATTGCATTGTAAACTTTTTTGGAAATGTTTTTCTATTCTATTTCATAAAAAGTTTCATATTAAACTCAGGACACGACATCTTTCGCTGATTTCATACTTCAAAATTTTCAATTAAATTCACTAGAGTCTGACGAGTCACATAAAAATAGTGCTCCTTTCGAAAAGTTTGACAATTAAATGCACATGCATGTACATATTTTTCAGCCAGTTGAAAGACTCTGTGCCAGTAAAATGTCAATTGCCAATCGATTCATAATGAATGAAAATAGAAGAGCTGACTTTTTAATACGCACACACAAACCCACGCAGGCGGTCATTGGTAAAAAACAACAATAGATGTAATTCTACACAAATTGGCACTTAAAGTTGTACAAAGCCAATTTTCTCCATTACTGCGAAAGTGGCGAGCCAAGCGTAGCTAAAATTAGTAACAATCTGAATGTGTGTATATATTTGTGTTCAGTATGCGATGTCATTGGAACATTTGCATGCAAAAGTAAATTTTAGATTGCAAAAAACAAACACATAACATAACATCAAATGGAAAACGTTTTAACTATACGGAAACATGCAACTAAATAAAATTAAATTGTACAAAGGAAAACGGTTAAGTCCAAGGCAAATAAAAGAAAGAAAAAAGGACCGACAAATGTTAAACGTAAACGTGAAAATGCCATTTACTTTGCTCTGTAGTGCTTGACAATCATTCGAGTGTGTATTTCAAAGATTACGCAAAGGAATGACCGGTAGAATGGAAATAGTATGCATATATATAACGTGCATATGTTCACACACAAATGGCGGAAACGGAAATCTCTTTGAATTTGTGTATACTAAAAAACCATCTTTAGTTATTGCTCTGGTTTATTTTTATTCGTCTTTCCGTCTTTGATTGAAAGGAAATTGAATGCAATTTTTGTGTTTACAAATTAATAGAAAAATGGAAAATATTGGTATAAGGAAACGGTTAGTCATGAACAACGTTCAATAACGGTAGGAGAACTGAAAATAACGCGGGGTAGAAAAATTCTTTGAAAATTTTCTTTTTCAAAGATTAAATTATGCGATTCTCTAGAGCCAAGTATTTTCATAGATTTTTTCATATTTCATACTAACTAGCAACGAAGCTGTAAATGCCAATTGCTTTCTTGATTTTAATTTGGTTAACTCTGCAGTTTTCTTAGAGTTTAAGTTAGGAGATGGATGATATTAGAATCTTATTTTCTTGGCATTCTTATTTAATTTAATAATTTAAATTTTATAAGTTCTTAATAAACTGAGAGAATTAATTTTACTGCAGTTGCTTTGTCAGCAGTGGATCTAAGATTTGGGATTGTAAGGGAAGGAAGGGCTGATTTTACTGAATTAAAGAAATGTGTTTAAAATTGAGTACAAGTAGCTTCAAACATAAGTATTCTAAAGCACAATAGAATTTTCATAAATCACCGACTAAATATTATACTAAAGTACACAACTCAAATCAAAATTCGAAGCAGAAATCCAATCAAATTCGAGCCAAAACTCAGACCAATTTCTAATCAACACTCCAACCGATATTGGAATCAAAAATCAAATCGAAAAGCAGACTAAATTTGGACCCAAAATTAGATCAAAATTCACACTTCATTCAAATTAAAAAATCTGATCACAACTTAGCTCATAAATTAAATCAAATTCAAACTAAATTTCATACCAAAACTCTGACCGATTATCAGACCACATCCAGACTATAATTCGCACTCAATCTTAGCCAAAAAATGTGACCTAATTTGAACCAAAACTTACATTAAAATATAGAGTTTTGTCCAAATTCTGACCAAGAATTAAAGCAAGGCACTCTAAAAACCAGAGAAAAATCAGATCAAGACTTAATCAAAATTCAGAACCAACCTCAGATAAAAACTCAAACCCTGAAGATCTGACTAAAAATAAGGTCAAAACTATGACCAAATACAGATTTTAAATGATGTTTAAAATCAGACCATAATTTTTACCCAATTCCAGCAAATAAATCAAGGCGAAAATTGAACCAAAATTCACAGTTTAGATAAAAAATTTGACCAAATTCAGGCCGAAAATTGGATAAAAATTCAGACTCAACCTGAGATAAAAACCCAGCAATAAAGCCAAAACTGAGATCAATAAGCAGACCAAAAATGGGACAAAATACAAATCTCTAATCAAAATGAGACTTCAACTCAAATCATATTCACTCTAATTCTAACTCAATCTAAGCCAAAAAATCATGCAAAATTTTGAGCGCAACACAGACCAGAAATTAAGACAAAAATCGGGAAAAAACTTATACTAAATTTTAGACCAAAAATTAGACCATATAAAAAATAAATCAATATTCAGACCGAAAGTCAGACCAAAAACCGAACCTTAAAATAAAACTTTAAATCAGATTATGAAATTCGATCTAAAAAACGAATCAAAACCAGATCAAAGCGATTAACAAGCGCTCTGAAAAAGATCCTATAAACCTCAAATTTTGTTAAAATATTTAAAAGCTTATGAGAATCACATTTTAGGAAGAGGCTGCATCCCCAAAACCTCTTCATCCTGAATCCGCCTCTAGTTTATACACAATTTCTCAATATTGTCATTGCCCAAAAAAAAAAAGAAGAAAATTGTGAAAATCTAATAAACACGAACACCTGCTGTTGTTTTTCGGTACTGTGGTGACTGGGCTTCTTTGCCACACGAATCTTGCATAAGATGCCCTGTTTTCTTAAATATAATGTTAAATTATAGTTTTAGTTATGTTGATATTGCAGCTTCGTTTTGTGAAACGTTCAAACTTTAAGAGCAATAAGTTTGACATTGTGTAACTGAAAAATTTTACCGTTACAGATTTTCTATAACCGTTAGCACTAAGTAGATTGAAATCATATCTTATCTGAGTTTCATGTTAAAGTAACAAGACGACTGTAATCGTTTGTCTACTATAAAAACCGTAAAATCGCATCGAATAAACAAGATAATTATTGGGAAATAGTTTTGACTAGCTTTTTGCGATAGCCCGAACCTAATACTCATATAATTTCTTCCTCATAAAAATTGTTAGCTTGTTATTTATTTTTTATTATTTTGAGCGTATCATTATAAATGTAAATATTAAATTCTAAAACCAAAAGTAATTTTTGTTAGAGCATAAACTTATATACTATATATGCTATAAATATGGAATGTTACTATGAATCAATGGCTATTTACATAAATCTATTCGAATAGAATACATCATAAAACTGCAGCAAAAACAAAAAAAATCTATTTTGTAATTATAAACCAACGTTCATACAATATGAAATTCGCAACCATTTTTACAATATTGCTTATCTCGTTGGCAATGTTCCACTCAACGACAAGTTTCTTTATTCCATGTCCACTGATATTTGCCCCAATATGTGGAACCGTTGGTAAGACCTATCGAAATATATGTGTATTTCGGTTACAGGCTAAATTTTTTAAACGCAAATTGGACATTCTTCATGAAGGATATTGATAAAAAAAAGAACTGGTTTTAAAAATGAAATTTGTGTCAAAATGATTTAAAACATTTACTAAAAATAAATATAAAAAATAAATAAAATTATAAGATTTTGAGAAAAATATTTTTAGTTTAATTGTTTGCTGACGTGAAATTCAAATATGTAGAAGGAACTCAAATTAAAAACATATTAACGGCTATAATCAAAAAATTGAAATGAAAAGACGAAATTGCCTACTATTCCTACACAACATAGAATCCAAAGGATGCAGAGTTTCAAAGTTTCGAAGTCTCTCAAAGTACTCCCAGATCAGTTTAGAGTTTACCTGTTCTGATTTCAATGGCTTGATATCCGCTTGGTTATCTGATAAGACGGCAATATTTGCTTCTAATATTTTCTCCCAGGATTAAAGTAAGCATAAGCGTAAGGCTAGCGTATACTTGGATATGACTATCAAAAACTAGAACTTATTCTATGTATCTGAGCTACCAAAAAATGACGAATTTTTGTGAACCGGAAACGAAAATAACAGAAAAATAACGGGACTATGTAACAGAGTCAATTTCATCCAAATACGATTCGACGCTGATTTTTGTCGAATTTTAAAACTTTTGTCCTCAAATGCGGACAATATACCTAGGAGGGTTAAGGACAAATATGTAATCTTTGATGGTGCTTAATATTATTTCTTATATTGTTTTATCTTCAATGTGTAATCTATCTAACATATTTATGTATAATATTTTTATAGTGCCTGGAACTGCACACGTGTTTGCATAATCACTTTGTATATACAAAAAGCCATCAATACCAATTTTTTTCTCCTTTTCTTTATTTTCCTATATGTTCATGTATTTCTGTAGGTGATTTTCTACTGCGCAAAAAAAAATAATGCGAACTGAAAACTTGAAAAAAATAATAATTTTTCCATGTTTGAAAGGATTAACATGAAGTATGTATTGGTGTTACATATATAACTACCCAACGGGGAAAAAAAGCACTCCAGAAGGCCTTTCGGAGTGCTGACAAGTTAGCTGTAGGCGCTTCCTCTCCGTATGACACACCATTACGTTTTTACCATTGCATGTCATTGGAAAAAAGCACTCCGTTATACGTTCCTTATGGAGTGCTTCAAAAGACCTCTCATGAGATCTTCGCGTCAGCAGTTCGTTCGCTTTTTTCCACTGCTCTGCTCTACAATAATCTTCTTCTTCTTTGCGAAATGCTTCAAAAGACCTCTCACGAAATCTTTACGTCAGCAGTTTTGTTATTGTAAATTACGATGATCTTGTCGTCGTTTGATTCGGAAGCAATTGCTTTTCGGCAGAAAGTGTTCGTTAACAAAACAAAAATAACAAGTGCTGATCTTATACTCCTCAAGGGGAGCTGCTGACAATCGGGACCGTTGGGTATGTAAACACAAAGCTACGTGGCACGTAGTATGTGTTTCTATACGTGTCTGTGCGAATGTGTGCAGCTGCCTGAATGGCATATTTAAGTGCCACCTAAGCTGTCGCCTCTACTAGCATTTGTGTGGTATTTCCTACTGTAAATGCTTCCAAAAGTGAGCAGGAAAAAAATATGGAAAGCTACAAACGCTGTACTTTAAAAACGCTATTACATTTGTGGTTGTGAAAAAAAAAAATGTGTTGTGGTTTTTTCTATACGATTTTATAGCAATATATTTAATTGCAAAATGCTGAGAATGTTTTGAATCACCATGAAGTGGAAAATAATTAATATTCTTAATTTAATTTATTTTTGCAAAAAAATACTTGAAAAACATATTATCATTAAAACTATAGCAGCAATTTTCTATTTAACTTAATTAGAAAAAAAGATTCATCATAACTCGTTATAGTAATATTTAATGTCATAATTTTTCAATTAGTTCTCATTACTCCGGTTGTAATTTTAAAATTTTTTTATGACAATTTTTAACAAATGCGTTTGTCAAGTATTGGGTATTGGTACTGGTACTGGTACTGGTACTGGTACTGGTACTGGTACTGGTACTGGTACTGGTACTGGTACTGGTACTGGTACTGGTACTGGTACTGGTACTGGTACTGGTACTGGTACTGGTACTGGTACTGGTACTGGTACTGGTACTGGTACTGGTACTGGTACTGGTACTGGTACTGGTACTGGTACTGGTACTGGTACTGGTACTGGTACTGGTACTGGTACTGGTACTGGTACTGGTACTGGTACTGGTACTGGTACTGGTACTGGTACTGGTACTGGTACTGGTACTGGTACTGGTACTGGTACTGGTACTGGTACTGGTACTGGTACTGGTACTGGTACTGGTACTGGTACTTACAATTTTTAAGCTTTGCAGTTCTATATTCAACTAAAGTGAAAGCTTGAAATCTCTGTTCTACACCTTTGTTTTGCACCCTCACCCCTTGGCAGAAATTTTACTTACGCTCCTTCAAACTTCTTTTTTTAACATTATTTCATTTATTTTATTTTAACTGTCTTGCTATTGTGGTATGGCGCAAATAATTTCTAATACTTATTTGTGGTAATCATAAAAGTGCTGATATTGCATGAATAATAAATATTGCAGCGACGTATGCAGGTACTTGAGCGATGCATATTTACATATTTGAGTATACACTACAAAGTTAAACATATTTCGATTACATTTTTACATTATTTTACATTATTACCGCAAAGTAAAGTAAATTGTATATTTTTGCTTGGGCTTAATTAAACATGAGTTTTATATGGAAATTAAGAAAATGCTATTTTATAGCTGCACAATATTTTTGTGCACATGTATCTATTTCAATATTTCCTGAATTGAAACTGAATTTAAAAACATTAAAAATGCATTTTACCTTAAGACAAAAATCCAATTAAAAATATATTATTGTTTTCTTTGTTCATTTTTTATTTTACGGTTGTGCTTTAAATGAAAAGTATGCGGGCTTTAATTAAAAGTAAATTGAATAAATAAATTTTCCTCAAATGAAACAATCACATAAATATGTAGGTAGAAAATAAATTAAATCACAAATACTAAAAATATTTTTAAACACAATTTATACTATCTTTTGAGCATTAAAGAAAGCACTCAAAAATTATGGCACACTCACTCCTCACACTTTATTAATTTCATAATTTTCTCTGTCTTCACCAACAACATTTTTAAGTGATAATCATAAAAGTTTAATTAACTTTACCCACATGAGCAGCAGCAGCAACGGCATATACAAGAAAAGCGGCAGCCACAAAAACAAAACAAAATTCAAGCTGAAAGAAAGAAACTTCTTGCATGTTTTTTAAATTTACTTAAAAGACATGAGGGTCGTTTGTAATTTCACTAAAAGCGTGTAGCACCACCAGCTAAAGTTTTGCAGCTCAGAAAATCTTATGAAAATAACAAATAAAAAATGCCAACAACATGACAATATCGCCGAATGCTGCACACAACTTTATTAAAAACGTTTAAATAATGTGTTTAATATAATGCGTGTTGAGTTTTCACACGCTCTCTATCCCTTTATGTGTAAAGATATGTATTTTTGTCTCTGTCTAGCTGGTTCTGTATGAGTATCGCTGTGTTTTAAGTTTTTATATAAAAATATCACACTAGGGAGTTTTTCTAATAAAAAAATAGATATCATAATTAAGTATGTGCACTTTTATGGGTACAAATTTTTTGTTTGCTTTTTAGCTTTTCAGCAGCAAAACAGTGCAATGGATTTAATGCAGCTAATGTTTGCCTGTTCAAACACCAGCCCTAAAAAATCTATGCATAAAATCGAGCAATAAACATAAAACATTTATGCTTTGCTATTTTATTAGTTCGCTCAGCTTCTTCTTTTCTATTGTTTTTGTTTTTTGTTTTTTTTTTTTGTGAGGAGCTATTCTAGTAGGTGCTTCGCGAAAAATTATTGAATACACTTACCCGAAAATACCTAATAAAATTGAAGAAGATTTTATGAGGATTGCTGTGCTGCCCGGATTGAGTGTTTGTAACGATTCACTGCATTGCTTTAATGTAATAACTTTTTTTGCGTTTTGCCTTTAATACTCAGTTAAAGAGATATAGAAATAGCTAAGCAAGCTAAGAGCTTTATATTCTTATTGACATTTAACTTTGTCAGTGATTTTATTGTGAATTAACTTAAGGTAATATATAATTAATTCACATAAGTATAAAATTGTAGCTGCGTGAAGTTGATAATTTTTATACCTTATTACACCATCATTTTTAATGAGTTTTTCTTAACAAAAAAAAAGATAAAAACTCATACAAATAAATTGTGGTAAAATGTTGGCGACCTCTGAAGGTGCCTTTACACCTACTGATTAGCTTTGCTGGCTTGAATCCTAAACTAGTAAGTCAGCTGGTTGATTTTCTAAACCAAGTCAGCTTATTTGTCTTATAACCTAAGTCAACTGACAAGCCCTTTTACCTAAATTAGCTGTCTTGTCTCCTAACCTATTGCAGGTTCCCATGTGCACGTTCAAAAACATCAGTGTCTGTATTTGAGCACTCGTGTTTTGAATATTTTTTATTTTTCCTCACATGTACATGTTAAAATATATGAAGGTTCGTATTTGAACACTCATGTATTGATATTTCCGTATATCTGCATGTTCAAAACACTAAGGTTAACATCCGAACACTCTTGAACGAAATATTCTTCATTTTCTCGCATAAGGACTTATTCAACGACTTCTTGATATTATCACACATGTATTTGTTTAAAAACATTATGTTCGTATTTGAACACGCGTATTGCAAGGATTATAGATTTAATGATATTTAAGTATTCAATTCAACCTAAAACCTTAAAATTTGAACCCCCACATACTAAAAATTCTTAATCTTTACGCTCTTGTTGACACGAACATGAGTACTTATACTTAAGTGTTCATCTGCTGACTACTCTTCATGATTCCGTGAATGTGCAGGTTTAAGAACGTTAGGGTCCATACTTGAACACTCATGTCCTAAATATTTTTTATGTTTCCGAACATATACATGTTCAAAAACAACACGGTGCGTACTTGAACATCCATGTCCTGAATATTCTTTACCTTTCCGCACATATATATGTTCAAGACATTAAGGTTCATATTTTAACAGTCATCTATTGATGTTCATATTTGAACACTTTTTTACAGAACGTTTTTGAAGTTTTCACTCACGTATGTATTCAAGAATAAGACGGTTCGTGTGTGAACACTCTTATATTGAAGTTTTCTGCTCTTTTCACACCTGAATATATTCAAAAACATGAATATTGATATTTAATTGTACAATGTTGAATAGATTTATTCAACAAAGTAGTAGTATTACTAGTATTTAAAAATAAAGATACATGCATGTACATTTTTATAACCATCTAGATTTTTTGATTTTTCAACACATGTATTTTTTCAGTAGTAAGAGATCAAGTGTACACCGACATGAATGACTGTCGACCCAAAAGTATGAACCTAAACTATTTTTGATTAATTCAAATAGATCAAAGGTAATCAGTTCACGTGTTCAAAAATAGACCTTGATCTAGGCCCTTTTAATATAATCCGCAGTTAGTAAGCCTTTTAGAAAGTTGAGCCTAATTAGTTGTATTAACCCAAGAAAGTCACTGAACTATATTCCGTAGCTGCAAATTCTTTCATACCCTGCTGATATTCTTTTTCATAGATGATCTCTGGATATGATGAAGACCTAGAAGATTACTCCAATAGCTTTTACATTGATTCTTTTACTAGTGAACAGCGAAAACAGAAAACTGGGTTATCCCATAATAGAATAATAAGGCAATAAATCTAGTATTAAAGTCAGTTCTGCTCAGATTAATTACAGAAGCTAAAAAAAATTAAGCAGCATTTGAAATTTTCTACAATTTAAATGATGGGACGAACCTTTCGTTCACTAGACCAAGTAAATTATCAATTCCAAATAAAAGTAGCTCATACGCTCTGTGGTACAAAAATTTCAACATGATTTGCTTATTACCTACTTAGAAATATTGTTTTTTTTTTCAACTTTATTAATATATGTATTTTTTTCGACCCACATAAAAATCAACAAAGTCTGCTGTTAGACTCTTGTGTTTATGTTGAAGCTCAAAAGTCATAGATGACAACAAATACAAGCTAAGTAAAAAAACAATTCACATACTATGCAGTCATTAAAAGCAAAAATAAACAAATTGCAAAGTGTTTTATTTTTTTTCTGTTTGGTCGTGTTTTTTTTTTGTTGGTCTGCAACAAATTTGTAGGCATATTATGTCCAAATTTTTATTACGACGTCTATTCACTAGAGCAGCATGTATTGCTGCTGCTGCTGCTGCTGTGTTTCTCTTTCATGTTTTTGCTACATTTGCTGCTTGTTAGTAAACTTTATGGTTTTATATTTTTTACATTATATACTTACATTTGGCTTTACGCTTCGTAATTGCAAATAGTTTATGACATTGATTGATTTTGATAAATTGCAGCATTATGACAAGTGTTTGTGTGTGGATAGGTGTGTGAATATGTTTTATAAAAATCGAACAAGCAAATAAAAGTAGGAAAAAAAGTTATATGCCGATTTATGTTTGATTCATATGCAAATGCGCAGCACAAATACAAATATAGGTGAATGGGAATATGAATGTGAATAATATGCCACTCGAAAAGCATAAATCTCGATAATCTTTTGCTGTTTCTTCAATTTAAATTTTATTTTTACATTTTCAAATTTTCTTTAATATAATTTTTTCTTTATTTAAACAAAAGCGTGTTTGAAAATCAAATATTAGAATAAAGTGTAATAAAAAAAAAGTGAAACCAAATCATCAACTTCAGGTGTATGCAATCGACAGCTACGACGAACAAATTCTGGTAAATTTTCCGTACTCGCGTATATAAAAATAATGACATTTTTCAATTAATCATTAACAAAAAAAAAAAAGAATTCAGTATATCAAAAAGTTCAATCAACCATGGGCGACACATTAGATGACAGCAGTCCACCGCCGTGTGAATCTTCAACGCGTCGCGATAAACCACAAACATTAAGCGGTATTGAAGCAACGAAAACACTTAATACCAACATAGAAACCGAAGCAACACCCTCGACAGCAGAAAAAACGGAAACGGCTGGATCCATAGCTCAAACGGAACTTTCGACACATTTAGCACGTAATCGCGCGCGTTCACGTACTTTTGGTGGCGGCTGTGGAGCTAGTGGCATTACTACTAGTAGCGGTGCCGGCACTGCTGCTGATGAACGTAAACATTCGTATGATGGTGTTGTAACTGTACATGGTAGCGGAACAAGTGCAGGTGGTGCATATCATGGAGGTGCAAGCGGCAGTGGTGGCAGTAGTGGTGCCTCCTCCTGTGGCACTGACGAATTTAGTGGTACCGATAATGTACGACGACGTGAAAGTTTAAATTTTGATGATTCAAGTCCAAGTAGTCATGGTTTTAGCAAGGCGCTCTTCAGTGGTGCTCGATCAACGCGTTATTCGTCCAGTGGTAGTGGCGCCGCAACAACACGAAAGTGTGTGCTAACACTGGACGGATATTCTTATGTAATAGGTAAGTTAAATCCTTATTGTTGAGATATATTTATAAATATAAACACACCTACTTAAAAGATTTTAATGAGATTACAATGTGCTGTAATTTGATGAAAAATATAATAATAATAAATATATAGACACACTTTGTCGTTACAGTATTACATTCTGTAACATAATAGTATATAACACTAGTAAGCATATATTTTTTAAATGAAAACCCTTATCCTAGAAGGATATTTTAGTACTCAATTTTAGTCTAACATATAAATACCCTATTGCATACCAATTACGGTTTGTATTACAATTAACCATGGAAATTCAAATGGAACACAAACGTCTGCAGCTTTAATTTGGAAATTTAGAAAAGCCAAAGTGAATTTAGGAAAAGCAAATTAAACTCAGGAGAATCAAATGGACATCAGGAGCGTTAATTTATATTCAGAAATGCCAAATTGATTTGAGAAATGTTGAATAGAATTCAGAACCTTCATCTTAAATTCAAGGGAATATGTATTCAGGTAGTTTTAATTTAAATTCGAAAATTCGAATTTGTTTAACAAAATGTAAAGTAAGTTCAAAAATATCAAATTGGATTCGGAAAAGTCAAATTGAATTCAAAAGGCGTCAGTTTGATTTCAGATGAGTTAATTTGAATTCTGTAGTCGTCAATTTGATTTTGAAAGAGCCAATTTGGATTTAGAAATGCCAAATTTAATAGCAGTCAATTTGAATTAAAAAAAAGGTAAAGGTGTCAATTTCAGAAAAGTCAAATTGAATTAAAAATAATCAAGTTGAATTCAGGTGGCATCAATTTTTATTAAGGAGACTCATTTTAAATTCAGCAGGCTTCAATATGAATTCAAACAAGTCAATTTCAATTCACAAGACGTAATTTTCTATGATTCAATTTGAATTGAAGGGTAAATTTGAAAACTTGATTCAAAAATCTTCTGGTGTGAAATTTACTTCGCAAAAGACGAAAAATAGTATCTTTTATTTTACAAAAGTCAAATTTGATTCAGTCAAATTGAATTCAGATGGCATCAGTTTGGATTCGAAATGTGTCTCAAGTTCACCTCAGAACAAAGAAAAATAACTTACAACAAAATGGATTCAAAATAAATAGGTCAAACTGAAATCAGAAAAATCAAATTTAATTCAAAAACCATCAATTTGAATTCAGAAGGTGAGAGTTCAAACTCATAAAAGTCAAGTCGATTTCACGAGGGAAAACGTTAATTTGAAGTCAGGATGATAAAATTGAGCGCAGAATATCAAAATTAGTTTAAAAAACGTCAATTTTGGGAGTTTATGGATTTCAGAAAGCGTTGCTATTATTTTGTTTTTGTTTTTTTTTTTTGGGAATGCAAGATCAAGATCTACTCTTCAGCCTTCCGTAGGAACTTTAGTAAATATTCTACTTCTATCTAGTACAGAATGGTCTTCTAGATGGCTTCTTTAAGATAGTTTTAAAATTTATTTAAATTATTTAACTTTACTTTATATTTTGCAAAAAAAAAATGTAAAAAATGTTATTGAAAAATGTTCATAGTTTATGAGTGTTTCTTTAGTGCTAACTCTTTTTAGGGCTTGCTTAGAAATTACAACGTTGAAGTATAACTATTTTGATAGCATTACTTACAAATAAGAAAATAAAAACTTTCTCACACAGTGTTACTCTAACTAGTAAGCCAAGTAAAACAAAACCCTTAAGGTTACAAAGAAGTCTTGGTAACGTGAATCTCAAATATGCAAATACTGTCAGTTGTCGTCAGCGCGCATAACTTGAAGTAAGAAAAAAATGAAGAAAAAAACGAAACGACTAAGAAGCTATGCATTAATGTGCCTTAAGTTATGTTTAGACACATTGTAATGATAAACTTTTCTCCTCGTTTTTTTTTTTTGTTTTTTTTTTTTTTGTATAAATAACTGCTGCTTAGAGGATGTTATTGTTGCTTCTAATATTTCAAAATTCTAGAGAAAAAAAGAAGAAGTGATTCTAAACATATAAACAGTTAGGAAGGGGAAAAGCACAGGTATGATGTAACTTGATGAAAGTTAAGCACATAATAATAATGCTGCTTGCTGCTACTCTTAGTTTTGTTGTAACTCATAGCAAAATAATACAAAAAAAGTAAATAAATAACAACAAAAAACAATTCAGTATTACAGGACTACAACAAACACAAAAAAACGAATGTACTATAAAGAAGCTACTGTTAAGTTGAATAGAATTGGATGGAAATGATGATGACATCAAAAGTCCATGATGAGGAAACAAAATAAAGCAAGAATGCTCAGAAGAAAAATTTAAAAAATGCTTTGTTCAACTTGCTGTAAACTTCTTACTTACATTCATTCTTGCATGCTTGCATGATTAGAATGCTATTGTTGTTGCTGATGATAATAATAATGCTATTACCTTTGAACTTTCAGTTTTTTTTTTCTTTTTGTTTGATCTTTAAGATCTCCTTTCTTTTCTATTGTCACACATACACGTGAATGCGTATGCGTATGTTCAAGGCTAATGAATGACTTTTAATAAGATTTTCTCTCTACAAAACAAAAACTACAAAAAAAAAAAAGAAGAAATACTAAAAATGCCTTTTCATTGTTAAGGAAATCAGTTGGATGTGATATGTGCTGTGAAATAAGCACTAGAAATTTTTTGAGCTGAAAATTTTTTCTTATAACTATTTCTAATAGTTATGGTTTTAAATTTTAAAATTTTTTTTTACTTAAATCTAGATTCAAATACATTCAATTTGAAAATCATTCTAACCTTCGTGAATACAAATGCAGTGTAGAGCTTATGCCTTAAGCTTCTAAGCTAAAATATCTGGTCAAAAACATATTTTGCATATTCTCTCTAAATCTCCGTAGTTGATGCCTTGCAACAATTGTTTGCCATACCAAAGTTTAATATTTCAAATATTTATGAAATTTATTACGAATTCAAAGCATATATAGACATGTATGTATATTTGCTTTATGCTTATAAATATGTGTATATGTGTGTGCAAGGGTATAGGCAATAGAAATATTTTCATATACAATGTTGTTTGTATATGAAACACAACTGCACTACACACAAAAAGCTTTTTAAAGCAAGTGAATTTTATAGCAAAGTAAAATAAAGAATATTTGAATATACCAGTAAGTACTGACTGCAAGTTGCAGATAAGCAAACTAACAAGACGAAAAACTTAAAAAAAATTTATAGCGAAAAATATTCACTGCAATTGAAAAAGGTAATAAAGTTTTATAAAATTGAATAGAGCTATGAAATTAAATGTAAGTCAAGCAGAATTTTCATAAATAAATTATTCAAAATTTTGTCATACTTATCTACATATACTTAAATTTACAAGTGCTGCAATGCCCAGTTCAAATTTTGGGTGGCCATGAAGATGTATAGCATATTTGTGTCATCACCTAAGCTTTTGTTAAGAAGATATATTTGAAATTCCAGCTAATAGAACAAAGTATGTGCTTGGCACTGTTCATGAAATCATTTGTCATAGGTTAGATTTAGAAGGGTGTTTGATCTAATTGATGGCACAGTCAAGTCAGGATTCGTATATATTTATAAGGTTCATAGATGGGAATTTAACAAATTCGTAATCTGCGTTCAAAAATCCCCCAGAAAATCCAGGCTCCTATTCAGATACTGTTTCAAAATACCATTTTGTTGTACAGCGTTATTTTTCACTCGAAAACCAATTGCAATTTATTGTGGGACTTGCTGTTTTGAGTTTCTGGAACACTACGATGAACCCAACAGTTAATATTGTTTAAAACTTTGAACAAGTCCCGTATCTTCACTCCGGATATGTCTGCAAAGTGGTCGAAGAGCCTTATACCGAGTGGGAAGAGACATTGAGCAGTGTATGAAAATCTTAAATTTTCATCGTCTAGCTGAATAGTTAGGAAATTTTTTGCCCCGTACTTGTTTAGCTCCGAAAAGAATGACTGAGCTGTGACGTAGTCATTTCTGTTACTCCAAGTGCTGTTGAACGCAACTTCCGTTCCTTATTGCTAAATCCGAAAACTCTGCTTAGGTGATCCTATAGGGTGCATTAAGGGACTTTTAAAATTTTAACATCGCCTTGCTTTGACTATACGTGGTTGAATTGATTTCATAGTTCCCTATCTGTTCATGAAGATTGTGATATCCGAAGGGGGAGATTTTTCGATTGGTAATATTTCTGCTTTGAAAACTCTGCTTACGTTAGATAATCTAAACGACCGAGTATTACTAAGTTACCTGAACTCCACGGGGTGGGCTTAGTAAGAGTCCAGCTTTAATTCTAGTTCGGTGAGAAAGTGGTTTCAAAACGGCGCTATAGCGCTAATTATTGGTCTGCTGTAGGCTAGCCACCTTAACAAATCAATCAACTATTTCTAACTATAGTCCAGCTCCTGTTCCCACTTGCATTTGTGAACTTTACAAAATTCATCCAAAATCAATATATCTAAAGATATCAAATTTGGATTGCATACGCTGTTCAAATTGGAATTCCTCATATGGAATCGTTCGCCTCAAGTTACTGAGGCTAAGGCTATACTTTATTAGGCTGCAAAGATTTACATTATGATTTAAGCTGATTGATTAAAACTCCACCTCTAAAGACAAAATAAGAATATGACACTGATTTATGAGAACACTAATCAAAATGAATAGAAATTTTCTTTAGAAAATATCTTAGAAACATCATCAAAACTATAATAGTAAATTAAAAGCTTAGGCTGAAACTACTTTTAAAAATGCCAAGCAAAAAATAATTCTAAATCGTCTTTTTCTCTTACTTTTATCCAGGGATACTTAAAAACTTATTGACCTTTTCCCTTCAACCACAGAAAACTGCTGCGGTACTGAAAAATTACTTAAAGCTTTAAATTTGATACACATAAAAATCAAATTCCCCATTGTTTGTAGACTCATCCTGCTGCATACCATTCGATAGTTTTATACAAAACAAAGTAGCAGTAGAAAACCATCACGTCAGCATCGACGACAGTACAACAACAACACACCACAATAATAACAACAACAACTATAACAAAAACAAAAACAACGACAATGACTACGACTTGAACGCAGCGACTAGAACGACCAGAAAATGCTGTCATGACCTTTTTCTTTCAACCATACATATACATATATGCACATACATACAAATGAATATTAAAACCTTGTGCAGTATAATTGCACCCAACTGACGACGACTGACATTGCGTTGAAAGCTAAGAAAATATGCTTTTGTTTAGTTCTATTATCTGTTTTTGTATATTTTTGTATGTGTATCTAGCTTTGTAGTATACTTTTGTGCGCTATATCCCTGTGCTATCATCACACAAAAACCATGTCACGAAGTCAGACAATGAATAAATGAATGAATGAATGAATATATGTATGTGGTAGTAATATGTAGCAAATGTAGAAAAGTTAATGGTGAAGGCAATGTTTCTCTGTACGTATGTTTCTGTGTGTGCTAAAAATATATGGCAGAATAGAAAATGTAACAAAACAAAAGAGTTATTGTACTTTGTATTGGTGTGTGGCACGTTTCTCATATGTTCAATGATTGGTAATGGTTTATACTTTCGTATGTAGTATGTAGCTAATCTACTTTCATTTAATGTCTACTTTTAGGCGCCCCTCCTAAAAAAAAAAACCAGATGCATTAAACAAAAAGCAACAAAATTAATGAGCTATATCTTTTGAATATGTATTATTTTGTAGCATAAATATTTCAAATGTCTATCTAACTTAATTGCTTTTAATTTTGATATATGTGAATTTAAGCTTTTTTGTCTCTATACAAATTTTATATAATTTTCAATTCAATATTTCGTTTTTATTTTTAATGCGTCTCGTTTTGTTTTTTGTTTTTTTTGTTACCCACAAAAAAAAAAAATTGTATATTATAAACATAAATTTCGTTAGACATTTACTACAAATATTTTAAGATTATATTTGCAAAATGTCTGCTTGTTTGTATGTAGCACATATGGTTTAATGTCTTTGTTGGCAAATAAATGTCAACATTGTAAGCCACGCGTTGCTCATTTGACATATGTGACACTTATGTGGCTCTTCTCTACAAAAAGGGGTTCATAAATAAGTATATACTTACTTTGTTCTTGCTTTATTTATAAGTAGAAAATGGGCTTCAATCAGCAATGAACGACTTTAATTTCATATTTCAACAATGCATGGGTGTTTTTTTTTCATCTCGTGACCTTGTTAATATTGTATACGTATAACTTAAACTATAATTGAACACCTGCGTTAATGTTATGAATACGTTTTTAATAAATTTAAGAATGAATTACATAATTCATTGAAATATGTAAACTTCATATTTTGCCAATTTCTAGGTCTTTTTTATACCAAGATTTTTATCTAGCTCATATTGTGTACATATAACAAAAACATTATTTTAAACACTTTGTCATATTTAGTTATATAGTTAACATATTTACGAATGCATTCATCAATTCAATAAATCAAATTTAAATTTCATATTTCAACAAGTACCGGGTTATTTTCATCCCGAGATTTTATTCTTGCTCACATTGTACACAAAACAACAATTGAACACCTTCATCAATATTATGAACAAATTTTTTATGTTTACGAACACATTTATTATAGTTACGAATACATTCATCAATCCAATGGATGGAGTTCCAGTTTTATATTTCGACTACTGTCGAATATTTTTCATTCCCAGATCTTGGTCTGGCTTAAATTTGTACACATATATATATCGAAACACAATTTGAACACCCTTGTCAATATTATGAACTCATTTATTATATTTACGTACACATTTATTATATTTGCACCTTCAAATATAAAAACAAAATTTTGTATTAATTACAAAATAGCACACGAAACACTTCTGTCTTCTACTAATATTCAACACTTTTTTGAAAAAAAAAATTCTTGAAAATAAAAACATACTCTGATTGAAATTTTAGTATAACCTTAAAAAAAAGTTAGTCCAAACTTTATAGAAAAATAACTTGATTTCATGCAAGTCTTTTTAAATACCTGATTTCGCTATTGAGTTCAAAGGTTTTTCTTGTTCAAAATCAGTTAACTTTTATACAAGGTCAGTGTCTTCTTACTTATAGAGTGTACTTCTGTGTTAAATAGTTGACCAACAGATGCGCATGACATGTTTTTTGTATTTATTAGAAGTTCAAAAAAAAAAAAAAAAAATGAAAAACTAGTGTAGTTTGAAAATAACAAAGAAGCAAATTTTACAAAGGAACATCAAAAAATATGGCATAAAAACAAAAACCCAATTTCGGAACTTTATTAAAGCGAAACTTTAACTGCTGTTCCATAATTTCTGTCAATAACAAAAAAAATAAAAAAATAAGTGAAATAGCTTATTATTTTTCTATAAATTGATTTTCATATTTTTTCAATAGAATTATTATCACCTCTTTGTTTGTTTTTCCTGGTAGTGTTGCTTAACTAACACCGTCAAGAAGGAGACATCTACAAGCAGCAGACGTAGCAGCATGTACTACTTTATATGAGTTTTATCTCCCAAAAGTAACCAAAGCAACTACTCCCACAATGTGATTTCAGCTTCATTTGCATGCTTATTATAACTTTTTGTGTGCGGCGCTCGGCACTTGAATTTCACGTATATTCCATTTTTTTTTATCACAATTATACTTTGCTTATTCCTTCGGCAACCAATGACAACGATGTTGGGTTTTATCATCAACGCGCACATGAAGTTTGATTCATACTTAAGCGACCGACACAAAACGAAACGAAGAAACACTAACTACATTGCTACATTTATATTTAAGTGAATATATTCTAAATTCAGGGCATGTTCAATTTCCGAACTCCCGCAATAAATTAAGGAACTGCATATTTATCGACTGATCGCTCCTATTGTCAGAGGCGCTTGTCCATCATTGGACAAATGATAATCGGTAATAGTAGCTCCATTTTTGTCGCCTAATAAGCACAAGCAATTTTTTTATTCCTTCTTTACCGTTTCAGTTGCTTCATATGGTGACGCCGCTTAAGTGTGAATCCACCTTAATTTCTAAGATTTTTTCCATGAAGTAGCTTTAGTTTTACTGTTTAGTCACCTCCATTCTTTTCTTTCCTTCTAGTTTCTTTGTATGTGTACAAATGCTGCAGTATGAAAAACTTTCGAAAAATTTTGGCGTGAGCGCAATAAAATTATTTTTTTTCGTACTATTGGCAATGATATTTGAACGTTAATGCGCAGCCAAATAATTTATAGTTTTTGTGTTCTTAGTTTTTAGTTGAAGTTTTCGACTTTTCACTATTCAGTTGTCAACTAAAAATTAGTGTTTTTATATTCAGCTTAGCCCAGCATAATCCTGTATAGCTTTACGGTTTATGGCGCAAGATTAAACGAAAAAGATTTACAAACATTTCGTTTTCCCCCCTGGTAAGTTTCTAAATCAAATTAAGTTTAGTAAAAGTTTTTCTGTTATGCAGTAAATTTTAAAATATATTTTGAGAAACTTTTAACCTTTAATTAAAAGATTGTGTTAAAAAATTTTGCAAAAATGTGAAATTAACATATTCTTAAGCCACCTGAAAGTATGCTTTACAAACTTTTTTTTTTTTGATAAATAAGGAGCATACAGTCCTTTACAAGAAATATACACTTGCTTCACAAGAGACTAACTCGTTTTATATAAAAAAAACTGTTTAAATTTTAGAATAGTAACCGTTTTTAGTTCGGTAATAAAAATGTAACTTATTAGATTTACTCAGCACCTGAAAGTATGGAACTTTATTTCCACGCACACGCATTATGTACATTCTTATTTCCCTTTTCGTTGTACTTTTAAAATCACATGCTTTTGTTAGCATAGCTTGATGTGCAAAACCCGTGTTATATGAAATCCTTTAATATATAGCTCTATTTGGTATGTAAATAATAAGATGTCAAATTTTATTCACACCAAAAGGTATGCAATAGCGACTATGAGTGCAGAATATTTTTTCACTGGTTACCCTTTTTATCGAATTTCGAAATTCATCCGAAAGCAAATTTAATCTCATCAGAAAGCAAATTCAATTTTAAAACACAAAATGGCCGAAAATATAATATCTGTTGTATGAAAACATAAACTTATCAAAATTTCTCAGTACCTAAAAGTATGTAATAATACGTTAACCGATGGAATTTTAAGTTTAAGTTTTAAAAATCATGCCTTTATTCGCGTAAACGCTTAACATAGAAAACAACTATTTTTTTCTTTCTTTTTTTTTTTTTGAGAATTCCATTAATTTTGAGAAAGGGAGCTCTATATCTTTCTTTAGTGAAAGTGAAACGTGTTACATTTTGTACGCATCTAAAAGTATGCTTTTGTCGTACAAGACTTTCATTGATAATTTTTTTGTTTCGTGTAAGTGCCTTACATGGGAAACGTTTACTACAATAATAACTTTTTTTTTTAGTAAGTTAAAAATAAACTTATTAAATTTTCTTATCACCTGAAAGTATGCAACATCACCTTTTTCCCCGTACAACTTTTAAAGTCATATGTTTTTGTTAGCGTAAACGTTTTACATAAAAAGCGATTGCTTTTTATATGTAGGTAATTTCTAATTTTTTAAAAACGTAACTCTAGTGTTTGGCATAATAGAGAAATAAAATGGAATGCGTCAACTATTCTACACCCCTAAAAAAAAAAAATTTCTTTATTTTCGATCACTTTTTTTTATTGAGTTTTTGAAATCATTATATGTCTCTTTTCTTTTTTTTCAAAATTGCAATTTTTATATATGCATGTTTTGTTTGTTTGACAAGAAAATAACTTTAGAATGGAAGTAAAAAGAAACGTGCCAAATTTTCAGCATATTTAAAAGTATGCAAAAATAGCTTTATTTATATATTCATTAAACTCCTTTTTAATTTAGTTTTTATTATCACATATGTTGTTTCAAGTTTATAAAATTTATTTACATTTGTATACAGTGATAAACTTCACCATCAGATCTAAAGGGGCAGGAGACACTTTTGGCATGAAAGTCGTTTCTCGATAAATATTTCAACTATTATAATAACTGCTAGTGATATTAAAACCCAACGAGTTTTCAAACCAACAAAAACACTCTCTTCTTCAGGATCTGCTAGTCAGTCGATTTTGAAAACTCTAAACAAATATTTTTTCTTGCCATCCTCTTATTTTTTTATTTTCTACTTACCTATTTCCAATAATAACAATTTATAAAAACTACTAAACTTTCTGGCATAACATTTTATTTGAATAATTTTACATTGAAAAGGCATATCATTAAGAACAAGGCAAGAGAAGCAACAACAAAAATAAAAATGTTTTATAAATGAAGTATACTTTCAGGCGGTTTTAGCCTAA
The DNA here is from genome assembly GCA_963691655.1 of Toxonevra muliebris. NCBI lineage: Eukaryota > Metazoa > Arthropoda > Insecta > Diptera > Pallopteridae > Toxonevra > Toxonevra muliebris. Next base: position 76,925,372 of record OY829329.1, read on the forward strand.
ATTCCTTAATGTATAAAGCAAGCATGTTTAATTTGAAAATTCTTTGTATCTTTTTAAAGATATAAATACAAAAATTGGAAACTTCTGTTTTCTTTTTTTTACCCAATTTAAATTCACAGAAATAAAAACAACAACAAAAACACCAACAATGTTGTGACATTTTATTATCATTTAGTCCGTGCTCCATTTTTTGTCTTCTTACACATTTTTATTGCTTGCTTAAATTGCGGTCGATGTTAAATAGGCTCAGTCTTCTACTCAAATATGTTTATGGAACCCTTTTTATTTCCATGCACTTTTGCCGTCAACCAAAAGTATTAGGTATTTTTATCATAAGAAAAATACTTTGCAAAAGAAGAATTTAAAGAATTTTTCGTCGCCGTTGTCGGCATATTCTTCTTTTGCAAATGACTTGAATAAAAATTTACATAAATTCTTAAGTTAAAATTGTATAGCCTGCGTATCCATAGGAATTTTAAGCGCATAATTTTGGACGACATAAACATTCGCTCTCATGCCCCCCACACATACAAATATATTCAACGAAAATATGCTCAGCATTCAATATTGTTATATTTGTGAATGGATGTATATATTCACAGAAATACACACACACACACACATATTAACGCATTTTTTCTCAATGAATGCTTTTAATGTATGCTTTATTACATATATACCATACATATCTATACATGCACACAAATGTCACATTGGCAATTGAGCACGCAAGACAAACGAATTTTTCGTTTCACTAGAAAAGTATGAGTATGTATGAGAATGTGTGTGTATGTGCGCTTTCAATGCGTGTAAAAATTTCAATGTTTACAGTGAATTTGGAATCCTCATTTCTTTTGCATATTTTTTCGTGGTAAAATTTAATATTTTTTTTTATCGTTTTATTTTATTTTTTTATATTTGTGCGCTTGTGCATATGAAGAAAATGAAGAATAAAATATGCGCACAAATTTGTAGAGCACACACAAAAATTTTCTTCTTTCGAAAGGCAAGCAAGTGTGTAAATAATAAATTGTATACCCAATGTTGACAAACAAATATAACTATATGATTTTTTATTAATTCAGTAAAAAACTTGAGTAAGTTGAGTGCATGAAGTTTGCATACTTTTAGGTGCTAAACAATAAATTCAACTCGTTTAGTTTTTATTTGCGTATTAAATAAACTTTACTAAAAATTCAAGAATTTTAAGTAGAAAAATAGTTACTCACACACTCTAGTTTATGAAATATACAAAATAAATTTTTTAATGCATTCTTTTAGTTTATGGCACTATCAAAAATAACTGCTCAATATAATTCAAAAATTTTCAATTTTTATATAAGTAACAATTTATGACCACTTTTGTAAGGTTATGCTGTCAATTTGTATAAAAAATGCTACTATCTACTGCTATATACTAAAGTATGCCAGAGTAAGTATCGTATTTTAATTAAATGAGCACTTTAACAGTACCAAAGTATGTGGGCGATGTGTGGGTGGTGGTGGTCATACGAAATGCCAAGCAGGACACTTTTAGACACACACAGATAGAGTTATATAAAAAGAAAAACAAACCCAGTAGAAAGTTTAGACATCAATTTTTATATTTTAATTAAAAATTGACCACTTCAAAGTCCCCAGGAATAAACTTTTCGTACTAAAAATATTTTGTAAATTTTAGATCTTCAGTAAAATCGAAGTCACTGAATTCGAGTGTGATGGTGGAATTGGAAAATGATGGAATGACGACATGAAAAATTTTGAGAATACGATCAACCGTTTTGAATTCTTATTGAATTTTAAAATACTTGTGGAGATTCAAATCCACATCAGTTAAATTTTTAGGACATAGGCATTGTTTGAATACTTGCCTAACTGCAAAAGTAAGTCTGACTCCAGGTTGGTTAGTTAAAATAGTGGTTCGAGTCACGAACCAAATTATCACTTGCGTTCCATTTTGATACCATATCTTCGGTTGATTGTTTGTATATTAGGTATTTTACTAGCCTAACAGGAAGATCATATTCATTACGATAGGTTCCGAAAGTTTATTAATGCATTTGTGCATATTTCAGATAGTTAATTGAGCTTCAAGCCGGGAATTTGCCGGGAAAATAAATAAAGCTACAATTACAAATACAAATTTAACTACGACAGTAGATGTTATTGAATATTGAATATATTTATGATCGCTCGCTCACCAATCGATCCGAAACCTGTAATGAGTCACGCCAGTCTTAAGCCATACTTTCTGAATTTGTTAATAAGTTCTGATGATCTCTTCCAATAGTAGTTTGGTCATAATGCTCTCACAAGAAATTGTGGTTTAAAATTTTTTTTATTTTCTCAACGAAAATTTCTTCATTTCCTCATAGGCTGAAATGCTTTACTAGCTTTGTGTTTTAATCAGATAGAGTAGGCTTCAATAAAGACTTGAAAAGATCTTGAAACTTACTTTCTAAAGTGAATTCAGTGTATGACTGAAAAAATCATCAAGGCTTTTTTGCACAGGTTAGGCTTGAGTAGTACTATAACATAAAATTGTTAGCTGTTGTTGAATCAACAGTTAAATTTTGTCAAAATTTTGTAGTAAAAATATACAAGACCCAAAAATGTGATCATAAGTTTTTTTTGGATAATGGCTCGGTATTGATTTTCTAGTTTAATTACAAACCTTTAAAGCTCTTACTTTTCCAAGTTGATTTGAGCCATTCTCAGGGTTTTTTTACCCTTTTTTGAATAGATCTAGCATAATTTTCTTTTCTTTGAGTAACTTCCTCAGAGCTTTATTTTTTCAACTCGTATTTTTTTCTTTTCACTGTCGTTAATATTAAAAATTGTATAACTTCCTTGGTCAGAGCAGTAAATTGCGGTACCCTTTTGGTGAACAAATCAGAGACAAGTTTAGAGTTGTTGAATCTTAAGAATCATACTTTTTACAATGATTACAACATCATTTTTATTTTTTTAGCCAAATGGCACTTTGTGCATATATTCAAATTTGATGACTTTTTTTCTCCATTCATTAAAGCCCCACACTTCTATATAGCCTCAGGAAGTGTAAATAAAAGCCTGAGGAATGAATAAACAAGAGTTTATATGAAAAGCTCCTTATCTTATATCTGTCCATTTTGATTTCGGCCCTCAAGGTATGTAGAGCATCGGTAATGGCTCAGTTATGACTATGTAGCACGGTTTCAGTAACAGGCGGATCCTAAGGGAGAGCGCAGGACAGGGTTAATATGAAGTGGATACATGAACTGCGATTTCTAGAATAAGTCTGCAGTCTTTGAAAAATAAATGTCAGGTTACAATATATGTAGAGAAAGAAGAGTTAGGAAAACCTCTGCTCCCCCCTTTACATCCTCCTTAAATTCTTGACTGTTTCATCCGGATATAACCGTGACTACATCCAAATATATTTGACTAGGCAATTGTGAGAATCCAAAGTTAATATAGAAATCTTTGCAGACAAGGCTTCAACACTGACTATACAATTTTTTCCGTTAGTGACTTATACAGAAAATTTCTGACTGGGCATAAATCTATAAATGCCCTGCTACACATTAAACACTTTCGAACCGATTATTTTCTCAACAGTTTTGCGCTTTTCGTTGCGCATATTTGTTGTTGGTTTTTTTTTTTTTTTTGTTTGTTTGTTGATTTTGTGACACTGTCAACTTTTAGGCGCCCAAGCTTTAACCTTAGCAAATGGAAACGGAAATGGTTGCACTTAGTGGTATTTGTGTGCGTGTGTGTGTGTATCTGGCGTAGACTGCATTTGGCGGCAAATTTTTTACAGTCAAACGTACATACACAAGCGGAACTGATAGGGATCTTTGGGGATAAACCCTCCCCCCTTTGCGCTGATTGTAAAGAGACAGAAAATGAAACACTTTTTCCCTCCCCCTTGCATGTATCCCCTCGTGAATACATATATTGTATGTGTGTGCGATCAACTTGACTTAATTTTATAGTAGTAGAGAAGGCAATCATTAGAAACACACACGCACACAAAAAGAAATAAAAGGGAAAGAAAAGAAGAGCGCGTGATAATTTATAGTTCAAAATAATAGCAAAAATTTCAAAAAATGTGGAGAAAAAAAAAACGAGATAAATTTAAAGCAAAGTAAAACAAAATACGCAACATAAGAAGCCAAAGGCAAATTGCAACTGTAAAACTAGTAAAAGATTTTAAAATGTATTGCAGAAAAATAAAAACAAAAAAATATTAAACTCAAAGCAATTGAACTAAAGAGTGTAGTTAGGTGTAAGTTCAGTTGAGTAAAAATTTGTGTAAAAAAAAAAATTCAGAAAATATATTACATACAGCACACTGTATGAATACTAAGAATTGCTTCCGGGGTTATGCTGTTAACAAATTTCGTGTCATAAAAACGGTAGAAAATATACAAGAAAATGTGTGTAGATATGTGTTTTTTAAAAACGCCGCTAAGTATGCTTTGGCTTATAAAATGTCAACTACATAAAACGCGCGCTATACACAACTGAACACAATACAATTTTCGTGAACAAAAAATTTGCCAAAGTACATTGTAACACACATAAATACATACATACAAACACACATGCATTTACGAGAATCTGCTTGAATATATACTTTATAGAGTTGCATATGTATGTAGTAGTGTTTGTGCATGTGCATGACTTGTGACACTACCACAAAGGTGTAATACCGCAAGCTATACACACTCTCACAGGCATATAAGTAAAGGTGTTACTCTTTCGTTCGTGTTGCCGTATACATGAAGCCATTACCTCCTTGCTATGGCATAATCCCCTCCACGTTTCCATCCACTCATTGCAGTGGCATTAACCGCAAGTAAATATACGCTAAAAAGTAATATCGCGCTGCATTCCAACTACTTCGTTAGCTAGCTTAATAAACAGCAAAATTACTCATGCACACACATACAACGCAGCATCTGAAACAGGATATTATTGTGGTATAACCACTACTAACTAGTGTTGCGGTTTTTTTTTTTATTTTTGTAATTTGCTGCACTTGATGCTACTTGAAGCATAAGTTTCGTGAACTTTAAAGACAAAGCATAAATCAAATGCTACAGATCACCAGCAGCAGCATCTTTAAGTATGCTATACTTAATCAAATTTAAACTGAATTTGATTTAATAAATAACACAAAAAGAGATTGGGTATCAGTACACCAACCATCAACAGCACCATAAAATTTCTAATTCAATCTGCATAACATAAAATAGAATAGTAGCAAAGAATGCTTACTTACCTCTTCACCACCACCCCTATGCATGCCATTAGCCCCTGCTGCTGCAGCAATGTGCGCTTAACACTATTTTCATGAACCATCGACATACTACATACAAAGACATACTATCCAACTTATTTTACTGCCACGCTTTGAGTATCTATGTATATACAACAAAAAAGCACCGAATTGATCGTGACACAAGTAAGGCAACAAAAAATTGTATGCTGCGCGTGATTTTCTACTTGTGATGCTTTTGCTGCTTTGGTTCTTTATGTGTGTGCACATAGTTGGGCGCATTCTGTAGCTTCTTTTTCTTCGTCTTGCTAGTTGATGCAGTTTTCAGTTTACAGCTAACAACAAAATTTATTGACAGTTCAGCTCAAGAAATAAAAGCTTCATTTGTTGTTTTTTTTTTTTTTTTGTGAGAAATTGTTAGTTTTTCTTTTGTTATCAACAGCAGAGATATTTATCCTTTTTGCAGTAGCAGTAACATTTAGCATCCAACATCGTCGTGCACCCAACAGTATATCCTTGCTTGTGTTTTCCTCACATCTGTTGTAACAGATGTTACTGCTGCCAGTTTCCACTATGTACGTATGTAGATAGCAAGATACGTAAGTTGTGAATTGTAAACTCGTGGATACGAGCGTCGCTGTCTGTCGCTTTTATGTGTAAATTGTCATGTTTCATTTTTGGTTGGAAGATGAATATCATAAAAAAAAACAAAAAACAGAGATGGAAGTAAAAAGAAGAAAATATTTCTTTGTTATCACAAACAATAAGAAACAGGAAATATATTTTATTTGCGCATTATCTGCAGCAAAAATATATGAGGTACCGATTTCTTGTATACAAATGCTACTTTTTCTACTTGTTTTTTCTTTGAATGTGTTTATTTCTGTATGTTCATGTAAAGCAATGAAAATGTATCACTTTGTGTTGCAAATTGAATGCCAATTTCGTCTGTTATTCTCAAGTATAGTTTTCGTAATAGAAAGACATTTTTTTTTTGTTTTTCTAAATATTTGACAAGAACAGTGGAAAATTTGCATATAATTGAAAGTAGTACGATTTTAAGATAAATGGTTCTGCAGCAGTAAAGCAGATCAGGGCTTTAAAACTTAAAGCTTCTCGCTTGAGAACAGTGAAATTTCATAAATAACTTAAAAAACTTTTTGCAGAAATCAGCATCACTGCTCTAGAACACTATGAGCTTTTAGCTTTTAAGCTTCAATCGATTTTTATGGTCACCAAAAGAACGCTTCAAGCTTTAAAACTCCAATGTTTATTCCTAACCTAACAAGAAAAAACTTTGCATGCTTACTAATGAGATTCTAATGCAAAAAAAAATGAAAAGCTTTTAGTTTAAGCCGACAATATTGCCTTAAAACATACCACGACAATGTCTCGATTGAAATTAAATAGCCATTTTTAAATTATTTTTATTCTCCTGGGGCGAGAAAAAAACTGAGCTTTTAATCACAATGCCAGCCAGAAAAAAATATTGAGCTTTCTGATACTTAAACTCGCAAGAAAAAAATCTTTTAGGCTTACGAATGGGATTTCGATGCACGAAATTTAAAAGCTTCAAGCTTAAATCGACAATACTTTTCTAGAGAGTTTTATTATCATGTCTGAGTTAAAATTCCTTCTAATATCCAATTTTCAATTAGTAAGTCATATTTATTCTTCTAGGACCGAGCCGCAAAACTTTCAAGATTTAATCTATTTCCATGCTCACCAGAAAAACTTTGCGCCATGAGTCTATACTTTTATTTCCCAGCTTTGGAGTCAGATTTTTCAAGATTGCTAATGAGATTACAATGCTCAAAATTAGAAAAGTCGATAATATTGCTCAAGAGGCATCATGATTGTATTGGTGTTGAAATCCCTTCGAATATGTGAGACAATTTTAAATTAAACAACTATTTGAATTTACTTTTGTTTTCCTAGAACCGCCAACCTTTAATAGATTAATCGATTTCTCAGTTCGCCAAGAATAAGCTTTCAGCTTTCAAATACCTAGACTCACAAGAAAAAAAAGCTTTCAGGATTGCTAATAAAATTCTAATGTGCAAAAATTCTTTAAGCTCCTTAATGACTTCTCAGTACTAGCAAGTGGAAACCTATTTGAGTTTTTGAGCTTTAAAGTTTTTACCAGCATCTTTTTTTTAGAGAACGCTACAGTTGCTTTTGTTTCGCAATTTCTTCAATTGTGTGCGACAATTTCCAATGGGATGATGAAATCTACTTATTTTGTACCATACGAGTCCTAGTTGCTATTTTAATATGCTGCATGCTTTCGAGAAAATTTCTATTTAAAAAGATTTTGAAAATGTTTTTTGCATTTCTAGTCATGTTTTTCTGAGTTTTTAAGACTGTTTTTTTTTTTGTTTTTTTTTTTGTTTTTGACTCTGCTCTAATATTTCATCTGTCCCATCATTCGAAATTGAAAACTAATCTCTTCCATACGCAAGTTGTGATGCATCATGCAACTACCAAATTTAGCTGTCAAGTGCAAATGCACAACACTAATATCACTCGTGTGTATATCAAAAGTATATGGAGAAAAAAAGTAATTTGTCTTATGTTTTTGAAAGGCTAATAAAATGTACTGAACCGCAAGTAAGAAAACCACAACACACATGGAAACAAATGAATGAACAACAAAAAACGAATACAAGAAAATCAAGGATAATTATTTTGTCTACACACACACACACACACAATGCTGTTATTAAGACAAAAAACTCATGGTATGAATGTATTGGGAAAATGAAAACTATTAACTTAAGATAGATTACAGTCTTTGAAACACTAAAACGATGCACACATGGAATCTACAGATTTTGTGTCATTTTATGTGGTTCGCAACAACATCCTCTATTTCTTTATATATATGTTTACAGTAGACGTCAAATTTAACGAATTACGGTTTACTGAAAGTCCAACTTGATTTACAGCTGTTTAGAGTATGCTCGCATACAAACATACATTATACAGTCTTTCCAACAAGAGTCGGTCTAAGTCCTTCAAAAAAAAAGTCCAATCAAAATAAAAACCCCATATTATTTTTAAACATTTTTGTGTCCAATACGCTGTCGTATCAATATGGCGTTCAGTCATTACCGTTTCTGGCAACTCGACCTCATGTTATCAACTAGCTTTTCAACGTATTTTTACCATTTTAAATACTATGTTTCAATTCAACAGTATTTTTCAGCATTTTTCATATCATCTCAAGCCTCATAATTGTCTCAATAGTTTCAATGGAGATAAGCGTCTGTAGATTGGGAGACACAGTCTATCTTTCTTATCCCATTTTCTTCCTAACACTTACTGCTCAAGCGAGTTCGATGGTTAGGTCCATTGTTGTCTTGAAGAGCCCAACTTCGATTTCTTTCCCTAAACCATCTATTAACAAAAGGTAAGAGTTAATAATTATGTAAATGTATCATATACTGGGCATCCAATTTTCTCGTGAAAATGATTAATTTGCAGTAATCCTTTTTTTATAAAGCCCCCCAAACATGAACCTTTCCTGGATGCTTAATTAATTTCTGAACAATTTTACTGCCCTTGGAAATTTTCATGGTACTTACCATCCAAAACAAAACTGGTCTGTAAAGGCCGCATCGTTTTAATCGTCATCCATATGTTCGGCAACTCAATTCTGCCATTTTTTATTTGTTTTTTAGCTAGTTAGGGTTTGCTTATGTTAGCTCAAAATTCAATTTAAAACTTCTTTAAAAGGATTGAGGTAATTAATTGTATTGAAGAATATATTAATGTCCTTCGTAGCCAGTTTTTGCTAAACTGATTCAAGCGTAATGATAAGATTGCCTTCAAAAACTCTTTTTATCACTAAATCATGCTGATTTGATGTTGATTCCACTATAAGTTGGGAACTTGTCAACATTGTGGTGCTTTGAGAAATACTGGTTCCATTTCTTTACAAATGCTTTCTACTTCTTAACAAATTTTACAGCACCTGCTTAGGACATTTTGGATTTGTCTGGGAGGTGAGCACAGAAAGAAAGTTTCAAAACGTTTTCCATATACGAAGCTCATTTTGAAAAACTACTCCTGAACTATTAATCCAATTATATTTTAATGTTCAGTAAAAACATTGCAATTTGTGGGATCTTTTCAACGATATGCAAAATTCGACTTTTAACTGAAGTTATAAGCAAAAGTCGAAATAAGCTCCAACCCTGACGACACTCCCCTACGAAAATTTTAGTCCAACCAAAATATGCTCCAACCCTGACGACACTCTCCTACGAAAGTCTTAGTCCTGGCAACTATTCACCTCTAAATTGAATTTAAATAAATTGTGTTCCAATTTTTTGCTTGTATTCTCACGGAAAACGATAAAGCCAACTATTTTCTTATAAAATTTAAGCATTTTTAATTTATTTTGTTACTAGAACTGTGAAATTTTTAATAAAAAATTTAGTATTTGAATTATCATTTAGACCAATTTATGTATTTAAAACGAGATTGTGATGACAAGCTTCTTGGTCAAAATTTTGAAACGCAAATAGTAAAAAATTTCGACCAAAAAAGCCTGACATCACAAACTAGTTTTAAAAATGTAAGTATCCAAATTTATTCCACATGGGAGTATTCTAATAAATCTAATTAAACTGAATAAGTTAATGAGTTCGTTATATTGGACGTCTACTGTGTATATGAAAAAAGAACCTTTTGTTTTTTATTGTTGTAAATAGCTTAACTACACGAGAAAATTACACACAATACAAAAGTACAAGAGCAATAATACAACAACAATAACAATAATGAACATGTATCATTCTCTCGCTCTCCTGCACTTACTTACACTCTCAATTGTTTGCTTGCTGCTTTGTTACGGTACTACGCAGTGATGACTTTCAATTTCACTCGGAGTAACATACTTAAAAAATTCTCTGTTTTTTTTTCTTTTTCTATTGGTATTGTATTTGTATGGTTTACATTTTTTGTTAGTGAATATGTGTTAGCAACAAAAAAGAAGAAAAAGAAAAAATTTATTTAACAACATGATTTTCTATTTGAATGAATTGTAAGATGAATGAAATTTTGTTGCAAAGAAGAAATATCCTGCAGAAATCCTGCGGAAATTTAATTTGTTGTAGTTTTTTTTTTTTGCTGTTTTTCTACTACTTTATCTTCTGGTCCTCTTCACTTTTGTTGTTGTCCCTACTGCTGTTGATCGGTGAAAATTGTCATTGTCAATGATACTTGACTAATTTATTTACTTCTCAAACCAATTGACGTTTGTAGTTCTGTAGAATATTTTATTTTTTTTAATTTGTTCTTGTAAAATAATTGCTTCTTCAATAAGTTAGTTACATTAGCGTGAAATTAAGTTGAATATATCTTGAGTTTTTTTTTTTCGTTCTTTTCCGTTTCCTTTTCCGTTTATTTGTGTTGTTGTCTTGAAAGTTTTGTTGCTATCTTCAAAAAATTTCTGTTGCTGCGTTCTTTCAAGATTTCATTGCTTTTCGGTTGAAATTCAATTTTGTCCATTTATTGTTCCATAATTTGTACATTAACAGCCCAACCAAAACTATATTAGCCAATTTGATAATAATTTTGACAGTAGCACGTCGCTGGCTATAAAAGAAAGAAAAAATAAAAAGAAAAGTAAAATAAAGAAAAAGAAACTGGCTGTCTGAACTTATTTTTTTTTTTCTTCTTGTAAATTAATTTCACTGTATTCTTTTTTCGTCCTATTCACTTACGCTGAAAGTGACGCATTTCCTTGCAGCACAATTGCTTCCTGTGCTGCCAAATTCAAAGTGACATTCAACGAAATCCAGCAGCTAAAATTTTCGGTTCAATTTATAAATTAATGAAGAGTAAATAAATGAATTTTTAAATTTCTCTTAGGGCGTTTGTTTTTAATGAATTTTAGTTAATTTAAATTAAACATTTTTATTTAATTTTAAGTAGCATTAAATTTTAATAAAAAAAAGTTAATAGTTTTACACACTTACTTTAACACATTTAATGTGTATTTGTATTTATATTTTTGTTTACTTATTATCAAAAATTTCATAATATTGTACCTAAATAGTGTGATTAAATATAACAAAGCAGCAAGCATCAACATCTCTCAAATATTTTAATTTATTCATAAAACTATTAGAAGAAATAGTGCTTTGCTTGTAAGTGTTATAATTATTCACAATTCAATGCCTTTTCATTAATAATACTATGAATACATGCATTCATTCGTAGGTACCTATTTATGTTTGTGTGCGTGGGTTTATTTATTTATTTATTTATTTATTTAGTCTATGGAATTTACATCCTTACAGACTAGGTATAACAATTCAACTAATAATAATAAATTGAAGTGCAAATTTATACAATAATACAGACTTAATGCTAGATAGTTTCTATGAGAAGCATTTTAAAACTTTTTTTTGCAATTGAAAAATCTAAAAAATGTTCTTCAGCGATTCTATTATATATCGTTAAAGCCCTGGTAATGGGTTCATTTGAGGCATAATTAGCTTTGTGGAGATTTACGTTAAATGTATGACATAGACGCAAATTCGGCGCAGGTACTTTAAAAGTAATCAATTCTAATAAATACGAGCAGTCAATATTGCCACAGATAATGTCATATACAAACATTAATGAGAGAGTTGCTCTTCTAGTTTCAAGCGATTTTAAGCTCAAAAGCAAGCATCGCGCATTATAGGATGGAAGTGGTTCCACAAAATTTAGGGATCGCAAAGCGTATTTAATGAAAATTTTTTGAATACGCTCGAGACGGTTGGAATGTACAGCATAGAACGGGTTCCAAATAAATGCTGCATATTCTAGCTTTGAGCGGACAAAAGAACTATATAGCAACTTATGTGTATATGGGTCCTTGAACTCAGAACTATTTCGACGAACAAATGCCATAACGGAGTAAGCTTTTGGAATAATGTAATTGAGATGCTGCACAAATGAAAGGCAAGAGTCAAAAATAACTCCAAGATCCAATATTTCCTTTAGCGAATTGAGACAGTTATTAGCAATACTAAATGAGGATGAGATTGGGTTGCGCAGTCTAGAGAAAGTAATATGCGAACATTTAGTATAATTAAGATGTAAATGATTGGCTGTACACCAATTAACAAAATTATTGAGTTCAGATTGTAAGATGTTAATGTCCGATAAATTTCTAATGGCAAGATATAATTTTAAGTCGTCAGCATATAAAAGATAATTTACTCTAGAGAAACAACCCCCCACGTCATTAATAAATAATATGAATAGTAAGGGACCAAGTATACTACCCTGGGGGACACCAGATGTTGCTATGAAAGACTTTGACCTTACTCCATCAATCAATACATAGCAGCATCTTTGATGAAGGTATGATTTGATCCATTGCAGAAACGTAGAATGGAAACCCATTTTTAACAGCTTAGAAATCAGAATACTATGCGAAACTTTGTCAAAGGCTTTCGAGAAGTCAGTGTATATAGTGTCAACTTGGCAGCCTGATTCAAATGAAGTGATACAATATTTTGTGAAAACTGCAAGATTGGTTACAGTTGAGCGACCTAACACGAAACCATGTTGATTCGGAGAGATCATCTTTTTACTGCAAAAAATACTTTGTCTTTGACAATGCTTTCAAAAAGTTTTGATATAGTTGAGAGCTTAGAGATGGGTCTATAATTAGAAATATTACACTTATTACCTTTTTTTAATACAGGCGAAACTAAAGCAACTTTCCATTTGTCAATAAAAATACCAGTGCTGAGTGATTTGTTAAAGATAAGTTTCAATGGCGTAACAAGAGAGTCAGCACATTTTTTTATTAACAATGGCGATACACCATCAATATCTAATTTAGAGGAATTTTTAAGATTTATGATCCCATTTATAACATCTGCATCTGTTAGTATTAACGAACCGAAATCAACAGATGATACAATATTCAACAAATTAGAATCATCCACTTCGACTTGAGGATCAAAATTAGCCAGGAAATAATCAGAGAAAAGATTAACAGTATCATGGATAGAGTATGATACTTTATCATCCAAGAACATAGAACTAGGCATACTGGAGCAGGTTTTTTTGCTCTGCACAAAATTCCAGAATGTTTTTGGATCCAATTTAATTGATTTTTCAAATTGCATGATATATTGATTGTATAAAAATTTATCTAAACAATTAAATTCACGTGAATAATATTCATATTTTGATTTATGAGTGGCATTATTAGTTGCTGTATATAATTTATAAAATTTATTTCGACGGTTCTTAAGTTTTTTTAGGCCAACAGTATACCAGGGCAATTTATAAACTTTTTGTTTCTTAAAGGGAACATTTTTAGTAAAAATCTGAAAAACATTTTTAAGAAATAGTTCAAAGCAGTGAGAGACATTGTTTTGATAAAACATGTACTCCCATTGAATACTGTTTAACAAGTAATTAATATCATCAAAATTACATAAATTGAAATTAAAATTACAACTGATATTATCTTGAGGAAGTTTGGGATAAATATAAAATTCAATTTCTAAGACTAAAGGGACATGATGCATATCAGAAGATGAAATTGGAAAACTACATTTATTTAGTTCATACTTAAGATTATCATTAATGAAAATTAGGTCAAGTAATCTATTTAGCTTATTGTGAAACGAATTAATTTGAACTAAATCTGCAGAAAACAAACTGTCAATAAAATTTATTTCATGTGCATGATTTATATTACTGGGTGTTAATACTGTAGCATTAGATAAGTACGACCACTTAACCATATTTAAATTGTAATCCCCAAGTATAACAAGATGACAGTTCTCACCACTATCAGCCGAAATGTGGGTTATATTTTCAACATGAGCAGCATAAACGGCATCAGAGCTGTTAGGCGGGATGTACGAAGCACATATTTTTAACATACCTAGTGGACTTGAAACTGATACACTAAGCTGGTCCAAAAGAGTATCAGAGTTATGCAGGGATATTAACGAAGATTGTAACACACGATTGATAGCTATGAGAACACCACCACCTCTATTACAGCCAGTCGTTACAGCATCACGATCCTTACGATAGACGTGATATAAGTTAAGATCACAAATTTCACCATAAAAAAAATCCATATTTAGCCATGTTTCAACGAGAATTATTATATCATAGTCGGCCTGAGAAATAGCTGCGTATATGGTCTTCAGTTTTGTCCTCATTCCAGATACGTTGTGATAGTATAGTTTTAGGTTGTTTATTTGTTTATGATTACCCAAATTATTATTACTCGGGCCATTAGACTGACAGTAAGGTTGAGCAATTGTATTAATTGCTGTATTCGTTATGGATCCAATAAAGGAATACCTTTCTTTTGAAAAAAAAAGAAACGGGCACACCTTAACATTAGCAGGCCATAGTGCTGGGTTCAGCAGTTTGTTGTAATGTGACGAAGAGATGCCAAGTTTAAAGCTTACTCTTTTTAAAGAATCAGCAGCAACACCTCTCTTTATTAGTGTGCGGCAAAAAATTAGAGAAGCATCAATGTCTGCATGTTTCGAGACATAATCAATTATGTTTTCTTCAGAAACGGAGGGCTTAAAAAACGATAAGTGGAGCCATTTCCAACGAACAGCAACACCAAGCTCACTGTTTGAACTACTCCCAACAACAATCGCATTGTTTTTGATTCGTTTTCTTATTACACCATTAGTGATCTAAAACAATGAAGCTTGGAGAACTTCCTTCTCAAAATACAAGCAATAAAGCATTGCAATGAGCTTACATGCGAATTTTGAACATTAATGCTTAAGCTTTTAATGAGCAATTATCAATTATGCGCAAATAGCTCAAATTATATTTGGATTCTATTATATTAAATATGTAGGTATATATATATGGAATTTGAAGAATATTTTTAAATAACATATATTTTCTACTCGTGTAAAATTGGACCACTTTATTATAATAACAATCTAATTTTGAAAAATATTCGAACTGTAGGATATTTCAACAAAATATCGAACCGAAATTCCGACCATGCGTAGACCAAAGCTTAGACCAATACTTTCTAAAATTTCTCAACCCAAAGTTTAAGTTAGACCAAAAATCAAAACAAATACAAATCAAACTTCAACCCCAACCTCAGCCTAAAAGTTAAACTGGAAGTCGAATTGAAAATCAGATAAAAATCACATTAAAAATTAAACAATTCAAACAAATATCGGACAAAATTTTAAATCAAAATTCGCACCAACATTCAAAAAAAATGTAAAAGAAAACCAGATCAAATATCAAGCTTTCTTAAATAAAGACATATTTACCCAGTCTATCCATCTATCTAAGTATAGAAGTATCGCTCTAAAAATATTTTAAACGGGGCAAACTTTCACATTTTTATATAACTGTGAAATTTAAATTCACCTTCAAAAATTTTATGAGAAACTACCTTCCGTGTGCTTTAATCAAATTGGGAAATTAACAATAGCTCTTTCACTCTATTCTAATATCATGTAAAAATAGTAGAAAAAGATGAGGTGAACCCTGTAGGTGAACTAGACAGTCTCTACTATCTCGAAAATGGAACTCACCGAGAGGCTTTATGTATTGTTATTAGTCACTAAGGTAGAAGTTAAGTACCAATAATTTCGTGTAAAAGAATTTAATGCCAAAAAACGGAATGCAGTTTTGATTAACGATTAGTTAAATTAAAAAAAAAAAAAAATTTTTAAAAAACTTATAAAATCTTTGTTCAATTGCAATAATTTAAAATAAATGAAGATGGGGCGAACCCAACCAATGTATAGTAAAATTGATTTACATAAGTTCATGTTTTCTACATTTCTTCAATTAATTAATAAAATGTTAATCAAAATGATTCTTCTTTGAAAAACTGTTTTATTATTTTTTATTTAATTTTTCTTTGGAAAACTTTGGAAAAATGGTGGGTGTCTAAACTACTTTCAGAAAAATGATTATTGCGAAAAAACGATAAGACATGACATGACATGAATTCAGAATTATTAGAGTACCCAGGATTGTTTAGTAGAGTCGCATTGCCAATCGCAATTCATTGATACCGATCTCTAGTCCGGCTGCACTTGTCAATTTTGCTACGGTAGCCTCAAAGGCGATGTTTACTATATTCTGTTAGTTTTGAACCATACACTGGATTACAACTCTTCTCTTTTGGGATGCAGACTCATGTGGAGTCTTGAAGTTTTAGAATATAAGAGAGAGGGTCATAGATTATTTTGAAATGTAAATGCGTAAAAATTTTTGGTGAAAAATATAAACCAAATAAAACAAATGCTTCTACTTACTTACTGTGTGTATTTTGTTAACATGTTGTTACCTAAGCGAAGGAGCTTAGCTTCAATCGATTTTTATGTAAATTATATGTGTATGTATGTACATAATTATATACTATTTTTCAAAGCAGGTAGAAAATAGCTTGGGAATTCTACGTGCTTTTGCATAAAATCACGTAATCAAATATCTGGTGGGAATGAACTGAATTATGTTAACAGTAGCAGTATATGCTTACGGATATACCTATACATAAAACAATATATACCATATATTATAATACTTTAAATGGAATTTAAATATATCGAATCGAATAGAAAGTTTATATATTTATATAAAAAAAAATTGTTTTTCGTAGCTATGAAATTCCAATAGAAGTCAGCCATAAGTTGTGGAATATGCCGTTGAGAACATATAGATCCGTATGTCTAATATATATTTTATAAATATATATTTATATAAAAAAAAATTGTTTTTCGTAGCTATGAAATTCCAATAGAAGTCAGCCATAAGTTGTTGAATATGCCGTTGAGAACATATAGATCCGTATGTCTAAGGAATTTTTTTTGTTGGTAGAAAATTCTCTTCCATGAAGTTTTAGAAAATTTGTTTATAAAAATTTGAAATGAGCTGTGTTTAAGAATTTGCTATTAAGCAGTGGTGGGAAAAATTCAATCTGACTAGTGAGGAAAAAGTAATGATTAAAAATATCAATGATCAATTTTAAACCATTATCTAAATTTTTTATTTTTTGTAATTGCAAAAATTTCCGACAACGAGATTATCAAATAATGTATTTTTAGCGAATGGCTAAACATTAAAATCGGTGATATATAAAACTATTTAATAAGTTTCACCATACAATTATTCATAGCACTAAATGACTAAAACTAATAATTAAATTACTAATGGTTAAATGATTAACGATTGAATGACTAACGATTGAATGAATAATGACTAGTTCATTTAGAGGTACTTGCTTAAAGTAATTTAATTATTCCCAAATTCAGAATCACTCTTGATTCGCTAATTATGACAAAAATTTTAGTTGACTAATTAGTTAACTAAAAATTATTAGGACTTTCTCTATTATTAAACAAAATGAAAGCTATGCAGTTTAAATATTACAATCTCATGGTCCCTTTTGCTTTAAAGTAAATTAAAATCCGAGTTGAATCGATTACAAATTTATTTCATTTTTTTTTTTATTATATATGTAATTTCAATTATTCAGTAATTATTTTAGCAATTTAAATTTTAAATTGAAAAATCGCTGAAAAATAATTTTTTGATATTGTTAATTAAACTCCAATGCAAACGAGATACTTTTTCTTTTTCTGTGCCAAAACAAAAACTCTCTTGTCATTGTGTATGCCGCACATACATACTTTTATGCTGGTTTGTTTGTATTTGTGTGTATAAAACGAAACGCATTTTACCTTGACATTTCACAAACCGAAAAGATTAATCTTTATTTCCTTTGCATTTGGAAAAAGCAATAAAGCCGAAAATTTTTGTATAGTTGAAAAATAAAGTATGGAAAAAAAAGTGAAAATGAAAAATTATTTATAGTTAAAAAACAAAAAAGAAAAACAGAAATACTCTACTACAGGCACCACTACGGCTTCTAGTACTAGTTCTACTTCCACTACTATTTCTTCTGCCACTTCTAAATTTACTACTATTTTCTTCTTTCTACGTCTAGTGCTGTCAATTTTAAAACTCTTCTCCAATATTAAAGTAGTGCCTCTCACTCGCTCTCTGCTGTGTGTGTATTGACGTCAACATAAAAAGTTGCAATTTAACTTTGTTATTTATATTTATTGTTCTATGTAGTTACTGTTTTAGTTTAAAATAAAGTCATTAGTTAAATGTGTCACTCATTCAATCTCTATTGTTTATGAAAATTGCTCGTGTGCAATCATTTATCAACATGAAATTTTAAGTTTATATATAAACATAAAAAAGGATTAAGTATTTTGTGTCATTTTTTTTTTAATCTGATTAAAAAAGTAAACAAACATTTAATGTAAATATTAAAATTTTATCCTTGGGGAAATTAACCTAATAGATTAAAAGTAAAAACTATTTGCATTCATTTTAATTGAAGTCATCAAATCAGTTGAACATGCCAGACGTATGAGGAACATAATATGTACTGATGTATGTAAAAAGTTAATGCATTTATTAGTTTTTCTCTTAACTTTTTTATTTTTGTTTTTGTATAATTATAAATTACAAATTGAAACTCAAACAGCAGCAGCATGCAAACTGCATACGAGACCCTCATGGGGCATTAATGGCAAAGCGGCTGCATTATTAATTTCATGCCTTGAAGGGGAAAGGAAAATTAAGATGAATATGAATTTAAGTATATGTACATATATATACCATATTGCAGTAACCAAAAACTAATTTTACTAACCCTTCCTCATAGTGTGAGTTTATCCCTGAGACTAATACTTTAAGCTTTTTGGTTGTCAACTCAAATGCTTCAGTTAAATTTATATTGTGCTCACGATTACCAATATTAATGACAGTAATGACACTGTCATGATCTTTTAATGCTCTAAAAAGAAATTCGATTTAGAAATTTATTTGTTTAAATGAACTTTTACTAACCTCTTAAAAGCAAACACATCTCTATTTAGTACTTCGGCATGAAAACGTCCCTGCTGCAATGCAAGCATTTGATATCTTAAACTCACCAGAGTTTTATAAACTTTATAATGACTTTTATTTGCTGATTTTTGTGTGTCTACATTTAGTGATTTGTAATTAGGATGCACTGGCAGCCATGTCTTAGCAGCAGTTGAAAAACCTTAAATGTTGTTAAATTTTTTAATGCAGATTAAAAATAAAAACTTTCGAATTTTACCTGCATTTTTATCACCACTCCATTGAAAAGGTGTACGCTCGGGATCTCTAGAAACTTCTTTGAATTTCTTAGGGCCAGCATTACGTGCTGGTGGATCGACAGTATCCTCCCAGCTAATATCACGATAATCTTGCATTCCAATCTCTTCTCCCTGTAAGAAAAAAAAACAGAAGAGGGATTGATAACACAGATATTCGAGGTTTGAAATAATTGATAACAAGAAATAGTAGGTAGAGATACCAGGAGCATAAGAAGACTATGAAGCTGGTGGCATATCCCAGAAAGTGATTTGAGGTTCCAAATATTTGCCAATACCCTTGGTTAGTTCTGGCTTATGGCATTGAATAGAATGAAGAAATGTGGAAAATTCGAAAAAGATGACAGAGGGCCCTAAATTTCCCAAATCATGATACTGTCAGAAAGTTTTGACATTTTGATGAGTTTATAAAACTGAACCGAATTAAATGCAAGTCACATTAAAGAGAGAGATTTGCGGTTCCTTTCCTTCCTCCATTTGATTTCATTGGAAAGAATATCTAATATCTATCTTTATATTCGATCAAGCTCCTTCATTCTATTTAAAGCCAATTAAAAGCGTGCCTGAAATTATAATACACAAATTTTCATTGATATTTTATACCCTATAAACAATAATATCCCTGCTGGTGTTTTGTAGCCCAATACGCCTCATCTCTATATACTTGGTTCGAGTTAACTACAACTAAAACTTACATTATAAGTCACTGCGACCCCAGGCAATGTTAGCAACAACATATTCATAGCATCTACCATCTCACTGCCAAATCGTGAAGCAATACGTGGATTATCATGATTGCCTAAAACCCAATTTGCCACCAAACCATTACCTCGTGGCATATATGTCAACCATTTTTGTATATTATAAACAAAATCACGAGCATCAGATTTTTGACTCAAATCTGTAATCAGAAAGAAGTTGAAGGGAATGTGTGAAGAACGTGTGCCTTCCTCATTCTCATAATAATCCATCAGTAATTTTATATCAGCATAAGCTTCGGTCATCATGACACGAGTAGGCAAATTATGCTCTACAGCATAACTATCTAAGAGTGAACGCCAATGCTGCAGCATATCATACACTTCAGGCTGGGAGAGAAATAAAAAAATAAATTTATAATTAATATCAGTAAATAATTTAGTTTTAATTACCAAATTCTTTGTATAAATATGTTTTGTATATTCATAAGACTTGGAATCATTTGTCTTTCCACTCAATGGTTCATCTGTAAGCTCGGGAACTTCATACAAATGATTAACTGCATCAATGCGAAAACCACTAACACCTTTTTGTAACCAAAACAGCATAACATCATCCATTGCTTTCACCACTTTTGGATTGCGATAATTGAGATCGGGTTGTGCGCTTGTAAATTGATGCAAATAATATTGCTGACGTTTTACATTCCAAGTCCATGCAGAACCATAGAAAACAGATGGCTAAAGAGAATCAAAAATTTTATTTTAAAAATTCAGTTTACATTTAACACACGTTTAGTCCCTTGCACTCACCCAATTGTTTGGTGGCATACGTTCATCATTTTCATCTAATTTAGCATCCGCCCAAATATAAAAATTTTCAAAACCTTCCACACGATTTACGGATTTTTGAAACCATACACATTGATCGGACGTATGATTTGGCACAAAATCCAATATTATTTTAATGCCTAAAAGAATGCATGATTTATTTATATAAACGACGTTTAATTAGACACAACTGTAGCTATACCCAAACGATCAGCTTCTTCGATTAATTGTTCAAAATCTTTCATTGTACCATATTCTTCGTGTATTGCTTTAAAGTCGGCGATATCATAACCAAAATCTACCATGGGCGATTTGAATATTGGGCTCAGCCAGGTAGCGGTTATTCCAGTTTCAGCAAGGTATTGTAATTTAGATATAATACCTGCAAATTCATTTTAAACTCAAACCTTTTATTCTGAAAACTTTTTAAATTTCTCTTACCTTTTAAGTCACCCACACCATCACCATTGCTGTCCATAAATGAACGCGGATATATTTGATAGAAAATAGCGTTTTCCCACCAATCCGTTGTGGCTTCTGTAGTTTTTATAGTTCCAATTTCTGCTACTGCTATTGCTTTTCCAGGCACTATATTTGTTGTCATTGTTGCTGACATTTTGATAAGCAAACATAAACTGAAAATCAAAATGTAGTTTTTCAGTATTTTGAGATTCAATTTTGACATTCTCTTAACAACTGCACAAACAAAAAACCTGAACTAAATTTGTATTATGTATATACGAAAATATTGTAAATATTTTTTTCTGCTTAAAAAAAAATTTGTTTCTGCTGCTCTATTCGGTGTGCGCGTTGTTTGTTTTCTGAAATCACTGTTGCATGTTTTCGTTTTTGTTTGCCTTTTGATTTTGATTTTATACAATTTTTTTTCACATTTCACTGATTAATTAAAAATATTAAGTATGCATACAAATGTATTTATATAGGTATTAACAATTTTAGAACAAGTTGTGATATTTTTTGAAATTTTTTTTATTGAAAAAGTTCACATAACTTATCAGTTTTGTGAAAAGATTCGCAAATGCTCATGCAGTACACTGAAGAAAAAAGTGGTTTGTTTGGGTACGAAAACAGTAAAGTCTTTAAAATAATTTCTGTGCAATTTTTCTCTCTAGTATAATTTAAAATTACACAATTTATAAGTTGGCAATTCGTTGGTTGCAAATTAGTTCCAATCTAATATGCTCTCCCCCTTTGGGGTTGTTTGTACTTGGATTCAGAGAATACTTAATACAGTGATCCAGATATTTATAAAGACGCACTTATGGCGGAATTATAAGAGAAAGTGGCAGTGGCTACAAAAAGTACAAAATTACAAAAAAAAAAAAAAATATAATAATATTACAAAAAAAAAATCAGTCCAAAAAACGTTAAATGTCAAAATCAGCTAAAGTAAACACAGGTATTTGGCAGCCGACATTCTCTTGAAAGAAGATTAAACAACAAGATAATTTTGCTGCCAATATCACCTCTTACAATTTCACCCTAGACGCACATACAACATTTGTTCATTCTCATCTCAAACAGCACCTAAAAAGTTTTCCCTTTCCACTGTATAAATTTTTTTTTGTATATCTATCCTCATCTTCAACTCTTACTCAATTTTCTACCAAAAAAACATAAACTTCGCTCTCTTCCTTATGCACTGAGCAAAACAATAATTCTAATGTTCAAATTTCAGCCATTTTAATTGTTATTCTTCAATTAAAAGAAGGAGCGAAAAAACTTAAAGTGAGGTAAGAATCCACTGAAGTTTCAGCTAGCATGCCAGAAAAACATTAACCCATATATCGTCATCGTTCACGCAGAAATCACTAAGTCTAAATACATTTTTTTGGTTGGATCCGCTTCTATAATTCAAATGACATAATAAATTCGATTTTTGATGATCCAGTGTATATCAATTTGTTAACTTTTTAAGTTTTGCCAATGTTCGTAGAGCGCCATGCACTGCATAAAGAAATTCTTCAAGTGTGTTATAGATATTGGGTGTGACGTTCTTCTTACTTTTATTGAATTTGAATTGTAGTGTAATTTTGTTGACCTTTTTTTGGTCTATATGCTTCAGAGTTTTCAGCTACCATTTATAAAATATTGAAACCCATTGCAATTTAACATTAAAATTCTTAATTATAATGATATCAAAAACTGGGGCAAATATGTACAAAAAATGTAGAAAAACTTTCTTGTTGGAACCAAAATCAAAACTATTTTTCATGGAATTCTAAGGTAATTAGTTACATACAGGCGATTACTAACCTTACTGTGATATTGTCTTGAACCTTTTTTGATCTATGTGACAATCTACAGGTGACTCAAAGACCCAACCTGAGTGTAAGAATATTTCTAATGCTGCCGAAATGCTAGTAATAAATTCTCTGTTTAATCTCAAAAATGAATGAGTAAGTCAAAATATAATCTTCTAGCATTTGTATCTGATAAGGTCATAATTAGAAAGGTTTCTACTTTAACCCATAATTCTATGTCTAAATTTCTTCCATGAAGGTCCAAAACTAAAATATATGAAAATATATGCTTTCAGCACCCGTTTCGGATTTGTTAGTCCATAATTTTATGATCAAAATTTTCATAAAATTATTAAGCTTTAAAGCTTACTAATATTATTATTAACTTTTTCATAGTATAGTTTTGAACATTCTCAATTTCAATTCAATTGCAAGAATTTTTTGGAAGCATTATCTCCCAACCTGAGATATGTTTGAAACTTTCAGAATATGTCGCTGCCTTAATTTGCTAAAGCACTAACACGTGTTTTTCAACTTTTACAGGAGAACTGTTGGAGTACTGTTTTGAGAATATGTTATTTAAACTAAAAGAAAAGATCGTAAGTTTTTGGTGTAGATCAAAACAGATGAAAGTAGAGACGCTTTATCATAATTCACAAAAAACTCGATATTGAAAAATGTAATGTTAGAGCTTTAGCAAATAATTGGAAATAATTTGCATGTATGTGTGTGTATATATTTACGCATACATACATTCTGTCAAATAAGTACCCGGAAATTCTCATTTTAAATTTTCCCTCTGAAAATATTTCAAAAAAAATTTTTTCCCAGGTTGGCACAACTGTCAACCACTATTCTGTGAATTTTTATTGCTATGTGTCATTTAGTTTGGTTACGGCGTCATTAAGAACAAATCAACCTTTTGTGTGCGTTGCGATTTTTACTATGGATAAAAATATCGAACAAAGAGTTTGTGTGAAATTTTGTGTTTCAAACGAAATTTCTTGTGCCAAAACGTTGGAAATGTTGAAAAAAACATTTGGTGATTCAACCATGTCGAAAACTCAAGTTTACGATTGGTATAAATCGTTCAAAGAGGGGCGAGAAGAAGTGAACGATTTGCCACGTTCAGGACGGCCTTCGACCTCTTCAACTGAAGAAAACGTCGACAAAATAAAGGAAATGGTGCTCGAAAATCGTCATTATAGTTTGCGAGAGATAGCCCATGAAATGAACATGTCTCATGAGACCGCTCGTCATATTTTGGTTGATGTTTTGGGTATGCGGAAAGTCTCAGCGCGATTGGTGCCAAAAAATCTGAATTTTCTTCAAAAAGTGAATCGCAGTAAGGTGGCTGAAGACATGCTTGAACGCGTAAATTCCGATCCAACGTTCATCGAACGCATCATAACTGGTGACGAGACATGGGTTTTCGAGTACGACATGCAAACAAGTCAACAATCATCGGAATGGCGCGCCAAAAATGAGTCGAAACCGAAATAGTTAAAATCGCAACGCACACAAAAGGTTGACTTGTTCTTAATGACGCCGTAACCAAACTAAATGACACATAGCAATAAAAATTCACAGAATAGTGGTTGACAGTTGTGCCAACCTGGAAAAAAAAATTTTTTGAAATATTCTCAGAGGGAAAATTTAAAATGAGAATTCCCGGTACTTATTTGACAGAATGTACATACATTTTTTTTATACATATTTTCCTTAAACCCCAAAATCACCTTTTGCGTCTAAATAAACCTCAAATTCAATATAATTTGCTATAAATTTTACAACACACAAAAATAAACACGTGGACACAATAAAAAAAAAAATTTTGTTCTACCAACTTATTCTGATCGAAACAAATTTTATTTCTTTGAGCTCAGAAAACATTGGCGCAAGAAGTCATGGAGTTTCAGATCGATTCATCAAAAAACAAAAAAGATATGCAAGTTTTAACTCAAAATGGGCCTAATTAGGCCCAGGTGCCCATCCTAGAGTTAATATTGACTGAAGAATTTTTATAGCATCCGTGTTTTTGAATTACCAAAAGTCCAACTAATGAAATCACATTCATAATTTAAATAATAATGACAAATTTTTCTCAGTGTACAGTGTACACTCTCTCTCTCTCTTTTAGTTTCTAATTAGTGGCTAGCATGCTCTTTTTTCATGTCATCTTTCGATTATATCTGGCACTCAATTATCATCTCGTAATAATATATACTTACTAAAAATAACAATAAGATTTTTGTAATATTATTTACTTCTCACAATTATTTTTATCGCTTTTGTTTTTATTACTTAAGAACAATTAAAAATACTTTTAAATTTTATTAAAATACATTCGCAAATAGGCCGGTTACCAACCTTCTTAAATTCACGCTTTGTTTCTGAGTAATAAACAAACTACAACTGTTCTCTTTATCACAAATTAACAAATGAAAAAAAAAAAAATAAATTAAATCAACTAACTCATTTGTGTGTGGTACAATTAAAGGGTTACAGTGCTTAAAGTTTAGTACTAAATTTTTTACGTATGTATAGCACTTTTTTATGATTCAAATAGTAGTTTGCAGTTGAAAAGAATCTTTAAAGCTTTAATAATAATTACTTGTCTTCAGCTTCGTTATACTTTTCACATTTATTTACTGTGCATAATAATTAAGTTTTATAAAATACTACTAGTTGTACCAATTTATAGTTTTTTAAGTAATTTAGTTTTGTGTGTATACTTCAGTGCTGTTATTGACATCTCAATTTAAAATATGCCTTTTTGTTTTACTCTGTTTATCTTTATTGTTTACGCCTTTTTGTTATTTGTACTTCAATCAGTGTTACTACGAATATGTTAAAAGCTTGTCCAAAAAATAGTAAAAAGACCAAAACTATATAAAGCAAAAAAATGAAAAAATATTAAATTGTCAAATTACATTTTTTTATACGTGCTGTTAACATCAATCAATATTGTGATCGTTCTTTTGTCTCTCAGTTTTTATTTTCTTTTTTTGTTTTTGCTTATACTTTTTGTTACTTTCCTCTATTTGCATGTACAATGGAAATATTTTTCGTGACACTGACAGTTATGAAAATTAATATTTGCACAGCACATTTAGTTTTTTATTTGACTAAAAAATCGAGGCTTTCGTTTGAAGAGCATTTTTTCATCTTTTTCTGATTTTTACGAGTGCATTGATTACTTTTTAAACTGTCAGAAAAAGCGATTAATAATAATTTTTTTTATATTTATTTTTTTTATTACTACACAACTTCAGCATGAAATGCAAAACATGCTAATGTAAATTTAATACAACAATTTTTATTTACAAATGCAACACTGCGTTGAATATTATTTTTGTTTCTCCCCTCCATATAAATTTAAGATTCATTCCCTCTCTCTCTCTTTCTTTCTCTCACGATGTTCTTAAATTGTTGGCTGACCTCTTTTTTATTGTTGTTCTTTTGGTCATACTATGTTTTCTTTTGCTCTTTGTTTTGCTTTGTAATGTAATTCGCTGCATTTGTGAAGAAAATTATTATGCATACTTTTAGGCATTTGTTTGAAATTTCAAATTATCTAAAAGAAAATTACAATACAGTAAACACCACTTATGTTTGTACACTTAAAATGCAGATGTCTTAACTTTCTTTTCTCAATCCAAAATTCCCTACTTTTTCTTAGTCATCAACTCACATTTTTTATTTTAACTGCTACATATTATTTTATTTTCTTCTTCGTTATCTACCATATTTACTACAACTTTTATAGCTACTACTAACTGCTACCGCTACTATTACTCTAACCCATTAGCACGTTAGTAAAGCGTAATATAATTAAAAATAAGCATTTGCAGAAAAATGCATACTTTATAGTCGCACAGTGCATGCAGCACACACACACACTCCAGTAGAGGAAAAACTATTTGTAAATTAAATTCTTTACTGTGCATAATTATGTGGCGGGGGAAAAAGTTACTTAATTTTTCTTTTACATTTTTTCTTCAAAGATGTTAAAAAAGAAATATGTACAGCATAAAACTTGTTTTCAAAAGGATTATGAAGTGTTGATATAAACTAAGAAAAAGAAGTAGTTGTGAAAACAGTAATGGGTAAATGTGTAATATATCCAGAAAGATAAAAAAAAATTATATATGCTTTAATAGTAAAATTTATTACCAGCCGACAATATTCTTCTTTCCCCCTCTTCTCATTATGAAAGATAAGTTTTGAAGACGACAGCAACAACAGCAACAACGACTAAGATGATATTAAAAAGTATGTTAAGAAGATGCGGCACATCATCATCATAAAAGCTTTATAACTGCTTCAATATCATCTTCATTAACAGCGTTGTCGTCATCGTCATGCGTCGTCATCATTATGAGCATGTAGTGCAGTGTAATAGTTAGGTAGGTAGGTAGGTAGATATATGCTCTAATTGCTTAGAACTTAAGGTTGTCGCCATATTTACCTACTAAGCCTTTGATGTTTTCAAAAAATATATGTTAAAATAAAGTGATACTGTTAAAAAATTGCTTAGAATTCAATTTTAAGATCAAAAGAAATGTGGAACTCTCAAAAGCAATATATTTTTAAATGTGTAAAGAAAACCACGCGTGGCTATCTTAGCAAAGACATAAACCACAAAATGTAAGAATTTCAATGTGAACTTAACAGAAAAAATGTTAAACAAAAAATTGGAATGCTAAGCAATATATACATAAGCATTCAGCCAAAAGTCAAAACTTTACCATAAACCGCAATTGGACCACCAAGGACTCCATAGAGTACAGGGTACAAACACATCTACCAGATGCCTACAATAAATACATCCTCAGTACCGCTAAGTATACCAAACACCATAAATTCGCCACACATCTCCTGTGACCCCCAGGAGGGCATGCCCCAAAGTTTAAGGACCACTGGCTTAAATTAGAGCTGTAAATATTCGCTTTCAGTTTTGTTTTAAAATGAATAATATCACAGTGCAACAAAATTTTCAAATTTTGTCTTATACGCGAGACTTTCCAACGGTTTTATAGTAATTTAGGGACGCTGATCACGACTGCGTACTCAGTTTTTCTCCATCACATTAAAAAAACATTTTCTCCAAAGACAGTATAATAGTTTTCTTAACGGTTTTTTTATCAAAAAAGGGGTCTCAAAACCATTTTCAAGAGGAAGGGTAGGAGATGGAGGAGAAGTGTATATACAATTGTGCTTAACAAATTCGTATCTATTGAAATAAAAAAAATGCTTAATAGCCACAGAAGACCCCATTTTTCCGACTTCAGGTCCATATTGTGGGAGAACTAGCTGTGATGGAGAAAAACTGAGATCAGCGACCCTAAATTACTATAAAACCATTCAAAAATCATGCGCATAACATTTTTGTTGCACTGTGTATTCAAAAACCAACTGAAACTTCCTATACTTTTCAACCACAACACTGAACATTTTGAATTGCAGCAAATATTACAATCAAGAAATCAGCGGCAGTAAACATTGTACACAAAAATGCGAAAATGCAACTTTATGAGATAATATTAAATGTATTCAAATGTTAATTTGTAATACTTTAGAAGCAAAATGAATCCGAAAAGAGTAATGGAAAATAATTTAATTGAGTTTTCGAAAGTTCGTCTCATAAGTTTATTCTTTTTTAGAATAAACTTGCCGTGTGGAACATTCGCTTTCGTACTCGGTTTCTCATTTACTCATGCGTTCTCTTGCGCTTCCGCATTCGCATTTGGTTTTAAATTCACTTTTATATTCGCTTTTGTAATCGGTCTTAGAATCGCTTTCGCTTTTACATTCACTTTTACATTCGGTTTCGTAATTATTTTCATATTCAGCTCTCCATAGGCGAGTTGTCGGAAAGAACTGAAACAGAAACAAGTTAAAAGTGCTTGTTTCTGTCGCAAATATACTGAATTCTGGATCCCAGAATTCTGTTTCATTTCTGCCGCAATTGTATTGAGTTTTATTTCCGTTCCTGTTCTTTGCGACAAGCCGGCTTTAGTATTAATATTTTTCAAACTTTATATGTATATAAAAATGAGCTGTTCGTTTGACGACGATAAGCTCAAAAACTAACCATCCGATTGTTCTGAAACAATGTATTTGTTATGAGGCCTGAAGTACACGTCAACATTCAACGAGGATTTGAGAAGTGGGCGTGGTACCTCCCATACAAGCATGCATTTTCATCTCAGAAACTGTTTGTATTACAGTACTAATATTTGTTACGAAAGCATTATTTGTTAACGGCATTCTGTCGGAAAAATTATGGTGGGCTTGGAAAAGAGGGCGTGGTATCTCCCATACAAATCATATGCTTATTTGAGTATATCTCTGGAACGATACACAAAATAGTACTGAAATTTCGTACAACAACGTTGTTTGATAATGTTGTACTACAGAGAGGGATTGAAAAGAGGGGTGTGGCACCTCCCATATGACCTCAACATTCATTATAAGATATCACAGGAAGCATTTAAAGTACGGTACTAAGATTTGGTATTCAAGTATTATTTATCAATACCGAGGTTATAGTGAAGTGTGAGCTCTTAATGTCAAGTGGGCGTGACACCTCCCACATAACTCTCTGGAACCAAATACATATGTACAGTCCAGTACTGAAATTTTTTACAATAGCCTTTTTAATACTTTTTTTTACTGGCTCGAGATTTTTTTTGTGATAAAATTACGCCTTACCCAAACTTTGTCAGCAGACCAGACGAAGCCTAGTTAGACTTAGTATAAATATTTTATAATTTTTCCTTTAAACACTACTCCATAAACTAGGAATCGGTCATAATGTTCCTAATGAAAAATTTTAATTTATTTTTATTGCAATTCTTTCAGTACCACCCTTTATTTTTTGTTAAAAAACACTTTCCTTAATAAACAACTCATCACAACACGTTTTCATAGTTATTTTTGCGTATATCGTGAAAAATTTTCACTGCATTGTAATTGCATTACAACAACAACAACTACAAAACATTTTACCCATAATTAAGTTTCCATAATAACTGAAAATTTTCGTTCATCAACTTTATGACAGCTACATGCATATTCGTGAAATATTTCATAAAATATATGTCAGTAGAAGTAGATAGGCCATGGTTATACTACCAAATTAATTTGGGGTGTTTTTGGTGGCTGTGTACTATAAGTAATGCAAGTATTGGATACTTAGCTAATTTTCTGTCCATAAATATTTTAATTGATTGCCTACTTGTATTTATAACGTTGCTATGCAATAAACCAAAAAATTATTTCGGAACTTACGAAAAATTTCATTTTTGCACAACACAAAGTTGTTGGGCAAGGAAGTTTGTATAGCATAACCAGGGTAGTAATATAATCTACGAAAATACAACAGCATTTGCAACAAATGGAAGCACTAAAAACCGGCAGTAATGTCGTCACGTTCGCTGCTGACAATAAGCACCAACAAAAATTTATGCGAAGCTGCAAAAATGCAAAGGCAGCCATTCATTGCCAACGCTGCCGTTGCAGGCGTCATGTTGTGCTGCCATTACACCCGCTATATTGTACTGCTTTGCTCCTTCATAGCATAATATTTGCAAAATTTTGATAAACATGCATACATGAACACATGATGCAGTGATGCATTCTTCTGGTATTATACCGTTACATGCTTGAATGCTTGTATGCATATGTACTGTAGTTAAAAATAGAAATTTTTGTTGAATTTTTTTATAGTTTTTTTTTTTTAATTTTTATTTTTCTGACGGTTTTTCACAACGAAAATATATCACATTACAAATTTTCTTAAATTGATGCATGTATGCTACTATGTTAAATTACACATTTACTACACGTACATATCTATTTTAGTTAAAATGTATCAAAATTGTATACACTTTTTAAATACTTGCTACTACGAGTAAGAGAAAGTATAATCTCAGAAGTGGTTTTTGTATTTTATTTCCATGCATAATAAAATTGTTTATGTTTGTTATACTTTTCTGTTTAGTTTTCTTTGCTACTTTCTTACAGACTATTTTGGCACTACTATGTACTTTTTTTTATAACGACATTTTCATTTAAACATTTTGTACGTATTTTTTGTTGTTTTGTTTCTTTTGTATGCTGTTAAAAAAAAGTAGTAGTTTACAAAGTAAGGGTTGCTGTATTCACATATTATTGTATATGTGTCTTCTGTATTTTATTTGAGCATTTCATGAATTGAATGCATTTTTCCTTGGCAACTTTTTGCTCTTGACATTGATGTATGTGTAGATACATAGAAGTTCCTAAGTATAAATTTTTTATTTTCTTTAATGCTTTATTTTCTTCTACATTTTCTTTACATACGCTACACCCAAGGGGAAAGGATTAACATATTCACTTGTACTAAACAGCGTTTGAAAGAATTGTAAATACAATTTTCTAAATATACTGTATTCATTAAATATTTATTTTTATTTATTTCATCTACTGTTATCTTCTATCCCTGAAACTAGAAATCCCAGATTCGCAAAATATATTCAGGACTGGAAACCTATTCAATATTGTCTTTTGACCTAAATTTTTTTTCAAAAAATTTCAATTTTAAGTATTTTAGAATATTTTAAATTAGTTTTAGAATATGTTCATTGTACTTCAGTAAACGATTTTGGATATCAAAAGTTATATATGGAGTACCTACACTCAGAATTTTTTGATGTGCATTTGAAAATGTCTGAGGAATTTTCTGAGATGCATTAGGAAATATCTAAAGTACCAATGAAACATTCTAAGGTGCATTTGAAATCAAATTGAATTATATTCTGAAGTACAAATGAATTATTCTGAAAACAGTTTGGAATTTTTAATGTACTATTGCGAAAGGTGTAGATTTTTTAAATTCTATAATCAAAAAACTGAATAAAATATCGAGGAAACACTTCCCACATCTGCTGAATTGCGATGACAGCAATGATACCGACACGCGACTATTACGAGGTCTTAACAACGTGGCCGCTTGCTTAGTTGTTTAAGGCCGATGGCAAAAAGCTCACAAAATACACGGACGAGCTCTTATGCGGAATATGTTCGGATGAAAGCATGCTGAGTGATTGGAACCTCAGTGTGAAGTGCCCTATTTACATAAAAAGGGGTTCCATGATCTGCATTAATTGTCGTGGGTTAAGTCTTCTCAATATTCCATACAAGGTTCCATCGAGAGTACTGTGTGAAACAGCAGATATTCACTTTACACCAAATCCGGAAAAACGCTGAGAAAACTAGATCGACAACGACCATCTATTCGTCGATTATAAAGCCGCATTCAACATGATATTGTTACTGTTGACAGTTAGACGATCGAAGTCGTCAAGGATTTTATATATCTGGAATCCAGCATTAAAAACAACAATAAAATAACGACGCTGAGATGGGGATAATGGCGACGAATGATAGAAGGCTGTTGGGAGCATTCGAGAAGAGGATGATCCGATATTAGTAGACGACGTATATCGCAGAAGATGGAAGCACATAAAAACTCACCGGCTTCACTAGCTGGTTTATGTTAACCGCATAAAAAAAAACAATGGATGTGTGCAAGGCACGCAAGATATTTGATGTGTCAACAGTTAAGCTAACTGAATGTCATATACATAAGCTCACATATGTATAGCCATATATAGGGATTTAATGTATAATTTATATGCTTAGGTAATTCAAATTAAAACAATTATTTTATAAACTTAAAAACTTATTAGATATCATTATCTTTTATATATATAATAACCCAATTCACCATAAATTGCAAATGGTCTTACATCATTGCAAATGCAAATTTTTATTCCATATCGCATATATTTGTTGTTGTGATAGCATAAATATTTTGCAATTGCACCAAATCGTGAATAGGGCTGATATGTTGTAGTTGCATTATTTTTCTTTTACTCAATGCATCGGGATCTATATGCTCGCATATACGCAGCTGCAATCGCATTCTTTTTTTCGCGCTTTAAGTTTTTCTTCCTGTCGATTTGAAATTTTATTAGATGTGAAAATTTTACATAACGTCGCCTGAGAATTGATTTGGCGTATAGGTATATGAATTTGTACACACATACGTCAAATCAATCCTCAGGTGACGATAAGTGCTTTCCACATTTAACCTTAGGAAGGCAACAGGGATGACTAGTCACCCCACTACTTTTTAAAAGCACCGCAAAGAGAGTTGTCTTAACTGCATTTAATAAAAATAAAAAAGAATGTATTTTTATTGAAGTAAATAAGTGATTTTATAATAAATAAGTCTGATTTTTTCTGTTTAACATATTTGCTATTTACATGGATAAAAAAAAGTGTTGTCTTTTATAATGCCGTGATTTGCTATCATTATCACTACGTTTTGTTTATACATTTATTGAAACCTAGATTCCTTATTACTTATCATTTTGTATTGTTTTTGTATTTTAAAAAATATTTGATTTTAATGCAATCTAACTAACCGAATGCAAAATCTATCAAACGCCTGTGTTTGCTACGGCGACTTCTCTGTTTGTATGGTATAGTCAATCTCCATACGTTTAACACCAACAAATAATTCTGCCACGAATAAATGTACACACACATTTTGTTTTCGTATTTACATATATGTGTGAGTAAATTGATCGAAACATAAACAAACAAACTCCGCTCGTATTTTAATTTCTCCCTCTCTTCTTCTCTTTGTTGTTTAGAGTAGCACAGTAGTGTGAGCGAGAAGGGAACTGGACGTTACAGTTATCTTACATCTTACGATACAGTTATTGTTACATTTTACACATTTGAAATTTTGCCCATACCGTGAGCTAAAATGTTTACACATCAAAAACTCTTCGGCTAGAAAGTTATTCAATTTGAAATGCACAAAATATCAAAAACTAAAATGAGTCCCTTAGGTCCTGTAGGTCGCCGTAGCCTAGTGGTTAGTGTGTTGGACTGCAACGCAGAGGTGCCCGGGTTCATATCTCAGCACGCTCAAAATCAAAAATAGAAAATACAAATTTTTCTGTCCGGCACCACCTCTTGGCTGGGAATGGCAAACCTCCAAGAGTAAAAAGATGCCTATGGAAAGCTTTTCACTTCGCCGTTCGGATTCGGTATAAAACTGTTGGTCCCTTCCAATCGTGTATAAATATAACTCACGCAACATGAATGGATGCGAAAAGCGAAAAGCTCGGCCTTGCCCCTCCAGGGGCCGTTGTGCCATAATAGTAGTAAAATGAGTCCCTTCTGCACTCGTCACATGATGTGATAACATACCGCTCCTTTACTAAAAGACTGTCATAACTCAAAAAACGCGATTTTGCAGAAAACGCTTTTAAAGTTTTCAGTTGACTCCCACTTTGCAGAAAAAGAAGAAATCGTATATATTAATATGAAATTTACACAATATGAAGCGTGACATAATGAATAATTCTGCATCATTAACTCAAGAATCAAGTTTTTTGACTTATGAGAGTTTTTTAGTAAATGAGCGATATGTACTTCACACATTACACGCCTTGTAAATACTATTTGTGTAATTTATGGGCAAAAGTACTATTCTACATAAATTATGTGTTGCATACTTTTGAGCTTAACGTTAAAGTATGTTGAAAAATAAAATTGTTTGCTAAGAAGAAGACGAAAAATTTGGCATGGAATGCATTACATGGAAAGTATAACTTGTGAAATATCACATCAAAAATCGCCAGATAATTTCGGTCATACTGGTTCATTTCTTTACTATAATCATTCTAAAATTATTCGCATTCATTTTCGCACTTGTATTTGCTTCCGTTTATACTTTAATTTTTATTTCCGCATTTACTTCCACAGTCGCTAAGGTATTACAATTTCGCATTGACATTGGCTTTCCCATGCACTTTCTTACTCGGTTTGGATGAAAGTTTATTTCCATTTTCATGCTTATACTTTCACTCGCTTTTACTTGCCCTTTCGCGTTCCATTCGCTTTTACATTCATTTTAATA
Organism: Toxonevra muliebris; assembly: GCA_963691655.1. Lineage (NCBI taxonomy): Eukaryota > Metazoa > Arthropoda > Insecta > Diptera > Pallopteridae > Toxonevra > Toxonevra muliebris. Next base: position 76,960,615 of record OY829329.1, read on the forward strand.
TTCACTTTTCAATGAGCATTCTTTTTAGTTAAAAATATATTTGGGTTCGCTTATGTATTCACTTTGGTATTTTCTTTCACATTTGGTTTGGGTTTCGCATTTAGTTAGGTTAAAATTTAATTGTTATATTCAATTTCGCATTAATATTCCCAATTTGCTTTTAAAATTGTTTTGAATTTCGCTTTCAGTTTCTATATTCGTATTCCCTTCAGTATTCACTTTTGCATTCGCTTTTCCTTTGGGTTTCACATTTAGTTTCGTTAAAACCAAATTTTGATATTAGAATTCTTTTTCGCATTTGAATCGCATTCACTTTTCGTATCTGATTCTTATTTTTTGCATTTGCGTTCCCATTATTTTCCCTCTTCGCTCTCGGTTTTGATTTCTAGGACTCTATATTTGCTTTAGTTTTGATTTCCGCTTGCTTTCAATTTGCTTAAGTATTTTCGGTTTCAGTTTCGCTTTGGTTTAAGTACCTTCGTATTCTTTACTTTCGTTGTGCCAAAATAGAATGTCACTTTTATTAAAACTACAAAAGTAAAATCTGTTTCTACTTATAAAAATTTAATATTTATTGAATTTTATATAACTTCTAAGTTTAACAATATATTTTTAATCTAGCTGCAGCAAAACGACAGTAAATTATTTAGTCAAACTTTGAATTTTGTATGTAGGTATGACAAAGGTAATTCTATGACGGAAGCGAATAAGTTTTTACAAACTTCAAAAACATTCAAAACTTTCAACTTTATTGTATGCAAACTGCAATCTACAATTTTTTATTTATATTTTTATTTTTTTTTTCTAAACTTTACAAATAAGAAACTATGCAATTTAATCTTCAAATGTGTTCATATATCAAAAAGAAATAAAGTTTTAAGAATTAACTGTTTACCTTTTTTTCCTGCTTTCAAGTAAATTGTATAAATTTTCATAGTAACTACGCTGCGTTTCCTGCCAATCTGTTTTTTCTTTTACACAGAGTTGAAAAGGTATACAAAGAAAAAATATACGCCCATAACTCTTTTCAAATATTTTTATTCTTTCATTTTTGTTTTTTTTTTTTTATTTTATTCCTTTTTCCGTTTTTTCACTTTTTTCATCTTTTTTTTTTTAAATTTATAATTGAATTCATATTTTCTTTTGACGATGGTGCTATATTATAACGTAAGAAAATACAAATATTATCTACTTGTAAACTTTGGGTAGCATGGAGAAGTAGCAACAAGCATGTTTTACCTTTTAATAATATTTGCCTTTCATAATGTTTATGCATGTGTGTGTGTGTATGCTGTATATCTCTGAAAGGATGCTGTAAAAAATATTTTACACAAAATTATTTCAAAAATCTTCATTTCATGAAACATTTCCTTATTTTTTTTTCTTTTTTCTTTAATATGCACACATTCACTTTGTGATATTTAAACTTTGCTTATATTATATTTGCACAGACGCATGCACACGCTTGAATATTTACTTTGTCAATTTGTGTGTATACTTTTAGGCGCTTGCTGTCATTATTATGAAAACTCATTCACTGTTGCAAACATGCGCTCCTAAACATATGTTACCCTTTTTTTGATTTTCATTTTATTTTTCTTTTCATTTTTAAATTTTTTTTTTCGTTTCTTTGCTCAATTTGTTAGCAAAAATACTCATTCAAGTGTTTTTTCTCTTTTTCTGTTGACGTTTTTTTTACGATTGTTTGCCTACTTTTACGCTTATCAAATTCTTGTTATCAAAATCATTTAGCTGCAATAACAAAATTGTTCCGCCATATGCTTTTTGTGCTGTATAGCATTGTATGTGGTAATATTGTTGCAGCTTTGGAATACACATTCGATTTACGATAAGTTTTATTTATTTTTTTTATATTTTTGCAAAGTTTTTGCTTTTTTTATAATCCTGCAAGTAAATATGGCTTCATGCAAATTTCATGATGGCTTTGTTTCTTTGTGTACTTGAATATTACAAAGTAAATTGAGACATAAATGAGCAATACATGCGTAAAAATTTGGAGAAATCCTTCTTACCTTTCGTTTAAAGTATGCATTTTCTATTCAATTGAAAATGATCACTGTTGTAACTCATTTCCTTTTGGTTTTGGATTATCCAATGTATCTTTTTTTAGCAACATATTTTTTTTATGGGTAAAAAATACTTATACAAAATAATATGATATCTGCATATTTTTGATTAAATCTGGCAGAAATGAAAATTTTTTATTGGAAAATTTTAATTATAAGCATTGAAGTTTTACAAAAAAAAGAAGCCTGCTATTAATTGAGGACTACTTAATTTTGTATCCAAATTATTTAAGAGCATTCTCCTTCGCAATATTCCATGGAGGTTCCCTAGCCTGAGCTTTTGAACCTTTTCATTTATGTGGATTATATTTGTGCATGAATGCGGATTTGTTATCGCCTTGGACTAGTGATTAGTATGTTGGACTGCTACGTAGGGTTCCCAAGTTCAGTACTAGGCACAGTCAAAATTCAAATCTCTGTACGTCACCACCTCTTTGCAATGGTAAACCTGCATAAGAAAAGCGATTCTCTTAGCCGCGCGGTCCCTTCCATTTGTGTATTTGAGGAAATTACTATAGTTATACAAGTGAAATATTTTCAAATAACTGCAAGGTGTTTGGTTTTATTGATTTGATAATTATCAGAATAGACCACGCATAAGCTTGGAAAACCCTACATTTTAATTGAAAATTAACTGATAATTATTATCAACTTATTAGCTCTGGACTAATTTTTCCAAACACATATAGGTAAATAAATCAACAAAGTCATTCATACTTACATACATAGTTACATGCCTGCCGTCATTAGATTTGCGTAATAATGATTGAAAATACAGCGCTGAAAGGTTTTTTTTTTTTGAAAATTAGAAAATAAACTTATTTATTTATATAGGTACAAAATATTTTATTTTACATTATAATTTAACATTTAGTTTAAAATTCAATCTTTTTTTTTTTGTTCCATCTTTCACAGTACACTCTTTCAGCTTTCTAAGGGCATGGTCCTCTAGGTATTTTCCTTCCCAATGTAATCCCTTGTCTTTTAAATTCTAATTGAGCACACTCAAATTCACAGGGATTATCGTATGTGGTACCATCTGTACCGCAAACTCTATTGCTATTGGATTTATCGCAAGGACAAAAATAATCAACTTTACTAGTTACAAACGTTATTGTAATAAAAACAATTAACGAAAACAATAAAAAGTATTTCATTTTAAATGCAAGATAAGATTATAATGAATAACTATTCTGAATGCTGAACTAAACTGTAGTCAAATTGAAATTATACTAATGGAACAATTGTATATTTAAATGCCACTACTTTGATGCATTTAGATGCCTTCAAATGCTGTTCTACACTGAATGACTACTGCATATATACATTCAAGCACAAATTGTGATATGTTGCTATTTTGCACATGTGAATGCATGTGTTGATTAGTGTAAATGATAGGAGATATGGGTTTCTCTATTGGGGCATTCCATGTTAATTTGTGCAAAATTTACCGGCATGACATGCTTCTTATGCCGCTATAAGGTCTTTTTGTAGATTTTATTGTATTGTCGAAAATATGATTTTTAATTAATATTTTTTTATTCTCTTTCTTTGCAGGTAAGCTTCCTTATCATCTTGTATATCAAATAATAGAGTCATATATAAAATTGTAAGTAATGATAGTAAATAAATACTCTTAAATTCTTAATGAAATTGAGTCTTTTAGTAAGTAGTCAAAGACTTTATGCACTATAAATTTATAAATAGGTGTGAATAATATAACCTCTTAAAATACAAAATTTTTTACTTTGAATATGTAACATGATCCTTAGAAATAATACAGCTCAGCGAATTTTTGGATTTTGTTGATGAAATAACGGCGAATTATGTGGTAATGGCGTGAGAAAGAAGTTAAATTTAAAACGTGATTAAAAACTTGTATTTTTAACCATGCCAAGCATCGAATCAGAGCAGAGTAACCACTATGCTCGACGATCACATGTTCTTTTTAACCCTTTCCCTTTTCAATCGTTATCTTTCTTTCCCCCCGTTCCCATTATTTTTCGTTGAGATATAATTTATACTTTTAAATTAAAATAACCATCTTTAAATCATGAACTAGATTCTATGGAAAATAATACTACTTGGTTTAAGAAACATTGGTCCATATTATCCGAGTACACATCAGCCAGATATTACATACAATGTGGAAGACCTAGTTAGATTTTTTAAACCTGAAATGTGGCATTTGACTTAAAGTGTGGAGAAAGTTAGGATTTTGAGTTGTTTCATGACATATCCACCTTGTGTCACTGCTTTTTTTTATTGGTATGTATAATAGATTGAATCGTAATACCGGGGACTTTTGTAACCCCCATCATAATAGCGATTTTTGAAAAGAGGAGGTAAATACAAGATGTCTGACATATGTGTTTTTTAAACTTAAAAAGAGGGTAATTTTAAGTTTTTTTTTTTAAATATTTACTAACTTTTGCTCCGAAGCTTTCTTTGGAATATTTTTTAGATCAAAATAGAGTCCAAAAATAAGTATCTTGGCAAAAAAAAAACTCGGATGCGCCAAAGTTCAACACAATCAAACGGTCCATAAATGACGCTACAAGAAAAAATTTAGATTTTTCTCAACTTTTCTAACCTTTGCTCTGCCAGGCTGTTTTTAAAATAAAAATAAACGCCAAAAATTAATTTCTTAGCACATAAAACCTTGATAAAATTTAAATAAAATGCAATTTAATTTCTATAACACTTTAACTACAAAAGATTTAAAAATAAGTAATTTCGTTCCGGTATTTCATTTCATGAAATTATCGCTTTTCCCCTAAAGTATTCTCAGCAGCAATTTGACTCCATACAAAAAATAGAAAAAAAATAGAAGATAATGTCCCAGTGACTTACATTTTGATATTCTTAATTGTTTTAATGATGTAGAAAATAAAAAAATTTTTGGATATAAGCGCTCAGTTGGGGGTGGTGGCATACAAAATAATAAAAGTCAATAATGTAGAGAATTCGTTAGATATCTCAAATCAAGTCAATGGCCTATAAAAAAATTTTGAACAAAATATGAATATTTATATTCAAAGTGATGAAACTCGGCTGACAAGAAAACAAACTTAAGATGTTGTTCCTTTTTACCACAGAATTACAATTTTCAGCACAATCTGTATGGGGCTATAAATCTCTATCTGGTAAAGAGAAATTATTTTATACTTTTTAATCAGTTTGGAAAACGTGGTATTAAAAAAATATTTTTATTTAAATTTTTTTTTATAGCTTCATTAAAAATATAGTTTTTATATAATAGTAACTAGAACACACTGGTCAACGTCAAAGTTGCTAAACGAGCCCTTCAAAAGGACTTTTATTAACTGAAAACAGCAACAAAAACAACAATTATTTTTATTTATTATATTTGCAAATAACAGAAATTTTATATCCGATTAAAAACTTTGTAATTACATCAGTTTATTAAAAGTAATTGAAGTTATAATAAGTTGAACATTTTATACCAACACTAAACTAAACCGCTTTGAACGCTTGTAGAAAAATATTTCCCACATCTAGGCTAACATTTTTTTATAGTTGTATATCTGATAATTTTTTTTCCACTCTCAAACCACTGTGCGCCGTACTTATACATTCTTAGATCTCACTGCCCTAGATATCAATAGTAGAAACTGAAACTAGTCAAAACGCCTTGTTCCATCCCTCACTTCCCCTACGGATTAAAAAGACAATTTAATAAAAGAGTTAAGCTTACTCATAAACAATTACATATCAATTTTATTAAGAGTTACTGTATCTAATATACATATAATTTTTCCCGCATAAAAATTACTAACTTGTTAATTATTTTTTTATTATTTTGAGTGTATCATTATAAATGCAAATATTAAATTCTAAAAAAAAACTAATACTAGTTAGAACAAAAACATTACACAAGGTAATTGCTGAGATTATAAATGTGAAATGTTATTATGAATCAATGGTTATTTACTTAAATCTATTCGAATAGAATACATCATAAAACTCCCGCAAAAAGAAAAAAAATATTTTGTAATTATAAAACAACTTTCATTCAATATGAAATTCGCAACAATTTTTACTATATTGCTTATCTCGTTGGTAATGTTCTCTACAATGACAAGTGCCCAAGAGGATCCGGATGAGATTTGTTCATGTGGGCGTGATTATCGACCAATATGTGGATCCGATCGTGTGACCTATGGAAATCCATGTACTTTTGAGTGTGGCCAGAAAAATGCTCAACGCCGTGGGCGCACATTGGACATGCATCATGCTGGTGCATGTTAAAAATTAGAATTTGTTTTAAAAATAAAATTTGTGTCAAAAAAATTTAAAATATTTACTAAAAATAAATATAAAAAATGAATAAAATGAAAAGTTTTTGAGAAAAATATTTTTATTTTAATTTTTTGCTGATATTATATATGTGTTAAAAATAAGTGAAATAGAAACTAATTATATATATGTAAATATGTATATTCCTATCGACGGCTGTAATCGAAAAATTTAAATCAAAAGACTTATTAAGCAAAGTTGTTCACAACAATGAGATAACAAATTTTTGTAATGGCAAACTTCCTCTAACTTTGAAATTGTTTGCAATAGCATTTTGCAATAATATATTTATTGCTGTAAAATATTTCACTCAAAACATTACGGCTCATAGAATTGAGTATTGTTTAGCAATGCTTCATTTTGACAAATGTAATGAATTTCTTCTACAAATTTTTTTCCAAAAGTATCAAGTATCCAATACTGACCATTTTTTTCGATACCAAGTATAATACTTATGGTACGGTATCGAGTATAAAATATTAACTTGTATCGAATTATCACTAACTAGGACAAGAAAGATCCGAGCGCAATTCATAGTGATTATGCGGGACTAGGACTATTCCATATCTTCTGTTATTTTTTTACTACCACAGTGATTAAAATAATTTTTCAACCAACAGTAGTAATTTTTGATTGCTCATTCTATTTCCAAACGTTTTAACTTTAAATTCACAATAGACATGCAGTTTGCGGTGCTTGTAAAAAGTAGTAGAGTGACAGGTCGCCCCTGTTGTCTTACTAAGGTTAATTGTATTCAATGTTTATTGTACAATAAATGTGAAAATCTACTAACAAAAGAAAGCAACTATTGCAACCAATGAAAAATATGTTTTTTTCCACTCTCAAACCACGGTGCAGCACGTTGTCGCTTAGGTAATAAATTGGTGACATTATAAACAGTTCATGTGCCTAAAGTAATATTAAAGCGACATATATAACCCAGAAGATATCGATTGTTATGCTTATATGTAGGTATTTGTTCATATTTTTCTAAGAACACTTTTAAAATTTTTATCTTAAATAAGAAAAAAAATTCTTCTCTTTATTCTTTTTCTTTTTTACTTTGTATTGATGATGACTCACCAACTCTCTACTGCCAAAGAAAGAAAATATTTACTTTATTTTAAGAGCTTTTTAATGCATTTTGATTGACATATGTTGTTTGTTAATGCTTCATACAAACATCCCAAGATAACAAAAACAAAAATCTAGGAAAAATATTTATATAAAATTAAACACAAATAAAAAAGAAAAAGAGACTATTTTATTTGAAATGAGATCATATGCAGTAAAAGCTAACTATAAAACTTTAATTAAGTAATAATGAAAAATAAAACTAAAATAATAAAATTTAAATAATAGGTAGCTTAATAACAAAGTTGAATGGATTACTATCCGCTGTCTCTTTTCATTACCGATTTTATCAACAACATTTTCATATTTTTATTATTCCGACCTTTTTTTAACATGGCGACATGTTTTGTTGATTAAATTTCAAAATTTTTCGAAAGAAAATTAACCCGTTTGTGCTGCGGGTGATTTTTCAGAATGAGCAAATTATGAAAAACAAATAAAAATTTAAAGTAAATAAAATATAAGCACATTGAACATATTTCTGAGCAGGGCGATATATTTTGGGGTGATTCGAGAAGTATCGAATACGGAAAATGAAAGAAAAAGTTTATTCGTTATACGTTGTAATACTTTTTATTAAAGAAAGTTGGTAGCACTATGATCTTACCTTGATATGAATATATTTTAGAAGAGTAGATGAGAAAAGAGAGAAGTTTATAATTTTTAAATATATTCTAAAGCGCGATCTGCTTAGGTACCAAGTTCAGAAAGTACTAAATGCAGAGAAAATGATAAACTAAAGTCGGGTTATACACATATATAAATATCCAGTGGCGTAGTCAATAGATGGGGCGGGGCAAATAATAGAAAATGTTAACCTTTTCTTTACAACTTACACCACTAACCTAAAATATGCGTCCAGATCCTTCTACATTCTAACTTTTTGATTTTAAGACGCAGATCTCGATGGCGTACTCAGGTTTTTACTATTACGGTTTTTGAGATTTTAACAAAGGATTTTTTGATAATTTTTAGTAATTTTATAACAAATTTTGTAAAATCATAAAAACGCCTTTTTAAAAATTAATTTTCGTCGTTTAACTCATAATATGTCAGTTGAATTCATTCATAACAAATCCTGCTTCTATTAAATAAAGCTAATGAGTTATTACGATATAAACTATTATTTTGATTTATAGTGATTATATTTTATCAAAAAGTAGGTCATTTATAGCGAAAAATCAGATATGCAGGCCTTCAGTGACGCAAAATGTCTGTTTTGATTAAAAATGTTTTGAGGCGCTCGAAGTAATGGAAGCATTCGAAGTAACGAATTTCAACGAAACCGCATTCGAAACTGAGCAAAAAGTTTTGTTCGAAAACATTTGCCGAAACCACACAATTTCGGCCCATAGAAACATGTTATAATGCTGTCAAGAATTGTTCTCAATATTCTTAAAAATTTTTTTATTGTTCTTAAAAATATTTTTTATTAACCCCTTGTGGACCAAGACCCAAAGGCGATGAAAAATGTACTTTTTTTTGATGGAATCGTAGTTAATATAGCTTCTTATAAAATTTTGCAAGGATCTAAAAGGATATTAGTTATAACTGGTATCTCTATATACTTTGGGTCAGGGAGAAGTGAAAACTAAAAAGTTATAAGGATTATAATATTAACTAACGTATTTTTGCAATATCCTTTAAATTTGTGACGATTTAAAAAATAAGGGGTCCCATCTCTCCCAGAATTACCCTATGGTGAATTATTCTTGCACTTTATAATTTTTATATGGTTGATATGAAACTAAATATAATTTGATTTGGTAATGGCACATTTTCGTGATTCAAACCGTGGTGTTTTTGATTTTATTAATATTATATTAACGTATACATATGTTAATATAATGAATAAAAATAATAAATATAAAATATTTAGTAAATAAGAAACAAGGTAAAAACGTACAATAGAAGAAAGAAAACAGTATTCTTCCTACAACGCTTCCCAAAAGCGTTATTTTTGCGCTTCCCAGAAGTGCTCTTTCTACGCTTCTAAGAAGCTTAATCTCGGGGCTTATCTCTAATAGCATGCAATGTATTTGTTCAATTAGCACTGTAAGAAAAGTAGCGCTTTGGAGAGCTTTCTTTGCCGTTGGGGTCAGTATCTGTTCCACTTAGTTATTAATTCATAGACTCTGCGAAGCTATTATGTGTAAAAAAAACAAACTGGCACCTTTAGTATCAATATCAATAGCATGGCATTAGAGAAAGAGCCCCTTCCCACTTTATATCTCCTCAGAATAATTGCAAATTAATCGATTTTTTTTTTTTTTTTTTTTTGAGCTGTAATCATTATTTTTAAAAACAAACATCGCAAATTACACATTCAAATGACAATTAATGATAATTTATTAATCTCAATTGAAAATATTTTTTTTTCTACTTAGCTATTTATGTAAGTGCTGATTAAAAATGCATTGAAATTTTCTGACGAAAAAGTCAAGAGTTTAAAATTTGATATGAATTATTTACACTTATCAATATTCAAGCGAAGGAAAAAAAAACAAAAAACTAAGCTATGAAGTGTGTGGAATATAGCTTCTAGAATTATAAAATTGAAAGCGCAAAACTTCAGCTAAGTACGCACTAAAAATAGCAACATACTATATTTTAGTATCATTGTCATATGTTCTCTTGTTTTTTTTTCGTTTTGTTTCAAGCTTACGTGATTTTATGACACATTTCAAAGACAACGAAGCTTCATTGTGTGTTAAAAAAAAAAATACGGACTTATTTTTACCTTCAACCACATCACACACACCACAAGTTTACTTAGAATTTAATATATAAGCAATAAAAACAATAATGCTTTGGGTCTTTTCAAAAGAATTGATTCATTTTATTGTTAGCACTTATTTATACGAGTATAAGAAGAAGAATTGCTATCATTGATTATTTTATATTAATTTTTTCAACTTTTAAAATCCAGAAAATGTTCTGATGAGGTTCAACAATACTCCTTTCCTACTTCGATTTTCCAGCTTTATAATGATATGTAGTTACGCTTTCAGCTGATCTCTTCTCCTCCATTCAACCTTTCTTCTTCACAGATTCATTGCACTTTCGCATGGTCCTGTATGTTTAATATTCAATGTACGTCCCAATTTCTTGTAATCTCGTTGCGTGCACTCAAATTCACAGCGATTTTTATAGGTGACACTATTTGATCCGCAAATTTTCTCCTTATTTGATAAATCACAAGGACAAAATGCAGCTTGCGAGAAGCTTACAAATGCAATAGCAATTACGAAGAGTAGAGCGTAGATCGAAAGGTATTTCATTGTTATTTATTTGTTTATTGTTTTTGTGAGAATTTAATTAATAGTAACAACACAACTATGGGAGCAGCGAAATTTTAACGTTTACACTGTTGGCAAATTAAAATTGAACTGATGAGACTTTAATGATTTGAAACTGAGAGTATGATGTCGTCGTAGTCGTTGAATTGAAATCTGAAAGCTAATTAAAAGCTACAGCCACAAACGACTGATGACGAGGGTATGGCTGCTAATTCTGTGACTTCTCCGAATGCTACTTCTGCTACCGCTTCTTCTGCTGATTCATATAAGTATTGTTTATTTTGTAGTTTGATTAGAGAGTATGTGTGTACAGAAATTTAATTACTTATTTACGCTGGTAATGAGCGCGTATTTATGTTTGTTGAATTTGAGTTTGATTGAGACACTAGCGAAAAGAGATGCTTAGTTTTTGTTTTTGTTATTTATGGAAATAAATTTAAATTTTCTCGCTTATTATGTATTTCAAGTGCTGCCAAATATATTTAATTTAGATTTTCTTTAATTCTTTCAATTATTTTATTTTTGTATTTTTTTTTAATTTGTGCGCGTTGTATGCGCATCTTTTGTCGCATTAAATTGTTTATTCGTTACTTTGGCATGGGCTTTACGCGCTTCTTTTATTTTGCATGGTTGACAGTTAATTGCATCTGTAAATGTTGCATGCATGCATGTTAAGCAAAAAATTACTAAAATAATATTGAAAATCTTAGCGAAATACATTTTCTTTTCGTTTGAATTTTACAACGCCAAGGAGCCTGTTTTATTTATATGTTAGCAGCTACTAATGCTTTTGAGGACTAAAATTAAAAAATTTAGATTTTGAAATCTTAAAAAAGTTTTGCGGTACACTTTTATTTTTATTAAAATATAATGGAACAATTTATTTTAATAAATGCAATGAAGTTACGATTAGATTCAGTACTTGAAGAACTTACAGTAGCTCACAAAAATGTTCCCACATAAGAACATTTTTGTGGTACGATGAATTGACTATAATGTTGACAAATCGTAGTCTTTGGAGAAATTGATGTTCTCTTTCAAAGTCATTGATTTATCATCGCAAAAATCAACAAATTCTTATTTGTTGTTTTGTGTTATTCATCGATAAAATTCATTCTTTTCAAGTTTCAGAGGATTGGTTGTATTCAAGCTATTCCCTTTGCATTGGCATATATGACATTGTTTTCGATAGGATTCAAGTCTAAGCTACACACCGGCGCACAGTGGGGCAAAAAAGACGCCACTGGGCGGTTCTCCATAGTCAACAGTTTTTCTCCGATTTGGATTAGTTAAATAAAATAAAGATAATAAAATTACACGTGAGCTCATCGTTTTTTTTTTTTTTTTTTTTTTTGTTTGTTAATTATTTATTTTATTTAATTCTTTTTTTTAAATTTAATTGACTTAAATTTTGTATACAATGTTGGCATTCTAATCAAACTACTTAGTATCAATGAAGAAATTATCGTTTTTATGATTATTTATAACTTTTTGTTGTAAAAATCACCAATTTCATTAAAATTTAAAATTAAATATCTTGAACAATTTTCATCTGAGATGATTTTGTGTTAAGTAAATTATAATGAAATGATACAAAAAATATTTTTTTAAACAATAATCCCATATATCAACGTTTTATAGATATTTTGTGTCCAAATGGATCTATCAAAAATGACTTTAAAAAACAATTTCTTAGAAAATTTCAGTATAGGTCTCCAACAATGCAATTGCGCTCCAAATTCTAAGAAACTGGAAATGCTAATTACCAATTAAAATTGAATTTACATTTTCGATTTCTCAGTAATGGAATCGGAAAAATGTTCAAGTTTTCGATTTTATTTAATTTTCAATCTTTTAGTGATGAATACTTTCACCATCTTCCATTGATTCCAAGTAAGCCATAAAAAGAATGTTGAAAATGTTTTGACAACTCAAAATAACATTCAACATCAAAACTAGCATTTATTCATTATTCTTCTTTCATTACTACTACTGCTACTAGTGTTATGGCACAACAGCCCCTGGAGGGCCAAGGCCGACCTTATCGCATCCATTCATGTTGTATGAGTTATATTTATACACGAATGGAAGGGACTTACAGTTTTATGCTGAATCCGAACGGCGGAGTGAAAAGCTTTTCATAGACATTTTTTTACTCTTGCGGGTTTGCCATTGCCAGCCAATTTTTATTTTCTATTTTTGATTTTTTGAGCGTGCTGAGATATGAACCCGGGCACCTCTGTGTAGCAGTCCAACATACTCACCACTAGGCTACGGAGACCTTTCTTTCATTACTGGATTGTAATTTGTAAATTAAAATATTCAATCCCCCAAAGGATTTGAAAACTAAGAAATTTACTTTCCTTTATGTAATCAGTTAATTAATTTTGTCAATGGAATCCCAAAATGGTAATTAATTTCTTTTGATTCGAATTAAAATTATCGAAAAAACATCATCCATCTATTCGTTTATATTTATACAAAAAATGGGTTGCCTTTACCACTTTTTGATTTTCAAATTCACACGAGAAAAAATTGATTTTATGGAACTTTATAAACACACAATACAATGGCAAACACAACAATTGAAAGTTGGAGAAAAATTTATTTCATAATATTCAATTTGACGGGCTTATGTACTTCTCAACAGATCAGAACACGCGTATGTATAGTACTCAACTTTTCTACTTACTATTTTTCCTACACTTGAAAAAGTACTTATTTACACTACAATACCCATTCTTCATTCATTCAAATAAACATCAATTTATTATTATCATCAATGCGTTTGCCTCTAACGCTCTTTTTACCCCTCAGCCATTTGTTCTATTTTCTGTTATAACTAAACGGAAATTTTCGTAATTGTTTTCCGTTTCTATGGCAAATTTTTCGTTTGTTCATTTTATCATTTGTTCATTTGTTTGATTGTTTGTTTGTCTCTTACGTCAACATCAATTTACAAGCATAAAATTTGCATATTTAATTAGAACTTTTACTCTAGTTTTATGTTTGTGTCTATGCAGTATTTTTATTACTACTACTAAATACTACTTATATCATACTACTATTTCTACCATTACTGTTACTTCTACTACTATTATTTTTGCAAAGTGTATGCAAATAATTGCAAGCATTGTTTTCTGCACTTTTGTGGTATTTTTTGGTATTGAATAATAAAAGGAAATAATAGAATTTTTGTTGTTGTTGCTCGAAGTGATAATTGTAATTGATGGTAACTGATTTTCTTAATTAAACTTAAAATGTTTTTGTAAATTATAAACGTATGTATATGATTGAGAAAAGATTGGTAATTTGTTTTTAATTTAAACTATTTTATTTATTTGATTACGAAAATTTTTATTAAATTTATGATTTATTTTTATTTGGATTTACTAGCCATCTCAACATTATCAAGGAGTTTGGATACCAACAGTTTATTTTGAAGAGACTAAAAGACCTATACCGCAACCTCTGATTTCGCCAGGTGTCTATACTGGATTATTTTTTGTCATATTTATGTATTTAGATATACTTAGCTAGTAGGGTAAAATGGGGAACCTTTGACACTTAATTTACAAAAGTCTGTAATTCCGAAAATTATTGATAAATTTTAAAAGATGTTATTGTTTTTAAGACATTGATTGTTCTAGATCAAATAGCAAAAAAATTATATTTTTATAAAAACTGCATTGCTATTTCTTTTTACTTTTTCCAAAAATCCCATTTTACAAAAGTGCCCCAGGCACGGGACGCATTTGACTTTACAGGGGGCTCATTTGACAAAGATCAATAACTTTGTCGTACGTATATATAAAGTCTAAATATGTGTGTATATCTCGAAATAACACTGAAACCTCAGAAGAGATTGACACAAATTTGTACAGTAATACATTATTATTTATTATTTTGTTACTATTATTTTATTTTTCTGTTTTGGCTATTATTATTTGCTCTTTATTTAATAAAAGTTTCATTTACAATTTCATAATAATGCTTAAGATAAGTATAGTCTGAGTTCAAAATTACAAGTGGGTGTGGCACCTCCCATACAAACTATATGCTTTTTTGGGTATATATCTAGATCCATTTACGGTGCAGTACTAAAATTTCGCGCAAGAATGTCGATTGACAATGTCATACTATAGGAAAAACTTGGATTTAGTATGAAAGACCTTAAATGTTGCCCTATTTACCCTATATTTTTCAAAGGCTGTTTCATGCTTCTTTCTAATATCTGACATAACTTCTTCGCTTTCGTTTCGATTTATTTTCTTTATGTAGCTACGTACCATATGTTTAAAAATGTATAGACAGAAAATATAACTATTTTATTGTAAATACGTAAATCTGCAATACAGGGAACAATTGATATATGTTAAATATGCCCCTTTGGTAAAAGTCAAATATGACACAAAAAAAATATTTTTTAATTAAAATTGGTTAAAGTTAAGATCAATATAAATGCTTTCAAATAATAAATAGTTTTTACAAAAAACTTTATTGGTTTACTAGGAAAAAATTCTTGAAAAAGGCCAATTTTTTCGGGCCACAACTGGGTGCCCCATTAATACTTTTTAATAGCTAAGTAAGAGATGAAGGTCATTATGGCATAAATGGCATTAATTGCTTTGAAATTAATAATTCAAAAACAAATCTAAGCAATAACACACTTTAACCCTCTAGTAGGCATGACCGTCTCCAGACGGGCAACGGCTTAATACAATTTAAAATATGTTTATGTTTTTTATGTGTATTCATGCCGCTCAGTCGATAGATAAATACTTCAGCTACATGTTGCGTTGTTGTTGTTCAGTACTCTGGGCGCTGTTTCATTTTAATTTTATTGTCAGTTGAAGATCAGATTTCGAGTAATTTACGAAAAAAAAAATTATTTTTGGTGATATTAATATTATCCCTGCAAGTACTTATTTTTTATACGTAAAGGTCATGCTTCGTCGAAATGACGACGGCGTTATTCAAAGTGGTCATACACATGACCTATGCATCAACAACTTTGAAAGTTTTTCCATTATTTGGTTAATTTAGCATATAAAAAAATAACAACGGATATTTTTTGTTAATAAAATTTATTTATAAATTAAATTTTCACAGCTTTAGTTCATTAGGCTTTTTTTACAAAACGCTGTATATTTAAGTAAAAAAAAAATAACTTAAGGCACATATAATTCATCAAATGAGTTTGCATCTTATAAGCAAAATACTGAACTAAAAAGGAACGACTTTTCATGAGAATCAAGATTCATTATATGCAAGAGGCACAAGCTTTAATTACATTTTGAACAGGACGATTTTGTCATTCCTCGCTTAGAAGAATGGCACAAATCATTTTATTTTTCATGATTTGCCTCTATTGACAAACTTGCATCTTCCAAACTTTCATTTTGAACCTCCTCTGTCCGGTTGGTGGTCTTCGTCATTCATCAAAAAGAAATTTTTCAGTTTCCTGAAAAAAATTGAAAAAAAAATTCGTTTAAGGAATTTTTCCCATGGAAATTTTGTACAAAATTGACAGTTTTTCGATCAAAACATGGTTAAATTTCACTCGTAGATCAAAATTTTTTGAGGACAAAATATTGCCCTAGTTATCCTTAAAAGTTATTCAAAACTCAATATTTTAGAAGTTATTAACGATTAAAGCTATTTACCTTTTCAAAGCCTATTTTAAAGCCTTTGGTTCAAAACCGACTGGCTATTTTCCACTAGAGACCTTTATATTTTTTTCTAAATCTTATTTTTATCATATAATCTTTCAGAAAATCCACTAGGAGCAGGAAAAAATAGAACTTTGCACATTTCATCTAACTCGTAGGCAAGCTACTGCGTAAATAGTTGGTTACACAGGCCGACAGCCATTTTGGTGCAAGGTAGGCATCAACTTTTTTTGATATATTGCGAAAGCATTCTTTTTTCGATATGCAAACATTCAAATTTATATATATTTTTTTTGAGCCAAAAATTTTCTACCGAAAGTCATTTTTAATGTAACTACAGGTTGTAACTGAACTGAAAAATCTTTAATTGTATACATCCATGAAATTATTCCCTTTAAAAAATCATAGACTTTTTAACCAAAATTCGCCAATTTTCAAAATTAAAAGAGCTTTTTCACAAACAGTTTTTTCCAATCTAATTTAAAGAATTTGTAGTCTTATTGTGTAACAATTTTAATGAAATCGGACAAAAATTGGCGAAACGCTACTAACATCAGCCATACGTGTCATAATTGGTAGTTACGGTCATTTCGATAAAGTATGTGTTGTCCTGAAAATATAATAAATGAGCCTTTAGTTCCGCGCGAAACAATCATATTTCCACCTTTACACATAAAATTAAGGCTAATAAAACAATAGTCAAAGCGCGAGACAAAAAAGGACAAGTTTTCAATTCATTTGGCGAATTATAAGATAGTGTACAAGTACACAATTCTGATTTATGATATAATCTCAAATATCGATTACTGTGATTTCGACTTACAAATAGCTGTGATAAATTTGTAACTACAAAAACTTTGACCTAATTTTAATCTAATATAAATTTTCGCATATTTACTTAATATTGTTCTTCATTTCTATTTCATTAAACGTTAACAAAATAAACTTTTGCACCCTGTCAAATAACAATTTAACTAAGTGTCTATCAATAAACACCTGAGTTGGCAACGCTGCTAATGTATAAAATAAAGCACGAACGTGAAGCTTTTTGCCACAGGTGATAACAAAAGCTTTTTTAGGTTTGAAATAAACCATGCGAAAAATCCCAATCGTGATTTGAATAATAAATTATATTTTAAAATAATTATTACGAAAGTTATAAACTTTTGTTTATGCTTGCAGTTTATGTGTTGACTTCATGCGCTGTAAAAGAAATATAGAATAAATTAACACATTGGTAAATAAAACAAATAAAAAGTACCCGCATTTAATATAAATACTTATCAAAATTTACAAAATCGTAATGCAAATTACCTGCAATTATCAGTAACTAGGAAATGAAAAATCCCCGTGCTGGTTCTTTTTTTTTTGCAGTGTACCCATACATACACCACAAAACTTCCCCCACGTCGTTTGTCAACGAAGGAAAGAGCGATAAGATAAAGTAAAAATTAACGCGCTTGAACAATTTTTTTGTCATTTAATAAAATTATCTGCCATAGAATACATTAGTTTGTTAAAAACACTTGCGGCTAATAGAAGCTTTTCAAAGAATTTATAAAAGTGCTAGAGTTAAACTTTAATTTTTACATCAGCAGCAGAATGAAATTCTTACAACTTTTCGCTATACTTTTTGTGGCATTTGTCATGTTGTTCGCTTTCACAGCTGCCGCTTCTTCATCAGAGGGCGAGGAAGAGGAGATGCCTAAACATGCATTGTGCCCATGCCCACGAAATTATGATCCTGTATGTGCTGCCAATGAAGTTACTTACTCCAACCGTTGTGAATATGATTGCGTGAGACGTGCGATTGAACGTCGTGGACGCAGTTTGGGTTTGTTACGTTCAGGACCTTGTTAAAAATATAACGAAATACAGTGAAGATTGGATTCGCTGTGTGTAATACTATTAGTACCTATTATGTGTCATAATTAAGTTTAAGTTGTAAATAATCTATATATATATAACTATTTATATATAGAGGGATATATATACATATCTTAACCCAAATGATTTGAAGCAGACACGAATTTTTTTTTATTATTTTTGGTGTAATTTATAAAGCTTTTTTTTAAAATATACAAAATATTACTATCTATTCTGAAACAATGAAAGAAAATTATGTGTTTTATTTCAAAAAGTATCGTAAACCTCAAAACTTCAAAATTTGCTCATGCAGCTTGGACTGTAGTTTTTTCCAATCTCTAGCCTCTTCCAACTTGGTGTAATATGCCAAATATACTTAAATATACATTGGCTCAGAAAATTTACAATTCTTTATTATTAATAAACAGTGGAATTATTTATTTGTAATCAGCTAAAGCCATTTGTTATCAATATATCAATTGATAGCAATAATCATGATAAGTTTTACATATATACAAATATATATTTAGTCTATTGTCACTTGCTTTTAGCAAAAATTATTTTCTTTGTATTTGTTTCTTTTTAATTTTTATCATTTACCAACACATTTCAATAAGTAATAATATTAATTTGTTTTTCTAACATTCACATATTTTTCTGAATTTTAGAATTACTAAACGTGTTCAAATAATGAAAAAGAAAAATATCTTTTGATCTAAAATAGCTACGAAAAAGAGGGTGGATGAAGCTAGAAGAGAGTATAGATGGTAACAGATATTCTTGAAAAAAAAAAATTCAGCGCATATAGTATACTTTAATCAAAAGAAATTTGGCAAAATTATAAAAAGAAACATATGGATTCTTGAAAGCTGATATCAAAACAATATAAAAATGCGTCAGCAAATATTTTGGCACATGTGTTAAATTCTGAAGTACTCAGATTGCAGGTCTTGAGCTATATCATTTTAGTAATTTGAATAAATCAGATTTTTATAAATTATTTAAATTAATAAAATTTGTTACCCAGTAGGAAATTTTGACTTTACATAGTTTTCAACAGAATATCAGAAAACCAATAAATTTTTTCAGAATGCTGTAGAGTCCAAATGGTATAATATACCTTGGGTATTTCTATATCCCCTAAACCTTATCTCATTAGCTAACTTTTTATTACAAACGCTTTTCTGATTTTACCAACGAAAGTAAAATTTTAACGAGCTTAAAACAAAAATCGAAATTTCAACTTCCAAAAAAATGGCCCCAAGTGGACACCTCCCAAAAATTTTAATGCGAAAAATCGAATGTTCATTGGAGCCCCTTGGGGATGTTCTTAGGGAAAATTAAATATTAAAAACTAATTTCGGATTAGTGTATTTTTAGTAGATTGAAATAAGCTAAAGTTAACTCAGTAATGATAGATTCAGGTTCTGTTTTATACATCCACTTCAAATATAAAAAATAGCTATTCTACTTACCAGGCTCTGAATGGACTCGACCAGACTAAAACCTCAAGGAAAAGTTGTCAGAGTTAGGTCAATCTCAATTTAGGTGAAAGTTTTCAATTTATCATCGATATTTCTACTAAAATCTCAAGAAAATGCTGTGCAAACTAGACTGTCTGTGCCTAACCAAAGTAAGGAGAAAGTTTACAACTGATTCTGAATATTTCTTTTAGAATCTCAGCAGAAAGGCTTCCGAGTTAAGCAAGTTTAAACCCAGCTTGAGTGGGGAAAAAGTTTTCGATTTATATTAGATAATTTTCCCAGCCAGAGCGGGAAGAAAATTTTCGATTGATACTGGATATTTCTTCTAAATCTTCCGGCAAAAGCGGTCCAAGTTAGGCAAGTCTAGATCAATCTTTATTAATGTGAAACAAACTGCAATCTCAAACACCTTTAGCAAAATAAAACAACAACATTCTTATATATATACAGCAACATTTATTTATCATAATTCTTAAAACCACATTTCACGAGAAAATTTCGGAATGCTGGATCACACAGTTCCTTCAATAGTATTAACAACCACCAGTACGAATCATTACCAAATTATTACCCAACCGCGATTGCTTCTTCTGTGCACACATGAATTCACATAAATTGGTATACGTGTTCGTATCAGAAGCACACACGGGTTCATAATTACGTGGGCACATGCAATCGGGGTCTACTTCATCGGCGACATCAGCATTGCTGGCCATAGCAAAATAGGTTATAAGACCCAACAGCAAAATTGTAAATAAAGTTAAGAATTTCATTTTATTAAATTTTATTAAAACCATGAACTTGTAGGCAAAAAAAACTTGAAGTAATGAAGTTGTTATACAAACAAAATCAATTTTAACACTGATTTGGAATGAGTACGAAATCTTTATTTTTGTTATAAATATAAAACTAATACCACATATGACCAGGCTAGCAGGGATTTATTATGTTTTTTTTTTTTTTGATAAGCAACAATCATTGATAGATAGTTAGATACCTGATAGTACCTGTCGACATGTCCGTACGAAATGGTAGGTAAACAAAAAACGATTTAATCATGTAAGCTAGCATATGTATATAGAATATACTACCTTCAAATATATTGCAAAAATAAAAAAGAAAGAAGTATCCTGAATATTCTCCTATAAGTTGAATACAAGATAAGATTTCGCTCTGGTTTTTGACAGTAGCTAATAAATTTGAAGTGCTCTTTCGTTTTCGTCGTTGTTTTTTGCGGCATATAAATAGTAATAAAAATGTTTGTATGTACATATGTATATATTTGAATAGCAATATTAATCATTAGACTTCTTTTATTATTGCACAATATGTTAAAATATTTACACATGTGTCATGCTTTTTTCGAACAAAATAGAAAGAATAAATTAAATAAGTAAAAAAAAAAAACATTTATGTTTCTATTTTCATAACTTCTTCGTCAGTTATATGTATGTATGTATTTAACAATTACAAATATTTGTGTTTATAAAACTAAGATTGGGATAACCCAACCAATTTTAGATCTAGAATTTTACATAAAAATCAATATCAGAGCCGCTGTCAACACTCTTTCCTTAAGACTTTTTTATTTTTTTTTTATCTGCCATTAATGAATTCAGAGGTTTCAGAAGGTAAAAAGGGAAGGGTTGTAGGCATTACAGTAAAACTCGGTTAAATACTCTCCTGAGTTAAGTATCGCCCGCTGTAGTTCGCATCCCATATAAATACCAAAATTTGCAAAATTTTAACGGTACATGAAATCATGAAAATGACTTTGTTAAGACTGTATCAGGACATTATTAATTTATGTCTTATCGTATTTGGTGTCTATGGAAAAGTTGTTTAGTAGAAAAAGAAGCACATTTTTTGTGAACACAAGAATCCTTCATTTTAGCTCCATACCCCAAATTTTTGGAGTTTTTAAGTACAGTTTAGAACAATATTGTCTACAGGCTAAAGGAATGATAAAAGTATTTTAGTGTCCTTCAGAAAAAGTTTGCTTATCAAAAAGAATGTTCAAATGACTCAAGCTTAGTATTGTAATTCCCAGCAAGTGATTATTAAAAATATCCCAACCCTTAAACGAATCGTGTGAAATGCGACGTACATACTTTTCTTTTTGTTCTGATTTCAGTAAAATGATTTCTGCAGTTATTTTTTTATTTTAAATTTTTCAACTTAATTTTAATTTTTCTAAAATTTAAAAACATTATCAGTACTTCACAGTACAGACATTCATACTGATTATGCATATGTATGCCAAGCATGAATCTATCTACTAAATGATTGACGCATGAAATAATAGCATATTTCAAATAGTTATTGTATATTATTTGTGGAGTAAATATTATAAATACATTTATTAATTTATAAAATGCCTAGAAAATATGAAAAATAAATATCCATAAAAAAATGGCATTTTAATCCTTCATTTTATACCTACAGTTTTATATACGATGAATTCCATTTGAATATCTTCTATAAATTTTTTATCATATTCTAATGAATCAAATTTTTTTGCTTTTATGTACCTGCAAAAAATTCCAAAAATTATGTAGAAAATATTTTCCGCTTTTATTGCACAAATATGTAGCAGCAACTAAATTATGTTTACAATGAGCAAAATGCCTACAGCAATAATAGTTACACAGTCCAACAATGTTTTTGCCACTGAGTAATTGTAAAAGATATAACGCCTTAAATTTTTTGCAGAATAAAGTTATATAGTAGTCTATTACGTTATAACATTTTTTTATCTGCATTCTAAAGTTAAAAAAAACCAAGCCATTGTAATGAAAGAGAAAATGTATAATCTTCAAAGGCTGGTGGTTTCATGTTTGAGACGAAGCTATTCTTTGTGGTTTTTTAAAATATTTTTTGTTTTAATGTAAACTTTTGCTCCCTTTCATTACCCCTATTTTTGAAGTTTAGTAAGTTTTATAAAATAAATTGGCCAAATTTCCATACTGGTTAAAGTGTTTTTTTTTTTTTTTTTGTGTAAAATTTGCTAAAAATCTCTGGGTATGAAGGTAAGGAGAAGAGGTGCAAAGTTGATGTGAGAACAATAAATATTATATTTATTTTCAGAAATAATTTTGTCTCAATATATATAAAGCAGGCAGAAAACGACCATGAAGGGCTTGGCTAAAACTTTCTTCAGAAAAAATACACATCACGATATTCCCTTTCAGTATTAAACCAAGGTTACTCTTTTGCAAGCAAAAACTTTCATTTCTTGGACTCTATTATTGCAATATTAGATATATACATAAATGTATATCAATCTGCATATTTCTCTCTTTATCTCTATTTCCAATAACATTTCCCATTCCTCTCTCTCTCTCTAAACCAATTATAAATAATGGATTGTCCTAAGGGAGAACGAGTATCTTTTTATTATAGACTACGTTTATATGCACATACAAATGTGCTATCACTAGCGGGTTCTAGAGGTAGAAGGGTCGTTTCATTACGTATGAAAATCTCAGCCATTATTATCGCTGCTTTTGACTTTAAAAACATTGAATGAATAAAAATACCTAAACCTCTCCCATCCATAACCTCTGGGTTCAATAGTGGTCTATACTACTGTGCATCTGATGTCTATACTGAACTAAAAGTAGCTTTTATTATACAGGGTTGTTTCGTACCGATGGTTTACATGAACGAAGTTTGTAGAAGAGGTCGATATATGTAAAAATCGCATGGCCTCACCTTCTCGCGTACTATAGAGGATCTAAAATGTGTGTCTTGTCCTTCTTTTTCACCAAAACTTCTAAATTTGGGAACAAATGATTTATTAACAATTTGAAAGCCAATACAATTACCTTTCTAACCTTGTTTAATAATATTTAATATTTCCTCGAACAGTTAACAGCCGCTGGGTTAACTCTGGTAACCCAGAAAATTTCAGCTAAGGATTAATCCTGGGTATGTGCCAGGTTAAGTCAGATTGTTCGGGCGACAAAAAAACATGCCGAAAGGTAAAAATACATCTATGGCATTCTAAGGAAGTTTACCTAAGATACCCAGGTCTAAATTTAGTCATGATTCGTTATTCATAATAAAAATTTTAATTGGCTAATTAGTTGATTAAGAATATAATCTCCTTTCATGTTGACAATCGGGATAAAATCACCCTGTATACATTAATATTTTAGCAATTTCCAAAGTAATTGTATAGATTTTTCAACAAAAAACATAACATATGGTCAAATTGCACAGAAAAGAGTAAACAAAAAAATAAAATGCCAACAATACATAGAGTAGCTGCCGACCCAGTAATAGCAACAAAAATTTAATATATTTAATGTTTTGAATAGAAAACCTCATACATGCATACATAGGGACACTAAAAAATGAACAGAAAGAAGAAAAGAACCTACACAAAAAAATATAAGTATGTATGTTACACATATACACACACACACACACACACATAAACGAAAAAGTATATAGTTTCACCTTTCAAACTTTACAATTTTCTAAGTATAGTTACCTTGGACTTTCACATTCATATTTATATGTATATGTATGTACGTGTTCGCTTTATCTTTGCTACTCTGCCACTGGAGTCAGATTGTAAAAAGGATTTACTATTACTCTTCAATGACCTCAAACATATGTATGTTGGGTTTTTATATGAGTTGGGTACATGTTCATGTGTTGGTATGTGAGAACACCTGTTGAAATACATACATTTTTTTCAATTCTGACTGTGAGTGAGGATAATATTAAGTTAAATTTTGTTAATAAATTCTATATAGCATGTTAAGTTAACAAAACAACAACAACAAAAAAGCAAACTACTACAATTTCCCAGTAGAAGAATCGTGCATGCCACGCCAATTAAGACTGAAATCGAAAACTAATTTAGGGTAACCTTAAATGGACCTGAATTCATTTATTTAACATAACATTAGTTTACAAAATATGACAAAGTTATTTCTCATAGAACCAAAACTAACTTTTTTAAGTAAAATTTTGTGCGGATTCCTAAAATCAAAGAATTTTTCGCCGAATCTATAAAACTTTTTTTATCTATGATGAATTTCAGATCGGCGATGCGAGTCGAAAACTATAAAAATTGGCATTCCAGGTAAAATACACTATCACAAATAGAGATCGAACCACAAATGATTTCGGCACAATTTTCATGAAAAATTATTCTCTTGACTCTTGATAACAAAACACTAAACATTTTTTGGGGTCGATTCTATGAATGCAAAAGTACGCAGATCATACGTGAAATAAACATTAATTTATGTTATATCTTGAATCTTCAATCAATAACTTTTCAGTTTTAATTTTATATTTGATAAAGTATTTAATTCTGGGAAACATTGTGAATCAGCTCATTATAAATACTGCACTAGTCAAATAAAATGCGCTAATGATAAAAATTATCTGTATCATGATTGACTTGGATCTTGAAATCCCACTGATTTTGCTACTGGGATAATTAATATTTTCCATATTCTATGTGCGTGTATGGGCTATCTTTCAATATCATTTTCTTCGGAATTTTTATGATTTTATTAGAAAAAAAACCTTAGATACAAACAAAAAGATGCAAACTAAATCTTCTACAATCTTTTAAACAAAAAAACAAAATTTCATTATTTTAATAAAATATTCTCATCATATTCCTTTTCTTATCTTTTTCTTTAAACCCGTAGTTGCCAGCACACCAGAAAATCATCCTCCAAAACGTGACGATCCTTCATCAACCGGAAGTGGTGGCATCAATTGCAGCAGCAGCAGCACTGGTACCGGTATTAGTGGCAGTGGCAGCAGCAGCTCAGCAACAACAACATCCGCTGGAAATAATATTAATACAACTTCCGAAAGACAACAACGTATATGCGGAGGAAATATTGCTGTTGGCAGCAGCGGCGCCGGTGGTGGTAGCAGTACTGGCACAACAACAACATCACATACACATACAAATACTGGAGGTGGTAGTGAACGATCCAAAGCAAATAGTCCAACTACAGCAAATTCAGCAACTGGAGGCGGCAATAGCAATCTAGATGAAAGTTTATTGAGTGGTTTAAGCGGCAGCACTTTTGAAAGTATAACGATAAATGGTCAAATTGCAAGTAAGTGTAATATTTTTCATTTCTTTGTTTGTTGTTTGTTTGTTTGTTATTTGCAATATTTTAGTGAAATTTGAAAATGAAATTGAAAACGGAAAGGTAGTAGTAGCACTTCTGTAGCCTGAAATAGCAATTAGAATAGGTATTCTATTTGTAGTTGAGCTGAAAGGATTTATGTAGTTGATATTTAGTTGAAATTGCATTAATCTTACTGTTGCTTGCCTGCTATATTGTGCCTAGCCTGCAGTGGAGAAAATGCTTATAAAATATCATGTTGTCTATACAATAATTGAAGTAATATTTTTTCTTTGTTTCTTGTAAGCAATGCAATCTTTTTTAATAACGCTTCTTGCAGTACTGAACTCTGATACTTATTACATTTTTAATTAATTTTCAAAATAAAGAAATATGTTTAGCAGTTGGTAAAGACTGCCCTTTGTGGTCTAGTAGAAGTGTGCTAGACTACCAACTCAGGTTCGATTTTTAGTAAAGGCGTACACTTTTCTTTAAAAAACATTTTTCTTATTATTTAAAATTTTAAAAAATCCCAAAGACCAACATTCCGCGTAATTTTCCAGCCGACTGACTAAAAGAATAAAGAGCAGTAATGGCATCCTCTCATTTTGGTATATACAATAATCCCCGCTTAATTGCATCAAAGAAGAACTTGAACACTTTAAACTAAAAACGTTAAGTTCTTGTGAGCATTTGAAAGGCTGATTGCCCAAGAGAGAAAAAATGCTTATATTAAAACTGCTGGTATCAAGGGGGTGTCCTGAATTAGAGGGTCTGAAAAACCCGTTTTTTTTTATTGCCTAAATCGATAGATATACTATTCAATAATATATTTATAGTATAAAGTTTTTATTTTCGCGAATTTTCTAAATTGGCGGGCGTGACAACTAAAAGATTGATGGATCTATTGAATCGAACCAAAGTTTTTTTTCTTCAATATTGAACTCTTTTCTAAGTGAACCAGTTGGTCAAAAAGTCTATTTAAATAACTTTTATAGCACCTTAAAGAGTTTTTTTTAAACACATTTTCTTTAACCCGAGAAAAATTATGAATTCACGGTTTTTTCTGCTTTTTTTTAGTCCACCCAGAAGAAAAATGTATAAAAATTCAAATTTTTTTTTTTGGTTTTTTTGTTTCAGTCAAGAATTGCAAGCTGGATTTCCCACCGATTGAAGACTGCAGCGGCAAGATGCTCATTAAAAAGACAAATCAGTTGTAATTTATTATTTTACTGTCAAAAAAATCTTTTTATAAAATTTGAATATATACAAAAATAAACCTTAAAGTTAAATGGGTTCATTTCTTTCTTCCCCCACTAAAAAAAGTTAGGAACAAACGCTTCTTTTTATTCTTCTAATTCAGAACACCCCCGTATTGAAGAAAAACATCTAAGTCGGTTAAAAGATTTGCAATGGGTTTTCGTTATAAAATAAAAAAATTAAATCCACAAAATCTTTAATTTTTATATTTCTAATACTTTCACATGTTACAAGTGAAGAAAAAAATATAATTTTTCAAATCGGTTCTGTCATTTCCTCTCAATTCCATTCACAAACTGTAAAATCAGTGATTTGAAAAAAATTATTGGATTTTTTAGGCACATACTGAATGTATGAGATTTTACTATTATGTTTACAAACTAGTGGATCCAATGGGGGCGGTTTCCCCGCCTTACCGATGAAAATTTAAAAAATTATAAGTACTTGAATTTCGTGGTGGCAAGTTGATTAATATACCTTACAGTGGGCTGCTTTGTTTTACAAGAGACACCGAATGCAGATGAGAGCCACGTAGTTGCACGAGTCCCATGCAAAAAGAAAACTAAATTAATGACGGATTCAGCAGGCTCAAAATTTTAGTGGGTTAAGGTTTTTCGCGCAGAAGAATAATATCTATACCAACTACTGAGTCTAATAACTATTCATTGACCCAATATAATTCTAATCGAAAAATCTACGAATTGTAAGAAAAAACATTTTATTGCAAAGCACAAAGTACACTCAAAAGGATTTACAATCTGTGCAAATCATCTGTTATATATAATAAATCTATATCTACACATACTATATATAAATTGTTTAGATATTCGTACCTTATAAATCTCGTTACTGCTGCCAATAAATTGATGAACAGTGAAACAAACGAACGAGCGAACGAAAGAAAGAAAATCGCATAAGAAGACGTTGATTTTCATGTCATTGACATTTACAAGTATTTGCGACAGCAACATTTTTTATTTTACTGCAGCGCCATGTACTTGTGTAGCACATGCAGTAGCATCACCAACAGAATAATCCTTTGAAATTGAATCTTGTTACTTTTTATACTTTTGTACTTTTCACACACACACAGTCACACTGTTAGACACTATGAGAAAATGTTTTACTATTTTCAGAGAAAACAAAAAAATATAAAACAATTTTATTCTGATTTTACTACCGCGCAATAAAGAATAAGATTTCTTGTTTTTTTTTTTGCTTTCCGCTCAAGTAAATCAATGGAATTCAACGTTTTCATTTAGCTATAAAAATAAATCTCTCTTTGCACATTGAAAGGATACTTCAATATATGTATATAGTATACCAAACATATATTCTTCCTTCGGGCATGATAATAATAATTTATATGTGAATGAAAATGTTTTTATATATGTATTTGTGTGCATATGCGTTCAAATATACACGTACACATTTAGCATTCTCTCGATGAAATACTTAACGGTGGTTCTGGGAGGAGCTTTCCGTCGTACGAGAGGAGATGTTTAGAGGGAGTCTCGCAATGACTTTGGCTTTCAATGCTTTTACTCCTCGTGGAAAAAAAAAAATTTTAGCATTTCTATTTCTTTTTACACACATACACACACTTAAACTCTAAGCAAACGAAAGAAATCTTATGCTACTATAGTTTGAGTAATATCGTATACAAAAAGTGTGAGGAAAACAGAAATTTGTAGTCTAAAAAAAGAAGAAATCTCTATACCTAAGGTTAAACAAAACAATGAAATGAATTTATGTTTGCAAAATTAAAGTTCCCAGGCAGAAATAAGCTGCAGTTCCTATTGATATTGCATGTGAATATAGCTCAAATATAGAGCGTTCACAGCAATAGAAAGATAGGCAAATGAGAGCGTCAGCAAAACTATGGAGTTGAAAAAATTGACTGTATACTATACGAATTTTTAAGTTAAGTCGCTCCCAAAAGAATTCGCATACTGATCTGGATTTCATACATGAGATCCGAGGACCGGGTCTAATCAGACATCATTTAGATGAAATTGCATTTGAAGGTATGTAGAAAAGTCGATGACCTTCCAGAGAGACTTTAGAGTTTGCTCAGTTACAAGAAAAAAAATATTTTTAAAGAGAAGAAAGTACAGAGAAAGTTAGGAAGAGTAAAACGAAAGAAGACTTCCGGTTTTGGGTCACCGGTGACCAACGACCCGAAAGGGTTATAGTGATGGGAAAGCTCATAGTTTCTTTAAGCAACCCATTAAGTTCAAATAAGAGACTTCACTACTCTTCAGGTGTCTCCTTCGTTTTGCATAGGCTTTGTAACTTTCTTCCTGGCAGCATCCACTGAATTTTTGGCGACACATAAGTGGGCCTGTAATTAAGCCTACGGATACGCGAATAGAAGAAAGTTTTCTATGATCCGAATTCAATGTTTTTATTCGGTTCTTTTAATGCTATTCTTAGTTTTGCAGCATCCGACTCTCCCGTCATCTCTCTCATTGGTTCATAACTGCTAAGCTGACGTCAATGATGAAATTTGCCGCAAAACAGCGGTTGCTCAATCTATTAGGTCTTTCACCATAGTGCCCCGGAACCTTAAAAGGCACTGGTTTAATCTCCAATATTTATTAATTTATTATTTGCGTTACAATCTCTTACTATTTTTTCTACAGCAAAGAAGTACTAATCAGAAGCGGTTAGTCGACCACTCAGCTTTCATCTCATTTCGGTTTAATTCACGTTTCGGGCTGGTTAACCGATTTCGAGAACAGTAAACGTTGCTCCGAGAGCTAACGATGAATTTGTCTACTCCCGCATTAATTCCATCTTATCAATTGTTTGAGTCAACACATCGCCTAAGTTCAGGTTCGATTCTCAGACGGGGAGTAATTGCGTTAAGTATATATCGCTATCTTTATTTGCTAAAGCCCTAACACGCATTTTTCACAATTCACAGAAGAAAGCATTTTGATATTTACAGTAATGCTTCTTGAATTTGTAATTTGAACTAAAAGAACAGATCGTAAGTTTTTGGTGTACTTATGTCTCCAAAATTTCCGGTACAGATGTAAAAGGGCACGCTTTATTATAATCCAACAAAAACTTGATTTTGAAAAACTTAATGTTAGGGCTTTAGCAACTTAAGGTAACGATATGTACACAAATCTTGGAAAAGTATAAAAAAAAATAATTTTTTCCCGCTTACTTAAGATCTATGTTTACATATTGCCCCGGTTCCTTTAGGCCGATTGCTACTGAATCAAAAGAACTTACTAGCATAGAACAAATGAGATGAAATTGAAGTCGGCTCTCTCAGTTTCATCTCATGTGAACTACGAAAATGGTGAATTTTAGACACTCTTTTCAAATATGTTAGAGTTAGACTTCTTGAAATTGTAAATCATAAACAACTCAGGTTCCTAAGACCACAGTAAATGGAACTTCATCGGGAATAATCCCCTTCCTACTAGTTTTGAGTCTTAAAACTATTGCTTGAATTATGACAAGGATTGATTGATTCCAACTGGGTTTCATAATAGCCAAGTATTTTCCATGTGTATTGTATGCGTGCGTCTTCAAATCAATTGAAGAAATACATGCAACTTGTAAGGGAGTGAGTAAGAATGCTGCCAATGTAAAATGTTGGAATTTCTCGTGTTTTTTTTTCTTTTTGATATTCATTTTTACGCTTCGTTATGCTGCTGGCGTCTTGCCTGCTGCTTAAGAACATTGTGCATTATTGTATGGCGTATTCATCCATTCCCTTTCCGTTTTTATTATTTTTTTTTTTTTTTTTTTTGCTATACAACGAAAGTCTCGCAACAAAGAAGATTTATTATTTGCCATGTGAGAAATCAAGGTTAGATTCAAAAACATTATGATATCAACATATGCATACATACATATATACAAATCCACATCTACATATGTTTTTATACGCTGTAAGTGTTTTCATCCTTTTGCATCACTTAACTTAAGCATGTATGCTGCTTGGCTTATTCGAATGTACCTTTTATCCTTTCTAGAAATACACATGTACATATGTATGTATTGACGAAGCTTAGTTAAGCTGAGTTAAAGATTAAGTTTCAAAAATTCTTGAGGGATCATTTTCCAAGAGCACAAACAAGAAACTAGAAACAAATAAGCAAATACACATGTTTTCTTATGGTCCTTCCAATTCCTAAGAGATTTTATCTACTCTCAAATAAAATAAATAAGAATACTAAAATTGATTTCCCTTTTTTCGATTATTATTAATTCCTTTTTTCTTTTTCTATGCTTTCTTTATTTTTATAGGACACGGCTCCCTTACCATTGTACGACGTTCAAATAGTCGCAAAAGTTTTACACAACTTGATGCACAACAATCAAATTTACTAACATCACCATCAACTACAACACCATCGGGTGGCGGAGGAATAATTGGTGCAACAGCAACAACACCAACTACTACACCAGCAGCAGCAACATTAATTTCATACGACAATCGCTCAAAAGATTACAGCAGCAATCAACAAAGTGCAACTGCAATTGAAACTTCACAAATTTTGGATTCATCATCATCATACCAATCTTCCAATACAACAACAAACACTAGTTATACCGAAGCCACTGCAACCAGTACCACTGCAACATCAGTAACACATCCGCCACAATATCAACAACAGCCACCATCTTCGTCGTCTCGTTTTCAAACATCATTTCATACGGCACACAAAATGCATCCATCTTCGCCGAATTCATCACCACCAGCAGATGCAACCATCAATACGCTTCCGGAAAGAAGCACCACTACTCTTAATTCGACCGAATCGGGCTTAACGGCAATAAGCGCGGAAAGCGAAAACGTGAAACCGGGCAGCGTCGGCGATTTGGCAACGGAAAATTTACCAGCTGTCGATACACCAGACGCATGCGATAAAGCAGCTACTAGGTGAGATTCTCTACTTTTTAAAACAATCCATTTTTAGGAGATATATACAGTTTGTACAGAGAGTTTAAATTGAATTTTGAACAGAGATTTTCCATTTCAATCCAAAGTCCAAAATTTGGCAAATTCAAGGGATGCTGAATGCACAGAATTTTTTTTTTATGTCAGAATTATGAGATATTTTCATCAAAACTTGCAGAAACTGTATAAAAAATGACTACTTGGTTCTTGGGGCTTCCAAAATGTGGACTGTGCCAAACCTAAGAACCATGGGAGACATTTCCTGTGAAAATTGTAAAACTAAGTTATTCTAACTCGTCATGATTTGATATATCTTCACCTAAAACTGCAAAAATTCTAAAGGAAATTCCCGCTCTGTTTCTAGGGTCCGAAAAATGTAAGTCATGAACACTCATATTAACTTACAGGATGAAAATGTAAATCAATAATCAATGGGATTTTTGACGCCTTAGTTCTTATAAATCTTCTATAGTGTCAGGATTTTGGGACATTTTGGATTCCAAAACCGTTTATAAACCGTTTTTCTCTGACTGAGCTAACAGAAGACTTGCAAAATTTAGCCTGTGCCTCACTCAAGAACCAAAGTAAGCATTGCCTTTAAAAATTGTAAAGGTATCTTCACCTAAAACTTTGAAAATTCTATGGGATTTGTCCAATCTGGTTCTGGGGTCTGGAAAACTTAAGCCATGAGTACTTGTATTAATTTCTCTGAGTATGGTTTATACTAAAATGAGTAAATTAGAAAGTAAATAAATTACTGAGATTTTCCAAAATTTGTACTCTGCCAGACGCAAGATCCAAAGTAAGCATTTCCCATGGAATTTTCGAGGCTTGGTCTTTAGAAATTTTCAGACGGGTCAAATTTTTAAGATATTTTTAGTTAAAACTACGGAAATGAGCTAATCTAGTTCTTGGTTCTTTAAAAACTGTATGGCTTATATGATTGTACTAGTTTATAAACATTTTTCCAAGGAGTAAGGGTAATTATCTAGAATAGATCAAAATGTGAATTTTGTTTTCCATAGCTTTGAATGTGTCAGACGCAAGAACCAACTTAGGTATTATATTTCCCGTAGAATTTTTGACGCTGAGTCTTTAGAAATCTTCTATCAGGCCAGAATTTAGAATCGGGTAGAAACTTTATAGGAACTGCTTCTTCCAGTTTTTGGGTTTGAAAAACGTAGCCACTGTATCAACTAGTTTCTTGAACATTTTTATTTCGCTGTTCCTAACTCTATGTACAAAGAATCAAAAAGATTTGATCACTTTCATTATTAATAAACTTTTCCCAGAGTTGTAATGAAACTAGTCAGACATGATCGTAATATTCTAACATATATATCTCCCTCTTTCTCTTTCTCGCACACAGACTCCGTTGTCTTTTGACTCTGCTCAACAATGGTGAAGTACCACCAGACGTTTTACAAAGAAACTTACATTATGCAGCACGTGTACTTGAAGCTGTTTTCCTCGATGAATCCAAGTAAGTAGATGTTTTTTGTTCTATCATGTGCCAAAGGTTAAGATGTCATACATATCACTTTCATTATATACTAATTATATAACAATAAACATAACTGCATATGATATTCATATGAATTGCAAATTTAATATACCCATATATTTATACCAACTTCATTTTCAAATCATATTGGTTATACAAATATTGCAATGTGAAATTATTTCAATTTTTTAGTTGTAATCTGTAAAATCAAAAATTGATTATATTGAAAATCCTTAATAAATTATTTATAGCTGCTTTTATTTTCTCATAAGAAGCAAATATTACAGATACAAAAGAATTGGATTTTAATGGGTGAGATTAGGCAAAAATTTGCTTCTTTTTTTTTTTTTGAGCAAGCCAGTGCAAACATAAGTAACCAGCTAAGTTATAGCTAAAACTTTTCAATTTGGTTTAGGCTTTGGTTTTAGCAAATGAATTTGACTAGAATATCATATTACAGGTTAAAAATGTAATTTTTTTTTTCGAATATGTATGCTCACATTTAAGCGATGATTATGCTTAACTTATACTTAAGAATTCATTAATCATCAATATTTTATTTTTCTATACAATGTAAATACTCATGAACATTTTCTATATAAATTATAGTTTTCATACACTGTACAACTTGTTGGGGAACATTGTCGTGTGACTTGAATGTGAAGCACGTTTGTTATTATACTGCCAACAGACCAACTAACTTACTTAGCCAGTGCAAAGACCAAGCTCTCCAACAAGTTTTTACAATATAAGGAGACGTTTTTATAACTCATTGTTTTGATGTCTCGTCGTTCTCTTTTCCTATCAACATTTTATATGCGAGAAAACTTTTTCTAACATAAAAAAGTTTTTCAAATATTTTTTTATATATTTTTAGTTACTTTCTGCAAGTGAAAACTATAATATAAATAAATAATTGTGCGCTTTTTTCCAACATATTTTATAGCAAAAACATTAACTTTTTTTAGTTACGTTTTGTATGTACCTCATTCGTTTTTTATTCGTCTTTCTCTTGTTTGTTGTTTTCTTTTTCTTATTATTATTATTTTTTGTTTTTGATTAAATCAAAAATAAATTTACAGAAGCCCCACGGCAAATAAATCTAAATTGGGGCAAATTTCGTCTTCATCCACCGATCGTGAAGAGTAAGTGTTAGATTTTTGTTTCTTTCTCACTTGTTTTTTACTTTACTTTTTTATAGTTTACTCTTTTAGTTTTGCTTTTGTTTCTTTCTTGTATTAAAATAAACTTTATATTTAAATATATATTAAGAAAAACTTTTTCTTCTAATTCGCTAAGTTGGATTACTATTATTATTACTTTTTATATAAGCATAGTGGCTGTTCACACGGGCGGAAGCATGAACGCGTGTCTGAGAGGGGTGGAAAAAATAGGTAGCTAAGTAAAGACAGCCTAGTTTCTACCTCCTTCTTACTAGGTATTTTTTCTACCTCTTTTAGACAGGCGTTCAGGTTGCTCCTGTGTAAACATCCACATAGATATTTTCTGTTATTTTTTTTTTTTTTGTAATTAAAATTATATATTTGTTTGAAAATAGATATTTTTCTTCGTTTTCTGTTTTTTTTTTTTTTTGTAATTAAAATTATATATTTTTTGCTGCTAAATATTTTATTACAATAACAACATTCCATAAAACTCATTGCTGCCAATAAATAGTAGATGAGACATACTCGTATTTGTCCACTTTAAATGTCATAGAAATAATTATATAACTAAATTCATAGTCATAGAAAATATATGTGTATAGGTGCAGTAGAACCTCGAACAATGGATTTGATAGCATCGAGGACTTAATAAGGAAATATATGTATATCTAAAATTATACCAGTTTTTCAGATAGGATTAAAAAAAAAAATTAATACAATATAGAAACTATTAGCTGCTGCTAGTTCTTAATCCAAGAACAGTATTAAACTGGGACTGGCACTCACTTTTAAATTTGCCTTATTTATCATAAAGTATTTATTAAATACGTTTGTTTTCTTAAATTAGATTTTACTGAGTTATTCTATTTACTTATTACTTTCGATGAACATCTCGATTAGTAGTACACTAATTTCCACGAAAACCACGATTAAATGTTCATTGTTCATTTTCACTTCGGATAACAGTTTATTGCGTTGATCCAATGAGTGTGCCATGCTCACCTTGGTTCACAGCTTATGACCACCTTGGCATATTGCATTCTCTAGTTCAATAGTTTATTTCGTACCTCGTTTGCCTCTGCTAAAAACAATGCCCAGCAGACTAATAGCTGATTACGAATCTGAAGCCCTTTAAAGTTTAAAAATTTGGCTAAATAAAGTTGATATGTTTTGGTCAACAAAATCGTTCTAAAATAATACCTACTTTCTTTAAATAGTATGAAATTCTGAATATTTCTTATTTCGTCTAAATCTCCTACCTCTCATCTTAGGGATTATTTGAAATCACATATGCATTTTTTATGCATATCGGAATTTAAATTCTTTATCAACGACATTAAGTTAATCTAAAACCCTTCTCGAACTCATCTGGGGGAGAACAGTTGATTGGTTTGCACAGTGAAATTTATAGCATATCAATCTCTTCAATCTCCTCGGTAAATACGTTATTTCATACCTCAGCAGTTCAAATAATATGTAGTTTATTGCTTAATACAATCTTCACGTCTAATCTCTTGGGGTTCTACTGTACTGGAAAAGACATTTTTTTATTCAGATATCGATTAAAACTACAGCCAATTATTTTTTACGTAATATGCATTTAAAAAGTTTTAGTTCTCATAAGATTATTTTTGATAGAATTTAGTATAACGAATGTTTTTAGATTTTTTCATTTTACTTTTATAGATTTTTTAAAACTTAATTTTATATTTTCTAATTAAACATCTTTGCCTGAAATTTAAAGGAAATATCTTCTTTTTTAACAAAGATCTTGATGTGCTATTTTTTAACTATCAGTTAAAATAAAGCAATACAGTTTTTTTCAGAAAGCACTAAATGTATTAAATGTTATAGATCTATTTTTTGTTTTAGAAACTTTAAATACTAGATACTTATACAACAATTTCATGGAGAAATTTATTTGAAAGTTTTGTAAATCAAATACTTCAAATTTGCCTTAAAGCTCAAAAATGAATCTCTCTATTATGTATGTATTTTAAAATTTTTTTTATTTAGGTATCCGTATATTATATTCTATCTAAATTCCAAAGGTATCTGAGCCCCTATTTTCTATGAAGGATTTCAAATTCTCCTATTTTCAAAGTCTTTTAAAGTCCTAACTCTAGCAATATGCAATAAACATATTTCAAACCCAATTTCAAACCAAAAAATAATTCATTCTATTTACAAAAACAGTAACCCTTCAGTTTAACTCCACTAACTAATTTCTCCCCTACCTAACTACGAATTTAATTTTTCTCATCTGTAAATACAACATTGTTTCAATTTCGTCTAACATTCACATAACAACATAAACTTTATTTTTTTTTTCCATTGTTATTTGAGTAAAAAACAGTTTGTATTAAAAAGAAAATTTGAACAAATTTAAAATATGTATTCACAAAAAAACAAACATTTTCGAGTGAATTAAGGAAACGTTAAACATTTATAACTAGTACACTTCTTTGTAGGATGATTAAAAAAAAAAAATGCAGTAGCTAACAAAGTTTAACTTTCACTTCAGTAAACATAGTTGACATATGTAGTGAAAAAATACAACGTTTAATTGTGTAGTGTAAAAAACACGATACATATTACAAACACGTATGGTATGTATTTAGTAGATGTGACCTCAACTTCTCAGGCATACATACATGCAATTCTAACATGTTAATTTACACAGAAAGGGTTTCACATATGGTTGTTGTTGGTTCCAATGTGCCAAGAGTGTACTTTACAAGTTAACATTGTGCATGCATAGTACATATAGATGAACTAAAATATAAATACAACACTTCATGTACAGGGTAGGTATATGGTATACAGTCGTTTCTAGTTAGCACTCCAAGTTATAAGTATGGGATTCAAAGTTTCGGCCCAAGTTTTGACCTTCTTCATGGGATTGATTTATTAGTAGTAGAATACTATTTCTTAAAACACTTGTAGTCAAGTGGAGCCAAAAAACAAGCCTGTCATCATTTTTGTTTTATTTTCATTTCCAGTTTGAGTTTTCAAAATCATATTAATAACACTGTGTGACAGTGAAAATATACTTTCCTCGAGACATATCTCAAACTGTAGGTATAGTCAAGCAGAAAGAAACTGTATACTCAGAATTTTGAATTGACCCTCAAAACCCATTTTTGATAGCTTGAAGGATATATGTGCCCGTAACTTTATTTTTTTATCCAATGAGTAATGGCATTCAAAAGGGGACATTTAGCTGCTTACAAAGATAAATAAATTGGTAATATATCTTAAGGAATACCGGAGTTAGAGGGCAAAATATAAGGAAAATTGAAAATTCGTTTACATTTTTTTCATTTTGAAATACGTTTTAAACGGCTATTTTGTTTATCAGTGTATATATGAAAGTAGAGGAAAATAAACTACATTCAATTCTGTTTCCAACAAGCTATAAATAGCGAGTTTCTATCTTTTTCTTATTTCTTATTGTCAAGCCATCTACCCTGTGACCGCTAGTTAATCAAGAAAATTGTAATGTCTTCCAAAAAAAATTGCATTTAGTAAAAATTGAAAGGGTAGAAAGCATCCTTTACAAAAATTAATTTTAAAATGATTTTCTCCTATTTGATAATATTTTTGATAGTACAAAAGCAATGTCGCATATACAGCTATGTCTGTCATTGCCAGTGTGGCCAACTTTTGTTTTTCAAAATTCGCTAAAATAAGAAATAAAACGCGTATTTTCTTTAAAAAAGCGCAAAATTGTTTCCTTATAAAAGGGTTAAACACAATTTTTTTTTATATATTAAAAAGAAAACCAATTAAATACATGTATTTTTAAAGTTTTTAACTCACAGCATTTCTAAATTATATAATCAGAAGAAAAACTAAAATGAGATAAGGGAAAGAAGTATTTTATACACTTTGATCACAAAAAAATATACAGAGTAACAATTTATAAGTACATATTTACACATAAATATTTTTAAATCACATATCGATGTCGAAG
Organism: Toxonevra muliebris; assembly: GCA_963691655.1. Classification (NCBI taxonomy): domain Eukaryota; kingdom Metazoa; phylum Arthropoda; class Insecta; order Diptera; family Pallopteridae; genus Toxonevra; species Toxonevra muliebris. Next base: position 76,999,423 of record OY829329.1, read on the forward strand.
TTTATATTATTTTCATTACTATAAGCTTCTTCTGGCCATAACATACTCTTTGGTCTCAATTCGGAAGCATTATAAACAGTAGTGCTGTTTATTTACGCCATCACAAAATGAATTTTCGCGTGTTAATCCATTTTTTATATGAAGTAAAGAATTTATTGAATTGAGTGACTTACGGTTATGAAGTTTGGTTTAAATAAGTTCATTGCTCATTGTTTTGATAAAAACATTTCTTAGGATTATTCAGGAAATGGATTATTTAGCGTAGCATTTAGTGTCTTTTAAATAGAAAAAAAACGCGTTAAATCACTTTTTTTCCGCGTTTTAATTTTCAAAAAGCACTAAACTTAGCGGGAAAAGCCCTGAGTTGGCCACACTGGTCATTGCAGCCATTGTACACGTTATCACACATGTTGTATCTTATAAGCCCCGCTATTGAATCACCAATGTCCTATTGTTTTAAGCACCCTGTGATGTGAAACAGCAAACATATTTGTTACGATCTAAATAAATAACTATGAAAAATGTAACTGAAGTGAAAGTTTCAACTTTTGTTTCGCAGAACTATGATTATTTTTTAACAACACTTTAACGATTTATAATTCTGTGGTCAAAAGCAGTAACCACTTAAGTCTGAAAAGATCATTTCGAGTAAACACGGTTTGAAGTTAATGTAATTGGTTGCCACTCTACGTAAACGAATACGTTTCTTTTTTTATAACTTTTGTTTTAAAAAACATAGAATTTCGGCGATTTTTCGTACATTTGCATTGGAATAAGAAGAATACGATAGCACTTATAACTCAATTCTGTTTAAAGTCGACTTAAGCGATTATTGCTTTTGACCACAGAATTATACTCATTCCTATGAAAATACACATATAATTGAAAATAATAATATGAAAAAATGAAATGCAGTTAAAACTATAATAATATAAATTATTAAGCACAAAAACAGTTAACAAAATATTTACATGTTTACTAACCAATGATCATAAAAAAATACCAAAGTGCATAAAATCAAATTACTAATAAATAATAAAAAAAAAGACAACAACACATCAACTAAAATCATTCAAAATTTACGAAAATATATTTATTAAATAAAGATTTTCTTTTCTTTTTTCTGCGCTCACAAAAAAAAAAAAATCAAATCTAAATTATGTTTATGTATAAATTTATAAAATTTATATTTAAACTCAATCAACAAAATACAAATGCGTTCTGCTGCGTACTATGTCTTTCTGTATTTCTGTTTCGGTTGCTGTTACTCGCTGCCAACTGCTAAAACACACACTAATTGACTAACAATGAACACCAAACGTCGAAATTAACAAACAACGTACGCCTAAATTGACTACAATTTACCGCAAACAGCCCAGCAGATCAGCGCTGTAACGGCAATTGTAAAAATATAAATTGTAGTCAACATAGTCATGAAAATAGTCACAGTTGTGCCAGTCAGGATAATAATAATTCAAATAGTAATTGTAGTTTGAAAAATGATAACCAACAACATCATACTACAACATCCGCGTCAAACAATCAAACAAGTATAAACAGTCGCACGAAAGGTGTTAGTTTAGCGCCACAAACTCATAGCGGTCCAACAGGACCACCGCCATCGGAAACGGATGCAGAAGCTGTAACAACAGCAGCAGGAGCTGCAGGTGATAGCAATACAACAATATCCGCGAAAGAGGAAAGTGATGAAAGTGCCACGACTGTAGTTGCAACAACATCCGCGACGACGACGACGACGACTGCAGCAAATGTTGATGTTGCAGCTGCAAGTAGTCATAGTGCTATCAGCAGCAGTAGCAGTAGTAGTAATAAGGCAACCGTACAGAGACAAAGACGCCTGCGTACACCAGTCTGGGCGAGATCCATGTCGTCGACGAATAAAATGTACTTAAAGTTAAATTTCTTTCTTATACCTAAAAACAAAAAAATTCGAAACTAATATTAATTAAGTAATTACTTTATTTCCTTTTCGTTTAAATTTTCAACAATTTTAACATGCGTTTTGTTTTACAGTTTACAATTTTTTGTTATTTTAACAAAAATACTTACTACTAAAAAATAAACCTAATACACAATTGTTACTACTTTCTTACTATATTCCCTCTGTCTTTCTTGTTCTTACTCTCCTTATCTATTAACCTATTTATCTACATCTGTCTGTCTCTAACAATCTCTGTAATTTTGTAAAATATATTTTTGTCTCTTAACAACTGTCTCTGTCTCTATCTATTTTCGTTATATTGATTGATGCCTTGTACTACTTTGTCCTTTTGCGCTGAACCTTCTCCGTCTTTTGTAAATAGCATAAAAATATATTTTTGAAGTTGTCTTCTTGTTATTTTATTTTTGAACTATTTTTGCTAAATACTTTTGCTTAGATATAAAACATAGACATACTTTATATTAATAATTGCATTTTAAGAGAGCATGGTACTGTCTCTTGTGATCAAAATTGTTATTAATTTCGTTTGTTGTAAATTATGTTATACAATTTTACAAAATATACTATTTACACAGTATACCATTGAGTAATGTGATTTGCATACACTCGAGCATGTTTGAAATGCTTGCTGTGACAAAATCCACAAACATTTTATTTGAATTCCTTTTAGTTTTCAAGCACGCTCGAGAATGCATAAATTTCAATATTTCTACTGCAATACTTTTACCATTTTAGGGTGTACAACCGTCTTGTGCATAAAGATTTTTTCTATACTCATAGCAAATGCCAAAATAAATAATGCAGAATATTTTTCATCCCAAGATCTAATTCGCACGTGTACAGTATATAACAAAAACAATTGTTTCAGTGAAATATGAACTATATTAAGATCTTAATATAAATATACATTTATTTCAGAGAAAAACCAACATAGAAAATGAGTAATAGAAAGGTATAAAAGTTCATACTGTGCAATTAATGGTTTTATTTAATGTTTCAATTGCACATAAGTACGAACGTCGTTTATTTTAAATTCCATTTCAGCTGTTATCATTTTAGAAGATTTTATGTAATATCTGTTTCTTTTACAAATTGTTAGTGATTCCTACTAATTTGAGTGCATGTACAAAACAAATTTGTACAGCATATTTATAGAAATATTACAAATTTAAATAGAAAATTTTCACCATGCACACCCTATTAACATTGTTACAGCGGCTGCTCAGATGTCATTGGAGGAGAAACAACATCAGCTGTTATTTTATACACTCCCTCTGTCTTTTTTTCTCTCATAAATAATGATCAATCAATGACAGCTAGTAAACTTGCCGCCAAAAATACAAACAATTTTTTCGCTGTGAGGACACTTTTAAATAGTTTCTAGTTAAAAGTTGTTGAATTTATTAAAAATTGTGTTGAATATTTAAATAAAAGTCTATAACATATAGTTACAAATAATGTCCAAAGTGAAAAATGATAAAGTTTCGTCGAAAGAGAGCGTACATGGTGAAAATAGTGGCGAAGATTCTGGTGGCGTAAGTTTTTTTTTTGTTGCTTTGAAAAGAAATGTTTGCATGTGCTTTGAAAAAATTAAATGTAAATAGAAATTATAATTTCAAAGGATGATACGGCAAGCGTTAGTACCAGCAATACCTCACGCAGTAAATCTCCAACAGCACGACGCTCACGTGGAGGACGCCGTAGTCATAAGTCGAAAGTGAAACGCCCTGCATACAAATACGAGTAAGTTGCACGTTAAACGAATAAGTAAATTCCAGAGCGAACAATATCTACATATTCATAATATATTGTACTACATTTTCCTTTTAAGTTGTCATGTCAAGGAGAATCATGGCCAAGCTATATTTGGCGTTACTTTCAACCAATGGCTGGACAAAGATCAGCCGCACATCTTTGCCACTGCAGGCGGTAATCGTTGTACAATCTATGAGTGTCCACGCTCGGAGGGGGGTTTAAAGCTACTCATGTGTTATGCTGATCCTGATGTAAGTGTAGCGCTGAAATTTAAATTATCTGACAAATTCGTATATATTCCATTTGCTTTCACTACTTACTCCCCAGCCCGATGAAGTTTTCTATACATGCGCTTGGTCGTACGATATAAAAACATCATTGCCTGTGCTTGCCACGGCAGGCTATCGTGGTGTTATACGTGTTATTGATGTGCAAAAGAATGAGACTATTGGAAATTACATTGGCCACGGGCAGGCAATCAATGAACTGAAATATCATCCAAGACAGCCACATTTGCTGCTGTCCGGCAGTAAAGATCATGCCATACGCTTATGGAATACGCAAACTCATGTGTGCATTGCTATTTTCGGCGGTGTTGAAGGGCATCGTGATGAAGTACTCTCCATTGATTTTGATTTCCGTGGCGAACGTATTATGTCTAGTGGTATGGATCACTCACTTAAATTGTGGTACATTAACACCCCAGAATTTCAAGATACAATTGAAATGTCACGTACTTTCAATCCTAACAAATCACAGCTGCCATTTCCTACAATCATGCAACATTTTCCAGATTTCTCAACGCGTGATATTCATCGTAATTATGTTGATTGTGTACAATGGTTTGGCGATTTTGTACTATCGAAATCATGCGAGAATTCGATCGTGTGCTGGAAACCAGGACAGCTACATCAAACATTCGCACAGCTCAAGCCAAGTGATAGTTCATGTACGATCATTGCTGAGTTTGATTATGATGAATGTGAAATTTGGTTTGTGCGGTTTGGGTTTAATCCGTGGCATAAAGTTATTGCTCTCGGTAATCAACATGGCAAAGTGTATGTTTGGGAATTGGATCCCAGCGATCCGGGACACTCGAATTCGTGTATTCTGAATAATATACGTTGTACTTCGACTGTACGACAGGTGGCGTTCTCGCGTGATGCTAGTGTGCTGGTGAGCGTGTGCGATGATGGTACAGTTTGGCGTTGGAATCGTAGTAGTTCAAGTACACAGCAAACGCCTTAGAAATTATATAAGAAATAAGAAGGAATAAAAAGGAAAGATTGAGCTCACCAAATTTTCAAATGCCAAAATGAACGGAAGCCGTCAAGTTCAGTTAGAAATGAAGTTGTGGAACTACTGCCAATTTTAAAAGGCTGTTTAAATTTAAGTGTAAGTTAGCATTAATAATATTACTTAAAATGAAACTTTATGCACAAGCGTTTTAAAACTTAAACAATTCCAAACTACTTAGTCGTAATTTTGTTTCCATTTTTCATTATTTTTTTTTTTAATTTTTTTGTAATAGAGTTCCTAGTTCCTGGAATTGTTAATCCATAATAAAATTAATTTTATAACTAGTTACAACCTTTTAACATTTAATGTCGTCACCAAAGGGATAAGTCCAATTACTCACCTTTAAAGCTCGTATATATGTAAATGAAAACTTATTTACAATTTAAATTAACAGTACAAGCATTTTCAATATTTTAAAACTAGCTTAATGCGCTTTAATCCGTGTCTTTACTGATTTACCTAAGCTTTTTGTTGAGTGAGTTCTGCATTGAATTCAGAAGTGAAAGTGGAAAATCATGCTTTAAATAAATTACAAGCTTAATTTATTTTCACAAGTAATGGAGAAAAAATATAAAATAAATAATTGAATAAAACCAAATTAAAAAAATAAAAACAAAAAACCAACAAACAAGAACCACATCTGTAATCGTAACTTCCTGCTTGTGTGCACCGACCCAGCACTCGACTGGACACTTTTGCTGTTTCCTCTTATTATACATGCTTATCCTACTTTGACGCATCACTTGGCCAACACTAAAGGACGGATATGAAAACGGAAGGAAGGAAAAAAGCGAACGCAGAGATGCCATTTTCACTGCACTGCTCAAGTGCATATAAAGTTGGGAAGGGGAACAGAGTGAAAATGCATAGCAGTAGCAGCAGCTTCAGAAACAACGTGATCTGACGCCATAATTAGTTTTTACCGGCAACCACGACGACGTTTACCAATTCACTTTTACATAAAAACAACAACGACACAATTAAAAATGTGTAAGCGGTAGGGTAGGGAAAAAAGGAAGGAAGGAGTGGATAAAATAAGTTACTCACATATTATGTATCTACATAAATTAATTTCACGAAATTAAAAAAAGTGTGGTTGGTATGTAAATTAATGGGTTAACGAAACGTTGGTAAATGGAATACTGCAGAACTGAAATATATTATTTAACTGCTATGAGATTATGTAATAAGAAATATTGAATGCTGAAATGAAATTAAATTTGTTTTAAACTAAAATAAACGATTGAACATTTCGTTGGTTTTTTGAAAATACTTAATAGTAAATGACTCGTACACTTAGGCCATAGCTGTGTGTTTATAAAATTTATGCGACGATCTTGAACCCGGGTAAGCTGAAATGACCGAATAAACCCACATCTGCAATTGAGAAACAGGTATGGCTTGGGAATTGGAACTTCATATTCCTTTACCAAGTGTTCTAAGAAGCAAATATAACTAGGAATTCAGATAAGCAAAATGGTGGCAGTAATAACTACTCACCGCAGTGGTCTTGATCGGATCTTACTGATTTTTTGTGTCCTCTTCAGAAGCTCTACATATGTCCGAGGCTGCGTTCCCTTATTTTCCCCCTCTTTCTTTTTCGTTTTCCCTCCTAGAGAAAACAAATAAGGTCTTTTTATCTAAATAGAAATTCCTTATTTTGGTTTTTGTCCCTACTGTTTACCCCCCTAATTTTCAATTTATGCTTCACCTCTCCCATTATTTTTCACACGTTTTTTTTTTTTTTTTTACAAAAGTTCACCGACATAAGTAAATTAAGGTCATTGAAAATTGCAATTTCTCAACTAATTCTATACAGAAATAAAGAACTTTCCTCCTTCCACTTCCACTCTGCCTCACGCTGTATCTATGTACAAGAATCATGCGACCTCAAACTAATACTACTGCTCCTTGATAAATATACAAACCAACACGCAGAGGCAACGAGAATTTCAATTCAAAATTTGCCTCTAAGGTATTTGGTTTTTGAAGATACACGCTAACACTTGAATGTTCTTATTTTTTTTTTGTATACAGAACGTTTTTACGAGTAAAATATAAATTCAATTGGGAAATCGTTGATAGTACCACTCTAAAGGACGACGAACAATAAGGTTGGCTGGTTAGGTCAACAATGTCAAAGACAACAAAGCAAAAAAAGAAATGAGAAATGAAGTTATAAATGACAAAAATGCAGATATCCCTAAATGAAAAGAAAAACTTAAACAAAGTGAGATGAAAAAAGGAAAATAGAAAACATCAGCGAAAAATCTAAAAAGTGTGCAATTGAAACAATTTCACTTCCATTCTGTACTGTCGTCTTTTTTTTTTTTTTTTTTTGTCAATTGGCCCTCAAATGCATTTGTAGTCAAAAATGAACCTAACTGCAAAGTGGAGGAAAGGGAAAATGAAAGTGTTGGAATAAAAAAGGTTGATCAGAACCTTGCATCAATTGCATTTTTGTTTGTTTTCCAAAATGAAAAAGACAAAGAAACACAGGAGTTGTCGTCGTCATCGTTGAATGTGTCAAATTTATTTAAGTTTGCAATTGTTTGGAATTGAGAAATTGTAGTGGAATTTAAGAGTAGAGTAAGGTGGGACGAGGTGGTAGCATTTTTGACTTCTTTGTTTTAGTACTCTTTTTGTGGTCTTTCTACACACTCATATCAGACACTTTTTTTTGTGGTTTTCTGTTTTGTATGCATATAGATAAAGCACAATGCAGATTATTAGTGTTGATTTAAATTAAAAAATCTAAATTGTTAGATGAGAATGGAATCTTGTCTGACAACCCTGTAACACTGCGGTAAGTCTTGAATTTCTGAGTGCACTCTGCTGGCATGCTTTTTCCTTATCTCTAGCATATATTTTTTTTTCAAAATTGTCGAAGTTTATTTCCAAAATGTACGGAAGAAGAATATTCTGAATCATTCATATCGTTTACTAATCGCTGTTTTCCATTGCCAATAAGAGTAAAAACTTCTCAATATATGTGCAGTAAATACATCAAACTATGTTGAAACCCACTAGAAAAACATATGTATGCTGAGTGAGTTGAAGAGAGGAGTTCATTTCAGAACTTTAACATCCTCATTTTATTAATAAGGATGTTAGTTGTCTAGACTTTACAGCAGTCTACAGATTTTCTCAAGTTTTTTTTTCGCATTTTAGCTGTCGTGTACATATGAAAAAAAAAACATTTACTTACATGCCTTTGAAAAGGCTAACGCTGCTCCAGATCCAACCCATGAGATTAAGAGATTAGAACAGCTTTATAATCTCAAGTCCTGAGATCTTGGCTAATTTGTCTAGGAACGGTTTATGGGATGTATTCAGTCACAGAAAAAGTGGGAGAGAAATGCCCTTCTTTTCTTTCAAGCTTTACTTAAGGTAAAAAGCCTATTATACTGCGCCTGAACAATGTCTAGAGCTAACTTTCTTTCTAATTCATCGGGTTTTTCTTCAATGTTTCATTGAACTGGAACCCAGATTTGGATATTAAGTATGAGTCTAAAGCTTTAATAGTCGCTTTGATGCCTGCTTCTTAGCTTTATTTTTAAGTTTAGTTAATATTTTCTTTCTGCCAAAACATTGGCTTTGTCCGAAAGTCGAAGCTATTCGGCAATGCTAAGGTATTCTAAAAAGACTTAACGACACAGCAGCCCAGTTTTGACCCTTCAGGTTCCAGTTTCAATCGAATTTGCTCTAGTTGGGGAAAAATATGTCAAAGACCTTCGTGAAGTTTAGTTTGGATATTAGGTAGTCTGTATCTAAGGCAAAAAATTCCAAAATTTTTTTAGTTTTTGGCAGTCTAGTGTTCTATTTCTCTGAGTGTGGACTTGAGACTGCACTGGCTTTAGTATGTAATTCCATAAGCAGCAGGTAAACTAAGAAATTTAGAGCGTCCGTCCATTAGGCATGAACGGGAAGCTCCTGCAATGCTAGAATAGGCTGAATTTTGAACGTTTTTTTCTGATTGTATCCCTTAGAATCCATAGCATACCATTATATTAGTAAAGCACAACATTATGAAAACTGGTCTGATAAGGAGAGAATGCATTCATTGTACTCCTTTTTTTTATTTGCCTATTCTTGAAAAGCATTCGTTTATTGGTAAGATGGGGAAAAAGCGAAAGGTCATATACTTTTTTCTTCCCCTCTCTTCCACAAAAAAAAAAAAAAATTATTTCTAGAATTGACAAATGGCAAAGAGGTTCCTCCAGTACATTGGTGCACTAATTTTCATATGTTCTCCATTGACAGACCTAATTCAAAACTATGGAGTTAATGCAACGGGGTACGCAGGGTTACTACTAGCTTACCATAGTTTTTGTATCTTTTTTATCAATTTTTTTTCTATATATTATTGTCCTTGATCATTTTATATCAATAAAAATAAGAACACTTGGAGGAGCACAACTTGAAATTTTAAGAGCCACACGCAACATTTCAATTGCTTTATGAACAATCTTTCCCTCCAACCTTTCTTGCTATTCGTCGATACTTCTCTTTTGTGTTTTAAGTGTAGGTGAGTGCGCTCTGAAATTCTTATCCACTCTAAAGTAAATAATGCTTAAATGTAAATAAAAAAATTAAATATAGAAAAAGACACAATTAAGTTTTTCTTCTTGAACAATGCGCTGTTTATATTATATTTTTTTACTATACTTTATTTGAGAAATTTCCCAGAAATGTAATAGTTTTCTGTAGTAGGAAAAATTCAAAATAAAACATTGATTATCGTTCCCTCCTGGATGAATATTGTATTTTGTAAAATAAAATTAATTTGAACAATGAGAGCAGCAGTAGCAGCAACAGCAAAAATATTGCTTCCTTTTTCATCTTCCTACATAAATATTTACATTCATAATTGTCAACCTTGTTTTGTATTTCATAAATTCCTTCTTCTACTTCTAATTGTGTATTTATTTTGTTTTTGTACTCTTCTTTTAATGTTAAGTATTATTATTACGATTATGGTTATTGTTCTTGGTGCTGTTGTTGTTGTTCTTCTTGTCTTGAATTGTCTTGTTATTATTATTTATCGTTTTCTACTTATAGTAGATCCTCTTCTGCATACTCAACTCAAGCTTCTTCCTGCTGCTCTTCAAGTATCATTTTAATTAGAGGCAAACGTTATTTATATTGCAGAAAATATAACAAAAATTACAACAGCAACAAACATAATTGCAGGTCAATATTATTATAAAACGTACATACATATGCACATATGTATGTATTTCTGTATATATGTGTGTGTTTGTATTTATACGTATGTATATGTAAGAGCATATAAATTGGTGTATTATTATTTATTTTGTGTGGAAGCTGCAAACAGTAAATAATTTTTATTTTGCAAATTGCATTTTGATTAAGGAATTATAAGTGAAATAAAAATAGCACACACATACTTACACATAAAAACATAAATACATTTTTATTTCGTATACTTCTACCTACTACATATTTATAGCAATTATTTTTGTATGTATTAGTGTTTTCTTGTTGTAATTCTTAGCACCAAAATGAAAATGCGGATACTTTTTGTTTTTTATTTTTATGAACAAATAAATGCTTTTTGTGTGTTACCGCACACAATAAATATTAAATCACTTTTTGTGCGCCAGGCCGCCTTAAAATATGCTATTAAAAATGTATAGGTGTAGGAACTTGTATGCTGCGACACACTTAGCACATCTACTCTCCTACAAGCTCGTGTATGTATTTAAATAACTTCAGATATACTTATGTATACAGTGGCGGATCCAGAAAAGATCTATGGACGCTGTAGCATATCCCAAAAACGTAAATGCTTATAAGCTTTAAAAATTGAAGAACTCTAAATCAAAACGCAATAAAAGTATACTTTGTTCAGTGTATTTTATTGCGCTTTGATTTGGAGCTCCTCAATTGTTCAACAGCGAAAACTTTTAATTACAGAGTATGAACGCAATTTCCACACAAAATAAAATTAAACTATGTTAACAAAATATTTCCCAAAAAATGAGGCCTTTTTATTAAAGTTACATGGGAGCAATCATCAATCGATCCTACTATGATGTAAACCTCATGTGAAATGTAATTTAAATAATCTTTTGAAAAGAAAACAAGTATAAAAATTCGGATGTATTTAATACATGCCTTCATATTTAATATGTGATAAATTTCATTAAAATATTCCATCTTTTTAAACAAAATTTATTAAAAACTAAAAGCTTCACACTCGATTTAATTTAGTTTTGGGAAAGATGCAAAAAATGATGTATACAGTTTTTTATGCTCGTTAATTAGTTCTAAAAATAATATAAATTAATTAAATAAATATAAATAGTATATCAAAAGGCCAAAGTTTTACTTGTATAAAATTAATTCAGATCAGATAATACTGTGTGACAAAAAAAAGAAGAGTTGAGTTTGCCCGAAATATATATTGTAAGTCTGACATGAAAAACTGCATATTTGGAATTTCCAATACGCTCTCAAAATCAGGATTTAGGACTTATATATTTTTAAAGTCCATACATTTTTTATTAGGTTTATATAAATATATTTTATTTTAAAGAAAAGAGATTATCGTGCAAAATATAAGAGCGGTAGTCCAAAATATTTCGAGGAAACCTAATTTTTAAAATTTTCCAACTTTTAGAGCACAAGCTCGTTCAAAAATAAGCTTGTTTTTGTTTGTTTTTCAAAACTGCATTCAATTTTAAGTTAAATGATCTAAATGAAAAAATTGCATTTAAAGTGTAATCGACCAATAGTTAAAAAGAAAAATTTCACTTTATTTAAAATTATTTGTCGTCAGAAAGTTCAAGATAACAGTCACAATTTTCGCAAGTAAAAAAATGCCCATTACCATTACCGATTACCCATGTTAGCCCACTTCAACCGCTCGCATTTATCCAATTTTGTTTGTTTTGTTGCTATTCATTTTTTTTTTTTTTGGCAACAATATAGAACAAATCAGGCAAAAATCTTGGTCCTCTTCGAATTCCACATGTAGTAGCAGATTGACGTTCGGACTTACTATAATTTTTCACCAATAGCTTTAATTGCTCAAAATCAACTGGTGATTTTCTTTACATATTATACAATGGTGTCTAAAACACACGGAACAAATCGTTTTTTGGCTCCATATTTCTTGTACTCAAGTGCAATTGATCTAAAATCTGTACTAGGTCTCGTTGGAATTTTTTTTTTTGCTGTAACACAGTGCAATTTCCTCAGCAAATATATATTCAAAACTTCAAAAACTTTAAGCTAGATTTACACAAAATTTTTAGGTAGTGCAGAAAGACTGTGCATGCAATTTTTCTCAATTAAGTAGTCGTTCTCTTTCATGTGTATATCGTTTTTGAAATTTATCATGCTGTATTATATACAATTTAATTGCATTAAATATGAAATGCCAAATTCACCATTCATCTATATTCACCTATTCTTTTGAATTATGATTTTTATCTTATACTCCGGTTTGTGGTCTGAATTTTGTACTGCATTTTATTTTTAGGATTATTTTCACAATGTTCTACTTTTGAGTTATAGTTTTTGGTCTGCTTTTGTGTTTATCTTAAACTTAGGCTTGTAATCTGGATTTTGTATTGCATTTTAGTTTAAGAGTCAGTTTCACAATGCCTCACTCAAATGCCATACTCATGGGTTATGGTTTTTGGCCTGTTTTTTTTTTTTTTTTGTTTTTTTTTTTAATTTTATGCTCAGGTTTTTGGTCTGAATTTTATTCTGCATTTTGATTTGAGTTTTTGTCTGATTTTGATTCTGAATTTTATTATTATTTTTGGTTCGTTTTTAGTTCAAATTTAACTTTGAGTTTAGTCTAATTTGTTGTCTGACTTTTGGCCTGAATTAGGGTTTAGTTTTAGCCTGAATTTTGTTTCGAACTTCAGTCTGATTTGTGGTCTGAGTTTGGTTGTCGAATTTGATTTGTTTTGGTCTGAGTTTTGGTTTGAATTTTCAATGATCCAGATTGAAAGATTTTTGGTCTAAATTTGAATGTCAGTTCGGTTTGAATTTTGGTATGAATTCTTTATTTATTTAGATCGAAATTAGGTTTGAATTTTAGTCTTAATTCGGTCTGAATTTCGATCTGATTTCCAGTATGAATTTTGACTTAAGTAAATCGGTCTAATTCGACTTATTTATGCGCTATAAGCATTTCAGTTTTACAAAATTTTGGGAAATATTTCTGAGTTATATGTTAACTAGCTTGACAAATGCTTGAATGTCTTCTAGTAAAATCAAGTCAAACCCAATTAAATATGTAAGGAGATGATTTCACAAACCATATTATTATGAATAGACCCTTAACACTAACCCTGGGATCAGAGTGCAAAGAGGCACAAAATTGTAATATAATTTCCAAGTCAATTACAAGAAAATAAATTGTGTATGCGTGTTTTTATATTAACATTAATTTCTTCTGCTCATCCAAAACTTTTTTCTGCTTATATACTATTTTACGAAACAGATTACAAACTCCAAAGTCTTTTATTTCCGTCATTATTTTACTTTTTATTTTTATTATATGAATCTCTTGTTGCTATTAACAACAACACTGCGCAACAACAAAGTAGCAATTGTAGTTATGAGGTACCAGTAGCAGAAGATGTTGTGCTGTTGATGATACTCGAAAAACGGTAGAATAAATCTGATCAAATTTTAATGTGGATTTGACACTTGTCAACTTTGCGAAATTAAGAAGAAACAAGGCAAAATATCCTCAGGGCTTTTATTTTAAGATGGGAGAAAAAGTGGAATGAATATACATATATATTCGTACATAAATACTTTCATACATGTGTATGCACGTATGTATATCTTAGGCTGTATTGCGGTTAAGTTAAAATTAGTTTTAAAATGTAATTTAACACAGCAATGAATTTATGTGTGTTGGTTTAAATATCTATGTATGCGTGTAGTAAAATTACAATTTGATGGTTTTGAAGAGTTTTCTCGGAAAATTAAATGAAACTAATTTGTAATCGAGTGAAAAAGTCACAACTGTTTCTGATTTATTTTTTATGTTCATTTTAAGTCAAATGAAAAATTTCCTTTTATAGTACAATTAATTAAAGTTTTGTCATCAAAATGTTGTGAAATTGGGTGCAAAGAGTATGTTTAGAAATTTTTGTATTTCAGTACAAGTACAAAATTTTAAGTCCTCAATTGCTTGGAAATTCTATAATGAATTGAAAATATTGTGTGCTTCATTCATTATCCTTAGTCATCCTTAACTTCCTTTACTTGATAAACGATGGTGTATTGTATGCTGAATGACAAATGAACAAATTGCAAAAGATATCTACTTGATTGGTAACTTTAACTGTTGTTCAAAATCTTAGTATAACTTTAAAATTAAAGTGGTGTCCTTTTACTAAATTGGCAATAGGTAGAGACATTCACTCTGCTTCAATTATTGTCTGGCTTTTTAAATAAAAATTTCTTTTTCCATCATTCCAATTATATAAATGTATGTTTCATTGTTACTTGATAGTGTCAAATTTTGCTTTATATTTCATTAATCATTGAATATACACACTTTGTGATATATTTCAAAGCTAATAGCATCATAGCATATTTTGCTGATGATGATATGCTTGCATTTTATTATTTAACCTACATTTAGTCATCAATGTGTGCGCTCGTAAAAGCATTCGAACCTAGCGTGTGCTTTGTCTATCGGTCTGTCTGTCAGTCTGTCTTTTGACATAGCACAATTTCATGCTGGACTTTGTTATGTCGACGAATTTCTTGTTTCATTCATTCTTTCTTTTATTAATGATTTTTCTCTCAGTATTTATTGCGTAGTAGCAATATATAAAATATCTTAAAGCAATGCATAAAGTAACAACATAGCATATTTATAAGCAGAGTTTGATATTAAACTTAATGAAAAAAAATTTCATTTTAGCAGACACTTTAATAAAATAAAAAATATAACAATTTTAGAACAAAATTAGTTATTAAGTAAAACATTAAGTTGTGTATGTTTAGTGGAAGAATAAAAGAAAATTAATACCCTATATAAATGTTTTGTTGATGTGAAAGAGAAAATATTATTTTGATGATCCTAAAAGTAGACTATAATATTTCATCAAATTTTAAATTAAGTTATAACAGACGACCAGTGCTGCCAGAACGACGATTTTATCGTCATTTTGACGATTTTTTGGCCCAATGATGATTTGACGATTTTTCTTGAAAAATTACGATTTTTTTAGATTAAAAAACCACTCCAAAAAACTTTTTCGTTTTAAAATCTCTGCTGTTATTTTAATACATATAGTATAGATATCACAAAAACAAGTTTCCAGACACCAAAAAAACCCCAAAAATCTTCTCAATAATAAATCTACGCTACTAAAAAACTACATAGAAAGTGGTTGAAATAGCAACTATATTATGAAGAAAAAAACGTGATTCTGATTTTTTGAACTCAATTATCACTAAGTGATATTGACAAAAGTAAGTTTTCAAAAACTTAAATATTCAAAATGGCGCCATTTTACTCGAGCAATTTTAGTGAATTGGTCTTCAAAAGTGAAAAGAAGATCTCTAAACCGACCTTCCCCAAAATATTCTTTACCAATTTTCTTTGTCCTTAAACAATCAATCTCAATCTGCTCTTGCATTACCATTTAATGACAAGTCACGGCTTAGAGATTGAAGTTGAAGGTGGGCTGGATTAAATCAAAGCACTCAGTCTCAAAGACTATTGTACTATATCCAAGATAGAGCCAGTAGAAGAGAGTAGAAAGATAGGAAAGATATGTGAGGAGATAAATGGGAAGAAGAAAGGTGGCCAAGGGTCTCTCAACCTCGCAACTCTTTGTTTCACTGATGAATCTTAGAAGCTCAGGAAGAGGGAGAGTGTGGACATAATTCATACTCAAGGCATCACTACCCAACAGCCCTAATCTGATTCTCGCGAACGCCGGACAACTACAAAGATAATGCTCCGTAGTATTATTGTCCTCAAGATACTACTACTGCTGGCTTTTCTCTTCAGGAACTGGAACGCCTCTAATTGCGCTTTTTATAATGAGTTGTGTAATCGAATAAAAAAGCGATTTGATTTTCATATTGCTGCATTGAAAGAGTTAAGTTTTCTTTTGCCAGTAAAACTAATTTCAAAAAAAGTCAATTCATTACAATGTTTAATGTTACATTTTAAAAATTTAGGGGGCGAAAACTACTTTCAGCAAACTAAATATTGACTTTAAGGAGCTACGATATGTATATTTTGAGACAATTTTTGATAAGTTGAATGAAATGGCAGCTGAAGAAAGCTTTAGAAAGCTATTTCCAACATAAAACGTAGTACTTCATCAAAAGCATTTCCATTGTCAAATTTTGCTTTAAAATTGATGTATTTACCCAACTCATCCACAAATGTTGAAAGAATATTTAAACAATAAGACACTTGAAGGGATATTATAATATAAATGAATGCAAACATATTTAAAGTAAACAAATTTGAGTTTTTCTCTCATGACGATTTTTTTGTGAAAATAAAGATTTTTTCTTACAATTTTGACGGTTTTTGAAGTGAACTTTCTGGCAACACTGCAGACGACTAAATTTATAGATTAGTGATAGATATATCCCAGTAAAAAAAATTGTTAGTTCAATAAAATTGATATTTTATTTAAATTGTTAAAAAATTATTGCAAATTTTCAAAATTTGTTAGAAGAATGTTTTAGAAAAAAGTCCATTGCAAATTTTTCAACCACAGATTATAACGAAAACAGAGAAATTATGGAGTTCAATGTCCTTGAGGTACATAAAAATGATAAATAACGTATGCATTAATTAGCAATTCACAACGCTGTACTTCCTAGTTTCTTTGCTATAATTTGACTCGGTGGGTGAGAGAGAAGACGAAAGGAGACTACTACGGACTTTCTTGTATTGGCAAGTTTTCATTTGTGCTATTTGTTTTTTAGTGAAGTAAAATCTAAATTGTTCAAGAAATCTTGTCGTGTGTAAATACAAACGGCGACACCAAAATGTAGAAATTTATAAGAATTGTGCAAGGTATCTTTCAATACTCGATTTTGATTTGATTCATATGCTATGGTCAACTGCCTCAAGTTTTCAATTAAAACATTTTCAACAACATACACTCAATACACTCATGGAAATAAATATACATTCATTAGAAAATATTTAGTGAAAGTTCACTATTAAAATAAATTTAAGGTTTATTGTTTTGTATGCATACATATATCTTGTCCTGCGAAGTATCAATGTAAAACAAATCCATATATTAAGTTCTTGGCTCGATTTAATTTGAATTTAAATGTTTAAGCAGAATAATTACACTTTCAAACAATGTGATCGTGATATTTAAAAGCTATGCTTTAACGAAATATTTTGGATATCCATAGTCGACATTACACGAAATTCTTGAACTAGTTATTTGAAAAACTTCACTTTATGTTATTGTTAACAGAAATGGGCAAGTCAATTAATTTTCTGCGGAAGAAATTGGAAATACGTTTTTGTTGAATAAAAGTTCTGCAAATAAGTTTCACTTTTGTGACTGGAAATATACTTAACATATTTCCATGAGTGTATGCTTTCAAAAATAATTAACTGTAGAGTAAAATTCGCATGTGGCAATTATTAATTTACTTTCTTCGCGATACAAAAATATTAATTTTCTGTATACGCGAAGCTGATCAATCGAAACCGCCTTATATTTTTAAATAAGCAGTTTTATCAAAACATCCATATCGGAATTTTCTTTTCATTTGTGGCGCCTAGCAGTCGTTTAGTCTAGTATGAAGAAATTTAGTTAGAATTTTTTTTTTTTTTTTTGTTAAAATATTTTTATCGTTACTTTCTAATCAATATTCAAAGTAACAAATACGACCGGCTAGACATTGTTTCAGTCATGTCTTGTCATGCCGGTAAGTTTCAATCATTGTTAGCTACCGTTTTGACTTTATGGTGTTGAGCTGGTTAAATATAGGTTATGTAGATATAGTATTAAATGTTGAGGCAATTACAGTGACATACGAAACTTTTCATAACGTAATTGTTTGAAATTGTATACAGTTTTCGGATCAAGTACACATCGCTCGCTTTCTGAATGTCATAATATTAAAATTATTAAAATTTAGAAGTTTCGATAAAAATTTACATTCAATTTAAATTAATAAAATGCAATTATAAAATAATGAAATTTAAAAAAATTTTCAATTTTAGTCGAAATTTCTGAAGATTTTATCCGAT